>JARYZH020000006.1:825000-2162198 GCA_030021035.2 Notholithocarpus densiflorus | reverse complement strand
AGAAAAATCTAAGTACTAGACAGAACCAAGGTCTTGCATGGTCCTCGGACTCAAACCTATGAAGAAACTAGCTACTCCCAGAAAAATCTAAGTACTAGACAGAACTAAGGTTTTGCATGGTCCTCGGATTCAAACCTATGGGGAAACTAGTTACTCTAAGAAGAATTTAAGTACTAGACAGAACCAAGGTCTTGTATGGTTCTCGGACTCAAACCTATGGGAAAACTAGCTACTTCTAGAAGAATCTAAGTATTAGACAGAACCAAGGTCTTGCATGGTCCTCAGACTCAAACCTATGGGGAAATTAGCTACTCCTAGAAAAATCTAAGTACTAGACAGACCAAGGTCTTGCATGGTCCTCGGACTCAAACTTATGGGGAAACTAGCTACTCCCAAAAAAATCTAAGTACTAGACAGAACCAAGGTCTTGCATGGTCCTCGGACTCAAACCTATGAGGAAACTAGTTACTTCCAGAAGAATCTAAGTACTAGACAGAACTAAGATCTTGCATGGTCCTCGGACTCAAACCTATGGGGAAACTAGCTACTTCTAGAAGAATTTAAGTACTACACAGAACCAAGGTTTTGCATGGTCCTCAAACTCAAACCTATGGGGAAACTAGTTACTTCCAGAAGAAGCTAAGTACTAGACAGAACCAAGGTCTTGCATGGTCCTCGGACTCAAACCTATGGGGAAACTAGCTATTCCCAGAAAAATCTAAGTACTAGACTGAACCAAGGTCTTGCATGGTCCTTGTACTCAAACCTATGGGGAAACTAGTTACTTCTAGAAGAATCTAAGTACTAGACAGAACCAAGGTCTTGCATGGTTCTCGGACTCAAACCTATGGGGAAACTAGCTACTTCCAGAAGAATATATGTACTAGACAGAACCAAGGTCTTGCATGGTCCTCGGACTTAAACCTATGGGGAAACTAGTTGCTACTAGAAAAATTTAAGTACTAGACAGAACCAAGGTCTTGCATGGTCCTCGGACTCAAACCTATAGGGAAACTAGTTACTTATAGAAAAATCTAAGTACTAGATAGAACCAAGGTCTTGCATGGTTCTCGGACTCAAACCTATGGGGAAACTAGTTACTACCAGAAAAATCTAAGTACTAGACAGAACCAAGGTCTTGCATGGTCCTCAGACTCAAACCTATGGAGAAACTAGTTACTTCCAGAAGAATCTAAGTACTAGACAGAACCAAGGTCTTGCATGGTACTCGGACTCAAACCTATGGTAAAACTAACTACTTTCAACACAAGCCTGAGTGTTAAACAGATTCCAGGTGTTGTGTGACTCCTCGGACCACATGCTTTGGAGAAATTAACACTGTGACATCTTTACAAGTGCTTGAACAGAACTTTAGTACATGCTGGCTCTTCGGACCACGTGCTTTGGGGAAATCAACACTGTGACATCTTTACAAGTTCTTGAACAGAACCTTAGTACATGCTGGATCCTCGAACCACATGTTTTGGGGAAATCAACATTGTGACATCTTTACAAGTGCTTGAACAGAACCTTAGTACGTGCTGGCTGCTCGGACCACATGCTTTTGGGAAATCAACACTGTGACATCTTTACAAGTGCTTGAGTAGAAACTTAGTACATGCTGGCTCCTTGGACCACATGCCAAAGGGGAAATCAACACTGTGACATCTTTACAAGTGCTTGAATAGAACCTTAGTACATGCTGGATCCTCAGACCACATGCTTTGGGGAAATCAACACTGTGACATCTCTACAAGTGCTTACACAGAACCCAAGCCATGCCTGAGTCCTCGGACCACATACTTGGGGGTAAACGAACACTTCCCATCATTTTACCATATATCAAACAGTCTTGGTCATTTCAGGCTTCTCGGACTACCTACCTAAAATAAATTATTACTTCATATTGATTCTTTAGATGTCAAATAGAATCAGCTACTATCGAAATCGTCCTTTCTTTATGAGTAGTTAGAAAGAAGAATTTCGAGAGGCTATTGTGGGGGTGAAAGGCCTAGGAGCCTATGTCTATGTATATATTGGGCCAAGGGCACAACCTGAGGATGCTAGACAATCCGAGGACAGTAAGCGGTCCGAGGATGGATAGATGCTATCATAAGGATCCGTGTCAGTAGGTAAAGAATTAAGATTCGATCGTGATCACCTAGGAGGGTGTTCCGGGGAAGAATCCCTCCTCGGTTGGGCAAGGCCGAGGTCGGGGGTGTGGTCTGCCATCTAGAGCAACGTTCTGGACCATTCCATGAAAGAGGATAAGTATCAGGAAGGAAAAGGACAGAGGAGAGTTATGAAATATCTTAGGGAAAGCTGCTATCATTGCATTGAATGCTTTGCAGCTAAACTCTCTGGCCGTATTAATGATGAAGTGATGTCTGGACAGTGATTTTCAGCCTTACAACTACTCCCAAAGATTTTAGGGAGGGGCTGATGGGACAAGTATCTACACTAAGCATCTGATCTACACATGTAGGGTAGAGATGAAAGGGAAATGAAGTATAAAATATAGGAGATACCCTGAGAAAAGGGGATCGAAGGATGAAGAAATAAATACTGTAGCAACAAGAGCTGCATCTGTAACCATCTTCGATCAATATATAAAAGAATTGGTCTCCTTGGATCGAGTCGAGGATGAATTTCTTTGGATAAAATCTATCTGTTCTTACTTTATTGTCATTTGGACCCTTTATAATTGTTACTTAACTCATTAGAGCCTAGTTTTCCAACCCACTCTCTACAAATTTATTGTACTGGACTCACTGGGCCAAGATCCCATACGTTGTGGGATTGAGTTACAAAACGTATCCCTACAATGAGAAAACAATTTTTTTAAAAAGTTTTTCTTAGAAAAAGGCTGTTTTTTTTTTTTTTTTGGGAAAGAAAATGGGATTTTTTGAAAGAAACCTTTTTTTAAAAAGAAAGACTTTTTTTGAAAGATCTTTGTTTTGAAGGAATGTTTTTCTTAGAAAAAGGGAGGAAAAAGAAACTTTATTTTGAAAAGCATTTCCTTAGAAAAGTATGTAAAAAAATTGTTTAACCCAAGCAATTTTATTTTATGGCAACATTATTGATGAGAAAGGTAAATGAGCAAAAGTAAAGTAAAAAAAATAAATAGCAAAAGTAAGTAAAATACTGAAATTTAAATGACAATAAAGTAAAGAGCAGAAAAATAAATGACATAAAGATAAAGAGATAAAATTTAAATGACATAAAAGTAAAGAGCAGAAATTTAAATGGCATTAAAATAAAGTGCAGACAATTTTAAAAAAAATTCCTTCTAAGAATTGGTGGAGGGTGAGTTCTCACTGATTCAAAAGTCAAAACCCGTTGTGTCCGTGTTTAGGCTACAAAACCCAGATGAGGCTAATCTAACTTTTTATCTTACCTGCATTTAGTTACTTATCAAAAAAAGAAAAAATCTTACCCGCATTTAGTTATTGTATGCTTCAGAAGCCAATGTTACCGAAATCATAAGATCTGAAAGTTCTTCATTTTTTTTTTCTTTTCATTTAGTTATTGACCAAACATATTGTTAGCCATTATTTGTTTCAATTGTGATAATTGTTATTGGACTTATTCTTGAGAAAAGTGTAAAAGAGTTTAGGTATTAGGACATGTCCATTTTTATTTTTAGGCAAAATTACAAATTATACTCTCAAACTTTGACCTATCTTCAAGTCAGTTCTTTAAGCTCCATTATTTTTTAATTTCAGTTCTTTAATTTCCATTGGTTTTCAATGTAGTCCTTCCATTCAATCTGCACATTTAAGCACACTAAATCAACATCATTTTGGAAAGTGAAAACTACTAAAGGTCTGTTTAGATACCGTTTATTTTGCTGAAAACTGAAAATTTATTACTGAAAATATTGTAGGAAAATAATTTTTAAAATGCAAAACACTGTAGCAAACTTATTGTAGCGTTTTTCATAAGTTGGCTGGTCCGTGAACAGTGTTGTGGGATCCAGGATTTAAAACGCAAAATGCAAAAAAGCATTAGGCAAATGCATGCTAAAACTAACGGTGAGATTGGATGAAAATATTTCGAAGGACTAATTTGAAAATGGATCAAAGTTAAAGGTTTGAAATGAAAACAAATGGAGCTTTAACAAGTCAAAGTTAGAGAATGTAATTTGTAAGTTAGCCTTATCTGTATTTTTCTAATAAGTGGACTAAAAGACATTGTTAAAATTTTAAAACTTTATGAGAAAATTTTCGTTAAGACAGTAGCTCAACTAGTTCGTATATTTTGGTATTTCTAATAGAGACGTCCATGTTTAAATTCTACTTTCTCATTGTAACTACTGAATTATCAAAAGAAATTTCCATTGAGATAATTGACCCAAAAGAATTATTTCTTTATTATCTCAAATTCTCAATGGTTGAGCAAATGCCAATGGCAGGTCTTGTGAGGGAGAAGAAGGAAGCGCTTGGTGAGGTCTTGAATGGAGATCGACTTGTTAGTGCTCCCTATTAACTTGACTTTAAGAAAGACAAAGACACTGAAGTGGCCTGTAAAAGGAAGCCGTCTAAGGATGATGTTGCTCATTTCCGGAATGCAGTGCAAAAGGACTATTACTTCCAAATGTATTATGATGACTTGCCAATCTGGGGTTTCATTGGAAAGGTTGAAAAGGAAGGCAAAGTCGACCCCAGTGAATACAAATATTTTCTTTTCAAGCATATGCAATTCGATGTTTCCTACAATAAAGACCGTGTGATTGAAATCATGGCTCATATGGATCCTCAGACTAGTGGACCTGACCGAGGACAAGGAAGTGGACGCTGAGTTCATGTACACTGTGAAGTGTAAGGAAACAAAAATTCCTTTCGAGAAGAGAATGGAGAAGTGCTCACAGTCTTCTTCTTTACCGCATCACTTGGAAATTCATTGGTTTTCAATTATTAACTCATGTGTGACTGTTCTGCTTTTGACTGGTTTTCTTGCAACCATTCTCATGCGAGTCTTGAAGAATGGTTTCATGAAGTAAGAGTTATGCTGTGAACATGTAGCTAGATGTTGATACTAATAATAAAGCTTTGATGTTCTTTTAATTGTTTAAACTTTTGTACTGCTTAATTTCTGAAAAGGAATGCTCAAGATGAAGAAGCAGCTGATGACCAAGAAGAGACAGGATGGAAATACATTCATGGTGATGTTTTCCGATTCCCAAAGTACAAATCCTTATTTGCTGCTGCCCTTGGTTCTGGCAGCCAATTGTTCACTCTGTAAGGATCTTTTTAATTTTATATTTTGTTCAGATCCGTGAAGCTTAGTTTATCGCATCACTGTCCTGAATGCCCTCTTCATTCTTTGTTTGTATTTCCAGCACGGTCTTCATTTTTATGCTTGCGTTGGTTGGTGTATTTTATCCATACAACCGAGGAGCTTTGTTTACTGCACTGGTAGTTATATATGCACTCACGTCTGAGATTGCAGGATACACAGCATCCTCTTTCTATTGTCAGCTTGAAGGAAAGAACTGGGTTAGTCTAGATGAATTCTGTCTGTGAATTTAGCTTAGGCCTTGGTGCTTCTTAGGGTAAGATCTGGTGAACTTAATTGATTTTTTTCCATTCTCTGGTTCAGGTGAGGAATCTTTTGCTGACAGGTTGCCTGTTTTGTGGGCCTCTGTTCCTCACATTCTGATTTCTTAACCCTGTTGCAATTGCCTACAGTGCAACTGCAGCACTTCCTTTTGGCACCATTGTGCTCATATGGACATTGGTAACATCACCATTGCTTGTGTTGGGGGGTATTGCTGGGAAAAATAGCAAGGATGAGTTCCAAGCTCCTTGCCGCACCACAAAATATCCTCGTGAGTTCCACCTCTGCCTTGTTACAGGAGCACCCTTCCTAAGATGGCAATGGCTGGGTTTCTCCCTTTCAGTGCTATTTACATTGAGCTCTACTATATTTGCCAGTGTCTGGGGTCATAGGATTTATACCATCTACAGCATCTTTATTGTCTTCATTATTCTTTTGATTGTCACTGCTTTCATCACTGTGGCTTTGACTTACTTCCAACTTGCTGCTGAAGATCATGAATGGTGGTGGAGGTAAGATTTTTCTCGCATCAAGTGTTTTTTTTTTCGTCACTTTGTTGCTGACATTTCGCTTCGCCATGTTCTGGTTTTCTGTGGTACATTCTTGCTTAAAGTTTGATAGTGAAGAATCAAGAATGTTTCAAGCTATTTGATATGTTAATCTCAGCAGTAGTTTTTTTTTTTTTTTTTGATAAGATTGATCTTTGCTGCAGTTCTAATATAAAAAACTATCTGACAACAATCAAGAAGGAAGCAAGAAAAAATGTTTGTAGGAGAGGGGCGGGGGTGGGCAGTATTGTTAATTAGTGTAAATATGGTGGTAAAGATCTCAAATATTTAATTAGTGTAAATTTTGGATCTGCTGTAGTAATTGGTAAAGAGGGTAAATATCTTCAAATAAAATGGAATGTATGATATGTATTATCTTGTGGAGATATTAGCCATGAAGGCACCAATCACTGATTTGATCAATAAATATCTAATATCCTGGTATGCATCTTGATATTATCGATTATTGCCTAGACCTTGACATTTGCATCTTTAACAACAAATAAGGTGCTGCAACCATTGTGTGGCTAGAGTGAAAATATCTTATTTGGAAGCCTAAGATTAAGGAAAATCCAAGAATAAGTATCTATGGTAGTTAATTATGTTATTAGTATTTTATTTTATTTCATGTCTTTTTTGGTTTTCTCTATAGAGTCTAGGTAATTTCATAATTCTGTAATTGCTGGTTGTGGGTCATAGTTGTGAGCCTTGGGTTTTATAATAGATAAATCTTATTGAGTTTATGGGATTTTATGTGTATTTTGGCCCAGTTCAATTAGGAATTTTTTATTGGTCAAAGTAGGAGTTTTAATCCTTTTAGGAAGAGTTAAGATCTGAAGTCTATTTTTTTATTATATGTATATATAGGTACACGTCTGGAAACCACAACCATTCTCCACTTAGCTCATACTAGGGGAGAATGTGCCATTTGAGTCAAAGTTCATTGGAAGATCTAGAGTCTATATAAGAGTGTCATTGTAGTTAAATAAGCGAAAGGAAGGGGTGGGGGGAGTTGATTAATGAAAATATTGAGTGTTTTAGTTTAGAGGCGCGTTGGCCTTATTGTGTGTACGTGTGTGCTTTTTATTTCTTTTTCTAGTCTTTAATATTCTGTCAAAATTCACATAATTTGGTAGACTTGCTATTTATTTCCCACAGATCGATTGTAGTTTCAATAAAATGTAGGTAAACTAGTACATATTCACATAGTTCGGTACACTTACTATTTACTGCCCAAAAATTGATTGTAGTTTCAATAAAATGTAGATAAACTAGTACATACAAGCACGAGATAATCCATCATGGGTCTGATGGTAATTAACTTGGCCATCTGAATATGATTCCTAGTTGCAGTTGCCATGGGAATACTGAGATGTGCCTTGACCCATTGGCTGAAGGTGAAAGTCTTCTTTGAAATCCACCTTCATTGTTGATTTCGTTGGGGGTCTTTTAAAAAACATGAGGGTTTTTTTTTTTTTTTTGGGGCTCAAAGGGCATTATGGATCACTAGTGTTTTGATCTTACCTGCATCTTAAGCCCTCTGCTTGTAAAGCATCCATTCAACAAGTGAAATCAAGTTTATAGCCTTTAAATCCGTATGTTTCCCAAACCTACAAGTTTCTTTACTTGTGATATGACTCATTTTTACTTTGCATCTTGTAGTTTCGAAAGTGTTACTTCTAAGAGTGTATTTTCTTGCATTTTTCTGTCAAGATAGGAGGCAGATATTTTTTCCTTCTCAACCAATGCAGTGTTATTTTTTATTTTACAAATTGTTGTATTTGTATAAGTCCTCAACTATTTGAATCCTTCCACCCATACCCACTGTCCTCGTTTAGCACTTTCTTTAGAGGTATGACTCACATTGACCGAGACCAAATTTGTTGCTTTAGCTGAGTTCTAAGGGGTTTTTGACTAGAGTGATATGCCTCTTTGAGCCAGCTTTTAGCGCCTCCTATAATTGCTGTCTTTTAATTCAACAATTGGCCAAATTTTGGATGGTTGAGGATTCCGGAGATGATTTTATTCTTTGGTGCCATTAGTAGCATGGGTGACTGTATTTTGTAGAGGTCATATTTAGGACCGTCTTCATTTCCTTGGCCATCTGTTTACTTTTGATCAGTCATAAAGTGGACTTGGTTAATTTGCGGTTAGTCTTCCTCTAGTTTGGTTGCTGGCCTGCATTGAGGTTAGTGACTTGGCTATTAAGGTAGGTTCTTTCTCCAGTTAAATCTTTTCTGTTTATTTTTTTTGGAGGAGGAGGGGGTGGGCCTTCACAAGCTAACGAAAATAAAAGTGAAAGAGAACCTGTATACGGATAATAGTTTACTTCCTTTTAATTATATATACTAGCCGCGAACCCGCGCGTTGTGCGTGATAATTATTTTTATTGTAGTTTTATTAAAAAAAAATTCACAATTTAAACTAATCTAATAATGAGTAATGTATTTCGTAATTATATTTTTATTTATCATAAGAACAATCATAAATGTAATATAGGAACAATCCATACCACCAAAAAAACATAAACTAAAAAAAATTAATAAAACTTAACAATGATTAATTGAACCAATATTAGGATAAAATTTTGTTTTTGATAATCTATTAAGGTTATTTTCTTTGTAGAAATTATAATTTCGGCCACCCAAAACATATTATCAAATAAACAATTATTAGCAAAATCTAAGAATTAAATTTCTATACATGCATTGTTATAAAATAATAATAATTAAAATAAAATTGCGAAAGTTAAAATTTGTCATCTATCCGATTATTTTCGTTTGGCTAACCTTTGTTTTTCTTTAAATGAATGGCATTATAGAGTACTTCTAATACAACTATTAAGAGTACTTTGTCCACCACAAAGGATTAGAAAATAAACAAAAATTAGTAAAGTCTCATAATTTAATATCTAAATTGAGTACTATAAAAAATCATGCTATGTAACAGAATAAATACCAAATTATCCAAATCATGCTATGTAACAGAATAAATACCAAATTATCCAAATCATGCTATGTAATAGAATAATATTATATTTTTATATGCTATATTTAATTCTTTAGAACGCAATAGGATAACATTTAACAATCAAAGAGAATAAAAAATAAAATAAAATAAAAAACAATTTAAAAAACAAAACTAAATCACATTAACCCAAAATAGAGTTTTAAAGAATATAAAAAATTATCAACCTAAAGTAGAGATGCAAGAAAAATTAAAAAAATCCACCAAAAAATTGAGTGAGAGAGAGAGAGAGAGAGAGAGAGAGAGAGAGAGAGAACCATTTTTTTTTTTTTTTTTTTTTTTTGTGAGGGAAAACTATGCATAGAATAGAAAAGATAGTGACAAATTGATAGTAAGAGGATGTGAATAAGAAGAGACAAAAATAAAGGAAGATGAAAGGAAAGAGGAAGAATGATATTAATATAGAGGGTAGTGGGGAGATGAAAAGGTAAGGGAGGGAGAAAGATTGAAGAAGTAGTGGGGAGATGAAATGGTAAGGGAGAGAGAAAGGTTGGAGAAGTGTAAATATTAAAAAAATAAATGTTAAAAACAATTATAGGAAAATTGAAAAAAAAAAAAAAAAAAACCTAAAGCTTGAAAGGCTTCAACGTTGTTTTGTTTTTTGTTTTTTTTTTGTTTTTTTTTTTTTCCTTTAAGTTGAAAAGGCTCACACAAAACCCTAAAGCTGAACTAGAAAAGGTTTTGGGTTGGGCTTGATAGTAGAACTAAATAAATAAGAAGTGGGCTGGATTAGTTATACAAATTTATTATAGGGTGATAGTGGAAGTAAATAATTAAGTAGTGAGCTGCATTTATAGGGCTGAAAATTGTAAAAACCATTTTAAAATTGTAGGACAAATTATATATATATATATTTATATATTTTTTTTTAAATGGCGTGGCAGCTGATATGGAGCAACGTGAGAGCAGCAGCATTAAACGTTACGCTTCAGCTTTTAGTAATATATAGATTTGCATGTCCATCTCCATGAGACATGATATGTCTTGTCATTTCAAGTTAAAAAAACCCCCTAAAATGAGCTTCAATGCAGATTTATTTTCCATTTTTATATACTAATCATAGTGAAATGCAACTGGTCTTTTCTTTGTGGTGGATCTACCGGCCTGTTTATCTATGGCTACTGCTTGTATTATTACTATGCACGATCAGATATGTCCGGTTTTATGCAGACCTCATTTTTCTTCGGTTACATGGCTTGCATCTGTTATGGCTTCTTTCTCCTGCTTGGGGCTGTTTGGAAATATAGAGATGAAAAACAAGTTTTGATTCAACAATATAAATCCTAAAACTTAGCAATAACAAAAAGTAAATAGATAGAGTTAGAAAGATCTCACAAACTATAGAATCACGCAAAATGCGTTGTCCTTAAAGGTTGATTCGTGCTACCTAGAGTAGAATTTGGTGCAAATGACTCTCTTAGCCGAACAAACCCCCCATGATTAGACTATAGTGATTTCTTCAAGTTGAACGCACACTCAAGCAAGAAGAACTAAGAACAACCTTATTTGCCTTTCCTAAAAACCAAAAAATTGATGTTGAAATTTTAGTCGAGATGAGTAGAAAATAGAGCAGAATAGATGTGTAGTTGAGAAAATTGAAGAAAACAATAGGGGAATAAGGGGTTTTGTAAGCCAACTAAGTAGAGGACTTATGGGCTGCAACGGTCATTGTGCATGCCCAACCGGCAGCACATTAAATGCCCTCAACGGGCTGCTTGGTTAATGCCCAACGGGCTAAACTAAATTGGGCTAAAAGGAAAAAAAAGGAAAAAAGGGTATAGCCTAAGAGAGATAGAGACAAGTTTAAATCCAACCCAAGCCCAACTCTAACCCCTAGCCCATTATCTTTCAAGTTATCACTTAAGTTGTGCAACGGTTTATAAACATACATGAAGACTCAACTCTAACCAATGTGAGATACAAGCAAAGTTTTAGTGTTTAAAACACACACACTCCAACAATCCCCCACATGTTACAAACACTAAGCTAGAAAAGACAATAAACTCAAGAAGGCATAAATCAATATGGTATCATAAGGTTTTAAGTAGAGTTAGACTCTTTTAACCAAGCTATTAGATAACCAAATTTATCACCCACATACTTTCTTTACCAAAGTTGTTCCATAAGCTGGTTGGCGCCTTATACAGGCCATGCGCCACTGGGTTTCATGAGAGCTCTAGAGACCTACCCAAGTCTCATAGGAAGCAGCACAGCTTCCACTCCCACATAGGTGACATTCATCAAGAGTGTGTGCAATACACCCCATTCCAACAGGCAGGGTGTTGAAACAAAAAAAATATACATTAAAACAAATGTACCTCACCTGAAAATAAGAGTTGACACATTAAAAAATAATAATAATCATGTGAATCAAAAAACTAGTAAAACAAACTACCTATAAGCTAGTCTGCCATTACCTATGAGAAAGGTTTAAAGTGAGAAAAATAAGGGCTAAAAAAAAAAGGGGGCAAAGCATTATCAAAAAGCAAGTCTGCCGTTGTCCATAAAAAAAAAGGGAGATAAAGAGTGAAAAGATGGCCACGGCAAGAGCAAATAAAATATTAAAAAATTAAAAAGCTGAAAGTGGGTGATGGCATGAACGTGAAAAAAGTTAATGGCCCGGAAAAAAGCACTGCACTTCCCTTACAGTTTTGGCCATGATTCGATCCGTTAAGAGAAAAAATAGGGGCAAGCGGTTTCCCAGTTCCTCTATAAATTAAAGGGGCCTCCAGCAAGCAAAAAGAGCCAGGGACACAAAAAGAGAGCAGGTGTACGCACACAGTAAAGCATAGAGAGAAGAAAAAAGAGAGGCACGGATAGAGAGAGCAACATCAAGCAGAGGAGAATTACGCAGCATAGGTTTGTATATGGGATTTCATCAGTCCCTTTCTTCTCTAAATATCTCTCTCTCTCCCTCTTCTTCAAATAATTTTTGTTTGGTAAAAAAAATAAGGTTAGGTTTCACGAGGAGTTCTTAACTCTATACATGAAGCTTTATACAAGAGTCTCGGACTCTTAAATCATATTTGAAAATTACCAAATAAAAATTCTCTCAAGTTTTGGTGCAATGTTTTCTCAAATGGAGTCCTCGACTCTACTCCATCAATAGAGTCCTTGACTCTACCCCACTAATGGAGTTCTTGACTCTACCAAATCAATTGGAGTCCTTGACTCTACCCTATTATTGGAGTCCTTGACTCTACCCCATCAATGCTACCCCATCAATGGACTCCTTGATTTTACCCCATTATTGGAGTCCTTGACTCTACCCCATCAATGGAGTCCTTGACTCTACCAAATTAATTGGAGTCATTGACTCTACTATTTTAATGGAGTCATTGACAATACCAAATTAATGGAGTCCTTAACTCTACCATATTAATGGGGTCCTTAACTCCCTTGAATAAAATGAGAATTCTAATTCCTTCAAATTCCAATATGACTAATTCTTTGGAATTCGTAATCTCTTAATCAAGATTGGAATGAATAATTCTCAAATAAAATGACTATAAAAATTTATTTAAGGAAATTTTCTAATTCCCAATGTTCATAAAAAATAAAATTGCTTCAAAGGAGTTTTCTTTCCCTTAATTAAATTTGGAAACCTCAATCCTACAAAGAAGCAAATGAAAGAAAGGGAAAATTGCTTGGAACTTTAACTTCTCAAAAAGAGAATCCTTGATTCAATTTCCATAAAAACATAGTCCTTGACTTATCCTTGAGATTAAAACCAATTATCTCACCCAAAAGAAAAATTAAGTCGATGCTTAATTAAATACAAAGTATTTGACTTAAATGTCCATCATTTAAATTGGGCAAAATCAATTTGAGGATTTTGAATCTAAAACCTCAAATTAAGAACTACGAATTGGCTTGATCCCCGCCAAGGGTACGTAGGCAACCTAAATAAATTATTAGGTGCAGCCACAAATAAATAAAAAACATATATCCCCTTAAACATAAAAATAAATAAACTTATGTACAAAAACGACATGGTTGGAATCAAAGGGTCTTCCCTTGAAACAAGGGATTATAATTAAGAGATACATTATCTTGAATGGGCACTACTCACATCAATAAAACTCATACGCCAAAAGGCCTATGAGTGAAATTATGTTTGACGAATTTGACTAATTTGACAATGCTTGTTAAAGATGATTTAACAATATTTGTTAAACATAATTTGACAACGTTCGTTAAACATAAGTTGACAATTATTGTTAAACATTGGTTAACAATTTTCATCAACATAGGGACTATGGATCTATTAAGAGCTAGAGCTCAGTCTCCAACAATCTGCAACTTAGCACTATCTCACACCATAGGGTTGGACCCATCACTAATCTCCTTAATGAGATAGCGGAAAACACAATAATTGACAATACCCATATGGACCACTAATGACTTCTACCCATTTAACCCCTTGCGTGGAATCACCCATCATAGAGGTTGGGCATTGGCCATAGTGTCACAATTTGGGTATTAATCCTATCCCCCTTGATGTCTCACTCACCAGCTTTCTTGCTAGTGGCTTGGTCAAAGGATCGGCCAAATTCCTTTCTGACCTCACAAAGTCCAAGAACATTACACCATTATCAATGAGCTGCCTCACAATATTGTGTCTCAATCGGATGTGTCGACTTTTCCCATTATAGATTTTGCTCTTAGCACGTTCTATGGCAGCCTGGCAATCACAATGTAGGCAAATAGAGGTAATAAAGTTAGTATACAATAGTATATCAATTTACAAACTCCTAAGCCACTCGACTTTGGACCCAGCCTTCTCTAAGGCCACTAACTCTGAATCCATGGTGGATCTCACTATGCAAGTCTGATTGGATGATTTCCAAGAGACAGCCCCTCCAACTAGTGTGAACATATATCCACTAGTGAGCTTTACCTCATTTGTATCAGAGATCCAATTAGCATCGCAATATCCTTATAATATAGCAGGATAACCACAATATGACAAACCATAATCAAAAGTACCCTTTAAATATCTCAACAATCTAGATATTGCATCCCAATGTTCAATACTAGGATTATGAGTATATCTACTCAATCTACCAACAACATATGCAATATCAGGGCGAGTACAGTTTGTCAAAAACATTAAACTACCAATGATTTGTGCATATTTATCTTGTGAAACACTATCGCCAAGATTTTTAATCAAGTCCACCTTTGAGTCAAAAGGAGTGGACATAGGTGACATATCAAAATGTTCAAACTTTTTAAGAATTTTCTCTACATAGTGAGATTGTGATAGTGTAATGTAATCATTATCCCTAAGGATCTTGATGCCCAAGATTACATTTGCCTCACCCAAATCTTTCATATCAAGACTAAAGGCAAGAAAACATTTAGTATCATGCACAACATCAAGGCTAGTTCCAAATATAAACAAGTCATCAACATATAAACATATAATAACACCTTCATATTTAATAAACTTGCTATATATGCATTTATCGACACCATTGATCACATACCCATGTGTAAGCATAACATTATCAATTTTTTCATGCCATTGTTTAAGTGCTTGTTTTAAACCATATAAAAATTTAACCAATTTACAAATTTTATGTTCTTGTCCAAAAACTACATAACCCTCGAGTTACTCCATATAAATTTCTTCTTCTAAATCACCATTTAGAAAGGCAGTTTAAACATCCATTTGATGTACAACAAGTTTGTAAATAGAAGCAATGGCAAATAAAATTCTAATAGATGTAATTCTAGTAACCGGAGAATAAGTATCAAAATAATCCACATTATGTTTTTCCTTATAACCCTTGGCTACTAAGCGAGCTTTATACTTATCTATTGTACCATCCGGTTTTAATTTCCTTTTAAACACCCATTTGTGACCAATAGGTTTAACCTTGGGTGGAAGCTCAACTAATTCCCAAGTATGATTAGACATAATAGATTCTAATTCATTATTAATTGCTTCCAACCAAAAAGGTGCATCTACAGATTTAATTGCATCATAGTAACTTACAGGTTCATCTTCAACGACATAGATAAGGAAATCGTTACCGTAATCCTTTTCCTGCTCGCTTGTTGCTTCTTATTTCTTGCACATCATCAACAAAGTCATTAGAAATTTCAATAGAATCATGCAATACATTTTTCTTATTTTTCAAATGAAACACATGCTCAAAGAATATGGCATTTTCAGATTCAATAATAGTATATGATTCTAAGATATCACTTTTGATGACAAGAAATCTATAGAATGTACTTTTGCAAGCATAACCAATAAACACACAATTCACATATTCTAGAACCAAGCTTTCTCCTTTTAGGCTCAGGTAGCATGGCCTTAGCCAAGCACCCCTACACTTTGAGGTATTCCAAGTTAGGCTTACGCCCTTCCCAAATTTCATAAGGAGTTTTACCAGTTTTCTTATGAGGTACCTTATTTTGAATATGGCAAGTCGAAAGGATGGCCTCCCCCCACATGTTGGAAGATAGCCTGGAACTAATAAGCATAACATTCATCATCTCTTTAAGTGTTCTATTTTTCCTTTCGGCTATTCCATTAGATTTGGGTGAATAAGGTGGTGTTACCTCATGTATTATGCCATTTTGTTCACAAAATTCCTTAAAAGGATTAGACTCATATTCACCACCTCTATCGATTCTAAGTCTTTTAATCCTTTTATTCTTTTGGCTCACAATTTCACTTTATACTTTATAAACATCTCCAAAGCTTCATCTTTGGTTCTTAATAAATAAAGTTTAGTAAATCTAGAGTGGTCATAAAAAAAGATCACATAGAATCTTTTACCACCTCTAGTCATGGTGTGTTTTAAATCACACAAGTCACTATGTACCAACCCAAGAAGCTCGGTTTCTCTTATTATGGATTTACAAGGTTTCTTGGTGATTTTAGTTTTGGCACAAATTTCACATTTGTTCATATTAGCTTCACTTAGTGAATTAATAATTCCACATTCTTTCATTTTCTTTATATAACCAAGATTAACATGTCCAAGTTTATCATGCCAAACATCAATGGAATCAACTAAGTAAGCATAAGAAGATGAACCATTTTCATTAATAACTTGATCAACATTAAGTACAAAGAGACCTTCATCATCATAACCCTTACCAACAAAGACTTCATTCTTAGTTAAAGTAACTATGTCACCATCAAATAAAACTTTAATACCGGCCTTACCAAGCAAATGTACTGAAATGAGATTGTGTCGAAAGTGAGGTACATGAAGGACATTATTGAGTGAAAGAGTTTTACTAGAAGTTAGCTTCAAGAATACCTTCCCTTTACCACTCACTGGCATGGACATATTGTCCCCAACATAGACACATTCTGTGTCTTCCGTCATAGGAGTGTAGGAGCTAAACTCCTCTTTGAATGCACCAATGTGCCTTGTGCAGGCCGAGTCAACTACCCATCCTTTCACTTTTGTCACCAAGTGTGCCTCACACACCACCGCTGCAATGATCTCTTCGATTTGCGCCACATTTGCCTTATTTGATGTTGAGCCTTTGTTATTGTTCTTATTGTTGTTGAAGTTGCCTCTTGCCCTACATGTTGCCGCATAATGATCTACCTTGCCACAAATAAAACAATTACCCTTTTTCTTTTGGATTTGATAATTTTGGCCATTTTTATTAGGTGTAGATGTACTTTTAGTCCTTACATTTTGCACTTTTTCCATTTTAGTCCCTACATTTTATTTTTACCACTTTTAGTCCCTAAACCAATTAACGCTTGACATTTAGGTCCTTTCTGTCACCCAACTAACAGCAAAAGCTGACGTGGCTGACGGTGGAATAAAAAAATAATATAATCACACACATTAATTAATTAAATTAAAAAATATTAAAATAAAAAAATTTATATATATATATAAAAAAAAAAAATCATTAGAGGTGGAAATACCTAGCCCCACGGAAACCCAGAACATGAACTTCATGTTCTTCACCAAATCAAGACAAACCCAACCGGCCAACATTCATAATCAATCTCAACACAAAAAATTCTAACACATTCAACATTGAAACCTCTAGTAAATCAAACCCATAAATCCAAGAAATAGACCCATAAACCCATAACCAAATACTCTTTCACGTTCATCCATACAAGGTTCATAAATCCAAGACCCCCAACTTGTAAATACGAAACCAAACTCACCATCCTTGACCCAAATCCGCCATCAACAACATCACCTCGCCGATCAAACCCATTTCCCAAAGCAGCAAACACCACCACCATTGCCGGAAAAACCCAGCCCCATGGAAACCCATAAAAAACGAATCAAACCCACACCACTATTGTCGATCAAACCCAACCCGGAAACCTAGAAAAACCTTATCAAACCCACACCACCATTGCCGATCAAACCCAGACCCGGAAACCCAAAAAAACCCGATCAAACCCACACCACCATTGCCTATCAAGCCGAAAATACCTAGCCCCACGGAAACCCAGAACAACCCAATCAAACCCACACAACCATCGCCAATCAAGCTGGAAAAACCCAGCCCCACGAAAACCTAGAAAAACCCAATCAAATCCATTCCACCATTGCTGATCAAACCCACACCACCATCATCGATCAAACAAAAAATAGGAAGAGAGAGTCGAGTTTAGAGAGAGAGAGAGAAAATTAGAGATTAAGATTTAAGAGAGAGTGAGGGATTGACAGCTGGAACAAAGGAAGAAGAAAAAGAAAGATACAAACACAAACATGCACCGTGAGAAAGGGAAAGAGAAAGAGAGGATCTGGAATTGAAATGGAAGAAGAAAAGGAAAGATCAGAAATTTATACAAAGTAGGTTTTTTTAAATGGTGGAGAGAGGACTCAAGGGCATTGATGCGTTATTTTAAATCTTCGATATTTTAAACAGTCATGTTCTTCCCAAAGACTAATGATTTTTAAAATTTTTTTTTTAATGTTTGTTTTTAATTTAATTAATTAATGTGTGTGATTATATTATTTTTTTATTCCACCGTCAGCCACGTCAGCTTTTGCCGTTAGTTGGGTGACGGAAAGGACCTAAATGTCAGACGTTAATTGGTTTAGGGACTAAAAGTGGTAAAAATAAAATGTAGGGACTAAAATTGCATTTACGCCTTTTTATTATGAAATTTTCCTTTTCCCTTGAAATCATGTTTCTTATTATGTTGTGGAGGTCTAGAGGGTCATCCCTCTACAACATTAGCCTTGGAAGTAAATTCTTTAGCTCTAGAAACCTTTTCCGACATCCTATTTGTTTCTTCAATTTGAATATCAATGATAATTTGTTGAAGATTCAAATAAGTTCTATGGTGGCTATACCGGTGTTTATACTCTTTTAAAGAGTCCGACAACTTAAACACAAGGCCATGAGCCACAAACCTCTTGGGTAAAACATCACCCTCTTTAGCTAGGTCGGATACTAATTTTTGAAAATCTTCAATTTTGCAAGAAACACTTTTTTCTTCAACCATTTGAAAAGACGTAAATTTAGCCATAGCAAACTTTTTAGCACCCTCATCTTCAAACCCATAACGACCATTAAGTTCATCCCATAAATCTTTAGCACAAGTAAAATGACAATAATTATCAAACAACTTGTTAGATAAACCAGACTTAATAGTATGAACACATAATTTATTTATTTTTTTTCCCACTTTGCTATATTTTTAGGATCATCTAAGGTTTTGGCTCATAAAGAACCCGGTCAATTTCGGTAAATTCCAAGATGAGCAAAACCCTTTCTTTCCAATGTTTAAAATCATTTCCATCAAAAGCCTAAAGCTTTGTAGTTTCCAAAATGACCTTAAGAGAATCAACAACTTGTTTCTTCATTTTTAAAACACAAATGTCAACCTTTAAGATTGTTGGAAAATATAGAGATGAAAAACAAGTTTTGATTCAACAATATAAATCCTAAAAATTAGCAATGACAAAAAGTAAATAGATAGAGTTAGAAAGATCTCACAAACTATAGAATCAAGTAAAATGCGTTGTCTTTAAAGGTTGATTTGTGCCACCCAGAGTAGAACTTGATGCGAATGGCTCTCTTGGCCGAACTACCCCCTAGGATTAGACTATAGTAATTTCTTCAAGTTGAATGCACACTCAAGCAAGAAGAACTAAGAACAACCTTATTTGCGATTCCTAAAAACAAAAAAATTGATGCTGAAATTTCAGTGGAGATGAGTAGAAAATAGAGCAGATAGAGGGAGAGAGGCAGCTGTGTGTAGTTGAGAAAATTGAAGAAAACAATAGGAGAATAAGGGGTTTTATAAGCCAACTAAGTAAAGGACTTATGAGTTGCAACAATCACTGTGCATGCCCAATGGGTAACAGATTAAATGTCCTCAACGGGCTGCTTGGTTAATGCCTAACGGGCTGAACTGAATTGTGCTAAAAGGAAAAGAAAGGAAAAAGGGTATAGCCCAAGAGAGATAGAGACAAGTCTAAATCCAACACAAGCCCAACTCTAACCCCTAGCCAATTATCTTTCAAGTTATTACTTAAGTTGTGCTATGGTTTACAAACTCACATGAAGACTAATGTGGGACACAAGCAAAGTTTTAGTGTTTGAAACACACACACTCCAACTGGGGCTGTGGGTTTTCGTGCCTCTTTGCTCTTTGTCCATCACATTTACCGTTCAATCAAGTGTGAATAGTGGCTTGATTGGTCTTGTAGGTAAATTCTTTCTTGCCTCTTTGTTTGTCATAGAGAAAGGTCTATGAATTTTGTGATAAGTAGGTTCGTTAGTGCCTCTAGAAGCAAAGGAAGCAAGCCTTTGACTTATTCCCTAAATTCAGTTTCTTTAGATTCTGCTGTGTTCACTCATGCCTTGGGAAATTATGGGTATTTTGGGATTTATTGATATTTGGCATATGTATCTATGAGACAGATGTATCTGGGGAAGCTGCTTGCTACATTCACCTTTGCTCTTTGGAAATAACTTCTTTCTTATATGATAATACTGAGAGTGACCTAGAATGTAAGTTTTTATTGTTCTGTAATGTGTCTTTGCATCCCTAGTTGAGCTTATAATTGTGTTCACCTTTTGAACAGTGGGTTAAATCTTAAATGTCATTATTTATTTTTAGATTTTGTTTCTTTTACACAAATATTGAAAGATGCTATCACACATACAATCATACTCAAATTTATGGAATTGTTTGATCTTAAAGTTTAAAAAACTCCATGCGGCTCAGTGATATTATCATCTCTCTACATGGAGAACTCAAGTTTGAATCCCCCAAGTATATAAAAATCCTTTTAGGCCTTGGGGACCAATTCCTTACTACATGACGTCGTTTTTAATCTCTCCCCCTTTAATTTATCGAAGCTTCTACTGACCTTGAAGTTGTATATATATGTGTGTGTGTGTGTTTGTTTGTGTTGGTGAAGTTGTAGAAATGTGCTAGATAGACGAAAAAGTTTCAGTTGGCTTGGTGTAAAGTTTGGCTGACCACTTAAATAATAAAGCTTTATATACTATCTCCTCCTAAATTTTCTATATTCCTCTTTGCTATTTCTTTTATTTTACAACAAGTTTATGCTTATAACTTTCTATGTTCTATTTCTCCAAAATCAACTTTGATGCTGTTGAGGTCCAAAAAAATCACAATGTCGTACCAAAGTCCAAAACAACGCAAAAGATTGAAATCTAGGAAAGTAAAACATTTGGGCTTCCAATAAGGAAAAAGGAGGAGAGGTCCAAACCCATTAAGGGTCCATAAGGGGGGACCCAAATCTATGAATGGGCAAGTTTTGGACCTCATGAAACAAAGGAAAGAAAAAAAGCCCAGCCCAACCCTCAAAAGGTTAGAAAAATCGCTGGGAGCCTAGGAACAGAACTGGGCCAAGATACATGGGGATTCCCAAGAGCCTAGGATTCTCGGGACATGCAGCAAAGCCAGGTTGGGATTAAGATAGTTCAAGGGGACATGCCAAGAAACACAAGGAACCAGAACAAATATGTCCCTATCAGCCACCCAATGATGCAAAAAATGAATCAGAAGGCTTGAGAACCAACAACTCATGAGTAAGGGTCTGGTACCTCGGGGAACCTAGGAAGAAAAACCACCAAGGAAGGTGGCTGGGGATCTTTCAGCTTGGTAGATAGGCATCAGCTCACTTGGGAAAAATGACAAAAGGGAAAGCAACCAAAATGTGAGTCTGAAAAAAGAGGAATCTAGAAGCCTTGGAGAAGGAAAGAATAAAGGTCAGCCTTTTAGAACCCCCCAGAACGGGAAAGTCAGCTAGAGGCATTTGAAGAAGGAACTTAAAAAAAGAAAATAATGAAGAATGAGGAAGGGACTAGCCACCAATGTTTCTGACACAACATTGGTTCTGGTACCCAGGGGAGCAAATGGAGGGAATCAATGGTACCTCAGAAACCCTAGGATGGCACTATAAAAGGGTAAGCAGCCAACAGTGAAGGGATTCAACAACAATGAAGGGGAGTAAAAATACTTGAGAAAACTCTGTCAAAATTCAAAAAATGAGAGAAAGAGAGGGAAAAACAGCGTCCGGGATCCTCAAACTGCCACTAGAGAACACACTTGGATTCAAGGGGATTCAAATTTCACAAGTCTTAGAGGCCTAAAGAGCCATTCAAGTCTATGATTTTTGAACTTATTTGAACCTTGTAACACATCCTAGTGAATGTGATGTATCATAAAAATTAAGAAAATAATGAAGTATTTCACGTTATTTTAAGGACCCCTGATGCCTTTTACATTATTTTTCCTTTCTTTTTTCTTCTTTATTTCGTTCTTTATTGTTCCTTGCTATTCAATACGTATATGCTTGTTGTATGTTAGTATGCATGTGTTGTAGGATCCACGCTTTGTGCACCACTTGGTTCGAAATCAGCCCAATTTAGCTGCGGTGAACCAAGTCTTGTCCCTTAAAGCATAAAGCATCAGGCCCAGGATCCTTGCTCTTTAACTTGGGCTTGTGTGCTGTTTTACAAAAAAAAAAAAAAAAAAAAAAAAAAAAAAAAAAAAAAAAACGCACACAGATGCCTATAACTTTTTTGCCAAACCATTAACAACGACACCTAAAAGAGCCCCATTAATTAAGCTACAATTGTGACTATTTAGATTTTAGAGCATTTTTGGAGGATAAAAACTAGGTATGTTTTATTTATCAAATACTTCTTGTTTTAATTGGATTTATAACAGAGTATCCCCCCCCCCAAAAAAAAAAGCAACAAACTAGCTGACGACATAGTCATTGCAAAATCAGTGAGCTTTAAGGGATTTAGGGCTCCAAGAACACCATTGAGTGGCAGTGTTTTCTCAAACTGGAAGTTGCTTCGCCCAAAAAATAAAAGGTTTTTTCTCAACCTAACAGATGGGTTTAACAGTGTTTGCTCACTTAATTAATTAGCCATGTGGCTAAATTTAAGTACGAAACTTAAGGTATAACACATAAGCACTAGCATTGGGGGTTTTCAATTGCTATTTTAGCAACTCACAAGTCAAAATCCACCCACATTCGGGGGTGGGTCTCTATTTATTTATACCAATTGTGAATATATATATATTTTTTCTAAGAATAGTTGGTTCTCATATATGAGAACCAACTATTCACAAAGATGTAAAAAAAAATATTTTAATGAGAAAAGAGAGACAAAAGGTAGAGAGGAAAGATAGATGAAAGAGAAGAGAGAGAAACTAATTTTTTTTTAATATTATTTGTTGGTATAATTTATATTATTTTAATAAGTTGTATGTAAAAATAAAAACTGAGATGTTTTGTGAGTTGTAAAATAAGATGATAAAATAGATAAAATAAATTTTGAGAATGCAAAATAGACACTTTATTGAATCCCTGGATGCTAATGCTCAAGTTACTATATTTATAAGTTTTACCCAAAACGAAATCACATTATTGTCAAAGGTAGTCGCATTCATGTTTATTTTCTAACTCATGTATCCATGTGAGAACATGTTGAATAGCGGTATATAATTTTGTCTTCTATGAAATCGGAGAACTAAAGAATGTCTAACTTATCATTTGTCTTAGTCAAAGCTTTGGATAATTAGACACAAAAACATGGACAGTTGTAAGAATTGGTTGTTTTATTATTATCCCCTTTGATATATAAACAGCCTTATCCCATAAGTAGTAAAATCCATAGCTCGAATGAAAGACAAATGACTCGTTTACTTTTGGCATGCCTAAGGTCCTTTTGTCTATCATACAAGAGATTATTATTATTATTATTATTATTATTATTATTATTATTATTATTATTATTATTATTATTACAACAAATTATATTTCTGCTTCAATCTCCCTCACTAGGTCACCCGGTTCCATGATCATGCTAGGGAGAACCCCTCTGCGCTGTGGAAGCTTACTGATCTTGTTTAGCTCCTCCTCTGTTAGTGACCAATCGAAGATATCAAGGTTCTGCTTCATCCTATCCTTGTTGAAGCTCTTTGGTACAAAACTCACCCCTTGCTCATACACCCATCTTAGAGAAACCTACAATGCATATACCAATTACCCAAGAGTATTGCAGCGTCAATATTGGGCTAATAAACCAAATTACCCTATAGGTTTACAAACTCGTTTAAGGACAATGTGTCATAAAGCAAGTCTGTTCTCGATTCTACACAATTTGAGATGAATAAATATTTGGTATTTCAGATAGAATGTTTCTTGCTTTCATATAATAGTGGATCCTATTAATTAAGTTCATAATATGATTCATCATTCATATGAGAAGAGAGAACATTATCCCAAAATATTGAATATTTCCGTTTAGAAGAAGTGGTTATAGGCTTCCTCTCAAAGTTCGAAGAGTCTAATTACCAACTACTCATTCATATGTATCCTTACAATTATTTCGATTTAAGTAGAAATAAATAAAAGAAGTAGTAGAGAAAATAAACCTGGGCAGCAGTTTTCCCTTTAGCCTTGGCAATCTCTTCTAGCACTTTGTACTCAAGACTTTCGCTGTCTCCCCATTTTGCGCCTCTCGAACCCAGTGGTGAGTAAGCAGTAATATGAATACCCTTTGCCTTGCAAAACCCCCTCAGATCCTTTTGCTGCCAAAGTGGATTCATCTCCACCTTTCATTTGAACCCCAAGATAGTATTTGTTAGTAGCTAGCTTAGCTATCTAGATAGAACACTTTATAGTTTTTTGCTCCTTTTGATTTTATTAAGGAATTAATACTCTAATCCCTGCGTTTCATTGTTGTATTATCAGTTTTTTCTTTTTTACACATCCTCCTTTTATAATGTGAAATCATGGCTGTTGGGTTTTTTATTTTATTTTATTTTAAATAGTTTGATAGTTGGAGAACGGGAGATTTGAATTGTGGATATTTGTATTGGAAACAATAGAAAGTGTGAGTTGGGCTACAAAACTCTTGACGAATTTATACTCATTATACATTAACTCTATCTAGGACTTGGGTAATTGAATCACTTTATCAACTGATTTGTCATAGGTTGAACTGCTTGATTAATCAAAAAATAAAAATATATTTTTATAAAAATAATAAGTAAATAAATATAAGATTGTATTCAATGGACAAAGTTCTTGCTTCTGCTGGGTTTAAGAGAGGTAATTTGTGTTGCTGTATTATAGGCATTGCTCCTCTTTTTTCTTTTTTTTCTTGAGAAATTGATTCTTGAACTTAAATCTCCGACATCTCGCTTCAGTGGAAAATAGTTATAATTGCACCAAGGATCAAGAGGAATATATATATATATATATATATAGACACACACCACAGAATATGACTATTATAATTAAATATGATGGTTGTTTTTTTTTCCACACACACCACAAAATATGACTATTATAACTAAATATGATGATTATATTTTTTTCTTTTTTCCACTATATTAGTATATATATTAGAGATTAAATAAAGCAATATAAAAGAAAATTATAAAATTAGCTCAAGATGTAAAATAAAATATTTTATAAAGAATATATTTATGACATTTAATGTTTATCAATCTTAATAAACATTGTCTTAGATTAGACAAAAGAAATTAGACACTATTTACAAATCTTTGCTCAATTATTAGTGAGTTATAATGTGTATATACAAAAGGAAATAAAATCTTTTAAAATATGTAAAGGGAAATGAAATACAAAAACTAGATTTTCCAATCAAAACCATAGCTAATGATGTATCAAATTTGTAATAAAATTTTCATTAATTTCTCTTTCAATATAAATTACCAAATTATCTAACAAATACTTATCCATGGATATTCTTAAGAGGGTAGTTGGAAATTGAAACTTTAGTAATATAATCTAAAGATGAGCTTGACCATTGGTCTCAACTCTCAACTAACAAAAGTAATGTCTAAAAGAAAAATGAACTATTTTGTCTTGGGAAATGTATCTTACACATACCGTACACTTACATATATATGCACTTTTTCATGATTTCCAACTTGAAAATTGTGACTTTTGGTAAAAAAAGTGGTGTGTGTAGGTGGGCATGTGTAATCTTAGTCTCCTAGTATAAAAAAATTGTGGATTTTTTTTTTTTTTTGACTTTTTGGTTGAGGTGATAAAATCAATTTAGTTTAATATTTTAATATTTCATTTGAGGGTTGTGGACAATTATAAAAATTGTTGAGAGAGAGAGAGAGAGAGAGAGTTACACAATCCCATTACTTTTTATTAGAATAATATTTTTGAAATTTTGATGTTGGTTTACATATTCTCTTTATTCTTAACATGTGTACCAAAGTTTGTGTCAAGAAGATTATATATATACACACTAAACTCATGTTTTGTGTAAAATTTTAAAGTTAAAATACTTGAAATTTAAATATTTTATGATGAGATAATTATTAATATCTAATTTTTTGATATTTTACAAGCATGAAGATTATAATTAAAAAAAAAAAAGTAATTGAATGGGTGAATTGCCAAAATACGTGTTTAATATAGAGTGGTATAATAACTTAGTAAGACAGTGTTACACTAGGTATCCGTTTGGCAACAAAACATAGTTTTTGGTAAGACTTTTTGCCAAATGGACACTAGTTATAATTTGAACTTGACTATATATATAAATTTATTTATTTATTTTTTACTCTAGGATATTAATCCTTCAAATTAAACAAATAGTTCATCTTAGGTAACAGTTCATTAGATTACACTATTACAGTAGACTGGTTTGATTTAACAACTATATATATATATATATATATATATGTATAGTCCTCACTAGCCACTACACTATAATAAATACATTAAAATTATTAAGCTAATTTTACTCTAAATAAAAATTTATCACCAAAGTTCTAGTGAGCTAAATACCTATTTTAGAATAACTCAAGGTTTTTTTTTTTTTTTTTTTCTTAAGTATGTTATTGTTCTATAAGAAAAAATTTGTGTATGCACACGAGCGTACCACTTATAACATCTTTCATAAGTCACATTTCTCTAGACATGAGTGCATAGTCTATGGGAATTTATCTGCATTTATTATATCTACTAGCATGTAACTCCATGCAAACGCATGGATACATTTAAAATTAAACAAAATTTTTATTATAAAAATATAAATAATTAGTCAAATTAATTTTTTTTAAAGCATGTAACACATGCATTCATGCATACATATAGATACATTTAAAATTAAACACAATTTTTATCATAAAATATAGATAATTAGTCAAATTATTTTTTTAAGTAAACGTAATTAGTCACAAATTAAAATTCTTATCTAAATTTAATACTACTTATGATCATTTTTTTCTAATTTTTAATAAGATAGAACGTGTGGTGATTTTTGTTATGTGGTGATTTGTATTTTATTTATTTTTTGAGAAACATGTGGTGATTTTTATTGAGTATATGTGATATTTTATTATTATTTATTTTATAGTTTATTAATATTAGATTCTTAGTATTTTTCATTCATTAACTTACTTGACACAAAAATTAAAAAACTTAAGTAGACACATGGCATAAGCATAAGTGGATAATTATGGTGTAGTTTTCACATAAATTTAGACACATGGCGCAAAATTAGATTATAATTTCAAATTCTAATTCAATTTTCTCTAAACTTTACCTATATATATATATATATATATATATAGATGACTTATAAATTTGATTTTTTTTTAGTTATATGATTATGTTTTTTTTATTTATTATATTGAACTCATCATTTTCTACACTAAATTAATTAATTTGGCACAAAAATTTAAAAATTTAAATTAGATGGGACACATGGCACAAAATTAAACTTTAATTAAAATTCAATTTTTACATTAAATTAACTCACTTAGCACAAAATTCTAAAATTTAGATTAGATGAAACACATGGCGCAAAATTAGACTCTAATTAAATTTCAATTTAAAACTTAATTAGATTTTCTCTCTGCTTTACCTATTATTATATATATAGATTTATTCTATTTCTTAATCAACAAAAGCTCTTAAATCTCAACAACCCGTTTATTGGATAAGCCTCACTCTAATTAGAATAATTAACTTATTAAGAAGCTTATTAAGAAGCAGATTATTGACGTCAACTCATGTTAAGGCCACACAATGCTTATCCAATAAAACAAGATAAAAAACGAAGCTATTGGTTAGATGGATATTACACACAGTTGTTTGTTAGTCTAATCTAATTGTA
Source organism: Notholithocarpus densiflorus (assembly GCA_030021035.2). NCBI lineage: Eukaryota > Viridiplantae > Streptophyta > Magnoliopsida > Fagales > Fagaceae > Notholithocarpus > Notholithocarpus densiflorus. Next base: position 2,134,431 of record JARYZH020000006.1, on the reverse strand, counting down.
CCTCTCAACTTCATAAAGGTGAAGGTATTCTTTTTTTTTGTTTAAATTATTGGTGAAGGTTCTTAGTCATTATTGGTATCGAAAGTCACGGAGTTAATTAAACTTTTTTAATTGTTTAAGAAGAAAAATGTAATTAAAATTATTTAGACTTACTTGGTTGACTGATGGAGGGATTTTGGCAAAGGAAAGGAGTTCATCAAGCCTCCTGGTCGAGAAGTTGCTTACACCAATGGCTTTGGCTAGGCCAAGATTTTGACACTCTTCCATAACTTCCCAAACTGCCTTGATATCAATGGGAAATATAGTTTCTTTAGGAATTGGGAGTCGTTTTACCTCCCCACTAATCTTCAATGGCCAGTGTACCAAAAAAAGATCAAGATAGTCCAGTTGAAGATTCCTACATGCAAACCATCACAAATAACTTAAAAAAGCAATTTAACTATAAGCAAACACATATGTGCATGTGTGTGTTTGAAAAATGATTTCTCTACGTGTTATCATGGAACAGATGTAATAGATTCAAGTTATATGTACTTGAGACTTGTCTTAATTGCGGGCAAGACAAGTTCTGGACTGGCAAAGGTGCACCATAGCTTGGAAGTGATGAAGAGTTCATCTCTGGATTTGATAAGGCCTGTTTTGATGGCCTCAGCAATTGCTTCTCCAAGTGGTTGCTCCGACCCATATATAAAGGCTGTGTCAAAGTGGCGATAACCGGTTTCGATTGCATCAAGAATGGCAGATTTTGTAGTCTCTGACACTTGGGGGTGTGTTGCTGTGCCCAGCCCAATTACTGGCAGTGGCATAGTTTGGCTGCCATTGCTTATTGTAACCTTTGGGACATTTGCAGCCATTGCTAAAATCTTTTGCAAATTCTTAGAAAATTGTGATTGCTTTGTTCTATCTAGGACAGACTTGTTTTGGATGAAGTAAAGTATATCTGGGACAGACTTCACTAAACTTATAATTTGTTGTAAAAATATTGTAAAAATGTTGTGAACGTAGCATTTCTTTTTCCGGAAATAGCTATAAATACAGTAATTTCATGCTCGCCAGGTGGGAAATAGCAATAATTTCTCCTGCAATGTGGTAACAGAATAATTTAATTAGAAAATGACAGCTCATCTTTAAACACAATTACCATAATACCATTTACCAACCTTATTTTGATTTTTTTTTTAACTATAAACTTTTTTTTTTTTAGGAAGAAAAAAATCATATACCTGAAACAGCAAAAAGTATAACAAAAATAAAAAATAAAACCTAGAATATATAGCCTTGGGTGAGGTGCTCCTATGTGCTAGATTCGTCAAAATTGTAAGATGTGGTCAAAAGTGAACAAGTGTCATAATCCTAATGAATCTAATATACAGGATTACTAGATCCTGTCTTTACCCCATAGCATTGGGCCTAGGAGAACGGTGGAGAAAGATAAAGGCATTTGCAATGTATTCTATTTGATTTAAAGGGTAATAATGTCCATCAATCCCTCTTATCTTTTTGTAACAATAAATTTAGTATTTACCATATTTGTAATTATTTTTCATCAAATTAATGAAAAATTTAAATTACAAAAAAGTGTCGAAAACTTTTTTATTTTATTTTATTTTGATTTAATGAAAAATATTAAGAATAGAGGTAAAGTGCTCATTAGGAAAAAGTAAATGAGGAAATTACTGCATAATAGGGAATTGAAATTTTCCCTTTTAATTATTGTTTACTTGAAAATAATAATTAGTTATTAAGTTAGAGAAATGTTGGATATATACCGAGGAAGCAAAATGAATTTTATTTGGTTTTGTAAATTATGGGCAAATCATATCATATACTATATAATAAAAGTTGGGCTTCTAAGCCGTGATTGCACCAAGTGGTTTCACTAAATTGCAGAAATGTTTTTAGATTTTTAAAAAATATATATAATTTTTCTTCTCCTATAATTTCTACGTTGATAAAAATCATAATTTGATTACAATCCAATTTTTTCATCTAATCCATCTAATCTTCATTTTTTACGTGTAGTGTATTATAATCCAAATTCTTCATCTAATCCATCTGATCTGGAAATAAATTCGTTATCTACTTTTTTTCAAATATATTTTGTTTTAATTTATTTTATTGGATAAATATCAAATTTTTGGATTTAAAAGGAAAGGCTAATAACAGCATGATTTTTACATTATAACAGAAAAAAAAAATTGTAATTAACATTAACAACTTGATTTTTATGGTATTTGATTTTAAATAAATTCCTTCTTTTTTTTGCTTATATCAACTTCATCACAACTTTCATTGGGGATATACACAAGGGGAGTTATTGATAATGAATTCGTAATCTACTTTTTTTTTCAAATATTTATTTAATTTAATTTTTTTGGATAAATATCAAATTTTTGGATAACCAAAAAAAAGCTAATAACGTTAATTTACAACATGATTTTTATGGTATAAAAGAAAATAAAAAATTGTAATTAACGTTAACAACTTGATTTTTATGGTATTGGATTTTAATTTTAATTTCTTCTTTTTTTTTTTATTATATCAACTTCTTCACAACTTAAAATTATTGCTTTAAATAGAAACAACTTCTTATCAACTTTTGTTTTTTGGTTGAAGTTTAATTTTGTTTGTTGGCCAGATAAATATAGGAATGATTATGGATAATAGTTTTATTATACCACGACTCTCATCTTTAGAGTTCTAGGACACTATAAATAATAAGGCCAGATTCATGATTTTTTTATTAATATTTTGAACGTCCAAGTAGCTATCACTTTTTAGGGTTATTTGTTATTTGTTTAATTTTTTTTTTTTTATTATTTTTTTCATGGAATTTCCTTGAGGTTTCAAAGCACTCGATCAAACAATACTCCTGGTATTGAGTTTTTCTATAAAAAATTCCTTGAAGTTTATATTTACACATTTTGTTTTGATAGGGTGAAATTCGGTGCCTCTTACCTCATTTTCAAAGACGAAAATTCAATTAATATGTTAGTTTATATACTTTTATTTTTTAACGTTTAGTAATTTGGGTTGTTCATAATTCTTAACTATTACATTGAGGTCACCACTTAAATATGCTTTCAATTATTTTTTTTATTTATTAAATTCAAGGTTTTTCATTTAAATATGCACTTGAGATTTAATTATGCAAACTCCCTTTATATTTTTTTAGGCATCTCCTTTTATATTAGTTGCATAGTTATCTACCGTATTCCATTCAATTAATTTTGGACTTATATATGATTTTATTGATTTATAAAAACTTAATCTTACACAATATGCATTCACTATATAACTTAAAGTAAAAGGTTACTTTGTTTAAAAAAATAGAGTAAAAGATTACTTTATTTTTATTATCTATTTTATTTTAATTAATATAATTTTTTTTTTCATTAATATACACATGATTCTTGATTAAGTCGTGTATTGCACGGGCATAATACTAGTTAACTATAATATTTGACTTCTCTATTTTCTATTGATATGACGAAAAATATTAACAATAAAGGTAAATTTCTTATTAGGAAAAGATAAATGAGGACCTTATCACATTTTAGGTAACATTAGGTCTACAGTATACTTAATGGAAAACTGAAACTAGCCCTTTAAATTATTTTTTTACTTCAAAATACTAATTAGTTATTTAGCTAGAGGAAATTATTTTTTTACTTCAAAATACTAATTAGTTATTTAGCTAGAGGAAATTTTTTTTTTTTTGATAAGATTAGCTAGAGGAATATTAGATATACATTGAGGCAATAAAAATGAATTTTATTTGGTTTTATAGATTACGGGCAAATTAACATAATAGTTGACTTTTCTAGCCATGAACATTATATAAAACTAGTGTGTAGTCTTTCATCCTTAAACTTTAAAAAAAAATTTTTTTTCATCCCTAAACATTGTAAAGAGTCTTTTCAATAGTTTAGAGACCAAAATAGGGATGAAAAAAGAACTTTTTTCAATAGTTTAGGGATAAAAAAAAAAAAAAAAAAAAAGCTTTTAGTAAAGTTTAAGGACATAAATAAAACATTTTCAATACTTTAGGGATGAAAGATGAAATTTTCAATAGTTTAAGGATGAAAAATGAACTTCTTAAAGTTTAAGGATGAAAAACAAACTTTTAGTAAAATTTAGAGACCAAAATAGTATTTTACCCATTAAAAATTAAATAGGACATGTGGTGCAAAATTGAGAATCCAATTAAAATCTAATTGAATTTTCTCTTAGCTTTGGTTATTAATATATATATATGGGTTTCAGTTAGTTCAACTAGTCTTCAGTTAGTCTTTTCATTTGTTTGATTTTATATATCGAATAAATGCTTGTTAATTTGGACTTTCATGTATTAATTTAGTTTTCCCTTAAAAAAATTTATTAATTTAGTTTTGAATTTTAATATATTTCTTATTTTGGAGAAAATTTATAACGGGATGAAACCAATCAGTGAAAATGAATCCAAATACAATGGATTGGGTTTTCTTGGATTGACAAGTTGGGTTATGTTCACTTAAAAAAAAAATGTTTATGTTGATTTTGGTTTTGGTCTCAACATAAATAACCCAACACGAGGTGACATATATTATACAACTAGCTTCTTTGAATGCACTATGCGTGTACTTAGAGACTTTTTCTATTTTTTCAAAATGTTAAAAATTTTCATTCATCCCAATTAAGGGTTTATACATTTGTCAATCACCAAAATAGATAAAACTGTGATGAGACCTAAGTTGTTATTTCGTGATTGGGTGTGAGAGTATCCATTTTTTGTGTTAGGTCTCATTTCAATTCTATGTATTTTAGTAATTGGCAAATGCATAAAATTCATTTGATAAACGCCTAAACCCGAATTGGGATGAATCAAAAAAATTTAACACTTAAAAAACAAAAGCCTTTGAGCACGAGCATAGAGAAAGAGGCTAGTATGGTTTATTTTTTAAAATATTTTGGGGATATTTTGGTCATTTTAGAGATTTCAAGGTCTTTGTTTCATTGTAGAGATTTGTGGATATTTTTGTCATTTTAGAGGTTTCAGGGGGTATTATGGTCATTCTATCAATTTTAGGGGGGTATTATGGCCATTTGCAATGGATTTAGGGTGTTCCTGGTAATTTTAGAGGTTTCATGGGTATTTTGGTCATTTGGGAGGCTTTTGAGAGTATTTTGAGGTTTTAGGGGTAATTTGATTATTTTGGGTCTTCCAAGAGTATTTTTTTGTTCAAGGGTAATTTTGTTTTAGGTGTTGAGGCTATTTTCAATCAATTTATTATTACAATAATTTTAATTGTTTCTAAGAATGTTTATGAATTTGTAGACGCTTTGGGCCGGGCTTTGGTTCGTGGCCTGTACAGAATCAATTATGGGAATGTTACGTTTTTGGATTATGATGGTAATGTAATTAATAAACCAAACTCCATAATTTTATATTGTTGTAATGTGATTCCATGGATCAAAGATTATAATAATGTAACATTACAATATAATGTAGAATCAAGCAAACAAAATGCCCCCTAAATAATGATAGATTTGTTGACAATGGTTCTTGACTCAAGTCGGACTCTCAAATTGATGATGATGCAATTGTCCTTGGATGCCATAATGTGGTCTTTGTGGGTTTTATTGGTTGCAAACTTTAGATTTATGAAATTCAAATATGTAAAAACCGCTTTATATTGTTATGGATTTTTGTAATTGTTTAGTAGTTATTCATAGGCAGTTGTGGGTTTATTAGTTTTGAAATGTATAAGCACAAATTTTACTAAAAATTCATTTTAAATTACTATTATACCCTCAATTGTTTTTTTAGTTTGGAATGATGTTAGGTAAATATTAATGGTGTTTAAGAGAATTCATAGAATCGATAACTAAGGCTATGTTTGGTTTTAGCATTACTCAAAACTCTAACCTATATCTCATATCCCATTCTCTATTTTTCTCTTTACTCTTTTCCAATTGTGTTTGGCTAAAATCTTTGGATGTGGTTTTCAGCTAAAACACACATCTTTAACTCAAAATAGCGGACCCCACAAGCTAAAATTAGTTAGAACGGTTCTATACCTCAATCCATGTGTTCTTTTTTCTCTCCCTCACTTGTCTTCCATTTTTTTTTTTTTTTTTTTTTTTTTGTCTCTCACACTCTTTTTCCTCTTTCATTTCTCTCTTCCCCACTCATCAAAGAAAGAACAATAATTTAGTCAAAAAAGAAAAAGAAAAGAAAGAACAATAACATCTCACAAGTCTCTAGCTTCATTCTCCTAAGCTAATTCAAGTGACTACCCCAGATTGGTACTCTCTCTCTCTCTCTCTCTCTCACACACACACACACACAATTGTTGCTTCTAGATCCACCCATTTAGTTAGATATTGTGTTTGATATGTAACATAGCCTAAAATTTCCTATTTTATGTGGGAAGTGTGTGTGTTATGTTTTAACTATTAATATTATTTTATTACATATACCACACTTGCATCTAATAATTTCTCACCCAATCCCTATCAAATACCCATTTGGTCCCATTTACATTGAACTGATGGTATGACATTCCTGTGAGCCTATGAGATTAATTTCTTGATGGTGGTTGTGTGGAAAAAATAAAATACAATGCTTTTCCTTTTCCACTAAAAAATAGACACCTAAATATTTAGGCTGTGTTTAGTTTTGGTGAAAGGACCTTATGGGTGTTTGGCTGGATTGGAAAACCCGGTCAAACTGAAATTAATTTATAGTTGATTGTAAAATATGGCCAGGTATAGTGTAAAATATTTTGCACTTTCATTTTCCCTTCTTTCATTTTAAACCCCTCATTCATTCATTCATGAGAGAGAGAGAGAGAGAGAGAAGACTGTAGAGCTCCAGTCACCCATCTCACTGCCGTTTGTGGCCGTCGTCCTCACTGTCAATCAAGGCAAGGTCTCTTTCTCCCTTTTCCTCCTCTCTTTCTCTCTCTTTCCCTCGGAACGATCTAACCTCTCTCTCTCTCTCTCTCTCTCTCTCTCTCTCTCTCTCTCTCTCTCTCTCTCTCTCTCTCTCTCTCTCTCTCTGTGCAGATCTACCACACCCTCTCTCCCAGCCAATCCAACCTCTCTCATGAACCGAACAACATCAATCGGTAGTTGGCGACAGTGGTTGGGTTCGATTTAGGTTTTGGCCTAGTTTTGGTTAGGTGGTTGGCTGGGTTTAGATTAGCTTGGATGGGCGGTTGCCATGAGGCTTTGAGTTTTTCTGTAGTGGTTGCTGGGTTTTTGTGGGGTGGTTGTCGAAATATATAAATATTTTCTGGCAAAAATTTTACGTGCAAGACAAATACTGGAAACCATTGTCCAACATATATTCTAGAATACAACCAAATACTTGAAAATATTTTATACCCGAAAAACATTTTATGTTAGTTCAAACACAGCCTTAATGTATGGCTTGGAAACCAATGACTAATACATGGTAGATCCTAGAGTCCCATATCATTCGAATTTAATTAGCTCGTGACAAGAACATTATTGGAATTTGAGTGATATTAGAAATACTATAAGTTTTATTATATAAATAAATTAGAAATACTATAAGTTTTATTATATAAATAAATCTTACAAACTGATGTGTCACTAATTATTAAAAAAAAAATATTTATATTTTATTGAAGCATCACCAATAAGATTATAGCATCATGTCTCTGCATCAAGCTCCAGCACAAGTTCATGGGGTCCCAAAATAGAGGCAAACGTTACTCCCTTGCGCTGAGGAAGCTGATTGATCTTGCTTGACTCCTCCTCAGTCAAGGACCAATCAAATATCTGAAGGTTCTCATTCATCCTTTTCTTGTTAAAGCTCTTTGGAACCAAACTCACCCCCTGCTCGTACACCCATCTCAAAGAAATCTGCAAAGCATGCACTAATAATCAAGTAATCTGAGTAATTGTTGTGCCCCACCTAAGCTTTGAAACTTGATATTGCCTAATTTTCTCATAAAGAAGAACCTGAGTTCAAATATCTCGTTCTTCCACTGCTCAATCTATTGTTTTTAAAAATATGTTTTGACTAGCTTAATATTGAAAGTATTTCTTTAATGTTGCAGTAGAAATCTTTTTTCCACACTTACCATGGGTCATAAAAAATAAAACAAGTTTTCTAATGGTGTTAGATAAATGTAAAACATCAAAATTTCCAGGGAAAAACAAAGTGTATACCTGGGCAGTAGTTTTTCCATGTGCCTTAGCAATCTCTTCCAGGACATCACACTCTACAATCCTATTGTCTCCCCATTTGGTCCCATTTGCACCCAATGGAGAGTAAGCGGTAATATGAATATCCTTTTCCTTACAGAACTCCTTCAATTTCTTCTGCTGCCAAAGTGGGTTCATCTCGACCTATAAAAAGAAATCATGTAAGCCACCAGAATTGGAATTCTCAGTTTATTTTTTAATGAAGTGGAACCTCATCAAGGCAGAACCCTTTAGACCCATCCTTGTTGAGTAAACCAAAGTAAGTTGGAATTCTCATTATGATTCAAGTGATATGATATTTGACACATTTGTTACAAGTTTTACTCACTTGATTGACAGCCGGAGGAATTTTGGCGACTGAAAGAAGCTCCTCCAGCTTCTTACAAGAGAAATTGCTGACACCAATGGCCTTAGTGAGGCCAAGATTCTTACATTCCTCCATGCCTTCCCAGACAGACTTGATATCTAAGGGAAATGCTTGTTCCTTTGCAATGGGCATTTGACGCACGTCTTGGCTCAATTTTAAGGGCCAATGTATTATATACATATCCAGGTAGTCCAACTTAAGGTTGCTGTATGTAAGAGTATCAGCATACTAGTTCTTAAAAAATTTGTCATTTTACACTAAAAAAATATTTTATCATACCATTTCACAACTCACCTAACATCCATTTTTTATAACTACCCAATCAAATAAAATTATTGCTTCTGAAATTGATAAATTAATATTGTAAAAAACAACGAAATATCATGAAATTGATGAATTAAAATTATTTTTAAAGCAAACTGTCCTAATTCCTAAGTAATCCTGACGAGTCAACCCAGTCAAGCCATAGTTTAATAGTTTAGGATCTCAAGTTTTGTGGCCAATATTTGCTCAAACAATACCCTGAAAGAAAAATTATCCTAGTACTATATTTGATATAGAAAAACAGATTAAAAAAATAGAGAAATAGAAAGTTCATCAAAAAATAGAGAATTAGAAAGAAGACAAAGACTAGTACTTTTCTAATCATATATTCCTTTTATAGTGCTTTCTCTAGACATTAATTAAAGAAAAAAATGGATACCTTAAACTCATCTTGATTGCTGGCACCACAAGATCTCTCCCAGCAAAGCTAGCCCATAGCTTGGAAGTGATGAAGAGCTCGTCCCTAGACTTAATAAGGCCCAGACTTAGAGCTTGGGCTATTGCTTCTCCTAGAGGCTTCTCAGACCCGTATGCATAGGCTGTGTCAAAGTGGCGATAGCCTGCTTTGATTGCTTCTATGATTGCAGCTTTTGCTGTTTCAGGATCTACAGGAGGGTACGATGATGTTCCCATGCCTATAACAGGCATTTTAAGATCACAAGAGGAGCTTAGACTTACCTCAGGAACCAGAGCCATTTTCCTAACTCCCAACTACTTTCTCGCGTTGTAATTTGTATACCAATCCTTCCTCCTATATATAGAGAACAACAGTTACATACTAAATTTTCCCTATATATTCAGTGGAACTGATCACTGTACACAAACCCAACCCCCCTCCATTTTTTTTTTTTTTTTTTCTTACAACTAAGTTGATAAGTTCTTATATTTCTTCTAGAAAGCATGTGGACACTTATTTCCACAGAATTTGCTAGAACTTATGCCAAGTGCAACTGAGCCTGTGAGTGGTGGGTCAATGTGCTATTGATGGTTTACCAATTACAGTCAAATATATCATCAAGTTGTGGTAAAGTATATGATCAAAAAAAAAAAAAAAACTAAAACTAAATTCTTTATCTAAGTTATCACTGAACATATCTGCCAAATAGTAGCTTTTTAGAAAAAATTTTGGTACATAGCATGTGGGTGAAACATTTTAGTAAGTTGGACTGATTTTGGAGCTCGAGTTTAACAAACTCGAGTTCCAACCCATTCCCTCTTGGATGAAGTCTGACATAGACCAAAAAAAAAAAAAAGTGGAACTCGAGTCTAGGAAACTCGAGTTCCATTTGTATAGAACTCGAGTTTCCTAAACTCGAGTTCCTTGTGAAAAATCTTGGAACTCGAGTTTCAGAGACTCGAGTTCCACTTAAAAAAAAAAAAAAAAAACAGTCTAACTTACTAAAATGTTTCATCCACATGCTTTTTTGCTAATATTTTTCCAAAAAGATGTTTTGCAAATTTTGCCCTGAACATTATGTTTTTACTTATTAATAGCAACTTACTATGTTTTGTGACTCTTGACTTTATTTATAGAATAATAAGTATGTGTTTCTACAACAAAAAGGGTATGTAATGAGATCACACTCTCGGATTGAGGTTAGGTGTAATGCCTAAGGTATTGTACCTAATGCAATAGTTATGAATTATTGAGATTTAAAGTTACAAAAAGCAATTTTAAATCCCAACCATTGAATATAAAAAATGAAAAAAGTAAAAAAAATAAAAGTAAAACTAGTAAAAAAATTGTTACGCACGGTGATCTCAATCCCACACTCTCACTGTCTCAGAACTTCAAAAGATACCGTCTTTGTTTGTTTCCTTACAAAATTCCTCATCGCCTCATCCCCAAATAACAAAAAATACACATGCACAGCATATTTTTGGAGGGGATTTAATTTTTTAATATACACGCACAACATGTGTTCCAATTCATAGGTACTCATGATGTCACTATATATTTTATGAGTAAAACTTAAACACAATTTTTTAAATAATGTATTTTAGAGGCTCAAATGAAATTTAACCAACTGGCTACAATGGCTTATAATCTTAAATAACACCGTTTTAAGTAGTATTGAGCAATACAACAACATAATTGAATTTAATTAATAAATCTAATATAAGCACCAAGCAGTTATCTAAGTTTTGTCCATTTTGTACTCTGAATAATTTTTTGCTGTTGTTGTTGTGTCCATCGCTGTCCTCTTATTTCTTAATACAATGATTAAGTATTAAGGTCTTCACGAGCTCAGTGGCCTGTTTATTTCTGGAAAAAAAAAAATTAATATATATATATATATATTTATGATTTAGTAGGGAATTTCAACGAGTCCTGCTTGGTTTGTGTAAATTTTTCAAAGTTTTGGACCTGAAAATGATTGATTTGCGTATGTTCTCTGATTCTTTGAACGATTCTTTTGAATTGAATACTGAGGTAATGAATAAAGGCAGGAGTGGACATTTTGGACCCTCTAGATGGCATTATTAGATTGACCGTTGAATTTGATGCACTGACCTTAATTAATGCAATTAATAATAAACAACAACCTAAGCTCAAGCTGAGGAGGTTGGATATCCTGTTTCCGTATGCATTCTCTCCCTCACACGAGGTTGGACCTCACAAGGGTTGTATATCCTGTTTCCACTTGTGGGGTCCACTCTTATGTGAGAGAAATGATGCATGCAATGAAAACATAATGAATATTTTCCAAGCTGAGAGTGATGGATAAATCCCTTTTACATAGAATTTTATTTTTGAGTTACTCTAACATAATCTAAGTGTTTATGTTTGTGAAACTCTCTTCTAAAGACTTAAACTCCGACTCTTACCTCCCACACCTTACAAGTACTTATACTTGTGAAGTGACCATTGCGCTAAGGATGCGCGGTGGTTGAATAGAATAGATTCTAACCATACATATAAGTGATACATTCTGTCAATATTGTTGATCTTTACCTTTAATAATTGTTTTATTTTTAGAAAAAAAAAAAAAAAACATTTTCCGTTGAAAATAATTTTAAGAAGAATAGAGTTTGGTTGAGTTCTAAAATAATATTGAATCCATTAAAAAATTCCTATCTAAATATTAATAAAAACTCACAAATAAATGGAATAATCAATAAATAACAATTAACAACAATTAACAAGGTGAAGGAGTTAGGAGGGAGGTGTTGGTGGTGGCATGGAAGAGTTTCAAGGGTAGGAAGTAGAGGTATTTTGTATTTGGTTTAGTCGAGGTTAGGGAAAATTTTGGACCAAACCGAACAAGTTTGTTTTATACATATAAAGCTAGGCATAAAAATTATAAAATTAAAGCTGTTACATTTTGTTTGTTATAAAAAAAATAAAAAATAAAAAATAAAAAAAACCTTATATGAAAATAGTCTTTCATATTTGTTGGGAAATTTAGACCCCGGTTGATAGAATTAACAAGTTTTAAACTCAAGTTGTTAATTAAATTTATTATGAACAAAACTTGTTAAAACAAACAAACATCAATATTATGTCAAAATCATGCAACGAAAAAATAAAGAAGACAAAATATGATGACCTATGAAAACTAATGAAACGAACCAGTTTCACAGTAAAAAACCTAGGGGGAAACCTTCCCGAAAAACAATTCACTATAGTAAAGAGAAGTTTTAGATCTAGTACAAAACCTTTGTCCCTAGATTCTACAATCCCCGTAGATGAACTCACAGCAGAAACCTTCTACCGCTTCAGAACCTCTGAACTCTTCAATATATGAACGACACCCTTTTGATGCACGAATCTCAGTACGTGACTAACCAATTGCGCGGATCCCAGTTCGCGACTTAATCACCAACTAGAAGAAGATTGCTGCCTGCAAAGTTCTTCACTTCATCAACAATGAAGATTAAGAAGCACTTGGTTACAAAATCCTAAGGCGCAAAAACGCAGTAGCTTCTTTTAGAGAGAATAAGGCTTCGGTCACCTTTTGCATATGTTCTCCTTGTATTCTCTTATGTAACGGCTTCTAAAATAAGCCTTATATAGGTCTAAGGTTGTGAGAAAAGAAACCCTACACAAATACATAAGCTTGGGCCGAAAATCAGATCTGGAAATCTGAATTCCCGTAACCTCGATCAATCGGGAGGTGTCGAGCTTTAAACTTCAACAGATACAGCTATCGAGAAGCTATCGAGGAGCTGTCGAGGAGACAGGAGCTTTCTCGATCGATCCACCAGCTATCGAGAGGTGTCGAGATTGCGATAACAATCAACTGAGAAGCTCGATAAATAGCCTAGCTGTCAAGAGGTGTCGAGCAGCTGTCGAGCTATCTGTCCAGCTTTAGTGAACAACTTTTCTTCACTTGTTTCTTGGTTCAATCTTCATGGCTTTAATACTAGACTTAAACAACATGTTTCTTGAAGTATTAAACACATCTTAGATCTACCTAAATACAAGTTGTAGGGACTGGGTCTGAGCACTTCTACTGTTGGAAAAATGGATTCAGGCCCAACTAGCCCTAAACAATAAATTTGTAGAGGATGGGTTTAAGAGCTAGGCTTTAGTGAGGATAGCAACGAATAAACATGGTTATGGGTCAACTGAATAGCAAGAAAACAGGCCTTAAGTGTTAGAATCTGTCCTGGAAGTTGGCCCGAGGAGCCTTCTTGTTCTTATTATTTCCTCAGTGATTGGATACAGAGGTTACAAAGATGATACAGGTTGCTACAGTATTTTCTACTTCCAATCTCCCATCCTTTCTCTGGAGGACCTCCTTACGTTTTATACCCTCTTTAGGTTGATCTTGGCCCTCCATTTGTTGATCGTGCAGGTCGATACTTGAGTGCTTGTCCCATCAACCGCCGTCTCAAACCTTCTGTGAGTTGCAGCGACCAAAGCGGCACTATTCAGGAGTCATTCCCTTATTAATGCGGCCAGAACGTTAGTTGCGGGCATTTAATGTGGAGGTGATAACTCCTCCCTGAATTGCTTTCCCGGGCTCCCATGGCCGACCCACGGTGCTTGTCCTCTTTCTTGGGGTGTTCTACGACACCACCCTTGATGGCGCGCTGCCCTCTCCCTTCTATGATCTCGGTACGCCGAGGACATGATCGTCCTCGGCGTTGCTCCTTGGTAGTTAGGACTTCCTCCGTTAGTCCTCAGACGTTTCTTCTTCCTCGGCATGGGCCTTGGCCTTAGTATAAAGTTGGGCCGGGGTAGCCAAATTTATTTACCCCACACAAGAAAAGTGCGTTTTGTCAAAGGATTAGCTAATTACACAAAATATGTCCTTAACAATATTTTATTTTGTTTGGTAATATCAGAAGGGAAAAAAAATAAAAGGTGTAAGAATAAAGTTGTTTTCCGTTAAAATTTTCTGGAAAATAATTCTATCTCACACTAAACTAAATAAGGGAAGTCTAAAAATAGTTTCTCAACTCATTTTAAGGTCATTATTAAATATAGGAAAATGAGATAGTTTAAAAAATATATTATTATAGAAAATGAAAAAGTTTTTTAGAAAATTTTAATGTTGAAACAAATAAAGCGGAAATGAAGAGTTAGGCATAAAAATTATAAAATTACAAAAGACTTAAATAATCTAATTGATCAAAATCGACCAAATAAAGAAACTTCAACAAATTTTTGGGGCTTAAAAAATTTGAAGTCAAACCTTATAAAGAGACCTAAAATTACCAAATCAATTATAAATTCAAAAGGGCCTAAATTTTTTTTTTTTTTTGAATTACAAATTTTGAGTGGCTTAAATTTCAAAAATTCATTATAAATTCCCAAATATGGAAAATTAAAAAATTCATTACAAATTCACAATATTGGACTAAAATGACCAAATTCATTACAACAAATTTAAAGAAAAAAAAATCATTATAAAACACAAAGTCTACTAAAAGGATACAATATCCATAACTAAAATTTAATTTGCTCTTTTTACATCTAAAAAATAGTGGGAACTAAAACTTGAATCTCCCAACATTACGAAGTTCGAATTAAATCATCAATTACTGATTGCAAATTCCTAATATCAATAGGCAGTACATCAATGTTTCAAAAACAAACAGACACAATTTTTTCATACAAGTTGAGAATTTTGAACCTTGAGAAATTGAAATGAAAAAAAAAAAAAAAAAACAAAATTGATTGCACAGAGGACAAAACTAATAGAAACCAAGAATTTTGACTAGTTTCGATTAGTTGGTTATACTATGGTTAGGACATATGTGATTTGCTGTTAGGAACATATGTCAATTTAGAATTGGCTAATCATTTGATAAAACGCACTTTACTTGTAATTGGGTAGATCTAGGATGTGTTTAATGCTTCAAGGAACAAGGTCTCAAGTTCAAGTGTTAAAGCCATGCAAGTCTGTCTAAGAAACAAGTGAGAAAGTGTTGGATTTTAAAGCTCGACAACTTGCATCTATCGAGGTTTAACAAGCTGCTGAAGCGATTATCAAAAAAAAAAAAAAAAAAACTGCTAAAGTCTGAAGCTCGACAGCTAGCTCGATAGATACCCTATCTGTCAAGGTTTATAAAATTTAGTTTTTCAAAACTGATTTCACTCCAATCCGTGAGTATGTGTTTAGGTTTTTTTTTCTCACAACCCTAAACATATATAAGAATTATTTTAAGGGCCGTAAAAGGTTGTGCAAGTGTGAAGCAAAGTTGTGTTCATGCAAATTGTGACTGGAGACAGAATTTGCCCTAGTTCATCTTTCTCTTGAAGAAGATGCTGTGTTTGTACACCTTAAGGTTTTGTGACCAAGGAGTTTCGTGATCTTCATCATGTGATGAATTGAATAACTTTGTACCCAACATCTTTCTCAAGTTGGTGATCAAGTCACGTACTGGAATCCGCGCATCTATTGGTTAGTCACTTACTAGGAGCCGTATATTGAAAATGAGAGATTGTCACTACAGAACAAGTCCAATTGGGTATTGCGGTAAGGGTTCAACTGTAGGTTGGTATAATGTACTGGGATTCTTTTACTTGTAACTGCTTATTAGTGGATTCTCGGGAGTGGTGACCTTAAAATCACCTAGTGGGGTTTTTACCGTGTAGGTTTCCCTCATTCATAAACAAATCACCGTGTCAATTTAATTTCCGCTGCACTTTAGTTAATTGGTAATTTGTTTGTGCTACCATGCATTTTGCATGTTAATTGAATTAAATAATTAACTTGACTAAATCAATTGGTTAATTTATCACAATGGGTCAATACATTCTTGGCCTATCAACTGTTATAGATGGGCAAGGTTTCTCTTCAAACTAGTTTGGAGAGAAATTCTTCAAATTTCTCATATATAGTATGTGAATTTTAAAAATCTAACTATTTGGATTGCATGTTTTTTATGTTCTTAACATGCATGTCTAATTTTGTTCAAATCGGATGTTATTTGCTATTCGATCAATAAACTTATTTTTATGCATAATTTTTTACCACAAAACTTGAAATTTCAACATGTCATTGATGACATAGTTCTTGATCTTTGATCTTCTTGAAACATTGCAAGCATGAATGATATAATAAGAATATGCAATCTAACGGTTAGATTTTCAAAATTCACATTCAATAAAAAGGTATTGCAAAGTTTATCTACAAAACTGGTTTTAGCCTAAGGCTACAACCTTACTCAATAAAATAAACATTCATACATATTTTGAAAATCTAACCGTTGAATTGCATGTTCTTTACGCTCTTAATACACATGTCAAATTTTGTGTCAATCAGATATTATTTACTATATGATCTATAAACTTATATTTTATTCATAATTTTAAACTAAAAAATTTGCAATTAAAATAATTTATTTATGACATAGTTATTGATCTTTAATTTTTTAGAAATTTTGTAAGCATGGAGGATATAAGAAGAAGATGTTATCCAATAGTGGATTTATTAAAATTCACCTCCAATAAAAAGATATTGAGTAAGGTTGTAGCCTAAGGCTACAACCAATTTTGTATCTAAATTTTGTCACAAACGATATAGACAAGTTTGAAGGATTTCTCTCCGAAATAGTTTGGAGAGAAACCTTTTCCGTTATAGATATCAGTTTTTCGGCACAGTTTTAGTTGGAAGGAAGGTGGTGGTTTGTGTATATTTTGTGGGAAAATGTTTAGTTCCAAACTAGTTTGGAGCTATCTTGCATTAACCCATGATATGACGATTGAAAAGACTATCCATGCTTAATTTTAGTCACTTGACTTTTTTAACGAGACATGTGACTCATTTAAATAATGAGTAATGCTAAGTTTACAACATTTTCTCAACATGTGCTACGTGATAAGTTGTTATTAATGAGTAAAAAAGTGATGCTAATAGTGAGATCATATTAGAACCAATAATAACTTGTCACCTAAGATTTGTTATAAAAATGTTATGGACATAACATTATTCATAAATAACACTCGTTTTTAGTTTTATCAATCGTTATGTAATGGGTTGGAAAATATAATTTCAAACTTTTAAACTAATTTGTAACCAAACTTGGTCATATTTGGAGCATGTGGTCAATGGGCCATATCCATTCTATCCACTATGTTTAGTGGGTCACACCTACTTCCTCCCTCCCCCATGGTAATCTTGGGCTTCGCTTGCACTTTCTATTTATGAGTTTGGTGCCAACTCATATAAGTTTGCTCGCACTTTCTATCTTGCTTCAACCCATGATATGACGATTGAAAAGAATATCCATGTCACTTGACTTTTTTAATGAGACATGTGACTCATTTAAATAATGAGTAATGCTAGGTTTACAACATTTTCTCAACATGTCCTATATGATAAGCTGTTATTAATGTGTAAAAAAGTGATGCTAATGGTGAGATCATATTAGAACCAATGATAACTTACCACATAAGATTTGTTGTAAAAATGTTATGGACATAACATTATTCATAATTAACACATGTTTTTAGTCTTATCAATCGTTACGTAATGGGTTGGAAAAGATAATTTTAAACTTTTAAACCAATTTGTAACCAAACTTGGTCATATTTTGAGCATGTGGTCAATGGGCCATATCCATTCTATCCACTATATTTAGTGGGTCACACCTACTCCTCCTCCCTCCCCCCATGGTATCTTTGGGCTTCGCTCGCACTTTCTATTTATGAGTTTGGTGCCAACCCATTAAGTTCGCTTGCACTTTCTATCTTGCTTCAACCCATGATATGACGATTGAAAAGACTATTCATGCTTAATTTTAGTCAATTGACTTTTTTAATGAGACATGTGACTTATTTAAGTAATGAGTAATGCTAGGTTTACAACATTTTCGCGACATGTCCTACGTGATAAGCTATTATTAATGAGTAAAAAAGTGATGCTAATGGTGAGATCATATTAGAATCAATAATAACTTACCACCTAAGATTTGTTATAAAAATGTTATGGACATAACATTATTCATAAATAACACACGTTTTTAGTCTTATCAATCGTTACATAATGGGTTGGAAAAGATAATTTCAAACTTTCAAACCATTTGTAATCAAACTTGGTCATATTTTGAGTATGTGATCAATGGGCTATATCCATTCTATCCACTATGTTTAGTGGGTCACACCTACTCCTCCTCCCTCCCCCATGATAATTTTGGGCTTTGCTCGCACTTTCTATTTGGGAGTTTGGTGCCAACCCATATAAGTTTTATTGTTTTAAGCTTCGTTCTTCCATCTTGAATCCTATTTGTAAGTATTATGCGCCACACATTTTATATATATGGCAGCAAGCCCAACTTCCATCTACTTGTTAGGGCTTAAGAGTCCTAATTAGTGTGTTTTATATAGGGGTGGCAAAGAAAGTCCAAACCCATTTGCCCACCTAAACCCACCCACTCTAATTGAACCCAAACCCACCCAATTATTAGTTGGGTTAAATGGGCATCAACCCAATTAGACCCAGTGATTATTGGGTTTTAACTAAAAACCCATTTAACCCAAAAACAATATACCCAAATTCAACCTAGCCCTTCCCATAAAAAAAAAAAAAAAAAAAAAAAAAAAAAAAAAAAAAACCCTCAAACGTTTCAGAGTTTCAGGGTTTTCATTTTCCTTCATTTTTCTCGGCCTCCAAACACTTCTCTCTCTCTCTAGCTCTCATCTAGAACTCATAGAATCCATTGGAGCACCCAAAAACAAAGAAAGCAGTATATGAACAATCAAAGTATAAATTTATATTTTTCCTAGGGATTATTTTCTCAGCAAACAATCATAGAAATCGGAAAAGTAAAGTAGAGAATTTTAGAACCTTGAACAGCGCCCATTTCCTACCTAGGGATTCTCACCGATGCTTTTCACCTCCGTCGGAACCCTGACTCCCCACCATAAATTCACTACAGCGCATCCCCTCACCGGCAACGTCGTCCTCGCTACCACTTCAATATAGGAGAACAACTCGGGAATCGTTCCTGCCGTCGAATCAACTGTCAATGCCATCTTGGAAAACGCACCGTTCATAAATGGCCTCTCCATGACCTCAATCGACGAATCGTCCTCCGGAATGGCGGTGTTGTCGTCGGCGGTGGACAGTTGCTTTTGAAATTCTAGGAAAGTTTTGAGCTTGAAATGACATTTCTTTGTATTTTTTGCACTGTTTGGTTGCCAAGAAAGTGAGAGAAAATAGAAAAGAAAAGAAAATATTTTTTTATTTGGATTAATATAATTGCTGATGTGGATGTGCTTATGTGGAATTTTTTAATCCCAAGAATAGAGACTAGAGAGAGTGGAAAAGGGAATCCAAGAAAGTGTTGGGATTTTTACTTTAATGGCATTTTGGTAATTTTGATAATTGGGTAATTGGGTGAGTTGGAGTTTACCTATAATAATTGGGTTGGGTTGGATTTGGATTAGAAGCAATTAGTTAAATGAGTTTTAATGGGTAAATGAGTTTTATATACCCAACCCAATTATGCCCACCCCAAACCCACCCATTTGACACTCCTAGTTTTATGAGTAAACCCATGAGTTTGGCTGGTGGGTTTTGGTATGATATCAATCCCAAAGTGGCTTGTTTGGGCTTTCCATCGATACAGTGGCCCATAAAAGGATATGACCCAAGTTTCATGTAATAATGAATGCCTTGTGTGATCTAGGTATTAGCTAGAAATTGTCACCTATTCATGCCATGTGTCTAGCAAAATTGGGCATCAACCATTAAACATTGAAAAATGCTATTTAAACAATATTTTCTTAACAAATTCTAAGTGACAGGTTATAAATGGCTATTCCTGATGGACAATAAAGTAATTTAACTATTTAAGTGGTTGGTACAAATTAAAACTAGTAAAAACTTTTCATCTAAGATTTGTTGTGAAAATATTGTAGATGTAGCTCTTTTTTGTACTAATTAGATATTAGGGGTGACCAAAAAAAAAAAAAAAAGGAAAAACTATGAAACTATAGGTCCGTTTGTCAACAAAACAATTTTTTTTTTCTTGTTAAATTTAAAACAAAAGATATAGGTTTTGGTAGTTGTTTATATTTAGATGTGTGAAAAAAAAAAGTTTAACTTATTTATAAACAAGCTAGTTTTGTTAATTAAAAAAAAAAAAAAAAAATTGGGACAAAAGTAAAAGTTTTTACCAAACGTACGCTATATATTTTCTTTCTTGGCCAATTGCAACTACAAGTTAGTGATTTGGCATAGTAAATTAATAATGGGCTCCTCAAACCAACTGATCATGTACATAGCCTATTTTCATTAAGCATTCCCATTAGGTACTTTCGATAATTTTTTAATCAAATTTGGCTATTCGCATATAAAAGTCAACCTACATTCCACTAGTTACCAATCTTCATTTAAAAAAGAAAAAAAAATGTTAAAGTGACTGTTTAATACATTTTATTCTCTCTCTCTTCCTTCATAATTCTAATTCCTTATAATAGATTTGACTTTGAATAGTACTGTTTATGCGTTGCTTTGATTCTTTTTGGTGGCAAGGGTGTGGGGTCGAAAAACACTGAATGGTCAAGAGAAAGAGGGCGAGCAAGGTTTTGTTGGGGAAAGAATGTGGATGAAAGAGGATCCCATGCGTGGTTGAAAGCGAGGAAGCACAAAAGGTTATGATAGAGATAAATTGTTTCGCGTTCGAGAGGGTGAGGTCAAGAATGATGGTCAAAAGCGGTACAAGGATTACGAATATAATGTCACTACGATGAGAAAGACTTTTGAACAACTCCCTTCAGGGACGGAGCCAGAGCTTTGAATTAAGAGGGCAGCTTTATTGTTGGCTTTGTGTTGTAATTTCGACCTTTAACTTTGCTACTACTTAGTTGAAGATTTTTTTTTTTTTTTTTTTGTGTGTTGGTAAGAACAAAATTATTTTTGTTTATAATTTTTTAAATGACAGAGTTGTTTATTTTAAATAAAATTTGTTAATTGAGCTTAATTTTTTTTTAAGTTTTACTATTGGTAATTTTTGTTGTTGAGCTATTTTTTTTTGGGCTCTTGTATATTTTGTTTTAGATTTTAGATCTATAAATTTTTTTATAGTCACTAAAATGAGGAAAATACTTGCGCTACAAACTTTTTTTTATAAATTATTGATGTCATAAGTGGTTACCAGTAAGTAAAAAAATGATGTAAGTGGTGGGTCCATGTGCGAACCAATAAAAATTTGCTACTAAAACAGTTTGTAAAAATGTTGTAAAAAAGTTTGTGAGTATAGCATTACTCTTAAAAGAATCAATGATATTGTTTAAGGGAAAAAAATGTAATTTTATAGAACAAAATTGCTAAAATTAGTACACATATATATAATAATATTTTTTTAAAAAAATTTAGGGGGGGCCGTTGCCCCCCTAGTCCAAAGCTAGCTATGTCCCTGACTCCCTTCCACCTTAGTGTTACGATTGTTACACTGCATTTGCTACACTTCATAAGCCTCTCTCCTATCATGAGGTTAATACTGACCTCCTTTAGCAGCAAGCAATGTTTGAAGAACTTAATATTCTTTGTAAAACTCACACTTGGGACTTGGTGGATATGCCTCTTGGAAAAATTATAGTGGATCCACAATTACAAGACCCGTCTTGTAGCAAAAGGTTTTACATAAGAGTAAAAGATTTATTATAAGGAGACCTTTGCTCCTATAGCCCGACCCACCATTGTTCATTCCTTACTTGTTGCCACTGTTTGCCTCCGAAATATTTTTCAAATGAATATTAATAAGGTGTTTCTTAATATGGATCTTGTTGAAGAGGCTTACATGTAGCCTGATGAAGTGCAAATTCGTCAGTCGTTGTAAGTGCGTCCAGATGGTGCTGAGTCTTCGTTAGTGTCACTGTGAAAATGGTAAGGTAGCTCCCCTTGAGGTGATCACTGGTGTGGTGCCTGCCACAACGTCTCCGATGCCAAAGTCAGTATAAGAAAACTTTGAGGAAATAACAAAGTATCAGAATAACTAGTAATGCTTTTAGGTGTGTCTATGTACCTTGTATTGGTGCTGTGAGGGCTTTATATATGCTTCCACAGCCCCTAGCCATTGTGGTTATAAATGTGGCTTTAATGTTTCTCTTGGTAACGCCTTATGCTCAGCAATGTGGGCCTTAATGAGGCCTCCAACGGTCTGTACAGCTGGGTTTGTAACCGTTCGAATCATTATTGGCTGCATTGAATGGCTTCTTTATTTTCGTTAGTGATATGGACATGTGGTTAGCCCGTCTTGGAGGACGGCCTCGTTGGTAGAATTTTGATGAGATCGTCTAGGGAGGTTGGGTTCGTCAATCCCATCAGCTGCCCCCGGATTCTATGGTCGTCGTGACGTGTCATGACGATCATAGAAGATGAAAGGTCCTTGGGCTGTACATGACTCTTGGGATTTCGTTTTGCATTAAATGCGTAATGGCGGCGCCACACGTGTCGTGGCAACGTGGCGTGTTCTGATCAGTGGAGTTAATACTCCAATTTGTATGACCCTTGGGTTTTCCACTGAATTTCAGTTTTTTGAGCCTTGGTTTTTAAACTTCTCCTCTTCTCACTTTCCCTTTCACTTTTCCTAAACTCCCAATCATTTTCTCTAAGTATTTTCTTCTCCAACCTTTCTCTGCAACTTTTCTCCGAGTTGGTGGCGTGGTTGAGCTTCCTACATTTTTTGAGGTACGCTTTTCTCCCCCTTCCTTGCTTCTTTTCGGTTGTGATAGACTTCTGATTTTTTCTTTCTCATTTTTTTTTTTTTTTGGTTTTTAGCATCCATCTCTTTCCCTCTGTGTGTTTTTCTAGTTTTCATGGTCGGTAGTTCTGAGGTTAGGGTAGTGTGCCCTTCAGTTTCTTTTTTGTTCGCTCGTTTGGGGGCTTCCTTTGATACTTCCCGTGTTTCTCTCCCTTTGGTTGGGAATTTTATTTTTGAGGGTTGTGGGTTAGGTGTTGTATTGGGTGAGTTGTTCCCTGTGCTTAGCCAATCGGTCAATTGGTTTAGGGATTTGGTAGTAGAGGAAAGAAAGAGAATGTCTGAAGTAAGATCCAGTGAGCTCGAGATTGGGCTGTCTTCTAACGAGGAACTAGTGGGGGGAGATACCGCTGTCTCTACCCCTCGAGAGGTCAGGTATTTTTACGCCCTCGAGGAGGTGTGTGGGCTGGACAGCGAGACACTTGGTAAATTTAAGGATAGGTTCCAGTTCCCAGATAGGGTTAGGGTTCGTCTACCCCGTGAGGAGGAACAAGCTTGCCATTTCTTTCCCGGGGAGGTATGCTTTTACGAGGCTGCCTTCTTGTGTGGGTTGAGGTTCCCCGTCCATCCATTTCTTATGTAGTTGTTAGATCGCTTTGGAATTGCTCCCGGGCAACTTATGCCCAATTCATGGAGGATAGTGGTTAGCTGTATGGAGATATGGCTGGCCGCTACAGACGGGGACATGATTAAGGTAGATGAGCTCGTCTACTTATACCGTTTGAAGGAGTCCAAGGAGCACGGGTATTATGAGTTGGTGCCCTGGGAGAGGAGGACTAGGATCGTCAGAGGTCTACCTTCATCCTTCAGGTGCTGGAAGTCCCGGTTCTTTTTTTGTATCTGGGGACAACTTTGAGACCCCCTCCAACGAGGTTTGGGGTGATCTCCCAAGGTTGCTCCGTCGGTGGGGAACCCTACGCTTAGGTGCGTCATTATTTCTTCTCGTCTGTTGATTTTTGTTGTGTTTATTTTATCGTCACTAACTCCTTTACTCATTGTTTTGCGTAGTTAAGAGACAGCCCAAGCTTAAAAGCAGGCACAGAGAGTGAGTTGAGAAGGCAATTGAATACACAAAGACGATTGAGGATTGGGACGATCTTGTGGACCCACGAACTCTTGCCTTCTATTGCCTCGGTCTCGACCCGTCTGCCTTCGTCCTGCACAATATCGAGATTGAGAAGAAAAAAAAAGTAAGTGTTGAGCTCATCCATGATGATCCTCTTGCACATATATATTTTTTACAAGTGTTCTCCTCTTGCAGGAATGACGACTCAGTTTAATAAAGATATGTATGCGAAAATGAGATTAAAGAAGGACGAGCCACTGTCCAATCTCGAGAAGAGGACAGTGTGCGTTACAGGGAAGGGTCCTACGACCACTCCAGGTACTCTTGTTGCTCCTGCTGTCCCCGGTACTGAGGTGATGAGGACAGCTTCTCCAGCCACTTCTGTCGAGGAGATCATTACTCCCATCTCCAAGAAGCCACGCTTGACAGACAAAAGGAAGGAGAAGGTTGACTCTTTTGCATCCAATATCTGGGACGATGCTGAACTTGATGTGGAAAGGGCACACGTGGTTGTCACTACTGGGGACTTGAAGGTTTTCTCAGGCGTGCCTTCCAACGAAGTGGTAGCTCGCCACTTCCATAAACTCGTTCAAGTAAAGTACTTGTGCAATTTCAGTCTTTTTTTTTTTTTTTTGAGATCTGGTTCCTTCTTTCAGGTGCTGGGGGAGAGTCTTCACATTACTACGGAGTATCTGACTCAAGAGGCCAAGGTCGAGTCTGCTGTGTCCAGGGTGGCAGCCTTAGAGGTGGAGAACTCGAAGTTGAAGAAAGATTTGATCATCTCCATGGATGAGGCCAATACCCTGAAGGAGAAAGCCAAGACCTTGAGTGACGACCTCAGAGCTGAACGGCAGCTAACACTAGAAAAGGACAAACAACTTCTAGCTGCCAAGGAGAAGCTCAAAACCATTGCTACTAAGGCTGTCGAGGCTTTCCAGCAGACTGATGAGTACAATACTGTGCTCTTCAGCTGGTACTTCAAGGGGTTCGAGCTTCTGAGGCGATACTTCATCAAGCACCCCTTTAGAGTAGATCTGGAGAACCTTGACCTCGAAGAGGTAGACAAGGAGATGGCTGCTAACGAGGCCTCCACAGCTCCTGAAAGTGATGCCCCTGAGAATGCTCTTCCTCCTCCAACTAGTGATGACGCAGCCACAAATGCCTGAACCTGCTCCTTCATTTCACTTTTTTTTTTTTTTTTTTTTTTAAGTGCCCAGTGTGTTTTTTGGGCCTATTTTCAGAACGATATTTTGGGAACAATGTTTTTAATCCAGTGTTTATGGGTTTTTAACTTTGATGTGAAAACAGTGGTAACCGCCCCATGTTTTTAGGCTTTAAATTATATTTGTAATTGCATACTTACTTACTCATACCTCTGTTCCTGTGTGATCTTCGTTCCTTTAGTTTTTCTTCCAGCATCCATACTTAGCCGAATTACTTGCCTATACTCCTGTTCATTTTGCCATTTTATGACTTACACCATTTTAAGGGATTTTTGTCATTCTTTGGTTTTGTTAGTAACTTACATCGGTTAAAGCGGAATCTTGTTACTTAGCCATTTTTTCTTCTTTATGACTTATACCCTCTTAAGGGATTTCGTCAATCTTTGGAGTCGTCAGTAACTTACATCCGTCAAAGCGGAATCTTGTTACTTAGCCATTTTTTCTTCTTTATGACTTATACCCTCTTAAGGGATTTTGTCAATCTTTGGCTTTGTCAGTAACTTACATCCATCAAAGCGAAATCTTGTTACTCAGCCATTTTTTCTTCTTTATGACTTATAACCTCTTAAGGTATTTCGTCATTCTTTGGCTTCGTTAGTAACTTACATCCGTTAAAGCGAAATCTTGTTACTTAGCCAATTTTATGTTTGTTCGCATTAAAACATGGGCTGAATAGTTCTTTTATTGCTTTCAAGAATGAGTACAATCGTCTGTTACATCTATTGGTGGTACTTCTTCAAGTGCTCAATGTTCCATGGTCGTGAAAGTTTCTATTCGTCTATGGTCTCCAGGTGATAGCTTCCTTACTGGGAGTAATGGACAATCTGGTAGGGTCCTTCCCAGGTTGGGCCGAGTTTCCCTTGGACAGGATCTTTGATTGCTGGGGTGACCTTGCGCAGGACAAGGTCTCCTATGTCAAGTCGTCTGAGCTTCACTCTTTTGTTGTAGTACTCAGCCATCTTCTATTGGTACTTGGTCATTCTGCTTGAAGCTTCATTCCTGACCTCATCTAAGCAATCCAGGTTGACTTTCAATTGATCGTTATTGTTTTCTTCGTGAAACATCTCTCGTCTGACGCTGGTTATTCCCACCTCGACCGGGATCACTGCCTCGGTGCCGTAAGTGAGCTTGAAGGGGGTTTCTCCTATTGGGGTTTTGGCTGTAGTTCTGTAGGCCTATAAGACATTGGACAATTCTTTGGGCCAGGCCCCCTTAGCATCGTCCAGCTTAGCCTTGATGATCTTGAGTAGTGTCCGATTAGTCACCTCCGTTTGTCCGTTTGCTTGTGGATGTCCTGGGGATGAGAACTGGTTCTTAATCCCTAGACCTGAGCAAAAATCCTTGAAGCTCCGACTATCGAATTGCCGCCCATTATCTGATATGATCATCCGTGGAATCCCGAACCCGCAAATTATGTTCTTCCATACAAAGCTTTGGATTTTTGCTTCAGTGATAATTGCTAATGCCTCCGCTTCAACCCATTTCGTGAAATAATCAATAGCGACTAGTAGGAACTTTACCTGTCCTTTACCTTGGGGCAATGGGCCGACGATGTCAATTTCCCATTGTGCAAATGGCCAAGGGGATCATATCGTCGTTAGTTTCTCAGCTGGAAGGCGTTGGACATTCCCAAACCTCTAGCACTTATCGCACTTCTTGACGAGCTCCCTTGCGTCCACCTGCATAATAGGCCAGAAG
The DNA here is from genome assembly GCA_030021035.2 of Notholithocarpus densiflorus. Taxonomy (NCBI): domain Eukaryota; kingdom Viridiplantae; phylum Streptophyta; class Magnoliopsida; order Fagales; family Fagaceae; genus Notholithocarpus; species Notholithocarpus densiflorus. The sequence continues at coordinate 2,107,370 of JARYZH020000006.1, read as the reverse complement.
TAACCAGTTCTGACGACTTTACTTACCAAGGATCGGGGGCCTGTATGGTCTTCGCACACTCCTTCATGAATCTCTTTCAGAATATACTTGGCTTGCAATTCATCTACGCACTTCAGGTAGGGCATGGAAAAGCCCTTTTTGTACAGAGTGTCGTTCAGGATCGTGAATCTGGCTACTCTCTTCCTGACCTTCCTGGCCTCGTCCACGTCTGGTGGGAGATGGTCGTCTTGGAGGAATGATATGATCGGTGTCATCCAGCTGCCTATGTTCTGGATTGCAAATGTAGAGACTTCTTCAATGTTAGGGCGTTTTTTGGCTTCCATCTCTAAGCCCATGCCTATTCATCCTTCTTCTGATGATGCTAGCTTGGCAATTTCGTCTGCTATCATGTTTTGGCTCCTGGGGATCTGCACGAACTCCACCCTATCAAATTCCTATGTTAGACGCTTCGTCAGCCAGAGGTATTTTTGCATTCTTTCATCCTTTACTTCATATTCCTCCTTTATTTGCCCTATTACCAGCTTAGAATCGCTCTAGAGGATCAAGTTTTTAGCTCCTAGTGCTTTTCCGACTCTTAGCCCCATCAGTACTCCTTCGTACTCGGCCTCATTATTGGTAGACGGGAATTTTAGTTGAACTCCGTATTTAAGCATTTCTCCATCTAGGGTGGTGATGACGACCCCTACTCCCCCCCTCTTTCGGGCTGACGAACCATCGGTCTGTATCGTCCACCGTTCTATCTCCTCCGTGAGGCTATCCTCATCTGGAAGGCTGAACTCGGCGATGAAGTCCACCAGAGCCTGTGACTTAATGGCTGTCCTGGGATGGTACTCGATGTCGAATTGGCTAAGCTCGATTGCCCATTGGACCATTCTCCCAGCTGCCTCGGGCTTGTTCATGGACTTCCTGATGGGTTGGTCCATCATTACCAAGATGGGGTTCGCTTGAAAGTACGGTCGCAGCTTGCGAAGCTACTATTAGTGCAAATGCAATCTTTTCGATCTTGGGATACTTGGCTTCTGCTCCTTGGAAAGCTTGACTGACATAGTAAACTGGGAGTTGTTTCTTGTCCTCTTCTCGAATCAGGGATGTGCTCACGGCTGTGGTTGATACTGCCAGATACAAATATAAATTTTCCCCTTCCTTGGATGGGCTTAGGAGGGGTGGCTTGCTCAAGTAGCGCTTAAGTTCTTGAAACGCTGCCTCGCATTCGTCAGTCCAGACAAAAGCTTGCTTCAGTGTCTTGAAGAAAAGCAAGCATTTGTCAGTTGCTTTAGAGACGAACCTGTTGAGTGCTACTATCCTTCTTGTGAGTTTCTGGACTTCTTTGACAGTCTTGGGTGATGCCATATCGAGTATGGCTTGTACCTTCTCCAGGTTTGCTTCTATCCCCCTTTGGGACACCATGAATCCCAAGAACTTCCCCGAGGCTACTCCAAAGACGCACTTGTTGGGGTTCAACTTCATCTGGTACTGTCTGAGTGTGGCAAAAGTTTCCTTGAGGTCGTCTAGATGGGCAGGCTCCTCTTTGCTCTTGACGAGCATGTCATCCACGTACACTTCCATATTTCTCCCGATCTGCTTGCTGAACATTTTGTTCACTAACCTCTGGTAGGTTACTCTTGCATTTTTCAGTCCGAATAACATTACCTTATAGCAATAGAGCCCCTGACTCGTGATGAAAGCGGTTTTTTCCTGGTCCTCTTCAGCCATTTTTATCTAGTTGTACCTTGAGAAAGCGTCCATGAACGTCAGTAACTTATGCCTGGCTGTAGAATCCACCAGCTGGTCTATTCTTGGCAGAGGGAAACTATCTTTTGGGCAAGCTTTGTTCAGGTCCATGAAGTCCTCGCACATTCTCCACTTCCCATTTGCTTTCTTCACTAGGACGACGTTAGCGAGCCAATCTGGATAGTAAACCTCTCGAATAAAGCCTGCCGATAACAACTTGTTAACCTCGTCGATAACTGCTTGGTTCCGTTCTGGAGAGAAAACTCGTCGTTTTTACTGGATGGGCTTCATCTCCGGGTCCACACTTAGCTTATGCTGGATGACTTTTGGGGATATACCCGGCATATCCTCGTGACTCCATGCAAATACATCCAGGTTCTCTTTGAGGAACTGGACGAGTCTCGTCCTCATGTCGGGACTTAGTGTCGTCCCTATTCTGGTCGTCTTTGCTGTCTCGCCTTCGACCAATTCCACCGTCTCCAAGGCTTCCACTTTCTCTTCTTCCTTCTCCTCGATCATCCATGTATAGTTTTCTTTGACAGCCAACACGGCCTGGTAGCATTCCCTGGCCAGTACTTGATCTCCTTTCACCTCGCCCACACCGTTTTCTGTTGGGAACTTTATCTTCAAGCAATAGGTAAACGTGGCTGCTTTCCAACGGTTAAGCGTGGGTCTACCGATGATCACATTGTAAGATGAAGGGCAGTCTACCACCAAAAAGTCCAACTGACGAGTCAACTGCCTTGGGTGAGTCCCTACTGTGACCGTCAGTGTCACTATGCCTTTGGGATACACTCTATCTCCACTGAACCTGACGAGGAGAGAGTCAAATGGGCGCAGCCTTCCTGGATCTAATTTCAGCTGTTGGAAAGCGGAAAGGTAGATGATGTCTGTCGAGCTGCCATTATCCACGAGGATTCTCCTGGTATTGAATCCTTCTATCACGAGCATTATGACCAAAGGATCGTCATGAGGTTGTTTCACTCCCCTAGCATCTTCTTTCGAGAAACACATGTCTCGGTCCGTCCATCTTTATTTAAATGGAGGCATCCTGTGGACGCTGTTCACCTGCCTCTAATACGCTTTCTTAAGGGATTTGAACGACCCACCTGTGGATGGGCCACCTGTGATCGTCTTTATCTCCCTGATCACACTCGGCGGACGTTGGGATGTGTGATCCTCGTCTCTGGGAGAAGGTTCGTGCTGGTTCTTGTTGTCGTCCTTGAATCTACTGGATTCCCCTTTTTTCACATATTTCTGCAGTTTCCCCTTTCATATAAGTTCTTCTATCTGTTCCTTTAGGTCCCTGCAATCCTCGGTATTGTGGCCGTGATCTTTGTGGAACTGACAGTACTTCTTTTTCTCACGCACGTGTGGTGACGAATGTAATGGTCTTGGCCATTTGAGGTAATATTCATCCTTGATCTGTGCTAAAATTCTGTCAACAGGCATAACTAATAGAGTGAACCTTACCGTTCGTGGGTTTTTTCGTCCTTCCTTTTACTCTCGTCACTAATCTGACGATCTGGGTGCTCCCTTTTTCGTCCTCTACGATCGTCTTCCTTCCTTCCCATGTCTCCTGTCTTCTCCACATCTTTTATGGCGGCTAGTGCATCCTCAGCATTCATGTACTTATGTGCTTTCAGGAGCATTTCTGCCATCGACTTAGGAGGATTTTTCGCAAGTGAAACCACGAACTCTCTGGATTTCAATCCAGCTTTAAAGATCGTCAACTGTACCTTGTCGTCGGCTTCATTTACCTCTAGAGTTTCTCGAGTGAGACGTTTCACGTACGACCTCAGGGTTTCTTTCTCCCCTGGCTTGATGGTGAGCAGGTAGTCTGCTAGTCTCTTCGGGCGTTGTCCTCCGAAGAAGTGGCGCAGAAAGGCGTTACTCAACTGCTTGAAGCTGTCAATGGACGATGTTGGTAACTTTGTGAACCACTCCCTTGCAGCTCATTTGAGAGTGGTGGGGAAGGAACGACACAGTATTTCGTCAGGAGGCATTTGAAGGCCTAGTGTAGTCTTGAAGGTGTTGAGGTGGTCCTGGGGGTCCTTGAGTCCATCAAACGGCTCAAGCTGAGGCAACCAAAATTTCGACGGCATTGGGCATTCCAAGACCACTGTAGTGAAGGGAGAGTCTATTGCCCTGACCATTCTGTCCAGGCTCCGGTCCGTTTTCTCCTTAATGGCATTTCTCAGCTCGTCCATCTCCTTCCTCATCTCTCGAAGAAGATCTGAGTTTTGCTTATCCGGAGTAGTAGGTCCTCGACGGTCACTTCTTCTATGGCTATCTCCCTCATCCTCCTGGTTGACTCTGGACCAATTCTCCTCATGTTGAAGTCGTAGCTTCATTTCCTGATTCTGTCTGGTGAGCTCTTTGATAGTGGCCACAAGAGCCTGGACTTGCTGAGTTAAGGCTGCAGAATCTTGATTGGGTTCCATCTGAATGTAGAAGTTGATTGGAAACTACACTTTCAAACCTGAGTATGAAAATGTTGTCCCCACAGACGGAACCAAACTGATGAAGTGCAGATTCGTCAGTCATTGTAAGTGCGTCCAGATGGTGTCGAGTCTTCGTCGGTGTCACTGTGAAAATGGTAAGGTGGCTTCCCTTGAGGTGGTCACCAGTGTGGTGCCTGCCACAACGTCTCCGATGCCAAAGTCAGTATAAGAAAACTTTGAGGAAATAACAAAGTATCAGAATAACTAGTAATGCTTTTAGGTGTGTCTATGTACCTTGTATTGGTGCTGTGAGGGCTTTATATATGCTTCCACAGCCTCTAGCCATTATGGTTATTAATGTGGCTTTAATGTTTCTCTTGGTAACGCCTTATGCTCAGCAATGTGGGCCTTAATGAGGCCTCCAACGGTCTGTACAGCTGGGTTTGTAACCGCTCGAATCATTATTAGCTGCATTGAATGGCTTTTTTATTTTCGTCAGTGATATGGACATGTGGTTAGCCCGTCTCGGAGGACGGCCTCGTTGGTAGAATTTTGATGAGATTGTACTGGGAGGTTGGGTTTGTCAGTCCCATCATAGCCTCCTGTAGGCTATACACATCTTCCCAATAAAGTTTGTTGTCTTTACCGTGCTCTTTATGGGCTCAAACAAGCCCCACAAGCTTGGTTTGCTAAGTTAAGTAGCACCATCGCCCCCATTGGAATCCACCTCAAGCTCATATGACTTTACCTTGTTCATTTGCCCCACTGAGACTAGTATTATACTATTATTCTTCTCTTACTTTACGTGGATGAGATGATTATTACTATATATCAATGATGTGCTTGGTATTCTTATACTCCAGACATTACCTCAACCAGCATTTAAAAAAAAATGAAGGATGTAGACACCCTTAGCTATTTTCTTAGCATTGAGGTCTTCTCTACTCCGGAGGGCTCTTTCTCTCTCTTGAGCCAAGCACGCCTTTAATCCTTTGTCTTGTGTTGGCTTCACTCATTGCAAGACAGGTGTTAGCCCACTAGAAGCCAATTTCAAACTCCAAGTCACAAATGGTGAGTCTCAATAAGATGTTTCTCTTTATTGTCAGTTGGTTAGGAGTTTCACTTGACTAGATCATTTCTTACGATGTACACCTAGTTTGTCAATTCATGAGAGTATCCCACTTTGTGCATTATGCCATTGCCTTTTGGATCCTTCAAAGGGCAAGCTCTTTCATGGTCTTCCTTTCTCATCCAAATCTTCTCTTGATTTTAAAGTTTTTTTTTTTTTCTTTTTTTTTTTTTTACTTTAAAAAATGTATATTAGACATGGAAAATTTTCCACTAATTATTGCTTTCTTCTAGGAGATTTTCTCATTTCTTGGAGTAGAAATATATAGTTTGTTGCAACTCACTTCAACACTGAGGTTGAGTATTATGTGCTTGTTGGCACCACCTTTAAGCTTCTCAAGTTATGTTGATCACTGCATGGCCTTGGTGCACTTTAACATGCTACCTTAACTATCTTAAATAGATGATGGGACGAAGATAGGTTTTATTTGCTCCACCCCACACTGAATGTGTGTGTGTATATTGTGTACATATTCCATTATCATCCCCCAAAATACTTGTTTTTCTTTTCTCTTAGCATAATCATGACTAAGGATGGAAAAACACTTCCAATTTGCCAAGAATCCAACCTAACCCGCTCTTGCCTTGTGCGGGTTTTGCCTACCTTTGGGCAAGGACAATGTACTTGTGATTCGATCCCACCCTATTCTGTTGCCATTCTTAATTGTGATAACCCGAGTGTTATTCGAATTTCTCACAATGACGTATTTCACGAGCACAGAAAACATATTGAGATCAATTGTCATTTGTGTCATCATTTGTAACATAGAACACTTCATCTTTGTCTTGTTCCTTCCACTATGCAACTGGCTGATGTCTTTACCAAACTATTTTTGTACACTTGTCACCAAACTCAAGTTCCTCTCTTAACTATCACCTTCAGTTTGAGGAGGCATGTTAGAGCATCTCCAATAGGCTCTCTAAAGCCTTTTTTGGAGAGCAAACACACCAAAAACACTTTCTAACAGTCTTTCTAACTATAAATTTTTTTTAGAGTTGCTACAGTAGCTCTCTTGAAGAGAAAAAGACTGTAGCAATTACTGTAGCAACTCCAAACATTTTTTTCTCTTAAAATAATCCTCTGGTTGATTAAAAGATGAATTCTCTCTCTCTCTCTCTCTCTCTCTCTCTCTCTCTCTCTCTCTCTCTCTCTCATCAAAAAACAAAGTTAGAAAAAGGCCAAATGTCTCTGCTAGTTGTGTGTGTGTGAAGTGGATGAAGAGAAAAGAAAAGAAAAACAGCAATGTAGACACGAAGGGGAAGTCAGAAGAACATGGCCGACAGTGTGTGTGTGAAGTGAGATGAAGAGGAAAGAAAATAAAAAGAGAAATGTAGACATAGAGAAGAAGTCAAAAGAGTGCGGTACATGTGTGGAGGAGAAACAAAAATGTAGATACATAGGAGATGAGAGGGGTACATGTGTGAAGGAGAAAAAACAAGAAGGAAAAAAAATTAAAAAAAAAAAAAAAGAGAAAGAAGAAGATAAAGATGATTCTAGAAAGTGAAATGTATGGATGAAAAAAAAAAGATGGAAAAAAATTATATAAAAAAAAAGAGAAATCTTATGTCACAGTATTTTTATAACTTTTCACAAAAAATTATAAATAGTAGATTGTTATCGGCAGTTACTACTAAAAAAAAACTAATTTAAGTTGTGGGTTCAAATTAAAACCAATAACAATTTACTACCTAAAATTTGTTGTGAAAATGTTGTGACCGTAATACTTCTTAAAAAATAAAATAAAGAATAAGGAAACAAATTTAAAAAAGAATAAGAAAATTTAAAAAAAAAATAAAAAAAGATTAAAGAAATAATAAAAAAAGATTGAAGAAATAATATTTAAATGAGATAGAGAAATGATAGAGAGTCTGTTGGAAAGTGTATTTGAAAAAGTAGGTAGGTAAAAAGTAAATATAACTATTCGCTTTCTAAACAGTATAAAAATTTTGAGAATCTACTGAAGATGCTCTTAGAGTAATTTATATGTAGTTTAGTTAATTGTAGTCTCAAAGGCCTAATTTAGTTAATTGAGAACTCAAAGACCCAAACCCATTAACATTACTTGTGTAATACTTCTATTTCTACTACATCACTTGTAGGTGTGCCTATAAATATATACCTCTATTTGTATAGTTAGCATACACAAAAATACAATTTTCTTTTGCCGCTCTATTTCTTAAAAAAAATACCTTCTTTTTTTTTTTTTTTTGAATTACTTAATTTGTTTTATTGCTTTCCCACAAAAAGAATGCGCGGAACAGCCATGATCATGGAAATATTTTGACCAAGTTTGGGTGGGAAAAGGATCCTTTCCATTTAAAATGGTTTTATTTCATTGTTCATATTAGATTTTAAAATTTTAGATGGGTACAGATTGCAAGGTTATTTAAAATTTTAATGACATGGAATTATGTCCAATATTTGATTTTGAAATTAAAATTTTAACTGTGAAGTGGAGAGAATCCTATTAGGATTAAGTGGCGCATTGGTTTGGTCACCCAGGCGCATGCATAAAAAAGTCAAAACAAAGGCAGATAGTCGTTTCACATAACAAGAAAGAAAAATGCATTATGTTCCGACTCACATGTACTCACCAAGCAGAACAACAATTGGAGGTGCAAATCACTTTTCAATTATTTGGTATCACTTTGAAATTATGGAGAGGGTCTTGTCAATTTGAAAAATTCTAAAACCCCAACCAATTTTACACTAATTTTTACAATTATTCATTGTAGCTGATTATGAGTGATGAAAAAAAAAATTTATTGATTTATGTAAAAAGTAATAGATAACTAGTCATTATTTATCCTATAAGATAGTTGTAAAAATTAGTTTAGAATTAACTGTAGTCCAAAAAGGTGGCGCATTGATCACCAAAGATGTACGCCAAATAAAGTCAAAACATGGCAGTTAGTTGTTTCACATAGCAAGAAAGAACAATGCCACATATTCCAACTCACATGTACTCGCCAAACAGAACGCCAATCAGAGGCAAGACCACTTTGAAGTGAGATAAAATTTCTCTTTCTCATCTGTCATTTCATATTGCAGTTATAACGAGGAACAGAAGTCAGTCACAGTTTACCAAAAAAGAAGAAGTCAGTCACGGGTAAGCAAACATCAAATAACAGTACGTTACAATCAATAATGCATTATTTCAGTGTCTTTTTTTTTGGGGGGGGGGGGGGTAAGTAAACGAGCAATAGTATATTAGAGACGTTAATTTTCTATATCTACCTAAAACCATATAGCATTGATGGATCAGTTGCAAATTCAACTATTGGCATGAGCTCATCCCAGTTTCCTTCTTTAGAATAATCATCTCCGTTTGGGTTCAAATCGCTAACACATGAAGCCATATATGGGACTTCACCTGTTAAGCTCAGCTGTCCTGCACTGAACTGGTTCCTTTCATAGATATCACTGAAATGCTTCCTTTCATTTTCCATTGCAGCGGAAGCTCCAAAGTTCAAATACCTGTCTCTGTCAATGTTGGACTCACAGCTGCATGATGTTGTACAGCTTGAATCAGTCTGACTTGGTTTAGAAGAGATCTCTTGCCACTTTTTATAAGAAACATCTCGCTTTAAAATTCTACAGAGCGTCCAAACTTCCTACAAGCTCATCACAAAAGAAAATATTCCTGTTAGTATAGAAAAAGCCTAGCTATTTGATCATCATATCAAATATGACTATTTTGATAACGAAAAATGCTAAAAATACTATAGATTTTATTGCAAAAGGCTTATAAACTAGGAAACACAAACACGGACTCGGGTACGGGTACGAACACTGGTATGACATGGTAACACAAGCAATTTATGAAAAATTATAACATGAAACGGTTGATACGACACCAGTATAACACAAATACGATACGAATACGACATCCTTAATGAAATGTCCGAGTTTCCTAACTTATAAATTGACATATGATTGGTGTCATTTGAGTAATGTTAGAGATGTTACAAATTTGACTATATAATATCACTAACTACAACAACAAAAAAGTATAAATAACATTTATTTTTTATGTTATTGAAAGTCATGTTCATTACCACATCATAGGTTTTTTTGTAATGAAATTTGTATTAACTTCAATATTTTTTGGTGCAACTAAAGCAACATAGTCAGTGACGGCTCTTGGAATTTTGTTTAGGGGGGTCAATAAAAAATTTTAACAAAAAGAAAACTTGAATATATTGAGTTATCAACAAAAAATAATAATAATACATAAAGTTTTACAATTTTATTCTACAAATTTTCAAATTTTGAATGTTAAATGATAGTTTATTTTGAGTATCTATTGCTAATGTGGGTAGTTATGAGCCTATGACCATTTTATTTTATTAAGTTTGTCTAACATTTTTATCTTTATACAGTTGTTATTATCTATTTGACTTTGTTTTTATAAAAATATTTTAGACTAAATGACTAATCTCAACTCATTGACTCCGTATTAATTATTGACGCACACAATCACACTCATTCATACATAAAATTATATACTACATGTTTACTTAACCAATCAAATACTTGAACAATCACTAACTTTACAATTTTTTTCTTCAATTTTACTAACTTTATAACAAAAAGTTATTATAATATAATAACAATACACACACATGTAAAAAAAAAAACCATCTCTATTCCTAATTATTAAATTATATAAAGTTATATTATATTTATATTGTACACAAACATTCACATGCATCATAATTTACACAAATAACATTATAACAAAAAGTAATGTACATAATCAATATTAGACACACTCGCATACATATAATATAAATTTATAAAAAAAAATTATACTTACAATTCACAAACACTTACTCTTTACTCTTAGAGTTGAAAATAGTTGTAATAAGAGTGTGCAAGATTTAAGTGTGTGCAAAAAAAAAAAAAAAAATTTAAATTAAAGTATTAAACTAAAATATATATATATTATATATATATGTGTATATATATATATATATATATATTGAAGTCAAGAGGTTCAAATGAACCCCTGAATAGGCTGTAGCACCGCCCTGAATATAATAAACAAATATTGAATTAATTTTTTGTGATTAGCGACATATAAGTTTGTAAAGTTTATGTAATTAAAGTTGTAGTATCCTAATATTTCTCGTTTCATAATAAAGTACTAATTAATGATATGCTATTTATGGAAATAATAATATATATAGTAAGTCAGATGAATCTTACTGCTTCTTGAGTAGTGTTTTTAGTGACGGAAGGGTTGGTGCTTTTACTTGCTGGGAGACGGAACTCATGCATCATCCAATCAGTCTTGGTACCTTTTCCAGCGCTTCCTCTATAATAAACTAAGGACTTTTTCAGGCCAATGCATTCATGAGGTTCTTTGATAGAATATATAGCCTTGTCTATGCCAGTAGCTTTCCAAAATCCAGATCCTGTGACCCTGTTGGGTCTTAAACTATTCTTGTACTTTTTTCCTCTTCTGCAAAAGAAGTACCACTCTTTTTCTCCAACACTACCAGCTTCATTTTCTGCAAAATATAAGAGCCACCAAGAACAAAGAAAGAGGAACATGTCAATGAAAGTAATAACAATGATTTGCTCGAAAAAGGAAAAAAAAAATCATATCAAAACACTCTTTAACTGTATTAAAATAAATGTATTCATTTCATAGTTCTGATTAAACATTACAAATTTAGAGGTGTATTAAGTGTTTAAATGACATGACATTTAGTACAATCCTATAAATTAAATCTTAAACATAAAATGTAATCTTTTAATTTAAACAGAGAACATATAAATTTACTTTCTGGCTTCTCATCCAAATCGTTAAAATTTAACTGCTGTATTAAAAAATAAAATGAAGATGAAGAAAATATATAGAACATACTTGGCAGATCCCATGGATCATGTTTGTATATATCAATATGTTTGATGAGGTCAAGACAAATAGGTTTCTTGTCCACCTTCCTTTGAAGATAAAACCCTACAAGTTCTTCATCAGTTGGATGAAAACGAAACCCAGGAAGGAAATCTTCATCATCTTTACCACCATTAACTAAAGCACTCATCTTCTTCACCTCCATTTTCAATCGCTCGCAAAGTCTCAGTATAACCATATTTTGAAACTACAAAAGAACCTTTTTATAGTGTGAAGAGGCAATTTGGTTTGGTCAAAGTAATGGGGTTTGACTGTCAAGCGTGGAATTTTCATCAGAATATCGTTGAAGACTCAGTGTGCATGGAAAATAAATAAAACAAAAATTGATATTTGTCAGTTAAAAAGAAATGTTGCTAGGTCAGACGTTTAGACCAAGAAAAAGACAGCCCAAAAATAATGTGACGTACATATTTTGAAAACATTTACTTCAAAATGGAATACAAGTCAATGAGGGAACAAGTTGTTTGACTATGTTGGCATCAGGTTTCTAACCTTTCGGTGTTGCTAATCAGCTAATGTGAGAAAGCGGTTGCAATTCGTCTAACTTTTCGCATGCATTAAGTACCTGTTTATCAATTTTAGGGCCCACCAGCCAAGTCGAATTCTTTTTTTATTTTTTTTTTATTTTGGCGATTTTATGGAACAAAACTATGCAGAAAATTAACTTGATTTAGGACAATTTAGACTCTGTTTGGTAGACTATCTAAACAATATATTTTCAGTTTTTAAACAACATTACACACATTTTTTCACCCACACGTATTTCAAAAAATTACAAACAACATTACTCAAACTCTTCTACCAAACGGGCCCTTAGAGCTTGTTTAGTTGTGTTGTTTAAACAATAGTTTTCATTGTTTAAACAACATAACACGTTTTTCTACAATACTTTTTCACCCACATGTATTTCTACAACACTTAAACAACGTTACTAGAACAATATTACCAAACGGACCATTAATCTCAGATAATCTCAACAACCTTTCTATTGTACAATAGCAGCACATTGTTTTTAAATTTATTATTAAAAAAAAGTTTTCAAAATTTCAATTAAAATGACATTCTTAATGTGAAGTGTGAAGGGTGGAGTGATATGACTTTTCTAGAGATTAAAAAAAATTGATACTCCATAAACTTCGGATTAATGGTAGATATTATCAAAAGTTTTCAGAAATATCCTATTGTCTTTCTAAAATTAAAAGATACTTAACACGGTTTGAAAATTTCTGTACTTTTCCTTTCTTCTCAATCTGTTTTTTATTTATCTACCATTGACTACTCAGATACTTCCTCATGCATATAATTGTGATAATGCAAACACTATGAAACTTGCGCTATTAAGAGAAGCTATTGGATGGAATTAGAATATTTGGAGTAGAGAAATTTCAAACGGCATTAAGTGTCATTTATGCTTATGGAACAAACTTGATATTTTTGAAAAGTTTTGGTAGTAGTTAGTATTAGCCCAAATTTCAAGATGGTGTTTAAATTATACCCAAAAAAAAAAAAAAAAAACTGACACGTGTTTATATTTTACTCCCAAAAAAAAACCCTCTCTCTCTCTCTAGAATACAAATCCTTGTCTCACTTTTAGCTTGTCATGTGTTATTGCATGGAAAAAACACAAATCACAGCAAATCATAAACACACACCCAAGCACAAGATGATTTATGGAGAGGAAAACTCGTAATGGGAACAAAACTCTCTAGGACTTAAAACTAGAAAATGAATCTATTAAAGAAGATAGTTGCGATACAATACACTTACAAACCCTTCTAGTCTAGATGTACTTGTCTCTGAGCACCCCACTCTTGCTATCAATCGATTGCACTAGCCCTTCTCGTACTAGAACCGATTCTGCAAGTTGAGATGCCAATTGTAAATCCAAGTAAATGGATACTTCAAGGCTATTTGAAGGTTTAGGGATGATATCTGTGATGGATACTCAATTGATGGCTCACAAGACAATTTGGAGTAATGGCTTAAAGTTCTGTCTATTTGGTGCAATGTGTATCATGTAAAGACTCTATACGCCGATCTCTTATCACACATCCTCTGCAATTTATATATTAATTAATAGATTTTTTTAAATTTTTTTTTTTTTTTTAATGTTAGAGCTGAAGCTTTGATTATTGGGGTCTCTCTCTCTCTGAGCCCAGACTTATTGTGGCGATCCAAGAATTTTATTATTTGAATTGAAGGGTTATATTATAAGACTTATATGATCTTATCAATTATTGGTCAAAAAAAAAAAATTGATCTTATCAATTGTTAGAATTTTTTTAAGAATAAATCATGATTTTTCTAGGATAATATTAAAGATTTCATTAAAAACTTTCAGGCAAAAACTTGCCAAACAAAAGCTAAGAAAAAAAAAAGAGCACAAGTATTACTAGTATAAAATCTACAATTGGATTCAAAAAAGTGTAATATTTGTTATTTTTTTAAAATTTGATTTAAAAAAAAAAAAAAATTTATGCTGTGCTTGCTCTCTTGAATTCATTTCATATCATGGTTCAAGTGTTAAAAATGAGTGTGCTTTACTAATCCTTTTCAAAATTCAAAAAGGTTCCCATGGAAATAAGTCCATGGATCATCTATCAAGTGTCTGCTCAATCAATTGTTTATTCGGAATGTTAAAAAAAGATTATGTGATTCTCTTTTGTTAATATACGCTTGTACTCCCCCCCTTCTACTTCACCAGAGAACCAAGCAATGCTATTGAGCCACAATGCCCTTGACATTGCCCGATCTCATTCATTAGCTAAAATTTTCCAAGGAACAGAGTTGAAATCAAATTTTGGTTATCACAGAGGACCTGCATGTGCAGGAACATTACATTTTGAAAACATTGTAATTGCTTCTATTACATCAGCCTTAACGAGTTCGGCGTGGAGGCTTTCTATTCTTTGCTTTCAAGGTTGCAAACAATGTGCATAAGCAAATCCTGCACATATCTCAACAGACTAGATAGATACATTCTTGTAGAGACATGCTCAAGTATTGTAGTAGTGCAAGTGGAGTTATATTATGGTTCAACTTAATTATATTTATGTCAAAAGGAGCTCATATATACACAAGACATCACAGAGAACAAACCTCCTACTGAAAATCTGTTTTCCATCTTGTACTACTCCATTGGTATTGTCTGAGATGGCAAACTCAAAATCTCAACATTGAAAGTTACATTTTGGACATCAGCGAGGGTTCTGTCACCCGAACATGCTCTGCAGAACAATGCATTGATAAAGTTTAACAATCCACATCGTTTTTTACAAATGAACTCAATAGTCTAACAAAAAAGAAAATAAAGACGTGATGTAGAGGGTACACCAAAAGAAATACAGATTAAGATAGAACTGAATGACATACTTCAGCCTTAACACATCTGTCTGAGACAAGGATGTTGCGGTTATCACACTTGTAGACAAAAATAAACAGCTAAGATGAATGACTAAGGTCACAGGAACAAGTACTTGACTATCAGGACCATTTCTTCTGACGTAGTTTCGAGATTGTCAGGTCAGCACCTCCGAATCCATCCATTATAGCTTTTGCTGAATGGAACTCAGCTCTTGAGGTGAAACTTAAAAAAAAAAAAAAGCAATGAAAATAACAATTAATATAGCAACATAGTTGTAACATTTGAGAACATCGGAGTGGCAAGTAATCTGATGGGGCTTAGCAACAAGGGGTTGACAAAATGTTGCAAGAATAACATCATAGTTAACACAGCTATCCATCACAAAATTTCATGTTCAAAAAATATATATATATATAATATTAAATATTTATATTTAAATAAAATAAAATAAAAAACAGGGTAGCCTACAACAGAACAAGCTACTAGACAGCCAGAAATAAAAAATTCTAGTCATACCCAATTGGTTACACCAAAGATTTTCCATCAACTACCAGTCCAAAAATCTCAGGTCTTCATGCTATGTTCGCATTCTCGGATTTTATAGAGAATAATTCCTTAGCCGACTTACCTTTAGAGGGGGCTTCCTTCACGTGGTTTAGAGATTCTGGTCTTCCTTCTATGTCAAGAATTGACAGGGCTTTAGTTTCTCTTGATTGGGAGGAGCACTTTGAGAATATATCCCAGCGGGTGCTTCCCTGTGTTCTTTCAGACCATTGCCCACTTTTGTTGGAAGCTGGTGTTTTTCGGCGTGGGCGAAGCGCCTTTAAATTTGAAAATATGTGGTTGAAAGTTGAGGGGTTTGTTGCCAGAGTTAAGCAATGGTGGGATGGGTACAGTTTTGCGGGCTCTCCTAGTTTCATTTTGGCTCAAAAATTGAAGGCTTTAAAAGCTGATTTAAAAAAGTGGAACAGGGAGGAGTTTGGTGATTTGGCTTTTAGAAAGAAGAACTTGCTGTTTGAGCTGATGGGTTTAGATGCGAGAGAGGAGTTGGTGGGTCTTTCAAACGAGGAACAGATGCATCGCCTTCATCTCAAAGGCCACATAGAACAGTTGGCTTCTCTTGAGGAGATTTCTTGGAGGCAAAAGTCTCGAGCTTTGTTTGTGAAGGAGGGCGACAATAATACTAAGTTCTTTCATAGATTAGCAAACTCTCATAGAAATGCTAATCAAATTAAACAGATTGAGGTGGATGGTGTTCTTTATGAGGATGAGTCTGATGTTCGCTCTCAGCTAGCTCTCTTTTATCAAGGGTTGTATAAGGAAACTGAGGTGGGGCGTCCTACCATGGATGGATTAGATTTTGCTTGTATTGAAGAGGATGAGCGGTTATCTTTAGAGAAGGAGTTCACGAAGGAGGAAGTCTTCCAGGTGTTAAGGGAGATGGAGGGTGATAAAGCCCCTGGTCCTGACGGTTTCACCATGGCTTTCTTTCACAAATGTTGGAGTGTGGTGGAAAAGGATGTCATGGATTTTTTTGTTTACTTTCATCGGCACTCTGTGTTTGAACGGTCTATGAACGCTTCGTTTCTCACTTTAATTCCAAAAAAGTGTAATGCCGTTAACATTAAGGACTTTCGCCCCATCAGTTTGGTAGGTAGTGTGTACAAGCTGCTGTCCAAGGTGTTGGCTAATAGGTTGAGGGTGGTTTTGGATAAGCTCATCTCTGAGTCTCAAAATTCGTTTGTTGGCGGAAGGCAGATTTTGGATTCTGTGCTTATTGCAAATGAATGCCTGGACAGTAGGTTGAAGAGCAAAATACCAGGCGTGGTTTGCAAGCTTTATATTGAAAAAGCTTACGACCATGTGAACTTGGAGGCCTTGTTTTATTTGTTGGGCCGGATGGGTTTCGGGCTGAAATGGAGGGGGTGGATTAAGGCTTGTGTTACTTCGGTCCGTTTTTCAGTCCTGGTTAATGGATCCCCTGAAGGTTTTTTTGGAAGCTCTCGTGGGCTGAGACAAGGGGATCCTCTATCCCCGCTTTTGTTTCTTTTGATTATGGAGGTCTTAAGTAGACTCTTGAAGAAGACTGAGGAGTGTAATCTTATTCGGGGTTTTCATGTGGGAGCTGTGAACTCTGTTGATATGCGTATCTCTCATCTGTTATTTGCTGATGACACTATCTTATTTTGTGATGCCTCTAGGGAACAGTTGCTGTCCATTAGGTTGGTGTTGTCTTGTTTTCAGGCTTTTACGGGTTTGAAGGTCAATGTCGGGAAAAGTGAGATTGTCCCTGTTAAGGAGGTGAATAATCTAGATGCTTTGGCTAATATTCTTCATTGTAGAGTGGGCAGGTTGCCTATGAAATATTTGGGGATGCCGTTGGGAACTTCTTTTAAGACAGCTTCAATTTGGAATCCTATTTTGGAAAAAATGAAGAAACTTTCTGGGTGGAAGCGTCTCTATTTATCTAAGGGTGGTAGGCTCATGCTAATAAAGAGTACCCTCTCTAGTCTCCAAACGTACTTTTTATCTCTTTTTACTATGCCTAAAGCTGTGGCTGCTAGATTGGAAAATATTTAGAGGAATTTTCTGTAGGGGTCTTCTAAGGGGAGTTTCAAGTATCCCTTGGTGGCTTGGAAAAATGTGTGTTTACCCGTTGAGATGGGTGGATTGGGGATAAGAAGTGTGGTCAAGGGGGGTGGTGTACTAAAATTTGCAGGAGGACTCATGGGTGTGGCCTTTGGAGAAGCATTAATGAAGGGTGGGAGAGCTTTTCCAAGCATCTGTCCTATGTAGTGGGCGAAAGCACTCGTATCCGTTTTTGGCATGATAGGTGGATTGGTGATAATACTCTAAAAGATCTCTATCCTGAGCTCTATGTGTGTTCAGCGGTCAAGGATGCTTATATCTCTGAGGTCTTGTGGATTCCAGAAGGGGGTACTGCTAGAGTGTGGAATTTAAGGTTTTATAGAGCTTTTGAGGATTGGGAGTTGGCTGCATCTTATTCTCTGCTTCAACTTATCCAAACTTGTATTCCTCGGGGTGAGAGGAGTGATACTCTTTGCTGGTGGCTAAAAGGTGATGGTAATTTTGACACCCGGTCTTACTATCATGAGATTCGAGGTGCTTCGAATTCTCTGTTTCCTTGGAAGGGGATTTGGAAACTAAAGATTCCTAAGCGCATGGCGGTCTTTTTGTGGACAGCTGCTCATAGTCGGATCCTTACTTTGGATAATCTAATGCTTAAGGGTCGCCCCTTGGCTAATTGGTGTTGTATGTGTTGCCGTGATGGGGAGTCGGTAGACCACCTTCTTCTTCATTGTCCTGTTTCTCATTCCCTATGGTCTTTTATGCTTCAGGCTTTCGGTATTCATTGGGTTATGCCAGGTTCAGTGGCAGGTCTGTTATCTTGTTGGCATCAGTGGCTTGGAAAGCATAATTCGGACATTTGGAATTTGGTTCCAGGGTGCTTAATGTGGATTGTGTGGTTGGAACAAAATCGTCGATCTTTTGAGGGCAAGGAGAAGACGTTGGATGAGTTAAAGGTTTTAAGTCATCGCAATCTTTTGGAGTGGTCTCATTGTTGGGGTTTTACTGATTGTTCCTCTCTCTCTCAGTTTATGTCTTCTCTTAGCTTAGTTTCCTGATTTCTCTCTTTGTGCTATGCTGTGCTGTGTGCTCTTTTTTTTTCTTGTTGTTCATCATCATGAACTTTTTGTACTTCTTCTTTTTGTTTTTACATTAATATTATTTTTCTAATTACCTATCAAAAAAAATAATACATCAAAATGTACACTTGAAGGATGATAACAATGAAAATAGTTAGGTGGTGAATCAGAGTGGTAGGCAGCCCCGTAGTGGGAGGGGGAGCCTCGGGGTAGTAGTTACATACCCCATACAAAGTGTTCCATAGAAGACCTTAAAAGAAGTTCAATGCATGTTGGCAGCCTTTGTTCGGTCGTTTGCTTCAGCTGTAGTGAACTCGGCTCTTTAAAATGGAATTGAAGCAAAAATAGATAATTAAAGTGGTTTTTTTTTTTTTTTTTTTTTTTTAATCACATTTTGTTAACAAATGTAATAATTATTGAACTGAGCAGGACTCTAAAACAGATTAAAATCTTTTCCTGATTGAAAATAGTGACTTACAGTTCTACAAGAAAGAGACATAGATAGAATGTAATTAATTTAAAAGTAAAAGGCTAATAACTCTGAGAGGGCGCTGTGCAAGAGAGGCTCTTTTTCTAGGATCTTCAAACATTTAAAAAAAAAAAAAATGGACTCCTAGCATTGATTCATTCTCAATTTCCATTAGCAATATCATTGCAGCTCTAGTAACTCATGAAATAATTCTGTAGGACTAATGAATGGGCCTCCAATTCTTTTCATATGTACTAGATTCCAAATATATCAATCTCCCATTGAGTTTCAGTTTATGACTGAAAATGTGTCATTATACCAAATTGATATTGGAGACACCATGCTCAGCACAGTAACATTGAGGGGGGGAAAGGAAGTGAAGAAAGCATAAATTCAGATCGCTAACTCTAAGATTTAGAAACAAGCCTTTACCTGCTCCGTAGAACAATGCATGGCATGCCTATTCGCTCAGCTCCAGCAACTCCAGTTTGGTTTCCGGCAATAAGGACACAATTTTGGAAAGGTACCCCTGCATATTCTGCCCCAGCACGCAATGCAGCTACAGTCTTCCCTAAGCTGGATAAGTCTCCCCACATCAGATAAAACTTTGGACCACCATAAGAAAACAAGAAACTAATATATGATCATTAAATGAGCTATCAAATGCTTAAAAAGTGTACTCACTCACAAAAGAAAAAAAAAAAAAAAAAATCAATTATGCGTAGGCTCTCAAGAAATACCATGCCCCCCTAAGTGTTTATAAATGTAAATGTATTCAAAAGACCAAGTGTGTTTAGGAGAAGGTAATATGAAAAATCAAATTAGGGCAGGACAGGGTAAGATGGGACATAGTAGGCAAAATGGACAAGTAGTGAAATATATTAAACTGAGGAATACTTCTTATGTTTTGATTTTTAAGTGGAAAAAAAAAAAAAAAAAACCCTAATTGAACTGGGAATGTTAAGGGCCCGTTTGGTAATATTGTTCTAGTAACGTTGTTTAAGTGTTGTGGAAATACGTGTTATGTTGTTTAAACAACGAAAAATGTTGTTTAAACAACACAACCAAACAAGCCCTGAACTTCCCAGGGGTAAGCGGTGGGAAGTGAGTATTACCTTTTCAATAGTACCATGAATACCCCTAATTAATTTAAAGGAACAAAGACAAATACAAAGGATAAGAAAAAACATTTCTCGTGGAAGAACTAATATCCCTTATACCCAACCACGAGAAGGAACTTTTAATCCATGTCTCACCACCTCTATTCTCATCTCTTCTCTTCCACCATTACACCTCTTATCATTTATTATCTACCCAGATTACCACTTTTCCCAAATGTTTAAGTTGTTAGGAAATGATGAATTTTTCATCATTTAACCATTAGTCACTCCCTTTCATGTGTGAACCTAGACACTCCCATAAAACACATACCACATCCTAATAAATAAAAAATAAAAAATAAAATAAAAATAAAAAATAAGTAAAAATTAAAAAACCCAGAATTTTTTATTTTCTCCCAAGACGCCATGCCAGCTGACTTCAGAAGGAAGAGAGACTATCAGAAATGGATTTCTATGCACCTTAGCTGAAGTTTTAATAATTATGCAAGTGTTAAAAAGAACATAAAATCTAGCACCTCAAAATCTACTGAAAAACAACTTCCAAGTCTTGTGTAAGCAAAATCAAAGCCAAAAGTAATGAGTCCTAATTTTCTTCCAGTGGTCTTTCTTTCTGAACTCAGCCATTATACAACAAAAAGAACTGGCTGACTGCGACAGATTGTGGTGAGCCTCAACAAATAAATATATAATAGGAACTGACTAACCTTTCAGATGAGCCGGTATCAATCTCAACACTCAACTTCAGCACGGAAGCAACATCTTCTGCTATTTTTTGTTTTTCGGCCGAAACTGGCTCAGGAAGAAAAGAAAGAAAAAAAGAAGCCCTTTAGTGATCAACCTTCTGTGCTTAAAAAAGGGATAAATTGATGATTGAATAAACGCATGCCAACCAACTCAGGATTTATAAGTACCAGCTTTTATTGCTTCCTTAGCAATTTGCTCATCCGAACCCGAAGACAGTCCTTTATTAGTAACAAGTTGACCATAAAAACTCCTTTTAACTTCCTCATTCCCAACGATCTTTACTTTGGAAATTCTTTTATGGCCAAGCTTTTCAATAATTGATCTAACAAACAGGTAAAAGGAAATATTAGCTTGCTCCTATTCTGTTCATAGAAGCATAAACCCTACTGTAACTCAATAGTAAGTCACAAGGGTCAAGGATATAGAAACTGAATACCAGGAGTTTCTTCAAAAGAGAATGAACTCCTGTGCATTTCTACATATAGAACAAATATCTATAGCATGTACAAAAAATCCACTACATCAAATAAAGGGGAATGTAACGATCAGATTACCCAGCCTCAACCAACAGTAGTCAAGCCAGAGTTAAAGCTGAGTTCCTCATGAATTCAATTAAGTAAGATTACCTAGCTTCACCTACATGAAAGCTTATTATCTAACTCTTTACTTTGCACTAATGTCTTCAGGTATGCCATGAATACTATGTAAGTTGTCTCATTTCAAAATTGAATTACATCCCAAAAGGAAATAATGAAATATGCTAATGTGTTTATTGCATGTCCCTGGAGTTTTGAAGAAGCATCTGAGAAGTTTAGAATAGAGCATACCTGGCAATTTTATCCCCACTTTTACTGTATGCTGTTACTATGACCAAAGGTATTCCTTCATGATATGCATCATCTATAAAGCTGCAAAGAGAAATTGCACGTAAAGGTATAAATTTTTATTGAAATAATATTACATGAGAAAGAAGAAGAAAAAAGTGGGGATAACTGAAAAGTATCACAAAGGAAAACAAATATGAAAGTTGAAGCAACTCAAGAATAATCATTTTATGTATCTTGCTATAGTTTTTGTAACATTTTAAGTGCAGTTTATTTGCCAAGAAATTTGGCTCATCCAGGGACTATTGCAAGCCACATCATTTTCCTGTCATTTCTCTAGCTGCTGACTGTTGCAGGACCTGGGACCTATGCTTATTCATTGTCTTGAATTATACTACTATTTTATGCTTTAGATAATTTTCGGAAAATCAGAAATAGGAAATAAGGTTGATTATATATATATATATATATTGAGAATCGAAATAAGGAAGAAGAATAAGAAATAAGAATGATAACTATTTGTGCAAGCTTAAAATCATTATCTAATGCAACTTTGATCAGGGAATTATGTGTACCCTTTAAGGTTGGTTATACTGCATCAAACATATATTATGATAGCAAATTTTCTGTTGACAAGTATGCAGTCAGGCAGTACACATCTGTCAAAACCACATCAACTTTTACCAGTTATGATAATGTGTACTTTAGTTGCAAGCGTACCTTTGGCTCATTGTTCACATATGTGCCAATTATTGCAAATGGATTGGGAAATTTCCAAGTGGTGGCTGAACGCAGATATCTAATTGCGCTGATTAACTTGTGTATTTAGATGATACATCAGAGCAAGTAAAGAATGTAGTATTGGTACCCTATCACCAAATTTAGCTAGTCAATTAAATTGATTTTTTTGTACTGAAAGACCTCTCTGTGTTCCAAATAACATTTCTCTTACCAAAGTAAAGAACTTTCTGTATCACTAACATCTGAACGGCACAGTCAATAGTCCTCTGACCAAATGCCATTCCTCCTTGTTGGCATTGGGCCTCAATTGATGTGATCTCAACCCAGCCCAATAGGTTCACCCATTAGTAGGCAGCCCATTAGGGTTATAAGGAAATCCTACTAGCAGGGCAAATATCTATGGATGTGTGTTATGTTCAGAGAGGCAGCATACACAGTAATATATTGATTTACACAAAACATAGAGATTAACACATAATTCTTACCATAACTCTCTCTCTCTCTCTCCATGGGGCTCCAGAGTTCCAGCGCTATCACCTTGGATCTTGGTTTGTGGAATCTCTATGTGATTCTAGTAATCATATACTTCCAAAAAGTTCATTTACATTGGAGATATAGTGACCATGGAGATAGTATGGGTTATGAAATAGCTACAAAGATCCTCTATTCTGTTGCATCCAAGCATATTGTAGGATTCGTTTGGATCCATGTATAAGGTACAAGCATTAACATCATTTATAGATCCATTCTATGGATGTGAATAATTTTTTATCAATATTTGAGCCACTTGGCTCATTTAAGTCCCTAGAAGACCCCAATGGACCACAGTTGAGAAACCACATGGTTTAAGTAGTATTTTAAGCTTGTGATGCATTTTGTGGGAGTGAATGTGCGTGGAAATAAAATGGGGCAAACTGAAACCTAGAAAAGTTTAGTATGGTCACTAGTTGGCTAGGCCAAACTCCGTGAGATATCAATAAAACTACTTAAGCCTTGATGGAATTACAAAGACTATCATACATGCTGCTGCTTTGGTAAAATAATTGAGGGAAGGGATTCCTAAAACGCCTTAGAGCTGCATTTGGTTGCTACCCTTAAAGTTATGGTAATGCAATTGTATGGCAATATAAAAAATCCTTAACAGAGAAAACACACATAATTGTTGCCAAACCACATCAAGTTTGATTTGCGTATGAAAACATGGAACACATGTACGAGTATGTTTAATTTAAGCATTTTGCAGTTGACCATTAAATTTATATTGTTGTCCTTGTTTAATCTACATCATCATAGCAAAACTGAGTGTTGGTAGCCAATATAATAGCAGACAAATTCTCAATGTGACAAGGTCGATGTTAAAAAAAGGTATGTCACAAAAATTAAATTGGCTCACTCAAACAAAAGATCACCTTTGACACTCGATAATGAGCAAAAACAAGACCTAATATCTTTTTTTGGTTGGAGGCGGGCACAGTATTATGTAAGACCTTTGGCATTTTTAAGCAAACAAAGATGAGAAACAATTATTTTCATATCACCTTAGTTGCGCTAATAGGAGGCCCATTAAGTAGTATCATAAGCAATGTGCATGATCTACCTATAATCATGTAGCCTGAGGGAAGCCATATTCAAGACTTTAATTAGGCACTCAAGGAGAGTGACCTAATGGAGAACTTGGGTTAGGTGTTGTAGGAGCAATTGGACTAAGATTTTGTATGGTATGGAAGAATCCATCAAGACACATTACTTTAGAAAGGAGAATTCTACCATAGCATGCAACCATACTAAATGTGCAAGTTAGCTAATCAGTCCCACAAACTATTTCCCTTGTATGAGAAAAGCTGTTGGATGAGAGAGACGCATGGACTTGTAGTTTCTACCATATGCAAGTTGAAGAATGTTGGTATTGGACCTTCATCAGTGTGGATCCAACCTGGCCTAATATGAGTGCCCATTAGTAGGCAGCCCATAATGGTATTGGAACCCTAACTCGAATGGTGTATGTGTGTGTATATATATATATTAGGGTCCAGCACTGTCACCCTAGGGCTTAGGTATGGATTCATAGAAGCCCTATGTAGTTCTAGTAATCACATTCCGCCAACAAGTTCATGAATTCATATTAAACTGCCTACTCCTAGTGGTACATCCACAGTAACAGATGACAAATATCTACATGCAGGGAGCAAGGGGAAATCAATTCATGACAAATAATTCTGTATCAAGATCTGTCTTCTGTGCTTGATGTGGAGCCTACAATTAGTAGCAATATCATATGTTGAGGGTTTTCAGCTCCAGGTGCATAAGGTGAAGCATATTTCCCTCAGATTTTCATTTGAGTTATGTGTTGCATAGCGTAAATATGAAGATATATGTGAAGTCGGAAATCATTGCTCAAACTAAAAAGTCACATGTATCACCAAGCCAGACATTGTATCAATCCATACCAAGGTTCCAATATGGGAAATAATAAAGGCCTATGATTTTAAACAGGCAGGCCTTTAATTTTGAACAGGTAGTTAATCTGAGGAGAATTTAAACAAGTCATAAGATGCATATTTTTCATTTAAACAAGAGGAGACAACTCACCTTTCAACTCCAGGTCGTAAAGGTGAACTTTTTGACATCACAAATTCATCCAACGCATTCTTCTGCCAACAATTATCCAATTGTTAAACAGCTTGTCTCAACAATTATGAGCATCTACATTCTCAAAGGGGAATTTAAATAATTGAATGATCAACCAAGTAAGCTGAAACTGTAAATAGTTCAATGACAAGCTTAAACAATCCAAACAAGAGTTCTAATAAGAAGGCACAAAGCAACTTTCCAAACAAGAATTTTTATATAAAGTCAGAGAACACTTTTTGGATGGAGAAATGACACCCACCTTGAAGATAATCTAAGAAGGGATAGCACAATGTAAATCACAAGGACTAAAATTATTGCTTGCCAGGTCAAGTTTTAGCTGTTTTTTTTCCCCTCCTTTCTTTCTTCCCAAGCATCAGATATGCTTTCTGTGTTTCTTATTATAAGAATTGCTTCATTAAGTTTGGTTTGGGAGAGGGGGTTTGTACTCTCGGTCGTATGGACTAGCTAAAATATTGGAATATATATATCATTACATCCACATTTATAAATATAATCAAATTAATTATGTATATGATTTTAACAGTCTATAATTGCTGTTTTCTGATGCGCAACTCTTAAGGCAAAGAAACCTATTAAATGAACAACATACTAGGATTGGGACATGTATCGGGTAAAGGTAAAAGTTAACTGAATTATACCATGACTGGATTAATTAATTGTAATATAAAGAAACCTTTTCTCGCAGAACACTTTTTATGAATGGTCCCCTCTCATTTGTAGGCAATGAAGTAGGCCAACCAATCTGTAATAAGGTAAGAGGTAATTAGGCAGATGGGGCAAAAGACATAGCAAAGGCATGCTCAGAGAGCTACCTATAATCTTTTCATCTTTCAAAGTCACAGGAAAAAGAACTAACCCGGTTAAAATACAGATTTAGCATCCTTTCCTCGTCACCAGAACACTTCCTGGAAAATAATTACATAATGCTTTACAAGAAAATAATCACATTTATATGTTAAATCAGCTACCCCACTGCTTGCCAAATTTTAAATACACATTTTCATGTAACCATCAAAAACTAATATGAAGAGGAAAATTGGCACACTGAGGACAGGTCATTTGACATACAAAATTGACACGTCATATGAGCCCCCAACAACATTAGTGAAAGTCAGTATATATGTTATATCTGGATGTATGTACACCAAAACCAAAGTTAGACCCGGCAGACAAAAGCTAGCATTGAAACAAATGCAACAGAGTTCCTTGTACAACAATCAGCCAACGATAATTTCATGTTCCAAAATTATCCATTCCACAGAAAGAATATATCCTATTAAGACAACCCATAGTAAGAAAAGACATTGTTAAATGACCTCACACCTCACAAGGTCCAAATACACAGGTTCACTCCAATTCGCACAGTCAAGCCCAAGCTTTCGAAATGCTGATAACATCAAAAAGAAAAAGAAAAAGAAAATTAAACTCATAAACATATATGGAATATGGTTTCTGAAACATTAAATTGATCATTCTATGCAATACACATAATTACTGTCTACCGCACCTACATTGAAGGCTTGGCGATTACCCACACGATAAGCATCCATAAGAACCCTGAAAAAAAAAATACATTAAGATTTTAAAAAATGCAAGTGAAACAAATAAATATTATACGGATTTGAAAACGGAAAAAGGGAGGGTGGGGAGTCCGGGGACACATTACAAGCAAGAGTAAAGAAGTTGGCATAAGCAACATCAGAAAAACAATAGTAAAGATCACCCATCTAATCAAGTTTATGAAAATAACACAAAACCAGGCAACATCAGATGGGCACTAGTATTAGAATTGTTGTTTATGAAATTGAGATCTTTACTATTGAAATCTATATAATATAATGAGCCAATTTGGGGAATAAATAGAGAGAGAAAACCTTAGGTTATCCATAGACTAACCCTAGGGTATAGTATAAGTTAAACCCACAGTACAACTACTTCAATAGTAGTATTACTAGTAGAATGAACCCAGATGAATATCTCTAACATCCCCCCTCAAACTCAAGGGAGAAACTTGAGGACACTTGAGTTAGGATAGGAAGTGTTTCCATGTAGGAGCAAGTAGGATTAGATCAAAAATAGAATGGATTGGGCTTGACATGAAATGGAACATGCAAGATGGAAGGTGGCAGTGGTAAACGAAGACAGTTCGCAATGGATGGAGGCCAGAAGATAGTTATTGTAGCCAGAGGAAGGCTGCACCAATGACCAAAGGACGGTTGCTATGGTTGAAGGATGGTTGCATCAGCATCAGTGGACAGAAAACATCGGCAGAGAAGCAGTGATAGCAGGATGGCATACGTGAGATATACATTGGCGGGACGGGAACGATGGTCAGCAACAAATGATGGCCGAAGATCTTTTGGCAGAGAACTAGTGACAGGAGGATAGCATAAGTGAGACATACATTGGCAGGAGCAATGATCAGTGACAAATGACGGCTGAAGGACAAGGACACCAATGACCACAGGAGAGTGGCACCATCAGCCAAAAGACATTGGCACAAAAAACGTCGCAATGAGCCAAGTTAACATGTTTCAGCCTTAGAGGCCTACATCCACAACAAAAAGCCTTGGAGAAGCTAAGTCCTTTTTGGTATACTGTAACAGACATTGTAATGTAATAGTTATTCCTATGGTTTAGTTATTTTGTAGTAGTTTAGTTATGTTTTTATTACAAGGAATAGTAATTTCTTATGAATATTTATTCTTTAAAATAAGGAATAATTATTATCCTCTCTAAATTATTTCATTACAACACCTTTTATACCTAGTAATAAAGATTACCATTTATGTCATAATCTTCATTTAGCGTACCAAACATGCCCCTACATATATGTTATTGACATCATTGTTATACAATTAACCAATTGGGGATATATAAAGACTAAAGAGACCAACCTAGGCTATCCATATATGCATGTTATTCTTGCAATACAAGTTAATCCTGGGTTGTAGTATAAGCTAGACTTGTAATCAAGCACATTAGTACCCAGACAAATATCTCTAATATTTAGAAAAAACGAATAAAAATGAATACATAAAAACTATCACTAGTAAATTAGTAATATCAGAACACAGCCAAATAATCATAATTTTTTTATAAAAAAAAAAAAAAACTCAATCCCATACCCATTATTTACTGCATAATTGAAAAAGAACACTAGTCTAGAATCAAACGGAACAAGGAAGCATAAAATACATAGGATGATAGCATCAGATAAAACAGAAATATAAGACAAACTATACATAAAATTAAAAGTACATAGACTAAGAATTAAAATAAGACAAATTACCCTTCGACTTCAAGAAGAACAGCGAGTTCCTGAGATGGGTTTGGATTGTCGGAGCTGGAAAGTGAGCAGAAAGCAATGGAGTGATTGAAGTGCAAAGATTTTCCAGGAGAAGAGAAGAAATCTCTTCTTCTTCTTGTTCTAGGGAAAGTGGAGGAAAATGGGAGAACCAAATAGGGGTTTCTCCTGGGCGCGTATAAGCAGCAATATCTTCTGCTATTGATGATGTTGTTGTTGTTTTTGTTTGAAAAGCACAGAGAGTTGAGAATCGAACAAGAAGCTGTTTCCATTGGCAGTTGGTTCTGTTTTTTTTTTTTTTTTTTTTGCTCGGGGACTGTTTGATGATGGCTGAACTGTGATACCACCTTATTGAATTTTTTGCTGTTTAAATGACCTTTATATCCTCCGACTTATTTGTAGCAGCAGAGAGATGCAGCTTAAGCTATAACCTTTCTCAATATATTTTTATTGGAGGTAAGATAAATTTTGACAATCTACTATTAGATTACATCTTCTTCTTATATCCTCCATGCTTACAAAATTTATAATTAAAAAATATTAATAACTATATCATCAATAAATTGTTTAAATTATAAGTTTTTGTAGTTTAAAATTATACATATAATATAAGCTTATAGGTCATATAGTAAATAATATTCGATTAACACAAAATTTGACATGTGTACTAAGAGTATAAAGAATATGCAATTCAACAGTTAGATTTTCAAAATATGTAACAATGTTAATTTTACTGAAAAATGTTGTAGCCTAAAGTTATAACCAATTTTGTAGCTAAACTTTATCGTAAGGGAGACCTAATGATCTGGCAAGTTTAAGCAGATTGCAAATTAGGTTGATTCATATTATTTCACATGTAAAAAAATATTAATAATAACTATAACATTAATGGTAATAATAATAAATATTGATTATATTGTCTTTGTCTTCCTTTAAATACAAATAAGATAACTGATAGGGTCCAAACCAAGTTTAGTTCGTCCATGATGGTCATCCATGGCAAGCACATGTCCATAGGGTTTGACAAGAGAAGAAACCCAATATAAGTACCCCAAACATGAACAAGATCCCTCCATAAGATATTACAATCATCTAAATCAGGTTGGTCATCCATGCCTCACAAGGTTATAGACAACCAAGGATGATTGTCCATAGACCACAAGGGTATGGACGACCATACAACACTTAGTAAATTTCAGAGGAATTCTCTACAAGATTTACACAATCAAACCACGATCTGTCATTCCAGAACGTGGGGAGGGCTCCTCGAAATTCGCTCTATTTTCTCCATTAACTCCACACATCTCCCGTGATGATAGTGGATCCGAACAAGTAGACCCGCTTCTAACTCTCTATAAAAGGATCAAGTCTCATTCAACAAAGGTAAGTTCTATTATTCACAGTTTCCTATCCTTGTGTTCTAGAGAGAAATCTGATTTAACCGTCGGAGGGTCCTTGGCCGGGTTACACCGGTCACCCTTGACAATCTTTTCTTTCCTTTTAGGTCCTAAAGCCATCACTGTAGTCTGAAGCATTCCAGTCTTTTGATTTTCGTGCATCATCAGTTAGCGCTGTCTATGGGGAGATAAGGTGGCAAGCAAAGTTCCCAAGTGCAAACCACCTAGCTTTCCAAGACAAAAAGGCTACATGGTTCGGACTAGGTCAATGGCCACTAGTCCAGAGCACCAGGAGAGTGGAAACGCCTCTAGTCACCCAAACCATGCACCAGCACCACCACTGACCGTCAAGCAACAGTTGCAGCCCATGACTGCTGCAATGGCAGACTTGATGCAACAAAACCAAGAGTTAACTAGAGAAGTTAACAGACACCATCAACAGCGCCATGGCGAGGAGCACGGGTAAAATTCAGAAAATGAAGGGGCTGAAAACGACGTTGAAGGAGGAGATCATTCTAGAGGTATTGTCACTCGTAGAGTACCCCACTTGGAGAGAGAGATGGATCAAATGAAAAGAGCTATGGAGGAGATGAAGGACTCCATGAGAAGGGCAAGTCACATGGATGACCTTGTCCACGAGACTGACTCTCCCTTCAACGCGTCCATCACCAATCACCCCCTACCCTCCAAATTCAAAATGCCTACCTTGGACTCATATGATGGAACGCAGGACCCTTGCGATCACATTGCCACGTTCAAGACAATCATGCACCTTTAAGGTGTTCTAAACGAAATCATGTGTAGAGCCTTTCCAACCACGTTGAAAGGCCCAGCCAGAGTATAGTTTAGTAAGCTACCACCAAACACCATAATTTCATTTCAGGAGTTAAGCAAGTTGTTCGTCAACAACTTTGTCGGGGGCCAAAGGCATAAGCGTTCCTCGTCTAGTTTGCTGAACATAGAACAAGGAGAAAATGAGAGTCTGTGTACTTTCATTAGCCGTTTTAACAGGGAAGCCCTGTTGGTAGACGAGATGAATGACAAAATCCTCTTGGCAGCCTTCTACAATGGAGTCAATTCAGATTTGTTCATCCATAAGTTGTACGACTGGGAGCCGCAAACGATGGCTGAGTTGATACATTGAGCCAAAAGTTTCATGAACACAAAAGGTGCAATTATTGCTAAGAAAAAGAAGAAGGTTGAATGAGTGGAAAATGGTTATATACACCATCCAGAGCAACGCCCTCGTCCAAAGAAGGTCAAGACAAGGGAGAAAAGGGATCGAGATGGCAAGAAGGCAGGGTCGTCCTTAAGATGATACTCCAACTACACTCCCCTAAATACCCCACTTGATCAAGTACTAATACAGATTAAAGATGACTTGTCATTAAAATGGCTCAAGAAGATGAAAGGAGATCCTAACAAGCGAAACAAAAGCAAGTACTGTCGTTTCCACCGAGACCATGGACATGATATGGACGAGTGTTATGACTTGAAGTAGCAAATTGAAGTTCTCATTAAGCAGTGAAAGTTGAAAAATTTTCCTTAGACGAGAGACCACAAGGACTAAAGGCAACCAATGAAGGGCAAAGCAGAAGAACCAGCGCATCAACTGCTTGTAGAAATAAGGGTCATTATAGGGGGCACATCAACTAGAAGCTCGTCCAAAGCCAAGAAGACCTACTTGCGGGTAGTCCAGAATGTTCAATTATCTGGTCGACCACCAAGGACAGTCCGAGAAGACGAGTCTGCCATTATTTTCAAGGACGAAGATGCAAGATGACTACACCATCCTCATGATGATACAATTGTCATCACTTTGGCGATTGCAAATTATACAACTAGAAGGGTGTTAATAGACAATGAGAGTTCAGCAGACATCCTTTACTATCCAGCCTTCTAGCAAATGAGAATTAACAAGGAGTTACTTCGTCCAATGAGTGTGCCTTTAATTGGATTTGAAGGAATGAAGGTTCTACCAGTGGTTACTATCTCCTTGCCAGTTGTGGTCGGCTTTTACCCACGGCAAATCAATAAGGAAGTAAACTTCCTTGTTGTGGACTATTTGTCCTCGTATAATGCCATCATCGGACGACCAACTTTGAACAGTTGGAGGGCCGCAATGTCCACCTACCACTTGTTTGTCAAATTCTTAACGGAGTATGGCATTAGGGAAGTACAAGAAGACCAACTAGCTACTAGAGAGTGTTACTTAGCAATGTTAGCAATGGACGAGCAGATACAGACAATGAACTTTGAAGAGAAAAGAACATTGGTAGAACCAATCGAAGTATTGGAAGATGTACCATTGGACGAGTCCAACCCCGAGAAGTTCACCAAAATTGGGACAAGCATGGAAGAGAAGACAAAGCAGGATCTTGTCCAATTCCTCAAGAAGAGCACGGATGTTTTTACTTGGAGTCACGAAGACATGCCTGAGATTGACCGAAGCATGATTACTCATCGTCTGAATGTATCCCTATCTCACAAGCCCGTCCTTCAAAAGAAGAGAGTGTTTGCCCCAGAACGAGACAATGCCATTAAAGAAGAAGTCCAAAAGTTGGTAACCGCAGAGTTTATCTGCGAAGTCTACTACCCTGATTGGCTAGCTAATGTAGTAATGGTAAAAAACGCTAATGGCAAATGGAGAATGTGCATGAACTTCACAAACTTAAACAAGGCATGCCCCAAAGACAATTATCCTCTTCCACACATTAACCAGCTGGTGGAGTTAACAGCTGGACATAAATTGCTGAGTTTCATGGACGCATTCTCAAAGTACAACCAGATTAAGATGGACGAGGTAGACCAGGAGAAAATATCCTTTATCACAAGCCAAGATTTTTTTTGTTACAAAGTAATGCCGTTTAGTCTAAAAAATGCAGGAGCTACCTATCAAAGACTAGTTAACCACATGTTTCGTCCACAAATTGGGTGAAATGTAGAAGTGTATGTGAACGATATACTGGTCAAAAGCACAAAGGAGACGCAACATCTGGACTACCTCCAGGAAACTTTCGACACACTTAGACGATACAAGATGAAGCTGAATCCAAGTAAATATGCTTTTAGAGTTGCATCAGGGAAATTCCTTGGTTTTATGGTTTTGCAGAAAGGAATTGAAGCAAATCCTGATAAAATTCAAGCGATTTTGAACATGGAACCCCCAAAAAATGTCAAGGACGTCCAGAGCCTCACTAGACGAGTAGCTACCTTTAATAGGTTCGTCTTAAAGGCCACTAACAAGTGTTTACCATTTTTCAAAGTGTTAAGGAAAGCATTTGAATGGACAGACGAGTTTTAACAAGTGTTTAAAGACTTGAAGACTTATCTCACCTTAACTCTGTTGTTGAGCCCATCCAAACCAGGTGAAGAGTTATACCTTTACCTAGTGGTGTCCCCTCATGCAGTAAGTTTGGCCTCAATCAGGGAAGAAGGAAAGGTGTAAAAGCTCGTCTACTACACCAGCAAAGCTTTAAGATGAGCTGAAGGACGATATCCACTAATGGAAAAGTTAGCATTTTCATTGGTAACAGTAGTAAGAAAGCTCAGACCTTATTTCCAAGCTCATGTTATCAACGTCTTAACATATCACCCGCTAAAAAAGGCTATGAATAAGCTGGAAGCCGCTAGACAATTAATCTAGTGGGCAGTGGAACTTAGTTAGTTTGATGTGCGATATCGACCAAGAGAAGCAATAAAAGCCCAAGCCTTTGCAGACTTCATTACCGAATTTACTCCTACCCATGAGCAGCAGAGTGGAGACCAGGGGGTAAAGCAGTGGGTTGTCCATGTAAATGGTTCGTCCACATAGCATGCAGGTGGAGTTGGAATAGTACTACAGTCACCGGAAGGGGATCGTTTAGAGTATGCTGTCCGTCTACAATTCTAGACGACTAACAATGAAGCAGAGTATGAAGCCTTACTCTAGGGTTTGGAGATAACCAAATCACTTGGAGTAGAATCAGTCCTCGTCTAGAGAGACTCACAATTGGTGATAGGCCAAGTGAATGGAACATGTGAAGCCCAAGAAGAATGAATGAAGAAGTACTTGGGCAAAGTTAAACAGTGCATTGAAGGCTTCACAATAGCCCAGTTCCAACAGATACCAAGGGAGGAAAATGCAGAAGCCGACGTCTTAGCCAAGACGGTGTCTTTAGACAAGATAGTAGATGATCAAATTAAATTCTAGTACATCCCAAGTATAGATGTTCCAGAAGTGAATCAGATAGACGGAGTAGCCAACTGGACCACTCCCATCATGTCTTATCTTAAAGACGGAATTCTCCCCGAAGATAGAGAAGAAGCAAGGAAGCTGAGATAAGGAAGCTGAGATAAGAGCAGCAAAGTTTGTCCTCATGGATGAGGTGTTATATAAGAGAGGGTTTCTCTCAGTTCTATCTGAAGTGTTTGACTACAGACGAGTCACACTACGTCCTGAGAGATGTCCATGAAGGAGCCTGTGGAAACCATTCAGGGGCTAAGTCCTTCGTCCATAAGATGGTCCGCGCAGGATACTACTGGCCGTCTATGCAAGCAGATACCAAAGCTTATGTTAAAGTGTGTGACAAGTGTCAGCGCTACGGCAACATACCTAGGCGACCATCAGAGTACCTCACTCCAATGGTGGCCCCTCAGCCCTTTGCCTAGTGGGGACTTGACATCCTTGGTCCCTTTTCAATAGGGACAAGGCAAATGAAGTTCTTGGTGGTAGGGATTGATTATTTCACCAAATAGGTAGAAGCAGAGCCCTTGGCAAAAATCACCAAGTAGAACATCAGAAGTTTCGTCAGGAAGAACATTATCTGCCGTTTTGGAATCCCTAGGGTGCTCATCTCAGACAACGGATGCTAGTTTGACAACACACCCTTCAAAGAGTTCTGCGAGCAGCTAGGAATCAAGAATCACTACTCTTCACCCTCCCATCCACTAGCTAATGGACAGGCAGAAGTTGTAAACCTTCCTTGTTGAAAATCATCAAGACTCGGCTTGAGGGGGCAAAAGGCATATAGCCAGACAAATTACCTAGTGTTCTTTGGGCATACAGGACGATAGTAAGGACTCCTACTAGAGAGACTCCTTTTAAGCTAGCATATGGAAGTGATGTAGTGATACCCGCAGAGGTTGGTTTGACTAGCTACAGGGTGGCCTATTATAAAGAGGAGGAAAATGAGAAACAACTCCGTCTAAGCCTCGATCTCATTGACGAGGCAAGGATGGACGTAGAACAGAGGGTGGCGCGTTACAAGAACCTAATGACTAAGAACCATGATGTGTTGGTAAAACCAAGGCAGTTCAACATCGGGGACCTCGTCCTGAAAAGGGTGTCCTTGACTACTAAGGACCCCGCTCATGGAAAGTTGGGACCTAGAAGCCTTGGATGGACAAAGGCTGGAGCACCCGTGGAATGTGGAGCACTTGAGGAAGTACTACTAGTAAAGAGGACTCGTCAGGAAGGTCAGCATGGACGAGACTACAAATTACTAGTGATCACTAGTAGTTTATTTATGTTATCTTTTAGCACTTATGTTTTCTAGCAGTATTTTATATTTTCTAAATTTTGAATTCCCTAAAAAGCACTAGCTACTAGCATGTGCTATGTTTATGGACGATGTCATGAATAGAGTCCTTTTGTATATAAAGCAATTTGAATTCCCTAAAAAAGAACTAGGTACTAGCATGAATGATGTCTATAGACGATGTTATGTACTAAGTTCTCTATTGTCTATGGACGATATTATGTACAAAACTCCCTATTGTTTATGGACGATGTTATGTACAAAGTTCTCTATTGTATATAAAGCAATTTGAATTTTCTAACTTAAGCGTTGATGATTTTGTGAAATTAACGTCCATAGAAAGTTAAAGACGTCTAAAATCTCTAGACGCAGAGATGTATCATCATGAGCTATCCTTAGACGAGGAAAAGGCAAATTGTCATAAAACCTTAAGGTAACAATATAAGTACAAAGGGAAGGAACATACACCTCCTAGTACACTCGTCCAATAACAAAGGATGAAGAAAGGCATGCATGCAAAATACCACAGAGTAATCCAAACTATGGACAAAAGGAAAAGCTCAGCTAATTAAAAATTCCAAAAAGTTCAAAATAAGGACGAGGAAAATACTTAGTCATTCCAAGATAGTTCAAACCATGGACTAGAAAATACTTGGATATTGAAATTGGCTACAAAAACAAATGTTCAAACATGGTTGAAAATGTATTTATAGCTAAAACTACGACCACCGTCCAAAAACCCTTTAAAGTAACAGGCCTAAAAAGGCAATTGTATGAGTACCCCGTCTGTAAACATGGACGATGAAATGTACTTTAGGAAATTTAAATGGTCCAAAACAACAGACCCCCAAGAAAGAAAAAAGAAAGAAAACAAATAAAGATGAAAATAAATTTTTACTTTGATAAACCACTGAGGGCAGTGTCCCCAGACTTTGAGACGTCCTTCATTGGCTGAGGGGTAGAAGCATCGTCCTCAATGTTTATGTCCTCAGAGCTCGTCTAGAGTAAAGAGCTTTCAGCAGCAACGCAGAGCTTGATAGGGCTAAAATCCACCCCAGGATAGGATTCGATGGCATCCATACGAAAGTCCTTAAAGCTCGCAACGTAGTTCTTGTCCAAGAGGTCAGTGAACTCACTGAACGCCTTAAACTCTCTAATAGCTACTACCTTGGCCTCTCCTATGGAAGAACAGAGCTCGTCACTTCTCTTTTGAAGGTGGTCTAGACAGGTATCCTTCTTGACGGTGTCTGCCTTCAACTCCTCAACAAGGTTCTTTAGCTCTTTAACCTTGTCCTCTAGCTTGGCCTTCTCCCCAGCTTGACAGCTAGATTCTTTCTCCATATCACGAATCTTAGCCTCAAGTCTAACCTTGGTCTTGTCTAGCTCGTAGGCTTGCCTGGACACCGCCATAAACTTTGACATGACCTGTATTAAGAACTTGGACGTAAGAAAACAAAGTAAAACTCAAATCTTTAAAAGATTAAGGATGAGTTTTGAAGAGGTCGTGAACTGTAGACCGTTCAAACTCGTCCATAGTAAGAGGACGGTTCCCATAAAAAACTTCCCTCCACAACACCTGCATGGATATGATGAGCCTCCATGCGTTGAGACTAAGTTGGTTTATACCTATACCTAGCCTATGGAGGATCTCCCTAGCAAAGGCATTAAGAGGTAACCTAAGACCAGCTAGTAGGTAGGCCTTGTAAATACCAACCCCTAAGTTAGGAGTACAACACCATTCACCAGGTGTGGCTAGACGAGGGTTGAGATCGTCTGGAATCTGATACCAACCCCTAAGAGAAGTTTCTTCTCGTCTATCTTAGAGGAAACGCCCACTGCACAACAGTATAAAATGTCCTCCTCCTCACTTAGGGAGGGGATCGACAAGGGGGCACTGGTGGACGGATCAGCAGACGACCCAGAGGCGGCCCTCGTCCTCATTTCCTCTTGGAATACCTCTAAAGGAACCCCAGGAACTCTAGACGAGTATTGCTCGTCTGTGGTATTCCCCCCACTACTACTGCTACAACTACTATCACTCTCACTGTCACTACCACTAGTATTATTCTCATTGTGATATTCATCTATTTCTCTCGTCCCTATTGCTAGACAAAGACATTATATTCTCAGCCATTTGTAAAGAATACTAAAGAAGAAAACCTACAGACAAGAGAAGGAGGATACCTGATTCTAGACAGAGAGGACTAAGGACAGGAGGAAGCTTCTAGACAAGGCGCAAAGGACAGCTGATGTCAAAATGGAAAATATGAGAAAGTGAGAGCGTAAAAGGGGTATTGGACTATTTTTAGGCGGCAGAAGTGGACATTGAAGTGACGCGAACCAACTAGAACATGCCACGTGGCAGCTTTTCTTGGAGAACAAAATGACATGACCAGTGGGCCTCTAGGATTGAGCCACATGTCAATATCTGAGGCATCAGATTTTGAACCACTTTAACACACCACATGGACAATCTTCCGACCAATAAAAAATTGCCACGTGTAAAGGCCATATAGCATGGATGACACAAGGATAAGGGGGCAACTGATAGGGTCCAAACCAAGTTCAGTTCCTCCATGATGGTCGTCCATGGCAAGCACACGTCCATAGGGTTTGACAAGAGAAGAAGCCTAATAGAAGTACCCCAAACATGAACAAGATCCCTCCATAAGATATTACAATCATCCAAATCAGGTTGGTTGTCCATGCCTCACAAGGTTATGGACAACCAAGGATGATCGTCCATAGACCATAAGGGTATGGACGACCATACGACACGTAGTAAATTTCAGAGGAATTCTCTACAAGCTTTATACAATCAAACCACGATCTGTCATTCCAGAACGTGGGGAGGGTTCCCTGAAATTCGCTCCATTTTCTCCATTAACTCCACACATCTCCCATGATGATAGTGGATCCGAACAAGTAGACTCACTTCTAACTCCCTATAAAATGATCAAGTCTCATTCAACAAAGGTAAGTTCTATTATTCATAGTTTCTCATCCTTGTATTCTAGAGAGAAAACTGACTTAACTGGCGGAGGGTCCTTGGCCGGGTTACACTGGTCACATTTGACAATCTTTTCTTTCCTTTCATGTCCTAAAGCTATCACTGCAGTTCGAAACATTCCAGCTTATTGATTTTCGTGCATCATCAATAACAAATAAAAAAAATTCAAAAATTCAAAAAAATATATATATTTATATATATATAAATTCATATTTACACAATCCATATTTCACCATTTCCAAAAAAAAAAAAAAAAACCTAAATGTCATTGATCATAATTTTTTTTAAAAAATACGATATATCATTACTGTAAATATTAAATGATGAAACTATTAAGAACTGATATACTGTGTTGTTCCATCTCAATATAATACGTAGAATCACTTTAAAAAGGGTTCTGGTCGAGTCCCGCTTTTTTTTTTTTTTTACTCCAAGTTTAAAAAATTGTTCAATTATGTTATCAAAACCCAATTGTAATTAAAAAAAAAAAAAGTCCTGAAACAAGGTTGTAACGTGATCAAAATCCAATTGTAATAATTTTTCTACCCAAAAATAAAATAAAATTGCCTAATTAAATCCTCAAACTGGCCCACTACTGAAATTAGTTTCGTTGACTGTGTTGGGCCCACCAAAGAGAACCTATCTTACTTGCCACGACACCTTCTCCTATTCGGTTTTGACCTCACCTTATTATTATTATTTTTTGGACGAAATGACCTCACCTTATCGAATCCATACCAGGCCTATATAAATAAAGGCATCACCCCCAAAGTACTCGCCCACAATACTCTCTCTCTCCCTCTCTACAAACAAAGCCTTCGACTCCACTTCAACAACCCAATACTACTCTACGACGACGATGATGATGATCACCTCGTTTTTCAAAGCCATGACCTCATCATGGGAAGCTCCACCCTCATTACCACAACCTATCACTACCAGCCACGACGACAACAACAACAACAACCCACTTGCACAATTCGCTTTTATAGCCCTCATAATAATAATTGGGATTCTCATCAGGTACATTTGCACCAGGTTCAAGCCCAGCGACGACTCAGACGATTTTTCTGAGACCACTCAGACTCAGGGCCGAGACCACCGACGACACCTATGGCCAAGAAATAATAATAATAATAATAATTCTTCTCAGCCTCAGCGGTCGGTTCAAAGAAATCATGGACTCGACCCTGCAATCACTCTTGCTCTGCCCGTCTACTCTTATCATGGAGACGACGCTAAGTACCAGGTTGATTGCGCCATTTGTCTGAGCGAGTTCGAGGAGAACGAGGACGTGAAGGCGATTCCGTTCTGTAAGCACGTGTTTCATCCGAACTGCCTCGAGAAGTGGCTTTCGGTGCAGGTGACCTGCCCGGTTTGCCGTGGGGGTGTGAGTACTCGATCGGATGATCAAAGAAGAAGATCGACGTCGCGGAGTCATGACGTGTGTATAGAGATACACGAGGGAGTGTGAGGAGGAACAGGAGTTGTTCGAACTTAGTAATTCGAGTTATGTTGCAAATTAAAGAAGGTCGAGTTTCTGATGAGTGTAAGCTTACACTTATATTACCTGTAGATAGACAGTATACAGTCATTACTAATCGTTTTTTATTTTACGCTATTTTCACATCCAGTTTGTGCTTTAATTTTACACTACCGATGTAAGATGCCAAGGTGTACGCAGAAGAATCAAAAGTAACTTGTTATTCACCATGTTCTAGTTTTTTTTTTTTTTTTTTTTTTTTTGGTAAATTTATAAATATTGTTGGTGAGGGTGTGTGTTCTAAACCCATCAGAACATACTTTTCCATCATATTTTTTTTTGTTTTGCTCTCCATCTCAAATAGAACACAATTATGTTTCTCTTTCGCCCTTCCCTCCCCCCCCCACACAACATTTTTTTTTTTGTTGAGAAATTGCTTCAAATTTCAATTGTGACTTGGAGAGTCAATTAGGTATTCTAGTTGAAAAAGAAAAAATTAATTTGATTTTCTTTGGTTTGGAAGGAAATACTATTCCTTGGTGTGGAAGGAAAGTCTAAGTCATGTTAAAGAAGTAATGTATTCCTAGTTCAAGAAAGAAAAGATAAATTTTCGTTTGCGAGATAGTCAAAAAAGAGAGAGCAAAGTGTTACCGCCTTTAAAAAGATAGCTAAAGAGAGCTACGTGGATAAGAGAAAGAAGAAGAAAAGAAAGTTAAAGAGGAGAGAGCAAAGTGTTGCTGCCCCCTAGATAAATAATTAGTGTATGTGAAAGTAAAGAAAAACAAGAAAGTTTTTCTTTAGCTGTTGTGAGACACAAAAGAGTATGCGTGAGAGCAAAGAAAAAAAAAAGAAATTTTTCTTTAACCATGAGACATACACAAGAGATATTGTAATTAATTTGATAATAATGAAATTGATTCGAAGTTTGTCTCGTGGTTTTTCTCTTAAAGGAAAAATGGTTTTCTATGTAAATATTTTGTGTTCTTATGTGTGGTTGCTATTTAAATTTGGTAATATTAGTGATAATATTATTGGAGACCCAACACTTTTTTCTCTTGTGCAATTGGCACTCTAGCTTGTGCGATTCAGCTTTCACGCATCATTAAGAATAAAGCAAGGTATATTAGAGGGTTGTATTTGAACATCCAACGGAAGTGCGTCAATTATTTTTGATGGGACCAATGAACCTTCTTGCCCAGACGATAATATAAGCCGCCTTCGTCCACCTTGCCATGTCATGGACGAAGTAAGGCAAGCCATTTAATGAAGGATTTAATGCCTCAGGCAGTTACAGGATAGGCTGTCAGACTGTTGGAAGCTCATTAAAACCTACATCACTGAGCCCAGAGGCATTACAAAGAGGCACTAAAGCCACAATAAAGGCTACAACGGCTAGGAGCAATGAAGCCATATAAACACTCCCCAAGACCAAAAAAGGTAGACATTCTGATATTCTAATACGCCATTGCTCTAATATTTTTTGAAAAAAGCCTTCACACGCTAACTTTATCATCGGAGACTCTGTGGCAGGCACCACACCGGTGACCACCTAAGGAAGGTCCTTAACGACGATTGCAGGCACAGGAACGAAGTTGCTAACTTATCTGGACGAGTCTACTTGACTGACGATTTCTGCTTCATCAATTTGGCATCGTCTGTAGGGATGACATTTTCATACCTAGGTTCAAGAACGTAGTTCCATTCAACTCACAAGTCCAAATGGAGTCCAACACTCCCCAAGATTCTGCAGCATTAGCTTTGCAAATCCAAACACTCACAGCCAGCGTGGAAGAGCTTACTAGACAAAACCAAGAAATGAGATTGCGGCTACAGCAAGAGGAGAACCGGTCTGGGACTAACCGGGACGACGATAGGGACAACCAAAGAAGGGAAGATTGCCGACGACCTGCCACTCCAACAGAACTGAGCTCGTCAGGGAAATGAGAAAGGAGATGGGCTGAGGAGTGCAATCATGGAAAAAACAGACCGAAGCCTAGACCATATGGTCAGGAGGACAGATTCACCCTTCACCGCGGTAGTTCTGGAATGCCCAATGCCCTCAAAGTTTCGCCTACCATAGCTCGAGCCGTTTGACGGGTTGAAGGATCCTCTGGATCACCTTAACACCTTCAAGACAACTTTGGGTCTTCAGCAGCCCCCCAACGAGATATTATGCCGTTCTTTCCCCACAACTCTCAAAGGAGTTGCGAGGGAGTGGTTCACGAAGTTACCAACGTTGTCCATCGACAACTTCGAGTAGCTGGGCAACTCCTTCTTACGCCACTTTGTCGGAGGATTACGCCCAAAAAGGCCGGCAGACCACCTGCTTACAATTAAACAAGGAGAAAAGGAGACCCTGAGGTTGTACGTGAAGTGTTTTACCCGAGAAACTTTAGAGGTGGACGAAGCGGATGACAAAGTGCAGTTGACGACCTTTAAAGCCGGGTTGAAGTCTAGGGATTTCGTGGTCTCACTCGCGAAGAATCCCCCACGGACCATGGCGAAAATGCTCCTGAAGGCTCAGAAGTACATGAACGCCAAGGACGTCCTAGCAACAATTGAAGAGGTAGAAAAGCCTAATGAGGGGGAAGGAAAGGGCGATCGGAGAGGGCGAAAAAGGGAGCGGACAGATAGTCAAAATGCTGACGGGAACAAAAGGAAAGACGATAAAACCCCTCAGACGGTAAAATTCACTCCTTTAGTTATGCCTATTGATAAAATTCTGGCACAGATTAAAGATGAGCACTACCTCAAGTGGCCAAAGCCGTTACACTCGTCACCTAATGTTCGTGACAAGAGGAAATACTATCGTTTCCATAAAGATTATGGTCATTACACAGAAGATTGCAGAGACCTGAAGGAGCAGATAGAGGAACTCATACGAAGAGGGAAGTTGCAGAAATTTGTAAAGAAGAGAGATTCCAGCAGGTCCAAGGACGATAACAGGGACAAGCCCAAAGCCTCTCCAAGAGACGAAGACTACAAGTCACATCCTCAACAGAGTGCAATAGGGGAAATAAAGACGATCATAGGAGGACCATCTACAAAGGGGTTGTTCAGATCCTTCAAGAAGTCATACTAGAGGCAGGTGAACAGCATTCATAGGATACCACCCCTGAAGTAAAGACGGACGGACAGAGATATCCTATTCTCAGAAGAAGATGTCAGAGGAGTGAAGCAGCCACATGATGATCCCCTAGTTATCATGCTTATGATAGAAGGGTTCAATACCAGGAGAATCCTTGTAGACAACGGCAGTTTTGCGGACATTATCTACCTTTCCGCTTTTCAACAGTTGAAGGTGGCCCCTGAGAGGTTGCGTCCCTTTGAGTCCCTACTCGTCAGCTTCAGTGGAGACATAGTGTATCCTAAAGGCATAGTGACACTAACGGTCACAGTGGGGGCTTACTCGCATCAACTAACTCGTCAGTTGGACTACCTGGTGGTAGACTGTCCCTCTTCATACAATGTGATCATCGGGAGGCCCACGCTCAATCGTTGGAAGGCAGCTACGTCCACCTATTGCCTGAAGGTAAAATTCCCAACGAAAAATGGTGTAGGCGAGGTAAAAGGAGATCAAGTGCTGGCTAGGGAATGCTATCAGGCGGTGTTAGCTGCAAAGGAAAACCATACGTGGATGATCGAGGAGAAATAAGAAGAGAAAGTGGAAGCCTTAGAAACGGTGGAGTTGGTAGACGGAGAACCAACGAAGACGACCAGGATAGGAACGACCCTGGGTTCCGAGATGAGGATGAGACTAGTCCAATTCCTCGAAAAGAACCTGGACGTCTTCGCATGGAGCCACGAGGACATGCTAGGCATATCCACAAAAGTCATCCAACATAGGCTAAACGTGGACCCCGAGAAAAAGCTCGTCCAGTAGAGACGAGGAGTCTTTGCTCGAGAACGGAACCAGGCTATCACAGACGAGGTCAGCAAACTGCTAGCAGCTAACTTTATCCGGGAGGTTTACTACCCAGATTGGCTTGCCAACGTCGTCCTGGTAAAGAAAGCAAATGAGAAATGAAGGATGTGCGTAGGCTTCATGGACTTAAACAAGGCCTGCCCAAAGGACAGTTTCCCTCTGCCAAGGATAGATCAGCTGGTGGATTCCACAGCAAGACATAAGCTCTTGACGTTCATGGATGCATTCTCGAGGTACAATCAAATAAAAATG
This sequence comes from Notholithocarpus densiflorus, assembly GCA_030021035.2. Lineage (NCBI taxonomy): Eukaryota > Viridiplantae > Streptophyta > Magnoliopsida > Fagales > Fagaceae > Notholithocarpus > Notholithocarpus densiflorus. The sequence continues at coordinate 2,063,664 of JARYZH020000006.1, read as the reverse complement.
GTAGAAGAGGATTAGGAGAAAACTGCTTTCATCACAAGCCAAGGGCTTTACTGCTACAAGGTAATGCCTTTTGGACTGAAGAATGTAGGAGCAACCTACCAGAGGTTAGTAAACAAAATGTTCAACAAACAAATCGGGAGGAACATGGAAGTGTACGTGGATGACATGCTCGTCAAGAGCAAGGAAGAGTTTGCTCACCTGGACGATCTCCAAGAGACGTTTACCACCCTCAGGCAGTACCAAATGAAGTTGAACCCCAGCAAGTGCGCCTTTGGGGTATCATCAGGGAAGTTCTTAGGGTTCATGGTGTCCCAAAGAGGGATAGAAGCAAACCCAGAGAATGTGCGAGTCATACTTGAGATGATGTCGCTCAAGATCGTGAAGTAAGTCCAGAAGCTCACAAAAAGGATAGCAGCACTCAACAGGTTCGTCTCTAAAGTAACAGACAAATGCTTGCCTTTCTTTAAGACACTGAAACAGGCCTTCGCTTGGACTGACAAATGTGAGAAAGCTTTCCAGGAGCTCAAGCACTACTTGAGCAATCCACCCCTCTTGAGCCCGTCCAAGGAGGGAGAAAACCTGTATTTATATTTAACAGTGTCAGCTACGGCTATGAGCGCAGCCTTGATTCGAGAAGAGGACAAAACACAGCTCCCAGTTTACTACGTCAGTTAAGCCTTCCAAGGGGCAGAAGCCAAGTACCCACAGATTGAGAAGATTACATTTGCTTTGATTGGAGCCTCATGCAAATTGCGTCCCTACTTCCAGGCGAACCCCATCTTGGTAATGACTAACCAACCCATAAAGAAGTCTATGAACAAGCCCGAGGCTGTAGGAAGGATGGTCTAATGGGCATAGGCATTAGCAGACTTCATTGCTGAATTCACCATCCCAGACGAGGATGAGGGACCTGACAAAGTAGAAAGATGGACGATTCAGACTGACGGCTCGTCAGCCCGAAAGAAGGGTGGAGTAAGGGGTCATTATCATCACCCCAAAAGGAGAGACGCTCAAATACGGAGTTTAGCTAACGTTCTCGGCCACCAACAATGAAGTTGAGTATGAAGGAATACTGACGGGGCTGAGGGTCGGAAAGGCACTAGGAGCCAAAAACTTGCTCCTCTAGAGCGATTCAAAGCTAGTTGTGGGGCAAATAAAAGAGGAATATGAAGCAAATGAGAAAAGAATGCAAAAATACCTGAGGCTGACGAAGCATTTAGCACAGTAATTTGATCGGGTGGAATTCGCACGGATCCCCAGAAGCCAAAATATAAAGGCAGACGAGCTTGCGAAGCAGGAGTCGTCAGAAGCAGGACCAACGAGTATGGACTTGAAGATGGAAGTCCAGAAACACCCCAGTATTGAAGAAGTCTCCACCTTCGTAATCTAAAGCGAAAGCAGCTGGATGACCTTAATCCTATCCTTTATCCAGGACGGATGGCTTCCAGAGGACATCGAGGAGGCTAGGAGGGTCAGGAAAAGGGCAGCCAGGTTCATGATCTTGAACGACACCCTGTATAAGAGAGGCTTCTCCATGCCGTACCTGAAATGCGTCGACGAGGAGGAGGCCAAATACATTATGGAAGAGATCCATGAAAGAATTTGCGGAGACCATGCAAGCCCAAGATCCCTGGTGAGTAAAGTTATCAGAACATGTTACTTTTGGCATACTTTGTAGAAGGATGCAAGGGAGTTCGTCAAGAGATGCGACAAATGCTAAAGGTTTGAGAATGTTTAGCACATCCCAACAAAGAGACTGACGTCGATAGCCTCCCCATGGCTGTTTGCATAGTAGGGGATTGACATTGTCGGCCCATTACCCCAAGGTAAGAGATAGGTAAAATTTTTACTGGTCGCTATTAACTATGTCACAAAATGGGTTGAAGCAGAAGCATTATCAACTATCACGAAGGCAAAGATCCAGAACTTCGTATGGAAGAACATAATTTGTAGATTCAGGATACCATAGACGATCGTATCGGACAACGGGCTGCAGTTCGACAGTCAAGGCTTTAGGGACTTTTGTTTAAGCCTAGGGATCAAGAACCAATTCTCATCCCCAGGACACCCACAAGCGAACGGATAGACAGAAGTGACGAATCAGACACTGCTCAAGATCATCAAAGCTCGGTTGGACGATGCTAAGAGCACTTGGCTGGAGGAATTACCTAATGTCCTATGGGCATACAAGACTACAGCAAGAACCCCGACAGGAGAAACCCCCTTCAGACTCACCTATGTTACTGAGGCAGTAATCCCAACTGAAGTAGGAATCACCAACATAAGACAAGAGGTCTTCCACGAAGATAACAATGACGATCAGCTGAAGGTCAATCTGGATTGCTTGGACGAAGTTAGAGACGGAGCTTCTCACAGGATGTCGAGGTATTAGCAAAAGATGGCCAAGTACTACAACAAGAGAGTGAAGCTCAGACGACTTGACATAGGGGACCTCGTCCTATGCAAAGTCACCCCGACTACCAAAAATCCGGCCCAAGGGAAGCTTGGCCCAACTTAGGAAGGGCCCTACAAAGTCACCCATTACTTTAGACAAGGTAGCTATCACCTGTGAGACATTGGACAGGAAGAAGTTGCCACGACCATGGAACATTAAGCATTTGAAGAAGTACCATCAATAGATGTAACAGACAATTATACTCGTATTTGAAGTAAAGCAATAAAAGAACTATTCAGCTAATGGTCCAATGTAATGCAAACAAATCTAGAAGCCTAAAACCCAAAAATTGGCTAAGTAACAAGATTCCACCTAGACAGATGTAAGTTACTGACGAAGCCAGATGACAAGATCCCTTAAATGGGTGTAAGTCACCAAAAATTGACTAAGTAACAAGATTCTGCCTAGACAGATGTAAGTTACCGACGAAGCCAAATGACAAGATCCCTTAAATGGGTGTAAGTCACCAAATTTTAAAGTTTATATGACAGAATTTTTTAATTTTATTGGATTATTTTATGCTCGACTACGGTGTTGCATTCCCATATGACAATTTTATTTTTAAAGTTTTGTATTTTCGACTTCTAAATGGTTTAAACTTTTATATTTTTTACTAGATAATTGAATAGTATTTTTAATGGAAACAATCATGTGATTGTCAAACAATGAAGACTACGGGTGTAAGTCACCAAAAATTGGCTAAGTAACAAGATTCCGCCTAGATGGATGTAAGTCATTTCCTAATCAGCCAAGCCTCCAAGCTAAGGGTAAACAAGCAATGAGGTAGACAGAAGTCATATACAAACAAAAAGTATCAAGCACAACGATGCAGGAAAGTAAACAGGTAAACATGAAGTAGTCAATAGAATTAAAAGCCCAAAAGCACCGAGCAACCAATATTGTTCCAACATTAGAATTAAAAACCCAAGAACACTGGACAAAAGATATTGTTTTAGCATTGAAATGAAAAGCCTAAAAACACACTGGGAACCCAAAAAAAAAAAGAGGAAAAAGAAAAACATAAATGTCTGCAGGGCTAAACACCAGCCTCTCCATCGTCAGTTTCAACAGGCTATGGAATACTTCCCTCGGGAGCAACGATTGTAGCTTGGGCAGCTTGTGACGCCTGGGCAGCCTCGTTTGCAGCCATCTCTTTATCCATAGCTTCAAAGTCCAAGTCCTCCAGGTCCACGCCAACAAGGTGCTTGACGAGGTATCGCCGTAAGAGCTCGAAGCCTTTGTAGTACCAGCTGAAGAGTATGGTATTGTACTCGTTAGTCTGTTGGAAGGCCTCGACGGACTTGACAGCGATCGTCTTCACCCTTTCCTTTACAGCCTAGAATTGTTCGTCCTTCTCTAGGGTTAGCTGCCTTTCTGCCCTCAGATCGTCAGACAAAACCCTTGCCTTTTCTTTAGCATTATTAGCCTCGTCCATGGCCGCGATAAGGTCCTTCCTCAACTTCAAAAGCTCCACCTCCAAACCCTTAGCCTTGGACTCTGCGGAGGAAGCCCTAGCCTCCTAGCTCAAGTACTCCGAGGCTATGTGAATACCAGAACCTAGAAGGAAGATCCAACTTTAAAAAAAGAAAAAAAGAAAAGAAAAGAAAACGAAGGGCAAGCTGGACGAGCATATTACCTGAACGAGTTTGTGGACATGACGACCCACTATCTCATTGGGTGGCACCCCGGAAAGGGCCTTGAGCTCGTCATTTGTAAACACTTCCTGCGCCCTCGTTTGTGCGAGATCAGCGTCGTCCCAAATGCTGGACGATCGTGAAGAGACCTTCTCCTTCCCTTTGTCTGCCACGCGAGCCTTTTTCGTACGTGGCGTGATTTCTTCCACCGAAGTAGCCGGCGAAGCTACCCTCATTGGTCCAGTGATAGTGGTGGCAGGAACAGCTGGACTCCCCTGATCCATGACGCGAACCACCCTCTTCCCAAGGGCAGAAAGAGGCTCGTTCTTCTTCGCCCTCATTTTGGCGTACATATCTTGGTTGAATTTGGTCATCATCTCTACGGAAGAAAAGAAGAGAAACACTTTAAAAAAAAAAAAAGGAGAAGGGAAGGACAATGAAGTATGATAAGTTGCCCAGGAGCAATATTGAAATGATTTAGAAGCTCCATGACAAAGGGGTGGACGGGAAAATGGCAAGCTCGTTCCTCTTTGCGAGGAAGATGAATCCTAACCCTCTTAGGAAACTGAAACCTATCCCTAAATCTGGAAAGGGTCTCAGCGTCTAGGCCACACTCCTCCTCTAGAGAAGAAAAAGCCCTAACCACTCTCGAAGTAGAGGCCGCAGTATCTTCCTCCACAGGGTCGTCACTTGACGACAACCCCATCTCTAACTCACTGAATCTTACCTCCGACATCACTCTCCGATCACCCACTAGGTCCTCAAACCAATCAACGGATTGACGAAGTAAAGGGAATAGATCGGTTAACACTAAACTTAAGTTATTTCCCCCACACATAAAACCCTCAACTAAAGGGCAGAAATTGCGAGAAATTCTCAGAGAAGCCCCTAAACGCTCAAAAAGGAAGGAAACAGAGGGACAAAGTGCCCTAACCTAAGAACTACTAAGCATGGAACTCAAAAAGCAAAAGAAGAGGGGCAAGATCCTAAGAAAACCCAAAACACAGAAAGAAGAAAAAAGAGGAGAATCAGAAATCTTTGCGAAATTACTATGGTGGGAAGAATAAAAAGAGAAAGAAGAAGCCGTACCTCAGAAACGCAACCCTAAAAAGGACAAAATGCAGACAATTGCAAGGAAAGTAGCTCGAAGAAGAAAAAATCGTAGAGCAGCAATAGCGTAAGAAAGATGAAACGTGAAGAAGAAAGAGAAAAGGAAGGGAGTTTAAAAACTAGGCACAGAAAACTGAAAAACAGCGGGAAACCTAAAAGGCACAAGAAGTGGAGCATTAAATCCACTGCTCAGAACACGCCATATGGCCATGACGTGTGCAGCGCCACCACTACGCACTAAATGTGGAACGGAACCCCAAGAGTCACACCTGAGCAAGAAACCTTTCACCTTCTGGTGGTCATCATGACACGTAAGGATGACCACAGAACCTAGGGGGGCAGCTGATGGGACCAACGAACCTTCTTGCCTAGATGATAATATAAGCCGCCTTCGTCCACCTTGCCATGTTATGGACGAAGTAAGGCAAGCCATTTAATGAAGGATTTAATGCCTCGGGCAGTTACAGGACAGGCTGTCAGACCTTTGGAAGCTCATTAAAACCTACATCACTGAGCCTAGAGGCGTACAAAGAGGCACTAAAGCCACAATAAAGGCCACAACGGCTAGGAGCAATGAAGCCATATATAAACACTCCTCGAGACCAAAAAAGGTAGACATTCTGATATTCTAATATGCCATTGCTTTAATATTTTTTGAAAAAAGCCTTCACATGCTAACTTTATCATCAGAGACTTTGTGGCAGGCACCACACCAGTGACCACCTAAGGAAGGTCCTTAATGACGATTGCAGGCATAGGAACAAAGTTGCTGACTCATCTGGACGAGTCTACTTGACTGACGATTTTTGCTTCATCAATTTTCATTCTTCTGATCTTTATTAGTAGTTAAACACTTAAACCTATGAATGAAACCATTGCCTACTACAGGGAAAAAATTGCTAAATAGTTTTATTTTTTAAACTATTTTGCTAAATAGTCTCATTTTCAAACTATGTAACAAAATACCACTATTTTGAAACTCAATATTGCTGATATCAAGTTCTATGTATATTTTGTCACTTAAACTTATTTGAAAATTTTACATAGAACCCAACATTGCTAATATCGAGTTTTAGTTGGAACTCGACATCAATAATATTGAGTTCCAAAATAATGGTGTTTTGTTACATAGTTTGAAGAGGGGACTATTTGGCTACATGGTTCAACAATTAAGGCTAAGCAGCAATTTTTCCCCACTATAAACTATAACGCACCCTACCCCATGGAATCACTCCCTTTGCTTCATCAACCCAAGACAGTGATTATCAACTCGTTTTTGAATGCCACGTCATCAACAGCTGCACCTTCAATGCCACCTATCCCACAACAATCCATTTGAAAGCTATTCGAATTACGCTTTTGTTGGCTACATGATTGAGCTTCTCTTAATTTGTATTTGCGTAATTTGCTCATAATAGTCTTCATCTGATACTGTGAGACTGTAAGTGAAGGCCAAGACTACCGACTTGGCAGATACAGATTGCCAAGAAACTCTTCTCAGATCAAGAATAAAAAAATGGACCCCACCATGATTCTTGCTCTTATCGTGAGGATGCGAAGTACTAGATCGACTGCGCGATTTGTCTCAGTGAGTACTGGGAGAACAAAGCTGTGAAGGTCATTCCATTTATAAGCACGAGTGCTTCAACTGATAGTTTAGCAGAAACAATATGAAATAAAAATTTATATTTTCATTTAAAGATCGTTGTATCATACAATTATGAATTTTGAATAGAACGAAATTGCATACCTCTCTTAGCAACCCAAGCCTATTGCCTCCCAATGTATTCACGTCTCTCTCTAGTTCTTTTTGGGTTTTCAGATGACTTCAATATCACTTAGTAGTTCTGATTAGACATGGCAAACGATTGGGTCGGATCAATCGGATTGCAGGTCAAAACAGGTCATTTTAAGCGTGTTAGAAAACAGATCAAGCTGGGTCGAGTTGACCTTTTTTTTTTTTTTTTTTTTTTTTTTTTTTTTTTTTTTTTTTTTTTTAAGAAAACAACATGTGTTTGCCATTTGGAAATTCACACAGCAAATTGCTTGATGTATAATGCATTATTTTGAATTTCCCACTTATATCAAGAATGAGCTAAGTTTAATAAATTAATACTTGTTCAATAATTTTAAAATTATACAAATCCCAACATTAATAACCAAACAAAATAGTACAAAGAATAAGTAAAACAAATACATAAGTTTCATTTCTACGCAATATCAACATCCCAAAACATAAAACAAAATTACAAATGCCTTATTGGATAACTAATTTGACAAAGAATAAAAGTATATAAGAAATTTATAATCTTGAAAACTAATTTTATAATCTATTATCAATTGTGGTTAGCACTCTCTTTCAATTTGAGAATATACATTAAAGTTTGACTGTTTACCTATTTATACATTGTCTTTTTTATGAATATCATGTCATTGTTAAGCAACACACGCTCTAGGAAATATCATAATTTATTTTGAAAATCCGTTTATTTTAGACATGAATTGTTAAAAATTAGGCCTAAACATTCATAATTTATTCTAATTTCATTGATACTTTGGCTTTAGTCTTTTCACACTTATGAGTGTTTCTCATACATGTCTATAATTTTAAATATATGTTTTTAACTCTACTGTAACTAGATTATCTTGGCATGTACTTTGTTATTTGATATCTAAAAATCTTTACTCATTACAAAATGCCTTAACCATTCATCTTTCAATTCATTTGCATGCAGTTATGTAAAGGTCTCACATATTTCCTTAAAATTCACAACATACAATTAAACTAATATTGTCTTAATTTTTTTTTTACCCAACAAAAAAAGTTTTAAACAAATGGTTCGGATCGTAGGTTGAGTCAGGTTGACTCACAAAAAAATCAGGTCGAGTCATGGGTCAAACCGTTTTTGCTTCGAGTCAAAATATTTGGGTTCCGGTCGGGTATTTTTAGGGTCACGTTAGGAAATTCTGACCCGTTTTGCCATGTCTAGTTCTGATGGCCAACTCCTAATGTGATAATTAAAAATCTTATTTTTTTTCTTAAGAGAGAGAGATTGGACGTGAGATCCTTAGGGATCCTAATCTTCAATTGTAGGATCAATCAACAACTTTTTGAATGTTATTGACTTAGCTTGAAACTCTTTCAAAATTATTCCTAAATTTTCTCAACCATATCAAGAAAATATTTGAACTTCTATAAATTGCAATAATTCCCATCAACACATTGTAATTGACCCCTGAAGATTAGAGAATTACATATGAGGTCCCATTACTTACAATTTTATATCTATGTCCTTCCACCACACTACATTCCCATGAGCCACTAGAACTGGATTAATATCACTATCATGTCCCTAGCTTATGTAACCCTTAATTTCTTGATTTCATAATTTCTATTGAACGCCAAAATATCTTTGAAAAACCTCTCGCAAGGCAAAAACCTCATCGAATGAATTTCAGGTCACCACTTTCAAGAATCCACTAATCAAGAACAAGCATTTACAAGTATAAGGAATCTTTCCACTACCCTGAACTATCCCAAAATACCAACCTACAGTTGAACCTTTACTCCAATTCCCGATTAGACTTGAACTTGTAGAGACTTCTTCCTATCTGCATGGATCCCAATACATGTTTGACTTCCCTACAACTGATTGATTATTGTTGGATGCAAAGTTCTTCACTTCAAAGCACATTGAAGATCTGGAAGCACTTGGTTACAAAACCCTAAAGCGCACAAGAGCGTAATAGCTTCTCACAAAGTGTATGATTTCTCTAATTGAGTCTCTGTGTCTTTGATGACTTTAATATAAAGCTTTTATATAGTTTAGAGGTTTAGTGAATGAAACCCTAGCAATTGAAGTCATCATGGGCTCCAATTTAGATTTGAGAATTCTAGATTTGTGAAGCTCGATAGATCGAGAGGTGTCGAGCTTAATTTCAAGAATTACTCATTAAGTATCGATAGATGCTAGTGTCAAGACTAGGTACAAGGTTCACTATTTCAGCTTTTCTTCACTTGTTTCTTGGTTCAATCTTCATGTCTTTAATTATACCACTTGTGATGTTTGAGAAACACACTTCTTGATACATTAAACCCATCTTAGATCTACCCAATTACAAGTAAAGCGCATTTTTTCAAAGGATAAGCTAATACATAGAAAATATGACCCTAATAGAGGAGAGTTTAAAGTTTTAGAAAACGGGGTCAACTACAAAAATGAAAAATATAATAAGTAAAAATAATTTTTTTTTGGATCGGGGACCGGGCCCTCTTAGCCCCCACCCGAGTCTGTCTCTGATAATAAGGTATAGAAGAATCAAAAGTTACTAGTTGTTCACCATACTTGTGGATGATTCAATTTGTAACTTCATAAATATGGCTATCCAGCGAGTCAAGGACCAGACCAAACCGACTGGATTCAACTGACCCGGTGCCTAGTGGGTGCACTTGAAGCCCATGGCCAGTCGGATTGGGGTTTTCTACTAATAAAACCTAATATTCGGTTTGGGTAGCGGGATTAAAAACCCGTATAACCAAACCCGACCGAAGGTTTCAGATTTTTTCTTTTAAATTATTATTTTTGGGTTCTTTCTAGGAGAAAACGTGGAGACTGAAGCGATAAGACTAAAGTACTGACTTATTAAGACTTACACGCTGACTAAAATGTACAAGTAAATCCAAAATAAAATCAAAATGGCTAAATTTCAAATCAAAATAGAGTTTCAGACGTCTTCCACAGTTCCACTTCTACATTACCACATATTTTTAGACTTAGCCACAATCCTCATCTCATTGTCTCAGAACCTCAATCTCCTTTCTTTCTAGTCTCTCTAATCTCCTCTCTACACTCCACACTCTCCATACTCCTCTCCAAACCCTAGTTGCTGCTGTCGCCACCTCATCACCATACCATGACACCGCTGCTTCCTCGCCTCACTTTCTTTCCACCATGGGTTCAGTCTTCTCAGCCTCTTGGCCTCAGCTTCTTAGTCTCAAGTATATTTTCTTCTCTATTTTTCTCTATTTTGAGATATGGGTCTATCATCTTTTTCAAATTATTTAAAACTTAAAGTTTATATTTGTGAAAATTTTCTAGGTCGTAGAGTTGCAGGTGCTTGATTCCACTACAAAACATAGTATCTAGTTGTGGGCACAAGGGAGTACGCCTCGGCCTTTGGAGTGGATCGTGGCGGAGGGTGAAAAATGGAGTTGCCACCTAGATTAGGTCTAGGAACCATATTGGGCCTTTTGGGCTGCTTGTATAGGTCTCCGTGCCAGATTATGTGTCCGGAGTTTAGGTACGAATTGGGAAAGTGTTAGGCACCCAAGACCGCCCGACTTGTGGCCTAGCCTCCATTATTTGTTGCTATGCCATATTTAGACAAAGAAATTATTAAAAGAGCCCTAATCCTTAACCTAAACATACATCATACACTTAAATGAAAATAACACACAGAACATGTTAAAGATCACATCACAATATAAAAGGAAACAAATAAAATACAATTAAACAAAATAAATTAAACATGGAAAGTTGACAATTAAATAAAACACACAAGGAATAAATATCAAATAAACCAAGCATGGCAAAAAGACTAAAAAAAACATGGAAAATAATTGAACACAAACAATCAACCTAAAACAGAGTCAAACAGAATTAAAAAAAAAAAGTGAAAATGATTAAAATAATAAAAATAAGATTTTTCCCTAATATGGGTTCGGGGTGCATATGCATACTCAACTATGCATACGCATAGTCAAAACTAGGCGCACGCATACTCGATGATTCGTACGCATCCTTTAACACAGAACTAAAAAATCACATTTTTATTGATTTAATCATTCAAAGATATAAACATAGAAATCAAACAAGCATGTTAGAAACCCTAAAAACTAAACTAACATAAAACAAATAACACAAAGCATCAACATAAAAAAAAAAAAAAAAAAAAATCAATAAGTATAGTAAACTACATCAACTAAATAAACATGTTAAACTTTACATGAAACTAAAATAATAAAACAAGAACAACCTAAAACAGATTATAAAAAACCTAAAATCATATTAACACATATTAAAAGAATGAAAATCAACAAACAAATCAAATAAAACAATTAGAGAAACTATATTAAGAAACTCATGTGAATCCTATTAAACGAAAGAAAGAGTTCATGGAAAGAACATTCACCTTGCTTAAGATTATGAGTTTGGAATTTTTTTAACCAACCTCTCAGTGCCTCCAACACAAAGATTAGATTGATAGAATAAGGGAATTAAAGAACACAATAGTTTGTAGGAATCACAACTCAAGAACAAAGTTTAATTGAAAAAGCTTTTGAGAAATCAAATTAGAATATTAGTTTCAGCCTTAGAACTAACTAAAGAGAGGTTTTTTTATTTGTAAAAAAACGTGCTTAGGTGCTGTGTGGGAGTTTTAGAAAAGAGGATTAGGGTTTTAGAGAAGATGAAGGCCAAAAAATAACTCTCTCTAGCTAGGGTTTTGATTGGAGACATAAGATGAGTATTTATAAGTTAAAATTAGGGTTTTGGGGGCTTTTCAATGGTCTTTGGATGTTTCCAATGGTCTAGGGACCGGCCTACATCAAAGGATGATGTTTTGGGCCCTTAAAATGAAGCTTTAAAACCCAGAAAATCGGACTGCTCAGTTGGCCCAACTTCAAATGGTCATAACTTACTCGATATAAGTCCAAATCAGGAAAAATTTGTATTCAAATTAAAGCCCAGGATATTTACTTTCCAATGTAATAAACCTCACTCGAACACTCTTGGTGGATAAAAAGTTATGGTCAAAACAGTGAGCAAATATCATTTTTTAGTATCGATTTCAAAGCGATTTTAGCACTTTTGAGTTGTGATTACTTCCAAACTATTGTGAAATCTTTAATTAACCTTGGTTGATATATGTCAAGCTCATCATTGGGGTCAGGGACCAAAATTTATTAATAGGTACAAAATACGGTGTCTACACCTGTGTATTTCATTGAATAGGATTATAGTTGTAAATTGTAATGACTAGTCAATGTAGTCACTCTCTCTATAGCTCTTTTCTTGAGCAACAGATTAGGGGACCAAAACTGATCAAGAGATTGGATTCAAATATGAAACCCTAATTTTTTTGATTTGATTTGATTTGTTGGGTTAAAGATTTGAATTACCACTTTTCAAAGATGAACCCCTAATTTAAAAAGATGAAATCCTAACACATTTTTATTTTATTTTTATCTAATTTTATTTTATTGCTCATTTGTTTGATTCATTTTGTTTTCCTAACTTAAAAAATTGAAACCCTAATTTTATACAAGAATTGAAAGTTTTTCAAGTAGGCTACTCTTTTTGCTTTCTCTTCAATGTCGAATCCTTAACAGCTAAGGGTTCTCAAAGGTATCATTTCTCTTCTGTTGTTTCTCTTTTAACTTCTTCTTGTTGTTGTTTTTTTTTTTTTTTTTTTTGGTTACTTTTGTCGTTGTTTTTGTTGCTACTTTGACCTGTTGTGGTTGTTGTTGTGTCACTTGTGTGTGTGTGTGTGTGTTCTTGTTACTTTGTTAGTAGTATCATTGTTCTAGTAGTTTGCTGATGCTTAAATTTGATGTCTTTAGGTTATGGAACCCTCTAATGATCTACCCCCTTCCTAAGCAACACCTACTACCCAAGTTGAACCTACTGCCACTTCAATGAATGTTGAGGTTCCTCCACTTCTACCTAAAGGTAAAGGCAAGGTGAGTAAGAAAGCTGCTAGTTGTGGTAATAATAGGAAAAAATCTACTGCTTGGGATCATTTTGAAAAAATATAGATCAGTAACGGTCATTTTAAGGCTGTTTGCAATTATTGCCAAAAAACTTATCTTGCTAATAGTAAGGGGCATGGTACTACTAATTTATTGAATCATGTGCCAAATTGTGTTAAAAACCCTAATAGAGATGCACTTAAAGGGACACAAACCTTAGTGTTTGAACCCAAAATAGATGTGGAGGAAGGGTTTCAGCTTGTACCAACAACCTTTATTGTTGAGGCTTCCAGAAAGGCACTTGTTGAAATGATTATAATAGATGAGTTTCCTTTTAGGTTTGTTAAAGGGTATGGGTTTCAAATATTTTTAACAACCTTACAACCTAAGTTTCGTATGAGGGATATCCCATCTCATCAAATTGTGGCTAGAGATGTGATTGGCATTTATGGTGTTGAGAGAGAGAAACTAAGGGAGGCCTTGAAGGGTCGTAGGGTGTGCCTTACTATGGACACATGGACTAGTATTCAAAATCTGAATTATATATCCCTCACATGTCATTTTATTGATGACGATTGGAAGTTGCATAAGAGAATTCTGAATTTTTGTCAAGTTGAAGACTATAAGGGGAGACTATAGGTAGAAAGATTGAGATGTGTTTACATGCGTGGGGTATGGGGTTGTGAGAGACCGCGCCCTTAACAATAGAGCAAGTATCGGCACCTCTCGTTTGGGATTTTGATTATTGTGAAGTCACCATTTATTTTTTTATGTATTACATAAAAAAGAAAAAGAAAAACTAAAAAATACAGAGCACATGAATAACATCGAATTCTTATTTATTTGAACATTGACAATTGATAGAAAGAAACTATACATGGCTTTGGTCCTAATTACAATCTAAGTAAAGAATTACAAAGCTCTTTGTCCTAGTTACAATCTACCAACAATAAAAACTACTCTACGAACTTAAGATCTAGACTCGGGGGCTAGGTTACAGGATGGGAAGGTGTTAGGCACCCATCCTGCCCGGACAAAGCCCGGTCTTCTAAACTCTAAATGACCATTTAAGTACCCATGACCAAGGATATGCAACATGTTATGTTACCTTTTCTAGATCTATGTCTAAAAGTTATTCAAAGACTCCAGATCTAAATTTTACTCGATGTAAAGAACCAAATCTGATGTTTAATGTGAAAAACAATATTTTGAGCAAAAATATGTAGATATGATGTTAATTATGTGAAAAAAAAGAGTTTTGATGACAAAGTGGAGATCTAGATTGTAATGCGAAAATCTATGAGTTTTGGTGAGAAAATTCCAGATCCGATTTTAGATATGAAAAATGATGAATTTTTAATGAGAAAATCTCATATTTGATTTTAGATATGAAAAATGATAAAAAAACAAAATTTGAGAAAATTTCAGATATGATTTTAGATGTGAAAAAGGATGAATTTTTATTGAGAAATTTTCAAATATGATTTTATATGTAAAAAACAATGAGTTTTTATTGAGAAAAATTCAGATCTGATTTTACATATGAAAAAGGATGACTTTTTATTGAGAAAATTTCATATCTGAAGCATTTAATAACAAATAACCATAGATATAAGATTATGTCATTAACAACCCTATATCTACATGTTCAAGCGTGTGAATCAAATAATCATCATGTTCTAATCATGGAATCAAGATTTTAAAAAAATCATGCTAGAGTTTGATATCCACATGTTAACATGGAATGCACAATTAAACATACATGGAAATAAACAATTAAACATACATGCTATTAAAGAAATAAACTCAATACTTGCATCAATGCACAAATGAATTCTATAGGGGAAATTGCTTTAGAAGTCAGAGGAAATGGATCTCCCTGAGTTCTAAAGAATTATCACTTTACAGAAAAGAAATTCTTAAAGTCAGACTTCCAGAGTTTCTTTAATGTTAAGGGGAGAAGAGTGATGAATTTTGGGTTTCTCCTCTATTTATAAAGGTGTATCTACTTAAAAAATAAGATAGGGTTACTTTGGAAGTCAGCAGACACGAGTTGGGTTAGATTTTATCCTGAAAAAATCGAATTTGATGAGTTTTTACTAGAAAAAAAACGTATTTGGACTAATTGTCGACGCCCGGCCTCGACCGGCTAAGCGGAAAGACTGCCGCCGCTGTGCCTTCGTTCAACCACCCGCCATGGTGACAGCTCCCGTGCGCACGGGGCCCCTCTTGAATGGTATGTGGTGCGTGTGTTGTTCGCGCGGAGCTTCAGGTACTCTCTCTCTCTCTCTCTCTCTCTCTCTTTCTCTCTCTCTGTGGAGGAAGGTAGGTCTACCTTTGGCGTTATGGCAGGAACTTGGTTTAGGTGATTACCAAAGGTGAGTGGAGTCGCCACCAATCATTGGGTTTTTCTAAGGTGTGATTGGTCACTTGTTTTTAATTGATTTTATTACCAATCCTAGGTTAAGAAAAAAGGGCATTTTTCCTGATCTAATGTGGATGGCAAGAAAATCTTGATTCTTAGGTCCGGAAGTTTGGTTACGTGTGGGGAAGGTGTTAGGCACCCCACAATGCCTGTTCAAGGACAGTCTTTTGTTTTGATAAAACCTTAATTTTCGGAAATTGGCAATAAAAACATGACTTTGGCATTGGCTTTCGGGGCTTTACCTGCTTAGCCCGATCTACTATAGCTGCTATTGAAGTATTTTCTAGACACGTCCCTGAGCTTTGGGAGAGGAGAAAAGAGAGTTTATTTATTTTTTTTTTTTTTAGGGTTTGATTGGGTTAACACTGCCCGGCGGCCCTAGAAGGGCCGTTTGTCAGTCCAGGGCCTATAAAAGGCCCTTTGGCCCCTCTTTTGGCTCATTTCCTCTCTTTCTCTCCACTCCTCACTTCTTACAAAATCTCTAGGTGACTTGGAGCTCAGCGGGTCTGTCCTTGTAGCCTCAGTCCGCCATTTCAGTTTGCTGCTTCAGCCTTTTCTACATTTGAGGCCAGAGTCTGTTTTTCCTTCTTCTCTTATTTTTTCTACAAAATGTTAGTAGCAATACTACTAGAGATGCATGCTAGCGTTTATTTTATTATTTTTTTGGAAATTTCACAAGTGTATATTTTTGCCATGATTTATGCCATGCAATCTTAGGAAAATATGTGTGCATTTTGTTTTTGATATATGAAAGCATGAATATGCAGGGATTTAAATGCTGAAAGTAAAATGTGGGATATGGGTAAGGGGACTTACCTGGTAGTCGGGAATAACAGAAAGGTGACTCGGAAATTCTTGAATGAACGTGAGTCCGAGGACGCGTGTCACCGGTTCACCCACCGTAGATTAGGAGGTTGAAAAATTTCTTGAATGAATGTAAGCCCGAGGACGCTCGTTGTCGGTTCACCCACTGTAGGATACGGGCCTAGAGACGCTTGCCGCTAGTTCACTCGCTATGAAATGTAAGTCCAGAGACGCGTGCTGCTCTTTCACCTATTGTAGGACACGAGTCTAGAGACGCTTGCCGCTAGTTCACCTGCTATGAAATGTGAGTCCAGAGACGCTTGCCATTGGTTCACCCACTATAGAACATAAGCCTAGAGACGCTTGCTGCTAGTTCTCCCACTATGAAATGTGTGCAATAATCTGCTTTTTGTGAGATCATATGCTTGACATAGGCTTACATAACATGTTTAGGAAAAGAGTTAGTTCATCTGCACTGCCTTTTAACTCATGGGCTTACCACTTATGTCTGAATTGCTTATTGTCTTGTAGATTATGTCCCAGAGAGCTGGCTCTAGAAGAGATCGAGGGATGACCCCCATGTATGCTACGTCCCATGAGGACAATTCTTCTGATGATGAGACTGCTTCAGCTGGCAAGCAAGTGGCTCGAGTTTTGCAAAGCCGTTTCAACTGCGGGGAGGAGGATACTAGACCTGCCGGTGGTATATCTATAGTGACACGGTCCAGGAGGCGGTGCTCAGTTGAGATAGCCAACGTCTTGTTTGAGTCCCGTATCGTTTTAGCGGGGTTTCTTCACGGTGTAGGCCGACTAGAGGGTGGGGGGCCTCCGGAGGAGAGATGCAAGCCGAGGACATCCTTATAGACATAGATGACGACTTTCCTGGGCTCGAGGTCCTGCCGAAGTGTGGCACTCGGAGGCACAGTCTGAGGCCGAGGTTCCCACCACATCAGGCCGGGGCCGATGCTTGCACCAAAGTCGTAGACAGAGGCATCCAGGACACTCACCTTCAGTAGGGGCTGAAGGATCATCCTTCCGCACCGGCGCAGAGGGGAAAAGTATGTTGCGTTTCCTTCTTGGTTATTCAGATTTCGATTATATGCATGTGCTAATGAGTAGCTTCTAATTTCAAATGTAGGGGGGTGACAAGCTCCGTAGTTAGGGCGCCTGGTCCACTTTCCTTCGGCTGTTGTTCACTTCTAAGACCCATCCACAGTACGCTGCATTTTTGAGAGAGCAGGGATTTGAGGACTTCTTGCGGATTCCCTCGTTTACCATGAGGCATGGGATCGAGGAGGCTTTGGTGCGGCGGTTTCATGCTAAGACGGGCACCTTTCACTTGAGTTGTGGGGAGTATGTACTCCTCCCTCTTGATTGGACAGCCATTTTGGGTATTAGATTTGGTGGCCACCCGATTTCGACCGAGAAGATGAACTTTGATATGGCTTGCGAGCTCTTGGGCATTCCTCTTCCATTGACTATAGAGACGAAGGGATATTTCGGGCCCACTGCATCGCCATAGATCCGCACTGAGTGGCTGCAGAGTAGTATTCCCTAGGACATGGCACCCACCGACATTCATCTTCGTCAGTTCTTCTTGTGGTTCCTTGGTAGTTACTTCTTTGGCAACAATCGATCAGTTTTGATTTGCCAGCTGCTGTGGGCCATAGGAGTAGTTTTCGGCGTTGGGACATACGATTGGGGGTCTGTCACTTATGGCTTCTTCATCGATTTCTTGAGGCAAGCCTCCTAGCGGCATTTTAGGAGTTTGGAGGGATGTTGGTAGATTTTGACATGGTGGGCGTATGAGTACATCCCAGCCTTGCGGCCACATTATACAGGCTTGTCCGCGACAACATACCCTCGAGCATATGCGTGGGCTCATTGTAGGATCACGAGGGTTGTCGTAGTGTAGCCGGTCACTATTTTCGTGGCTTTAGACTACGTCACTCAGGATTAGATCATAGTCTGCCCTTATGACGGGGCACTTTTGGGGAGGCCAGAGCTCACTATTGCTATGGGCCAGTCGAGGATCTGACGTTGGTTTTGGGCCCTAACGAGTTGGGAGTTCTTTCTGGCAGAGAGGACCTTCCATTAGGTTATACCAGTCTATGGAGTGCCTAGGGATCCGCCTCCTCATGGTTTGTCATTCGAGGCCATGGTCCTGGATGACCCGGATTATGCGACGGGTGCCTTTGATACTTATATGGACACGAGCAGAGACTATTCCACTTGGTTTGCAGAGTCTTCTGCGGGGCCCATCATTGAAGATGTCCCCGTCAGTGGAAGTAGAGTGCTGGGAGGCGCTATTCGCGCTTAGGTGGCCACTAGGGTAGAGAGGAGAGCGCGTGCAGAGGCTTCAGAGGCTAGGGTGACAAAGCTAGAGGCCCTACTTATTGCTAGAGAGGCACACATGTAGGAGGAGATCGCTCAGGCGTTAGCTCGGGAAAGGGAGATCTAGCAAAGAGATAGGGAGATTTAAGCTGCTGCAATGGAGAGAGAGCGGAGTTAGTTTCAGACTGAGCTAGCCTTGCATCAGGGCTATTCCATGCTTTTGGCGAGGGAGTTACGAGCGACTCGTCTTCTTTTTCTGGTTGCCTCTCAGATTCCAGGCCGAGGGCCCATCATTCCTCCGTTCGAGCCCAGGTACATGCCAGTTCCTTGAGGCCTGCCTGGTGGTTGGGGTTCTTTTGCTCAGGCTCCGGGGCCTTCCCAGGGTCTAGGGTACGCTCCCGGCACTTCAGGCAGTGCGGGTCCTTCCACCGGCTCTTTTGTAGGTGACGATGATAGTGATGACGATGATGATGATACGGACTAGTTTATTAGCAATGATGATTCTCCATAGGATTAGCCATTTGTTGTAGCATGATGTAGCCCTTGTGTGGGCATGTATTTTTCTATGTACTCTACAGACATTGCCCCATCATGGGCCTGCTATGTATGTATATTATGTATCGCCTCTTGGTAGGCCTGGACATGTATGTATTGTATTGCCCCACAGTGGGCTTTGATGTATGATATTATCTCTTTGTAGCATGATGTGTGTATGGAACAATGCTTCTTGTTAGGACTTATATGTATAATTCCAGGGATGTGCCTTTAGAAGGGTGGCCGATGTATGTTTAAAACAATGCCTCTGATTAGGACTTATATGTATGAATCCAGGGATGCGCATTTAGAAGGGCGGCTGATGTATGTGTAAAACAATGCCTCTGATTAGGACTTGTATGTATGAATCCAGGGACGCGCCTTTAGAAGGGCGACTGATGTACATGTAAAACAATGCCTCTGATTAGGACTTGTATGTATGAATCTAGGGACGCGCCTTTAGGAGGGCGGCTGATGTATGTGTAAAACAATGCCTCTGATTAGGACTTATATGTATGAATCCAAGGACGCACCTTTAGAAGGGCGGCTGATGTATATGTATGAAAGACAATGCCTCTGATTAGGACTTATATGTATGAGTCCAGGGACGCGACTTTAAAAGGGCTGCCGATGTATGTGTAAAACAATGCCTTTGATTAGGACTTATATGTATGAATCCAGGGACGCGCCTTTTGAAGGGCGACTGATGTATGTGTATGAAAGACAATACCTCTGATTAGGACTTATATGTATAACTCTAGGTAAATCGCCTTTGGGAGGGCCGCCGATGTGTATGCACTATCGTATTTTTATCGAGGATGGTGGTTTTGAACCAGCTTATGTCGCACCTACTCGTTTTACACCACAGCTTCACGGGTTTGTCAGTGGCTTCTAAACAATGATCATCCCATTGGGGGGAGAAAGAAAGGAGAGATCGCGTGAAATAAACTGCCCTAGTTTAGGGTTTCATGCAATTCTCGATATGAAAGATACATCCTCAGCGGGACGGACCCATTCTTGTATATTGGACAAAAGGGGAGAGAACCACACAAAATAAACTGCCATAGTTTAGGGTTTTGCGGGGTTCCGAGCCTGTAGACTGGCTGTAAGTGGCCTCGGCTTCGTAGGCCATGCCATAATGCTGATGACGAGTGCGGACACTCCGAACGAGATAACTTTAGACACGCCACGAGGCGGTATGCACTGATTGCTCCTGTTATCATCCGAGCGGGATAGAAATCCAAGAATGGGATTCTTGAGGTACCATCATGATAAACGACTCCCTTCGTCCTCCTAATAAGTCTACAAGGCTGCCGGACGGCCGAGATCGGGCTCTAGCGTTTTTCTGTTGTAGATTCTGATCACCAGGGTTGAACTGACCTCTGAATTGGGCGAACTGGGCTTTGAAAATGAGGTTTAAGACTTTTGAAGGTGCTGAATGAGATGCATAAATATAAACTGCCCTAGTGTAGGATTTGTGTAGCCTCAGAGGTGCGAGAGAGAGTGTCTAGCAATTCGGTTCACTGCTGAGCCAACCGCGCACTACGGCGGACACTAAAATAAGGGAATCTTCGCTCCAAAGTGATTAGAAACATGTCAATTAGAAGGGGGAGCGCCAGAATACATGTGGGTTTGTGCCTGGGGGGCTAAAAAGCCTCTGCACATTTCCCGAGGTCTTGCAGCAGCCTCGGGGAATGTGTATAAAAAGCTGGGTTCTGCCCAACCCTAGCTCATTCAGTTCTGCGATTTCTTTGGGTCTTCTCCTATACTTTTCTTCATCCAAAACGCCTAGAAAACACCCTTCTTCATTGTTTTTTGTGCGGATCTTCATCAGATTGTCAGATTCAGTAGGACTTGCTCATGGATGTTCTTGGCGCTCATTCTTATGACACCTTGGTTGAGCTTGAGAGGGAGGAATACCATGAGAGGAAGCTTAAGAAGTGGTGGGGCACTTTTTCTTGTGGTGACTGGGCACTCATCCAGCAGCCTATTGGAGACGCCACTGCTTTGCTTCACATCACACTAGATTGGCACTTGTTAGAGGTTATCACTTCTTGTTGGGACCTTGCTCTGAGATGTGTCACTATTGGTGACGTTGACTTGGTGCCTACTTTGGAGAAGTATGATTGTTTCCTCTCTCTTTCTACTTTTCTGAGCACTGTTTTCGTTCCACTAGTGCGGACACTCTACTACAAGAGGCTTGCTGATCTGATGGGCTTCAAAAGGCCCGTTGTGGAGGCGCTAACTTGGTACGGCAGCGGGGTAGGAGGGAGCATGTCCTTTGAGTTACTACATGATCGGTTCCAGTTACCAGAGTGTCCGGCTAGCTACCGAGACGATTTTATGGATTTGGAGGAGCAATGGGCATTCTATCGGCGTCAGACCTTCCTGGTGGCCTTCTTTGGCGTGGTGTTATTCCCTTCACCATTAGGAGCTATCAGTTTTGCCATTCTTCCTTTGGTGAGTGCCCTACCTCAAGGCACCTCTTTCATTCCTGCTTTACTTTCCGAGACCATTAGGTCATTGTCCTTGTGTCGGGAGACTGGTAGGGGTAGACTAGGCTGCTGCGTCCATATGTTACAGTTATGGTTCTGTAGCCATTTGAGTGTCATCGCTAGGGATTAGCTGATGGGCTTTGTGAGTAGAAATAGAGTCCAGGCTACTATATCTCTCGATCTTCCTTTTTTTGGGGATACTGATGATTGGCTGAGATACTTATGCACCCTGAGCCCCATTGACTGGACCTGGAGGGTCAAGTGGGGTATTACTAGATGGTAGGGACAGACCTATTGTGTCGGTTTGCTTGGTATTCCCTTGGTGGGCATCTGGGGGTGCACGGGTTATTTGCCAGGTATGGCCATGTAACAGTTTCGGGGTATTCAGCATATCCCCCAATTTAGTGATCTTTCTGCTGTCACCTGTGAGTATGGGCTTGTGGACATCGATATAGCCATGGCAGGGCATGCCTTTGAGTTCTGGGAGGCGAATAGATCGAGTATAGACTTCCCCCTCGGTTTTAGGGACGACCAAAAGTGGTTCTCCGCTGAGTTTAGAGTATGGCGAGACATGTGGGATCCTCTTTGTGCTTGATTTGTCATCGCCAGTTTCGACTGATTTGCCACTTCCAGTTGACATCCTGAGAGATTATACCCTGGAGTTCGAGATTAGAGTTGAGAGGGCCCTTGCAGACCTGAGGGAGTGCTTGAGGGAGGCTGTTAGGGACAGAGACTGCTGTAGGGAGATAGCTGATACACTCATGGAGGACATCGAGGAGATGAGCAGTGTGCAGGAGAGTGAGCTTGCTGCTCTCAGGGCAGAGCTCGATCGGAAGGGGCTAGCCCCTCTGATCGAGTAGAGTGTGTCCAGTTGAGATCTCGGGTTATGGGCTTGGAGGACGAGCTTGCGGCCCTTACTCAGAGATTTTTCGCTTTGGATCACACTTGGGATGAGGAGGGAGCCGCACTAGAGGCTGGCTGGGCCACGGCTAGCAACCGGGCTGGTGATTTAGCACTGGAGCTATTGCAGGCAAGATCCTATATTCATTCTACCTTGAGCACGAAGTACGGGAGAGAGGGCGATAAGCCTAGTGAGCCACAGCGGGCTTTCCGTTGCCTTTAGACTGAGCTGGCCAAAAGAGAGGAGGCTAGAGCTCTCCTTTTGATCCTATGATGGAGAGGGAGTTGGTCCATCTTCGGCACTCACATGACAAACTTAGAGAGGAAGCTAGAGACCTGGGCTTCGATGTAGCCGGATTGCTTCGCACTCATGCTCAGGATGACCCGATCCTCCTTACTGGTTTTAGGAGGCTGTGCCAGGCCGTGTCCAATCGTTTGGGCCATGTTTGATTTGCTAGAACTCTTTTCTGTTTACTTTGTTTTTGCACATGACCTATGTAGTTAGTGTTCCACCATGTACGGAAAGGTCATTTGTAAATTGCTAGGCAATTGTGTAAGGCCTTCCGTTTTTTGTTTGAGTTCTTAAAGCATAGTCTAGTTTGTTAGGCATGCTTAGAAACTGATAGATGATGTATAGAGATGTTTATGATGATGTTCAAAAGATATATTTATGAGATGAGATTTCATGTTTTGGTATCAAAATGCATGAAAGAAACAGAATGGCACAATACAAGCATGTTAGTGAATATGCGGGCAAATGCTTTGAAAACGCAAGATTATACAAATAAGTAATAAATGTAAAATCCATGCATATCAATATCTTATTTTTCCAAGGATACATCCTATTCTAGACGGATCTTTTCCTTTTCCCATTGAGGTACATTTCCCATTGGCATAAGCCAGAAGATCTTGAGTAGACCATTGGGTTATGGCAGTGTTGTAGATAGAGAGCGATCTTAGAGGTGTCTTCATATCTTGTCTTGGATGCTGGATCCTTTTAATCTTTTGATCTTGAGCAGAAATTCAAACAATCACAACTGACTGATTTTTCTTTTAAGATGTGACCGAACCAAGATGGCTACCTACGTACCTCCACGAGGAAGGATAAAGTCATCACGTAGTTCAACTGACTTTTTGATTGCCTTAATTTTTTCCTAGACCGCTCTTTCGAGTTTTCAATCTAGCAGGCTCTCTCACACTTTTTCTTTTGCTTTCCTTTTGCATAGACCACCCTTTCAGGTTTTCGATCTACCTTTTTCCATTTCTCACACACTCTTTCTTTTGGCTCTCCTTTTGCGTAGACCGCCTTTTCAGGTTTTCAATCTACCTTTTTACATATAAATTTTTTTGTTCTTTTTTCTTTTTTCTTTTTTCTTTTGACATAAAAACATAAAAAATGAGGTGCACTGCGAGGCCCCTTCATGCAAAGTACTGTATGACGGTGTCAGAATTGGTGGGCATATTGAAGTCATGCCCATCCATGTCGGCTAGAATCAAGGCTCCTCTGGAAAATGCCTTCTTTACCATATATGGGCCCTCGTAAGTCGGGGCAAACTTTCCTCTGTAATCAGGCATAGCCTGGTTGCGCTGCTTCAAGACTAGATCACCTTCCTCAAAGACTCTGGGTCTAACTTTCTTGTTGAATGCTCGCTCGGCGCGGCGTTGGTACAATTGTCCATGGCACATTGCGGTCATGTGCTTCTCATCTATCATGTTCAGTTGTTCATATCGGGAACGGGCCCATTCAGCTTTTGACAGCTCTGTCTAAGATAAAATTCTGAGAGATGAGATCTCTACCTTTGCGGGGAGGACAACCTCCATGCCATATACTAATGAATACGGGGTCACTCCCGTGGAAGTATGAATAGAAGTGCGATATGTGCATAGAGCAAATGGCAAGTACTCGTGCCAATCCTTGTATGTGTCTGTCATCTTCACCAAGATTTTCTTTATGTTCTTGTTAGCGGCTTCCACTGCACCATTCATCTGAAGGCGATAAGGAACTGAATTTCTGTGCTTGATCTTGAACTGTTGGCAGAG
The DNA here is from genome assembly GCA_030021035.2 of Notholithocarpus densiflorus. Classification (NCBI taxonomy): domain Eukaryota; kingdom Viridiplantae; phylum Streptophyta; class Magnoliopsida; order Fagales; family Fagaceae; genus Notholithocarpus; species Notholithocarpus densiflorus. The sequence goes on along the minus strand of JARYZH020000006.1, from coordinate 2,039,183 downwards.
TTGTTGGATCACTTTCCCATTTAGGTTTGTCCTATTATCTTGAACTGCTTGAGTGATGCTTTTGTACGAAGCGGCTTCCACCTACTTTGTGAAATAATCGATGGCCACTAAGATGTATTCGTGACCATTTGAAGCTTTCGGAATCACAGGTCTGATGACATCTATACCCCAGGTTGAGAAGGGCCATGGTGCTGCTAAAGACTGCAAAGGCTAAGGGGGAGCATTCTTCCTGTCTTGATAGGCTTGGCAATGGTGACATGTCCTCACATGTTTGATGCAATCATTTTCCATGGTGAGCCAGTAATAACCGGCTCTCATAATCTTGCGGGCCAACAAGGGTCCACTGGCATGAGCTCCAAGTAAACCTTAATGCATCTCTTCCATTAGGTGATAAGCCTCAGAGGCCTCTATGCATCGGAGCAAGGTAGAGTTGTGGTTCCTTTTGTACAGGACTTCTCCACTCAGGAAAAATTGGCAGGCCATGCGCTGGATAAATTTCTTTTCACTGTCTATTGCATCGGGTGGGTATTCACTATTTTGATATAAGCCTTAATATCATGGTACCATGGCTTTCCGTCGACTTAGACTTCGACACTCATGCATTCTTCGATGCTCATGCAATAGGCTGGGACGCCACGGATTTCTATGCGCAATTATCGCATATCATCTCCTTCTAATAACTTGATCATGCTAGCCAAGGTAGCCAAGGTGTCTGCAAACTGGTTGTGTGCTCAGGGAAGATAGGAAAATGTGATGTTTCGGAACTTTGAAATCAAGCAGTTGATGCATTTCTGATACGGAATCAACTTAGTGTTTCGAGCTTGCCATTTCCCTTCAATTTGAGAGATGATCAACAGGGAATCTCCAAAGACGCTCAGGTTATAGGCTCCAAACTCGAGGGCCACTTGTAGGCCGACTATGCATGCTTTGTACTTGTGACGTTGTTGGTGCAACCGAAGTTCAGCTTGACTGACACAAGGATTTGCTGGCCCTTGGGGGAAACTAAGACTGCTCCTACCCCATTTCCGGTAGAATTGGTAGCTCCATTAAAATAAAGTTTCCAACGCCACGGTTCTACACTGTCTGGTTTTGGCTTTAGTGCCAAGACATCCTCATCGGGGAAGAGGGATTCTGAAAGTTCAGGATTATTCAGCGGCTGATCCGCTAGGTAATCGGCTATAGCCTAGCCCTTGATGGCCCTTCTTGTCACAAACACAATGTTGAACTCGGAGAGCAAAATTTGCCAACGTGAGATCTTTCCCGTGAGAGCTAGCTTTTCAAAGATGTACTTAATGGGATCCATGCGGGAAATGAGCCACGTGGTGAAGTAGAGCATATATTGTCGCAACTTGTGTGATGCTTATGCTAAGGTGCAACACGTCTTTTCAATGGCGATGTAGTTGATCTCGCAACTGGTGAACTTCTTGCTTAAGTAGTAAATCGCCCTTTCTTTTTGGTCGGGCTCAGCCGCTTGGCCTAACATGCAACCCATGGAGGTTTCTTGTACCGCTAGGTAAAGGATCAAAGGATATCTTGGTGTCGAGGAAACCAGAACAGGAAGGTTCAATAAATACTGCTTGATCTTTTCAAAGGCCGCTTGGCATTCATCTGTCCATTCTATCTTTGTGTCTTTCTTCAAGAGCTTGAACAAAGGATCACATGTGGCAGTTAACTGCGCTATGAAGTCAGCTATGTAATTGACTTTGCCAAAGCAGCTGCGAATCTGTTTCTTGGTTTGCGGTGTCGGCATATCCTGGATGGCTTGGACTTTTGCTGGGTCCACTTCGATTCCCTTTTGGCTGACTATAAAGCCGAGCAATTTCCCTGAACTAGCTCCGAAGACGCACTTGTTAGGGTTTAGTCTCAACCTGTACTTGATGAGGCGCTTAAATAGCTTTCTCAAATCCACCAAATGATCCTTAGCTGTACGGGATTTGGCAATCATGTCATCTACGTAGACTTCGATTTCTTTGTGCATCATATCGTGGAACAAGGTTACCATGGCTTGCTAATAAGTAGCACCTGCGTTCTTCAAGCCGAATGGCATGACGTCATATGCATAGGTTCCCCAATGAGTGGTAAATGCTGTCTTGGCTTTGTCTTCCTTAGCCATCTTGATCTGGTTGTAGCCTGAGAAACTATCCATGAAGGAGAAGAACCTATTGGTAGTGGTATTATCGACCAAGGTATCGATATGTGGCAATGGAAAGTTATCCTTGGGGCTGGCCCGGTTTAATCCCTGTAATCAACGCACATGCACACTTTCCCATCTTTCTTCGGCACGGGAACAATGTTGGCAACCCAATTTGAGTAGGCTATCGCGGTAAGGAAACCGGCTTTCAATTGCTTTTCTACCTCTTCTTTGATCTTCAAAATGATCTTAGATTTCATTCTTCGAAGGGCTTGCCGTACTGGAGGGCATTCAGGTTTAACTGGAATTCTGTGCATGACGATCTCAGTATCTAATCCTGGCATATCTTGGTAGGACCAAGCAAAGATCTCTTTGAATTCCTTGAGTAGTGCTATGAGCTCAAGCTTCATGTCTTTAGGAAAGTTTACCCCAATCTTGATGGGTTTTTCATTCTCGCCTTCGTCAGCCAGGTTAACCACTTCTGTCTCTTCTATGTTGGGCTTGGACCCTTCGCTCTCTCTGTTTAGAGCTTCCAAAATATCACGAGGCAGACTCAGAATTTCCTCTAATCCTTCAATGTCATGTTCCAACTCTATTGTCTCATTCATGTCATCAATATCCTCGTTATAGCAACAAAATGCTGTACCCGTTTGGGAATTAGAATAAATCCTATAGAACAGAACATATACAAGGAAATATAAGACAATTTGCACACACATATTCATAGGAAAGCAGGTAAAGAGATAAATGCAAAGATTTCCTGAATAATATGCTAGATAATTTCATTAGTGGATTATAGATAGGGGGATAACAAAGTTCATGCCTGATAATGAGAAAAAGGAAACACACATTTTTTTTTGGAAAATGAACTGGAAAATACAAACAAGGAATGTAGGAAATAGGAAATAAACATGCAAAACAAACTAGATATGTTATTCCAACTCTTTTGGGCAATTGGAGGACCTAACCACATGATAATGGAATACTCCTTACTCAGCCAGTGCAACCACAAAGCGGGTCTCGGCGGTCTAATAGCCTACGGTCTCGCTTGGCATATAGGGCCTAATAGTAGCAGTCAGATCATCCCCTGGGGATATGATGGCATTCACTGAGAATTCTTCTGGATAAAGACGGATGAGACAAGCCAGATCTGATTCCTCCTCACATGATTCCTGTACTAATTTTGATCTAATGACCTTGGCCGGAGCTAGAAAAGTGACCCTGAAATAGGGAATAGACATACCTTGGTCAATGCACTTCCTTTTCTTCCCCTTGGAAGCCTGGAAAAGTTCTTCATTGGAGGGGTCGTAGCCCAAACCAAAACCTCCTTTGTTGTCCAGGAGTTCAACCAAAGATGCCTTTCCGTGTCCTACGGCACTAAGGCCTTGTCCTAACTGATAGCCAAATTTAAGCATCTCCTTGGCGGCAATTAAAGTAGCTGAGGGCCATGCCAACTCGAGTTTCGAAGTTCGGGAAATCATGGAAATTAGCTCGAAACTGTGAAAAGTTGCCTCCGGGAAGGCATTAGCACCAATGTAGGGGACAGAAGTCTCCTTGAAGAACGTTAGGGGTTCCTCAGCCATAATAGTGACCATTAGGTCCTCGAATGGGAACTTGAGCCTCCGATGAAGAGTAGAAGCAACTGCGCCCACGGTGTGTAGCCAAGGCCTCCCTAGGAGCATATTATATGGGGAATCCACCTTGATGACTTGGAAGTTGACCATGAAAGACATAGGGCCAACTCCAATGGCTAGCTCGATCTCGCCTTGCACCTTACGGAGAGTGCCATCAAAAGCTCTAATAATCATGGTGGTAGGGTGGATAAGAGAGGTATCTACATTCAAACGCTCCAAAGTGGACATTGGGCAAACATTCAGGGCCGTTCCATTGTCAATTAGTACTCTGGCGATGATCATATCTTTACACCTCACTATAATGTGCATGGGCAAAGTGTGGTCTCTACCTTCTGGTGGTAGTTCATCATCCGTAAAGGAAATTTGGTTGGTGCCCAACACTGTTAAGACCATACCCTCAAAGGCGGATTCTGTAGCACTTGTAGGAACACATGTCTCTTTCAAGACTTTCAATAAAGCCTTGCGGTGGACACCAGAGGATAGCAACAACGCCAAGATGGAGATCTGAGCTGGTGACTTGTTCAGCTACTGAATCACACTTTACTCTGAGTTTCTGATAACTTTCAAGAACTCCTCAGCTTCTTCGGTTGTGACCCTGTTCCTAACAGGTTTGGCGGTACCCTTGTCAATCTCTTTCCTTCTCTTTTCTAGCTCATCCGGAGAATAGCATCGGCCACTCCTAATGAGTCCAAATAGATTTGAAGAGATATTGGAGCAAACCTCCTTTTTTCCGGTTCGAGTGGAGATCAATGACACATCATATTTCCAGGGAACACGATGACTATCTTCATAAGGGAACGACTTCGGCATGCGAATGATAACATCCTCCTAAGTCTGCAGATTGGGCACTATAGAGACCGTCTTTGGATTAATGACCACCGGACTTGGCAGAATAGCTTTAAGGGCCTTTGAGCCGGATACCCCAGAGATTCCCGAGGCAGGCTTCGACAAAATAAGAGGATCGAAGCCTCGAATGGCGGGAACGATAATGGTTCCCTCCTGAACTGATGATGAGGCTGTCCCTGCGATCGAGGCAATGTGAGAACTAGAGGAGTGAATCCTTCGATGGCAGACGGGGTTTGCCCCTTCCTTGAATCTGATGACCTCGGATCCGCTGGCGTTTCTACGATCTCCTCAATGACTACTGAAGAGGAAGGTGCTAAAGCAACCTGGCCAAGGCGTTTCCATAGATATTCATCCCAATCCTTTCTTGACCCAATTGATATAGCATTACAGTTGGCTTCTGATTGGGCGGTTGGAGGACACAAGCTAGCGACCATACAATCACCTCTTCACACAATTTCCCTTTCAATCCAGATGATACCGCGTTTGGCTAGACTCTGCACTTGTGCTTAGAGCACTTTACAATCAACCAGGGCATGGCTGTCTTCATTGTCATAGAACGAGTAGATTCCCCAATCGAATTTCGAGGTTCCCATACCTTTAAGATCAAGGTGGCTCTCTTGGACCAAGGCTCGGAGCATAGCCTTCCATGGGAATGACGGTGAAGAGAAATCGAGAACCTTTTCTTCCACCGTGATGATGGCATTCACATTTCCTTCCTGATGATGAGGCGAAGGGTTGGTGATGATATTCAGAGCGGCTGCATTATCGAACTGTATCAACTTGTTGTCTATGAGATCCTAAACACGGTCTCTTAAATGGAGACATTCCTCAAGGGTATGCCCTTCGGCATCGAAATGGTGTTCGCACTTCTTGGATGGGTCGAAATTAGGTGATGGAGGGCCTTCCCTGGGCCTTTGAAACATTGGCATCACCAACGTCCTTTCCAATAGGTAAGCATAGAGATCTGCCATGGGCATGGGTAACGAAGTGTACTTCCGGTTTTCCCTCCTAAAGGGACGAGGTGGATCTGGCTTCCCCCTCTGATTAAAGGCTCGGTTAGGTGCTTGAGCGAACTGATTTTGTTGCTGATAAGGTCTAGCAGCTGGGGTAGCGTAGGCGGAAGCAACACCCCTAGGCCTTTTTGATGCATTATCGACCATATGAACATCAGCTTCCTTAGTCTTGCGGCCGGTCATTCTCTTGACTTGGTGTTCAACCATGAACTCAGAGACTCAGCGTCCATGATCTTCTTGCTCCTAATACCCTCGTCAATGTGCTCCCCAATGGGGATGAGGCTAGCGAAATGAGTAACTTAGGTGCTGATCATCTTCTCATAGTAAAGAGGCTTAAGGTTATCAATGAACCACTTGATCATCTCATTCTCCATCATGGGGGGTTGCACTTATGCGGCTAACTCACGCCACCTTTGGGCATACTCACGGAAGGATTTCTCACTCTTCTTTTTTGTCTTCTAAAGAACGGTACGATCGGGAGCTATCTTAGTGTTGAACCTGTAGTATTCTGGGAAAGAGTTGGCCATTTCCCTCCAGCTAGAGGTCTTTTCCAATCCGCATAATATGTGGCCATGGGGCCGGTCAAACTATCAGGGAAAATCTAGCAAAGCAGAGGGTGATTATCCCCATAAGGAGCCATCTTCCTATAGAACATGCGCAAGTACGCGCAGGGGTCTCCTATACCATCATACTTGACAAACTCTGGGGCCTTGAACTTGGAAGGCATAATGACCTGAGGGAAGTTGGTCAGACTGTCTAGATCAACGCTTCCATGGACGCTGGAGCCCTCTATGATACGAAGCTTCTCGGATAGAGTTTTCACTTGGCTCTTGACTTGGCCATACCCAAATTCAGGGTTCTTGTCTTTAGAAGGATCTGTTTCCTGGTCATTGCCCTAGGGCGGTACATTGTGGCCCTGTTCCTGTACTGGCGGAGGCTGATTTTCATTCTCGGTCTGAGGACCTCCTTGGCTATTACTGGAAGAGTTTTGTCCTCCTCCTACAACCAGTTGTTGTACATGCACATCAATTCTGACACTTGCTCTTTCAGAAGAGCAACTTCCTGAACAGTTTCCTCATGGGGAGAAGTACCACTAGTAGACATCTCTCTTGCGCAAGACCTAGTGACAATGGGATCACGGCGTGGCGGTAGCTTAGCTTGTTTCTTTTTAGCAATTTTTTGATCCTGAGAAATAGTGGGAAGTGAAAGAAATGGGGTGCGTTTGACAAAGTGGAAACACAACACCAAAATCAAGTTAGTCTATGCTCTTGCCATTTAACATGCACCTACCATTTTCAGAAAAAATTGGCTTTGCACACTTGATCGGGTATTTATCATGGTGAGTTTCTAATATGATGCGAGATTAATGCACAAGATTGGCAAGTAACCGAAACTTTCATGATACGCTCAATGATGCGGGAAGGACCTTTCATTTGATTACACACTTGTACAAAATTTGCTTTTACAATGCTGGGTTCATCGGCTCCAATAATAGGCCTTTTATAATACAAGAAATGCAACTGTGAGGAAAAGCTCTGCTTCTGATACTGTGGACTTCTCAAGAGAAGCTCTTGGACGCTTGGACCTCTGGGTAACTTGGACAGCATGGATCTCTTGGATCTTTGGATTTCCTCGGGGGAGCTCTTGGATTCTTGACATTTAAGACCTTTGGTAATTTAAGCTTCTGAGCAATCCTTTTGGATCTTTTCTAGAAAAGCTCTTGAACTCTTGATGCTTTGGGATTCTTGACAGCTTTCTGGCAACACTTCCTCCTGAACGGAGTTTTGGTTACTTGCCACAAGTTTATCTTTGCACAATTAGGTGACGGAACCAATCGGTGTATGCATGAGTGCCCTTGTAGAGTTGTAAACCCTTAGGGATAAGGTATGGTCTAGCATGTACAAGCAACGGGGTTGCTTTTCTCAGGGGTTTAATCATGGTGCTGTGTAAACAGGATAGAAGGAACCTAGAATAGAGCACAATTTCTTTGACGCAAGCAAAAAGGGTGCACCTATTACAAGACACTTTCCCCTGACCTCTAGCCTTATAAGGGTATCTTTTCCTAGGCTTGGATGTTCACTCGTTAGGTTTCACCTAGTCCTGATGGGCTCTGGGCTTGATCTAGTCCTCACGGGTTTGACATAACTAGGCCAACTGTATGCAAAGGCTTAACTGGTAGGTGGTTCCTGTCCTAGGGTACTCAATCGCCATACCCCTCCCTTCATGGAAGTTATGGGGTATGAAAGATTGAGAGGGCCTTTTCAGCTACTCCTATCCACCCATGGACGCAAAAGTGCCTACAACATCAGCCTCGAAGCTAACTATGGGTAACACTGTCGATGTTTTTGTCCATACACCTACAGATGGGGTGATGAAATCCCTAAAAGAGGTGAGACTACGCCAGCAGTGCGGAGCCCGGGTTCGGCTCAAAAGGTTGTATATGTCATGCCATTCTTAATGAAGGGGAAAGACTTTTCCAAAGCACAGCAGATATATATGGAAAGCGGGTAAAGGTGTAGCGGAAATTAAATTTTGCTACCCTATTTTTGCATGTGAGGAAAATGGTAAAGCATGTGAGGAAAGTGGTAAAGCCCCTTGTGAAAATACCTCAGAGCCACCCTTTCGGAAAAAGATTTTTGGAAAAAGATTTTTTGCTCTTTTGAAAATAGTCTACTAGGAGGTAGTAGAAGCCTTTTTCAAAAGGAAAACCTGGAGGCCAATGCCAAATTCTGTGTTTTTGGAAGCCAATGTCCAAAGATTATGGTTTTATCAAAAGCTCTAAAGGCTAAACTCTCATCGATCCCCAGTGGAGTCGCTAGTCTATCGACGCCCGGCCTCGACTGGCTAAGCGGAAAGACCGCTGCTGCTGTGCCTTCGTTCGACCACCCGCCGTGGTGACAGCTCCCGTGCACGCGCGACCTCGTTGGAGGGCCCCTCTCGAATGGTATGTGGTGTGTGTGTTGTTCACGCGGAGCTTCGGGTGCTTTCCCTCTCTCTCTCTCTCTCTGTGTGTGAAGAGGAAAGTAGGTCTACCTTTGGCATTATGGCAGGAATTTAGGCCAAATTTTAGGTGATTACCAAAGGTGAGTGGAGTCACCACCAATCATTGGGTTTTTCTAAGGTGTGATTGGTCACCTGTTTCTAGTTGATTTTATTACCGATCCTAGGTTAAGAAAAATGGCATTTTTCCTAATCTAATGTGGATGGCAAGAAAATCTTGATTCTTAGGTCCAGAAGTTTGGTTACGTGTGGGGAAGGTGTTAGGCACCCCACAACGCCTGTCCAAGGATAGTCCTTTGTTTTGATAAAACCTTAATTTTCGGAAATTGGCAGTAAAAACATGACTTCGGCATTGGCTTTCGGGGCTTTAAGGTTTGGCTTTTGAATGGGTGTGGTCCCAATCTATGCTTTCCTAAGGCATTCGAGCAAAGTGCCATATTTCTACAGCGAAAATCTGGCGACAAGTCACCTTACTTTCACGGCGGAAATTAGGCATCGCTTGCCTTAGGTGACACGGATTGTGACAATCACACTGGAAGAGACGAGCAGGTATATATATATATATATATATATATACACACATACATACATTATGCACAATGCAAGCACACAGAGTAAGAAAGTAAATATCTATATCCCTAGAGCATGGCCCGAAATATAGGTGCAGGAAAGTAAACAGAGGTCGCCATACCCTAGAGATGAGGACGAATGGTACACGGCATGATATACCTAATACAACCCATCTAAGAGAGAAAGGGAGGAGGAAGAGAGGGGTTTAAAAGAGTACATAACCAAATGGGAAAACTGGACTCCTAAACCTACTGAACATAGTATCGACATGCTTGCACCTGCGCCTTTTTTGCTTGCGCCTGGGAGACCATGCCCTAGCTCTATGCGTCCTCGCTCCATGTGTGTACATGCAAAGGCAAAGACAAAAAAACCAACGGACAAGCAATGGAAGGAAGAATTGCGAAGAGCATATGAAAAGGCATAAAGCGAATAAGCATGTACTCCAACTTATTCACTAGTGGATCGATTTTGACTTGGAAGGCTGCAGAGAGATTTTTCGCTGAGTTCTTTGGTTTTCTCTTCAATAACACGTCTTGGTGTTATCTTGTGTTTGCATCTCTCTTCCCTTACTTTTTAAGCTTTACATTTATTGTTCATTGTATATGATTATGCCTTAGAGAGTAGTTCCGGTTTATTGCGCTTCATTTACTCTTGTCCTGCACTTAGATAAGTTAGAGTAAAAGCAATTAAGCCGTGTTTTTAAAATTAGGGGTCTAAACAAGCTATAGTGTTTTACACTAATTGAGCTTTCAGATTTGATGAAAGACAAGAGTGCAAGAAAGACCAAGGGGGATGAGAGCATCCATGAAGTTGAGATTAAGCTTGTTAAACACCCCTAAAGGAGTGAATTCTGCCATTGGAAACCTTGTAGAATGATTCCTGGGTTAGAAGCACGTTTTATGAAGGTTTGGGAACCTCTCATAGCTATTTTATAGTGGAAAAAGTCGGCTAGGGTTTTTTGCTTGGCGGCATGCGTACATATAGTCTGTGTATGCATACACATGGCCCAAGTACACATGTGCATACACGTGTGTGCGTGCGTATGGTTGCTAGGGTTTTTGGATTCCTTTTCCTTTTTGGAGTGTGATTCCTACACCAAGACCTTTCTTATGATTCCTATGACTAGAAGGATTACCTAAGACAAATCTGAACTCATAGTTTTTTTATTCATTAAGTCAAGAAAGAAAAGAAAGGGAAAGAAAAGACAAAGGAAACTACAAAGGATGCATACATATCCAAATCTCCCATAAGTTGTAAATAAGTACATGTTCTAAAAGTAAAAGCAGAAATATAAAGGTGTTCTTAAATACAACCCAATGTCTTAAATAAAATAAAAGCGCAGAAGATAAATACTAAAAAAAAAAAAAAAAAAAAGAGAAAGAAGAAAGAAAGTTGGAATATACCTGTTTGTTTGTATGTCTCTCTGCAGGGATCACCGAAATGCCTCTTCCTTGGTTGAGTCCTAGGGGTCGCCTCAGGATCATCATCATCATCATCCGAACCTTGGACGTACCCTCCAGAGCCATAGATCTACCTATAATACTTGGTTGCCTCTAACTTGAGGTTCCTAGCAAGCAGGACTAGCTTTTCATGCTTCGGTACAGTAGGTTGACATTTTAGAAAAGAGTCAATATTAGGATGAGCCTAGAGAATGTGAAGAAGAATGTGCAAATGGTAGAGATAAGAAAACACAAAACTCGTGTTCCCTGAGGGAAGAGATAACCCATGACATTAGGGTTACGCCCACAAGACGCTCTCGAGCGACCCTGTCCAAACCATAGGCATAAATTGACCAAGGTAAGTGAGGTGGATCAAGAGGGCCACCAACAGCTGGACCAGCCTCAGTTTAAGACATTCATCACATCCTAGTGTTACACATGCATAAAATGAAAGACAAAGAGAAAGAAGAGATGGAAGAAATAAAGCACATACCTCAATGGGAAAAGGAGGCATGAGATGTCCCTCATTGAACTCATCATAGCTCTATTCATCCAAGAGGCGCTCAGCATAGGCAATGCCTCCCCTCCATTGTTGGGACTCACCATCAGACATAGAAAGTAGGGCAAGCATGAATGTCGGAGGATCCATAGGCACCTGAGGTGTGTCAGCACCCACTAGCTGGCAAAAGACTCGCTCAGTGGGTGGGAAAGTGGGAGGATAGAAAATAGTGGGAGGATAGAAAAGTGGGAGGATAGAAAATATTTTATGCCTATGACACTATTGAGTTTTCTTGATTTGTTTATGGCTTTTCAAGGTACTGCCTAGGTCTTAAGTCTAAGGCATTTTGAATATATTTCTTACTTGTATTGTGTAGTTTAACAGGTAATTAAAAAGTGATATTATGTGTGTTTATTTGTTTGCTATTTTTCCTAATCTTTTACATGCTATTTTGTGTATTTGTTATAATCATTTGTTTATATGTGGGAACTAGAAACTTTAAATTTGGACTGATATGGCCTGGAGGCCCAAAAGATTCAAACCTGTGTAGTGGCTGAATACAAGCTGAGCTTGAAGGCACAGTTTGAAATAAATGATGTAAAAAGAGGACCATCTGATATATATATATATACACAGATCAAAAATATATAAATCTTTGTGAAAAGTAAACTTGTTAATTTAGGCCCAAAAGGCCCGTAAAGAATAGGGATTAAAAAAATTCATGCAAATCCACAAAATTGGCCCGATCTAAAGCCCAAACCCTCCTAACTGACAAATTCGACCCGCTCAATTGACGACTTGAACCGCCAGGTTCTACCCGTAAGTTCGTTGGAAAACCTTCAGTAAAGATATTTTTCCACATTTTCCAGTGTTTGGTAGCATAAAAAGAAAAAATTGGTCAACAGAAAACTACCTTATGTCAAATGAAAACTCTAACAAAAATAAGCCTTATTTTCTATAGGTTGTTTTCCAAAAAAAAATATTGGAAAACAATCTCTCTCTTGCGCAATGCATAACTCTTATAGCTCTCTCACTTCTTCTCTTCCCTTTACTTTTCTCTCTTCTCACACCATCACTATCACTCTGTCTGGTCTCTTCTTTTCCCACAGATTTCTCCCTATTTGTCTCTCTTCTCTTGGTTTCCCTTCCCCTCTGTAACACAGTTCTCTGAATTTTAAGCTATATTTTCTTTTTTCTCTAAACAATTTTTGGCTTGATGGATTCCCATATGGACAACTGCAGAAGTTCATTCTTTTTTGCACATAAAAGTACAACAAAAAAGAAAAGAAAAAGAAAAAGAAAAACAGAAAAAATGAACAAAGTAAAAGACGAAAATTTGCCAACATAGTGCTATATGGCTAATTGCTTTTACATAGGGCAATCCATACAATAAATTAATAATGTTACAAATAATAGCACATAACATGACAAACAAGGTCTAGGCCTAAGCACACAAACATGGCATGGAGCGCACGTGGAAAGCTAGCATAAAGCATGTAGAGAGCATAGATGCAAGCACACAAGCATGTGAAAACATAGATCTAGACATATAGGCATAGAAACATGCATGCAAACATGTAGGAATCTAGCATAAAGACATGGAAGAACATGAATCCAAGCATATAAGCATGTGAAGAAACGGATCTAACCATATAGCACGAAAATAAACACATAAAACACATAGATCCAAGCAAGGCATAGCCCACGACATCATACAAGCATGTGAGCATGTAACCCTAACATCAACCTAGAATAAAAAGAGGCACAAAACATAGGAATACATGGCATAAAGCCCTAAGCATGTAGATCATGTTATTCTAGCAAAAAGAAAGGATAAATGCTAGAAAAAGATTTAGAAGGTTAGGGGTGTGGATGATAGCTAGAAAAAAGCTACATCCACAGCCTTAAACCCCAAATCCAAAGTGTAGAACCAAGGAAAGGAAGATTGGGTACAAAAGCAATACCTTGTGTTCTTGGTGAAGAGAAAAGAATCAAGAAGCTTTGATGTGTTTTTTGGGTGTTTTTTGTGTATTTTTTGGTGTTTGGAAGAGAGAAAGAATGCATAGAGAAGCTGGGCCGAGAGAAAAACTTAGCAAAATTCCTTTTTTTTTTTTTGGTTTGAGAGGTGCTTGGGGCTATTTATAACCCCATGCGCGTTTTTCAAGGCGGTAGCCCTTGGAGGGCCGCTGGCCTCAAAAGGCCCCTAATCTAGTAGATCTTGACTTCCTTGGAAATATCTTGGCTTCTTGTTTTTGAAAAGGTATGGAACTTGAAAATCCAACTGTCGAATCAAAAGTTATGGCTCTCAGAAGTTTGCGGTGCGTCATCTCGATTTTCGTGATATCTTGGCCATTCTAACTCCAATTTCGACCCATGAACAGTTATTGGAATGAGAATTTGATAATCTTCACAATGGCATTGGTTTCAACCCGTTTTGGCAGCCGGATCAAAATTAGGGTTTTTGGGCCCACACGGGATCGACTTCGGGTCAAACTTGGTCAAATTTGTTAAAAATCTTTGAGAAGCTCGGGTTTATTGAAAAACTATGAAAAACATTGTTTTGTGAGAGTTTGGACCTCGTTTGGCCCTCGATCAAACCTAGGGCTGACCAGGGGCATTTAGGTCATTTCAGTTGAAAAATGACTTCGGGTGCTCTGGCGCCTGAATGGGTTGCGCCATGTCATTCTGGATGCTCTCGTAGACCCCTAGAGAGAAAATGATATTTTTGGATTTTTCAGGGTCCGGCACGCAAATCGAGGGCGAACAAAATACAGTATCAATACTAATCCTGCAATTTGTGCCAATTAGCACTTTCCAATTGCCGATTGACACTTCACAAGTGCCAATTGGCACTCTCAGCAATTTCAGCCAAATTTTGTCTTCTTGCACGTTTTGGACTCTTTTTGGGTGTTTTTCTAAGTTGGGAATTGTACTTGGATGTGTCTTGGACTTATATTCCTGATAGAATTCATCCTAACTTGATAATCAAATCTTTTAAATAATTATCTCAAAGATAATTACCCTAAAAACTTAATTATTAGTTCAATTTTAACATTATTAGATTATTTTTTTTATTCCCATACAACCAAACTTATTTTAATCAAAATAAACCACCAATCACAGAAATTCATTTAATTAATTTTAATTATTAACCAATTAAAATTAATTTCAATTAATCACGTGTGATCAGTTCCACCCAAATGAATGCATGCTGACTGTTAACACTTGATCTTGTGATATCTTTCAATCCGATGGTCCGATTTGGAAACCGAACATATCATCATGATCATTAGAATGTCAAGATCATTTTTATGATATGTGATGAATGACTTGATGCATGAAATGAAATCATGATTTTTGGGTTCTTAGAATAATTATTTTGGTTATCTCCCAAGGTTAAGTTATGGGTGCAAAATTGAGTGTCTATAGGGGTATTAATGGCATAATTACTTTGACAGTGGACAATGCTACCTCAAATGGTGCCACCATTAAGTTTTTGCAAACTGTAACTAAAGATTGGAAGGGGACTATTTTAGAATATGAGTTCTTACACATGAGGTGTTGTGCACATATCCTAAATCTGATTGTGAGGGATGGTTTGAAAGAAATTGATGCATCCATTGCTAAGGTGCATGAAGCTGTGAGGGATGTGAAGTCATCACCAAATAGAAATCAAACTTTATGAGTTTTGTGGAGAGATTAGGTATTGAGTCTAAGTCTCTTCTTTGTCTAGATGTACCAACTAGGTGAAACTCTACCTACCTCATGTTAGAAACTACTGAAAAATTTGAGAAAGTGTTCATACGAATGGACTTTGAGGATGATAATTATTCTTCATACTTTATGAACAAGGAGAATAGTGGTGGACTGGAATCTCCTAGTGGTATTGATTTCCAAATTTGTAGGACATTTGTGGATTTTTTGAAGCTTTTTTACAATGCAACAAAGAAGTTCTCTGGTTCTTTGTATGTTACTTCAAACACATTTTTTGATGAAATTTTTGTTGTTCGAGAGAATATTGCTCATTTAATTAAATCTCAAAACCACCTCTTGAAAAACATGGCAACTAAAATGGAATCTAAATTTGATAAGTATTGGGGGAAAGGGGATAAAATTAACCATCTTTTGTATGTGGCTGTGGTTCTTAATCCAAGAAAGAAAATGAGATTTTTGAAGGTTTTTTTTTTTTTTAAATGAAATTTATGGGGATGAATTAGTTGATGAGATGATTGATTTGGTGAGGGGTACCTAGGTCAAGTTGTATGATTATAACTCTTGAGTAGTCCATGGGTGTAGTAATGAGATTGACAAATATTTGGCCGAAAATTGTGAAAGTAGAAGGGATGTGAAATTTGAGATATTAGGGTGGTGGAAGGCATATTCAAATAGGTATCAATTGCAGTCCAAAATGACTAGGGATGTGCTGGCTATACCTGTTTCTACTGTTGCTTCTGAGTCAGCAGTTAGTACCGAAGGTTTTCGGAGTTCACTCTTTCCTCTCATGGTTCAAAATCTTGTTTGTGCTTAAAATTGGTCTCAAGACTTAGATCCTATTTCTTTTCACAAATCAAAGGATGAGGTAGAGGCATTGGAAGATGAATTTCATGACTTAGGTGACATGTTTAACTTTTAAACTTTTTTGTCTATTAAGGCTATTAAATGTGTCTTATTCAAATGAAATTTAATCTAATAGCCTTCATTTCTTTTTCTTTGCTAGTTATAAATCAAGCAGCAGTAGGTGGTGGAAGTTCAAGCAAAAGCTCAAGCTCAAGCTCAAGCAAAGGTATCTCAATTAGTGTTGATGACTGATCACTAGCTGGGTAAGTTTTTGCCCTTACTGTTATTTCTATTGAGTTTGGTTACTGCCCTTTCTATTTATTTTGGTTACTGCTATTCTATATTTTTTGGTATTGTCCTTATATATTTTTAATAAATATCTTTTGCCCCTTTTATTGTAGGAGGAAGGACACATTTTGTATAGGAGGCAAACTTTTGGATACATTTTGGAAGCTCTTTTGGACATATTGCTTTTCTAACTCATAAATCAACTCTTGCTTATATAAAGGAAAACTTATAATTTATAGGTTTTTTTTTTTTTTTTTTTTTTTTTTTTTTTTTTTTTTCTTTTCTATAAGTCATGGACTTAAATATATATAGAGAATAAAGTAGTTGTTCTTTAATGCTTTAGAAAAGTTATGTTTTGGAAATACTTAGGTATTTCATAATTGTAACTAATTATATATATTGTTGGGAATATTGTAACTAGCCTATTGCCTTACAGACTTGCAGTAACTGCCTTCTGCCTTCTCTGCCTCTATGGCTTACTAAGTATATGTATATGTGTGTGTGTGTGTGTGTATATATATATATATATATATATATATGGAAATATTACAGGATGCTCTTCTTATCTGTTGTTACCATACTTGTTGTGTGGTTGTGATTGATTTATTTGTTGGAATTTGTTTGCTGGAATTTGTTACATGTGTGGAATGGTTGGCAGGTTTAATAGGTTGAGATGGATTTTATGCCTATGACACTATTGAGTTTTCTTGATTTGTTTATGGCTTTTCAAGGTACTGCCCAGGTCTTAAGTCTAAGGCATTTTGAATATATTTTTTACTTGTATTGTGTGGTTTAACTGGTGGTTAAAAAGTGATATTATGTGTGTTTATTTGTTTGCTATTTTTCCTAGGCTTTTACATGCTATTTTGTGTATTTGTTATCATCATTTGTTTATATGTGGGAACTAGAAACATTAAATTTGGACTGATATGGCCTGGAGGCCTAAAAGATTCAAACTTGTGTAGTGGCTGAATACAAGCTGAGCTTGAAGGCATAGTTTGAAATAAATGATGTAAAAAGAGGCCCATCTGATATATATATATATATATTTATATATATACAAGGTTCAAAAATATATAAATCTTTGTGAAAAGTAAGCTCGTTAATTTAGGCCCAAAAGGCCCGTAAAGAATAGGAATTAAAAAAGTTCAAACAAATCCACAAAATTGGCCCAATCTGAAGCCCAAACCCTCTTAACTGACGAATCCGACCCGCTCAACTGATGACCTGAACTGCCAGGTCCGACCCGTATGTTCGGTCGAGTACACATTTTCGGTCACCCGATCCAATCGAGTCGAGTACAGGTCAAGCCCAAACCTAAGCCGACCCAACCCGTGGATAGCCCTTCCATAAATATAAGTCTGACAACTACTGTTTTATCCACTTCTTAAACTTAGGCTTTATATCCACTATTTTATTTCTATTTAGAAGCTTATTTTTATTTATTCTTAATATTTCTTATCTTATATTTTAGTAAGAATAATATGAGAAGTTAGCTCTCAAAATATAGCATTCAAAAACTCTACATTAATACCATGAGGTTTTATTCAAAAACTCTACAGTCTACAATAATATGAGAAGTTTGCTCACTTTTAATCCTCATATACTCTGAACCCTTCTAATTGAAGTGGGCTCATACTCCAGGGCTGTCTCATGGAAATTTCACGAACCTCTATGACTCCCAATTATTAAAGTGAACTTCGTAGATTGGCTCCAATAAACATTTCAAACCTCCGCTCTGTTTGTTTCGTTGGAAAACCTTCTGTAAAAATAGTTTTCCACATTTTCCAGTGTTTGGTAGCATAAAAATAAAAAAAATAAAAAATAAAAAATAAAAAATTGGTCAACAGAAAACTACCTTTGGTCAAACGAAAACTCTAACAAAAATAAGCCTTATTTTCTCTAGGTTGTTTTCCAAAAAAAAATATTGGAAAACAATCTCTCTCTTGCGCAATGCATAACTCTTATAGCTTTCTCACTTCTTCTCTTCCCTTTACTTTTTCTCTCTCTTCTCACGCTCATTATCACTCTGTCTAGTCTCTTCTTTTCTCACAGATTTCTCCCTATTTGTCTCTCTTCTCTCTTTTCTCTCGGTTTCCCTTCCCCTCTGTAACACAGTTATCTGAATTTTGAGCTATATTTTCTTTTTTCTCTAAACAATTTTTGGCTTGATGGATTCCCATATGGACAACTGCAGAAGTTCATTCTTTTTTGCACATAAAAGTACAACAAGAATGAAAAAAAAAAAAAAAAAAAAAAAAAAAAAAATGAACAAAGTAAAAGACGAAAGTTTGCCAACATAGTGCTATATGGCTAATTGCTTTTACATAGGGCAATCCATACAATAAATTAATAATGTTACAAATAATAGTATAATAAATGATAATTTTTTTTTAGGGGAATTGCATTTTGTTGCTTATCATATTAATATTATAAAGTGGATTGCAATGTTTTCCTCAAACTTCAACGCTAAGCCATTGATTCCTTTAAACTACTGTATCAATTGTAATCTATACCCTTGTCCTGTGTATGGGCTAGCATTGTAGATATATTATGCAGAATTTTTTATGAGTAATTTGTAATTGTTTTTTGTCCTACAAAGTGATCAATTTATATTTCTTATGTACGTTATTTGTCCTAATATATATATATATATATATATATACACACACACACACAAGCAAGATGAAAGGTAGAGATCATGAAAATTAGACACCTAATTTTAACTGTATTTAATTTTGATTGTATCTGTTGTAAAAATTTTAGTTTAAAAACCAAATTTATTCTTGGTTTTTTATTTCTATTGATTACATTAGTTGGGTTTACTCAAATCACTTGTTATACATGTTTTAAATTATACAAGAAATGTTATAAAAAATTCGTGCATACCAAAAACCGAAAAATGCTTTTAAGCTCATTTTCAAAGTTGTTACCAAAAACCGGAAAAATAGATAGTTTTTCAGAAAATGCTTTTTAGAAAATGAACCATTTTTCAGAAAATGTTAATACTGAAACAAACAGAGCGCTCATAACAGATTACTTCACGAATGGATCGATTGACACTCACAAACAATCAATCCTTGACATAGATTGGCTCCAATAAACATTACAACACTTAACACGGACCCAAAGAAAAAATGGAAGTCAAGAAAATTTTCATTGTTATTCATGACTTGTAGTATATGTACATATTAAATTAAGGATTTCTTTTTTCATACAAGAAAATAGGAGAAAGAGAGTTGAATCCAAATTCTTTTCATTAAAAATATATCAAATAGTGTTATGCTATAATTTATAATTTGTGGGATGTATAAAATTTTATTTTTTGAGATAAGTGGATAGTAGGAGAGAGGAAAATGGGGTTCAAATCACACACATGAAACACCACAAATAATATAATTGTTACTTGAATCTCGAGATAAAGAAATTAATGTAATAGATTTTATTTTGTTTCTTCCAACAAAAGGAGAGAGGGGACTTTGAACCCTCAAATTCATATTGTAGTACTAAATTCAACGAATTTTAAAAAATAATAAGAAATAAAAGCTAATAACTAAAGTTTTTCATAAAGAAAAGTGGAAAACACACATCAATAATGGTAGACATAAACATTGTACTCCACAACGGCATTACCATTGTTCTCCCTCGAGTAAGTATGAGCCTGAGCGTACCCGCGTGCGAAGCGAAAAACCCCAGTCCCACCAACAATAGGAAGTTCCCTGATATTCGAGAACACACTATTGCGCCCTAACACAGAGAGAGTACTACCATTGAACTGTCCTGAAGTGAAAACAAAATTGACCGTCGTTGCAAACGCGAATTCACTTTGCGAAGCCGCAGCAAATATTCCTTGAGCACTTCCCACTCGTTCGGAACTCAGTTCGGGCTTTATAGTCAATGGGTCATCAATCACATTTACAGCTCCGAATATTGTGGGTGATGTCTTTGTCCCTGGAGCCTCGGCAACTCTCACGGCCGTAACATTTTTCCCACTGATTATGTCATGGAAGTAGAAGTGGAGGTGGCTTAGTTTCTCAGCCTTTATCCCTAGTTTAGCTGGAGATAAGGCTCTTGCGAAGCGATGGTTTTTTGTGGCGGTGGTGGTAAGGGTTGAGATTGAGAAAATGGTGAAGAGAATGAAGAGGAAGGTCAGGGTCTTGGTCTTGGCCATGGTGATGATTTTGGGGTTGCTGCTTCTTAATTGAAAGGTTTACAAATGACTTTTTCTTTTTCTTTTTCTTTTTTTTTATGAAGGTTTGCAAATGACTTGGTTCGGAGCAACGATAATATTAAATATGTTTTATTATGGTTTGAAGAAATCAACTCAACACATTCTAATTCAAGTATTCAACACATTCTAATAATAATGATAATAATAATAGAAT
Organism: Notholithocarpus densiflorus; assembly: GCA_030021035.2. Classification (NCBI taxonomy): domain Eukaryota; kingdom Viridiplantae; phylum Streptophyta; class Magnoliopsida; order Fagales; family Fagaceae; genus Notholithocarpus; species Notholithocarpus densiflorus. The sequence continues at coordinate 2,018,821 of JARYZH020000006.1, read as the reverse complement.
AATAGAATATTCTAAAATTTGAAGGATTATATTGACCAGCCCCTGACCACAGAGTGGCGAGAAAGAGTAATATTTAATCAAAAAAAGTTTTACTAACCATGATTAGAATTTGATAAAGGAAATCTTTTCCAAATTTGGAATAGTGTCTTACTGTCTGTGATTAACAGAATAACAAATTTTTTGACTTTTTCCAACCTCAAATGGAGTGTTAGGGCCCGTTTGGTAGCAAAGTTTAAACCAAAGTTTATAGTGTTTACGTGCTGAAGATTGTGAGCTAAAAAAAAAAAAACATGTTTGGTAACATTGTTTAACAAAGACTGTTGTCACAGTTCTCAATTTAGAGTGCTTAAATACTGTAGTTTGAGAACACTTCAGTGGTATTTTTAATTATCAAGTAACAGTTTTGAGTTCGAGGCAATAGGTTTATGCCACACCTTATTTTCGTTGCAATAAATTTCACATATTGCAACGATCAGGTCGATGTAATAAACTATTACTTTGACAATCTCGTTGCAATAGGTTGCTATTTTTATTAAAAAAAATTATAAAATAAAACATTTAAAAAAATAATTATTATTTTTTAAAATATAATAAATTTTACATTAATTTTTCCATTAACCTAATTTGCAAGTCAAAAACCATATTTAGGAACTACACTAACAAATCAAAGATACACATAAAAGATGAAAAATTTGAAGTGCCTCATTTCAATAGATATGTCAAAAAACACAAATATATACACAACTTGTTGAGTTTACATTCAAGCACATAGTTTTGAAAAGTATGCAAAAATTAATACAACATGAAAGACAAGTTTCTTCCCGAAAGTGTTATCCAAGCATGCTTCACAATTATTTCATTGACTTACCACCTATTTTGAAAAAAAGAATAAGAAAATAAGTATAAAGTTGAAAAACATCATATATACAACACAATGACACTAATATACACTTACACCATCACTAATTCTAAAAAAAAATAAACACACACACCATTACTACTTAAAGACTGTACAAACAAAGAAAAATCAAATCAAAATTAAAATTTAAAGAGAACCAAAAGATTACCTAAAAGTTAGAGAGAAATTCCTTAAACTGAGAAAGAGTCTTCAGGGAGACTATGAAAGAGAGACTAAAATTTGAGAGAGAAAATTTAGAGTGAGTAGATATGAGAAAGAGATAGAAATTTGAAAGATAAATTTTGTAGTTAGTAGATAAATTGAATTTTGAGACATAAGAGAAAGAGGGAAAGTGAGATGAGAAAAAAGAAAAAAAGAAAAGAGAGAGAGAGAGAGAGAGAGAGAGAGAGAGAGAGAGAGAGAGAGAAATTGAGATGAGAAAAAATAGAGAGATAGATGTGGGTGAGAGAAAAAGGGAAAATAAGATGAAAAAAGAGAGAGAGAGAGAGAGAGATTGGCGTGTGAGAGTGAGATAGATAGAGAGAATTTGAGATTTAAAAAATATAAAGGTGGGTGAGAGAAAGAGGGAAACTAAGATGAAAAAAAAAAATAAGGAGAAGGAGATATGCGTGGGTGTGAGTGTGAGGGAAATTTGACATGAGAAAAAAAAAGGATATAGATATGGGTGAGAGAAAGAGGGAAATTGAGAGGAGAAAGAAAAAGGGAGACATGCATGGGTGAGAGAGAGAAATTGAGATGAGAAAAAAAAAGGGATAGACATGGGTGAGAGAGGAAACTAATGAAAAAAAAATAGCGCCAATCTCCAAATTTTCCCGCTACTCAATTATTCGCCTATATTACATTAACAAAATTTGATGTGAAATAAAGATTACATATTGCGACAACATATCTCAATGTAAAATAAGGGTTAGTTATTACAACAATACATTTCAATGTAATATAATAATTATTACTACAATCTCATATTGATGTAAAAAATTTAAGTTACTATTACAACAAAAAACAACCTATAGATGCAATAGTATATATATTACCTCTATTATATTTTTTGTTGCAATAATACTTGTTGTATTATGTCTTTTTTCTTGTAGTGCCATGGGCATGGCGAAAATTCCCATAAGGACGTCATAGGCAAAAATTACATGGCACAGAATAAGAAAAAGGAAAAAAGACAATAAGCAAAGATAATAAAATGGTTGATTCTCTTATAGCTCAAATTAAAAAGATGATGAATTGTTTTCATAGGAGATTTGGAACATTCCAATCATTTATTAACTCAAATGAAAAAGACACCGAATCATAAAAAGTGCAAGAAAGTAAAATTTGGGGCATATTAAGGTAGTCATTCAGTCCTCTTCCTTTTGTTGGACTTCTTGTGATCATTTTCTTCTCGAAGTTGGATTGAGAAATTGAGGAAAATTGATGTCCCTATTCATTACCCTCTAAGGCCAAGTCTCCTTTACTCTAGCCAAAACTCTCTCAGTAAATGCTAAGGTATGGTAAGAACCAATGCCACAAGGTACCCCTTGACGGTCACCAAATTGCCACACAATGCGACATGTAGGATGATAAGAGCAACGACAAAACCTAATCAAGGGGATAAAGTTTTCCTTGAAACCACAGCTAGTCATGGCCTCGATGCGCCACCATTCTACCACCCATTGGATGTCTACAGAAGTAAGATGCTTCAAGAGTTTAGTAAGCATGGCAGGCTCCAACTCCTTAAGCTTGCAATCTCGATAATGCTTCAGTTGGTACTGATTGAATGCGACAAATGGAGGATGAATAAGTTTGAGCTTCTCATACAACCATATCTGAGGGAGAGAAAAAGAAAGCGTGAGTGTTTAGTGGAAAAATGAGCGATAAAAAAAAGGAAGAGAAGAAAGAGAAAAAGAGAGAGAAATATTCAAAAGACGTTATAAGGAGCCTTGATGGTTTGAAAGCTAAAAGACGATCCATGCAAAATTAAAGGAATCCCGCTAGGTTGAGGAAACTTAGGCAAAAATTAGGGAACATACTTGAAGAAGGAGAGGGCTCCCCATAAAGAATGTTGCTTCCCGCCTATGGACAGCATTTAAACCATTAAGAGTTTCGGCCAAGATAATGGCTACTGGGCTTTCGCTTCCTAAGTTTTGACCACATGGAGAATTCCGGGATTTACTCGAGGTGTTTCATGCACCAAGAAAAATCCTTGCAAGGATGCAAAGGCAAAAGGCGTTAAGATGATGAGAACGCCCCAACCTAGTCAAGGGAACATCTTTCTTAGAAAAGTACTTGAAAACCATGGAGATATTCAACTTGTTGGACTTACACCATCTCTTGGCCATGGATAGGTGGACCCCCAAAATTTGATGAGCTAAGTTAGAAAGATCCTCCTCAAGAGTATGAAGGATGATAGCACCATAGTCATACTCACCCATGATTGCACCAAATTCCTTAAGAGTAGGGCATAACTCCACCCCATTGAATTGAAAAACATGTCATGTAGGAATCCAAAACTCAATGGAAACACGCAGAAGAGGCTCATCCACTTTGATTTTGTTAAGTTATGGTTTTTCACATAAAATTTGTGTCAGCTTTATTCCATGACAAAAAGTGTTGTAATTGCATTAATTTATTTACTTGTATTTTGTGGGATTTATTTGTAATGGGTTTAGTATTATGTTGGTGAAGATTGTTCAAAAAGTGATCTCGCGACTAGGCTCGCGAGTGGTGCAACCCGCAAAGGTCACATAAGGAGTATATGCCAAAAGCTGATCAATCTTTTGCCAGATTGTATTTCGCGAGTCACTTCGCGACTCAGGCCAAGTCGCGAGTGACTCGTGAAACTCATTGCCTGGATGATTTTAAATGTGACTTTCTTAACCTTCACCCATACTATATATACCCTCATTACCCACAAAATAGTAAGGAGGCTATTTAGAAGAAAACCCTAGAAAGGTTTCAACAACACACCCACCATTTTAGAGAAAGCTACTCATCCTTAAGTGAGAATACCTTTGCAGTCTCTTCTCCTTCCCCTCTCCTATTGTCATACCTTGAGAGGAGATTTGTACCCAAACACAACCCACATCTATTCAGAGTGTAGAGAGTGTTTTGGAGCTTGGGAAGCATTTGGGATTTACCAAAAGAAGCTGGTGAGGCTTGGCGAATGCAATCGGATAGTATTGCGAGATCTGGATAACTAGTGAAGACAAGACTACGAGAAGTCCGTTGGTAGTTAGAGCTTGGAGGGCTCAAGTACATTAGGTAGATTAGGCTTGAAGCGTATTTTTGATATTCGTGTACTCAACTTATTCACTAGTGGATCGATTTTGAATTAGAGGGTTGCAGAGAGATTTTTCGCTGAGTTCTTCCGTTTTCTCTTCAATAACACGTCTTGGTGTTCTCTTGTGTTTGCATCTTTCTTCCCTTACTCTTTAAGCTTTACATTTATTGTTCATTGTATATGCTTATGCCTTAGAGAGTAGTTCCGGTTTATTGCGCTTCATTTACTCTTGTTCCGCACTTAGATAAGTTAGAGTAAAAGCAATTAAGCCGTGTTTTTAAAATTGGGGGTCTAAACAAGCTATAGTGTTTTACACTAATTGAGCTTTTAGATTTGATGAAAGACAAGAGTGCAAGAAAGACCAAGGGGGATGAGAGCATCCATGAGGTTGAGATTAAGCTTGTTAGACACCTCCAAAGGAGTGAATTCTGCCATTGGAAACCTTGTAGAATGATTCCTGGGTTGGAAGCACGTTTTATGAAGGTTTGGGAGCCTCTCATAGTTATTTTATAGTGGAAAAAGTCGGCTAGGGTGTTCTGCTTGGCGGCATGCGTACATATAGTCCGTGTATGCATACACATGGCCTAAGTACACATGTGCATATGCGTGTATGCTTGCGTATGGTTGCTAGGGTTTTCGGATTCCTTTTCCTTTTTGGAGTGTGATTCCTACACCAAGACCTTTCTTATGATTCCTATGACTAGAAGGATTACCTAAGACAGATCCGAACTCATAGTTTTTTTTATTCATCAAGGCAAGAAAGAAAAAGAAAGGGAAAGAGAAGACAAAGGAAACTACAAAGCATGCATACATATCCAAATCTCCCATAAGTTGTAAATAAGTACATGTTCTAAAAGTAAGAGCAGAAATATAAATGTGTTCTTAAATACAACCCAATGTCTTAAATAAAATAAAAGCGCAGAAGATAAATACTAAAAAAAAAAAAAAAAAAAGAGAAAGAAGAAAGAAAGTTGGAATATACCTGTCTGTCTGTTTGTATGTCTCTCTGTAGGGATCATTGAAATGCCTTTTCCTTGGTTGAGTCCTCGGGGTCACCTCATGATCATGATCATGATCATCCGGACCTTGGACGTACCCTCCAGAGCCATAGATCTACCTATAATACTCGGTCGCCTCTAACTTGAGGTTCCTAGCAAGCAGGACTAGCTTTTCATGCTTCAGTACAATAGGTTGACATTTTAGAAAAGAGACAATATTAGGATGAGCCTAGAGAATGCGAAGGAGAATGTGCAAATGCTAGAGATAAGAAAACACACAACTCGTGTTCCCCGAGGGAAGAGATAACCCATGACATTAGGGTTACGCCCACAAGACGCTCCCGAGCGACCCCGTCCAAACCATAGGCATAAATTAACCAAGGTAAGTGAGGCAGATCAAGAGGGCCAGCAACAGCTGGACCAGCCTCAGTCTAAGACATTCATCACATCCTAGTGTTACCACATGCATAAAATGAAAGACAAAGAGAAAGAAGAGATGGAAGAAATAAAGCATATACCCCAATGGGAAAATGAGGCATGAGATGTCCCTCACTGAATTCATCATAGCTCTATTCATCCAAGAGGTGCTCAGCATAGGCAATGCCTCCCCTCCATAGCTGGGACTCACCATCAGACATAGAAAGCGGGGTAAGCATGAATGTCGAAGGATCCATAGGCACCTGAGGTGTGTCAGCACCCACCAACTGGCAAAAGACTCGCTCAACGGGTGGAAAAGTGGGAAGATAGAAAATAGTGGGAGGATGGAAAAGTGGAAGGATAGAAAATATTTTAATTTCTCTCATTTTTGTTTGGTTGGGAGTGGAAAAGTGGAAGGATGGAAAAAGTGAGTTATAAATTTACTTATACTCCCTTGTTAAAAAATGATGGCCAATTAAAACAAAAAAAGTGACAAACAACCAAAAAAAAAAAAAAGCAATCACCCAATTTATTAAAAAATAAAAATCATGTCCCAAAAAATAATCATGTCTAGTTAAAAACAAAAAAGCAAAAAAAACAAAATCTTAGTCCCTTCATAGGTTGTCTGGAGGATAGTCCATGCTTCCTTAGCAATTTCGGTGGAGGATATCTTGTCGAACTCCTCATTAGTGGTTGCACTGAATAAAGCATTCAATGCTCTGCTGTTAAAGTTTGCCGTTTTGATCTTAGCATCATCCCAATCAACCGGTGCTTCCTTTGGCTTGGTCTAGCTTATCTCCACAGCTTGCCACATTTTCTTATCTAAGGACTACAAGAAAGTTCTCATGTGTACTTTCCAGTATGCATAGTTAGTGTCATCAAATAAAGGAGGGATAATTAAAGATTGTCCTCTATCCATGACAAACAGGGGTCAATGGATCACACAGCAAAGATTAACCCTAATCAGAGTGTGCCCGCTTTGATACCACTTGATAGGCCAAGAATGTATTGACCCATTTGGTAAATTAATCAATTAATTAGCCAAGTGAATTAATTAGATTCAATTACATGCAATAAGTGTGGTAGCACAAACAAATCACCAAATAACTAAATGCAGCGAAAATTAAATTTAACACAGGTAATTTGTTTACGAATGGGGAAACCACCGAGGCAAAACCCCACCAGGTGAATTTAAGGTCACCACTTCTGAGAATCTATTATTATCAAAACAAACGGTTACAAATGAAAGGAATCCCAGTACCTAATACCAACCTACAGTTGAACCCTTACCCCAATATACAATTGGACTTGCAATGTAGTGACAATCTCTCCTTTCAATGCACGGCTCCAAGTACGTGACTAACCAATCGATACATGGATCCCAGTATGTGACTAGCACACTAACTTGAGAAAGATGTTGGCTTTAAAGTTTTTCAGTTCATCCAGATGATGAAGGTCAAGAAGCTCATTGGTTACAAAATCCTTGGCACACACACGCAGCAGCTTCTTCAAGAGAAAGATGAACTAGGGAAAATTGTCTCTAGTCACAATTTAAGTGAATAATCACTTTGCATCAAGTTGCATCACCATTGACAGCCCTTAAAATAATCCTTATATATGTCTAGGGTTGTGAGAAAAGAAACCTTACACAAATAGCTTGGATACGCGTGAAAAACAGATCTGGAAATCTGAATTTCGTAATTCTCAATAGATACAGCTTCTGTCGAGAGCTGTCGAGAATTAAACATTAAATCTCGATTGATACGTCTGTCGAGCTATCTGTCGAGTTTTAATGAACAACACTTCTTCACTTGATTCTTGGATAGACTTGCATGGCTTCAATACTAGACTTAAACTCTTGTTTTTTGAAGTATTAAACACATCCTGGATCTAACCAATTACAAGTAAAGTACGTTTTGTCAAAGAATTAGCAAATTCTACATGACATATGTTCTAACAAGTTCCACATATGTCCTAACAGAGAGCAGTAGAGAGTCCAATCCATAACAAGCGTGTAGATTATTTTCCTGAATTGAAGGCTTTAACTCATGTTCATTTGGTCTGTATTGTTAAAAAAAATGGATTTTTAATTTTTTAGACTCTAGATAGTTATTTTTAGTTTGTGAACTATTTCTAGAAATGGAATATATGTTATACTCCCTCCATCCTAAATTGTTGGTCTTTCATTATATATTGGGATGTCTCAAAATGAAGATCTTTTTGAAAAGTCAATAAATAAAATTTATATTTTACCCATATTTCCTTTAAAAGTCAATGATTTTTTTTCTCTAGATTTTAAATTAATAAGGACACTTTGTTCATTTTAGTTAAAAGACAACGCATTAAATGATATTCCCAAAAAAAATTGGATTTTCTAAACAAGATCAGTTTGGAAGAGGGAGTTGGAGTTTTTCGTTATGACTATGAAGTTTTGGAATTCATTAAAAATAGAGTTTTAGAGTTTGTTAGTCATCCTTTTTGGTTTCTTCAAAAAAAAAAAATCATATTTGGTTTTGAGAAATAAAAAAATTAATATATATATATATATATATATATTTATATGCAATCTGTTAAAGTGAACACAATTTTTGTAATTCAATAATTCTTTTGATCAATATTGCGGAATCACATGGAAGTCAAGTATGAAGGGTGTGTGTGTACGCTCTCTTTTCACACATTTTGAAATTCAAATTAAAAAAAAAAAAAAGTTATTCTGTCAAAAAATTAAGTTTAAAACAATCATAGCACGGTAAAAATGTCAAAATTATAATTTTTTTAAAATATTTCTTTTAGAATAAGGGTATTAAAAAAAAAGAAAAAGAGAGAAAAAGAAATAGGAAATGTACAAGTACAACCGTAATATATATATATATATTTATATATATAACTGAAACCTCTGGAGCTCTCACAATTTTCCATGTCAGCACAATATTTAAATAAAATTATCATTTTATTTATAAAACCGAAGCCTCTGAAGCTCTCATAACTTTCCATTAAATAAAATTATTTTTGTTTAGTCCAAACTTAACAATGAGTGAAACTCTATCTCTCGAACAAGTCCAACTTAAACTCAAACTCATCATTATCATTTTTTCAAGGAGGGAAACTCTATCTCTCTAACAAATCCAAGTTAACTCAAACATTGATAATTTATCTCCAAATTTGCGAGGTTAATCATGAACACTATAAAAGTAAAGCAAACCCCAATATTTTTTTTAAAGCCGAGTTTGAGCTCTTCGTATGTTTTTTTCTTCTCTTCTACTTTGTTAAAATATATATATATATATATATATATATTATGGTTTTTCATGTATTTTTTAAAAAGTAATTTTCGTACATGAACTACCAAACTCTCTTTAGCCGTTTTTTACAAGATAAAAAAGCTTGCAATAATTGAAATTATTCTTTCGAATATAACCCATCTTTCTCTTATATTTCTCTATTGTTTAGTCATATATATTTTGTTTTGTTTCAATAATTTCTAAATAGTGAATCATCTGATTTTTTAATATTTTTTAGACTTTCAGAAGTTTTAATATCTGAATTTTTGAGATTTTTTTTTTTTTTTTTTTTTTTTGCAGTATCTAAAACTATCTGACAATTTTTTTGTAAGCCATTGCACGTTCAAGCAATGACTTCTTCATCAAATTGTAACACAAATTAAAGTCATACAAGAACAAATCATGCAATGGTGTAGTTTCTTAAATTTTTTATAAAATTATTTTAGTCTACCTCACAAATAGATAGGTTCCCGTGCATAACACGGGTTAGCTACTAGTTTCTATATATTCTAGAAGTTATTATTTTCCAATAAACTTAAACTAGTAGAAATTTATTCAAATATATCCCTTTTTTTAGAGAGTTTCAACTTATAGCGTCCGCTCTTGATAATAGCTCTTTATTATCAGACCAATACATCAATCGATTTTTTGTGTAAATGGGGATTGAACCCTAGATCTCTTATTCAACCATCAGAAACTTTACTAGTTGAGCTAATTGGAACCCACAATATATCCCTTTAAATCTTCATCTTTGAAACATAGCATGCTTTACTGACATATGATGTTCAAATCATAAACATGCATTTCCGTAAATAGTTTAGGAATAAAAACATATCTTTGAAAAACAATTACATACGAAAACATATATTTTTAAGTGATGAGACTCATCATACTACTGTCTATTTCAGTGACTGACAAAAATATAAACCTCATTAGACAAATACATAAACCCCAAATTGGGATGAATGAAAAATTTTAAGATATTTTGAAAAAATAAACAAATAAAACTTAGCACATGCATGCGTAATGTGAGCAATGAGGCTAAGTTTTAATAATAATTATCTAATTTGGTGTTGTTTGAAGTTATATATGCATTTGGATTCTAATGTAACAACATTTTTTTAGTGGGTATGGTACCCACTTAAATATTAACCAATAACCATAGATTTTGTTTGCTTTAATCCTAATAGTTTATTTCATTTTTAAGGGAAAGTACCAAAAAAATATATAGTTTTATCGTTGGAACATATATACTAAAACCCCAAACCTATAAATTTTACATTTATGAAAGTTTAGGGTTTAAAATGTCCCACTTAAAAATTTGGGGTTTTTTTTCCTTTTTTTTTTTTATAAGAAACTTGTAACTTTTATAAAAACAAAGATAACATCGCTACATCATGAGCCATAGCAGACTCAACGATAGGGGGTGTTTCCTCTATCCAAGTTACATAATCAACGATATGCCTAGCATATTGCGCTAATAAATGGGCAGACAATTACCCTGTTGATGAACATGTGATACTTGTGCCTGTTGAAAATCTTGCAATTTGTATTGAATACCTTCAGTTATGTTGCTTATTACCGAAGGAGGATCACTACATCCAGTCATAGCATCATAGACAATCTTGGAGTCGCATTCAAATAGAACATCCCGAACTCCCACATCCCAAGCAAATAGCAAGCTCTCCTCCAATGCCTTAGCTTCAGCCTCTAGTGGCCCCAATGGTAACGGAAGTGATTTACTAAGAGCTGCTTCAACACGCCCATCGTGGTCTCGAATAATAGCTCCCAATCCGGTTGAGTTGGTACTAGTAAAAATTGCAGCATCGCTGTTGACCTTGTACCATGGTGCAACTGGATTCTCCCATCGTACCTCATCCTTATTTCTGACCTCAGACAACTTCAAATTGGCCATTTGGAATTCTTCCAGCATGTATCGTGCCTTTTGCAAAATAGCTAGGCCAGTTTGTCTAGCTTTCCCTTGTCGCATTTCATTACGGTTGAACTAGATGGCCCAAGATACCATAACGACAAGTTCCAGCAGACCATTCCCTATTCTTTGTCTGAACTTCCAAAAATTTGAGGTTTAATGCGTCCCAAGGATAAAACTTTTTTTTTTTTGGTACTTCATCCTAATTTCAATGGAATGCCAGTTACTAGTCAAACAAGTTAATTGTATGAAAGAAAAATAAATGCAAAGAAAAAAGAAAAGAAAAAGACAAACTCTTTTCTCTCTCGCGTTTGTCTCTCAAACTACTTCCACATGGCTTATTTTGCGTTCAGTGCATCTCCTTTGGTATCTTGTCGCTTTACTTATTCGTGAAAGTTCCTCAAAATAAATCAAAATCGCTTTGATATGGTAAAAAGTAAGGATCAAAAACGAAACACTAATTTCAATACAAACAACGAATCTATTAATTAATGATTAGTATGCTTGTTTTGTTTTCCCAAATTCTGTGTTAGATTACACCTCACTGTTTTCTCTCTATTTGATATGGTCAAAGACTTTATTTTTGTGTGTGTACGGGTATTGGGTATGGAGTGGGTGGAAAAAAATCGTGTTATAGAGTAGACTTGAAACACGATTTTAGGAAAAAAAGAAAAAGAAAAAAACTATGCATGCAATAAATTCAAAATAGTGCTAATCCATATATTTAATTTTTTATATAATTTTTTTTTTTTTGGAGAAACCGGCCAAACAGATAGGGTTGACTATTTTATTGCTAAAACATCAAAAACATAGAACTTAATAAATGTCAATAGGGACATGATTCCTCCAAACTAAAATAGGAAAAGATCTTTTCGCTCTCCGGGTTAGGGCATATGCTAGAGCATTGCCTTGCCCATGCGTATGAGAGAAAAAAAAAAGATTGTAGAGAGTAAATTGAAGACATAATGTCTTTAATCAGATGGCCCACAGAAGGGTGATGAAAAGACTGATTTTTGATTGCCAAAATTGATACCTCAGAGTCTCCTTCAAAGATCGAGCTGTGAAAGTTGATATCTTGGAGAAAACTTACTTCTCTTCGAGCTGCCAATGTTTCTAGAGCGACAATGGAAGATGGCAGGGGGATGATCTCAGACATAGCTGCCAGTACTTCACCAAAGGAGTTTCGGATCACAACACCCATACCTGCTGCTCCCAATTCCTCAAAAACAGCACCGTCGAAATTTGTCTTCACAGTGCTCGAGTTGGGTGGCTTCCAGTTGGCTTTCTTTGGTGGCTGATTTGTGATGGGCTTGGCATGAAGACGCTAGTACTTCTAGAGATGCTACTGTGCTAGATCAGATAGTGTATCCAGTGGTGTCACTGCCTCCTTGACTCAAATTTTGTTTCGCCTACACCAAATAAACCAGCAAATTGTGATAAACGTCTTTGCTCCTCGAGGGTTCTGTAATGCTAACCTAAAAACATCAGCAAACGTTAGGAAAGGGGTTGTTGCAGCACGCAACTCAGCAAAGAGTGTTCCCCAGGCCGACCTAATTTTTTCACAGCCCCACAGTGCATGAACCACTATTTCTGACTCCTTGTTGCAGTTGGAACAAATTGATGACTGCACCACCTTACACCTCACTAGATTTTTCATAGTAGGAAGAGAATCCGTGCAAGCTCTCCACCCAAAAGTTTTGATTTTATTAGGCACCTTCATCCTCCATAAGCCCGCCCAAAATTTTTTATTTTCCCCAGGATCTAAAGTCGAAGCAGAGTCCACCTGTTCCATTTCACAAATAATTTGATACCCTGACTTAATTGAGTATTTTCCATCCTTTGTTTTTGGTCAAATTAATATATCTTCTTGAGGAGTAAAGCATATTGGGATTGACTTGATTTTCTGCGCTTCAAAAGGCAGAAAGCAAAAGTCTATAAGCTGCACATTGCACCAACCCAAATCACAATCAATGAGGTCAGTCACCACTACATCAGTAGGCAGAACTGAAACAGGGGAGATAACTGATAGGCCAAGAATGTATTGACCCCTTGTAATAAATTAACCAATTAATTAGCTAAGTGAATTAATTAAGTTAATTAACATGCAATAATGCGTGGTAGCACAAACAAATCACCAAATAACTAAATGTAGCGGAAATTAAATTTGGCACAGTGATTTGTTTACGAATGGGGAAAACCTCAAAGGCAAAAATCCCACCGGGTGAATTTAAGGTCATCACTATTGAGAATCCACTATTATCAAAACAAGCGGTTACAAGTAAAGGAATCACAGTACCTTATACCAACCTATAGTTGAACCCTTACCCCAATACCCAATTAGACTTGTTCTGTAATGACAATCTCTCATTTTCAATGCACGGCTCCCAGTACGTGACTAACCCATCGATGCACGGATCCAAGTACGTGACTAACACACCAACTTGAGAAGGATGTTGGCTGCAAAGTTCTTCAGTTCATCAACACAATGAAGATCAAGAAGCTCCTTGGTTACAAAACCCTATGACATACAAACGCAGCAGCTTCTTCAAGAGAAAGATGAACTAGGGCATATATCTCCAATCACAATATGCTTGCAACAATAAGTGCAACAACCTTATGACGACCCTTAAAATAATCCTTATATATGTTTAGGGTTGTGAGAAAAAAAAGCCTAAACACATACATATGGATATGTGTGAAATCAGATCTGAAAAACTGATTTTCGTAAATCTCGATAGATAGGGTATCTGTTGAGCAACTGTTGAGCATCAGGCTAAATTTGCCTTTTAAACCTCGATAGATACAATATGTCGAGCTAGCTGTCGAGATTTAAAATACAACACTTATTCACTTGTTTCTTTGACAGATTTGCATGGCTTTAACTCTTGACTTGAACAACATGTTTCTTGAAGACTTAAACCGTCCTAGATCTACCCAATTACAAGTAAAGTGTATTTTGTCAAAGGATAAGCCAATTTTAAATGACATATGTTCTTAACATGATTCACATATGTCCTAACAATCTTCCCCTTTGGCAATCCGTGACAAAACCACAACAAACAAATGAACATATGAGAGAAGTCATAAATCACTCAACTCATACTTACTTGTTGAATACAATAAAATCTATCCTAACACAAACTCTTGAAAAACTTTGCAAGAAGAGAGTTCATGGCATGAAAGACTTTGACAACTTGTATTTCTGAAATACTTTAAACAAAACTCATCACGGCATCTTAGTGTGAAACAGAAATAAAAGATTGCATACAATAAATAAGAAGCATGTGTATAAAGAGAGAAAAGAAACAACACATGAAGTGATAGGTGAAAGAATGTAATAACAACCTTAATATATATATATATATATCAATAATGAGTACAAGGTTTGCTATCATAATGTAAGAACAATGTATCTAGAAAGTAAAGAAAAAAAAAAAAAATACATAAGTTCCCACTACATCTCTCAAAAGATAAACACTCCCCCTAATAAATATGTCCTATACTAACTCTCCCCCTAAGTACATGACTACTCTCATACCCAAAACTACTTCCCCTTTTTGTCACGAATGACAAAGGGTAAGTCACTAAGAAGCAGTCATCTTATCGTCACCGGAAGAGTTAGCATCCTCATTAGCAGTAGCATCAGCATCACTACCAGAGTCACCATTGTCGTCCTCGTCCTCAAAAGCCTCTGGAAAAGGAGAAGGAGACTCTACGAAGCCACCAAGGCGAGCCTGTCGTCGTGCAATACGACCGACACAGGTGTTCACCTGATACAACTCAGTAGTGAGTGTATTAAGGTGAGTATCCATGCACTAAAGCTGTGCCATGACCGCCTCAAGGGCCACACCACCCGTAGAAGAAGATGGAGCGGATGTGGAAGGAGCGGAAGAAGTCGGAGGAGTCGCTGTCTCGGTCCATGGCCGCTTCGATCGAAGCTAGGCCTCGCTCCGTCTAACGGTCGCTGCGCTAATGGCACCCATCACAATGAAGTGAGGAGACCCGAGGTAGGAGACAAACTCGTGGCGAAGAATCTGCATGATAGCAAAAGAGAAAATAAGCTTATCACGGGTCGCCGTATCCTTATAGACATCTATAAAGGAGAGTATGAAGTGAAAGGGAAAGTCAATAGTAAGTCCCTTAAGTAGGGATAGCAAAAATCGAGCACGAGGCTTAGTAATCGAATTATAGTGAGACAAGGGTTGTAAAACAAATGTCATCACCATATTCAGGAACCTCGGACCTTTGGTAAAGCCCGAGCAAGGGGTTTTTTGACGTTCACCCCAAGATAAGGGTGTCTCACAAATAAGAGACATGAGTTCGTCTTTGGACATAGTTCGAAGATGAGGACAGCGGGGTAGTCAGCAAACTCTACCCTCAGAACATGTAGTACTTCGGATATAAGATCCAAAGTGACTACAATACGCGTACCTCGAACGCGAGTGAAGAAATAAGGTACAAAGTAATCAAATCCGTGCATATTGGAGTAAAACTCCTGTATGATCATGGAGGGACAGCTGACCGGGATGTCACAAAGGGACTCCCAACCCCTACTGTGAATGACAATGGGTAATTCAGTATCAGAAAAATTCGAAAGAATGAATTGGCGTTCTGAATGAATGCCACGTCAAGAAAAGTTCTTCGAAAAGTCCTGACGGGCTTTATCATCACGGAACCTGACATGTGAAGAAGTAGGATCAGAGGAAGATGATGCTGCCCCGGAACGAAGAGGGTTCCAGGACAGAGCAGACTTGCACTTAGGTGCCATGCGCAGACTAACCGAAAGAGAGAGAGAGAGAGAGAGAGAGAGAGACAAGCAAAAGATTACCAACAAGATCAATATCAAAAAGATAGAAAAGAGAGGTACGTATGCATGAAAAATGCATGAACATGTGACATGCAACAATAAAAACATCATAGACTCAGCCCAATCCAATCCTACTAGCACACATGATTTCAACATAGAAAACACACATTTATAATGCATGAAATACTGTGAAAATGCAAATGTGATGCAATGCATAAGCATATAAGATCATTTAAACAAAACCCAACCCAAAAATTTTGAAAAAACCTTATCAATTTAGAAAAACCCCAAAATTTTTCAAAAACCCCAAAAGTTAGGTCTGAATGAATGAAATGCATGATTTATGAGAGAAAAGAGATCACACCAAAGGGAAAAAGCAAAGATTAGGCTGAAATCCAAGTGGAGAAGGTGAAGAGTTTGAGTGAGAGGTGTTTGGGAGAGAGAGAGAAGTTTTTCTGTCGAGAGAAATCGGAGAGAAATGTCGCGCTGAGGCTATATATAGAAATCACGAAGCTCGATGGATCGAGAGGTGTCAAGAGCTGTCGAGCACTAATTCTCGACAGATTTATCTATCGAAGTGCTATTGAGAGCTGTCCACAACAAAGAGACTGCGATGGATCGAACTGCTATCGAGCATCTATCGAGCAAATAGATTGTTTCTCGATGGATCGAGAATCTGTCGAGAAGCTATCGAGACAAATTCTCAAAAGCTTCAATGGATTGAGATTGCATTAACTGCTGTTGAGAAAGGAAGATCAATGATCTCGATAGATAGCCTAGCTATCGAGAGGTGTCGAGAAGCTGTCGAGATATGTAAAAAAAAAAAAAATTCAAAGAAGAGAAAAACACAAAAATGAATGCAATCAAGCATGCTACTCAACCAAAGATCCAATCAACATTTTAAGTTCTCAAAACATCTCTCAACAAGAAAAAAATCAAGAATAAAGATCCAAAACACACACACACACACACACACTAAATAAGTCTAACCAATATTATATTCCAAAAACAAGTCAAGACAGTTTAGTGAGTATACATTAACACATGCATTCCTTGTGATGGCCAAATCACATTGTACTTACACATGTATCAAAAGTAGCAAAGAATTTGTGTGTTGTGCGTGAAAAACATCGCAAGATTGCATAAGTGTCTACATGTTATGACGATTTGAGATATGAGAAAATCAATTTAACTCACACACAATCATAACTGCTTGATCGGGACTATCACCTTCAAGGTACATCCTATAACTCCCACATCTCCTAGAAGACACGCTTGCAATCATATATAAAGCATTTTGATTCCTTTTGCTTTTATAGTTCTTTGCATATTTTTCTTTTGTTAAGCATATCATGCATGAGCATATAAGAGAGAGAAAAGAAATACCTAATTATGTTAAGCTTTTGACATTGCACTTTTGCTATGCCGAAGCATATAGATGTCATTTCATGGTTAGCGGGCAACAGTGGTGAGATAATTATTTATACCTTTCTCTTAAGATTTTTTAGTCATTCCCATAAAAAAGAGTGATACAAGTGTTAAGTAGAAGAGATTACTTAATCTTATTCATCACAAACATGAGTCACAAAGCTCACTTGCTTAGTTGTGCATAGAGATGCTCATCTAAGTTACAAAAGATACAAAGTTTAGAAAACTTTGTTTCAATGGCCATCCAAGGAACACAAGTACCAATGTACACAATACACACATTGTTTTTGTATTTTTCTAATTTTCCAATTTTTTTATTTTTATTTTTATGAAAAACAAAATTAAGCAAAACTGAAAGTAAACAAACAAAAACATGTTAAACAAACCAAAGCATAAAAACTAGACTGACTCAAAAACAAGGAAGCAAAACACACAAGTAATGTAAAACCAAAAAGATAGGGAGAGAGAGAGAAAAAAAAAAGACTAAATCACTTAGAGCCTTTTTCTTTCCACACCTTGGAAGAACCTTTCCGTTTAGCGAACCCTTGATCCGGCGATGAGGGGGAAGAATTGAAACCGTTCAAGTTCGAAAGGAATATGAGGGCTTTAAGAAGATCTCCAAGAGGAGAAAAGGAGGGTGGAAACTGATTCTGGTTTCTGGATGAGATCATACTGTTGCTCTGTTGAGTGGCTAACCACTTATAGCAATTAGGTCGAGTATGTCCAGTAACTCCACAGTGATGACAAAGATGTTGCTTCTTATGTTTAGACTTTTGATTATTGTTCTTCTTAACCCTAGGGTTTTTAGTCTCTTTCTTATCAAGCTTAGGGGGTGCTCCTAAGATAGATTTACCCTTGTCAATGTTCTCACTAGCTAAAACAGTTTTCACATCATTATTCTCAAATTCAACATTATTAGCAAGTGAAACAAACACAGTAGTGCTAGAAGAAGCAATATTAGAGGAAGAGAAATCATACTCCAAGCTGGTGGATCAGAAGCAGATTTTTGAAAGCTAAGCATCTCATCAAGCTTTGCACTGGAAGTCCTCTCCTCTAATTGAGCTCTAACTTGAAATAACTCTGCTTCAAGCTTCTTGGTCATTTTAGCCAAGAAATTATTCTCAAACCGCAGTGCTCCAATAGTCTAATTAGCTTCATCAAACTTTGTGGAAAGCTCTTCTCGATCAAGTTCCACATCACTCAGCTTCTTAGTGGCCAGCCTATATAGTTTCTCATGCTTCTCAGAAATCTTGTACAATTTTTCATAGGCTGTATGGATATCATCTTAATCGTCCATTTTCTCGAACTTAGAATCCACCAAGTCCTCTTCATCATCTACGGTTTCTGAACCCCCATCAGTAGGATCAACTGTAGAAGTGAAGGCATTCAAGATTCCCTCAAGATTCCCTTATTATCATCTGAATCATGCTCAGGTTTAGTGTCACTACAGGTAGCAGCAAGGGCCTTGCTTTTCCCAATAGTCTTGAGATAAGTTGGACGTTCTTGTGTCATATGTCCGAAACCTTGATATTCGAAGCACTTTGGTCCGGAGGGAACAGTGTACTGACTGCCATCCCTAGCATCCTTCTTCCCTCTATCTTGGCTCTTGAATTGTGAAGAACTGGATTGGTTACGGTCTTTGTCGAATCCTTTCGCTTTGGCATTCTTCATGAACTTTTTGAATTGCCTTGTGATATAGGATTTCATCTTAGAATCTTCATTATCAGAAGACTCATTGGTGTCACTGCTTTTGGCATTCAGTTCCATGCTCTTGCTCTTACTCGATTTCCCAATTCTAGTCAAATCCAATTCATAGGTCTGCAAGTTGCCAACCAACTCTGTCAAAGGAATTTGATCAATGTCCTTTAATTCCTCAATAGCAGTGATCTTGGCATGAAATCTCTCTGGAAGAGATCTGAGCACCTTTCTAACAATCTTGGGTTCAGGAATGGTTTCCCCAAGATTAAAGGCAGAGTTTACTATGTCCTTGAGCTTGGCATAGAACTCATCGAATGACTCATCCTCCTCCATCTTAATCTCTTCAAACCTCGTGGTAAGCCTCTGAAGCTTTGAATCCTCGATAGCCTTAGTTCCTTCATAGGTTGTCTGGAGGATAGTCCATGCTTCCTTTGCAGTTTCAGTGGAGGATATCTTCTTGAATTCCTCATTCGAGACCGCACTGAATAAAGCATTCAATGCCCTGCTGTTGAAGTTAGCCACCTTGATCTTAGCATCATCCCAATCAACCAGCGCTTCCTTTGGCTTAGTCCAGCCTATCTCTACAGCTTGCCACACTTTTTCATCTAATGATTGCAAGAAAGTTCTCATGCGTACTTTCCAGTATGCATAGTTAGTACCATCAAATAAATGAGGTATAATTAAATATTGTTCTCTATTCATGACAACAGGGGTCAATGGATCACACAGCAAAGATTAACCCTAATCAGAGTGTGCCCGCTCTGATACCACTTGAAAGGCCAAGAATGTATTGACCCCTTGTGATAAATTAACCAATTAATTAGTCAAGTGAATTAATTAAGTTAATTAACATGCAATAATGCGTAGTAGCACAAACAAATAACTAAATAACTAAATGCAGTGGATATTAAATTTGACACGGTGATTTGTTTACGAATGGAGAAAACCTCCAAGGCAAAACCCCACCGGGTAAATTTAAGGTCACCACTCCCAAGAATCCACTATTATCAAAACAAGCGGTTACAAGTAAAGGAATCTCAGTACCTTATACCAACCTACAGTTGAACCCTTACCCCAATACCCAATTAGACTTGTTTTGTAGTGACAATCTCTCGTTTTCAATGCACAGCTCCCAGTACGTGACTAACCTATCGATGCACGGATCTAAGTACGTGACTAACACACCAACTTGAGAAGGATGTTGGCTGCAAAATTCTTCAGTTCATCCACATGATGAAGATCAAGAAGCTCCTTGGTTACAAAACCCTACGGCGTACAAACACAACAGCTTCTTCAAGAGAAAGATGAATTAAGGCATATATCTCTAGTCACAATATGCTTGCAACACAAGTGCAACAACCTTATGACGGCCCTTAAAATAATCCTTATATATGTTTAGGGTTGTGAGAAAAGAAAGCCTAAACACATACATATGGATATGCGTAAAATTAGATCTGAAAAACTGATTTTTGTAAATCTCGATAGATAGGGTATCTGTCGAGCATCGGGCTAAATTTTCCTTTTAAACCTCGATAGATACAATCTGTCGAGCTAGCTGTCGAGATTTAAAATACAACACTTCTTCACTTGTTTCTTGGACAAATTTGCATGGCTTTAACTCTTGACTTAAACAACATGTTTCTTGAAGACTTAAACCATCCTAGATCTACCCAATTACAAATAAAGTGCGTTTTATTAAAGGATAAGCCAATTCTAAATGACATATGTTCTTAACATGATTCACATATGTCCTAACAATAACCTTTCCTGATCCATCTCCAAGCAGCCAGTAGTCTTGGTATATTCGGGTATTGAGACCATTGCCAATTCTCCATTTAGCCCCTGCAAGAATTACGTTGCGAGCACTAAGAATGCTTCAACAAGCATAGGATCCTGACTTCAATTGTGCGGAAAAGATACCACCATTTGGAAAAACATTTTCCTCGAAGACTTTGTAGAAAAGGGACTCTTTATCATGAATCAACCTCCATATTTTTTTGGCAAGCATAGCTTCATTGATTTTTCTTAGACCTTTGAAATTCAAACCACTTTCATTTTTTGGCAAGCAAAGAGTCTCCCATTTCTTCCAATGGATCTTCCTCTTATCGCCCCTCTGTCCCCAAAAAAATTCTTTATCATAACCTCTATATCATGGCATAGCCCCAAAGGTAGTTTAAAGCAACTCATTGCAAAAGTGGTGATAGGCCAAGAATGTATTGACCCATTGTGATGAATTAACCAATTAATTAGTTAAGTGAATTAATTAGATTCAATTACATGCAATAAGCATGGTAGCACAAACAAATCACCAACTAAGTTAAATGTAGTGGAAAATAAATTTGACACAGGTGATTTGTTTACGAATGGGGAAAACCACCGAGGCAAAATCCCACCGGGTGAATTTAAGGTCACCACTACCGAGAATCCACTATTATCAAAACAAGCGGTTACAAGTAAAGGAATCCCAATACCTTATACCAACCTACAGTTGAACCCTTACCCCAATACCTAATTGGACTTGTTCTGTAGTGACAATCTCTCCTTTTCAATGCACGGCTCCAAGTACGTGACTAACCAATCGATGCATGGATCCCAACACGTGACTAACTCCACAGCAACCCTTTGATTGTTGTAGTTGATTTGCAACAGCTTCACATAGAAACACCAATAAGATCTTCAATGTTGGTGCAAGAGACTTTGCTTGGTTACAGAACCCAAAGGCGTACAAGAAACGCAGCAAGAACTCTTTCTTCTGTGGGAGGAGGCTAGGGTTTCAAAAAGAAAACCTTATGAAACTCTCTAGGGTTAGGTTTTTCTTTTTCCACCTCCTTTAAATAGGAGCTTAATGGGCTCTCCTATTCCAAATAGGTTTACACAAACCTTGGGCTTTCCTAGTCCAATAAGGATTATACAAACCCATAAACAAATAGCCTTTTAAAATAAAAACGTTGCTGGCTATAGTCTAAATCCCGTAAGCTCGATAGATCAAGACATGTGTCGAGCTTTAATGAATCTTGACAGATCGAGCTTCTATCGAGGAGGTATCGAGACCTGTAGATTGAACTTTTCTTGAGCAATTTTTGAGTAATCTTCATGTTTTCAATTTAACCACTTGTAATGATCATATTGAACCTACTTAGATTTACCCAAATACAAGTAAAGTGTGTTTTGTCAAAGGATATGTCAATTACATAAAAATATGTCCTTAACAGTTGGAATGGACTAAACAATGGCTTTTAATAAAACTTCCCTTCCCGCTTGCGACAAAAGTTTTTCCTTACATTGTCTCCTTAATGTAATTTAAACTTTACTTTTTTTTCCTCCCCACCACCGCTGGAAGTCCCAAATATTTCTCATACTCCTTAATCTCCGGAACACCTAGGAAATTTTTCAAAGCATGTTTGGTGTCGTCAGAAACTGACTTGCCAAAAAATAAAGTTGTCTTCAAGCCATTGATTTGCTGCCCTGAAGCTAATTCATATTGGGATAAAACAGTTTGAAGTGCTTTCACATCCCCCCATCTTTGCCCTACAAAAAATCAAGCTGTCATCTGTGAAAAAGAGATGAGAGATTTGTGGGCCATTCTTACAGAGAGAAAAGCCTCTAAGCTCACCCATAGCCACAATTTTTTGGATAAGCCCATTAAGACCTTCAGAACAAATCAAGAAGAGGTAGGACGATAAAGGATCCCCTTGTCGAATCCCCCTTGTTGGTTGAAAATTACCCCGTGGTTCACCATTTATAAGGATTGAATAAGAAACTGTTTTAACTGTCTCCATCACCATTCCTAACCATTTAACATGAAATCCCATCTTCAACATCAATTGCTCAAGGAAGAGCCACTCCACCTTATTGTAAGCCTTACTCATATACTATTTCATCGCCATATATCCCTCCTTCCCCCTTTTTTTTTTGTCTTCATGTGATGTAAAGTCTCAAAAGCAACCAAAATGTTATCCGAGATAGCTTTGTCAGATTGAAAAGCATTCTGTGATTCTGAAATAACATGTGGTAGAAGACTTTTCAGCCTGTTAGTTAAAACTTTGGATATAAGCTTATATAGAACATTACATAGAGCAATAGGTCTGAATTTAGAAACTCTTTCAGGACTTTTTACTTTTGGGATGAGAGTAATGTAAGTATGATTGATATTGGCTGGGATAATACTTGAATTTAAACAAGATAACACTGCACAGGAAACATCGTCACCAATGGAGCTCCAGTAATGTTGGTAAAAAATAGGTGGCATACTGTTCGGGCCTAGAGCTTTCAGAGGGGCCATTTGTTTTAGAGCTTATTCATTGTGTCAGTCACAACCCGTGGGATTGTATCAAGGACGGTCCCTACCTGGCTCGGATTTGAGGATGAAAAAAGCTTCCTAAAATACTCAGTAAACAGCCCTGATATTTGATCATCACCTTCACACCAGTCCCCATTGGAGTTCCTTAAACGTTTGACATTGTTTCGTCTGAACCTTTGGGAAAATTTTAATGACCTAACCAATATCATTAAAGTTGCAAAGAAAAATCATTTTAGTACCTCCAAATATTATGGTTGAACTAATGTCTTATATATATAATAGCCCAAACTAACATCAATAACACCACTACAATTCATCATTTCTATGCATAAGCACGAGTTACATACTAGTATAAATAATGGGAAATGTTAACATGACCCATAAATAATTAGTAGTACGAAGCAAAAAAAATAAATAATTTTTGGCAGATTTTCCCCTTGAAAAAGAATATAAAAAATTTATTTTTGATAATGGTATAACGAGAATTACTAATTAGATGACAACCATAACATTGCTTCTAACTTTGACTCTTCGGGTAGTAATACTTTTTCTTTGGTCATCCAAGATAAGTAAGCAAAACTAATAGTTTCCTATAACAAAACTAATACTTAGAAGTTAGAAGTCCCTTTAAAAAAAAAAAAAATGTCCTAGTCGAAATTGATCTCTCACCTGATCCAATCCAAACCAGGTCCTATAAGAGATCACTCCCTCTCTATAAACAGAGACTAAGGGCCCATTTGGTTCGAGATTTTTAGTATTGTTATTCAATTTTCAGTGTTGTGGAAATATGTGTCAAAAGTATTATTATTGTTTAAAAACTGATACCAAAAAGCCCTTGAGTTTTCATCAAACACGGTAATGATAATCAACTCGTTTTTCAATGGCATGTCCTCAGCTCCTTCACCTTCATTGCCACTACCTAGCCAGAACCCACTACATAAGGTTTACCTGGTTGTCATTATTATTTTTTGCATTGTAATGGGAGCCAAAATGGCTACATGCCATTCTTTAGGAAAATATGTATGAATTTGTCACTGTTTGCAAAATATTTGTTAGAGATATATTAGACATATTAGCTCAATGTAATAGGCCCAAGCCCAATCCTACTTATACTAGTAGTCTAGGGTTTAGTCGCCTATATATACTCATGTTAGGGTTCATTATAATACAGGTTATTGTACTACACTCTTATACAATAAAGATGTAGCCCTTAAGAGATTTCTCTGTGGATGTAGGCCGACAAGGTTGAACTACGTAACCCTCGTGTTCTCGGTGTTCCTATTCTATGTTTCCTCTTCCGCATCCACCCTAGCATATACAATATGGTATAATACATCGCGTTGCTAATATATTTAACAATATTTAACAATTTATCACCTTTTTGAAACTCGAGATTGCCGCGTAACTCGAGTTCTTTGAAAAAAATAACTTTCAAATTTGCCGTGCTATTTTTTATGGAACTCAAGTTCTATAAAAAATTTTCAAAATTTTTCTATGGAACTCGAGTACTATAGAAAACTCGAGTTCCCCAAACTCAAGTCCCAATTAGTGATAAATCCCTACATATTTCAGAAACAGTGATAAATTGTAAAATATTTTAAAAAACATTGATATTTGGCCATTTTGACCTCGTAATGGGAGCTTTCTTCAAAGCCTTGATTATTTTTGAAGACCGACGTGTCGGACACATTCCCAATAAATTATTCTCAAGGAGTGGACCACCCAGCTACATGGATTCTGGATCTACTCGATTTCAATTCTCAGCGGTTGAATCCAAGTAATCGAGGAGGATTGGATCCCACTAAGATTGCTGCTCTGCCCAGCTTTGCTTATCTTGGGGACTACGTGAATTCGCACCAGATTAACGATTGTGTAATTTGTCTGAGCGAGTTCGAGAATAAAATCGAGGTCGTCAAGGTGATTCCGTTTTGTAAGCACGTGTTTCATCCAAATTGTCTTGACAAGTGGCTTTCCGCGCACGCGACCTGCCCAGTTTGTCGATCCAGGGTGTGACTAGTGAAAGAAGATCTACTGTGGGGATGGGGAACCATGATTTTGTGAGTATAGAGATGCATATATGAGATTGAGTGAAGAAGACCGGTCAAGGAAGCACAAGCACACACTTCATTTAGAGTGCATTAGTGTCATACGTTTTATGTTATAATTTTTTTGAAGCTATTTGTGTCACTTGTCTTATATGTGTCTGTACAGTACGTGTGTCCATACTTCTTACGAAACAGTACGTGTGTCCATACTCATGAGTTATGCTGCAACTCCTTAGTATTTTTTTTTTTTGGAAAAAACTAATCATTTTTTCTTTATTCAATTTTCATGTCCAGTCTTATGCTTTAATTTTGGATGACCAATGTAAAATAAGTGTGTGGAAGAATCAAAAGTTATATGAAAATATTTCTTACCAAAAAAATAAATAAAAATTCTATACTGGAATATTTACTGCAACCTCAATTTTAAACTTGTGTAGCCTTATCCATTGCATGGCATGGCCTGCATGTTGTGCATGATCCCAGAACTTGATTCTGAATATCTATGAACACATCAGTCCTTTCAATTTATTATATTTCTTTTATTTTGTCTACTCCAAATTTAAGCTTCAATTTTATATAAAGATACAATCCTAGGCTTTATATATATATATAAATATATATATTTTTTTCAGTTAACTGTACTCTACTTCACTCCTCCTTTTTCCATTCTCAATCCAAACGGACCCTACAAGCTAGTTAGGCTTGCAACACAAGTAATCTTCTTCTTTTTCTTGCGAAGATACTTGGTAATTGTATTAATGACTAGTAGCTAAATCAGCATGTCTGGTAGTACATCTTCCTCCATCAAGACACTTAAATCAGAGGATAAAATGGCCCTTCTAGCTAGTGAGTGGGCAATTGCATTCCCTTGTTAGTACATCTTCCTCCATCAAGACGCTTAAATAAGAGGATAAAATAGCCCTTCTAGCTAGTGAGTGGGCAATTGCATTCCCTTGTTGATTGGTGGCTAAATCAACATGTAGTACATATCAAATGCCTTTCTAGCTA
Source organism: Notholithocarpus densiflorus (assembly GCA_030021035.2). NCBI lineage: Eukaryota > Viridiplantae > Streptophyta > Magnoliopsida > Fagales > Fagaceae > Notholithocarpus > Notholithocarpus densiflorus. The sequence continues at coordinate 1,992,722 of JARYZH020000006.1, read as the reverse complement.
GTTAGAAAAGAGCTTAGAGAGAGATGAAGATATACTTAGAAAAGAGCTTTGAATTTTTTTTTGGTGATGAAAACAATATATATATATATATATAAATATTGTGTGGATTTGCTTGGTGAGAAAGTGTGGGGAAGTCAAATAGAGTTTTGTTTTAGTTGTTTTGTGGTTATTTGCTTGTGAATATGACTGAATGAAATTATTTGGTTATTTTCGAGAAAGTGAAAAAAAGAAAAGAAAAAAAAAAAGCAAATGTTATTTTTTTTGGAGATTTGAGTTGTTTGGTTGGTACTTCAATTTAATATTTTTGGAAATTCATTGTAAAAATTGTAATGATTGCTAGGAATGTTAGGAACCAAAAATATTAAAAGCAATATTATATACTTGGAATATAATGAGAATGTAACTAATGAATCAAAACTCTAATATTATATTATATTTATTTAATAAGATTCCATGAATCCAAGATTTCAAGAATCTAAACTCTAAACCCTAACATTACATCATGTGAACCAATGCCCTCATATGTAATTTTTTGAAGTTTTTTTTTTTTTTTTAGAGGCATAATTTTTTGAAGTTTTAATGACCTTTATGCCCTTTCCAACTTTTAATAATTATTTGATTTGGCATTGTTTGAAGTTATTTGTGAATTTAGTCTTTCTTTGAAATCAAGTTTTTAAGACATGATTTTATATAAAAGGTTTTTAAAAAATCAAATTATATACATTCACATTGATTCCCATGTTTATTTATCCTATATATTATTCCCTATGACTTACAAGAGTCAAGTTTAAAAACATCATCGTGTACTGTTAATATGGTGGTCACTTTATACAAGTTGCTTGTGTGGTGTTGGAGAAGCAAAGGTCAGGGTTCAAGCAGTCTTTGGGAAGAAATTTCACACACATACACTTAGATTAGACTATAGTAGAATTCTACCTCGTATAAATTATTTAAAAAAAAAAAAAAAGGTCAAGTATAAAAACATTTAATGCCAAAGTTTCCGTCATTATAAAGTGTCGCTATATCTCCGTTAATTGGCAACAAAATAGAATATGTAGTAATAAATTACATAACATATATGGGCTGCATAATGATTCCACATAAAACCTCTACTGAGTTGGATGAGTTTGTGGTGAAATAGTGTTTAAAAAAAATAAACAAGAAAAAAAAGTTGTGTATCTAAATAACTTTCAAATAGTGTCAATTTAAATAATTAATAGTAAAATAATTTTTCCCTAAAAAAAATGAAGATTTCCTTTTATTTGTTAAACAAGAATTACTAATTCGATGTGAACCTGGTAATCCTAGTTGACTACGCAAAAGCAATCGATTCCTATAACAAAACTAATACTTAGAAGTCCCTACAAAGTCTAAGAGTTTTTCTAGTATTACAAACAAACTTAGAATTTTTACTAGCAACTGAATCCACCACTTTTTATTCACTAATTACATTTAGCAGCACAGAGAATTATGGTAAAAATTAAAAATAATGTACTGAATTTTTTTTTTTTTTCTTCATACGTAGTAAAAGTGTAAACCCATGTTCATTGACTGTGTTGGGCCCAGCAAAGGTGGCCCTATCTTATACTTGCCACGACACCTTCTCCTAGTCCTAGTTTATTTTGGATAAACTTCTCCTAGTCCTAGTTGGTGTTGGAGAAACCAGGCTTATAAATAAATACAGAGGCAAACCACAATACAATATAGTAGAAGCAAAGACCTGGAATTGGACGTTTTCAATAAGAACCCTACACTACAGAATCACTCCCTCTGCTTCACGATGACCAACTCGTTTTTCAATGCCCCACAACATCAACAGCTGCACCTTCATTGGGATAGCGTCTACAAATTTGACCTAATATCGGTTTGGTTTTTAAGAATACTTGTGATTCTCCTCCTATCCCTCGTATCCATATGGTGTATCTGCCTATGCTACTTATATTTTGAAGATTTAATCCACATCTGTTGCTCTTATATTGGAGCTTTAATCCACAACTGCTGCTGCCGAGGCCGAACAATTTCGTCGCCGGTGGCTCGTCCTCCATCTTCGAATCAGACTCAGAATCAGACGCTGACTCAGGGTCAAGATCAACGTGGGATGAGATACACATTTCATTCTAGGCCGCGGCCATGGAATCAAAGTTACAAAGGCGTCCACCCAACCACGATTCTTGCTTTGCCCTTATACCCTTATCGCGCAAATTCAAACCAGATCAACGAATGTGTGATTTGTCTGAGCGAGTTCGAGGAGAAGGAGGCTGTGAAGGAGATCCCGTTTTGTAAGCACGCGTTTCATGCGTACTGCCTCGACATGTGGCTTTCGGTGCAAAAGACCTGCCCGCTTTGTCGTACTAGTCGGCTGGATGCGAACCATGATGTGTGTATTGATATCAATGAGGGTGTGGGAAGAGGACCAGTAGTTGTTCAAGCTTAACGTCGAGTTTCTTATACATTTACATCGAATACTTGTTACTAATTTATTTTTTACCCTATTTTCGCATTCAATTTATAGGGTACACATGAACGATAACAAGGTGTAAAAGAATCAAAATTTTATGTGAAAATATTTCTTTAATTTTGTCTATGTTATGATAAGATTTCTAACTTGTTTTAATGGGATTTTAGTCGAGTTCGAGGTGACTAACCTCCTAAAACTCTTTATCATTATTCACTGCAATATTTACTGCAAACCTCAATTTTCAACTTATCCTTTGCATGGCCTGCATGATGTGCATGATCTCTTATTGCCTAAAATTGATTTTGAATTTCTATGGACACAACAGTCTCTTTCAATTACTCCGTTTCTTTTATTTTGTCCACTCTAGATTTAAGTTTTTATTTTCCAAATAATTAGAGATCACAAACCTAGGCCATCCATATACTAACCCCAAGTTGTAGTACAAATTAGGATTGCAATACAAGTTAGTCATGGGTTGTAGTAAAAGCCAGACTTGCAATACAAGTACAGTAATACTGATACAATCAACCTAGGAAAATATAATATCTCTAACAACTAGGAAAAAACATCAAAATGAATGCATAAAATAATTATCATAGTGAATTACATTACTGAAAAGAAACATATGCAACAAGGAAGCATCAAATACGTAGGAAGATAGAATCAGATAAAACAGAAATATAAGATAAGCTATACGTGAAACTAAAAGTATGTAGACTACCCTTCAACTTTAGGAGAAAGAAATGAAGCGATTGAACTCATGGGCGGCGGCACATAGTGTTCAGGGGGTTCAGACTTGAAGAAAAAAAGTTATATTATGTATATAATATATTTTTTATTAGTTTAATTTACCTATAAAAATATTTTTGCACACTCACTTAAATCTTGCACCCCTTGGTCATAGTTAATTCGGCCTAAAACCAAAAAATATAGATCAATCAATTCCAAAACCAAACAACAACACAAATTACAGATCTCTCTCTCTCTCTCTCTCTCTCTCTCTCTCTCTCTCTCTCTCTCTGATATGATCTCTGATCCAGTGCTCATGAATCTTGTCTTATCTCTCCTCTATTTGACTATCTTGGTATTTTCAACTCTAAGAATAAAAAGTGGGCATTTGTGAGTTGTTAGTGTCTTTCTTTATTATAAATTTACATAATATGTGTGTATGTCTGATATTGATTATGTGTATTTTTTTTTTTTTTTTGTTATAATGTTATTTGTGTGAATGTGTGCGCATGTAGTATAAATATAATATAATATAATTTTATATAAGAAAAATTGTTATAAAGTTAGTGATCAGTCAAGAAAAAAATAGTAAAATTAATGATTGTTCAAGCATTTGATTGGTTAAATAGATACCTAGTGTATTATTTATATATGGATGAGTGTGACTGCGTGGGTTAATAATTAATACAATGTCAACGGGTTTATTTTTGTCATTTAGTTTAAAATTTTTTTATAAAATTTTTTGACAAATAGATAATGATAATGGCATAAAAATAAAAATGTTATGCAAATTTAACAAAATAAAATGGTCACATTTACTCACATTTTCAATAGATAATTACAATTGACAATGAATTATCATGTAATGATTTTAAAATATAAAAACTCATAAAAGAAAATTGTAAAACTTCATGTATTTGAGTATTTTTCTTTTGGTGTATCAATAACTCAATATATTCAAATTACTTTTTTATTAAATTTTATTTCATTTAAATTTCTCAATGATCCTCCTGAAAAAAGTTTATGGAGCCACCTGATTAAAGTGCCAACATTTTTCTGAGAGAAGTGAAATCTCTTCTTTTAGGCAAAGTGAAGGAAAATGGGAGAACCAAATAAGAGTTTCTTTTGGGTGCATATAAGTAGTAAATAGTAATATCTGTTATTGATGATCTTGTTTGAAAAATAACAAGAACAGTTGGTTTGGTTTTTCTGAGGGACTATTGATTGTTGAATCGTGATACCAACTTATGTAATGTTTTTTCTGGTTAATTGACGCCTGTCATGGTTGAAAAATTCACTTAAAATCCTATTGATCGAGCACCTTCTAATTTTTTTTTTTTTAATAAAATCTTATTGAGCTGGATGAGTTGTACATGTTGTAATTGTGTTTTCAATTTTAACATTTTAAACTCATGTTTTGGAAATTAAGTTGGATGAGCTGATGTAAAACACGATTTAATATGGAAGCACTGGGAACACATATTACTGCATAGCCACTACTTGCTCCTTGATAGTGTTGGTCATAATACTTTAAAAGTATTAATCTTTCTTGTATACAATTTATGCTATCAGCACCTGAGTCAGTCAAAGAAAACTCTTTATTAATTATTAAAATAATTTATGTATCCTTTTTTGGAAAAATAACTCTGTCAATTAAACTCAAAGAATTCTGTCTATTTTTGTCGATTTTATTATTATTTGAAACATTAATATCTATATCCTCTTTATCTGTAGGTGGATCAGGGGGGAGTTTGTCATTATTATGCCTGTTACGGAAGAATCTATCAATGGTTTAGGAAAATCTCTCAAGTTTACTATTTCTACAATATTTTGTTTATCTATGTCTGTCAAATTATCTTCTTTAATTTCTTGTTTTACCATTTTTGCTTATGTCCTTAAGTCTTGTAAAGTTACTGGTTTTATATCTACTCCATCTTGTTTCATTTTTGTCTTTTCTTTCTTATCTTTTTCTTTCATAGCTTTTTCTCTTTTTCCACATTCTGTAACATGATGTCTATATTTCTTACACTTAAAACAAGCAATAGGTATATCTATAGAATCTTTCAAATTTAGTAAATAGCCTTTTTTATCTTTTAGGTGATTGGGTAGATTATCTATCCATTTCATTATTATGTCTTTTTGTTTCCTTTTTCTTTTATTGACTTTTAGTTCGTTGGTTGATTTTAGTTCTTCCTTTTTCTTTACTTGGTCTATCTCTTTTTGCTTAACGTCAAACATTTCCATTAATTCATTTATTACATCTTTCTCAAACTCTAATTTACTGATTTGTTTAACAATTTTATTATGTCTATCACATTGTTTCTTAGTATGTCCATATTGTTTAAATTTATGACAAATAGTATTTTTAATATGTCTATTAGTTTTCTCATTATCTGATGATTCAGTATTATTTAAAATTGTTATGTCTCTATTTCTGTCTATATCTAAAGGTGAATTTAAAATTTCTATATTTTTATTTAATTCTGCCAAACTATCATTTTGGGCATATATCATGGATCTTTCAATTGATTTTAGTCTTTCATCAATTTTTTCTTTTAAACTATCATTATTCCTAGGACTATTATTTGTTTGGGTATATATCATGGATCTTTCAATTGATTTTAGTCTTTCATCAATATTTTCTTTTAAACTATCATTATTCCTAGGACTATTATTTGTCCATTCGTTGTTGACTAGTTCTACTAAAGTACTCCTTTGTCTTTCTTTTTCTATCTCTTCTTTTATATCTATCTTCTTACGTATAGCTTCTATCTCTACATTATTTTGTCTTTCAATTTTTTCTAATATTTCTTTTACTATGCCTTTCCGTATCATTCCTTTTTCTTTGTCTTCATCAATTATGTCTAGTTTGTCTTGCACTATTTCAATATGACTATTGTCTTTCTTTTCTGTGAAAGTTGTCTTTAAGTCTTTCAAGTCATGATTCTTGTTATCTTTCTCTAGTCTTTCTTATTGTCTTTATATGTTATGGCTATAGGTCTCTCAGTTGCTTTTAGTTCTCTACCATCTTTTCTACTATTATGCCAATTTTCTATTACACTATTCCTTTCGATATGCCAATTATCTGTCATGGTTTTTGTTAAAGGTGATCTATGATGAGGTTCAAATTCTCTTTCTTTTTCTAATTCTAAATATAAAGCTTTCATTCTTTCAAGTAGGTCCAAAAAACTATCACTTTTCTTTTCTACTCTAGTGTTTATTATGGATCTTTCCACAGTTTCTAAAGATTCTAATTTTTTATTAATCATGTCTAACAAGCTATTATTGTGTCTATTAGTCTGTCAGTTGATTTTATCTCCTGTTAATGTACTCCAATTATTTGTGGTATTATTATAGTTATAATCATCTATATCACTATCAGAATCAAAATCTGTATCATCATAATTTATATTACTATTTAACCAATTATTGTCTATATCTCTTATGCTATAACCTTCATCATAATCTATATCATCATAGTCCATGTTTCTTATTAGTGTGTGCCTAGCCTAAGTGTGAATAAGCAAACAGATGATGAGCTGATAAACGTATTTATTCTATTTCCAAGCAATTAATAATTACTGGCGGAACTATTACTAACCACTGGTATCCTTGCTATCGGGACCACTTTCTTGAGAAACTCCATTATGGGACCACCCAAACAATGCCTGTCCGTCGGCTAACAAAAAACGGGCTGACCAACGCGAAACTATGGTTTGCCAACAAGTCTTGAGGTTGACCAACGCTATCAAGGAGCAAGTAGTGGCTATGTAGTAATATATGTTCCTAGTAACTTCTTAATTGCAAAGAAATAAAACTCATACATCTACCATCCATGGCTCTGATACCATTATCTACCCAGGAGAGAGCACAACAGTAATATAGAAGCATAAACAATGATTAAATAGATGATAAAGAAGAAAATAGCAAAATAAATTATTCAAAATAAGTTAAACGAAATATAGAATATGAAAACAGAAACTAGTAAAACCTTACTTGAATAAAAACTTCTGTCTTTGATAAAACTTGAAAACAAACTTCTGTCTTTGATACAAGCTTTGAAAATAAAACTGTTTGAAGAGTTACAGGATTACAAAGTAAAATCTGTCTTTAAAACTGATAGGTCACAAGATTCTTTCTAAAAGGAAGGGTTACAGGATTACAAGAGAGAAAGGATTACAAAAGTTTTTCTAAGGGAGAGAGGGCTATCTTCTTTCTGGGAATTAGACATTGTAGTTGAACCTTAAACTTTAGAATTGGAACCTAGAACTTGAACCTGTCTTCTGTCTTCGGAGTCTGTCTCTTTATAGATGGAATAAACCATGGTAATTCTTCAAAAGTAACCTGAGTTAGTAACTCAAGTTAATCTGCCAATGGAAGAATATTACTATTGATGAGCAGTAGTCTGTCTGAGAATCTATCAAGTCTCTTTTTACGCATGCTAGAGAACAGTAGTGACTTATAAACATTTTTCTCTGTCTATCTGGACTGTATTGAATTTGTCTGGAAGCTATTCACGCGTGCTGGTGAATAGTGATCTGTCACAGGTGAATAGTGATCTGTCGCAGTTGTCTGTCCAGGAGAGGATGTTTGTCTATCTATCAATCTGTATCCGCATAGTTATTATAATATAGCGGATCAGAGTTATCTTCATACTGTTCATGCTCATGAAGTACTCCATAATTACCACATAGAATGCAATATGAAATAGGAAGATAAGTAGGGACACGATCCTTTGTCATTAGTCTAGGATCCTTAGCAATCTTTCTTTTTCCAATAAGCCTCTTTGTTGAAGGTCTTGGACCATACACGGCTATCTTGTTGGTGTAGCTATATAAGTGGAAACCTTTGTCTAATTCTTTCTGTACTTCATAAATCTTGTTACTCATAAAATTAGACCATTCTTGAGCCAGAGCATCTGGATCATCAAGTGATAAATAAGTACCTCCTGTATACTAGTTATAGTCAAGGGTACAACCATAATCACTAATAAGGACCAAAATGTGTGCTGGCCGAGCTTCCATATAATAGCTAATGTCCCAAGCTGGAAGAGTGCTCCAGATAGTAAGCTTCATACAATTAAGTCCTCCAATCTGTGCAGCTGCTTCTTGGATAACTTTGGGAAATAAACTAATTTGAATTCCAGAAGTTATGATTAATTTGCTAATAAACCCAGCTTCTAGCATTTCAGATAACCATAAAGGATCACAAATCACTGGATCCTCTGTCTCAGTGTTGATAAGTAATCCCAGATAGGGATTGTATCTGTCAAAAGTTCCTTCATAAACTCTTTCTATTTCTACAAAGCTTTCATACCATGTAGCTTTATGAGATAGCCATATGTCATATGTCATGTCTTTTATTCTGATAAATGCTATAGAAACTAAAACTTTAAAAAGATACATCCATCTGTCATAGGAATTGGTTATGGCTTTATGAGTTAGTATGTTCTGTTGAATTTCAGGAGGTAAAGTTCTAATGGCAAGTCTCGTTTTTTGCTGAATCTTAGGGTGGAGCTTTGAAAAGCTTGTTCCCATAAGATAGCTTTTTAGAGACTGTGATCCTGTATTTGTGGAGCTTGAATCTCCATTCTCCTTGCCAAGGAGTTGACAACCAAGTGCTTCAATAAATGCACTGGTGGTAACAAGATGTAATTCTAAAGCCTTAAGGGTCTTTTGGAATAAGGGTTTCTATCTGAGGGTGAAAGCTGCTTGGAGATTATCAAGAAGTAATTTAATATGAAAAGGAAGGTCTGTAAATTCTCCATCCTGAAAAATGAGATCAGTGCGGAGCACTTCTTGCAGAATTTCACTTTTTCCATCACATGAATACGTTGCCTCTGCTAGCAACGTATCCTGAAATCTATCAAGACGCCTTCATGCTTATTTGAAATCTTTATTGAAGCCTTTCGAATTTCTTTGGGTTGCATTGCTGGTGCCTTGCCCTTTCCTTTCATATCTACCTTGGAGGGTCTTTTATTCAGAGTAGTCTGCAATTGGGTTTTGGGAAAAGGATTATGTCTTGAAATATTATTTTGAAAATAAATATTTTCTTGCAAAGCTTCTTTCAAATTCATTTTTAAAACTCTTTTACCAATGTCTTTCTATGAAATTTCTTTAAAAATTTTTATAAGAAAATCATTCTTAAATTTTAGAGTATATATAACAGAACAAACTTTTTTCTATACACCTTTGTGCTCTTGCTGAGTAGTGGTATAAGAGTAGTCATGATGAAGTCTGTCAATGTTAGAGTGATTGGAATTCAAAAACTTTACAAAATCTGCTATGATTCTATCTGTTTTGTATGTATTACTATATATCTCATTCTGCGAGAATAAAGCTTCTCCATAAAGTCTTTCATCAATGATTATAATAGGAAAATCTGGCAGGGACTTATAATTAACTCTTCCTGTTAGAAAATTAAATCTGACTTTATTCAAGAAATTACCACAATTAATGATTAGTAAAGGGGTATCTGTCAAGACTTCTTTTATTAAAACATCTGTTATATTTGAGGATACTATAAAGGGTGTAAGTATGTCATTTATTATAATTTTGTTTGTTACATTTGTCAAACTGTCAGTCCATTCATATTGACCAAAAGAAATTGTAAGCATAATTCCATCTTTTATCTCTTTTCTACTAAATTCTTTTTCACAAGGTGTTTGGACTATATGTCAGTGCCTATGCAAAAAAGCAGTGGGAGAATAAAAATAATCTTTGTCTCTATATCCTGTTTAAACTTCTTTATGCCATTATCTGTCAATTGGCCATCAAGTGATTTTTCTGTCTTTGAAGATGACAAATGTCTTTCTATTTTACAGATTCTTTCTCTATTAATATCTTTAAAGATAGTGACTTCATTAAGGGGATGAATTTCTTTCGAGATTAGGGGTGAGGTGAATCTAAAAACTAGCACATTAATTTTAATTCCTTTGTCTAACATCAAAAAGGGGTAAAGTAAAGCCATAAAAGGATTTCTTAAAATAACTTTTAAAGAGGGGTCTTTTAAAATAGTTTCAAAACATATGTGATCATTAGGTAATTTATAATTAAGTATCTGAGTTAGTCTTTCAGATGATCTTTCATAATACTTTAAAGGTATTAATCTTTCTTGTATACAATTTATGTTATCAGCACTTGAGTCTGTCAAAGAAAACTCTTTATTAATTATTAAAATAATTTATGTATCCTTTTTTTGAAAAATAACTCTGTCAATTAAACTCAAAGAAATCTGTCTATTTCTGTCGATTTTATTATTATTTGAAACATTAATATCTGTATCCTCTTTATCTGTAGAAGGATCAGAGGGGTCTATCATTATTATGCTTGTTACAGGAGAATCTATCAATAGTTTAGGAAAATCACTCAAGTTTACTATTTTTGCAATATTTTGTTCATCTATGTCAGTCGAATTATCGTCTTTAATTTCTTGTTTTACCATTTTTGCTTCTGTCCTTAAGTCTTGTAGAGTTACTGGTTTTATATCTACTCCATCTTGTTTCATTTTTGTCTTTTCTTTCTTATCTTTTTCTTTCTTACATTTTTCTCTTTTTCCACTTTCCGTAACATAATGTCCATATTTCCTACACTTAAAACAAGCAATAGGTATATCTATAGAATCTTTCAAATTTAGTAAATAGCCTTTTTTATCTTTTAGGTGATTGGGTAGATTATCTATCCATTTCATTATTATGTCTTTTTGTTTCCTTTTTCTTTTATTGACTTTTAGTGGGTTGGTTGATTTTAGTTCTTCCTTTTTCTTTACTTGGTCTATCTCTTTTTGCTTAACGTCAAACATTTCCATTAATTCATTTATTACATCTTTCTCAAACTCTAATTTACTTATTTGTTTAATAATTTTATTATGTCTATCACATTGTTTCTTAGTATGTCCATATTGTTTACATTTATGACAAATAGTATTTTTAATATGTCTGTCAGTTCTTTCATTATTTGATGGCTCAGTAGTATTTAAAACTGCTATGTCTCTTTTTCTGTCTATATCTAAAGGTGAATTTAAAATTTCTATCTTTTTAGCTAATTCTGCTAAACCATTATCTTGGGTATATGTCATAGATCTTTCAATTGATTTTAGTCTTTCATCAATTTCTTCCTTTAAACTATTACTCTTCTTGGAACTATTATAATTCTCTTCTTTGTTGACTATTTTTTCTAAACTATCATTATTATATCTTTCCTTTTCTATTTCTTTCCTTGTCACGTGTCTTTCTTTTTCTATGTCTCTTTCTATATGTAACTTCTTACGTAGAGTTTCTTTATTGGCTAGCTTTAGGGTGTTATCATTTTGTCTTTCAATTTTCTCTAACATTTCTTTTACTATGCCTTTCCTTATCATTCCATTTTCTTTGTCTTTATCAATTATGTCTAGGTTCTTCTTTTGTATCAATTCTATAGCACTAGGATTCTTTCCTTTGGCTTCTATACGTGTTGTTCTTTCCATTACTATGCCATCTTTCTTATTATTATTCTCTTGTCTTTCTATGTCATCTTTTTCTTGCATTATTTTTATAGGACTTCTTTCTTTCTCTACTTCTATCATTCCTGACTTCTTTTGCACTATGTGACCATCTTTTTTGGTTTCTGTCAAAGTTGTTTTTAGTGTCTTTACATAATTTCTTTCATCACTTGTCTCTATTAGGCTATCTTTTCTAGTATTTTTAATATTTGTCATGTTTATAGATATGTTAGTACTTACTAAGTTATTCTTTTGTCTATTATGCCAATTATCTATCACGGTTTTTGCTAAAGGTGATCTATGGTGAGGTTCAAATTCTCTTTCTTTTTCTAATTCTGAATTTAAAGCTTTCATTCTTTCAAGTAGGTCCAAAAGCTATCACTTTTCTTTTCTACTTCCGTGTTTGTTATGGATCTTTCTACAGTTTCTAAAGATTCTAATTTTTTATTAATCATGTCTAACAAGCTATTATTGTGTCTATTAGTCTGTCGGTTGATTTTATCTCTTGTTAATGTACTCCAATTATTTGTGGTATTATTATAGTTATAATCATCTATATCACTGTTAGAATCAGAATCTTTATTATCATAATCCACTATTTAACCAATTATTGTCTGTATCTCTTATGCTATAACATTCATCATAATCTATATCATCATATATAGTCCATGTTTCTTATTAGTGTGTGCCTAGCCTAAGTGTGAACAAGCAAATAGATGATGAGCTGATAAACGTATTTATTCTATTTCCAAGCAATTAATAATTACTGGAGGAACTATTACTAACCACTGGTATCCTTGCTATCGAGACCACCTCCTCGAGAAACTCCATTGCGGGACCACTCAAACAACGCCTGTCCATCGGCTAACAAAAAACGGGCTGACCAACGCAAAACTATGGTTTGCCAACGAGTCTTGAGGCTGACCAATGCTATCAAGGAGCAAGTAGTGGCTATGCAGTAATATATGTTCCTAGTAACTTCTTAATTGCAAAGAAATAAAACTCAATTTGTTTATTTTATTAAAAATGTATTATTTTGCAAAACTGCCCTTTGAAAAATATAAATATTTCTTTTTAGACAAAATTTAGTTACAAAAATAGTTGTAGCTTAAGATTACAATCTTACTCAATAAAATAAATTTTATTACATATTTTGAAAATCTAATAATTGAATTGCATGTTCTTTACGCTTTTAACACACATGTTAAATTTTGTATCAATAAGATATTATTTATTATATGATCTATAATCTTATATTTAGCATTATTTTAAACTACAAAATTTGTAATTTAAACAATTTATTGATGACATAGCTATTGATCTTTAATTTCCTAGAAATTTTGCAAGCATGGAGGATATAAGAAGATGATGTAAGCCAATGGTATATTTATCGAAAATTTTCTCTAATAAAAAGATATTTAATAAGGACGTTGTCCTTTCTTTCCATCTATCAAATCCACCCAAACAACCCATTTCCATTTAACTTTGGGTAAAACATAGGTATAATATATTAGGTTTCCAAAGTAAATTCAAATATATAGTTGCATTAAATTTAATTAGTGTATAACCTGTGCATTAAAAAAATTACAATAACATACATATATGGGTTCAAATTATACCTAGAGTAAGAGTAATAAATTTTTAAGCCATAGATATATGCATGAATTTTACTCTTTTTTATTTTTTATTTTTTATTTTGTTTTTGGATATATACACGAGTTTACTCTTTCTTATATTTTTTTTATTGGGTTTTTATGGTTTGTTTATATTAATTAGACTCTTCGTCTTTTGCACTACATTAACTCACCAAGAACCCAAAAAAGAAAAAAGATAGGACATGTGACATAAAATTAGACAACAATTAGAATCAAATTTAGAATATAATTGAATATTCTCTCAGCTAGCTTTGGCTTTATATATATATATATATATATATATAAATTATGGTTGTATTGATAACAATCTTTGTACTTTATTGGTCAATGAAAGCTTGTGTTTGAATTTGATTGGAAAACCTGTGATACTGCCTTCTTTAGTTGCAGCAACTATTTCTTCTATTTTGTCTCTACAAATCATTATAATTTGGATCTTTCATGTACTTTGGGTTGGATCAGAGTTCAAGTGCAATAGCTAAAAGCCTTGTTGTTAAGTGATATTATTTGCTCTACTTTATAAGAAAAACCATGGTTTGAATCCTCCATTCTCATTATTGTAAATATTGAATTTTCAAAAAAAAAAAAATCAACTGCAACATTTATTTTATTAATAACTTAGAGATTTACTTTACAAAATAAATAAATAAATAATATAAAAAGTCAATTTATCTTTTTTGTCTCAGTTTAACAAATAGGCATATAAATTAGATTTAATTATTATTATTATTATTATTTTTAAATCCAATTTATTCACCCAAAACCACTTTTGTTTCACTTCTTAGTAAATAAGCTAGGGATGCCAATTGGACTGTTTTGTACTCTGAAAAAGCACCCAAAAAAAAAAAAAAATCAATGTATGATTACATCTTCTAGAGTTCTTAGAATTACTTTACCATATAAGTCTTCAAACTTTGTCTACTTATTTTGAAATGAGTGGACTCGATTTTGCCATATTATTAATAATCTAAATAAATATAATCAAAAAAGTGAGTCAATGTTTATTTTTTTTTATACGTTGATGATATAATATGATCTAATTTACTCATTTCAAGATGATGGGATAATATTTTAAGAACATTAACGTAAAGACACCTTAAGAACTCTAAAAGATTGAAATCCATCAAATGTCACATGACGTCATACATGTTTAACACTGTAAAACGTACCGGAAAAAATGGGTTTAATGGTTTAACTAGTCTTAATACTTGATTGCTTGCCCAACATATTTTCTCATGGCTACACAAGGGTGGGTTTAACATGGCAACGAAAATAATATAACATCATGTATGAGCGGGTTGGTATCGTCTCCTCTCTCTCTCTCTCTCTCTCTCTCTCTCTCTCTCTCTCTGCCATGGAGTGGTGGCATTATTATGTGAAAACCTTAATTCGTAGCCATCAAAAGTCATCATATATTAGACTACATGGTTGATGACTTGATGTGAACCCCCTTTTCACCACCGTATAACATCACTGTTGTTCCATGAACCAAAATGATCATAGCAATGGAAGAGTTTCCATTACCATTTCGTCATTGCTACTTATATCCCACATGGACATGGACATCCCTTACATGGCTATAGTTGACACAATTCTCGTTAGAAGACATTATGCCAGTAACCTTACTCTGATACTAATTGAAGAAAATGTGTATAAACCAGTTGTTTCGCTCGACAATGCTTCCATGTCTTTGTTCGTGATGGTGTTTGATAGTATGGAAATTGGCAAGACACATAAATCCTCCACTTGACAACCCTTATACAAATAGTAGAAATAGAGAGACGTGGATAATATTTTTCTTTTATCTCTCATAATGTTATACCTCATAATTATATTACCCCAATCTATAATCTATATAAAAATCAAAAGCAGTTAGACTTTGTTGATCTAATAATATTGTAACACATGAGCTTTATAACACGAGCTTTTAAGGATTCATATATATACATGTTATTATTTTAATATTTTTTTTTTAATTGAATTTATATTTTATTTAATATTTTAAAACTTTGAGACATTATATTTTCTTTAAATGGTAGAATATAAAAAATCTTTTTATATACAGGTATAATCATAATAGCATTTGTATCAATCTATTTAAAATAGAAAATGCCTCACAGTTTACCCAATCAACCCCAAAAAACCTCAAATGCATATTTTAATAATTTTTTACTTCACTCCAAGAGGAAGAGAGATATATAATTTGAGATAATAATAAAAAATTGGTAAGGAAATAATATTTTTTGTTATATGAAATAGATAATCTGATGTGGATATTTTGAAAAGTAAGTATATAAAATAGAAAAAAAATATAATCTTATACTAAAATAAACAGAAATTTCATAGAACCTTATGCAAATGCTCTATATTTCTAATGCTTTAATATATAATTCCACATATAAACACAATTATTATCAAATAGATATATCACACGTACATAACATGAGAACTAGGCCAGTGTCTATTTGAGATCAGAAAAGACGTTCCATGTGATTGATTTCTTGTATAATTGAATCTTATACTAAAATAAACATAAATTTTATAGAAGTTGATGCAAATGTTCTATATTTCTAATGCTTTAATATATAATTTCATATATAAACACAATTATTATCAAATAAATATTCACACGTACAAAATATGAGTACTAGGCTAGTGTCTATTTGAGATCTATTAAGACGTTCCATGTGATTGATTTCTTGTATAATTGAATCTTATACTAAAATAAACCGACATTTTATTGAAGTTGATGCGAATGCTCCGTATTTCTAATGCTTTAATATATAATTTCACATATAAACACAATTATTATCAAATAGATATTCACACGTACAAAATACGAGTAGTAGGCCAGTGTCTGTTTGAAATCTATTAAGATGTTCCATGTGATTGATTTCTTGTATAATTGAATTTTATACTAAAATAAACAGAATTTTATAGAAGTTGATGCTCTATATTTCTAATGCCCAAATATATATAAACACAATTATTATCAAATAGATATATTCTCACGTACAAAACATGAGTACTAGGCCAGTGTCTATTTGAGATCAGAAAAGACGTTCCATGTGATTGATTTTTTGTATAATTTAATCTTATACTAAAATAAACATAAATTTTATAGAAGTTGATGCAAATGCTCTAAATTTTTAATGCTTTAATATATAATTCCACGTATAAATAAATTGTATTATCAAATAGATATATTCACATGAACAAAACATAAGTACTAGGCCAGTGTCTATTTGAGATCAAAAAAGACATTCCATGCGATTGATTTCTTGTATAATTGAAATTAATTCAAGACACGATACAATTTTTATATTTATAATAAGACTAGCAGACAACAATTCAACCATTTGAGAAAAGTCCAGATGCAGTAGCGTGGGGGTAGACCTCACTTACACTACCAAAATACACACACAAATAAATAAATAAAATGGAAAAGGAGAGGGTACACCTCTCATTAGAGGCAAAAACAAATGACAATAGTTTTGTATGTGAACTAGATTTTATTGTTGTTTCTAACATACACATTCAAGATTTAAATTATTTCCCTCCCAATCATCACATTAAAAAGTAAAGAAAAAAAAGATATAATGAATGACAATAACATAGACAGAAATTAAAGTTTCTTAACAACAATCTTCATCAAATCCGGGTTGGCACGCTGGAAATCGAATAGTTCTTCTAATGAAATGAAACCATCGCCATCCAGATCGATCTCAGCCATCCTACGTTTTACTTCATCTTGAGAAGAAGAGCCAAGTTCTTTCAGTGCATTTCCCAGCTCTGCCAATGAGATTTTTCCATCGCCATTGGCGTCAAAGCGCTTAAAGATACGTTCACAGTCGGCCTTGTTCTGTGCTTCATCAGCCATCTTGTATTGTTGGTTGTAATGCCAGAATATTTTGTTGCGATGGGTTTGTAATTAAATGTGAGACCAAAAGGTTGAGAGATTTTTAAGTGATGAGAAAATTGAAGTGGTAGGGTTATCCTTCAAAGTCGGTGCTATTGCTGTAGCATCGGATCCCTGAAAGGACTCTTTATGAACGGGTCATTGGGGTCAATCAATGAAAGAGTGTAAAATTGAAATAAATATAACAACTATTAACTATCTTGAAATTTTTGAAAACAATGTTCCAATATATTGAAATTTTTGTAATAAAATTTCATCTAGCGATAATTACTAAAAACTACATTATCATTTCATTTGTTTCAATGGGAAACTTAATTTAAGGAAAAACATTTTCTATGATCAAAGGAAAAAAAACCATTTACTTGGAAAACGTTTTTTTTTTCGTTTTTATGAGTGGAAAATGTTTTTAGTACGTCAAATAATTGACAAATCACTACAAATTAATTACTATAAAATATATTATTAAAAAAATTACTATAAAATATATTCTAATTCATTTTTAATGTTACAATCAAATTATATGATATCTTGCCATGCATTGTGGTTAATATGGATGGACTCTAGCTAGTATAGATGAAAATATTTGTAAGAATTACACTCTTGATATTTTATTTATCGTTTCCCATAAGGTCAAAAAAATAAATAAATAAATAAAATTGGTGGCTAAGGTCAAATATTTTGGCATGCTATAACTAATTTAATTTATACTTAACACATTTTTCTTCAAAAAAAAAAAAAAATTATACATACTAATGCATGGCCTATTTTTTGGGGCAAACATAGGATCCTCTTTGATGCCGGCACAACGCAAGGCCTTACTATTCCCGTGGGTGTGGAAGGTCATGAATAGTGTCAAGGTCAATGTTTGGGAGAATTATTATTTTCTAGAATAAGATCTTCTTCTTTTTCTTTTCTTTTTTATAAGGAATAAGCTTTTGTCTTTAATGTATTTGAAAGCTCACTTAGTGTATAAAACACTTATGAACGTTTAGACCCCCAAATTCAAATATTCTAAAATATAAGTTATACCCAAATATGCAAATTAATCTAAGCCATAATTTAATCACAACACAGCAGGAATTCAAAGCAAAGAGTAAGGGAAAGAGAAAGGCAAACGCAAGATAACACCGATACGTGTTATCAAAGAGGAAACCGAAAAACTCAGCGAAAAACTTCTCCGCCGTCCTCCAAGCGGTAAAATAATCCACTAGAAAATCAGTTGGGATACATGAATAAGAATAGACCCTCCAAGCCTAATTTACCCGATGCACCTAAACCCTCCAAGCTTCTTGCTCTAACAGGGTTACGCTTAACATTGTCTTCTCTAGCTTACCAAATCCCGCAATTAGCCCATTGCATCAATCAAAATGAATTGGTTTTCTCTTGAACTGCTTCCCAAAGACCAAGAACCTTCTCACTGCTTTGAATGTGGTGAGGTAAGGATTTGGCTTAAGATTCTCTCATGGGCATGATTGGAGATGGTGAAAATAAAGGAATTTGGAGAATCAAATGTATAAGGTTATGGATGAATCAATAGTAGGGTATGAGATGGAATGTGAAAAGTCAGTTTTCAGCAAAATAGGGTGTATTGGTGAGTCACTCGTGACTGGGATGAGTCGCGAGTTCCAGTCGCCAGATAACAGAAAGGCCAATCTGTAATTTTTGTCCTGTAGTGATCTAGCTGTCTTGACCCTTCAACTTCCTACATGCTCCACATGTATGACACATTTTGGCGAGTCACCACTCGCGAGTCAGTCGCAAGATCCAGTCGCGAGTTGCCTCTTGAGGAAGTTACTAAACAAGTAACCACTCCAAAACTCACTATATAAGGACTCATCCACATCAAATGAGAGTAAGTTTCCACTACCCCTAAAGTTGGAATTCTTGAGGTCTAGAGAGAAAAACTAACTTAAGTATCGGAGGGTTCTTGGCCGGTTCACCCCGGTCACTTTTGATCTTGTTTTTCTTTCTTTTCAGGCCTTCCAAGCAACCACTAACCCATTGAAGCCAGGAGCATTCAGCCTACTGATTTTCTTTTCATTATCAGTTGGCGCCGTCTGTGGGAAAGGATTAAATTTGTGATTTGCAATTTATCTTTCTAAAGACAAAAGGTTGTATGGTCCGAACAAGGTCAATGGCCACTAGTCTAGGCCATCAAGAGAGTGGGAATGCTTCTAGCCACCCCAACTGCGCTCACTAGTCAGCACTTGTAATGCCACCACCTTCCGTCCAACAAATACAATACATGGCAGCCGCCATGCCAAAATCAACTAGCCAGAATCAGGAGTTGACTCGGGAGATCAACCAAAGAAGGCAACGTAACGAAAGGTGTGTGGAAGGGCAGGCTCAAAGTCAAAAAGTTAAAGAAGGAGAAATGTTGACCGCGAGAACCACTCAAGGGGTGCCTCTTCATGAAGGGTGCCACACTTGGAGAAGGAAATGGATCAAATGAGGAGAGCCATGGACGAGATGAGGGAGAATATAAGAAGGACAAATCACCTAGATGATTTAGTTGAACTGATTCTCCTTTCATGGCTTCCATCAATAGTCATCCCCTGCCTTCCAAGTTCAAGATGCCTTCCTTGAATTCATATGATGGAACTCGCGACCCGTGTGACCACATAGCAACTTTCAAGACTACAATACACCTTTAAGGAGTTCCAAATGAGATAATGTATAGGGCCTTCCCAACCATCCTTAAAGGGATAGCACGGGTGTGGTTTAGCAAAATACCTCCGAACACTGTTGGTTCCTTCGAGGAATTAAACAAGTTGTTCGTCAACAACTAGTTAAGCAAGTTGTTCATCAACAACTTTATTGAAGGACAAAGGCATAAATGCTCCTCGTCCAGCCTGCTGACTATAGAACAAGGAGAAAATGAGAGCTTGCGGTCCTTCATCACTCGCTTTAACAAGGAAGCCTTGACAGTAGATGAGATGGACGATAAGTTGATGCTAGCAGCCTTCCACAATAGAGTTAGTTTAGATTTATTCATCCACAAGTTTTATGATCAAAAGCCACAGACCATAGCTGAACTCATCCATTCAGCCCAAAGCTTCATGAATGCAGAGGATGCAATCATTGCCAAGAAGAGGAAGAGGGTAAAGCGAATAGAAGCAGATCTCCCATGCCATCCTGAACAGGGCCCTCGTCCAAAGAAGGTTCAAACGGGAGAAAAGAAAGACAACAGGAAGGTAGGGTCGTCTTCAGGAAGGAGTCAGCACTACACGCCCTTGAACACTCCACTTGATCAAGTGCTTATGCAAATTCAGGATGACCCATCCTTGAAGTGGCCAAAGAAGATGAAGGGAAATCCCAATAAGCGCAATAAGAACAAGTATTACTGCTTCCATAGAGATCACGGGCATGGCATGGACGAGTGTTATGACTTAAAGCAGCAAATAGAAAATCTTATCAAACAAGGAAAGTTGAGACATTTCGTTGGAAGAAATCATAAAGACAAGAAGTTGAAAGGGAAGGTAGAAGAGCCATCACGGCTCCTACTTGGAGAAATAAGAGTCATTGTAGGAGGAACTTCAACAAGGCAATCCTTTAAGTCAAGGAAGACCTACTTGAAGGTGGTACAAAATGTTTAACTCTCTAGATGACCACCAAGGATGAGGGGGGCAGACGAGCAAGCCATAACTTTCACAGATGAGGACGCTGAAAAAATCCATCACCCACATGATGATGCGATCGTCATCACTTTACTCATTGCGGATTATACAACTAGAAGGGTGTTGGTAGATAATGGAAGTTTGGCAGACATCTTGTATTACCCCACCTTCCAACAAATGAGGCTTAGATGAGATCAACTGCGTCCAATATGTTCACCCTTGGTGGGATTTGGAGGAATGAAAGTGCAACCTACACTTTTACATTACCTGTAATGGTAGGAGCATACCCACAACAGCTAACCAAGGAAGTGAATTTCCTCGTGCTGGACTGTTCATCTTCCTATAATGCTATCATTGGAAGACCAACTTTAAACAGTTGGAAGGCAGTAACATCTACCTACCACCTATCAGTCAAATTCCCAATAGAGTATAGGATAGGGCAAGTGCAAGGAGATCAGTTAGTTGTTAGAGAGTGTTACCTAGCCATGTTGGCTATGGACAAGCACGTACATACAATGAGCATAGAGGAGAAAAGGATTTTTGTAGAGCCCACCGAAGTATTGGAAGACATCCCTCTGTAAGAGGGTAATCCCGAGAAGTTTACTAGAATTGGAACAAGTATGAAGGAGAAGACTAAGCAAGACCTCGTCCAATTTTTAAGGAAGAGTATTGATGTTTTTGCATTGAGTGATGAAGACATGCCGGGAATTGACCCAAGTGTTATTACTCATCGATTGAATGTACACCCATCTTCCGAGCCTGTTCGTCAGAAGAAGAGGATCTTTGCTCTTGAGCAAGACAATGCTATCAAAGAAGAGGTCCAAAAGTTAACCACAACAGAATTTATTTGGTAAGTCTATTACCCGGATTGGTTAGCTAACGTGGTGATGGTCAAGAAGGCAAATGGCAAGTGGAGGATGTGTGTGGATTTCACTGATTTAAAAAAGGCTCACCCCAAAGATAGTTATCCTCTGCCACGCATTGATCAGTTGGAAGATTCAACGGCGAGTCATCAGTTGCTAAGCTTCATGGACGCCTTCTTAGGGTATATCCAGATAAAGATGGACAAGGCAGATCAAGAGAAGAAATCCTTCATTACCAGTCAAGGTTTATTTTGTTATAAGGTGATGTCCTTTGGTTTGAAGAATGCGGGGGCAACTTATCAAAGGTTAGTCAATCACATGTTCAATCTAAAAATAGGACGGAACGTAGAAGTTTATATGAACGATATGCTGGTGAAGAGTTTAGACGAGAAGAAACATTTGGACGACCTACAGGAGACCTTTGACACACTTAGACGATACAATATGGAGCTAAATCCAAGTAAGTGTGCCTTCGGGGTTTCGTCAGGGAAGTTTCTAGGATTCATGGTTTCATAGAGAGGAATTGAAGTGAATCCTGACAAAATCCAAGCCATTCTGAACATGGAACCACTAAAGAATGTCAAGGAAGTCCAGTCCCTCACTGGACGAGTTGCAGCTCTAAACAGGTTTGTTTCAAAAGCTTCAAATAAATGTTAGCATTTTTTCAAAGTTCTCAGGAAGGCATTCGAATGGACAAATGAGTGCCAAAAGGCCTTCTAGGATCTTAAAGCTTATCTTACCATGGCTCCCCTACTAAGTCCATCAATACCAGGTGAGGAGTTGTACTTATACTTAGTAGTATCCTCACATGCATAAAGTTCAACATTGATCAGGGAAGAAGGGAAAGTGTAGAAGCCTGTGTATTATACAAGCCGAGCACTAAGGAGAGCAGAAGGACGATATCCGATGATTGAAAAGTTGGCTTTTGCATTAATAACGACTTCTAGGAAGCTGAGGCATTATTTCCAGGCACATGTCATCAATGTCATGACGGATCATCCATTCAAGAAGGCGATGAACAAGTTGGAAGCCGCTGGATGATTGATCCAATAGGCCATAGAGTTAAGTGAGTTTGATATCAAGTATCAGCCTAGGAATGCAATAAAGACTCAAGCTCTTGTAGATTTCATTGTAGAATTCACTCCAAGTCATGATGATCAAGACAAGGTGGAAAAGGTTAAGGTATGGGTCGTCCATGTAGATGGGTTGTCTACACTATATGCAGGAGGAATAGGAGTTGTGTTGCAGTCTCCAGAAGGAAATAAGTTGAAGTATAGGGTTCGTCTACAGTATCAAACAATCAACAATGAAGTTGAGTATAAAGCCCTTCTTAAAGGGCTAGAATTGGCTAAGTCTTTAGAGGCTGAATCAATAGTCGTTCAGGGAGACTCTCAGTTGGTTATAGGTCAAGTGAATGGAACATGTGAAGCTAAAGAAGAACGGATGAAGAAATATCTTAATAAGGTGAGACGCCTTGTTAAGAAATTTAAAGAAGCTAATTTCATTAAAGTCCCAAGGGAAGAAAACATAGAAGCAGACGCTTTAGCAAATAAAGCATCAGCAGATGGATCGGTGGACGAGTTTGATGAAGTCCAATAAATGCCTAGTATAGATCTTTCAGAAGTATAATAGATAGAAGATGAAGGAAATTGAATGACCCCAATAGTCACTTACCTAAAAGATGGAAGGCTTCCAAAAGAAAAAGACGAGGCCAAAAAGCTAAGGATCAGATCAGCTAAGTACGTCCTTATAGACGAAGTGCTATACAAAAGAGGCTTCTCTCAGCTTTACCTAAGGTGTTCAGCTCCAGACGAAGCAAACTACATATTGAGAAAAGTTCATAAAGGAGCATGTGGCAACCATTCAGGAGCTAGAGCACTCGTCCACAAGGTCATTCGTGCATGTTATTACTGGCCAACCATTCAAGCAGATGCTAAGGCTTATGTGAAAGTGTGTGATCAATGTCAACGATTCAGTAATGTCCCTAGACAACCATCGGAGTACCTTACCCCGATAATGGCCCCATGGCCCTTTGTGCAATGGGACTGGACATTTTGGGACCCTTTCCAATGGGAACCAGGCAAATGAAGTTTTTGGTGGTGAGGATCGATTACTTCACTAAATGGGTAGAAGCTGAACCCTTAGCGAAGATCACACAGCAGAATGTAAAAAACTTCATCCGGAAGAGCATTGTGTGCCAGTTTGGAGTACCCAGAGTACTAGTATCAGACAATGGATGACAATTCGATAACACACCCATCAGAGATTTTTGCAAGCAACTTGGAATCAAGAATAATTATTTCTCACCTTCCCACCCACAAGCAAACGGATAAGCAGAAATAGCAAACCGATCCTTGTTGAAAATCATCAAGACTCAGCTTGAAGGGGCAAAGGGAGTATGGCTAGACGAACTACCAGGTGTTCTATGGGCTTACAAGATGACTGTGAGGACCCCCATAGGGAAAACCCCTTTCAAACTAGCCTATAGAAGCGAAGCAGTCATACCTACAGAAGTGCACATTGCCAACCACACGGTGATGAAGTATCAGGACAAGGAGAATGAAGAACAACTTCGTCTTAACCTAGATCTAATAGACGAGGTGAGGATGGATGCGAAGCATAGGATAGCAAGGTATAAAAATCTTATGGCTAAACAATACAATCCAATGGTCAAACCCAGGCACTTCAACATTGGGGTCCTCGTCCTTTAAAGGGTCTCCTTGGCAACCAGAAACCCGGCTCATGGAAAGCTAGGACCTAATTGGGAAAGACCTTATAGGGTTATCAACTGCAAAATGCAGGGATCATATTATTTAGAAGCCCTAGATGGACGGAAGCTAGAGCACCCTTGGAATGTTGAGCATCTAAGAAGATACTATCAATGAAGGGTGAGCCTAGACGAGCATCACCATGGACGAGCATCTATGGACGAAGTTGAAGTTATGTGTTGTTTTCCTTGTATTTGCTTATGTTTATTACTACTACTGCATGTTTTTAAATATTTTAATTCCCTAAAAGTGCATTAGTTTCTGACTTCTGTACTATCTATGGATGAATTTGTGATGGATGAAGTCATGTACTTAGTCTATCTGATTGTACATAAGTATTTTTAATTCTCTAAGGCACTAGCTTCTTAGCATATGTCATGCTTGTGGACGATGTTTATGTTATGTACATACAGTTTGGATTTCCAATGTATATAATGCTGTATGAATTTCCATTTTTTTGTGATTTCATTCAAATTAATCCACAAGAAGGCTAAAGGCCCAAGACGAGTAAAATCTCTGGACGTAGGGATGTAACGTCTATAAGCTTTCCTTAAAATAAGGATAAAGCAAAGAAAAATAAACCAAAGTTATATTCATCTAAGCATTGGACGAAGTAAAACCTAAGGTATATTCGTCTAATTAATGGACGAGGAAAAATGTGCACATAAGAATATTTCAAAGTCCATGGATAAATTTAACCAGCCAAATAGTCCAATCTTTGGACGAGTAAATGCTGGAAACGTCTTGACCAAAGAAGAATAAAGGATCATCCAACTTATGGACAAAGAATAATGCAAGATATAAGTCTAATATAGTGACAAATAAAGCTAGCAAAAACGATACCATTCATAGACAGGTTATACTTGTGAAATGTAAAAAATTGTAAAAGTGTTGAGCATGAAAAATTTATTTTAATATGGACGATGTAGATAAAAAATTCGTTCATATAGTCAGGACGAGATAAAATGTCCTCATAAGTGGACGGACCACACTTAAAACCATAGAAATAATATGGACGATGAGAACAAAATTCATTCATAAAGCATATAACATGTTCAACACCAAGTAAGAAGTGAAGATAAAAGTAGACATTCATTCATAAAAGCTAAAGAAGGGTAGACGACCATCGTCCAAAAACCCTTGAGTTATTTAAAGCCAAATGAAGGCTATTGCACTTTTGTGCGTCCATAAACTTGGACGAGAGAATTGTACTTGAATGAATTTTTTTTAAAAAAAAAAAAGAAAAAAGAAAAAAGTAAAGTCCAAAACAACGGGAACTTCCAATAAATTAAAGCGATAAAATTTTTCTAAAATAAAAATAAATCTACTGGGATAAACCACTAGGGGCATCACCCCCAGACTTTGGGTCGTCCTCGCTAGCATTAATGGCGTTCTGAGTAGTTTCAGTTGAAGCATCGTCCACCACGTTGACATCCTCTGAACTCGTCGGAAGCAGGGAACTCTCTGTGGCAGTGGGAATTTTGAAGGAGTTGAAGTCCACTTCGGGATAGGTCTCCTTGGCATTAGCATGGAAGTCCTCAAAGCCAGCAACATAATAACGATTTAGACGATTCTTGAACTCGTCTAACCTCATAAAAGCTGTAATAACTTCTTCCTGAGCCTTCTCCATGGACGGGGTTAGCCCTAAAACCTTTCCCTCAAGGTGAGCAATACGGGTCTTCTTTTCAATGGAGTCATCCTTTAGCTCTTCCACTTCGTCCCTTAACTTCTTCTCAATTCCCTGTAGACGATTGAGATCCTCAGTCAACCTGATCACCTCTCCCTTCTTCAAATGAACCTCATTGTTCAGCTCTTTGCTCTTCTGCTTGGCAGCCTTAACCTCGTCACAAAACTCCTTAGCTTGGGTGGACGCAGTGTAAAACTTTGACATGGCCTATAGATGGATGAAGGAGAGTTAAAATTTTCTTTGAAATTTTTTAAATAAAACAAAGACAATGAAAATTACATACCTTAAAAAGGTCATGGCTAGCAAAACGCTCAAAGTCCTTCATTGACATGTTATAACATGAGTTCACCTCATTGTCAGTGATGATTCCTTTGAACGTCCTCCAAGCATTAGTATTGAGCAACAATTGAACCTCACCGCAGTAGCCGAACCGTGGTTTGGGCCAACCAACAAACCCGACACCGGCGAGTGGAGCACGATGGGCCTTCCAACACCGGTGCGGTAAGACCATCAGACTGAAATCCTGAAATCGATCCTCTCCCGTACCAAACCAATATCTGTGTGTGTGTGTCTATATATATATATATATATATATATATATATATTACGGACTGAAAATGAAACAACGCCATTTCAGTAAGTTGTTTTAATAAAAAAAGAAAAGAAAAAAAAAAAAGAAGACAAAACGCCGACGTTTTGTGGTAGGGTTTAGGTGATATAAATACCTTCTTTACTCTCTCAACATTCAGAACTCTCTCTCACTCTCCCTCGTCTCTCACCTCTCAAGCCTCACTGCCCTCACTCAACAGCATCAAACTTGCTAGCTCACTCATCACCGGATAGCACCAAAGCTGGTACGTCAGTTTCTCACTCTCACTCTCTGCTCTCTCTAAGCTACTAGCTCACTACTGGAATTTTTCCCTTTCACTGCTAGCTCACTTTTTACTAATGAGTAATGACCAATGTATTTTTATTTTATTTTAATTTTTGAAGGATTTTGAATTTAAGCTAGAAAGCTATTGCGTAAGTGCTTAACTGTAAACTGCTTATTGGACATTTTGTTTTATAGGTTTTTGACAACTTGCTAAATAAATAAATAAAGTTTGTATAAATGACAGGTTTTTTTTTTTTTTTAAATATGTTTTTTTATGTCTGAACTGTGAACAGGTTAATGTGTGAACAAATTTGTGTGAAAAGTTTTTCAAGTGGACATTTTACTTGAAAATATGAACATGTTTTTGTACTGATATTGGGCTTGAAAGCCCAATTTTTTTTTATAAAAAATTAACAGTTTTTTTAATGTTTCAAACCGATCAAACTGATTAAACCAACCGCAAACTGACCCTAAGCAGTATGCATCGGTTCCAATTATGAGAAAACCGATCCCTATCGGTTCGGTGATAAATTTAGGAAATAACCGGCCTTACCGAACTGCGCTCACCCCTACCAAGCATAACCCTCGTCTAGTACCAATTTGGGAGAAGGCTTGGTTTTCTTTGAAGGGTGGGCCCTGTGAGGAGCTTTGGCTACAGGAGGAGGGAGGTCTTCAGGCTAGATGGGTGGAGTAGTCTGGACGGATGGAGTTTCTGAGGTACCAAGTTCACTTCTAAGGCGTCCAGGTGTATCATCGCTGAAGAGAACTTTGGAACCTTGGGAGGAGGAGTCTTGCCAGACTTCTGTTTTTTGGAACCTCGACTAGTAGGAAGGTCACCAAGGTCCACAGAGCTGGATATACCCTTCCTCTTTCCAGCCTGGATGCTAGGCTTCTAGACGACTAGGGGAGTGACATCATCCAAGACTTGTACGTCCTCTTCACCCTCAGTACCACTTGCAACGCCTTTCCCTTAATTTTCCTTCATAGTGGCCACCCCTATGTTGAAAAGGACGAAGTTAGTGATAAAAAAAAAATAAAAAATAAAATAAAATGGACGATACTTACTTCGACGAATGGTCTCCTAGTGAGCAAGGTTTTCAGTAGTAGGCTCAGGACCAAGTGCCCAAGTAGCTAGACGACTCAGGGTCACCAAGCTGTGGAAGGACCTCTCAGGGAAGGCACGAACTTTATTAATGCACTCTAAATAAAAATTGTCCAAATGTGGACGAGTAATAGTTGCACCAAATACAAGAGAAGGTTAGACGAGGAAAAAGTTAGATAAAATAAATAAAAGAAAGGAAGAAAGACATACCCTCAGGACGAAGATGACCTAGGGGGCTAGTAAAATGAGGGAATGGGGCACTATATACATCAATTGGGTCCCTAGCCCAATTTCCAGAAATAAAAAAGAATTCTTTTTTCCAAAGACTGTCAAAAGATCTACGTTCTTTAATCAAACTAAACTGAGGGCCCCTAGAAGAGAACTGGTAAAAACCAGCAGATTGTTTAATTTCTGAAGGCTTATAACAATAAAGGAACTCGTCCACTGTGATTGGACGGTTCCCATCAAGCGCCTCACGCCATAACACTTGTATGGTAACTATTGTCCTCCATCCATTAGGGTTAAGCTGATTTGGTCCAATACCCAACCTATGGAAGAGACCTCTACAAAAGGAGTTCAAAGGAAATCTAAGACCTGCTAGAAGGTAGGAGGCATATGCACCAAAACCTGAAGAAGGAGAACAACATCATTCCCCTTCTTCAAGTAGATGAGGTCTAAACTCGCTAGGAATTTGGTATCTACCTACAAGAGTTTTTAACTTGCTTACGTTCAAAGTAGGCGCTACCTCAAGGGCATAACTATAGATTACATTATCTTCCTCCTCTTCATCTTGAGGAGGACTAGGTGACCTTCTGGACGAGCTAGCCTTAGCCCCAGAAGTCATCCTACGTTGCATCTCCTAGAAATCCTTTAAAGGAAAACCAGGGACCCCAGACGAATAATGCTCGTTTGAGGAACTACTGTCACTACTATAACTTGTACTACCTTCACTGCTCTCATAACTACCGCCACCACTCTCAGAGGACACGTCTTGATACTCATCTATCTCTCTCTCTAAGCTACTACTAGATGTCAACATAGTAAGAAGAATGAACAAAGACGAAAACCTAAGGATGAAGGGAAGGAAGTACCTGACGAGACTAGAAGATGAGGACTAGACGGGGCTTTTGGACGAAATGACAGAAAGGAAATTATCAGAACAGTAAAAGGGCAAGAGAGAGAATGTACATATTTATAGGGCCTAGAGGTGGGTCAACGAAGCGACACGGACCAACCAAAAGTTGACACGTAGCATTCTCCTCGAAAAGTAAATCGATGCGACCAGCCAACCAATAAGATTATGACACGTGGCACAATTTGGAACAACAAAATTCACCCAGAGTAAGGACGACATATGGTACAACAATTGACCATAAAAATGTTGACGCGTGTCAAAAACTAATAGTTATACTACAGTGTTCTGGACAACCTTTGGACAAGGGGGCAACTGATGGTGAACTAAAAATCGGACCATCTCTAATTCGTCCATAGAGTTGTCCAGGACCAAGAAGGTTAACCCAACATAGGAAGGCCAATCCACCGCGAAGAGGTCGTCCACGGGTATGAAGGTCGTCCATCAGGGAAGCAGCTGGACGACCTCGCAACACTTAGAAAATTTTCAGAATAGATCTACACACAAAAGCTTACAATTCAGACCATGTTCTACTGTTTAGAAGTATAAGCAAAATCCTTGTTCAACGTTATAACTTCCCACTAAGCTCTTAACTTCTAATGGCAATTGTAGAAGATAAGATTGAACCTTCTAACTTCTATAGCAATTGTGGGAGTTAAGTCTGAATCTTTTAACTTCCGTACATGTTGAGGAAGTTACTAAACAAGTAACCACTCCAAAGCTTATTATATAAGGACTCATCCACATCAAATGAGAGTAAGGGGCTGTTTGGTTTTTTGAAAACAATTACTCATCACTCCTCACTCAATTTTTGTCACTCATCACTCATCACTTAAAATACCCTAATTTCCTAAACCCCACCCGTTTGGCATACTATTTTCAGCTTCTCATCACTCAATTTTTTCTACTTTTTGTGGGACCCATACCTGAGCACCATGTCATAAGTTTTGTTAGCCTACCCGCCTCACCCTCACTCTTTTCATTTCATTTTCTTCCCCTTCAGTCACCATTGCCCTGCTACTCTCACTGAAGTTGTCCTCTTTCTCTTTCATTTCTCATGTACACACACATCAACAAGAACAATCCTATCCCAAACGTACCGCCAAACCGTCATAAACATACAAACACAAATGAATACAAACATAAAATCATAGGTACCCACAAATGTTCAAATCAAAACCCACAAATACCTAAATCACAAATCACAAATACAGACCCTCTTAAACGTACAAAGTTACAAACATAAACCTATAGATGCCCAAATCAAATCCAAACCCACACCACAAATCTGAACCTATAACAGCCACACTACAAATCTGAACCACACACACACACCCATATCTCAAAAATCAAAACCCTATAACCACATCTTAAATCTAAACTCCGCACCCACAAGATAGAAGGAGAAAAAAAATTTTGATCTTGCCAAGGAGATAGAGAGAACTCTGCAAATCCGGTGGAGGGTAGAGAGGTGCAGCAAGAATCACCTGAGATGCTTGGCAGATCTGGTGGAGTGCATTGTGTTCATCATAAAGAGAAAGGAAGAAGCACCGGTGTGAGGAGTTAGAAAGAAAAAAAGAAAGAGATAAAAAAAAGAAAGAAGGAAGGAAGCTATGGAGAGAAAGCAGAAGTGAGGAAGAAAGAAAGCAAAGGCAAAAGAAAGAAAGAGAAAAAGAAGGAGACGTTGGTGTCAAGAGTTGAGTGTGACAATACAATGTAATGGGTCCCACAATTTTCCTTTATTTACCAAATTGCCATTAAACGCATATTTCAAACATTTGAAAACACCTAAAATGTGTTTTCAGTTTCCATAACTCATCACTCAAAAATCAGAGAATTGAGTGATGGAAACAAAAACTAGAAACACATCCAAATACACTACTCAGCCATGGGACCCACTAATTTTGAGTTATGGGTGATGGAAACAGAGTTATGGGTGATGGAAACTAAAAATCCAAATAGCCCCTAAGTTTCCACTACTCCTAAAGTTAAAATTCTTGAGTTCTAGAGAGAAAAACTAATTTAAGCATCGGAGGGTTCTTGGCCAGTTCACCCCGGTTACCTTTGATGTTGTGTTTCTTTCTTTTCAGGCCTTCCAAGCAACTACTAACCCATTGAAGCCCGAAGCATTTAGCCTACTGATTTTCTTTGCATTATCAAAATCTAATGAAGGTTTTAGTCTTTTCATAAAAAGGAAAAAAAAAAATTTGAAAGTCCAATTAAGAATACTTTATTCCATTCTTCATGTACTAAAGTCAATATAGAGACCATTTTCTAAAAAATTGTGGAAAACTCCTCTGGTCAGTTCTAAATTTGTGGCTGATCAGTTATGGTTATCAACCGGACTTCGACGACTCTTTTTACTCTTTTAGGAAGCAAGTGGCTGCTTTTATATACATCATCATAATTAATTTCTCTTATATTAAATGAGTAAATTTAATAATTATCATTACTTAATAGTTTAAATCTTAGGAATAATCTGTAATTTCTAGTGGTATTAAATTTAAAGATTTTTAACTTAAAAATCTGGGATAATCAGTAATTCATCGCTTACAATTTCTTATACTGCCGAAGAATACTATATTAATATAAATAAATGAAGGAAAAGCTTATGGTAGGTTATATGGGAGTCGTTTGTTACCATTGTTTAAACATCAGTTTTTAGTATTTAAACAACATTACATGTATTTTCATACACTTTTTTCATCTACATGTATTTCCAAAAAATACAAACAACGTTACTAGAAATCTCTTACCAAATGTGCTTATGAGAACCAGCCATGTTCAATATCATCATGTGACAGTGACTCCCACATGGTCCCACCCATGACCCAATTACCAATATGCATATATGGCAGCTTCAGTGTTTAGAGCATTCGCAATGGAAAATTGTATCATATCCTATTTTACCGTCTCAAAAATCTTCTTTGTTAATTATACCATATCTTTTTTTTTCTTTTTTCTTTTTTTTTTGGTTAAGAGGAATATATATTAAACTAGGAAGCCATAAAAGGCGAAGTTGTGGCTGTGCGCCTTATAAAATACAACCCAGCAGCATTAGTGCTTAACATATTACACAAAACATCATTAGATGGCAGATCTAATACAACAAAATCCTCAGCAAGTGAACAACCAGCACGAGCGAGATAATCCGCACATCTGTTCGCCTCTCTAAAGGTATGTATGACCTTGAAGCGATGAAATTGCCCCAGAAGGTACCTGCAATCATTAAGGAGAGGGGAATATGATCTGTTAGAGGTAGAATTGGTCGAGACAAGATTTACTACAGTGATAGCATCAAGTTCAACAACAATATGCTGAATGCCAAGTTGAGCAGCAAGTAACAATCCATCTCTCAAGGCCCAACACCCAGCTATGAAACTGGAAGCCACACCAATTTTTCTCATGTAACCCTTAATCCAAATCCCATGTTCATCCCGAATGAGGCCTCCCCCTCCAGCCTTACCCGGATTTCCTTGAGAAGCCCCGTCTAAGTTAAGTTTGAACCAGCCATGATCGGGTTTATGCCAACGTATTGGAGTGATAATGTGATGTTTTAGTTTCTGCCTTTTCCCCACACAAAAAACATACTCCCTTGCCAGATTGATACATACAGCATGAAGGTTAGAATTAATAACAGAGTTCTCAAAAACCACTATGTTCCTATGGTTCCACAAACACCATATCGCAAAGGGAAAGAGTGAAGACCAAGGAATGCCATTAGCTTGGATCTAGTTGTTGCAAAGACAGTTCTACTTGAACCACTCAAGCAAATCCAATTGAAGAAAATTTGTACATGACTGTGGGGTGCCAAGCTTATTCCAGAACCGCAAAGCAAAAGGGCAGTCCCGCAAAAGATGTATGATAGATTCTTCTTGATTTTGACACAACGGACAACAAGTGGTGCATTCAATGCCCCTGGCATTGAGAACTTGCCTAACTGGGACGCTGTGATGAAAGCACAGCCACAAAAAATGCTTGATTTTTGGAAGTGTGTCCAACTTCCATGCCAAAGTATCCTCTTTATCGCCAAAAAATTGCATAGGAGTGGCACGGATTTTTTCCCGGATTTCAGAAGGTAATTCAAAGGATATTTTTTCCCAACACCAACTCCCAAACTGGAACATATCAGTGATGGTTAAATCAGCTTCATGTCTTGTAAGGGGCCCCTCAATAAGTTCCCTTATTGTGTACCCCTTAACCCATTTTCTCTTCCAGAATTTAAGGTTGGAGTTAGTCCCCACATTCCAACAAATACCTTTTTCAAACACAGTGAATCCCATCTTGACAACAGTCCAAATGGGGGAGCAAGGCAACTTGTCAGGTTCCTTTGAGCATCGCCGGGACTGAGAATAGTATTTATTCAGCACAACTTTGGCCCATAGCGAGTCTTTTTCCTGATAAAGCCTCCAATTCAGTTTAGCAAGGAGGGCAATGTTCCTCGCCCTAGCCACTTGTATACCCAGATCACCTTCATCCTTAGACTTTATAATTTTGTTCTAACCAACCAAGTGTAATTTTTTTTTCCGTAGTGGAGCCCCATAGGAAATCTCTATTAATTTTATCTATTTTTTCACAAAGATGCACAGGAAGTGCAGCCCCCTGCATCACATATTTGGGGATAGATGTCATGACAGATTTAACCAACACAGTTCTACCGGCAAAAGATAAAAACTTAGCCTTCCATCCAGAAAGTTTAGAAATGATCCTTTCAGCAATGAAGTTGTATTGAGATCTGATAGCTCCTTTGTGTCTTAACGGAATACCCAAGTATTTACCCAGTGAAGAAGTAGCTTGAATGTTCAGAATGGCACTAATATTCTCCTTGACACCCTCATGAGAGTTCGGAGAGAAATAAACTCGGGATTTATCAAAATTCACAAGTTGCCCGGATTCTTCACAGAATTTGTCCAGCACCTCCTTAATGGCCCTGGCTCCAACAGTGTTAGCCTTAGCAAAAAGTAAAAGGTCATCAGCAAAAAATAAGTGAGAAATCTCTACATTATTTCTGGAAGCTTTCAAAGGGGTCCACTTCTTCTCCAAGCAACTCTTATTTATCAGGAATCCAAGATACTCCATACACAGAATGAAGAGGTATGGGGAGAGAGGATCGCCTTGGCGAATCCCTCTAGAAGGCTTAAAGGCTTCAAGTTTGCCTCCATTAAACAAAATAGAGATGCTAGATGATGAGACACAGCTCATGATTAACTCTATGAGAGCGTGGGGAAAGTGAAAAGCTCTAAGGACTTTAAGAATGAAAAACCACTCGAGGCGATCATACGCCTTGGCAAGGTCAATTTTTATGGTCATGAATCCCACCTTGCCTTTCTTATTATCCAAAGTATGAATAAGTTCCTGCGCAATGACAACATTATCCAAGCCCCTCCTCCCTGTCACGAAGGCTGCCTGATTAGGTGAGACCAACTTATCAAGCAAGGGTCTGATACGGCCCACGATGATCTTGATAACCACTTAGTAAATGGTATTACAGAGGCTGATCGGCCTATAGTTATGAAAGCTTTCCGGGTTAGGGCATTTCGGAATGAGAGTTATCAAGGTTTCATTCATGCAATCTGGTATCCTTCTCATATCAAAAATGGAGATAATTTCATTACTCACAGAGATATTAACATCGGCCCAGAAATATTGAAAAAAACCAACATAAAGGCCATCGGCACCAGGAGCTTTGAAAGGTTTCAAGGCCCAGAGACCCTGCCTAATCTCCTCTTCCACAACGGGTATACTTAGGAAATTCCTTTCCTCCTTAGACAGAAAGCAACAACCAAAATTCTCAATATCAGAGGAAAGAGTCGAGAAAACCATCCCAGTTTCAAACAACTTGTGATATTCTGACCAAATGAAGTTTTTAACTCCAGCCTCATCAGTAATCCAATCACCCACTGAATTCTTAATGCTCTTGATTTTATTCTTGTGTCTTCGCATGAGAGTGGAAACATGAAAAAAGGAGGTGTTACGATCCCCATAAGCAGCCCAATTAAGACGAGATTTTTGTGCCCAATACTCCTCTTCCTGTTGCATGATTGCTGAGTATTCCCCCGCCAAGTCCCTTTCAAGTTGAACAGGGAATTGGCTGGGCCCATTAGCAAGGGCTTTTTGGACACCATAAAGCCTGGCTAACACTCTTCTTTTCCGGGTAAAGAGGTTTCCAAAAACTGTTCTATTCCATTGCTTAGCACTCTCAGTGAATTTCTTAATAGCCACACCCAAGTTAACTTCCAATTCCCAAGCTTTCTTAACAACATTAGGAAAATCGGGATGATGAATCCACATAGTTTGGAATCTAAAGGGCCTATTCTGATCCGTAGGGGGGGAGCGAGAGAGTTCAAGGAGCACAGGACAGTGATCAGAGAAAACCCTTGGCAGATGGGTCACTAAAGCCTCAGGAAACAATAATCTCCAATTCGGGTTGGCAAAGCAACGATCAATGCGCTCCAAAATCAAGTCTAAAACTTGTCTTGAATTAGACCAGGTGAATTTAGGCCCAGAAAACCCAAGATCAAGGAGATTACAATTATCTAAACACTCTTTAAAGTCAAGGGCTCTGTTAAGATTAATCCATCTTCCCCTAAGTTTATCCTCCCCACAGAGCACCTCATTGAAGTCCCCAAGGAGCAGCCAGGGAAGATTATGAAGTTTAGCTACTTGCATTAAGTTGGCCCACAGAATTTTTCTTTCATTCACACGTGGACTAGCATAAATAGGAGAAATAAGCCAAGTAAGGTTTGAGTGACATACCTTGATAGTGGCATGGATCTCTTGCTCCGTGGCAGACAGCACAAAAACTTCAACCTCTTCTTTTTTTCCATAAAAGCCATAGACCACCAGCGTACCCAACAGTTTCGGTGGCGAAAAATCCATCAAAAGGGAGCTCCTCAATGATCTTAGCAGCTCTCACACCACCAACTCTAGTCTCTGTAATGATCAACATAGCAGGAAAATGATTCACCATTATCTCCATCACACGTCTTTTAAAATCTGGGTTCAGGGCACCCCTACAATTCCACAAGTTGATATTCATTTTTACACAATGGTTATTTGGAATTTCCAGCGGACTAGTTCCCATCCTGGCTAAGGCTATCATGCTCCATCCCAACCTCCTCAACAAGTCCTTGGAAGCCACCCATTCCGGCTTCCACACTACCATGTAGCTCAAAATCCCTTGAATATCCTCCCGGCAGCAAAGAAGAAGATCGCACCTCTTCATATGGTTGACAGTCTGAAATAGCTTCATGGTGGGGAAGTTCCCCAGATGAGATGTCACCGTTCCCCTGAAGTCGATCACCTTCCTCTCCTGGACAAGCCATCCGAATTCGTCCAAGTGGGGTTGCACTAATGGCCGCCTTAGCATGTTCAAGTTCTGAGCCTCTGTCTTTGATATCAATGGAACATCTGTGAGGAACTTCCACCATGGGTTTGGGGTTGTTCCCCAAGTTCTGAGCCTCTGTCTCTGATACCATATCATTTTACAACACACTCAACATCTCAATTTTTATTTTTCTATTCTACTCATTAAAATAATATATATTATCCACTTATATAATATATTTCAATACAACTCTCCCTCTCTCTTCTCACCCATCTCTCTTTCACTTTATCAATTAAAATATATTATAATTTTTACAATTGTGCTAAAGTGTCATCCTACATTTAGGATGGCATTGTAGCACAATTGCAAAAAAAATTGCAATTCTAGCATTTTACAAGTTGGGTTGCCAACACCTTTTTGTACCTTGATTGTACTTTTTCCCTACATTTCTCATATGCAATTGACAATGGGAATACTCTTACAAAAATGAACGAAATTGGAATAAATAAATAAAATCAGATTATCGAAGCATGCGCAAGCCAATTGCATTTGCACTCACTACGATAATTCACTGTAAACCGTCCACTTTGAGTCATTACCAGTAGCCCGCTGATTAGGGAGCGTGTTTGAAGTTGGATCAAATAAATAATAATATCTTTCTCCAAAATAATAATAATAATAATAATATCAAGTGATCAAAAATCCTACCAAATCACCTCTATACATTATTCTCAGTAAAGTTTCGTTCCTTAGATTTTCAAAAAAGCAAGTGTTTTTTGAGAAAATCAACCTACACCATTTTTGTTATAGTCTATCTTATCAAAATTATAGCAAAACCACAAAACCGCAAAAGTTGTGGTATAAAAGTTATGGCTTGTACAACCATAGACATCAGCTTACATTCATCAGTAATTGATCTCAGTAAGAGATGCTGGTGGGTTTCCCAACCACACCTTTATATCCTCTAGAGCTCTGGTTGGTTTTGGCTATATTCTTCTAAATAAATCTGCAGAACTAAATGCGTAGACATGTATGCACACAAATAGGTGTTGTATATATAGGTATATACAATGATAGGTTGTAATAATAATATAAGGGTGGAAAGTATTTATTTGTAAAATGAATAAAGTGAAAATTCAAGTTTTGGAATTTTCAGAGTGAAATTTGAAATTCAGTATGTTCGATGGGTAGAAACTTTTGCTCAATCGATCGAAATGATGAAGAAAATAATCCAGGAGTCTCTGGATAATTCGATCGCGCGCTATTCGATTCTTGTTCAATCGATCGAAAAGAGCATTTGATCGATTGAAAAGAACTCTCGATCGATTGAAACTCGTAAAACTGAATTTTCTGCAAAACTTTCTGGTAAATGTTCTGAATGTTTAAAAATGTTTCAAGCCTTGTGAATGATTTTATGAAACATTGTTACTCTCCAATGGTACCTTTTGAGCTTGAAGAGTTATAACCCTATAGGTATAAATAGAGATTTGTGTTCATAAAAACACAAGAAATTCTGTGGGTATTCTCCAAAATTGCTATTGTAGAACCCAATAAACTTGGTTGTATCTTGGGGGCAAGTTTGTAAAAACTCTTTAGCAACTTGTGTATGAGGACAAATATTGTCTAAGGATAACATTCAATTGTGCCTCCAAGTCAATCACTAATTTCTATTTACTTGATGTGTTCATCTTGTTCATTCATCATTACTCCTTGATTTGGTGAAATCCCTAACAATAGGATGGCTACAACCCAAGTTTATAGATTTTGTTTTGTATGATAGTTCGTCTACGGACATTTGAGAGATATCTAACTCTAATTTCAGAGGTCTGTACTGTTAGTATATATGGTAGTTAGTTCAGCCCATTATGCTTGGAACCAATATACAAGTACATGCATATTACCTGTACTTCACATATACCCTACCTATACTTTAACAGGAGCTTAACGCCTAGACCTTTATTAGCTCTATAGTTTTCTTAAAGCATCTCCAATTTATAAAATAAATAAATAAATAAGGATTTTAATTTAATATTTAATTGGCCACTGACATTTGGCAAAAGATTGTAAAGTGCATAATGGAGGAGACTATGGTTGTTGTATGTTCAGTAAACTATCTATGCACAGTTGATAGCTGTCATCTGTAGCTTCTGCTGCAAATTAGAGCATCTCCAATAGGTTCTCTAAAACCAATTTTGGAGAACAAACACACCAAAACTCACTCCAACGGCTTCTCTGAAAGCAAAACTTTTCCATTTTTTTTTTTTGAAGTTGCTACAATGGTTCTCTTTATCTAGAGAACACTGTAGCAACTCCAAATGAATTTTTCTTCTTAAAAAAATTATACAACTCAATAAAAAACAATTCTTTCTCTCTCCTCTTACCACGGTTACAAACACAACAATCCTTTCTCTCAAACATCTCTAAACTCAAGTATAATCAAAATACAAACTCAAAAACACAATCTTAAAATTAATCAAATCATGACAATAAAAGCAAAAAAAAAAAGACACAAGCCATCTGACCCATTTGGGCTGCGTTGGGGAGGAAGATGAGTGACGGCGGAGCAGAAGACGCGGCTTGGCAGAGTGAATGCCGATTCTCCTCCGGCCTGTGTCCTTCGATCAACAGTGGAGCAAGCAAGATCTCTCGCTTGTTCTTTCTCTCTCTACCTCTTTCTCTGTTTCTTATCACACAGAGAGTTAGAGAATGTTCTGGAATCAAGTAGAAAAATTAAAAAAAAAAATAGAAAAAAGAGAGAGCTGGAGAAAGAAAGAGAGAGAGAGAGGTTTTGGAATCAAGTAGAAAAAGAACAAGAAGCAGAGAAAAAAAGGGGAGGATGGAAATAGGAGTGGGTATACGTGTGTGGTGGAGAAAAAAAGAAAAAAAGAAGGAATGTGTAGATGAAAGAAAGGAAAAATAACATAAAGAATAAGAAATGGCAATTCAAAAATGCTACCACAATATTTTCACAATAAATATTAAGTAACATATTGTTATTAGCTAATATTGGTGAG
Source organism: Notholithocarpus densiflorus (assembly GCA_030021035.2). Taxonomy (NCBI): domain Eukaryota; kingdom Viridiplantae; phylum Streptophyta; class Magnoliopsida; order Fagales; family Fagaceae; genus Notholithocarpus; species Notholithocarpus densiflorus. Next base: position 1,953,102 of record JARYZH020000006.1, on the reverse strand, counting down.
TAAAAAAATGATTTCAGTGGTGGGTTCAAATTAGAACTAGTAACAACTTTCCATATAAGATTTTGTTATGATTCTTATGAAAGTATTGTAAAAAGTATTGTGGACGTAACACTTTTTGTTGAAAAATATAATTGTTGGGAATGAATAGAGGAAGAATAAATAAAGATTAAAAAAGAATAGAGGATGAATGAAGAAATAATATTTAAATGAGATGGAGAAAGGATAGAGAATTTGTTGGAATGTGTATTTGAAAAAGTGAGTAGGTAAAAGGTAAATGTCACTGTTCATTGTCCAAACAGTACAAAAATTTAGACAATCTACTGGAGATACTCTTAGTCTAATATAAAATATATAAAAATATTGCATCTCTCTCTCTCTCTCTCTCTCTGGTGTTGTTATCCTGGGTAGTGAATATTAAAGAATTAATTGGCACCATTAATAGGGGAAAAACAAAAATATACGAATAATTAAACAGCTATATATTATTACTATAACCTTGTTCAAGCAAACGTAAAGATACTGACTCAAGGAGAGTCTATATATATATATATATATGAAAAGAGAGTACTATATACTATGTAACTACAAAAATCTATGCATAATAGTGTGTTCTAGTTAGCTCAATTAGTAAAGTCTCTGATGGTTGAATAAAAGATTTGGAGTTCAATCCCTGCCTACACCAAAAACCGATCGATGTCATAGTTTGATGGTAAAGAGCTATCATAAAAAACGGATGCCATAGGTTGTAACTCTAAAAAAAATGAGCAACTTTGTTACTTTTTTTTTCTTTTCTTTTTAAAGATGAAGCAACTTGATTATTACTTTCGTGTTTGACAAATCTAGCCTCCAAATATTGTAACTGTAATTAGATTTTGCTTAATCTAAAACATGGCTAGTCCTCGTCAGGTTCGCTTCTCTTAGGCACAAGGCTCTCATTAGAGCATTCACATTCGGTTTCTAAAAATTATCTCAAAAGTTATTTTATCTATTATACCATACCATTTTACAATACACCTAATATCTCATATCTAATTTATCTCATCTATTCATTAAAATATTAATTTCACCGCCTCTTTCTCTCTCTTCCTCTACTTTTTCTCTCTTTGTCCCTTTTCCTCTTCATAAAAAATAATTAAAAAAACCTAGCCACCACTAGGAAAAAAAAAAAAAAACACTAACCACCACTGCCATTAATAACTGCCATCAACACAACCAAAACCACCACCATTAACCCACTCTTCCTCTCCATTTCACTGTGTCTAAAAGATCACCACCACTGCCACTCACATTCTACCTTAAAGCAACCAACAACCACATCAACACAATACCTACTACCACACACACAATACCCAAAACCATAAACCTCCACAACCACAACCACAACCACAATAGACAATAAACCACCACCATCATTCATCCATCCCCACCACCGCCATGAATCAAACCCACAACACAACAGCAAACAGTGAAACCCACCCACCACCACCAACACGGCAACCCCTACCTCCACATACATACACCCACAGATGACCCATAATAAAAACCCACCCCTTCACCACCACCACGACAACCCCCACCTCCACCATCATCGTGTTAGGAACCTATATTCCAATTGCAGTGTAATTGTACATGTGGACTTTATTGATTATAATAGATAGGTAGTTACTAGTTAGTTACTTTGGGGTTAAGGGTTACCACACTAGTTAATAAGGTGAAGAGTGGTTAAGAGGGTGAGTTAGTTGTACTATGAGTTAGTTAGGATTACACGAGTATAAGGAAGGAACTGTGTAACAGAATACATTCATTGTTTTGATGAATAATACATTGCTCATTCTCTCTCTCTCTCTCTAATCTTCCATGGAGACCAGGTCCCCTTGAAGTGACCAACCCATTTTCATTCCAATCTACAAACAGAGCCCTAACACATCGACACCCGCCACCACTGCAACCCGCCACCACTACCATCATATTAGTCACAAACCCAACCACACATACACCCACACTTATCAAACCCACCGGCGCCGCAACCATCCACCACCAAAACACTGCAAATCGGTAGAGATCGGACCGATCTTTACTTCTCTGTTCTTTTAGCTTAGAGGCCCAATTGATCTCAACCAACCCACTACCCATATCGGACCAAGCACACCCACGCCACGCCGATTGCAACCAAACCACATGCTAGACCAAGCATACCTCGAGGCCCAATCGATCTCAACCAACCCACTACCCATGTCAGACCAAGCACACCCACGCCACGCCAATTGCAACCAAGCAAACCACATGCCGGACTAAGCAAACCTAATCAAGCTCACCCACTACCCACGTTGGACCAAGCAATCCCAACCAAGCACACCCACACCGATCTCAACCAACCACACGCCGATTGCAACCAACCACACCCATGTCAGACCCACGCCAGAAAAAACCCAGCACTGTGAGTGAGAGAGAGAGAGAGAGAGAGAGAATCAGAGAAGAGGGAAGTGAGATCAAAGGGAGAATGGGAAAAAAAGAGAGAAAGAGAGTATGAGGAGCAGAGACAAAAAATTAATTTAATATTATACTAGTTGCTATAGTACAGTCATACAAGTAAGATGGTACTGTAGCACTATTGTAAAAAAATTTACAATTAAAAGTCCAGGTAATGGCTTGTTTTGTGCTTTAATGCTAAAATTTCCCAACATATACCATTTACAAGACCCAATGTGAATGCTCTATGAGCATTCACAATAAAAGTATTAAAAGCTATTTTTAACACTTTTAACACCTCACACACTAAAACATCCATTGCGTCAAAGTTGCTAAAGCTATTTATTTTTAACATCTAGATACAATAAGTTGTCATTTCTAACACCTCACTGTAGCAAGAAGTTATACGTAAAAAATATTATCTTAATACTTTCTCACTTTAACTACCCATTTTCTCTTTTATTTAATTGATTTATCTCTTTGATTCTAACGCCATGTCCAGTGGCTCTGGTCCCTCCCCAGCTCCCCTTCTCCCTCTCACCCAATCCCTTCCTTCTCCTTTTGAAACCAAACCCAAGCCAAAACTTCATGGCCATCTCTTCTTCATGGCTCCATTGCTGCCGCTATCACTCGCGGTGGAAAAGGAAGGTTGCTAGTTTGTTTGTTTATTTGTTTTTTTTTTTTTTTTTTTTTTTTTTTTTTTTTTTTTTTTTTTTTAATGGTGGTGGAAGAGCAAGGAACTGGGTTTTGTGATGGTGGTGGAAGAGGATGTGGTTGGGTTAAGAGAGTATGTGGCGATGGCAGTTTTTGGTAGGTCTTGCAGTGGTTCTGTTGGTGGGTGGTGGGGTTTATGCATGGCGGTTATGGTATGGGTGGTGGGTTTTTGGTGGGTGGTTAGATTTTTGGGTGGTGGGTTTGTGGTGTTTATGGTATGAATGGTGGGTTTTTGGTGGTTGTAGTATGGGTGGTGGGTTTTTAGTGGGTGATTAGGGTTTGTGGGTGGTGGGCTTGTGGGGGTTGTGTTATGGGTGGTGGGTTTTTGGTGGTTTTAGTATGGGTGGTGGGTTTTTGGTGGGTGATTAAGGTTTGTGGGTGGTGGGTTTGTGGTGGTTGTGGTATGGATGGTGGGTTTTTGGTGGTGGGTGATGGTAAGTGGTTGTTCTTATTGCTTCTAAGACTAGAGAGAGACGGAAAGGATGAGAAAGAAGGAAAGGAAGAGAGGGAAAAAGAAATAGATGATGAATAAAAAAAGAAATAAAGGATGAATATTTTAATGAAGTGGTAAAAAAAATAAAACCATTGATGTTGGGTGTAATATAAAGTGGATTGTTAAAATAGATAATGATAGGGATAAATCCTAAGGCAAACGGATCCAATCAACAGAGTTAGTCATAAGTGACGATATTGCCAAAAGAGACGGTCTAGATGGCCTAACAGTCAATGAACTGGTAGAGATAATTGTGTCTCAGACAGAAAGGCAGAGAGACGGATGGACTCTTTAAAGTGGATGGACTCAAGTAAGACGGACAGATTCTTCGTAGTGGACGGATTCCAATGAGACGGACGAACACAAGGGAGATGGGTAGCAAAGCCATATGGCACCTACATGGCCCAAGTGTTCTCCAAGAAACCTAATATGGAAATGTTTTGCATCTCACACTCAACCGTAATCAGAGGAATCCCTACAAGGAAAAAATCCCACGATATATAAAGCACTGAAGAGGATCTTCTCTACAAGGAGATGAACCGCACACTACTGCCCTCGAAAGGCAGGTCCAGACTCTCGCCGCGGCTGTAGAATGCCTTACTAAGAAAAACCACGACCTAGAGGAACAACTGCGCCAAAGGAACACGGGACCCAACAATCATGGAGAGAAGTAAGAGGGTACCAGCGCCGAAAGGAGGGACCAAGAAGGACCAGAAGGCAGCAACGCCCCGAGCAGACAAGAGCGACAGGACACCAGCTGTCCATCCGTCGCGAATACGGCACCACCATACATGGTTGCAAAGATGCAAATGATGAAGGAGAGGATGGACTTCATGATAAACGCTCTCAAGGGACAGGTGTCAAACGACCTCGACAAGTTGGTACACCGGACGGACTCGCCTTTTACTGCACCCGTCACTTCATTCCCCCTTTCACCAAAGTTCTGTATGCTGTAGATAGAAGCCTACGATGGGTCTAAGGATCCCTTGGATCACCTAGAGTCATTCAAAACCCTTATGCACTTACAAGGTGTTGCGGATGAGATCATGTGCCGAGCTTTCCCAACTACATTGAAGAGTCTTGCAAGGGTATGGTTCAGCAGGTTGACGCCCAACTCCATCAATACCTTTAAGGAGTTAAGTGTGCAATTTACATCGCATTTTATCGGGGGGCACAGGTATAAGAAGTCCACTGCATGCCTAATGAGCTTCAAGCAACGGAAGGACGAAATGTTGAGGTCTTACATAACACGCTTCAACAAGGAAGCCCTCTTGATAAACGAAGCTGATGACAAGATACTTGTTGCTGCATTCACCAATGGGTTGCGGAAAGGGAAGTTTTTTTTCTCCTTATAGAAAAATGACCCAAAGACCATGTCAGATGTGCTTTATCGAGCCACTAAGTACATAAACGTAGAGTATGCGCTACTAGCTCGAGAGGAGAAACCTAAAAAGAGGGAAAGGCAAGAAGATGCACGGCAGGTTCACAAACTTCACCCCGTTGACTGCCCCGATTGATCAGGTATTGATGCAGATCAAGGACAATACGACCTTGACGTGGCCTGGTAAGTTGAAGGGAGATCCCAGCAAGAGGTCTAGAGACAAGTATTGTTGTTTTCATCGGGATCACGGTCATGACACATCTGAATGCTATGACTTGAAGCAATAGATTGAAGCCTTCATCAGACAGGGGAAACTACAATGATTCGTCAGCAAAGAGAGGGCAGACCCACTGTAGGAACAGGCTACCAGAAGGGATGGCAAGCGCCCTAGGCCACCTTTAGTGGACATAAGGATGATTGTAGGGGGCACCACAGCGTCTGGTTCCAAAGATGGCACGGGTCGACAACCCCATAATTGGGTTCTCGAAGAAAATGCTCGACGTCTCCACCACCCCAATGACGATGCACTCGTTGTTAGCATACGGGTAGAGGACTACAACACTCATCGGGTTCTAGTTGATAATGGAAGCTCTGCTGATATCCTCAATTACCCGGCATTCCAGCAGATGAGAATCGAGAGAGAACGGCTTATACCGACCAATGCACCACTTGTCAGGTTTGGAGGAACAAAAGTATACCCCCTTGGTACAGTATCATTACCCGTGACGATCGGTGATTACCCTCAACAAATTACTAAGGATGTTACATTCCTTGTCATCGACTGTTCGTCTGCTTACAATGCCATAATGGGCCGACCTACCCTCAATTCGTGGAAGGCCGTGACTTCGACCTATCACTTGATGATCAAGTTTCCCACCGAATACAGAGTAGGAGAGGTACATGGAGACCAAGTGGTAGCACGCGAGTGCTACATAGAAATGTTGGAGATGGACGACCACTTACAGACCATAAGCATAGAAGAGCAACAAACGGTTGCAGAGCCCGTTGAAGGGTTGGAGGAGATACTTCTCGATAACTTCAAACCTGAGTGAACGACTAGGATTGGCACCCTCGCCAGTCCATCAAGCACTCACGACATTCCTAAGAGAGAACCAGGATGTCTTTGCTTAGAGCCATGAAGACATGCCCAGGATCGACCCTTCAATCATGGTTCATAGGCTGAACGTATCACCCTCATTCCCCTCTATCCAGCAAAAGAAGAGAGTGTTTACCAAGAGCAAGACAAGGCTATAGCGGAAGAAGTTTACAAGTTGCAAGAGGCCGAATTCATAACAGAAGTATACTATCTCGATTGACTGGCCAATGTAGTGATGGTCAAGAAAGCCAATGGAAAGTGGAGGATGTGTGTAGACTTCACAGACTTAAATAAGGTGTGCCCCAAAGATAGCTACCCACTCCCACGGATCGACATCCTAGTACACTCAACAGCACGACACCAAATGCTGAGCTTCATGGATGCTTTTTCTGGTTACAGCCAAATCAAGCTGGACAAGGTTGATTAAGAGAAAACTTCATTTGTCACCAACCAAGGCCTTTTCTGCTACAAAGCAATGCCATTAGGTCTCAAGAACGTCGGCACAATGTATCAGAGGTTCATGAACAAAATGTTTGCACATTAAATTGGGAAGAATGTCCAAGTCTACGTGGATGACATGCTAGTGAAAAGTTAACGGGAAGACGACCATTAGGACGACCAAAAGGAGACCTTCGATACCCTCTATTAGAAAATATGTGATTTGATGTTAGGAACATATGTCAAATTAGAATTGGCCAATCCTTTGACAAAACGCAATTTAATTGTATTTGGGTAGATCTAGGATATGTTTAATGCTTCAAGAAACAAGGTTTCAAGTTTAAGTGTTAAAGCCATGCAAGTCTGTCCAAGAAACAAGTGAAGAAGTGCTAGATTTTAAATCTCGACAGCTAGTATCTATCGAGGTTTAAAAAGCCATTGAAGCCCGAAACTCGACAGCTAGCTCGATAGATACCCTATCTGTCGAGGTTTATGAAATTCAGTTTTTCAGAGCTGATTTCACTCTAATCCGTGAGTATGTGTTTAGGTTTTCTTTTCTCACAACCCTAAACATATATAAGGATTATTTTAAGGGTCGTAAAAGGTTGCGCAAGTGTGAAACAAAGTTGTGTTCATGCAAATTGTGACTAAAGACAGAATTTGCCCTAGTTCATCTTTCTCTTGAAGAAGCTGCTGTGTTTGTACACCTTAGGGTTTTGTAACCAAGGAGCTTCATGATCTTCATCGTGTCATGAATTGAAGAACTTTGCAGCCAACATCTTTCTTATGTTGGTGATTAAGTCGCGTACTGGGATCTACGCATCTATTGGTTAGTCACGTACTGGGAGCCGTGCATTGAAAAGGAGAGATTGTCACTACATAACAAGTCCAATTGGGTATTGGGGTAAGGGTTCAACTGTAGGTTGGTATAAGGTACTAGGATTCCTTTACTTGTAACCGCTTGTTTTGATAATAATGGATTCTCGGGAGTTGTGACCTTAAAATCACCCGATGGAGTTTTTGCCATGTAGGTTTTCCCCATTTGTAAACAAATCATCGTGTCAATTTAATTTCCACTGCATTTAGTTAATTGGTGATTTGTTTGTGCTCCCACGCATTTTGCATGTTAATTGAATTAATTAATTAACTTGGCTAAATCAATTGGTTAATTTATCACAAGGGGTTAATACATTCTTGGCCTATCACCCTCTGCTCTTATAACATGAAGCTCAATCCAAGCAAATGCGCATTTAGGGTAATGGCTAGAAAATTCCTAGGGTTTATGGTGTTTCAAAGGGGCATTGAAATTAACCCAGACAAGATCCAGGCCATAATGGAGATGGCACCACCTAGGAACATAAAAGAGGTACAAAGCGTCAACAGCAAGGTAGCGACGCTGAATAGGTTCATGTCAAGGGCAACGGACAAATGCCTGCCTTTCTTTCGCACGTTGAAGGTCCTTCGAGTGGACTGTCGAGTGTCTACAAGCGTTTAACAACCTGAAAGCATACCTCTCTTCCCCACCGCTGCTAAGTCCTTCCAAACTAGAGGAGGAGCTATTTCTCTATCTAGCCATTTCCTTAGCTGCCGTCAGCACAGCCTTGGTCAAAGAAGAAGACAAGGTGCAGAAGCCTGTGTACTACACTAGCCGAGCACTCCAAGGTGCAGAAAAGAAGTACCCCTGATGGAGAAGCTAGCCTTCACCTTAGTGACCGCAGCTCGCAAGCTCAAACCATATTTCCGGCCCACACTGTGGTCGTTCTGACAGACAAGCCTCTACAGAGAGCAATGAGTAATCCTAAAGCCACTAGACGGATGGCGCTATAGGCAATTGAGTTAAGTGAATTCGACGTACAATACCACCCACACACTACAGTGAAGGGACAGGTGGTCGTTGACTTCATTGCAGAACTCTCCAATATGGAAGGCCAGGAGGCAGAAGAGCATCCTCAATGGAGTATCCACAGGGACGAATCGTCCAACTGGTAAGCTAGCAGAGCCGGTATAGTAATCCACTCTCCAGAAGGGGATGAGATCGAGTGCATAGTTCGTCTCGACTTCCCTACGACCAACAATGAGGCGGAGTATGAGGCCTTAGTAGTAGGACTAGATCTCGCTAAAGTGGCAGGGGTGACAAGTATGGTTGTTTATTGCGACTCTCAGGTAGTCACAAGTCAGGTGAACGGTGACTACAAATGCAAAGGTGAAATGATGAAGAAATACCTAGAGCAAGTAAGGAAACGGGTGGGCAACCTTTAGGCCAAGTTTATTCAAATCCCAAGGGAAGAGAACGAGCAAGCAGACCGTCTTGCAAAAGCCGCATCAGTAGAACACATGCTCATCCCTAGCAAGGAACTTTCTTTTGTTCAACTTTCGCCTTTAATAGATAGCGTCGGTGTGCAGGAAATAGGCTTGGAAAGCAACTGGACCACACTGATAATTTCGTACTTGAAAGATGGCACACTACCTGACAGTAAGGAGGCCGCAAGAAAGATATAGGTTCAGGTGAGACGATTCGTCCTAATAAAGGATGTCTTGTACAAAAGAGGCTTCTCCCGACCGTACCTTAGATGCCTAAGCCTCGAGGAAGCGGATTACGTTGTGAGGGAAGTTCACGAAGGGATCTACGGGAACCATTTGGGGTCACGATCACTAGTGCACAAGCTGATTCGGGCAGGGTACTATTGGCTTACCATGTAGAAGGATGCTCAAGTCTATGTCAAAGCTTGCGACAAGTATCAGGGGTTCGGCAACATCATCAGACAGCCAATAGAAGAGCTCACTTCGATGGCAGCTCTGTGGCCCTTTGCTCAATGGGGGTTAGACATCATGGGCCCATTCCCGATGGTAGCAAGACAGTTGAAGTTTCTAGTGATCGGTATAGAATACTTTACCAAATAGGTAGAAGCTGAAGCGCTGGCGACCATCACGGAGAAAACATACGAAGCTTTGTCTAGAGAAACATCGTATGTAGGTATGGAATCCCTAGAGTCTTGGTCTCGAACAACGAGAAGCAGTTCGACAATGAGTCATTCAAGGATTTTTGCTCATAATTGGGGATCAAGAACCACTACTCCTCGTCCGCCCACCCTCAAGCCAACGAACAAGTTGAGGTCACGAACTGATCCTTGCTCAAAATCATCAAGACTCGGCTCGGGGGGCAAAGTGTATATGGCCAGACAAGCTACCAAGTGTACTATGGGTGTACTGGACGACGGCCAAAACACCTATAGGAGAGACACAATTTTGACTAGCATATGGGAGCAAAACCATTATCCCTGCTGAGGTTGGACTCACGAGGTACAGAATGGAGAACCATGATAAGAGTAGGAACGATGAAGCCATGCACCTACAGCTTGACCTAGTGGACAAGGTTAGAGCAACAACTGAACAAAGATTAGCACAATACCATACCAAGACCTCAAGGCCAAGCTCTACAACTCTAGAGTCAAACACATGGATTTTCAAGTTGGAGACCTCATCCTGAGGAAGGTGACGGGCGCCGCAAAAGATCCATCCCAAAGAAAGCTAGGACCCAATTAGGAAGGACCCTACAGGATCACTTCGTGGCAAAGGAAAGTCACCTATCACCTGGAGACACTCGATGGACAGAAGTTGCACCATCCGTGGAACACTGAGCACCTAAAGAAATACTACCAGTAGACGATGGCATACAGACCACCACTCCTCATTTCTAGTTTATTTCTTTCTAGTTTTTATTATCTATAGTACTTTTTTAGCCCAAAAGGTAGCTTTTCATTTTTTTCAAGAACAGTTTTTTGACTTATGCACGTATTTATCATAATAAGAGGAGTTATTCAGATATACCATACGCGTATATACATTTCTACAAAACCGTGTCTACAACTAAGTCCTTAAATAGACGAATGCACCCCAAGGGATGCCTTGAAATTTATTTAAGTCCTTAAGCGGATGGACACATCCCAAGGGATGCCTCAAAATTTATTTAAGTCCTTAAGCGGATGGACACATCCCAAAGGGTGCCTTGAAATTTATTTAAGTCCTTAAGTGGATGGACGCATCCCAATGGGTGCCTTGAAGTTTATTTAAGTCCTTAAGTGGACGGACACATCCCAAGGGATACCTTGAAATTTATTTAAATTCTTAAGTTGACGAATGCATCCTAAGGGATGCTAGTCCTTAAGTAGACAGATGCATCCCAAGGGATGCCTTGAAACTTTTCAGCCCATATATGGATGGGTACACCTGGTATCCAAAAATTTACCAAGTCCATAGGGTGAACGGACCTCAACTCATGTTATAAGTCCCCCCAATGGACAGATATGAACCAACATCCAAAGGTTGCTGAGCTCATAGACAGACATATAGAAGATACAAAAGGTCCAAACCCAACATCCCTAAGTCCATAAAATGGATGAGTAAAAATTTGTACTACACACATCAGATCCCAAAAGGGAACAGACAGGTGTATTTGGTCCCACCTGACCTTAACATGGATAGAAAAGTCCATTGAAATAATGGCAAAGGCATGTTCACACAAGCAAGTAAAAAATGCAAGCGACGGATAAGAAAAAAGATAATAGATAAAAGCTCATGGAAGGAAAATGTTTACATCCAAAGCCCAAAAACAGTGGGCAACATTAAAAATTACATAAATATTGTTCTCCCAAGGATTTCTATAATAAACATAACAAAAAAGGAGGAAAAAGAAAAACAAGACAATAATAAGCTTTAAATTCTAAGGCTAGTCAACAGGGGCCTCCTCGTCTACGACCTTCTCATGATCAGCCGTCTTGGCCTCCTCAAGAGGACGGTTCTCATCCTTGATGAATTTAACTTGTTCATCTTGTAGAGTGGTTGTGAGAGACCGCTAAAAGTGGGGGCCTCTCAAAAAAAAAAAAAAGATTTTTAGAGTGCTTTTTAGGACCTCTCTTTTTGGGTAAGTGGTGTGGAGTCGCCACTTTTTTTTTATACAAAAAATAAGAAAAACTAAATCTAACTATACATGACTGAATTGTTTCATTTCATTGATTGAGTAAAAAAATACATGTTTGATAAATCGAAAATTACATGGCTTTGGGTCCTAGTTACAAACTACCAAAAATAAATAAAGAACAAAGATAAAGCCTAGGTCTACCTATCCAAAGACTCTAAATTCGGAGGCTAGGTTACTAAATGGGAAAGTGTTAGGCACCCATTCTGCCCAGACAGTCTGGTTTTCTAGACTCTTGTGACCAATGTACCCCTTTTATGCATGCTATGAATGACATGTTGTACATATGAACAAAACTAAATCACACAAGTTTATTTATGAATGCATCCTCTTCTTTGTTAAAAAAATTCAGATCTGTGTTGTGGGTAAAAAATTGAATTTGGCTTAGAAAAAGAAAATCTGTCTTTTGTTGTGTAAAAAAAAAAGGTTTTTGGAGAGAAAATTCAAATCTGTACTTATTAAAGAAAACAAAATCTTTTGATTTGAAAAAAATCAGATCTGTTTTTATATGTGCAAAAGATATGAAAAAAATTTCTTGAGAAGAAGATTTCAATCATGAAATAAATTCATGCTACATGTATTAAATAAAACAAACACAACCATTCATGATCTTTTTCTTTACTTCAAAATCTGCTATGTTAAAAAAAACCAGATCTATATCTAAGGAAGATACAAATCAATTTCTTTTAAAAAAAATAAAAATAAATCAGATATGCATCTAAGTAAGATGTAGATCCCTTTTTATTTTGAGAAAATTCAGATCTACATCTAAGGAAGATGCAAATCCGTTTTTATTTTGAGAAAATTTATATTTAAGATCTGCATCTAAGGAAGATGTAAATTCGTTTTTATTTTGAGAAAAATTCAGATCTACATCTAAAGAAGATGCAGATCCGTTTTTATTTTGAGAAAATTCATATTTAAGATCTGCATCTAAGGAAGATGCAGATCCGTTTTTATTTTGAGAAAAATTCAAATCTACATCTAAAGAAGATGCAGATCCGTTTTTATTTTAAGAAAATTTCAAATCTACATCTAAGGAAGATGCAAATCCGTTTTTATTTTGAGAAAATTCAGGTCTGCATCTGAGGAAGATGCAGATCCGTTTTTATTTTGAGAAAAAGAATTGGATACATGCAGATTTTTGAAACTAAGAAAGAGATCACAACAATAATAAAAGAATCAAGAACATGCTTTAACAATATAAGTTAACAAATCATGTTATGGATTTGAAAGAACTACACTAAAATAAATATATGAACATGAATCATCACAACAAGAGAAACATAAGAAAAGGAAAGGGTAATAAGGAACAACCTCTTGCATGGAGCACTCTTCTTCTTGAGAGGATATTTTAGGGTTCAAAGAAATTTATGCAATTATCTTTGAAACCTAAAAACCCTAGCTTGAGAGAATATCAGAGAGAGAGATGAGAATTTTGAGTATGTAAGAAAGTCTCTCTGAGAGCGTAAAAGAGTGTCCAAGAATCCCCTAAATTTTTAGATCCAATCTCTATTTATAGAGGCTAGAATGCTTAAAAAATAAGCAACGATGAGTAGAATGCGAATCAGAACGCGTCTTTTTGCGAATAAGTCGAAAAGGATGTGCCTTATCGTCACCCAAAGAGAGCTGGGCGTTAGCCCTTAAGGGTGCCATTCAACACTTTGAAAGTGCCGATCAGCACTCCAAAAGTATTGAATGGTACTCTTGGGTGCTGATCGCACTTTCGTGTTTGAGTGCATTTTGGACTCCTTTTTTAGGTTTTCTTGAACCGGGCCTTGCACTTGGACGTGTTTTCAATTTGTATTCTTAGATTTTTATCACTTTTCTGGATAATTCAAGTCTTTTCAATAACAAATATCTTGTAGATAAATACTCTAAAATAAATCTTGATAAAGTTCAAATTATCCACAGTTTTATTGTTATCCAATTATCCCTTTTTTTCCTATGCAAGCAATCCTATTTTAAACACTAATTATCAACCAATCACAAAATTATTTAATTAATTTTAATTGTTTAACTAATCAGAATTAATTTAAATTAATCATGCGTGGTCAATTCTACTTAGACACAATGCATTTAACCGTGCAAACTTGATCATGTGATATCTTTCGATGCGACGGTCCAATTTGGAAACCGAACATACCGTCACGATCGTTAGAATTTCAAGATCATTTTTATGATATGCAATAAATGAATTAATGCATCTAATGCAATCATGATTTTTGGGGTACATGGATGGTCATTCTAGTCATCTTCCTTGATTAAATCATGGATGCAAAATTGAGTGTCTACAGAATGCCCCTCATTGACAGAGCTTGGAAAGCGAATGTCAATGTAAAACAAAGACATTGATTTTAGCGGCCATGATTTAATTGAGGTTAAATTTTCAAAGATTTCCTAACCCTCAAAACTAAAACTTTGGATCATAGAACTAGTACCTTGCCTTTTGATAAAAAATTAAAATACTTGACCTAACTGATAACTGATGAACTTTGGTAATTGATGTGATCAAGAGGCTTTTCAATCCTGATCTTGATAATGGAAGCGATTAAGAGGCTTTTCAATCCTGATTTTGAAACTGGAGTTGTTTGTGACCAAGGAGCTTTTCAACCTCGATCTTGACGAAGGAATTGTCTACGACCAAAGGGCTTTTCAACCTCAATCTTGATGAAGGAACTGTCTGCAACCAAGGGGCTTTTCAACCTCGCTCTTGACGAAGGAATTGTCTGCAACCAAGGGGCTTTTCAACCTCGCTCTTGACGAAGGAACTGTCTGCGACCAAAGGGCTTTTTCAACCTTAATCTTGATGAAGGAAATGTCTGCGACCAAGGGGATTTTCAACCTCGATCTTGGCGAAGGAACTGTTTGCGACCAAGGGGCTTTTCAACCTCGATCTTGACAAAGGAATTGTCTGCGACCAAGGGGCTTTTCAACCTCGATCTTGACGAAGGAACTGTCTGTGACCACGATCTTGACGAAGGAACTATCTGCAACCACAATCTTGACGAAGGAACTGTCTGCGACCACGATCTTGTTGAAGGAACTCTCTGCAACCAAGGAACCTTGATCTTGACAAAAAAAATGTCTGCGACCAAGGAAACTTGATCTTGATGAAAAAAATATCTGCGACCAAGGAACCTTGATCTTGACGAAAGAAATGTCTGCGACCATGATCTTGACAAAGGAATTGTCTGTGACCACGATCTTAACAAAGGAACTATCTGTGACCAAGGAACCTTGATCTTGACGAAAAAATGTCTGCAACCAAGGAACCTTGATCTTGACGAAAGAAATGTCTGCGACCAAGGGACCTTGATCTCAACGAAAGAAATGTCTATGACCAAGGGACCTTGATCTTGACGAAGGGTAATCAAGGGGCTTCTCAACCTTGAAACCGAGTTGTTACCGAAGGCAGCTCCTCTAGATGTGGGTCGAGGAGGTCTTCTCGCAGGCAGACCCGAAGTCCCAATGATATTAGATTTGTATTTTTAATTTTTCTTGCAAAACAAAAGGAAGTGTTCCTTAGACAATCTTGTATTAACTTGCATGTTTAGCTCTTTGTCCTTGGAATTGCCCTTGACCATGTAGAAACTTTAAATGAGACAAGTTTAGAATTCACCTGATGAGATCTTGTAGTACCAATTTAAACTTATCTTGATTGGCTCTGATGGAATCTACACTTACTTGAATGAGGCGGAGTCGAATGCCCCTAGTTTAAAAATGAATGCATGATTTTTTGGAAATCTTAGAATCTTGATGATTTTTTTTTTTTTTTTTTTAAAAGATGATGATGGTGGTCTTTATTTTGAAAATGAATGGACCATGGGCGAATGCCCCTAGTTTGAGACATGTGTTCATGAGTTTGGAAAAAACTTGATTTGGTCAATTTTTGAAAATAATGATGCAAGTGATGATTTTTGAAACAAATAAGTTAGGCATGTCTGAATGCCCCAATTTAACCAAAAAAATCTTTTTAAGTGTTAGATGATCCAAAAAAAAAAATGTCCGAGAATGCAAAATTGCATGAAATTGCATGAATGAGTGATGGCAGGGCCGAGTGCCTCTTGGGATTTGAGGAGTGCTGTTCGGCACTTTTAGAGTGCCAAATGGCACTTGGCCACGCCATGACACTTACGCCATGGTGGGCCGACTCCTCACACTTTTCTAATGCGTGTTTCACGTTTTCGTGTTTTTTGAAAAATATTTTCTTTGTTTATGATCATGAAACACTCTCCTATTCAGCTACAAACTCTTTGACACCTATTTAAAACCTTATTAAGGAACTGATGTAACTTATATTGATTATCTCTCCTGTAACAAATCTCTCTGCATAAAGGTTAGCGAGACACAATAATCACAAGCAAGAGTTATCTATGGCAAACAAACAAAATTTTCTCATTTAACAATTTATGATATCAACAGATGGGTTCGTAGCTTTGATTTTAGCACCAAGACCAATTTTACAGCCTTCAAACTGGAGGGAATCAAGGCTTTGAGGAACGTAAGATCAAGTGGGATTTTCTTTGTGCTGCTGTGAAATTCTTGGATCTTGAAGATCATGTGTTCTAGTTTAAAACTGCTGAACTCTGTCCCACAATAGAAGAATTTTCCACTATTTTGGGCTATGATCCAAGCAAGAAATCCGTAGCAGTTTCCTATGATCCAGGCATAGGGAGTCTTTTTCTAATGTTCTTGGTCTTCCTACTTCCATCACTAGTAGTATGGTTGAAGGACATATGGTGAATCTTCATGCAATTGTTTCCAGGCTGATTAACAAACGCACCTATGGAGTGACCGACAATATGCAGAAAAAATTTGGCTTGGCCCTATGATTTGTGGGAGAATTTTTTCTTTGCTCTAGAAGGCACGGTTTTACGGATGCTCGAGCCATAAATATTATGAGTCAAATTAAGGATGGTGATAATCATGTTTCTTTGATCTTGGCTGAAACACTTCTAGGACTGGACTCTATATTTCATGGTGGAGAATCTCAAAACTTCCTTGGGAGTCCCTTGACTTTGCAGTTATGGTTGATGGAGCGATTGGATATGATTGCCAGACCTACAACTGGTAATTATGGTCCTAATAGTTTTCTTAACAGGACTGTCATCAATACTGAGTGCCAAACTGAAAGCGACTGGGTGAAATTTTTGAATGAGAAATCCAGTGCCTCATTCTAATGGAACTGTTATTGGTGGAAGTGCCCACCCCCTCTACTGCGGTCTCCAAGATCAGATCACATCTTCATAGTTGGATTGCGGAGGGCCACTTTCTATAAGGCGGATAGACTCTTGATGTAGTTCCAATATGAGCAAGGAATGCTTGGTGGAAAAAGAAGAAGACCTTTCACTCCCGTTGACACAAATCCTACTTCTATAAGGAACACGCTGTTAGGCTTGGAGATGGCTAACCGAGTGGACCAGTCTTTTGTCAAGGTTCACTTTCACAGGATGACTACAGAATACTCTAACTGGTTGGTGGACAAGATTGCTGACAAGGAAACTGAGATGGTTGCTATGAGAAAGTAGTTTCTCAGAGATAACCAGGAAAGATATGATGATGACAACTATGAATTCAAAAGAAGGGACAAGGATGACAAAGTACCTAGTACAAAGGAAATCAATGATCAACCTAAAGAGAAAAGACTGAAGACAAAGTGTTCTTATTTTTGGCTTTGAACATGTTTATTTAGAAGTTGATGTAAAAACTCTTATGTTTAGGAATTATTTAGGATTTGCAGGTTAAGGGTTCTGTTTGAGGTGTAGGTTTTTGGGGATTGGTTTTTTTTTTTTTTTTTTTGGTTTGGGGTTTGGGTTCTTTAGGTTTGGTTTTTTGGATTTTTTGTAATGACATGTTAGAATGGAATGGTTGAATTTTGGAAAATTTTGTTTAATGGGAAAATGGTGGTTTTGGGAAATTGTGACCGGACCAATGCATGGTTGCCTACGTACCCCCTTTGTAGAAGGATCAGGTCATCACGTAGTTCATTGATTTTTATTTGCCTTAATTTGCCTAGGCCGCCCTTTCGGGTTTTCAACCTAGCATTTTTTTTTTTTTTCAAAAGCCTAGGAAAGGAAATAACATAATTTACAACCACTTCAAATGTGGTGCTTTCAGACTACCACCTCAAACATGGTATTTTTTTAATTGATCCATGTTGGTTGGCTCAATGAAAGGGTTTGCATCTAAATCTATCAACCCCACTACTCCCCTAGAGCATATCTGTTTGATAATGTATAGGCCTGCCCAATTTTGCTTGAACTTCTCATTTGTATCTTAAACTGGGGCTCGGATCTCTTTCAACACTAAATCCCCCAACTTCAAATCTCTGGTTCTTAGTTTCTTGTCAAAAGCTTTCCTAAGCCTCCTTTGGTAACCTTGAATATGATACAAGGCTTTGAGTCTCTTTTCATCCAGCATGCATAACTGGTCATACCTGCCTTGCAACCAATCTGCTTCAGGGATTTCACTTTCCAATACTATCCTTAGTGAACGACACCCATTTCAATAGGAAGAATCCCATACACTAATGAATAAGGAGTGGCTCCTGTGGAAGATCGAATTGATGTTTTGTACCCCCAGAGTGCATAGGGCAATTGTAGGTGCCAGACCTTGTAATTTTTTGTGCTCTTCTTAAAAATTTGCCCTATATTTTTATTAGCAACCTCAATTGCTCCATTGGCCTGAGGACGGTAAGGTGAAGACTTGTGGTGTTGAATGTTGAACTATCATAGCAGCTTCTCTATTTCTCCCTTGAAATGCTGCCCATTGTCTGAGATAATTTCATGTGGTACTCCATATTTGCAGATAATATCGGTCTGAATGAATTGAGCAACTTTCTTTGAATTCAGAACCTTATATGAGGCGGCTTTTACCCATTTAGCAAAGTAATCAATGGCTACAAGTGTGAATTCATGGCCATTGGATGTTGTTGGATGAATTTTCCCAATAATGTTTATCCCCCATGTAGAGAATGGCCAAGGTGATGTCTTGGTATGTAATGACATGGGTGGCATGTGCTTCAGATCTCCATGGACTTGGCATTGATGGCATTTTTGAACATGAGCCGCACAGTCAGCTTCCATAGTAGTCCAGTAATAGCCTTATCTTATGATCTTTCTTGATAGCATGTGTGCATTCATATGTGGCCCATAGCTTGACTCATGAACCTCTTCAATTATTTGTTGTGCCTCCTTGGCGGTTACACAAAGGAGATGAATCCCATCATATGATCTTCTATAAAGTCTTTCACCAAAAATAATGTAATTAGTAGATAACCTCCGAATGGTTAATTGATCATTCTTGTCTGCAGACTTCGGGTATGTGCCATCTTTGAGGTATTGTAGGATGTCTGAATACCATTCACCTTCTCCATTCTTTTCCTCATCTTCTTCTATTGTCATGCAATAGGCTGGTTCTTCTTTCTGTTTCGCCACTATTGGTCTGGCTTCATCTTCCTTAGGCCCATCCACCATGGATACCATTGTTGCTAAAGCATCCGTAATCTGATTCTGCATCCTTGGCACATATTGATATTGAATCTTGCTGAATTTTGATGCCCACTTCTGAAAACATTCATGATAAGGCATCGGCCTTTCTTCTTTGATCTTCCATTTATTCTAAATCTGGGAGATTATCAAAGCTAAGTCTTCATACACCTCCAACTCTTTCACCCCTAGGCCTAAGGCTACTCGTAACCCCATGATGCAAGCTTCATATTCAGTGGCATTGTTGGTGGCAGGAAAGTTGAGCTTGCCAGAAAATGGGATGTGTGTCCCTTTTGGAGAAATTAAGAGAACTCCAATTCCACTTCCATTTTGATTTATTGCTCCATCAAAGTACATCTTTCATGATTCTACCTCAATCCCCATGATGTCTTCATCTGGAAAGTCTCCTTGGATTTCTTCGGCTTCTTCTGATGAACAATGGGCTAAATGATCGGCAATTGCTCTACCCATTTGACTGTCTTCCCATCTTGCACAGGTTTTTTCATTAAATACTTCAAAGGATCCATTCTTACAATCAACAAAACCTTGTAAGCAAGCATATAATGTCTAAGTTTACGGGTTGCCCATACAAATGCTATGTCGGTCTTCTCAAATGGTGAATATTTTTCTTCATAAGGCAACATCTTCTTGCTGATGTAGTAGATCGCATTCTCTTTTCTGGTCTCCTTTAGGTATTAAGCAAGCAGGGCCCCTATTGCTGTATCTGTAGTGATGAGATACAGCAATAATGGCTTCTCAGGTACCGGTGGGACTAGTATTGGTAGTTTCATCAAATAATTCTTGATCTTCTTAAAGGCTTCTTGGCATTGTTCATTCCACACTATAGGAACTTCCTTCTTAAGCAGTTGGAAAACTGTTCACATGTTATGGTGAGCTGGGCTATGAATCTACTAATGTACTGTATCCTACCCCGAAATTCTCGGATCTCCTTTTCAGTTCTTGGAGGCTTCATCTCTACAATTGCCTTGATTTTGTCAAGATCAACTTCAATTCCCCTCTGGCTTACAATAAACCCTAACAACTTTCTGGATGTGACCCTGAAAGTGCACTTTTTTGGATTCAATCATAACTTGTAGAACCGGATTCTTTCAAAGAACTTCCTCAAAGCCGGTATATGCCCTTCATGGTCCGTGGACTTGACTATCATATCATCAACCTAAACCTCTACTTCTTTGTGGATCAAATCATGTAGCAAAGTGGTGGCTGCCCGTTGGTAAGTAGCACCGGCATTTTTAAGGCCAAATGGCATGACCTTGTAACAATATGTCCCCCATGGAGTAATAAAGGAGGTTTTCTCCATATCTTCTGGAGCCATCTTAATCTTATTGTACCTTGAAAATCTGTCCATAAATGATAGCAAAGCATGACTTGTTGTGTTGTCAACAAGGATATCAATGTGAGGCAAAGGAAAATCATCTTTTGGGTTGGCCTTAATCAGATCTCGAAAGTCTACACACATTCTAACCTTTCCATCCTTCTTTGGTACCGGAACCACATTAGCTAACCATTCTGGATAGTTTACCACCCTTAGGAATCCTGCATTGTACTGTTTCTCAATTTCTTCCTTGATCTTAAGAGTCCACTCTAGCTTCATCCTTCTTAACTTCTGCTTGACCGACTTCATGGTTGGATCTGTTGGAATGCAGTGTTGTACTATATCTGTATCAATCCTAAGCACGTATTTGTATGACCACACAAAGACCTCTTTGAATTTTTTCAGGAGTGCCACTAATGCATCTTTCTTAAGAGTGGTTAGGGTATTACCCACTTGTATCATTTTAGGTTCATCGTCAATTCCTAGGTTAATGGGTTGGGTTTCTTCTTTTATGGGTTCTAGGTGTCCATGTTTTAATTCCTTATTATTAAGAGTTTCTTTACCAATTTCAGAAATAAAAACATTCAAGGCCAACAAATAAGCAAAATCGGAAATCATATTACAAGGAAAAAAGTTCTCAACAGACTCAATAAACTCAACAGACTCAACTAAATTAGACTCAACTAGAAAACTGTCATAAGCAGACTTAACAGGAATAGAAATACTAGCAGAAATAGACTCAATGAGGACAGAAACAATTTTCTTGGCAAGAGTGACTGACTAAACGGTCTTGATCTTTTTCACAGGGTCCTCTATGGGGTGGGCAGCTCCCTCCCATGCCCAGTTCTTCAACTTAGTAATGGATTCAACGATGGCAAGTGGCTCCTAATAAGTTCCTTCTTCCCTCAGCATCAGTACTGTGGGATCTTCATCCATATAATCTGTGGCTTCATCATTAATCTCCATATATGTGGTCTTGTCAGTCACAAAAGCATCCAGGCACTCTATGCTATCCATCCACTCATCAAACAAATCATGCTTCCCTTTATTGCTCAAGTAGGTGTGTTGAGGGAGATGTTCTGACTCGCCTCCTTCCATCCTCTCATTATTACCTCCAGCATTCTCAAGTGTCATGATTCTGAGACTGTGGACCATCAGTTTTTGGTCTAAAGCAGCCAACCTATCATCTATTCATCCTCTTCTTCAGTATGTGGGGTCAGTGAGCCAGGTTCGAAATCATAATACGACCCCAATTCTGGAATCTCTCTTCCATGCTTGTTATATTGAGGACCAGACCTTAAGCTAACATTAGTGATACAGCTCCAATCTGAGGGGTGCCCATAGGGGTAATCACTATAGTCCACATCATTGGGTTGTCCAACCTCCTCTCTTGCATCTTCTAATACATTTATCAGTCTGTATTGGTCACTATCAATGTCACTCCACCTGTTAGCTTCGGCATCATCTTCAATATCTTCATCATAGTAGTCCACATCATCATCATATTCTTCATAGAAAAGATCTACGTCTTCATCTTCTCTATCACTAAGGGGTTCGCCCCAATCATTGCGACTATATTGGCTATCATAGTCTTCTCTGTTGTTGCTCTCACTGTCGCTGTTTCTGTCATCATCATCATCATGTCCACTATCACTGCTACTATTGTCACTACTACTATCACTCTTGTCATCACTTCCATCATCATCGTCACTAGGGGCTGCTCCCCCTTCCTCATCTTCATCATTGGCTCTTAGTTCATACGGGCTCTTCAACGCATGCTGGCAAGCCTCCCAATATTCCTCTTCTTCTATATTGCAAATAGCATCTCCAAGGGGTGTAGTCATGGCATCGAGGTCCATGTAATCAACCCAATCAGTAGTGACCCAAATTGCATCTTCCTTCTTTAATTCTAGAACCTTGTTGTTGCAATCAAGTAGTATTTCGAACCCAGGCATCATTGTCCTTGTCACAGGATCAAATCTCGGTTCAGGGAACCCCCAATAGCGTTGACTTTCCCCAGCTTTGACAAACTTCTCGTTTAATGTAGGAGTATAGGGCTTCAAAGGTTTTGGAGGACAAGGAAGTCCATTTGTTTTAGCTTTGGCTCGGGCCATCTTTCTCACTTCCATCTCTAACAAGTCATCATTCATGGGCTTATAGCCTAGCCCAAAAGGTGGTGTGGCAGTAGGAATCATCGAGACTTGAACAGTAGGCTTCTTCGCAGTTCTCCCCAAGTTCATCCCTGGAAGGTAGTTCATTCTTCTCATCATTGCTACCACATTGTTGTTGCTGTAGGGAGCAGAGTCCATCAGGATCTTCTCCACTTCTTCTTCTCTTCTTTCAAAGCCAGGCCTTTCAATATCAAAGCCATCCATGGTCAATGGCTCTTTCTCTAAATCAATACCAAAGATAGGCTTAGGCACCGTCAAAGTATCACTATATATGGTCACAATAGCTCTTTCATGTGGAAACCAAACCTTTTGGTATAGAGAGGAAGGTACGGCTTCTATGTCATGGATCCATGGTCGCCCAGGGAGCATATTAAAGCATGAGGCTATGTTAAGGACTTGAAATTCCACCTTCTTGACCATCAGTCCTATAGTGAGTTCTAATGTTATGGTTCCCAAGACCTCTCTCCTATTGTTGTCGTATGCCCTCACATGCTGATCAGTAGGCACAAAGTCTTCAATGCTTAGACCCAAGCAACTTGCAGTCTTTAAAGGGCACACCATTAACCCCTAAAAACCGACCCAACCCAGTGGATTGGGTTGGATCAGGTCAATTTTGACAGGTTGGCAGGTTGGCTATACATCCCTAGACTCAAATGGCAACTAAGGTGGCTTATTGGCAAGTTGGGGAGCCAAAGCGTGCAACATTGTCTGTAGACGGGGCATGAGGAATTTTTTTTCTTCTAAACAGATATGGTTTTTTTTTTTTTTTTTTTAATCTCTATATATTAAGAGGATACTCAGAGTTAATTATCTGTTCACCAAATTCTCTAAAACACCCCCAAATAATTACTTATCATTATTTCAAAAAAAAACAAACAAACAAATGAGGGTATATAAGTAAATTGATCTTCAAACACAAATACACATTTGAATTCCCGCTATCCTTCTTCTCAAAAAAAATAATAATAATAATTCCCACTATCCCATAATGTCACTGCCACAAAACTCTTTCACTCACAAATTTTTAAATTTTAACTGCTCTTAACTTCCTATATACTTTTTATCCCTTTTTTTTTTATCCAAATAGAATGCTATTATCTATATTACTTTATCAGTTTATCTAACTAGTATCATTAATCAAATTCAAAAGAAACACTAGAATAAAAATATCTAACTTCTGATGATATTTATACCAAAAAATTATTTCACAAAAAAATCCATAAATCTCATTAGTCATTACACTCCCAGGTATTTTTATAATTGGAAAGTGTTGCAACTTCGAATTATGATGAATGAACACTGTTAACTTTTACACAAAAAATAGAAGAATCTCTGAGCACACTCATGAGCACATGATTAGAGGCTAGTAATAACTTATTATAGTAAAAGACATCTCTCTCTCTCTCTCTCTCTCTCTATATATATATATATATATATTAAAATAGCTTTCTTTTTTGTCTTTATAGGAGTCCTAATTTATAAAGGATTGTTTTAAATAATATTGTTAATTTGGGATTTGTTAAAGATGTTTTTGTTGTCTGTATCTATTTGGAGGGGCTATGGGCTGGTTTTTTTTTTTTTTTTTTTTTTTTGGATTCCATGTGTGTATATATATATTTGACAACTGACCATGTGCATGTGGCTATCAAACAAAACATCTTACCAGGTGGGGCAGTTGGCAAAATTTTCATTTCGATTAAAACAATAATGTAGATTTTTTTTTTTTTAATTTTGTAATTTAAAAATCATCATGATGTAGATAAAATAAATAAATCAGATTATAGGACCATTGCCAATTGCAATGCGCTTCTACAATATATCTATCATAATGTGAGGTGATAGGATAATTGGATAGGTTACAGAATACAGAATATGGTAAGCCTTCCTGAGACGCTGCGTTCAAGTACTACTGGTATAACCATTCCAGTTTTAGGCTTTGGAACAGCTGCTTATCCTTCTGCTGAGCATAAAACCATCAGAGACTCAATTCTTCATGCAATCAAACTGGGTTATAGGCACTTTGATACAGCTGCTGTGTATCAGACTGAAGAGGCTCTGGGTGAAGCAATATCGGAAGCTCTCTCCCTTGCGCTTATCAAATCCCGGGATGAGCTTTTCATCACTTCCAAGCTTTGGTGCAGTGATGCACACTCCCAACATGTCCTCCCTGCATTACAAAATACACTCAAGTAACATCATGATCAATATTTATAATTTGAGTAATGATAGTCACACTCTCATGGACTAAAATTGTGTTTTTAAAACACAATTTCAAAATGGATTATATATGGAGTGTGCAATATTAGCAAATGTGTAATAAGATTTTCTGTTACAATTTTACACATCACAGTTTTTCATTTGATTTCTATGCAGAAAGCTTAAGTTGGAATTCCTTGATCTTTACCTCATTCATTGGCCAGTAAGCTTAAAGCCAGGGAAATGCGAATTCCCATTTCCAAAAGAGGATCTTCTTCCCATGGATTTTAAATCTGTATGGGAAGCCATGGAGGAGTGTCAGAAGCTCGGCCTGGCTAAACATATAGGAGTTAGCAACTTCTCTTGCAAAAAGCTGGAAAGCTTGCTTGCCACAGCAAAAATACCCCCGGCTATCAACCAAGTGAGTTTTGGCAATCCAAAACTCTTTTGTTTACCAACACTTCCTTGATAAAAGAGCTGTTATATATATAAATATCTGTGTATTGCTTTGGTATGAAAGGTGGAGATGAACCCTCTTTGGCAGCAGAAAAGGATGAGAGAGTTTTGTGAGGAAAAGGGTATACTCATTACAGCCTACTCTCCCTTGGGAGGACCCAAAGGGACACCCTGGGGAACAAACCAAGTAATGCAATGTGAGGTGCTTAAGGAGATTGCTGAAGCAAAAGGAAAAACTATTGCGCAGGTAATCTTACCCACACATTCCATTTATCAACTAATAATCCTACCCATTATCAAGTACTTTGTGGTTGGATAAGGACTTCCTGATATTTCCAACAGAGGTGTTCAGATCCAAATCCTCTTCTCCAATTTATAAATTTTCTTAAAAAAAAAAAAAAACCCTACCCATTAAAGGTCCTAATTAAACAGAAAACATAGGCGTCGTAGAAAATTATTTCGATTAGAGGAAAAATGGGTTAGATTAAAGCTAATGTTCCGTTTGCTTCTGTTGAATGGTGGGTTTGAATTGAAGGTAGGTGCACCAATGCACCTTAAGTCTTGCTACTAGAATCATAGCCAATGTAGGTGGATTTGTTATCAAATTCAATTTAACTTGGAAATTGGAATAGGAGTGATATGCTGAATTTTTCCTGAATTAGTGCTCCTGTTACGTGGCAAAGGAGTTTGTACTCTACTTAGTTTTGGAATTCTACTTCACAAGATATTTTTTAGCCCACATAAACACATATAGATTATGTCTTGGCTAATTGTTGGATGCGGGCCTGATCGTGTGTATTTTCCGAAATCTTAAGTTAACGTAGACTCCTAATTCAAGTTCTATGGTTAAAATGAGCAAAACGTTGATCTCATTATGTTGTTGCATCATCTGTAGATTTGTCTCAGATGGGCATATGAGCAAGGGGTGAGTTTTGTTATGAAGAGCTTTGATAAAACGAGGATGGAAGAAAACTTCAACATATTTGACTGGAAGCTCAGCCCGGAGGAGTTGCAAAAGATAACTCAAATTCCACAACAGAAAGGATGGCCTGCACTGGACTTCATCGCAGATAACGGTCCTTACAAGCGCATTATGGAGCTTTGGGATGGAGAGATTTAGAGAGTTACGAAAGCAAGCAATTAATTGAGTATGTGACCTTTCAAAAGAAGTTTGTATTTGAGCTTTTATGATCCTCTTTTTATTTTTTTAGTTGGTAGAGGATATTTGAATCCTCCACATCTAAATTAGAAATACTAATAATTTTTTAGTAGATACAAAACTCTTAGTTGCAATCAAAAATTTATTTGCACTCGGAACTGTTGGAAAATATGGCTAAATAAACAAGTTTTAATTCAATTATATAGACCCTAAAAAATTAGCAATGACAAAAATAAATAGATAGAGTTAGAAAGATCTCACAAAAATAAATAGATAGAATTAAAAAGATCTCACAAACTATAGAATCACACAAAAGTGCGAATGACTCTCTTAGCCGAACAACTCCCAAGATTATACTATAGTAATTTCTTTAAGTTGAACGCACACTCAAACAGGAAGAATTAAGAACAACCTTATTTATTTTGCCTTTCCTCACACCCAAACAAGTGTATAAAAATCTGCAGGAGAAGAGAAATAATAGAGGAGCAGAGAAGCCCAAGAGTGATAGAGACAAGCCTAAACCCCACCCAAGCCCAACTCTAACACCTAGCCCATAATCCTTCAAGTTACCACTTAAGGTGGATAGTGGCTTATAAATACATAACATGGTTCACTCCTAACCAATGTGGGACACAAAGCACAATGCTAAGTGTTTGAAACACAACCCACTCCAACAATCCCCCATATGTTACAAACACTAAACTAGAAAAGGCAAGAAACTCAAGAAAGCATGCATCAATATGGTACCACATGGTTTTAACCATACTTAAGATAAATAAGTAGGAACTACTAGACAATGGCAGAGTTAGACTCTTTTAACCAAGCTATTAGATAACCAAACTTACCACCCACATACTTTCTTTGCCAAGGTTGTTCCATAAATGGGTTGGCGCCTTATACAGGCCATGTGCCACTGGGTTTCATGAGAGCTCTAGATACGTACCCAAGTCTCATAGGAAGCGGCACAACTTCCACTCCCACATAGGTGGCATCCATCAAAAGTGTGTGCAGTACACCCCATCCCAACAGGTAAGGACTGTGGATCCATTAAGAGCTAAAGCTCAACCTCCAACAATCTGCAACTTAGCACTGTCTCACACCATAGGGATAGACTCATCACTAATCTCCTCAATGAGATAGCAGAAAACACAATAACTGACATTGCCTATATGGACCACAAATGACCTCTACCCATTTAACCACTTTCGTGGAATCACCCATCATAAAGGTTGGGCATTGGTCATAGTGTAACAATTTGGATATCTGTCCTATCCCCCTCGATGTCTCACTCACCAGTCTTTTTGCTAGTGGCTTGGTCAAATTCCTTTCTAACCTCACAAAGTCCAAGAACATTACACCATTATCGATAAGCTGCCTCACAATATCGTGCCTCAATCAGATATTTCGACTTTCCCCATTATAGATTTTGCTCTTAGCACGTTTTATGACAGCCCAGCAATCACAATGCATGCAAACAAAGGCAATAGAGTTAGGATAAGCACTCGGCTTCAGACCCAGCCTTCTTTAAGGCCACTAACTCTGATTCCATGGTGGATCTCGCTATGCAAGTCTGCTTGGATGATTTCCAAGAGACAGCCCCCCCAGCTAGTGTGAACACATATCCACCAGTGAGCTTTACCTCATTTGTATCTGAGATCCAATTAGCATCACAATATCCTTCTAATATAGCAGGATAACCACAATATAACAAACCATAATCAAAAGTACCCTTCAAATATCACAACAATCTAGATATTGCATCTCAATGTTCAATACTAGGATTATGAGTATATCTACTCAATCTATCAATAGCATATGCAATATCAAGGCGAGTACAGTTTGTCAAAAACATTAAACTTCCAATGATTTGTGCATATTTATCTTGCGAAACACTATCACCACGATTTTTAATCAAGTGCACCTTTGAGTCAAAAGGAGTAGACATAGGTGACATATCAAAGTGTTCAAACTTTTTAAGAATTTTCTCTACATAGTGAGATTGTGATAGTGTAATGCAATCATTATCCCTAAGGATCTTAATGCCCAAGATTACATTTGCCTCACCCAAATATTTCATATCAAAATTAGAAGCAAAAAAACATTTAGTATCATGCACAACATCAAGGCTAGTTCCAAAAATAAGCAAGTCATCAACATATAAACATATAATGACACCTTCATTATTAATAAACTTGTTATATATGCATTTATCGGCACCACTGATCACATACCCATGTGTAAGCATAACATTGTCATATTTTTCATGCTATTGTTTAGGTGCTTGCTTTAAACCATATAAAGATTTAACCAATTTACAAACTTTATGTTCTTGTCCAAGAACTAGATAACCCTTTCGGGTTGCTCCATATAAATTTCTTCTTTTAAATCACCATTTGGAAAAGCGATTTTAACATCTATTTGATGTACAACAAGTCTGTAAATAGAAGCAATGACAAATAAAATTCTAATAAATGCAATTCTAGTAACTGGAGAATAAATAATCCACATTGTGTTTTTGCTTATAACCCTTGGCTACTAAGTGTGCTTTATACTTATCTATTATACCATCCAATTTTAATTTCCTTTTAAACACCCATTTTCAATTAATAGGTTTAACTTTGGGAGGAAGCTCAACTAATTTCCAAGTATGATTAGACATAAATAGATTTTAATTCATTATTAATAGCTTCCAACCAAAAAGGTGCATCTACGAATTTAATTGCATCATAGTAACTTACAGGTTCATCTTCAACAACATAGACAAGGTAATTGTTACCGTAATCCTTTTGCTTCCTAGCTCACTTGCTCCTTATTTATTGCACATCATCAACAAAGTCATTAGAAATTTCAATAGAATCATGCAACACCTTTTCCTTATTTTTCAAAGGAAACACATGCTCAAAGATATGATTCTAAGATATCACTTCTGATGACAAGAAATCTATAGCATATACTATTGCAAGCATAACCATTAAACACACAATCACATGTTCTAGAACCAAGCTTTCTCCTTTTAGGCTTGGGTAGCATTACCTTTGCCAAGCACCCCCACACTTTAAGGTATTCCAAGTTAGGCTTACGCCCGTCCCAAAGTTCATAAGGAGTTTTACTGATTTTCTTATGAGGTACCTTATTTTATATGTGACAAGCCGAAAGAATGGCCTCCCCCCGCATGTTGGAAAATAGCCCGGAACTAACAAGCATAGCATTCATCATATCTTTAAGTGCACTATTTTTCTTTTCGGCTATCCCATTAGATTCGGGTGAATAAGGTGGTGTTACCTCATGTATTATGCCATTTTGTTCACAAAATTCCTTTAAAGGATTAGATTCATATTCACCACCTCTATCGGTTCTAAGTTTTTTAATCCTTTTATTCTTTTGGTTCTCAACTTCACTTTTATACTTTATAAACATCTCCAAAGCTTTATCTTTGGTTCTTAGTAAATAAAATTTAGTGAATCTAGAGTGGTCATCAACAAAAATCACATAAAATCTTTTACCAGCTCTAGTCATGGTGTGTTTTTAATCAACCAAGTCACTATGTACCAATCCAAGAAGCTCGGTTTCTCTTGTTATGGATTTACAAGGTTTCTTGGTGATTTCAGTTTCGGCTCAAATTTCACATTTGTCCATATTAGCTTCATTTAGTGAATTAATAATTCCACATTCTTTCATTTTCTTTATATAGCCAAGATTAACATGTCCAAGTCTACCATGCCAAACATCAATGGAATCAACTAAGTAAGCACAAGAAGATGAATTATTTTCATTAATAACTTGATCAACATTAAGTACAAATAGACCTTCATCATCATAGCCCTAACCAGCAAAGACTTCATTCTTAGTTGAAGTAACTATTCCACCATCAAATAAAACTTTAATACCGGCCTTACCAAGCAAATGTACCAAAATAAGATTGTGTCGAAAATGAGGTACATGAAGAACATTATTGAGTGAAAGAGTTTTACCGGAAGTTAGCTTCAAGAGTACCTTCCCTTTACCACTCACCGGCACGGACCTATTGTCCCCAACATAGACACATTTGGTGCCTTCTGCCATAGGAGTGCCACATAATTACCTACCTTGCCACAAATAAAACAATTACCCTTTTTTCTTTTGGATTTGAGGATTTGGGCCATTTTTATTATGAAATTTTCCTTTTACCTTGAAATCATGTTTCTTATTATGTTGTGGAGGTCTAGAAGGTCCTCCCTCTACAACATTAGCATTGAAAGTAAATTCCTTAGCTCTATCAACTATTTCAGACATCCTATTTGTTTCTTCAATTTGAATATCAACGATAGTTTGTTGAAGATTCAAATAGGTTCTATGGTGGCTATACCGGTGTTTGTACTATTTCCAAGAGTCTAGCAACTTAAATGGAAGGCCATGAGCCACAAACCTCTCAGGTAAGACATCACCCTCTTTAGCTAGGTTGGATACTAATTTTTGAAAATCTTCAATTTGGCTAGAAACACTTTTTATCTCAACTATTTGAAAAGACATAAATATAGCCGTAACAAACTTTTTAGCACCCTCATCCTTAAACCCATAATGACCATTAAGTTCATTCCATAAATCTTTAGCACAAGTAAAATGACAATAATCATCAAACAACTTGTTAGATAAACCACACTTAATAGTATGAACACATAATTTATTTGTTCTTTCCCACTTTGCTATATTTTTAGGATCATCTTTGGGTTTAGACTCATAAAGAACCCAGTCAATTTCGGTAAATTCCAAGATGGGCAAAACCCTTTCTTTCCAACATTTAAAATTATTTCCATAAAAAACCTCAAGCTTTGTAATTTCTGAAATGGCCTTAAGAGAATCAACAACTTGTTTCTTCATATTTAAAACACCAATTTCAACCTTTAAGATTGTTGGAAAATATGGCTAAATAAACAAGTTTTGATTCAACAATATAAACCCTAAAAAATTAGCAATGACAAAAATAAATAGATAGAGTTAGAAAGATCTCACAAACTAGAGAATCATGCAAAATGTGTTGTCCTTAAAGGTTAATTTGTGCCACCAGGAGTAAAACTCAGTGCGAATGGCTCTCTTGGCCGAACAACTCCCTAGGATTAGACTATAGTGATTTCTTCAAGTTAAATGCACACTCAAACAAGAACTAAGAACAACCTTATTTATTTTGCCTTTCCTTATACCCAAATAAGTGTATAAAAATATGTGGGAGAAAAGAAGAAACAGAGGAGCAGAGAAGCTGTGGAGTGCGGCTGGAAAAGAAAAGATGTTAAAAGGAAAAATGAGGGCTGGAGGGTTTTATAAGCCAAAGGAAAAGAAGGAATAGTGGGTTGGCTCCAACAATTACTGTGCATGCCCAACAAGCAACACATTAAATGCCCCCAATGAGCTGCTTGGGTATTGCCCAACGGGCTAAACAGAATTGGGCTAAATGGAAAGGAAAGGAAAAAAATAAAAGATATAGCCCAAGAAAGATAGAGACACGCCTAAACCCAACCCAAGCCCAACTCTAACACCTAGCCCATAATCTTTCAAGTTACCACTTAAGGTGGATAGTGGCTTATAAACACATAACACGGTTCACTCCTAACCAATGTGGGACACAAAGCACAATGCTAAGTGTTTGAAACACAACCCACTCCAACAGGAACTTTTAAGTTTTATATCGAGTGTGGTTTGGTTTCAGTTTTTGCTTAAATGCTTATTTGCCAAAAGCTGGTTAAAGAATATTTGTACCTTGAAAAAAAAAAGGTAAGACTTTAAAAGAAAAAGCTCATGCCATGCATCCACTAAATATAATAGTTTTGCTTCCACACTTTCCTAACAGAATTTTGCCTAAATAATGAGATTTTAAAATTTTATTATCTATACTAAATTGTTTTTATTTAAAATTTGACTGGAAAAGATATGTAACAAATTTTTATAATGATTTCAAATTAAAATACAACCTCTACTAAAATTCTTTACAAGTGAACTTGTTTCTTTAACTCTTTTCTTCAAGCAGACATTGAATCGAGCACTACAAGGAGCGTGTTTCTCGAATCAAACTTAGGTGGTGACAAAATTTTGAATGAATCTCTAGGCTATAGCAAGGACAAAGCTACTCTTTGACCAAGGGGCCATGGCCCCCTGGATTTTTGGGAAAAAGATTTTTTATAGTTATATTAAATTTTCAATTTGCCTCAAAAAAACTTAATCTTGGTCATCATTACTCTCTTCTTGCTTATTATTAGCTCACTCCTGGCCAGGGACGGATATGACTAGAGCCCTCACAACAACCCATGTATATGTTGTTTGCTATCTCATATTAGAAGATAAACTCGAAGATAAAGAAGAAAGAAAGAAATTTCTCATTGAATGAATAGGAAAAGTACAGCTCTGCTTATATATACAAGGAATAGAGCAATTGAATGAAACAAAACAAAAGGAATTAAAAACAAACTTTTTAATTTTAATCCAAATCAAGTTCTTGTACGGCACTTTTTGGATTCTCAATATCAAAATTAGCCTAAATTCTATTTCTTAATGACCAAAATATTAGACAAAAATCCTCCCATCCCCACACGTAAGCTACTCCTCTGCTATGCACAAAGGCTACTCCTATGCTTGATGTTTATTCTTTCACTATCTTGATATTCACTGAATCTATTGATAACCACAGTGGAGGAAGGTTAGTTGTTTGTAACATTATCAGTGATGTTTATTGTCTTTCTAAGTTACGAAAGTCAGTTAATGATATCAAAGAGAATGTAAAGTGGATAGAATTTGTCAAACCAAGTGTCAATAGCAATCAAAAGAAAAAACCAAGTGTCAATTGGGCTTTAAAATGCCTAGCTAATGTGGCAAGAGACTATGATAGAACATGGGGCCAGAGAACGTAGTCTTAAAAACATACCCAATCTCAACAATTCAATTGGAATTTTTGACCCAAATAGATGATAAAAATATTAAATTGACCAAAAAAAAAATATTCTTGAAGTTGCAATTATTTATTTATTTTAAAAAAAGTCCAAACTTTGCTCCCCAAAACCTTCGACTCTGGCTCACTCCCTGGGTTGTAGTCTTGTTTAGAATTTTTTCTTTTCTTTTTTTTTTTCCTTTTAGGCTTTACTTTTTTTAGAGTTTCAATACTTAAAAAAATTATCTAAATGAGCACATTAGATACCTCTATTTATAGTGGTCTTTTATAGGTTTTTTTTTAATAATTTTTTATTAGTTTATTCCATCATTAGCCCAAACACATAAACCCTAAAATAAAATAAAATAATAAAAATAGTCCATAACTAAGAGACCCAATATGTTATGCCTAATTCCCATTAAGACTATTAGGGTTCATATATGTGTTGGTACTCTTCGTACGAAAATATATCAAATGTGGTTTGTATTAATAGAATTGTGTCGAGGTGGAGTCTGGGTTAGAAGATGCTCAAAGATATTTATGGCACTGTTGACACCCTCATTTTGTAACCTACATTTAACTTCACATGGAGGGTAAAAATGTAATTTCACTTAGAGATAATTATCTTAACTCTGGCCATTGAATCATTAATTTCATATCATCAAAGAGATCTTAATGTTTTAATTAGGGCTGTCTGCGGGTCAGGTCAGCTCGGGTTTGGGCCTGACCCGGACTCGACCCGACTAGGTTGGGTTACCAAAAATGTGACCCACAACCGAGCCGATATATGGGTCGGACCCGGCGATTTGGGTCATCGGTTGAATGGGTTAGATTCATCGGTTAGGCGGGTTTGGGCTTTGAATTGGGTCACTCCTCACACACCTCAGTCTCAGCACACACTCTCTCCAAAGCTCAGTTGTGACCACTCATCCATCTCGGCAATATCACTGCTCCGGCACCACCTCACACACCGACGTGACAAAGCTTAGCTCCAACCACCCAAGCCATCCGTTTCCTCGACTCAATGGTGAGTTTTCTCCATCTTTTCTTCCCACTCAACCTCACCGCCATGCTCCACCGCTGCATGTCTCCGATCCACCACCGCTATCATCCACCCCCACCATCATCCAAGCTACCCTCCTCCATGAGCTCCGATCCACATCCAAGCTACCCATCTACCCACATAACCCAATCCCCATTTTGGCAAACCCACACCCACCTTGTCCGATCCACACCCACCTTGGCCAATCTACATCCCACATACCCATACCCACTAATCCACATCCAAGATGAAAAAGCCATATCTCAAACTAGAGAAAAAGATAGATGCAAAAGGAAGAAAATATTCCTAAGAGTCTTGAGACTAAGAAGTTGATCCGTGAGCATGAGAAGGCTTAACCAATGGTGGAAAGTGAGGCGAAGCCGTGAGTGTGGTGAGGAGGCGGCGGCGGCAACAGCTAGAGTTTGGAAAGGAGTGTGGATTGTGGAGGGTATGGAGTGAAGGGTTGAGACTTGAGACTAGAGAGACTTAAGATTAAGAGTAAAGAGAACGAAGACTGAGATTGAGAGTGAGATTTTGATTTATGAGAGAGTGAGATACTGAGAACAGTGTCTAAGATGGGATTGAAGACTAAGGCTTGCGTGTGGAACTATGAAAGATTGATTTTATTTTTGCTTTTGCGTGTAAGACTCTAGATGCATGTAGTTCTCAATTTGACAGTGCCTTAGTCTTATCATCCTCAATCTCACGTGCTCACCTCAAAAGAACCGAGATATGTATATATATATATATATATATATATATTCTAAAACTTTCAGTCAGGTCAGGTTATACGGGTTTTTAAACCCTTAACTCGCTACCCGAACCAAATATTTAGGTTTTCTTAGAAAAGGACCCGAACCCGACCGATCATGGGCTTCGGGCCAACCTGCTGGGCTTTGGGTCGGTTTGGTCGGGTCCTAGACCCGTTGGATAGCCCTAGTTTTAATGATCAAAGTGACTGATCATAAGCTTCAATCAGACCACATGATTGAAAGTTATCATCAAATCAAGTTTTAATGGCCAAGATGCACTCTTACAAATTAAGTTCGACTACGTGTGATTATGAACAATTAATTTTAATTAGTTATAATTATAATCAATTTAGCTAGGACTACAACTTATGATAAGATTGTGCATACCCGATTAATTAGATGTTCAAACATTTGTTATTCAATGAATAACTAGTGTAATTTTTTTTTAATTGGGATAATTAGATATGATTTGGGGATGATTAATTCTAAAATAGAAGTAATTGGGGCCTATTAAAGTTAATTGGAAGCTAATCTGATGCCTATTAAGTTAATTGTGCTGAAACTACTTTCCAACAAATGACATTTACTTACTATTTCGTTGATATCTTTCAGAACATTATGAATTCGTGAGTGACATTAATTTTGATAAAAACTAGACATCCGGGGCTTCAATTAAAACATAAGAACAAGACAATTTTGATAAAAAATTATTAAGATATGTTTTTTGAAGCTAGTTCTAAGGGCTATTATAGGTGCTATAGGAAAAACCGAAATTTTAGTCATTTTGCTTGCTCACCACTCCCACCATCCTTTGAAATTAATGCACCAACCTTCCCTAAACTCTTAAATTGAGTCTAGGTTCATGATTTTCTCTCATCCTTTGTCAACCCTCATTGAATGCCCTTCTATTCATATTTTCTCCACCACTACTATATAAACCTCTCTCCTCTTCAATTCCAAAGCACACAGAAATATCATTTCTTCTCCTCTCTTGAGTTCTAGTGAAGTAGAGTTAGTCTTGTCATATCTTGGTCTTCTTGAGACTCAAGATATTGAGTGAGCCTCACTCTCCCCCTCCTAGTTCTTCATCTCTACTCCACCCTTAAGACCTCCACCAAAAGCCTTTGTGGGTGCAAGCGCCCGCGACAGTCTCTCGTGGGAAGTACGCCTCGACCAAGTGGACCAGGAAGAGAGTGGAAATGGAGTTGCCACCTAGATTAGGTCTAGGAACCATATGCATAGCAATCTTTTGTGAAGCACTGATCTTACCAGAGCACGTGTTTGGAGTTTAGGTATGGAGATGAGAAGGTGTTAGACACCCAACCCCACCTAAACCATAGGTTGGCCCCACTCATTGTGTTCCAAAATCCAAATTTCATCAAAGAGTTATGTAATAGATTATTCTATACACACACACACACACACTAAGCATATCCTAGCATGCATCTAACACTCAACATGGTATATCATTCATAGTATAACAAAGCAAAAATATAACATCTCATCATTAGCAACACCTCCCTTTTGTCACTCCCTCCTATAAATAGACCCACCCCATTTTAGCAATTTCATGCACAAAAGTCCCAAAAATCCCTCCTATAAATATAACATCTCATCATTAGCAACACCTCACTCTTCTTCTTAGGAATTTTGTTAGATATAGTTTTTATCTCTCTTTCATTAGAAAACCCCTCTCCAAACAATAACCCCATACCTCTTTTCCACCATTTTTACACCTCAAAAACCTTAGGTAAGTTTGTAAGGAATGGGTTAGCTTCTTCATAGCTATACCCATTTCTTTTTTCCCTTTTCCTTGTAAACATCATTTTATATATAAAATGCTTCATTTATTTACTTGTCCATTTACATTCTAGCACTTTATTTCCTTGCTCTTATATTTATATTGCTTGTTCTATTTATTGTTCTTTACATACTGTCTTAGTTGTATAATAGTTTATTTATTTGTTGCTTCATTTATTTACTTGTCCATTTACATTCTTGCACTTTATTTCCTTACTCTTAATTTTATATTGCTTGCTCTATTTATCTTTTGCTCTTTACATATTGTCCTATTTAAATAATGCTTTATTTTTCTTGTTGCTTCATTTACTTGTTTCTGTATATGCTTGCGGGTTTCTCCTAAATGGGTTGCATACCTTTTCTTTAGACACTATGTGAGTAGTATCCCTAGGAGGGTAGTCAAAGGCTTCAAGCCTCCCATTCCTGAATAGGTAGAAGAACTCAAGTCTAGACATTTAGGAAAAATAATCTTGTTATTTTTATTTACTTGTTCATATATCTATTTTTTACTCTATTTACTTGTTCATCTATTTATTTGTTGCTCTATTTACTTATTGCTCCATTTACTTATCGTCCTTTATATTTATTATGCTATATATTATTGTGTTCTTCTCCCTCTCTCTACAACTAAAAAAATGTTTTCTACCCTTTTTCTTTTTGGTTGCATTCTCACTTGAGAAAGCAACCACAACACCTATGATAAATCTTTACATTCCTAACTAGATGGTATGCGATGGCTTAGGCCGTGTGCGCGACCATGCTTAGTTGGAAAATAAAGTTTTATCGTGGGTGGGTTTTTCCTAAATGGGTTATAAACCTTGTTCCTAAGTATAATATGGATATGTTGCCTAGAGAATGGTTGATGGCTTGCCTCCCATTTCTCAATATGGTAGAGAACCCATAAGGCTTGGATGTGGCAAGACTAGAGATTATTTAGGAGAAATTTTCTAAAAAATGGTTTTCCAATAAACTTTACATTATTATCTTGTCTTTAAATTCCTTTAAATTCTGAGCAATTTATTTTAATGTCTTGTCTTTACTTTCGTTTAAATTCCAAGCAATTTAATTTATGTCTTGTCTTTACTTTCCTTTAAATTCCAAGAAATTTATTTTATTGTCTTATCTTTACATTCCTTTAAATTCCAAGTAATTTATTTTAATATCTTGCCTTTAAATTCCTTTACATTCCAAGCAATTTATTTTATTGTCTTGGCTTTACATTTCTTTACATTCCGAGTTCTTTATTTTAGTGTCTTGTTTTTTCATATCCTTTACTTTTAAAGCACTTTACTTTCTTGTCTATAAATTTCTAGCACTTTATTTATGTACTCTTGTTGTTCTCTATCCTTTCTCATGTTTAATATTGCCATAAAGTAAAAAGTTTGAGTAACCAAACCTCTAAAAATGTTTTTCTAAAGTAAACAAAAATGGTTGCAATGGTCACCTTTAAAAAAAAAATGTTTTCTTCAAAAAGCTTTCTATTTAAAACCCTAAAAAGCCTTCAAAAAATATTTTTCTAAAAACCTTTTCATTTCTTTTCCTTTCTTTCCAAAATGATTTTATTTTACTACGTAAAAAGCTCTTTTTGAAATCCCATTTTGCATAGAAAAAGTTTTGATAAAAAAATAGTTTTTACACATCATGTTTTCTTCAAAAATAACAAAAATCATGGGATTTTTAAATTCAAAGCATCTATTTCAAAATAAAACTCAATGAAACATTTTCCGTCAATCTCAAAATTCCTTTTTCTAAATAAGTTTTCAATTCATTGGTTTTAGTTTTCAATACAAACTTTGTTTTCTTAAAACTTTTGTCATCTTAATAAAAACCATGGGATTTTTGGATCCAAAAGCTTTTCCAAAATCTCTTTTCTTCAAACCACCCCTTTTCCAAAATCTTTTTCTTTCAAAAATTGTTGTTTTCACCAAAAAAAAAAAAAAATTCAAAACCTACACTTTGTTGCTTCAAAAGAAAATCTTTTTATCATGTTTTACAAAACTTTAAGTTGAAACTTTTTCTTTAAAATTGGATAAAAACCATGGTGTTCAATAAAACCATGGAAATCCTTTTCTCAAAATAAATGATTTTTGAATCTTATTTTAAATCCTTTTTACTTTAAAAAAATGAAAAAAAAAACCTTGGTCCCAACAAACCTTGGAATCCATTTTCTTGGAAAAATGAAACTTTTTCTCACCAAAAATGCTTTTCCAATCTCTTTTCTTTAAAATCAATTTTCTTCTTCACCTTTTTTTATCAAGAAAAATCATTTTTATAAAAACCCTAAAATATATAAACCTTTTAATTCTTTTACTAAAAAATGGGCAAACTTGCTTTTCTTCAAAATCCCAATCCTTCTCAAAATAAATTTTGCACTTTCTTTTAGGTAAGCATTTATGCATTGTTGTTTTGAATTTTTCTTTTTCTTAGAATTGCATCTTTTAGAGGTTTGTGCCTAAGGTTCAATCAATAGGCACCAATCAAGCTAACATGTTCCCCCTCCCCTTTGGCACTAATGATTTATTCTATTGTGTTTTTGCATAAGAAATGAGAAATACGGTGGATGACAACAAGATGCTCTCTTTTTACTCTCCCTCTTTCATTTTCACGTTGTAAATCTCCATGCTAAACACATAGTATGTAAATATTCATATGCTAAATAGGTAGTAAATAAATATTCACATGCTATATATATATATTCACATGCTACATTATAAATAAATAAATACTCACATGTATATATGTATATTGTTTGTACAAAACTTTTTCCAAAAACTAAAATGCCAAGTATCTAATTTCTTCCCTAAAATAATAACGTTAGAATTAAATTAAAATGGGGTACTATCATTTGGATAGACGATGTGGGGTGCCTAACACATTCCCCACATGTAACCGAACTTCCGAGTTCTAGATCTTTGGTTTGAGACTTTTGGTTTACCTTAATTAATAAATCCTTAAAATTGGTTTATTAATTAGGTAACTTAAAAAGAACTAGACAAATAGGTCACACCTAACACAAAACCAATAGTTAGTGGCAACTTTTAAAATAAAAATAAGAAAAAGGAACTCACACACCTCATCTTAGAAATACATGCACACAATAGTCACATTGCCAAAGACCCTAAACAAGCCTCCTTCTCCCAATGCCAATTTTTTGGGGCGTCCACAAGTTGGAAATGTGTACAAAAGTATCCTCACTTTGCACACTTAGCGCTATACCCTTTGACAATCAGCATCTTAAAAGGAAGAGATCTTCAAAATCTCTCACACAATCATGCTCTCACTCTCCCTCTATTCTCTTGTGGTGCCCTCACTCGGCCCCATTGACAACCATAGATCAGTGACCGTTGAACCCATTTTGTTGTCGATTGTCGATAGTTGAAACTCTGTGGGTAAGTCCCCGACACTCTCTTGGTGTCGTGCTCACCAATGACTGTAGGTTTTTCTTTTTTTAATAAATTTATTTCATTTTTATTTTATCAACTAGGGGTCTGTTTGGATACCACTTATTGCTAAAAACTGAAAACACTGTAGCGAAATAATTTTTAAATGTGTGAATAGTGCCATGGGACTCAATTTTAAAGTTAGATTTGCTGAAATCCATACTTGCGGGTCTCGTGAACAATGCACGGTTGTCATAGAAAAACGCCAAACGCAGGGAGAGAAATAATTTCAGTGCAATCCAAACTTAACCTAGATAGGAAAGAATGAGATTTGGTTTTGAGGTTTGAGATTTGTTGGTTTTAAATTCTGTTTGTTGGTTACCACGTGTCTCATCTATTTTCTGTACATGTGTTATATATATAATTTTTTTTTTCTCAAAAAAAAAAAAAAGACTTATTTGTTGTGACTTGTGATACAATTTCTTTATTAAATAGAAGTATTTGTAGGTAAAATGAATACTGAAAAATTGATTGATAATTTGCCATTAGTCATTCAGAATCTCAAATGATGGTCCGTGTCCTCTATGGAGATTTGTAACTAAGTTGGATAATTAAAAACTAAAATAAACATAAACATAAATTATGTCCAAAATATTTTAAATATACCTAAAAATAAATATTAATTAATTAATTAATTGTCGTATTTTTAATATATTGTATCCTAATTTTTCAAAAAATGTTGTATTTTTGTACCTATGTTGGTACCTGATAGGCCCAACGAACCTCCTTGCCCAGACGAACCCATCAAGCACCATCGTCCACTCTTCCACCTCGTGGACGAAGGAAGATAAGACATTAAGAAGAGAATTCAATATCTCGGGCAGTTACAAACTAGCTGTCAGACCATTGGAGGATCATCAAAACCCACATTAATGAGCCCAGAAGCGCTACAAAAGAAGCACTAAAGCCACAATAAAAGCCACAACGACTAGAAGCAAGGGAGATGTATATAAACACCTTTCAGAACCAGACAAGGTACATTTTCTTCATACACACATGCTGTAACTCTGATATTTCTAGTTCTCACAATCTCCTTTAGCCTCCATCCGCTGACTTTACCATCAAAGACTCCGTGGCCTGCACCACACCAATGACCATCCAAAGAGGATTCTTTCACGAACTTGCAGGTGCAGGGACGAAGTGCGTGTTGACCTATCCAGACGAATCTACTCGACTGACGTATAGCGTCATCAGTTTGGCGCCATCTGTGGGAACGACATTTTCATACTTAGGTTTGAGAGCATAGTTCCATTCAACTCTAACCTCCAGATGGAGTCCAGCACCCCCCAAGATTCTGCAGCATTACCTTGCAAATCCAAACACTCACAGCCAACGTGGAGGAACTTACGAGACATAATCAAGAGATAAGGCTACAGCTTTAGCAAGAAGACAACCATTCTGGGACCAACCAAAACGACAATGGAGACAGCCAAAGAAGAAACGACGACCTACTGCTCCTGTGGGAGCAAACTCAGACCTCCTCAGAGAAATTAGAAGGGAAATGGACGAGCTGAGAAGCGCAATACGGGAAAAAACAGATCAGAGCTTAGACAGGATGGTCAG
Source organism: Notholithocarpus densiflorus (assembly GCA_030021035.2). NCBI lineage: Eukaryota > Viridiplantae > Streptophyta > Magnoliopsida > Fagales > Fagaceae > Notholithocarpus > Notholithocarpus densiflorus. The sequence goes on along the minus strand of JARYZH020000006.1, from coordinate 1,911,239 downwards.
AAGGACGGACTCGCCCTTCACAGCAGCAGTCCTAGAGTGCCCAGTGCCCTCAAAGTTTCATCTCCCACATCTCAAGTCGTTCAATGATCTGAAAGACCCTTTGGACCACCTCTATTGGAAAAATACATGTTTGTATCGCATACAAAACATACGCAACGGAAAAATTAACAGATCTACTTCATTCGCAATTGATAACATGTACTATGTAAGTTTCAGAATTTGAGAACAAGAATGCGTACCTTGGTGTGGTGAAATTCAAAACCGAAGATCAGAAGTTCTTGGGAAGACTTTTAATCTTCACTCCAATTCCACTTAATGCCCAAGATGTGTGGTCTCTCAAACAGTTTCCAAGGAGAGAATAAAGAGTGTTCAATACTCGCATAAAAACCATTTCATTCCTTATAAGAACTCTCATGAAAAGACTTAATGAAAAGTCTCATGAAAAAGTCTTAATTAAATTCTGTATGTTTTTCTCCTTATATACAACTGATTATCTAATTGGGCTACCCTTTTGGGTCATTCCAATTGGGCTCTAGTATGTGGCTTGGAGTGGGACCAAAAGGGACCAATAAGACACTAGCTCCAATGGGCCTTGGACTTTTCTGTCAACTCTTAACAAGTCTAAAGTTACCATTAACTATATTTAATACCACTGTATAAATATAGTTGCACTCTAAGCCTTATCTATAAATTATATCTCAAGACTTTATTATACATGCAACCCCTTCATTAAAATATTCGTAGTAATACAAAGTCATGAATATTGATTGCCACTTTGTAGATTACTATATCTTAATCCTTGAGTACCCGGTTTAATCCTTTATGTTATTCAATATATATTTATGAAATCTAATTTCATAAATATATATACATTAGTAACTCCTTACTAAAGTGGTTGGGCCCAACACTCTGAATAACCAAACCCATTAAACTTATCTCAAGGGAATATTTTATATCTCCGTTAAGAGACTATGAATTCCATCTTGAGAATATATGTTCCGTCAACACTAAATGCGGCTGCCCAACATACTGAGGTTTTGACCGTGACTTATAGATCTCACTCCTGATATATCAAAGCAACCTACACTTCATGATCAGGTCCATTATTTTCTCAGGATTTAGAGTTCATGTAAATAGAAGTTGTGAAATTTATCATTCATTTGACAGTTGTTAGGAGAATAATAAATCTCACAGCGATCCAGTTCAATATGTCTTAACTCTTAAAACATATCAACATACCAACTAGAAGTCTCCACTTCCATGATCAAGACAAATCATCGTAGTTGATATGTTATAGTCTTCGCAGATGAAACGCCCAATTTCATCACTGACTACGAACTAAAATTTTGAGTTTACAAAGAATTTGTGATTTATATCTTCTGTGACTAAATCACATACTATGCATCTCATGGACTAAGATAATGTCTCATTAGTTCATAAATAGTCTCATATAATTAAATTATTTAATTATTTATGACATGCCAATAAATTGGATTTTTAGGGCATAAACCCCAACAACCTTAACACCTTCAAGACAACTCTGGGCCTTCAACAGCCCCCTGACGAGATATTATGCCATTCCTTCCCCACCACTCTCAAAGGAGCAGCACGGGATTGGTTTAGCAAGCTACCAACGTCGTCCATCGACAACTTTAAGCAATTGAGCAACTCCTTCTTATGCTATTTCGTCAGTGGACAATGCCCAAAAAGGCCAGCGAACCACCTGCTCACCATCAGGCAAGGGGAGAAGGAGACCCTAAGGTCATATGTGAAGCGTTTCACCAGGGAAACCTTGGAGGTAGACAAAGCAGATAACAAAGTGCAGCTGACGACCTTCAAGTTCGGGTTAAAATCTAGAGAGTTCGTGGTCGCACTCGCGAAGAGCCCTCCTCGAACGATGGCGGAAATGCTCCTGAAAGCCCAGAAGTATATGAACGCCGAAGACACCCTAGCAACAATCAGAGACGAAGAGACTCCTAGGTAGAAAGAAGGAAAGGGAGAAGACCGAAGAGGACGAAAAAGAGAAAGAGGAGATCGACAGGACGCTGATGGGAACAAGCGAAGAAACGATAAAACTCCTCGGACAGTAAAATTTACTCCTCTAGTGATGCCTATTAACAAAATTTTGACGCAGATTAAGAATGAGTATTATCTCAAATGGCCAAGGCCATTACACTCGTCACCCAATGTGCGCGACAAGAAGAAGTACTGCTGTTTCCATAAGGATCACGGCCACTACACAGAAAATTGCAGAGACCTGAAGGAGTAGATAGAGGAGCTCATTCAAAAAGGGAAGTTGCAGAAATTTGTGAAGAAGGGGGACTTCAGCAGATCCAGAGGTGATAACAAGGACAAGCACGAAGCCACTCCGAAGGACAAAGACCACCCGTCCCATCATCCACGGAGCACAATAGGGGAGATAAAAACAATCATAAGAGGACCATCCACAAGAAGGTCGTTTAGATCTCTCAAGAAGTCACAACAAAGGCAGGTGAACAGTATCCAAGGATACCACCCCTGAAGTAAAGGAGGATAGAGAAGATGCTAGAAGGGTAAAGCAGTCGCATGACGATCCCTTAATTATAATGCTTATGATAGAAGGGTTCAACACTAGTAGAATCCTCGTAGACAACGGTAGCTCTACGAACATCATCTACCTCTCTGCTTTTCAACAGCTAAAGGTGGATCTCAAAAGATTATGGCCTTTTGAGTCCCCCTTCATCAGCTTCATTGGAAATAGAGTGTATCCCAAAGGCATAGAGACACTGACGGTCACGGTAGGATCTTACCCACGACAATTAACTCGTCAACTCAACTTCCTGGTGGTAGATTGTCCTTCCTCATACAACGTAATAATTGGAAGGCCTACACTCAACCGCTGGAAGGCAGCCACGTCCATTTATTGCCTGAAGGTAAAGTTTCCAACGGAGAATGGTGTGGGCGAAGTCAAGGAAGATCAAGTACTACCTAGGGAATGTTACCAAGCAATATTAGCCGCAAAAGAGAACCATACGTGGATGATCAAGGAGAAAGAGGAAGAAAAGGTGGAAGGCCTAGAAACCATGGAACTGGTAGACGAGGAACCAATAAAGACTACAAGGATAGGGACGACTTTAAGCACAGAGATGAAGGAGAAACTAGTCCAATTCCTTAAGGGCAACTTGGACGTTTTCGCATGGAGTCATGAGGATATGCTAGTCATATCCACAGAGATCATGCAACACAAGCTAAATGTAGATCCCGAGAAAAAGCCCGTCCAGTAGAGACGACGAGTCTTTGCTCCAGAACAAAACCAGGCTATCATGGAAGAGGTAAACAAACTGTTGGCAGCGGACTTCATTTGCGAGGTCTACTACCCGGACTGGCTGGCCAACATCGTCCTGGTAAAGAAGGCGAATGGGAAGTGGAGGATGTGCGTGGACTTCACGGACCTAAACAAGGCTTGCCTGAAGGACAGCTTCCCCTACCAAGGATAGATTAAATGGTGGATTCCACAGCAGGACACACACTACATACATTCATGGATGCATTCTCGAGACACAACCAGATAAAGATGTTAGAAGAAGACCAGGAGAAGACTGCCTTCATCACAAGTTAAGGGCTCTACTGCTACAAGGTAATGCCCTTCAGACTGAAAAATGTAGGGGCAACCTACCAAAAGTTAGTAAACAGGATGTTTAGTAAACAGATCGGGAGGAATATGGAAGTGTATGTAGATGACATGCTCATCAAGAAAAAGGAAGAGGCTGCACACCTGGACGAACTCGAAGAGACGTTCGCCACTCTCAGGCAGTGTCAGATGAAGTTGAACCCCAGCAAGTGCGCATTTGGGGTAGCATTTGGGAAGTTCTTAGGATTCATGGTGTCCCAAAGAGGGATAGAAGTAAACCCAAAGAAGGTGCAAGCTATACTAGAGATAACATCACCCAAGACGGTGAAAGAAGTCTAGAAACTAATAGGAAGGATAGCAACACTCAAGAGGTTCGTCTCTAAAGCAACGGACAAATGCCTGCCTTTCTTCAAAACACTGAAGCAAGCCTTCACCTGGACGGAAGAGTGTGAAAAAGCTTTCCAGAAGCTTAAACACAACCTAAGCAATCCACCCTTCTTGAGCCCGTCAAAAGAAGGGGAAGACATGTATTTATACTTAGCAGTGTCAGCTACAGCCGAGAGTGCAGCCTTGATTCGGGAAAAGGATGGAACATAACTCCCGGTCTATTATGTCAGTCAAGCCTTCCAAAGAGCTGAAGCAAAGTACCCACGGATCGAGAAAATTGCATTCACCCTTATCGTAGCTTCACGAAAGCTGTGCCCTTACTTCCAGGCGAATCCTATCCTGGTGATGACAGATAAACCCATAAAGAAGTCAATGAACAAGCCCAAGGCTGCAAGAAGAATGGTTCAATGGGCAATCGAACTTAACTAGTTCGACATTGAATACCACCCCAGAATAGCTATCAAGGCGCAGACACTAGCAAACTTTATCGCTGAATTCACAATCCCAGACGAGGACGGGACACCGAATGAAGCTAAAAGATGGACAATCCAGACTGACGAGTCATCAGCCCGAAAGAGGGGCGGAGTAGGGGTTATTATCATCACCTTAGAAGGAGATACGCTCAAGTGTGGAGTTCAGCTAATGTTCCCTGCCACCAATAACGAAGCTGAGTATGAGGCAATACTGACGGGACTAAGAGTCGGAAAGGCGTTGGGCGCTAAAAAATTGCTTCTCCAGAGTGATTCAAAGCTGTTCGTGGGACAAATAAAGGAAGAGTATGAGGTAAAAGAGGAAAGGATGCAGAAGTACTTAAGGCTGACGAGATACTTAGCCCGAGAATTTGATCGGGTAGAGTTCATACAAGTCCCCAAAAGCCAAAATATGGGGGCAGACAAGATAGCGAAGCAAGCATCGTTAAAAGCAGGACCGACGAGCACAGATTTAAAGATGGAGGTCCAAAAGCATCCCAGCATCGATGAAATTCACACCTTCGCAATCTAGAGTGAAAGCAGCTGGATGACCCCAATTCTATCCTTCCTTCAAGATGGACGACTTCCACAAGACGCCAAGGAAGCCAAGAAAGTCAAGAAGAAAGCAGCCAGGTTCACTATCCTGAACAATGCCTTGTACAAAAGAGGCTTCTCCATGCCCTACCTAAAGTGCGTCGACAAGGGTGAGGCCAAGTACATCTTAGAAGAGATCCATGAAGGAATATGCAGAGACCATGCAAGCCCAAGGTCCCTGGTAAGTAAGATCATCAGAACAGGTTACTTCTGGCCTACTATGTAGGTTTGGAAACGTTTAGCATATCCCAGCAGAGAGACTGACGCCAATAACCTCCCCATGGCCCCAGTGGAGAATTGACATCGTGGGCCCACTACCCTAAGGTAAGAGACAAGTAAAGTTTTTACTGGTCGCTATTGATTACTTTACAAAGTGGGTTGAAGCAGAAGTACTACCAACCATCACGAAGGCAAAGATCCAGAACTTTGTGTGGAAGAACATAGTCTGCAAATTCAAGATACCACGAACGATCATATCGAATAACGGATGGCAGTTTGATAGCCAGGACTTCAGAGACATTTGCTCGAAATTAGGGATCAAGAATCAATTCTCATCTCCAGGACATCCACAAGCTAACGAACAGACGGAAGTGACGAACCAGAAGCTACTCAAGATCATTAAAGCTCGATTGGAAAAAGCAAAGGGTGCTTGGCCAAAAGAATTGCCTAATGTCCTGTGGGCGTACAGAACCACAGCATGAACCCCAATAGGAGAAACTCCCTTCAGGCTCACCTATGGTGCCGAGGCGGTAATTCCAGTCGAAGTAAGGGTCACCAGCATGAGAAGAGAAGTCTTTAGTGAAGATAGCAATAACGATCAGCTGAGAGTCAACTTGGATTACCTGGATGAAGTAAGAGACGGAGCATCCTAGAAGATGACGAAGTACCAGTAGAAGATGGCCGAGTACTACAACAAGAGAGTGAAGCTCAAACGACTCAACATAGGAGACCTTGTCCTACGCAAAGTCACACCAGCTACTAAGGATCCAACCCAAGGGAAGCTTGGTCCAACTTGGGAAGGACCCTACAACGTCATCCACTATTCAAGACAAGGCAGCTATCACCTGGAGACGATGGACGGGAAGAAACTACCACGTCCATGGAACATTGAGCATTTGAAGAAGTACCATTAATAAATGTAATAGACGAGTGTATTCACGTTTGAAATAAAGTGATAAAAGTACTATTCAGCCAACATTCCAATGTACTGAATGCAAGCCTAAAAAAAAAAAGGCCAAGTGATAAGATTTCGCCTAGATGGGTGTAAATCGCTGATGAAGCCAAATGACAAAATTCCTTAATTGGATATAAGTCACCTAAAAAACGGCTAAGTGATAAGATTCTGCCTAGACGGATGTAAATCGCTGACGAAGCCAAATGACAAAATTCTTTAACTGGATGTAAGTCACCTAAAAAATGGCTAAGTGATAAGATTCTGCGTAGATGGATGTAAATCGCTAACAAAGCCAAATGACAAAATTCCTTAACTAGATTAAGTCACCTAAAAAATGGCTAAGTGATAAGATTCTGCCTAGACGGATGTAAATCGTTGATGAAGCCAAATGACAAAATTCCTTAACTAGATGTAAGTCACCTAAAAAATGGCTAAGTGATAAGATTCCGCCTAGACGGGCGTAAATCGCTGACAAAGCCAAATGAAAAAATTTCTCAACTGGTTGTAAGTCACCTAAAAAATAGCTATATGATAAGATTCCGCCTAGACGGATGTAAATCACTGACGAAGCCAAATGACAAAATTCCTTAACTGGATGTAAGTCATCTAAAAAATGGCTAAGTGATAAGATTCCGCCTAAACGGATGTAAATCACTGGCGAAGTCTAAACGGCCAAACTCCTAAGCACGATGTGAGTCACCTAAAACTGACTAAGTACCCACAGACGAGGGTAAGCACGAGTCACATGCAAGCCAAAAATGTTAAACATAACGAAGAACAAACCAGCAAAGGTATGAAAATAAACAATAGCATAGATATATCTTGTCTGTAAACAGGAATTAAAAGCCCAAAAAATACTGGGCAAGAAGCATTGTTCTAAAATTGGAATAAAAAGCCCAAAAACATACTGGGCACCCAAAAAAAAAATGTGAAAAGGGAAGGTAAATTGCACAAGTACATTACTTGGACGAGCTATTAGGACATATGTGATTCAATATTAGGAACATATGTTACCATTTGATGTAATTAGCTAATTCTTTGACAAAACGCACTTTACTTGTAATTGGGTAGATCTAGAATGTGTTTAATGCTTCAAGAAATAAGGTTTCAAGTTCAAGTGTTAAAGCCATGCAAGTCTGCCCAAGGATCAAGTGAAGAAGTGATGTTCATTAAAGCTCGACAGCTAGCATCTATCAAGGTTTAAAAATTGCTGAAGCCTGTGGCTTGACAACTAGCTCGATAGATGGCTATCTATCGAGGTTTATGAAATTCAGTTTTTCAAGTTGCACAAGAGCACAATTCCACAAGTGTGAAGAAAAGTATAACCGGAAACCTAATTTGCCCTAGTTCTTCTTTCTCTTGAAGAAGTTGCTGTGTTTGTACATTATAGGGTTTTGTGACCAAGCAACTTCATGATCTTCATCATGTGATGAACTAAAGAACTTTGCAGCCAACATCTTTCTTAAGTTGGTGATCAAATCGCGTACTGGGATCCGCGCAATTGGTTAGTCACGTACTGCGAGCCGTGCATTGAAAATGAGAGATTGTCACTATAGAACAAGTCCAATTGGGTATTGGGGTAAGGATTCAACTGTAGGTTGGTATAAGGTACTGAAATTCCTTTACTTATAACCACTTGTTTTGATAATAGTGGATTTTTGGGAGTGTTGACCTTAAATTCACCCAATGGGGTTTTGCCTCGGTGGTTTTCCCTATTCGTAAAAATATTGCCTGTGTCAAATTTAGCTACATTTAACTTAGTTGGTGATTTGTTTGTGCTACAACGCGTATTGCATGTTAATTTACTTAATTAATTCACTTGGCTAATTAATTAGTTAATTCATCACAAGGGGTTAATACATTTTTGGCCTATCACGAGCTTGTGGATATGAAGACCCACGATCTCGTTAGAAGGCACACCAGAAAGGACCTTGCACTCTTCAGTATTGAAGGCATCCTGTGCCCTCGTCAGTGCAAGACCAACGTCGTCCCAAACACTGGACGAGTGTAAGTTGGCCTTTTCTTTTCCCTTATCTGCCACGCGCTGCTTCTTCGGGCGTGGGGTGATCTCTTCCACTGAGGTGGCCGAGGAAGCGGTCCTCGTCACTTCAGGGACAGAGGTAACCGGAGTGACGAGAGTTCCCTTCTCCACGACACGCACCACCCTCTTCCCGAGGTTGGGAAGAGGCTCGTTATTCTTTGCCCTCATCTTGGCGTACATCTCCTGGTTGAACTTTGTCGTCATCTCTGCGAAAGAGAAACACTTGTCAAAATAAACAAAAAAAAAAGGAAGAAAAGTCAAGTCAGTGACGAACCAAATGAAAACTTACTCTTCTCTTCAATCTCGATAGCACGCAGGACGTAGGCAGAAGGATCTTTACCTAGGCAGTGACAAGCCAAAGTTGTAGGATCGACCAAGTCATCAAAGTCGTCAATCGTCTTGGCGTACTCAGTAGCTGCTTCTACGTGCCTCTTGTACCTGCTCTTAAGTTTTGGACGCTTCTTAACTGTGCAGACACAACAAACAAAAAGGTTAGCAACGATTAAAAAAAATAGAAAGAAAAAGAGTGAAGAAGAAGGAAAAAAGACTTGCGGAAGGACGACACACCTAGACTCGAGACTCTCCAACGACAAAGGAACCTAGGAATGTCACCCTAGAGTTTATTGGAAGGAGTCTCCCAGTCGTCCCCAGACACAAAAAAGAACCTCGATTTCTAATATCTAAAGGATGAAGGCGGATCGGTGATGATCCTAGCCTTCCTAACCCAGGGCACAAGCTCATAGTACCCATACTCTTTTGACTCCTTTAGACGATACAAATATGTGAACTGGTCCACCCTAATCATATCTCCTTCAGTGACGGCCAGCCATATCTCCATACAGCTGATTACAATCCTCCACGAGTTTGGCATAAGTTACCTAGGAGCGATGTTGAAATGGCTCAGAAGCTTCATAATGAAAGGGTGGACAGGAAACCTAAGACCGCACTGGAAAGTGACCTCATAGAAGCACACTTCCCCAGGCGAAAAGTGGCAAGCTCGTTCCTCTTTATGAGGAAGACAAACCCTAACCCTCTCTAGGAATTGGAACCTATCCCTAAACCTGGAGAGGGTGTCAGCATCCAGACCACATACCTCCCCGAGGACAAAGAAAGCTCTAACCTCTCTTAGGCCAAAAGCTGCGGTATCTTCCTCCATCTCAATGGAGTCGACACTAGACGACAATCCCGTTTCTAACTCACTAGATCTAACCTCCGACATAATCCTCTGTTCACTCATTATTCCCTCAAACTAGTCCACTGACTCACGAGGTAAAGGAAGCAGATCAGCCAATGCTAGACTTAACCCACTACCCCCAAACACAAAATTTGAATTAGAGAGCCAAAAGAACAAGAAGAACCTAGAGAAGCCCCTAAGCGTGCAAAGAAAAAAGAAAAGGAAGGATAGAGTCTCCTAACCTCAGAGCTATCTACCATGGAACCAAAAAAGAAGGGAAAAAGGGAAAAACTCCAAATTCCAAAACAAGAAAAGGGAAATACTAGTAATCTTTTGCCAGTAAATTCACTACAAAGAAAAAAGCAGGAGGAAAGAAACCGTACCTCAAAAGAACGAAAGGGGGAATGTGACAGGAAGCTCGGAGAAGAAAAACGCAGAGCAACTATGCTGCACAAGGGAGAAAGTAAGGAGGAAAGAGAAAAGAGAAGCAATTTAAAAAAGCTGGGCACAAAAAATTGAAAACCAGCGTGAAACCCAAAAGACACACGAGTGGAGCATTAAATTCCACCAATCAGAACGTGCCATGTGGCCACGACGCGTACGGCGCCGCTACTATGCATTAAATGCGAAACAGAACCCTAAGAGTCATGTCTGAGTAAGAAACCTTTCACCTTCTGGTGATCGTCATGACACGTAAGGACGACCACAGAACCTGGGGGGACAGCTAATAGGCCCAACGAACCTCCTTGCCCAGACGAACCCATCAAGCACCATCGTCCACTCTTCCACCTCGTGGACGAAGGAAGATAAGCCATTAAGAAGAGAATTCAATATCTCAGGCAGTTACAAACTAGCTGTCAGATCATTGGAGGGTCATCAAAACCTACATTAATGAGCCCAGAGGTGTTACAGAAGAAGCATTAAAGCCACAATAAAAGCCACAACGGCTAGAAGCAAGGGAGATGTATATAAACACCTTTCAAAACCAGACAATGTACATTTTCTTCATACACACACACTGTAACTCTAATATTTCTAGTTCTCACAATCTCCTTTAGCCTCCATCCGCTAACTTTACCATCGGAGACTCCGTGGCCAACATCATACCGGTGACCATCCAAAGAGGATTCTTTTCACGAACTTGCAAGTGCAGGGATGAAGTTCGTGCTAACCTATCCGGACAAATCTACTCAACTGACGATTATAGCATCATTAGTACCCATACAACTTATTGTGGATAGGGCTTTTAATATATTTTGCATTTTACTTAGAGCATTCCCAGTACATAAAACCCCAAAATTGTAAAATATAGATTTATGTTCTTCAAAAAGTCACAAAATCACCTCACATATGTGGTTTTATCGACAATGTTGACAAAATTATTAGAGATGTAGCTGCCATGAAGTTTCCAATTTATTCCATAGGCTGAAATTCTCTCTAAAAAAAAAGTTTCCAATTTATTAAAGCTCCACGTAGCACAATTATCACTTACAAATTATTTTTTTATTCCATCACTATGTCTTTCCTCATATTTAAAAATAGAGAATTGTGTGAGGAAAAAAATATTATTTTAATGTATTAAGTTGTGAAATAAAGGATGGGATGTAGGGTACGTTGTTCTAGTGACAATGAGAAATAGATATAAATAATATTTTGAGAAACCTAAGCGGTGTCTCCAAATGGGAAAAATGAAGGCGCTATGTATTTTGGAAAATATTTTACCAAATTTTCAAAAATAAAATATTATATAGTTTTTTATAAAAAAAATTTATAAAACAGAAGATATTTTACAAATTTTACTATATTTTAGATACAAATAAACACTTAAAAATGAAAAAACATTTAAAAAAATATTTTTCTTCAAGCTTCAGTCTTTTGACACTCTTTAATGTGTTTTTTTAAAACTTTTTTTTAAGGTACATTCTAGTTAAATATACAATTGCAATATTTTAAATAACAAATTTTGCCCATAGTTTCTTCTGGTGGTTTAGTAGAGCTTCATTAATTATTTGCTTCAAAATTTAATTAGTGCTGGCCCCGTACCAGATTTGAAATCTCTTGCAGATATGATGCACTCTTTTTAGTTTTTCAAGGTTCGATCCGATGCTATTGGGTGGCAATACAGGCTGTTGAGATTGCACAGGATATCAGTGTTTCGGATTTTGCTTTAGTGTCACGACTGACGAGGCTGAACTTACGACAATCTTGCATAGGACTGATTCTTGCCCATTGGTCCAGATCCTTTGGCCGTTTATAATAATCTATTTATTGGTAGAGATTAACTATCTGCTGCAATTTAATCACAGTTATTATTGGGAAATTATTGGGTAATTGATGGGAAATTAGCATCATTAACTTTAATGGGGGAGGCTTAGTGCGAATCCAAACCTTACCCAATTTAAAAATTTTTTTTTTTTGATACAGTTTTAAAAAATATTTTAAGAATAGTGAGATCAGGGAAAAAAATTAGTAATCATTCAATTCAATTATCGCTTTTCCTTTTCTTTTTAAGGGTCTGTTTGGATACCGCTTATTGTTGAAAATTGAAAACTTATTGCTGAAAACATTGTAGCAAAATAATTTTTAAATTATGAATAGTGCCCGTGGGACTCAGTTTTAAAGTTACATTTGCTTTTTTCCGTACTTGCAGGTCCCGTGAACAGTGCACGGGACCTAGGAAAAAACGCAAATGCCAGCCGCGTTTGCTATCCAAACTCACACTAAATGTGCGTTTGCATAGCGTTTTTGTATTTGCATTTGCGTTTTTTTTTTTTTTGTCTCGTGCATTGTTTATAGACCAGCTTGTACTGAAAAATGCATTTGTAACTTTAAAACTGGGTCTCACGGGCACTATTTATAGTTTAAAAATTATTTTACTACAGTGTTTTCAGTAATAAATTTTCAAATTTCAACAATAAATAGTATTCAAACAGACCTTAAGTTCAACTTTTATTAGTTACACAAGTTAAACGTGAATGCTCTAAAAATAAGGGATCACAACGTTGCAAGTGGTATCACATCACTCTGTAAAAATAGGTTAGCCTTATCGATAACGAATATATAAAATATTTAGAGGAGTGACTATAACATTGCAAGTGATTTTCACATGATGCTCTAATCTTTGTCAGCTTAGCGATTAAAGAGAAAGTGAAAGTTTATAAACACAAAATTTTAGACTCGATTGATGTAGCAAATTATTAATGTTAGATAAAAAAATAATGTTAGTGATGAGTCTAAATAAGAGTCAATAAAAATTTACTAATTTGACTATTGTGAAAAAATATTGTGAAATTTATTGTATCCGGAGCATTATTCAAAGATAAATAACTATAAATGACATAAAACCAATTTTTTTTTTTCCCTCTTATTACAAATATTCACTTAATACTGACCGAGAATATTGACTAAGGGAATTTTTTTTGCTGAATATTGACTAAAGGGAATTGGTGACTTGAAAAAAAAAAAAAATTGGCATAGTTTTAGTTCATTTTGAACTTAGGTAGAATTGAGGAGCTACGTACACGTTACATCATTGATACAAATGGATAGTTGCAAACCTAAGGGTCTGTTTGGATACCACTTATTTTTCTGAAAACTGAAAATACTGTAGCAAAATAATTTTTAAATGTGTAAATACTACCGTGGAACCCATTTTTAATGAAAGTTTTATTGAAAAAAAGATTTGTGGGTCCCGTGAACAGTGCACAGGACCCACTGAATAGTCACATTTCAGTGAAAATTTTGGATATTCAAAGAGGTAGTGGGTCCCGTGCACTGTTTACATTTCAATGAAAAATTTGGGCGTTCAAAGAGGTAGTGGGTCACGTGCACAATGCACAGGACCCACTAACAGACACATTCCCACGTGAAATGCGCTTCTCAATTAAAAAAAAGAAAAAGAAAACGCAAACGCAAACACAGCACGGCCAGAAACGCAATCCAAACACATACTAAGCAACTAAAATCAAAATATTCAAAACGTTAAGAAAACTGCCAATTGTGCCTCTACATTTAGACTAGCAATACTTTTTTTTACTCATGTAAGTGCATGGATACATTTAAAAATAACACAATTTTTATTATAAAAATATAAAATAATTAGTCAAATTATTAATATAAAAAAATAGCAAGTAACACAGGCATTAATGCATACGTATAGATACATTTAAAATTAAACATAATTTTTATCATAAAAATATAAATAATTAGTCAAATTATTTTTTTTAAAAGTAAACGTAATTAGTCACATATTAAATTCTTACATAAATTTAATACTACTTATGGTCTTTTTTCTAATTTTTAATAAAATAGAAGGTCTGGGGATTTTTATTGAGTATATGTGATTGTTTTTTTGTTTTTTTTTAGTTCATTAATATTAGATTCTTAGTATTTTGCACTCATTAACTTACTTGGCACAAAAATTAAAAAATTAAAAAGGACACATGACACAAACTTAAGTAGATAATTATTGTGTGGTCCCCACATAAATTTAGACACATGACGCAAAATTAGATTCTAATATCAAATTCTAATTGAATTTTCTCTAAGTTTTGCCTATTAATTTATATATAGATGAGGGTAATCAAAGTTTGAAACCTCATTCTCCACACACAAAGAATTGGGCAAAATACCATTGAGGTAATAAATTCTTGGCTTCACACCATGGTTCTCAGATCTGGACCAGATCGTATGGTCCGACCCGATTCATTGTGAACCGCTCATCATTGCGGTTCTTTTAATCCCAAGAACCTATTTATGAAAGAAAAACACAAAACCATGCAAACCGCAGTCGGACCGTACAGTTCTAAGAACCGTGACTGGATTTTGCGATTCGCACGGTTCCCTTTTGTTTCAACTGTTCCGTTGAAATTCGGCTAATACTCCGATAGGAAGTTAAGAACAGATCTAGAAGAAGTGAAAAAAGAAAAATTGAAAGAGCACAATGAAAAACAAGGATTAGAAGGTAATCTTATAATTTTTTAAGGTACTTTAGCTTCATTGATTCATAATCTTCGAATCTGCTGCAAAGAAAGACAGAAAATTAAAAGGAACAAAAATGAAAGAAATAGAAATGGTCAAGCACGGTAGGTGAGATTATTCATGGGGATGCCACGTTTTGCATTACTAGTGGTTAGAGCTTTTCTATTTTTTTTTTTTTAAATAAAATCAGCAATTCCTTCCTAGTGTGCCACTGCCACGTTGTGGCTATGCAATACAAATACCATCACTTCTTTGTTTAAATTAATGTATTCATAATTTCATAGGTGCCACATTGTGGCCATGCAACACAAATACTATTTTATATATATTTTTTAATAATTAAATATGAGCACAAACACAAATAAATCTAATAGGTGGCCATATATATTTGAGAATAATAGATTTTTATATTTAATTGGACTATTTTAGTTATTTTTTTTTATTTGTACTAATATTATATATTTATTTATTTATTAAATATTTATTATATTAATTATGATTTCATCATGGTTCGACTTCAATTTAGCCTCTGTCCGATTTTAAAAACTTTGAATATCTATTTTTTACAGTTTATTGAACGGTTCGAGTCTAAAAACCATGCCTCACACATGCAGTATTTGTTTAAATGAATTTCCTTAGATAAAGGCTAAAATATTGTTTTGATCCCTAAAATTTGTCGGGAGTTCTTTTTCAATTGTGTAGGAATAGAAAAAGATCTTTCTAATGTTTAAGGATAGAAAAATAACGATTTTAATAGTTTTATGATAAAAAATGATATATATTTTTTAAAGTTTAGGGACAAAAATTCAAAATTTATATAAACTTTAATACTTTTGTACAAAACCAATAATTAAACCAAGACAAATTCCACGACAATTATTAAAAAATAATGCGCTATTATGTGTTAGGAGCCCGGTGGTTCCTAATGAAGATGGATAGGAATTGTAGGAGAATTGACTTAATTCGCGGTAGTCACCCTCCATAGAGAAATATTGAGAGAGAGATTAAGAGAGAGAGAAATACACTAATGTACTAAGCAATTGGTTTATTCTTCCATTCCTCTCTCATGTTGGATTACAATCATGTATTTATAGGAGACTAGCTCTAATCTCATTGGCCCACATGGCCTCATCCTATTGGTTCTATTATTCCCCATGTGCACTAATAATTCTAACATGTGCTAAATGTGATTAACATGCTTGGAATTGTAACTAACTAACTAAATTTCAATACAGCAATTATTATTCATATGCTTATAGCATTCCTAACATTTCCCTCCCCTTGAAAACACCTTGCCCACAAGGTGTTGTTGTGAAATAGCATCTTCATCAAAGGAGATCTTCCAATGGACCAATACCGTGGGGACATTTTGATCACCATATTCATGCATTTCTCTTTGACAAGTAGTCTCATGCACATGAAGGTTTCTTCTTCGTAGATCTTCAAACTTTGCTTGAATTCTTGAGCCTTCAATGGTTCTTCAATCTTCAAGGTCTCATTGGTTCTTTGAACCTTGAAATGTTCTTGTATCCTCAAGACCTCATTTGATTCTAGAACCATTAAAGTTGTTGGTGCTTGTATCTCGGATTCTTGGATCACCAACACTTGGATTGCTAATTCTTGAATCATAGACTCTTGAATGAAAGCCTCCATTGGTGCATCAAGAATTGGTTCTTGGAAAATCATCATCTTCTTCTTTGTTGGTTCCCTGGATTGAACTTCAAAGGCTGCGTCTTTATGTATATCATCATCCCCTTTGACACAAAAAATAACATCCCGGCTTGCAACAACAGTAGTAGATTCTTGGAACTTGATTTGTTCTTCAAATTCCATTGAATCAAGAGATTGCAAGTCCTTTTTCTTCATGTTCTCCAGATCCTCTTACAATCTTAAGAGCTCTTCATTCATGACCTTGTTAGATTCAGCCAAGGCCTTGAATTTCTTTGAAATAGCCTTGTTAGATTCTATCAAGGCCTAAACCTTCTCTAAAACTTCATTCACCATTTTCAAGATTTCTTGTCGGTCATATTCACCCTTCTCAAGATCAACAGCTCTGATACCAAATGTTAGGAGCCCGGTGGTTCCTAATGAAGATGGATAGGAATTGTAGGGGAATTGACTTAATTCGAGGTAGTCACCCTCCATAGAGAAATATTGAGAGAGAGATTAAGATAGAGAGAAATACACTAATATACTAAGCAATTGGTTTATTCTTCCATTCCTCTCTCATGTTGGATTACAATCATATATTTATAGGAGACTAGCTCTAATCTCATTGGCCCACATGGCCTCATCCTATTGGTTCTATTATTCCCCATGTGCACTAATAATTTCAACATGTGCTAAATGTAATTAACATGCTTAAAAATGTAACTAACTAACTAACTAAATTTCAATACAACAATTATTATTCATATGCTTATAGCATTCCTAACATTATGTGTATTTTTCTTTTTTAATACATGTTAGAAATTTTGCTATAATTTAATTGAAGTGTATATGTGTGTAAAACTCCCTTCTAGAGATTTGAACTCCAACCCTTACCTCCTATACCTTACAAGCATTTATACTTGTAAAGTACCTATCGTACCAAAAATATACTATGGTACTATTATGTGTATCAATGTTATCCAAAGGTTCTAACATGGCAACGAATTGTGTCCACAATTCAATTATTGGATAGGACTATTTCTATTTAGAGGATTTTTATTTTCTAAGCTAAATTCTTCTTCGGTATAAATTTGTCACCAATGAGAGCCAGAACAAGACATAATAGACAAGACACTACAGAATGGGTAACATTCAAGAAATCCCTGTAGACTCAACTGGAAAGACCATTCCAGTTATAGGCTTTGGCACAGCCGAATATCCTTTCGGAGCCTCCTTTGAGACTCTGAGAGATTCTCTTCTCCATGCAATCAAACTGGGATACCGACACTTTGATTCGGCTGCTCTTTACCAGTCTGAGCAGCCTCTTGGGGAAGCCATAGATGATGCTTTAGGCCTTGGCTTAATCAAATCCAGAGACGAGCTGTTTATCACTTCCAAGCTTTGGTGCAGCGATGCTCACCACGATTGTGTCTTGCCTGCAATACAACAAACACTCAAGTAATATGACCCATACTTTTCATCTATTTTGCTCAATTTTATGTTCTCTTAAAATATAGAGTGAGATCTATATAACTCAGTGATATTGTCTGCCCTCCTTTACAAGGACAATCAGGATTGGAATACTCGACTTACTGTATATATATACTCTCAGCTGAAAAATAATCTTGTTTTTTGTTCATCTCATTTGCACAGGAATCTGAAGTTGGAGTACATTGATCTTTATCTCGTTCACTGGCCAGTAAGTGTGAAGCCAGGGGAATATGAGCTGCCTGTAAAAAAGAAAGACCTGCTTCCTATAGATATCAAGTCTGTATGGGAAGCTATGGAGGAGTGTCAAAAGCTTGGCCTGGCCAAATCAATTGGTGTAAGCAACTTCTCATGCAAAAAGCTTGAAACATTACTGGCCACAGCCAAGATCCCTCCAGCAGTCAATCAAGTAATTTCATTTTGGCTAAAATGCAAACTTCTATGTTTCAACAAAATTCATTTCAATCCTCTTATTTTTTCATCAGCTTTTGTTATATGTTATAGTTAATTTTCTAATTCTTTTTCAAAAATTTTAAATTAAAAAAATTCAATTAATAATTGAAAAATATTTTCTAGATTTTTCTTTTTCAAAAAATTTTAGCATTTTAGCGTTTGTTTTTTCTTCGAAAATATTATTCCAATAATTACAAAGTTGTTCTTCATGGATGCGGATTAATTGTAATGTCTATGGGCTGCTTTATTTTGGAAGGTGGAGATGAACCCACTTTGGCAACAGAAGAAGCTGAGAGAGTTTTGTGAAAACAAGGGTATACGTATCACTGCTTATTCACCCTTGGGAGCCAAAGGAACACTGTGGGGAACAAACTGGGTAATGGAATGTGAGGTGCTAAAACAGATTGCTGAGGCAACAGGGAAAACTATTGCACAGGTAATAATATTTGTTTATTCCTTTTTATTTGTAATTGTGCATATAATAACATTTCTTCATGTCTCTCCTTTTCATTATTTTATTTTTTTAATCTATGGGAAAACCATAGTAATAATAAAAAGATAAATTTAATAAGAATATGGTGTAAAAGAAGACTTTTATACTTTCCAAAAATGATGCGACACATTAATTTTTTTGTAAATAAAAAAGAAATAGCCACAATGATTCACTAAAACACTTACATAAACATAAATAAAATAAATAAATAAATAAAACCTCAAAAAAAGTTATTCTCGAAAACAAAGAAGTCGAGAAGTCTATGTCGTTGTCATTAGAAATTGAAAAAAAATCAAAGCAATCATGTGCATGTTAGAATGGATTGTTGTGTTTGATTAGAGTTGGAAAAATTGGACACAACTTAATAACCCAATGAAAAAAATACCCAATTAAAATCCAAAATTTTTTACCAAAGTAAAAAATTGTTGACCTGTGAGCCAACCTACTTTTCCTAGGTTGGGTTAGGTCAACCCGGATGAACCATGATCTAACGTTTTATAAAAATTCTTTTTAAAAAAATAAAAATAAAAATTTGTTTCCCCTTTTCATTTGCATTGTATATAATAAATTTTAGAAAAAAAAAAGTTTATTATTAATAAAAGAATACTATGCCATCTCTTCATTACATGAAGGTCCAAGTGCCAAGGGATTTTTATATTAAAATAAGATCATAATTGTTATTTACTAAAGCAACAAACAACCAAATTTTTTTTTTTTTTTTTTTTAAATGTCTCTCAAAAAATTTTTCTTTTTATATATAACAAAGTTCAAAGTAAAACTAAACCAAAAAATAAAATAAAATCATAAGAATCAAAACTGGTACCAATAGTCTTCATAGTTTTTTTTTAGTAAACAATAATACTTATTAGAACACACATGAAAATAGTAATATTAGTATTTTAACGTCAGCTTTATGGCCTCGTCCACGTTATGGACTTGTCATTTTTATTTATAATCTCATCCATTCGATGAGACCGTCAGCTTTATGGCCTCGTCCATGTTAGGGACTTATCATTTTTATAATCTCATCCATTCGATGAGACCGTCAGCTTTATAGCCTCGTCCACGTTATGGATTTAGAGTCGTCCACTTTTTAAGGTCGTCCACTTTATGGACTTAGAATCATCCACCTTTTGTGAACTTAAAATCGTCCACTTAAAGTCGCCCACCTTTTGTGGACTTAAAGTCGTCCACCTTTTGTGGACTTAAAATCATCCACTTTTGTGAACTTAAAATCGTCCACTTTTAATACTTATTAGAACACACATGAAAATAGTAATATTAGTATTTTAAACCGGGTTTATAATATATTACATAACCATAGTACAACTACAAAATGGCCTAACATTTGTAATTGTAGACTGAGGTTATAAACAGGAGACACTAGACACACAATCAATGTAAGATAAACATTCCTTTTTTTTTTTTTTTTTTTTTTTGTGTAAACAGTAATACTTATTAGAACACACACGAAAATAGTAATATTATTGTTTTAAACCGGATTTATAATACATTACATAACCAGAGTACAATTACAAAAGGGCTTAACCTTTGTAATTTGTAAATTGGAGTTATAAACAACAGATACTAAACACACACAACCAATATGGGATAAACATCTTCTTTTTTTTTTCTTCTTTTTTTGAGTAAACAATAGTCTTCATAGTTCATTCATCTATGTTGGATTCAAAATAATTTCACCTGTTCCAACAACAATAGTAAAAAAAAATAAAAAAATTTAATACTCCATAAAACAAACCAATCTCACTCAAAATTTTACACAACAATCTTTAAAGCAAAAGGGTGTTAAAAAATATTTCAATACCTCATTTGGGGGAAAAATTCTAGTACCAAAATTTATCTCACACAGCTTATCACAACTCTCTTATGTAATTTGTTGTGGATGGTAAAAAAATAAAAGTAGCATATCCATGTAAAAGTGAATAACAATTATAATATACTAGAAAGAATCATAATTCTTAAGTATAATTCCTATACAAAAATATGCAATATTTTGCATTATACAATCCTAAAAGCTCTACTGGGATCCAAAATACAAGATTTATTAAGAAACTACACATAAAGTAACTCATGATCAAGCCATTGCATCTAATCAAGATATAAGCAATCTTTTCATAAAAATTTTTAAAAAAAAAAATCTAAGCAATCTTACAAACAGCAGTAAAATTGTACCACTTTTCATGTTTCAAAATTTTAACAATATCAACTTAACTATAATTGTATAACTTCATTAATCAGGGTTTTCACCTAAGTTCTTTCATAAGATGCACTTATTCACAATTATCATCATGCCTTTCACCCGCTTTTAAAATTACGTTCCTCAAGCATAAGAATTTATGGTTTATACCCAAACTTCAAATCATTCAATTTACTAATCATAAAACGATTACAATACTTTTTTTTTCTTCTTATTGATGAGTTAGCACCCGATTACAATACTTTTTTCACACCAAGTAATTTGTTGTAGAATATACCAAATTTCTCATGTGAAAAAAATACATGTACATGTTTTCAAATCTTTTTTTTTTTTTTTCAATGTAAAAAAGTAAGGGACAATCTCAACACAACCAAACCTGTAACCCAATTGACTCGACCTGTTTTAACCTATTAAGATGATCATTTTTACCCGAACCAACTTGTTTGTCATGTCAATGCTTGATGCATTGGAGGACCAAGGGAATTTAAGGTGGGGTAGGAGGGGAGTTTGGGAAGACCCAAATCTGTGGATTTGGATAAAGAGGATGAGGAAGGTCAGGGTAGAATTGGTGATTGAGGCAAAGTACTAAGAAATTTCAAAATACTTTTTAATTTCTAATTCAAACGCATATCCATTTTTGATTCATAAGGTGCCATACATTTGAGAAAGTGGGATGAAATTCTCGCAGCTTTCTTGTCGACCCCGCTATCTAGCTTAAAAACGAAAAACAATTTTACATTTTATTAAATGAACATCATCCAAACTTTAAGAACGAAAATAATATTTCAGCTTACAAAAATAGCCAAAACTTACCTTCTAGCATTACTAGTTCGATCCAAATCTCAAAGGCAAAAATGCATAGAAATGAATCAATGTTTTTTTAGATTGGAGAATTTTTAAGGATATATAAATTCATTTATGTTATATATATATATATATATATATATAATGAATAAGTGGATCTAAGTCTTATTATTTTATGCAAGACGGTGATTTTATTGTTGTGTAGATTTGTATAAGATGGGTTTATGAGCAAGGGGTGAGTGTGCTTGTGAAGAGCTTTAACAAGGATAGGATGAAAGAGAACCTTGACATATTCGACTGGAAACTGAGCCCAGAGGACTTAGAGAAGATGAGTCAAATTCCACAGCGTAAAGGATTTCCTGGACTTGAATTCATATCTGAAGAAGGCCCCTACAAGTTTCTTTCGGAGCTTTGGGATGGAGAAATTTAGAATTTTATAAGAATGCATTTACCAGATGTAGCAAATTCACAAGATTGGTTATGGATTTATCATTATGCTCTCTCTCTCATACACATTTCTGTTGTTGTTGTTGTTCAATAACTACCTCTGGTTGGAAGGTTTAGTCGAAGGCGCCAACGGCAAAGTTTCCCCCAAAGGCTTGTACTTATATTCTGTGTTGGGTTACCAATGAAAGTTAAATCTACCTTTTATATATAAATGAATTTTTCTTCAGTTGGCATACATATGATTTCTTTATTAAAATAAAATAAAATAAAAAGAAGTCAGTCTGACCATTTTTTTTTTTTTTTTTTTTGAGAAAGACCATTTTTTTATTTTAATTAGATAGTTTGGGGGATTTAATATCTTGACGTTTCACTTATTACAAGGTTTTTGATCTATCTCGATATCTTATGTATATGGCCCAAATATCTCACCATTAATTTTTTTTTTCTTATTTTAAAAAAATTGAAGAACTTAGAACGTCAACTTCTCATTGTTGTATTTCATTTCATGCAACATACATTTGTGTTTTGATCAGGGACGGAGTGATAGTTGGACGTGGGGCAGTGGCCTCCTCAATTTTTTTTTTATTTTTTTTTTTAAATACTAGTATATATATGATGTAGGACAGAATTTTTAAATCAATTTCTGTAATTTGTTATATTTGGTATTTTTATGTAATTTTCGTTATTTTAGGTTTAAGGCATTTATTTTCTTGTTTTTAGGTACTTTTAATGGTTTTTAGGTCATAATTGGTTCCTGTTATGGTTAGGTATTATTAGGAGTTATTTTAGATTTTTTTTTTTTTTTTTTATCTGTCAAGTTTTACGTAGCCCTTAAAATTTAAATAAGCACTTAATTAGTCTGTAAACTTTTTTTTAACAAGTATTCAATCAATAAAATTCAGACATTTGTCTTTCTATTTTCTGGTAGATTCTAGACTCTTTCTTTTTGTGGATTCAAGGAACCTTCGTGGATTCAAGGTTATTTTCAGAAGTAAACGTGTTTTGTTTCTTGTTTTCTAAAAGTAGATGTATTCTGCTTCTTGATGCTTACATATCTCGCATCAATATATTTATTACTTTTAGCAATTTGTTTCAATAATTTGCACTTTGTCCCCTCAACAATATTATTGATCTTTTAAAGGCTATACAAAAATTTATTGATCTAAAATCTGAAATAAAGTTAACAAGCTCAAAAATATTAGCCAACAACAAAATTTACCAAATAACAAACTTAAGCCCAAACAATACCTAAAACAAACCCACATAACACACACACGAAATCCTAAGCCGATTCTAAACTAGCCTAATTAGTCTAGGAGAACACCCACACATATCCGACAACACGCAAGACACCCAAAAAAAAGGGAAAGAGTCTAAGCGGCTAAAGAGCCAAACAAAAAAAAACACCTAACTTTCTAAGTGAGATTGGGAGTGGGGAGGGGCTGGGCAGCGGCAGTACAACAAGCACAGACACAGCACAACAGATGAATAGCAGAAGCAAGAGACAGATCAGCACCACTCCACCACCACTCCACTGCCCCCAAATTTGGTATTATATCTAATCGCTTTTTTTTTTTTTTTTTTTTTTTATGGGAATACGAATATCATATCTAAATCTCTAGTGCAAAGTTTATCAAAAAATAATAATAAATAAATAAATCTCTAGTGCAAAAATTTGCTAAACTTTTGTTGGTTGATTAACTTGATTTGATAATCTGAGTTGTGAAGAAAATAGAAAGAGAACTCTCTACACAGACTACACTCACCAAAAATAGGAGAGAGAGGTAGAGTTCTCTCTTTAATAAAAATAAAGTAATATTTTTTTTAAATAGTTGTGACTAACACAATAACACATCACCCTGTACTGTGCATTGCGTCTGACAGTGTTAAATTTTGTCTGTATTGTGCTTGTCTCTTAGTGCTTGTCTGTTAGTTTAATGACTAATGAGTGCTTGTGGGCATAGTGTTTGTCTGTTGAGTACAATGAGTGCTTGTTAATGTATTGTAATGTATTAAAAAATAATAATTTTGTGTATTTATTTTTGTTAATGGTTTGTTATTGCTAAATAAATGTTTATTTGGAGTTTAAAATAAAAAATAAAAAAGAATATTTTTTTATACTTTTGCCTCTAACTCAAAGTCATGACTCCATTCTTGATTTTGACTTATCATGTTTTGAATGTACGTTTTTCGTTTCCCTTCTAACAAGTGGAGGGATCTAGTTAAGGCAATTCATGCATGCTTACTTGCTTAGGATTGGAAAACCTATTATTTATTCTACCTTTTTTTTTTTTTATGATCACCTATTATTCTACCTAAACCTAGAGGATAAAAACAAAGCATGGTAAGGGCTTTTTGGGCCTATTAAAAACTCATGGTAATTATTATTTTAATTCATTCTTTAAGTCTTCTAACAAATGGAAAATAACATGTAAAAGAAACTGTAACAATAACCTTCAATTACTCATTTCTTTATATGTTCTCGATTTTTATGTCGGTTTTTTTTTTTTTTTTTTGGTATCTATATTAAATATGTATAAACCCCTATTATGTAAATTCATTTTCTATAAAAAAAAATATATCAAATTTTATAAAAATTTTATTTAAAAAAAAAAAAATGTAACATGTTTGCGTAGTATCAATTATCTCCTTTGAGATATTATTGTTTTTTTTAAAAACTCTTCTGAAACTTATTTAAATTACTTAGGCTAAACAAAGGTTGTCCCACACAGCCCGTATATAATTCTTCTATAATTATTATAGAGGTGTAATACTAATTACTATTTAGTTAACCTTATTTTATGTTTAATACAAACCTATGGGTGGAACTCACCATTGAAAACTAACTTGCAAGAGGAGGATGCCTAAGAGTTTATATATACATTGTTAAATTTACACTTAATCTATATGGGACACTAGGATCATGTGGAACACTTAATCTATGTAGGACGCTAGGATCATAACAATGTTTTATATATTAGAATTATGTGCCCCCAATTATACAAATTTTTTATGTGATAATAAATTACATTTTCACATGCATGATTATTGTGGGTATTTTCATTACTTAAATGTGGCATGTGATATCATTTTTGTAGAAAAATCATGCTGATGGTTAAGGAACTAAAGGCAAGGAATAATGATTTTTCATAGACTACTAAATTATTGTAGGTCGTGGATATTAATTGAATATTACCACTACAATCTACAATTGTTGTGCTACTATATGGTAGGATGATTTACTCCGTCATTAAGTAGTGACCTTAAGCAGACAAGTGGGTGAAATGTAACAAGTACATACATTGAACTGAATCCGATCAATAACACCTTATGAAGTGATTAATGTTAATAAAAATGTTATCTATCAAAATTTTCCTTATTGTCATTGTAGACACCACATTTTGTACCCCTTGCAACTCAGGCCCCCGTTCCGCAATGATATTGGAATTCTGAAGCCCAAGGTTTGTTTAGGGCACAATCAGATAGAAATTGACTCGAGGAAGTGTTTTTAGAAAAATATAACTCTCTCTTTTGGATTAAAAAACTTTTTGGAAAATAAAATCCACGGAAATCCTAGGGCATGCGTATTCATACACGGACATCCGTGCGCATGCTATAGTTCTAGAAACCAGAAAGGAAAGGATTTATGCATTAAAACTTGGTTTGAAACAAATTACACATCGTCTGAAAGCTGCCCCGAACCCCTATTTTCGACTATATAAAGCCTCAAACGGTAGATTTTCAAAGAAGGACGGTAGATTCACAAAACATCCTCAAGTCAATATTTTTTTGATTGAGACATTTTCTGGTCTTGATCTTTGAGTTTCAAAGGTTTACTAACTAATTTTGGTTTGGTTGTGACTAGATTGACTAAGGAGAACGGTCAAAATTAAGCTAAGGAGCCTTTGTTTGGAGGTAAAGGTTCTAAGCTTTGTCTTTGTTTTCCTTTTGTTTTAATTCTTGCTTTGTGTGTTTTATTTATTTTATATATGCTTTAACATGCCTGTGTAGTTTAGGTTTACTTTGCTTTTTCATGTTAAACATGTTAGGTTGTTAGGTTTTAGTTTCTGCTTGTGTAGTGTTCTTACTTTCTGGGTTAGGTTTTAGGACATATATGTGTGCGCATGCTTACTGCATGCGAACGCATACTCAAAGTATGTGTACGCATATAACTGGGTTGCATAGGCATGCTCTATGTATGCACACGCATACTCATGCTTAGAAACCTTAATTCGTGTCTTTTTCTTCTGTTTTCTTTGTTTTATTCATGCAGTATGCCTCTATTTGAGTTTGTTTTTCATATTTTTAAGCCTCTACTTCTTTGTTTTGCTTTGCTTTGCTTTGTTTACCTCTTTGATGCTAATTAGGGTTTTGATTTGTTTGATTACCATGAACATGCATATAATATGAATACACATTGATGCATAGGTGCTGTGATGCAGTGAGGTAAGTCATGCATTCACATGGACATGCATCGCTTTTGAATATGATCTTGCCTTGGTGATGAACATGAACATGTTTGTTTGAATACCATCTCTTTGATGTTTGGATGCCTTGGACATGTTTGTTTGATTATGCCATATGATGTTTCTGCCCTTGGTAAATGAGTGTTTAAATGCCATGATAGATGAATGATTAGGTTTGGGAGGAATATACCATGTTTTCTTGCATTAGATGCATGCTAGGGTGTATGTGAGTTAGGATAACAATATTGAGTGTATCTTTAATGGGGTTAAGATGTGGAACACAATGAGTGGAAGCCGACCCATGGGTCGGATAAGGTTAGGTGCCTAACACCTTCCCATCCCCATACTTAAATTCTGGACACATGCTCTGATAGTAGATCAACCCTTCCAAGAAGGGTGTTAGTATATGGTTCCTAGACCTAATCTAAGTGGTGACTCCATTTTTCTTCGCCATGGTCCACCCTAGACCAATGCATACTCACCCATTGCAAGGATGACACCACACCATCACGGGCGCTTACACCCACAATCCTCAAACATGAGAGGTTGCTTGTATTTATTTATTATGCTCAAAACTTTGATGATGTTAAACCATCTATGTTCATTTAAATTCTATATAAGGGACATTGGGTTATATGTATAACTAGTAGCTAACCCGTACAATGCACGAAAATAGCTACTGAATGAGTTTTAGAAAAAAAAAAAAAAAAAAAAAAACCATTATTTTTGAGTTGGAGTAGTAAGCAAAAATGCAAGAAATTTAAATATATAAAAAAAAATGATATTGAAAGAAATAGGACAAATTTTTATTAGTTAGATAAAAGAAAGTAATGTTGTTTTATTTATTAGTTTTTTGTGGAAAGGAATAAGAGACCAAATGTTGTGTTTCTAGTTTAGTTTGTGTTGTATATATATACACACAAAAGGTGCCTAATGAAATGTCATAACTCTTCAAATATGATATACTAAAAAGTGTCTATTGAAAAGTCATAATCCTTCATATAGGATATACTAAAAGGTGTCTATTGACTGAAAAAAGTGCATATTGACCGAAAGGGTACTTATTGAATGAAAATGTGTCAATTGACCGAAAATGTGTCTATTAAATGAAAAAGTACTTATTGACTAAAAAGGTATCAATTGAAAAATGAAAACGCACAACTGTTAGGTGATATTAATCTATTCATAGTGAATTATGGGAAATATAGTGTAGTGAAATAATGAATATATAAATTGTAAGTAAAAAGACCTCATACATAATTCTCTAATCTTTAGCTATGTTGGTGGACATTATTGCAATTTGTACAAGTCCAAAATGTTTACTTAATATGATTGAGAAAATTAAGGTATAATTTTTTTTATAGTTTCAAATTAATTCAATAGCCTTCTAAAGGTATTGACCGATCCTATCCTATGGCTGAAGATTGATATCCCTAAATATCCCCGTCCAATCTCTCTACAAGGTTTGCTAAGGTCTTATAAATAAGGCATATCATGTTAATGGTTGCCCATCAGGACTGTTTTGTGGTACTTCAACCGTCTACAAAGCCCTAAAAAAAAAAAAAAAAAAAAGAAAAAAGAAAAAAAAAAAAAAAAAAGAAACAGAGAAGTGAATACCTTGAGACAACACAGGTATGCATATTTGTTCTATTCATAATCCATGATTGAATGGTATATCTTTGAGTGAATATAGAAAATTTTATTTGCTATTACTTCTGCAAACTAACATTATATACTATAATAAGTTCACTTCAGGGAGATATTTGATCTAGGCAATTCTTTTTCTTTTCATTTTTTTTTTTCTGTAAAATTATTAGACTAGTAAACTTTGGAGTGTAAACTTAAGATTTTATGTATTTATTAAATTTTAATTCCTTATTTACCTATTTGTATTTAAAAGGAAGAGAAAAATAATATGCTAGCTTTACAGTTTTTATTTAGGAAAAAATGCAATTCACAACCAGTTAACTTTGCCCAAAAAGTATTTTAATCATTTAAAATTGAAGTTTGTCATTTTAGTCCAATAACTGTTATCGCAATTTCGACATCTCTCGATAGCTAGGTGGATCAATCGAGAAATCTCCTGTCTCCTCGATAGCTCCTCGATAGCTGTATCTGTCGAAATTTAAAGCTCGACACCTCCTCGACACCTCTCAATCAATCAAGGTTACGGGAATTCAGATTTCCAAATCTGATTTTTGGCCCATGCTTTTGTATTTGTGTAGGGTTTCTTTTCTCACAACCCTATACCTATATAAGGCTTATTTTAGAGGCCGTCACATAAGAGAATACAAGGAGAACATATGCAAAAGGTGGCCGATGCTTTATTCTCTCTGAAAAAAGTTACTGCGTCTTTGCGCCTTAGGGTTTTGTAAATAAGTGCTTCTTGATCTTCATTATTGATGAAGTGAAAAACTTTGAAGTCAACAACCTTCTCTAGTTAGTGATTGAAGTCGCGTACTGGGATCCGCACAATTGGTTAGTCATGTACTGGGATTCGTGCATCATCAAAAAGGGTAGCATTCATATATTGAAGAGTTCAGAAGTTCTGAAGCGGTAGAAGGTTTCTGCTGTGAGTTCATCTAAGGGGATTGTAGAGTCTAGGGACAAATGTTTTGTACTAGATCTAAAATTTCTCTTTACTATAGTGGATTGCTTTTCGAGAAGGTTTTCCCCCTGGTTTTTTACTGTAAAACTAGTTTATTTCATTAGTTTTCCTAGGTCATCATATCTTGTCTTATTTACTTTTCCGCTGCATTTATTTTTGACATGATATTGATATTTGTTTGTTTTAACAAGTTTTATTCATAATAAATCTAATTAACAACTTGGATTTAAAACTTGTTAATTCTTTCAACTATGGTCTAAATTTCCCAACAAGTGGTATTAGAGCGGGTACACTCTGATTGGATTAATTTCCTGAGTGTAATCTTTGACCCCTGTTGTCATGGAATCTCTTGATTGTTTTGATTTGCATGATCTTGTGTTAAATGATGATGATGATATTCAAGATGCGTATTGCAAGTCTTATAATATTTGTATGAAATCTCTTGAATATTCTACAAAATTAAAATCTAAATTTAAAAATGTCAATCTTGAAAAAGATGATTTGATTACAAAATTGGATGTAGCCAATAATCTGAATGAGAATTTTAAAAATCAAATTTCATTTCAGGTGGACAAAATTAAGAGTTTGGAAGAGCAACTAGTTGAATTTAAAACTGAAGTTGAAAAATTAACTTGTGCCAAACTTGTTGTTGAGCTTAATTCAAAAGAAAAATATTTTTATATTCCTTCATTTAAAATGAATAATCAAGAGTTGAAGACTAATATTGCTAGGATAGACAAATGTAAACAATCTGATGTTAATACTGAAGTTTCTAAACCTATGTCTAAAACTCCTCCTAGGTTGAATAAAAATTCTGAATTTGTCCCCACTTGTCATCATTGTTATATTGTTGGTCATATTAGGACAAATTGTCCTAAATTGAGGTCTCTGTCAGTCTCTAAGGTTAAACCTCCTTCTAATAAGTATAGTAGTTCGAAAACTACTCATGTTTGTCACCATTGTGGTGTTTCTAGACACATTCGTCCTAATTGCTTTAAGTTGTATCCTCAAAAGCGATTGTCCAAACGGTCACAGGTTTCCTCTCAAGAACCTACACCTTTGTTTGGAGAGTTATTAAAATTTTTGAGCTTTTTAACTCAATTTCAAGAGAATTTTAATTCTTCTATGTCATTTAGTAGATATACTAGGACACGTGCTTTTTCATTTTCACGGCCAAAGACTCGTGCTGTGTGGGTGAGAAAGGAGCCTAAGACTTAATTGTCTTTTCTGTTTGTCCTCTACTTTAATTCTTTCTATCTAAAGTATGACTCTCTTTGCTTGATTTCTTATCTGCTTTTGGAATCATGCTTTCATGTTGTTTGTTTGTTGTTTGGTTGGTTTGTTTTTATTTTGTTTTGTTTTCAAAATAAAAATAAAAAGGAAAAATCAGAAAAATACAAAAATAGTGTGTATGTGTATATTGGTATTTGTGTACCTTGGATGGCCATTGAAACAAAATTTTATAAACTTTGTATCTTTTATAGCTTAGATGAGCATCTCTATGCACAACTAAGCAAGTGAGCTTTGTGGCTCTTGTTTGTGATGAGTAAGATTAAGTTATCTCTTGTACTTAACACTCATATCACTTTTTTTAACGGGAATGAATAAAAAATCCTAAGAGAAATGCATAAATAACCATCTCACAACTGTTGCCCGCCAATCATAATATGACACCTGTATGCTTCGGCATAGCAAAAGTGCAGTGTCAATGACATTTGTGTGTTTCGACATAGCAAAATTGGAATGTCAAATGCTTACCATCATTGGGTATTTCTTTTCTATCTCTTATATGTCCATGCATGATTTTCTTAAAAAGATAATATGCAAAGAAAATAAAAAGCAAAAAGATCAAAAATGCTTTAAATATGATTGCAAGCGTGTATTCTAGGAGATGTAGGAGTTATAGGATGTACCTCGAAGGTGATAGTCCCTATCAAACAGTTATGATTATGTGTGATTTAAAGTGATTTTCTCATATCTAAAATCGTCATAACATGAATACACTTATGCAATCTTGCGATATTTTTCACACACAACACGCAATATTCTTTGCTACTTTTGATACATGTGCAAGTATAATGTGATTTGGCCATCACAAGATTTTACATGTGTTAATGTATGCTTACTAAACTGTCTTAACTTGTTTTTGAAATATAAAATTGGTTAGACTTGTTTAGTGTGTGTGTGTGTTTTTGGGATCTATGTGCTTAAAATTATTGTTGATAGATGATTTTGAAAGCTTAATATGTTGATTAGATCATTGGTTGAGTTGCATGCTTGATTGCATTCATATCTGTATTTTTCCCTTCTTGAAAAATTGTTTTTAAGCAATCTCGACAGCTCCTCGACACCTAGCTTATCTGTCGAGCTCTTAAGCTGTTTCTTATCGCAATCTCGACACCTCTTGACAGCTAGGTGGATCAATCAAGAAATCTCCTGTCTGCTCGATAGCTTCTCGACACCTTTCGATCAATCGAGATCCTCTTATATGCACTGTTTTTCACATGTTTTGCAACTTTCTTTTATCTTTTCATCCATAGTATCTTGTTTCATTACATTCATGCATTTTTATGGTTTCTTTGTGCCCCCTTAATCATCTTTATGTCTCTCGAGTGAAACTTTCTAGCTTCTTATACCATTTGTCAATCATGACATAAATGAGGAGAAATTGTGGAGACTTTGTGGTTTCTTTTTTAAAGATTCTACATGTCAGGGGAATAAATACATGTCTCTGTAAGGGGGAGATGTGTTTCATCTTGTTAGGGGGAGTGCTGACCTCCTTCTTTTTGTACACCGGTCTTATGACTATGTTTACATACATTGTGATTATCTTTGATATATATATATATATATATATATATATGATGATGTATGTTTTCTTCACCTACCCTTACATGTGTTGTTTCTTTTTTTTCTTTATACACATGCTTCTTATTACTTGTATGCAATTTATTATTTCTGTTTCACACAAAGATGCCTTAATTAAGCGAGTCCTTAAAGGATTTAAATAATTTTTTAGTAAAGTTATTAGACTAAAATGTTAGGACATATGTGATTCACTTGTTAGGAATATATGTCACTATTTTATGTAATTGGCTTATTCTTTGACAAAACGCACTTTACTTGTATTTGGGTAGATCTAGGATGTGTTTGATGCTTCAAGAAATCTTATTTCAAGTTCAAGTGTTAAAACCATGCAAGTCTGTCCAAGAATCAAGTGAGAAAGTGCTAAATTTTAAAGCTCGATAACTACTCAACACCTCTCGACAGCTAGGCTATCTGTTAAGCTCTTCAGTTGATTGTTATCGCAATATCGACACCTCTCGATAGCTAGGTGGATCAATCGAGAAATCTCCTGTCTCCTCGATAGCTCCTTGATAGCTTCTCGATAGCTGTATCTGTCAAAGTTTAAAGCTCGACACCTTCTCGACACCTCTCGATCGATCGAGGTTACGAGAATTCAGATTTCCAGATCTGATTTTTGACCCATGCTTTTGTATTTGTGTAGGATTTCTTTTCTCACAACCCTAGACCTATATAAGGGTTATTTTAAAGGCCGTCACATAAGAGAATACAAGGAGAACATATGCAAAAGGTGATCGATGCCTTATTCTCTCTGAAAGAAGCTACTGCGTCTTTTTTGCGCCTTAGGGTTTTGCAACCAAGTGCTTCTTGATCTTCATTGTTGATAAAGTAAAGAACATTGCAGCCAACAACCTTCTCTAATTGGTGATTGAAGTCGCGTACTGGGATCCGCGCAATTGATTAGTCACGTACTAGGATTCGTGCATCATCAAAAAGGGTAGCGTTCATATATTGAAGAGTTCAGAAGTTCTGAAGCGGTAGAAGGTTTCTGCTGTGAGTTCATCTACGGGGATTGTAGAGTCTAGAGACAAAAGTTTTGTACTAGATCTAAAACTTTTCTTTACTATAGTGAATTGCTTTTCAGGAAGGTTTCCCCCTAGGTTTTTTACTGTGAAACTAGTTTGTTTCATTAGTTTTCCTAGGTCATCATATCTTGTCTTATTTACTTTTCCGCTGCATTTATTTTTGACATGATATTGATATTTATTTGTTTTAACAAGTTTTATTCATAATAAATCTAATTAACAATTTGGGTTTAAAACTTGTTAATTCTTTCAACCGAGGCCTAAATTTCCCAACATAAAATAAATTTTCGGCAAAGTTATTCGACTAAAATAACCAGTTTCAAAGAAAAGAATTTTGAGCAAAGTAAGCTAACGTAAATTATTATCTTTATTATTATTATTTATTTATTTTGTATATGAAAAAAAAATATATAGGTCATACCGAATTCAACTAATCTAACAAAAGTTGGGTAAAGACCGTACATTTAAAAATCCGTCTGGTTCAACTAAGCCCTGAGGGCGTGAGGACATGCCAATCAGGCCTGGCTCAACTAAGCCCAATAACGGTTCAGGAACCTTTGCCCAATGACTCAAGCTTATTCTCATCAAGCCGATTCTGTACGGCCAGCTCAAGTTCACTACCGCTCTCACATCTTCTCGAATAGGTGATCTATTTTGCCCCTTTTTCGTTTATTTTAATTCCCTCAACCTTCTAACCTTTTTAAACAATGGTTACTCTTAAATTTACTCTTATCAAATAAGAAATTTAGACATTAATAATGTAAATAAATTTAGATATTTAGATATCAAATAAGAAATTTAGATATCTCTCATAGACATATTCATAAATTAGTAAAAATAAAATACATAAAGTAATAACAATTAAGTGAGATTAATTCGGAATCCCCTTTCAAAAAAAAAAATTTTGGAATCCAATATATATATATATATATAAAGAGAGAGAGAGAGAGAGAGAGAGAGAGAGAGAGAGAGAGAGAGAGAGAGAGATTAATTTACATCATGATTTTTCATGCTCGAGGGCCTGAGCTCTCCATTATTATTACTAGGTGTAGCCCCATGTATATGCACGAGTACAGTTAAAAATAATCATAATTATATGATTCAAATTATACATTTTTTTAGAAGAGTTTCAAACTATATATGTTATTAGAATTTAATTGGTTTTTGCACCTAATAATTCACATGCTACAAAAATTGAAAACTTAGATGGACACGTAGTGAAAAATTGAATTTCAATTGAAATCTAATTTAGAATTTAATTGAATTTGAACTCTTTGGTTTTTACACTCAATAATTCACTTGGCACAAAATTAAAATTTAAATGAGACACGTAACGCAAAATTGAGAATCCAATTAAAATTTAATTGGATTTTCTCTAAACTTTGACTATTAATATATATATTAGTATATAACCCATTAAACATATAAGACATAATTTGACTAGTACATTTGGAAGTACTAAAATAGTTTTTTCTTACAATTTTTATGATATTGGTTATGCCAAGTTTTTTATTACATTGCTATTACGTATATAATTTTGAAAATCACTATCGGATACTACATATACAATATCAATTCACAATTATTTTCTGTAAAATTCTACTAAATACAACACAAAATAAAATAATAAATTGGTCAAATAATATCTCTTAAATTGAATGAGGATAGGTGTATGTGATCATTCAACTCAATTACATTTTGTTATGTTCAAATATCTTCGCATAAAAAATATTTGAATAGAAACTGTATAAAAAATATGCTCATTAGTTCAAAGAAAAAATAACAGCAAAAATAAAAATAATTTAATTTGTATGGAAAACTAACAAAAGCAAAATCAAATTTTTATTATAATTGAATTTTCTCTAAACTATGGTTTAAAAAATTATTTATATAAAACCTAGTTAGTAATAGACCATACATAGTCATAGTATATTACATAAATGACTTATAAATTTGAATTGATTTTAGTTATATGATTAGGCTTTTATGGTTTATTTATATTGCACTCCTCATTTTCTATACTAAATTAACTCATTTGACACAAAAATTAAAAAATTTAGATTAGATAGAACACATAGTGCAAGATTAGACTCTAATTGAAATCAAAATTTTTACATTGAATTAATTCACTTGGTACAAATATTTAAACTTAGATTAGATGGGACATGTGGCTCAAAATTAGACTCTAATTGAATTTCAACTTGAATTCCATTTGGATTTTCTCTCAGTCTTACCTCTCTCTCTCTCTCTCTCTCTATATATATATTATTGCATACATTTGGTGAAACTATTCCACTAGCCTTTTTGTTTTGTCTACAATCTCAATGTTTAAATAAAGAAAAAGAAAAATCGTAATGACTATTATAATAATTATAATATTAACAGCAGAAATAATGAATTGCCATTTAATCCTACTAGTTTCAAAAAGAAAGAAATATATTGAACAGCTTCTTTTGCACCCTTTCCTCTTCATTTTCTATAGAGCAACACTAAAATTAGGGCTTCAACGGTCTCACATGAGACTCTAAAATAGACCAATATGCCACATGATCACTGTGCACTTTTCACGCGATGGTCACTCAACAAGTGTAAGTGTTTGTGGGATGTGGGGGGTAAGAGTCGGAGTTCAAGTCTCTAAGAGGGAGTTTCACACACATATACACTTAAATTAGACTAAAATAGAATTTCTATCTTGTATAAAAAAATAAATAAATAAAACAAAAAAATGTAACTCTCGAAGCACTTATTTTATTTTATTTTTTCCTCATCTTTCTCGTATAAATTGAGATCTCATGCATCGATTGGGAAGAGATTGAATACTTTCAACATACATAATTTGTTTTTAAAAAGCACTTTCTGACTTAGGCATCATAGGAGCCTAGGTAGATAGTACCAAACCAATCTCACTCCTATAAAGTGATTCATTGCAAACGTTTGTCATTAAATCTTACTTTGTAATTAACTAAATGATCAAATTCCAAATATTTTAAGTGTCATACTAATATTGTTATAAAACAAAAACATTAAAAAAAAAAAACAAAAACGAGAATTGAGATGTGCATACGAATTATATTTCATTAATTATTTTTAAAAATGAAGAACCAATTTTTCACAAATTAACATAAAATAAAAATTATTCTAAGCAATTCTTCTATATATAAAAAAAAAAAAAAAAAAAAAAAAAAACAATAAAAACAAGTATTCAAAATTCTTGCATCACACTAGTTTCCTATGCAGGAGGGTTTTGCAGATATTTTCTCTAATTTGCTAAAATATTTTTTTCATCCTTGAACTTTACAAGAAGTTAAGTTTTTGCCCCCAAATTCTAAAAGTTAGTTTTGCAACATTTTCATCCCTAAACTTTTGCAGTCATTCCACTTTATGTCTTTCCATTCATGTCCATTGGTTTTATCCTACGTGGCCTAACAAAAAGTTGATGTGTTAAATTTTTAGAATTAGGTCATTTAACTTGGACCAACCCATTTAACAAAAATAAATAAATAAAAATCCTGAACATGTGGGGATTTTTTTTTTTTTTTTTTGGCTCAATAATTCAGAAATGTGTGACTAACCATTTGGTGCAAAATGTTTAAAAAAAAAATTAATGAATTGGTCCAAGTGAGATCACCTTTTTTTAATGCTAAATAATGGGACCATATCACCTGCAATATCTTAAGATGCAATCCCTACAATTTGATCTCTTTTAATAGTTGGGGTGCAGGGGGAATTTGAATGTTGTGAAATTTTAAAGTATTCGCAAGTGTACAAACTGTATCGAAGTATAGTTTAACAAAAACAAGGTCGAATTCACAGGGATTTGAATGAACATAGAAAAATTAATCAAATCTTAACCAAATTAATCCTAATATAGTTTAATAAAAATTGGTTGTTTGCAATTAAATATACTAAGAAAATAATTAAACTGAGCAAAGATATAATATAAAGTAGTAAAGAGATGTAAACAACCTAGAGAAAGGAGTTAAGGTTTTGGAATCCGCCTTGTTAATTCATATCAGCATATATTTATGATCATTAATTTTTTCCAACCACTACATGATAATCTAGAAATCAATCTTGCTACTATGGAGAATATTATCATTAAAACTTCTATTTAGATATTTAAAGCATGCTCTTCTTCGCTTCTTAGGTATAAAATCAAATCATCAATTGTATCCGTAGTCAAACAAATCACAAGAGATATCCAATTTTAAAATCAAGAAATAATAAACCAAGCATTCAATTAATTAAGAAAAATCCTAAATCATGAGAAAAATATGATTAAACTCATATCTAGAATCCCATCTTAGTCAATTGATATGAAGTAAGAACAATTTAAATCATTAAAGAACAACTATTGTGGGAAAAATCAAATCACATAAATATTACTGATAATCCTTAACAATGTTTCATCCACATGCCCTAATTATAAATTTAGCTACTCATGGTAATTGAAATAAAACACAAGAATAAAATACTAAACATTAAACTAGACAATAAAATAGAGAAAAAAATAGTCACAATGCTATCGTGGAGAAAAGCTACAGAGAAGCCACATGCGACACTACCTCTTGCTCCAATTTTCTGTTTTGCATCCCAGCCCTAGCACTAGCCTCCCTGAATTTTGCCCTAAAGAGCCTTTAAATAGGTCAAGAAATCCTATTACAAGTTGAATTTCGGTTTGGAAAAATTCCAAGATTTTTAGGCTTCACTTAACAGACAATTTTGGCCCATTTAACTTCAGAATTCGGACTTTTGGAAAACTACAAAGTTGTATCCCTTTAGGTTAAATTTCCAGACCAACTTGAATCATCTCAATTGGATGTCTGAGCCGAAAGTTATGCCAAAAATACTAACTGATGTGCAAACTAGAATCCTAATCCGAATTGGACTTGGATTTGGTGCAAATTTCCTTTGATTCCTTGATCCAATTGGACTTAAATTTAATTGGGTTGGCCTTCTTTAACTTCATCATGGCCCTTGTAAAAGTAAAGTCCATTAGCTTTCTTTTTTGCACAAATCCACTTATTTAATTTCATTCTCCTACAAAAGACAAATTCACGCAATAAAATTCAATTAAGTATAAAATTGATTATTCAGTATTATTCCAAAACCAAATATAAAATACATGAATTAACTCAAAATAAGTATGATAATACTTTCTAACAATGATATAAATAAGCAAAATTAAACTATTATCAATGCACATCATTGAACCTTGGATGTCTCCATCTAAAATACTAGGAAGTACCAACCAGTTAAGCTTAGGGGTGGCAATTTTTAACCAAACCCATTAATCCGTCCATTACTCATCTATTTTGGATAAGTCTTGACCCAACCCAATTAAGCATTTAGGTTAAATGGGTAAAGACCCATTTGGATAATATAATTAAATGAATCTTAATGGGTAAACCCACTAGTTAACCATCGGACATCCAAAATATATTTTTACCTACTCCACAATTTAAATGTTTAATAAATTCAAAGAAAAAAAAAAAAAAAAAAACCAAACTAAACCCTAATCCTTATTCTTAACCGGCTGCTAGACCCATACTATCTCACTTTCCTTCTTCTTGATTTTCATGGGTTTTTCTTTTTTTCCTCTCGTTTTCATAGCTACCAAACATATCCTACACTCTAATTCATCTCTTCCTCTCTCACATCAAGGCCTCCATGGCCAAAGACTACCACCACCCACCACCACATTCGTCTTTGGTACTGATGACGGTTTCTTCGCTGAAGATGATGCAAACGAAGCTTCCAATTACAATAAAAGATGAGAGCTTGAGCAACTCTTACTAGCTCAGCCATGTGACCAAGAGAAGGAAGCTCAACATAGATCGAGCTCACACACAGAGGAAGAAGAGAGGTTCAATTTTGGAGATCTACAATATGGCTTTTTTATATAATTTGAATTTCAGGTCTGTGCATGTTGTTTGGTTGCTAAGAAAGAATGAAGGAAAAGAGAAGAAGGAGAAATAAATTTTTTTTGTGATTTGGTTTTCATATGAGAAAGTTAATATATTTCAACAGTAGTTTGAGATTTTAGTTTTTAGTTTGGAGTCTTTTGACTAACAAAATTTGATGATAACAATGTGTTTTGTTTGGTTGCTGAGAAAAATTGTAGGAAAAGAAAGGAAAGAGAGCTAATTTTATTTATTGTTTGTTTAAAATTGTTTTATTTGGTATCATGGGTTAAATGGGTTGGATTGGGGATTAAATGGGTTGAGTGGTTAATGGGTATTTAATTTATTTATAAACGGATAATAAATGGGTAAGGATGTATCCAATCCATTTATGATTCAACCCAAAATCTACCCAACCCGCCCAATTGCCACCCCTAATTACAAGGCTTTGTCCCTATCATTTGATCTAGCTTGTCTAATATGGTCCCCTAAATAATATAACACAACCCCTGAAAAAAAATTATATATAATATAACACATCAACTTTTTGCTACATCACATAAGATAAAATTGAAGGACATGAACAGACGGACATAAAATGGAATAGTTGCAAAAATATAGGAACAAAAATTGAACCTTTTAAAGTTTAAGGATGAAAACCGAAATTTATGTAAAGTTTAAGTACGAAAATTATATTTTAACCCTTTCTCTTGTTATATTATTTTATAGCCCTACTTGTATGGACATTTTTGAATTACAAATCCTAGTCTGATCTTCTTTGTCCAACGTGTTTAACGTTAAATTTTTCACACCACAGATTAAAAATAAAAGCAAAGACTTTATATTAATTATTAAGCAAATTAATGATATTAATGATATCTTTTTCTTACTTTGTATTCGTAGTGGGGTAGGGCATGTAGAAAGGCCATCATTCAAGGGGTTCGAAATTCCTTTGCCCATCCACTTTTACAACTGTAGTATAGGCTTAGAAGAGCTTCTACGCTTAGCTATACAGTGTCGTCATTTGAGTAAGTGAGAATTATTATCACTTTCGTTCAGTCAACTCTAGGAAAAAGGATAGAAAAAAAGAGAAATCCTTCATTTTGAATATTTCTATTCCCATCGGCATTGTTTACTGTTTAGGATAGAGCCCCTTGCTTTCCCACTTCTGAGTCAAAAAGAAAACTCTATATAGGTTTAGGGAACATCTTTAACAGCACCTAAATATTTCTTTGACGATAGCAGAAGATTACTAGATAACCTGAAAAATCGGGAGAAAAAAAGAGAAGAAGTTTGATCCCTATTAAGATTCCAAACTGTTTGGCTTAATTAAGATCAAA
Organism: Notholithocarpus densiflorus; assembly: GCA_030021035.2. Lineage (NCBI taxonomy): Eukaryota > Viridiplantae > Streptophyta > Magnoliopsida > Fagales > Fagaceae > Notholithocarpus > Notholithocarpus densiflorus. The sequence goes on along the minus strand of JARYZH020000006.1, from coordinate 1,871,049 downwards.
TTTAGTGAGACATTATGCCATGCAAATGCAGAAAGTTGAATAATCTGTTCCTCTTAAACCAACCCGAATTGCCTGATAAATAAGGTGCATCTAAAACTGAACCATACACAAAAGCCCTTTTACTACGTACCCTAACCCCCAAAAAAAAGTAATACACAAACCATATATGTAAATGGAAACAGGAATGTGACAAAGTTACACTTACAATACATACGAATTGAGCCAAAAAGAAAGGCATAAGAGCACCTTAACCCAACAAATAAAGCTTGCACGCCAAGGGAATAATTTTTCATCATTTGATAAGACCCATGATGAAAACATTTTTCTCGCAAAGATTCACACAATAGACAATAGTGAGAGATAGAAATTGGGATTGGTCAGAAAAAGAAAGAGTTTTCGGGATCATCACCAATCATTTGGATTCTGCAAAAATAAACATATTAGTGGGAAGTGATATAAAGTCGGTCCCTTGGCGTGCTATGAACGACAATTTGGTCTTGCCCTTCTATTTCTAGCCCTTTGTTTTTATCAAAAGTCGCACTTCATTTTACTTCTTTATACTCACACTCTAAAAGTCATGTTAGAAAATCTTAAAAAGTAAAATGATAAGATCCTAGTCCCTTGAATTATTATAAACTACCGTTAGATCTTGTAGTTTGTTTTGAACCTGACTGGTAGATAAACTTCAAGACTCGTCAAACAAAGTTAAGGTAAACAGATGGCTGAAACTTGAAAGCAGTTAAACCCAATTGGGTTCTCCAAAAGAAATCTTGGTAGGGCCAACTCATAGTCAATATATTGGGACTACATTCATGTGTTCAACTTATATCATTACTGTAATTATGTTGTAATTATTTCTTTTATATATATATTTATATTTATATCTTATATTGGTAAGTAATTTACCTTATTTCTGGTGTTAAGATACTTATCCATTTCTCCTTTAAGAAAAAAGAGAGATATCTTATCCATATATACTAGGTTAAAATGGTGAAATCCTTAATATATATTATTGACTTCATTAATGGTTTGGAGGTTTTCTACTTTGACTGACTTAATTAATTGAGTTTTTATGATATGGTAAAATTTATTCCTTTTAAAAAAATAATGTTAATTTTTATTTCCTTGTCTATTAAGAAAGATATTCTTTTGTATGGAGATGTCTAAAGTTTAAATTTCCCACTTGAAATTTTGTCCAAAAAAAGAAGAAGAAGATATTCTTCATCCATCAAGAAATAGTATTAAAAACTCATATATAGACAACATTGTAAAAGCACTAGCATTAGAGGATGCAAAAAAGTTCTATTTTACATCCTAAAAATCTATTTTATCTATTTTACCATCTCATTTTATAACTTACCCAACATATCAGTTTTTATTTTTACATACAATTTATTAAAATAATATAAACTATACCAATAAATAATATAAACAAATCAATCCTTTCTTCTCTCCCATCTCTATCTTCCCTCTCTCCCTCTCACCCCATCAAATCCACACAACCACATTCCGGCCCACATAGCCAACATCAAACTCACACAACCACATTCCGACCCACATAGCCACATTCCAACCCACACAACCAACATCATAGCCAAAACCCACACAATCGCCACCACCAAACCACAACAACCCACAACCAAAATTCCAAACCACGCCAAACCCACACATCCCATAACCCATGCCCACCAAACCCATGCCCATCAAACCCACGCCTACCACGACCCATGCCACCACCACCCCATAACCCATCGGCAACCCACAACCCGTAAATCCCAAAAAATGATCTCAAAACCTAGAACCCACAAAACCCGAAACCCACCACCACCACCACCACTGAAATTTCCAAAATCAAAACAACAAACCCACACCGATTCAAAGAAGCCCCAGCCACCGTACACATCCCAGCATCACTGAAACAACCAACTCACACTTAAACAACATAGCAACACCGAAAACCCATATCGATTCAAAATCAAACAAGCCCCAACCACCAAAATCAAGCCAAACCACCTCGCTGTCTACCAGATTCAAACCCACAAAAGTGTGGGTGATGGTGATTTGGGAGAGAGAGAGAGAGAGAGACTGTTAGGAAGAGACTAAAGAGACACAAAGGGAAGAGAGAGAGATATGAGTGAATAAAATCATTTATTTTAAGTTTACAACTGATGAATAGTAAGTTGCAAATCTAGCAACTTACTATAGCTAGGTTCTATAATGTTTTAGAAATACAACCCCAAATGTAGCATGTTTTGGCCCATATAGAGTGTAAAATAGAAACTAGGGGGTTTTTACACCCCTTAATGCTAATGCTCTTAAGGATTTGATGTGGTAGTTTTGTTGTATGTGAGAGTTAGAAAACAATATTTTTTTACTGAGAGAGTTACAAACAAGTTTTGTCTAGTTTGTTAATACAAGGGTATGTTTAAGTGTATTTAGGTTTTGGGTTAATTCTTTTTGTAAGTGTTATTGGAGATATTTAATATTAAAATTTTTTTAATGAATTAATTAAATAATAAGTTGACGAGAAGAGTTGGAAATTTATGTGTTCAATGAGTCTTAAGTAATGAGAAGAGTTGCAATTCAATTATAATTATTCGTATGTTCACCAATAGTGAGTTTTGTAAAATTTTATTTATGGTTATAGTTCATATTATTATTATTATTATTATTTTTTGAGAGTGATAGTTCATATTATTAATAGTGGATTTTTAAAGGGGATTAATTAACCATGAAATATAGGCATATAGTTTATATTATTTCTTGTATTTTTGTTGATCTTTAATTGTATTGATTTGGTGAGGTATGTGCTGCACTGCTGAAGTTTTCTCCTCTAAGTGAGAGCTATCAAGCGAACTGTGAAACAAAAGTTAGATTTGAAAATATGTTACCACAAATAATTTGCCTCTTTCTCGCCCAACAGTTTGGAGGAGTGAACTCTCCAAAACCTTAGAGAATTAAGGATTTTCCACGATTTTACACACCTAATTCCCATATGAAGAGTTAGACAAAACCCATAAACCCTAGAGATAAAACCCTCATCAATTTTTCTACCTTCTCTCTCTCTCTCAATTGCTAAATTTAAGAGAGGAGATTAAATCCATCATACACAAACCAACCTTCAGAGTTATTGTGTTGATTGGAGCTTGGGAACCATTGGAAAGCCAGAATGATCAAAGAGACCTAGAGATTGCAACTGGAGCTCAATTGTTGACTCGATGACTAGAGGAGAGAAAAGATTAGAGGGCTCAAGTATGTCATCACTTCATAGCTTAGAGTGACTGGTATTTAAGATGTACATGAACTATTTTCTCTACTATATCATTTTGGTGGTGAGACATCACGAAGAGGTTTTTCAACCAAGTACTCAGGTTTTCCTCTTTGTAAACATTTTGGTTGTCAAAAATGTGGGCTTATAAAAAATGGTATAAACATGTTATTTAAATATTTAGGTTAATATCTGGGCTTATAAAAAATGCAGATATAAACATATTGACAGGTACGGACACATATCATTCCCTTAATTTGCTAAACCAAAATGACTTCTAATATGAATTTAACAAACCCTTGTATTTAATAATAATAATAATAATAATAATAATAATAATAATAATAATAATAATGGTTTAAAAGTATTTAGGTCACAACCGAAATGCTCTTACCAATAGCGACAATGTAGATTAGCATGAGGACAAATTTAGATATGTGGTGAGATTTCGAAGAACTTTGTAGTGAACATCACCATTAATATAATATACACCATAGTTTTGCCTCTAGGTCCCATAAGTATTTATTAAAAGCAACTAACAAGGGCCAATTTATTGTGAACATTAAATAAAAATTAATAAACAGATTTTAAAGTTTTAAACACCTTTTTAAACGGTCAAAATGTAATCCCCCAATATCATAACAATATGACCCTCCTCCATGGTCTGCAGCTACTTTGGAGTGATATGGATTCCATCGTTATATATAGTGCTCTCTTTAATTAGGTCTTACTTAAAAAAGGAGAGTCGGTGAGCATTTCATTCCCTTATCACACCGTCCTACTCATTTTAAATTAATCAACATAACTGCACTTACGTAATGAATTTTATATTTATATTTACAATTGTTTAATTGAGAAGCTAGGGTTAATGTGTAATGAAAATAATTTCAATCATAATAAACATATAATAAAAGTAGTATTGTATAAATAAATTATAGTAATTTATCATGTCAAAAAATTGATTTATTTTTATTTTTTTTATCACTATCGTTGTTCTTTGAGTCTTTGAGCAAATGCTTTTCATAGACTTTGGTAGCCACTTGCCACCTCGGCTGGCACCAATGCCCAAAAATTAAGATAGCATAATTATCCTCATGATTGATTGATGTGAACCCAATGTAGATTTCCACCAATACTGTTAATTAAGCTCGAGAAACAAGTAACCATGTCATTTTGTCAAAGCAACGTGTGCAAGGGAAAAGTTACTACATTTTATTTTTTGGTTGAATAAAAAGTACTACATTTTTTGTCATAGCTCAAACTAAAGTTTTTATTTTTTATTTTTACCTTTAAAAAGTTCATTTGTGACTAATCTTTTCATGATAAATATTTTCTTGTATTAAATTGTTTGTTATTATCCTTTAAATTATATTAATTACAATTAGTATTCTTTAAACATTTTAGATTGTGATTTACTGCTAAATAAATAAAAGATTACATATTAGAGTATAATAATAGTTATAGAAATTATAAAATGCATAAAAATAAATAAATTTCATATATATACACTAAATAATAAATATGAATTTTATATACATTAACATATACAATATATTATAAGGAAAATATAATAATAAAAATACTAAATAAAAATTATTTTGTTTATGGATGACAAAGTAGAATATTTCCAAACATTTAGCCATAAAAATCATAGCTCTTTTCTTCTAACGGAAATACATTCTTGTATCCATAGCTCTCTTAAAAATTAAATAAATAAAAGAGTTTACTTAGGAAAACTAAAGAGATTTCATTAAAGTGGTTTATTTATGTATTTTTAGATACGTATGCTTAAAATAATTTTAAAGTTAATGAGTTAATCATGGTTAAAAAATTAATATCAAAATATATTAAAATAAGAGCAAGACTTAGGTACAGTATTTAGGTGTTGTTCCTTAGATTCTTCTTTTAAGATTTTGCCATGTAGATTTTTTCTTATAGGAAGAAAGTGTATTTTTTAATTAAATAGCCACATAACTGAATTTTAAGAGAAAAATCTAAAAAACAGCATCTAAAGTACTGTACTTAAATTTTGTCATTAAAATAAATATGAGATAATAGTATTAGTACCTTAAATTAGTGTTTGTACAAAAAATTTTAAACGATAAAGGGAAAATTTATGCCTACTTTAATATTTTTTAAGTCAGGGGGAGGGTCCCTCAGCCACTAAGTATAATATAGTTTCACATTTAGACTTTAAAAAATGATTAAACATTTCTAAATTGTGCCAATAACCGGTAAGGAGCTTCTCACCATATTTATAGTGTTGTTGTACTATAACTTACTCTTTAGTTTCATTGCAACTATGGAATGAATTTTTTCTATCATGAATATTATCAAAACTACGTTTTTTGAAATATAAAAATATGTCGAGTGTCATTTTGATATATCATAAATATTGAATTGAAATGTATTAAAAAATAGTTATTTTGTGTCTTTTATTTTTCTTTTTATATATTTTGTTAATATTAAATACGTTAAAATGCAAATTACACCTTTTAAATTCGATTAAAATTCAGTTCAGACCTTTAACTTTACTTTCATTCTTCTAAATTTCACTTGAGTCATCTAAGTTTCAAATTTATTTAATTCAGACTTTCTATTCGTTAAAAAATTGCCATTAAATATGCAATTAACTAATGAAAACAAATCACACATAAAAAATAAAAAATATATATTTTATTAATTTTATAGATTCTTTTTATGTGACAAATATATATATTTTTTTTAAACGAAATTGGATGGAAGACTTGAATAGAATAAGCTTGAAACTTAAAAGATTCAGCTTAGCAAAAGTAAAGTTAAAGGATTAAAATGAATTTCAATCAAACTTAGAGAGGATGCAATTTTCATTTTAACCTACTAAATATATGTTAACTTAATTTTAAATTTTGGCACATGTTTTTTAAATAAGTTTATTTTTTTGGGTAAATGATTTTTTTTTTTTTTTTCTATTTAAAGAGGGAGAGCTTCAAGTTCATGTTTATTATTTTGAATTATCAGCATTTTTTTATATAAGAATTATCAACATTTTTTAATTCATGGTTTGGTTTCCAAATATAAAACCTCGTTTTCATCCTTGAGCATGTGATTATTTTACTATATTTACTATTGCAGCCAAGTTTTACATTTATCTACGGTACTTTCAATAAAAAGTTTTCAGTTTTATCAAAATAAGCAGATTTCAAACGGACCCTAAATATATTTTACTGTGAACGCGCAAATTAATATATATCCTTCAACTGTCTTTTTAGGTTTTTTCCACGCCTACAACTTCAAAGGCGTACGAATAAGTTGAAAGGACTTGCACTTATTCTATATAATTTAGACCCACGAGCTATCTGATTCCACCAAGATTTTCCACCCAAAGCTTTGACATAAAAGGCCATTTTACTTCATTTACACGACTAAAGTACTCTACTCGTTCACACTTCTGGTTACATAGTTTTTTTTGATTAGCTGAATAATACTCTGATTAGAAGGAAAAAGAAATAAAGAAGTTACATAGAAAAGGACATAAATGAGATGCCGATCTTTCCCTTAAAATTACACAAAAGATCCTACACAAAAGATCTCTTGTCCTCCTAATCAACAAAACACTGTTATTCATGCAAATGTGACTCACTTAATGATTTTTTATTATTTCTTGTACTGATTAGGAAGCTAATTCACACATTTGTATAGATGACATTATTTTTTTGTTTAAAAGGGACCACTTCAGCAGTCCTCCCAATAAACTTAATAATTTTTCTTATTCCACAATATTTGAATATTATGGGCAACAAAAATTACTTCCTTATTCTGATAATAATAATAATAATTTCCTTATAAGTATGATTAACAATCCTGTCAACAAAGAAGTTCAAAATCAAATAGAGGAAAATAATATTAATTTCTTATGGGAGTTTTAGGGTCTGTTTGGTACTGTTGGTCCTATAGCCACGTTTTAAACGTGGCCATTAGTCCGATCCTATAGCTACGTTTTAAACGCGGCTATAGCTTTCACCTTAGGCCACGTTTTAAACGCGGCCATAGACCCCTTAGGCCTATAGTCACAGGGTTTAGGCCACATTTGAAAACGCGGCCTAAAAAAACGCGGCTATAGGCTAAATCACCCTATAGCCACGTTTTTCTGACCTATAGCCGCGTTTTTAAAACGCGGCTATAGAACATTTTTTTTGTAGTGACCCTTTCTTAACTCTCATTTCCCTCATCACATGCGTAATCTCTTGAGCAATTATGGTGTTGTCCTAGATTACCCGTCCTAGGACAAAAGCTCTTTGTCATAGGGATGTTAGCTTTGGGCGTAATTGCTTCAATTTGTTCGCCATAATTTTAGACGTACTTATTGGTCTTGAGAGTTACACTTTAGACCCATATTTTACTATTGATCATGTCAATTTTAAGCTAACTATCAAATTAAGCCCAACTATTAATGTCATTAGCCAATTAACATATTGCATATACATAGTCAAAACAAAGAATTCCGTACAATCAATAACACCCACAAGAACACCGAAAGTGGTCATGGGAGATAAACCCAACAATTGGGCAAAAAACTCTCTGAGGCCTATAGCACCAAACAATCTACTAAATAAGAGTAGTTGCAATACAAATCACTTACAAGACCCTCCGAGCTAAGTAATGACCAAGTGATTGAGCCTCCAGTTCTATCTAACATTTAGTTTCTCGAATATTCTTTTCTTCTTGATAGTTATCAGATCTGTAAATTGAGTTGTCAATCACAAGACCAAGTCTTCTTGGCCACTCCAAGGCCTCTTAAAGATTTTGTGATTTCGCTGACAACTCCCTAACACCAAACGACACCAAAACCTTTGAATATATTTTTTTTCCTTCTTTCTGTTTATCAATTTTAATCTCCCCTCATAGAAATTGATAATTGGAAAGGGAGGGGGTAGAGTAAGGAAACAATAGTCACCCCAAAGTTTGGTAAATATAACAGTCCACCCCTAACATTTGTGATAAGTGTAATAGATTCAATGAAATCTTTAGTTTGGTCTTTCGAGTTATCCAAATAAACATTCTTAATTTTTTATGAATTTGGTAAATTGGATAACTCAATGGCAAGATAGATTTTTCATTTCGAAGCCAAGGACAAGTCAAGAATACTATCGCTCAACCAATGAAAGGCTAGTCCACATAGATAGGGTAGCTAAATGGCAAAATAGGAATTACATTAATTGTTTCTAATTTTCTATCATGTTTATCACAAAACTCAGGGAAAGGATTGTCATTTTCTACAAACACTTTTTTTTTTTTGTTTTGAATCTAGCTTCAACTTTATAAAAACTAAAATCAGCCGGCTAAAAGTACATCAGCAACTTGTGGTGAAACATCTTCCATCTACACTGAAACGCCATCAATAGTTCTTGCATATGTTTTGCTAAAAAATGAGCAATTGAATTACCCGACCTACGAGTATGGGAAAAGGAAATACAATTACAAAAAGCTAAATAATACTTAATAGAAGAAATCAGATGACCAAAAGATGAGAAAGATTCCTCTTCCTTTCTACAAACACTTGAGAGGTTATTGTTATTATCTCAGAGCATAATTACCTTATAAACTTACTTTATCATCATTCATATTATATTATCTGAAACAAAACAAAACAAGCCAAATGAAAATATATATTCCTCTCACAAAAAAAATGAAAATATATTTGTATTATCCACAGTTTAGTAAAATAAAATAATCATAACATTTTCACGTAGGAAAAAAAATCCAAGTAACAAAATGTAGATAATTCACTTCACACCCAAAAGTGATAACACAACAAATTATATATCATGCAAATAATCTTATTTGTAATCATCGTCGTCATCTTGTAGAAATAGATTTGACTATAAGGGCAACTATACACAAAATAAATTGTTTATTTAAATAGACTTTGGCAATCCCAATCTAAAGAGAAATTATCCAATCAAAAGTCTCTACAAAAATCCAAATAAAGAACAAAAAAAATAAGTAATGTAATAATAACTACAAGAGAAAAAGAGAAGAAACCTTACTTCCTCTCAATTATATAATAGAACCAAAAATATAATGGGAAAAAAAATTGGAGAGAGAGAGAGAGTCTTTGATAACTTCAGTGAACATTATATATTTGAGTAAAACAAAAAAGAAACAAAAAAGAAAAATATTTCTAATATTAAATTTAAACTATGAAATGAATCAATTTCAAAAAGAGATAATTCTTTTTCCAATATGTTGGTAAGTGAAAAGTCAAATTTTACATAAGTCATGTTAACGGGTGCCTTTAAGGCACTTGTTAATAAATTATTTTAGAAAAGTTTTGAAGCCACTTTCATGGGAAATATAAAAAGCCATCAAAAAAATTAATTGTTTTATCATTTACTCATAAAATGTTTTTAAAAATATTTTTTAAACCAATGTCTTTATAGCTTTCATTAATTTTTCTCATTTTACATAATAGACAACTATTCATAGATTCGAAACTATTCGCTCAATACACCCTAATAAAATCATACAACCCACGAATCTTTTCGATACACTCAAATAATTCAAAACCTTTTACAAACAATTCAATACTTAAAAGATACTTGATACAGTTCATCCAATTCTATCAATTAGGAGATTGTACATTAACAATGAATGAACACGCAACTAGGCTTTGTTTTGTGTATGGAGAGTATGATAAAAATCTCATAAAGCAAAGGGTGGTCCCAAAACCAGCAATAAAGTTGAACTTTAACGTTAAAGATAAAGATGGTTTGAACCAAGTCAGGGGTTGTAGAGGGTGAAAATTGAATAGGAGGGGCTCAACCCAGCTTGCTAGCCAAGAAAAGCAGCAAAGGGGCCAATTGGGGGAATCATAACCTCCCATGCCATTAACACAGAGCTCATTGATTTGGTTCCTATGTGGGCCTCGATTTGTTTACTTAACAACAAGTATTTTATTTTTTAGTGAAGCAACATTTGCACACCAATTGATCTGTATAATGATTCCACTTCAAATTCAGCACATGGGTCCCACAGTACATTATCTTTTTCTTTGTTAAATTCTCCTACAAGGCTACAACATGGAATTCATTCTGCCTGATGTGATTATTAGATGGGATTGGAATTTTGGATAGGGTTGTGATTTATTTCATCCTGTCATGAACAAGGATTATTATGCTCATTCCATGAATTTGTTAACATTTTGGATCTAGTTATTAGTGCACGATTGATGTGTTCTAAGGTTGTGCGTGGGGCTATAATAAAGCATCAATCCATTTTATCCTAATTTGAAATAATGTCAAATACATAATTTGTAAGATTTAATATATTTTTAGAGTTATGGGTGTAATATGAATTATAGGAAAAACACATTGGTTGTGGATTCAAATCAAGTGCCCAATTGACAAGGGACAGTTGGGGATAGCAGGTCAAAATGTGAAATTGACAAATTACCAAATGTATTATGATCCAAGCACTGTCGATCGAATGGGATGAAATGAAATCCGAAGGAAACTGCAATGTCAAGGTTTTAATTCTTATTCTGCATATGAAAAAACCATCAAAATGAACATAAATATAATTGAATAAAGAGAAGTGGATTCTGCAGCCAAAACCAAGTAGTTGAGAGTTGAGACCCGAAGATTTGACTCTACATGGACCATCTCAAATGGAAGAACCAGAATCAAAAACAACTTTCCATTTTAATGCAAAAGAAACCATAAATCAATGAATTGACATGAACCACCTGGTCACACCAGGGTGCACAAAATGCATGAACAAACTCTGAAATGAGAGACAATATAAAAAGGTGCAGATTGGTATCTGAGTTCTTTAATATAAAGCCCCTATTGCTCATAATATCATCACAATATCTAGTAGGGAAACATTCTCACGCTTACTATCAGACAGTGGCCCTTGGATCAAGCTTTGTCCAAATTTTTAGCTCTAAAGCACCGATCTGAGAAATAGACCTTGTCTGTGGGGGCCAACCCTTTTGACTAAAAGTCAAATCAATCCTCTCATGAAATTTTCTCTCCCCCTACAAATTCTAGTACTCAAGAACCGTATAAGTACATACCCTCCACCAACTTCAATCCAATTCCCTTCTTTTCTTATTCATTCCCACGTTCCCTCCTTTTCCATTTTATAAAACATACACACACAAAAAAAAAATAATAATAAAGCAGCTTCTTTTCCTAAAGTTTTTTTTCCTCTGCTTTGCACAGCAATTTCTCATCATAGCCACCACTCTCTCTCTCTACACACTACACATAACACACTCAGCCCCTCTCTACTCTATACACACTGTCTCATTTCTCTCTCTCTCTATTGTGTTCCTGCAAATTGTGTCTTCAATGGAGGGCAACTCAGTTCAGCTTTTCTATCATCTTGCTCTGCCACTTCTCTTCATGCTGTTTGTTTTAGTTCCTGGGACAAAACAAGACGGGGATTCAATGATCAAGACTGATGTACAAGCTCTTATTATGTTCAAGAAGATGATACAGAAGGATCCAAATGGAGCTTTATCAGATTGGCAGCTCGACAGGAATCCATGCAGCTGGCATGGAATTTCATGCTCTTTAGGACGAGTGACTCAACTCGATCTTACAGGGTCTTATCTTGTTGGGACTATGTTCTTTGATCCTTTGGCTTCCCTTGAAATGTTATCTGCCCTAAAGCTGTCTACCAATTCGTTTTACATAAATGCAACTACTTTGCTTCACCTCCCATCTGGTTTGAAACAGCTTGATCTATCTTTTAATATTATTGTTGGTTCTGTCCCTGAGAATTTGTTCCTCAGGTGTCCTGATCTTGAAGATGTGAATCTTTCTTTTAGCAATATGACGGGTTCTTTACCCGAAACTCTCTTATTGAATTCAGATAAACTGCAGGTTCTTGACCTCTCTTATAACAATCTAACAGGCTCAATTTCTGAATTGAAAATTGGTAACTCTTGCAGTTCCTTGCTGCAGCTTGATCTCTCTGGAAATCGTATATCGGGGTCCCTTCCAAACTCCTTTTCAAACTGCACGAGTCTCCAAACTTTGAATTTAGCTTACAATTGGCTCTCTGGGGAAATCCCAAGATCATTTGGGCAGCTCAACAGTTTACAGAGATTGGATCTCTCTCGAAATTATCTCACTGGCTGGATCCCTCCTGAATTGGGAAATGCATGTGGCTCACTTTCAGAACTTGTGCTTTCTAATAATAACCTTTCAGGCTCAATTCCTGCCTCCTTATCCTCTTGTTCTTGGTTGCAGCTTCTTGACCTGTCTAATAACAATATATCAGGTCCCTTACCCGATTCCTTTTTTAAGAACCTTGTCACACTAGAGAATTTGTTGTTGAGTAATAACATAATCTCTGGATCATTTCCTGCTTCTATATCATCTTGCAAGAGCTTAAAGATTATAGATTTTAGCTCTAACAGGATTTCAGGTATCATCCCACCAGATATATGTCCAGGAGCTGCCATGCTTGAGGAGTTGAAAATGCCGGATAATCTCATCACGGGAGGAATCCCTGCTGAGTTATCACAATGTTCACAGCTGAAGAAAATTGATTTCAGCCTAAACTATCTCAATGGCTCAATTCCGGCAGAGCTTGGGAAGCTTGAGAATCTTGAGCAGCTAATAGCATGGTTCAATGGATTGGAAGGTAGAATCCCACCAGAGTTGGGAAAATGCAAGAATCTCAAGAATCTTATCCTCAACAACAATCATCTGAAAGGTGAAATTCCAGTTGAATTGTTCAATTGCAGGAATCTTGAATGGATATCGCTCACAAGCAATGGACTCACCGGTGAGATCCCAAAGGAATTTGGTCTATTGACAAGACTGGCTGTTTTGCAACTAGGGAATAACAGCTTCAGTGGGCAGATACCAAGAGAGCTAGCAAAGTGCAGCAGTTTGGTTTGGCTGGACTTGAACAGCAACAAGCTTAATGGGGAGATTCCGCCTCAACTTGGCCGACAGCTAGGGGCAAAAGCATTTTCCGGATATCTTTCTGACAACACCTTGGTGTTTGTACGTAATGTGGGAAATTCATGTAAAGGAGTTGGAGGTTTGTTGGAATTTTCAGGAATTCGACCTGAAAGACTACAGCAGATCCCTACACTGAAGACTTGTGATTTCACAAGATTTTATTCTGGTCCAGTCCTAAGCCGTTTTACAAAATACCAGACACTGGAGTATTTGGATCTTTCTTACAATGAGCTTCGTGGTAAAATCCCCGACGAACTTGGGAACATGGTGGCCTTACAAGTTCTTGTGTTAGCCCACAACCAGTTATCTGGTGAGATTCCGTCATCACTTGGCCAGCTCAAAGATTTAGGTGTATTTGATGCATCACATAACAGATTGCAGGGCCATATTCCAGACTCCTTCTCAAACCTATCATTTTTAGTGCAAATTGATCTTTCCAACAACGAATTAACTGGAGAAATTCCATCAAGAGGACAACTCACTACACTTCCTGCAAGCCAGTATGCGAACAACCCAGGACTCTGTGGGGTTCCATTGCCTGAATGCACAATTGACAATGAAGCACCAACAATTCCAAGTGGCGATGGTAACAGAGGAAGTCGGAAGACAACAGCTGCATCTTGGGCAAATAGCATTGTCCTAGGGATTCTCATCTCAATTGCTTCTGTCTGCATTCTGATTGTGTGGGCAATCGCAATGCGTGCAAGGCGGAAGGAGGCAGAGGAAGTCAAGATGCTTAATACCTTGCAAGCATCCCATGCAGCCACCACATGGAAAATTGACAAAGAAAAAGAGCCATTGAGCATAAATGTAGCAACTTTTCAGAGGCAGCTGAGGAAGCTAAAGTTCTCCCAACTCATTGAGGCTACCAACGGCTTCTCAGCAGAAAGTCTTATTGGGTGTGGAGGGTTTGGAGAAGTGTTCAAGGCGACATTGAAAGATGGGTCAAGTGTTGCAATCAAGAAGCTCATACGACTGAGCTGCCAGGGGGACCGAGAATTCATGGCTGAGATGGAAACTTTAGGGAAGATCAAGCATAAGAATCTTGTGCCTCTATTGGGTTATTGCAAGGTCGGCGAGGAGAGACTCCTTGTGTATGAATTTATGGAATACGGAAGCCTAGAAGAAATGCTCCATGGGAGGACAAAGACACGAGATAGGCGAATTCTGACATGGGAGGAAAGAAAAAAGATTGCAAGAGGTGCAGCTAAAGGACTCTGTTTCCTACATCACAATTGCATCCCACACATTATACACAGGGACATGAAGTCAAGCAATGTACTACTTGACCATGAAATGGAAGCCAGGGTCTCTGATTTTGGAATGGCAAGGCTTATTAGTGCACTTGACACACACCTAAGTGTAAGCACACTGGCAGGCACACCTGGATATGTCCCACCTGAGTATTACCAAAGCTTCCGCTGCACTGCAAAAGGCGATGTCTATTCTTTTGGTGTTGTCCTCTTGGAACTCTTGGCAGGGAAACGTCCAACAGACAAGGAGGACTTTGGAGACACCAACTTGGTGGGGTGGGTGAAAATAAAGGTAAGAGAAGGTAAACAAATGGAAGTAATAGACCCAGAGTTGCTCTTAGTGACGAAAGGAACTGATGAAGCAGAAGCTGTAGAAGTAAAAGAGATGATAAGGTATTTGGAAATAACATTGCAATGTGTGGACGATTTCCCTTCCAAAAGGCCTAACATGTTGCAGGTTGTGGCTAATCTGAGAGAGCTGATGCCTGGATCAGCCAATGGAAGCAACAACAGTGGTTGAACTATGACTTTTTTTTTTCATTGATTATGATTAGTGTATGAAGATAAGGTTGTAAGATTTCTTGTTCAGATGTTGAAGATTTTGCTGTACCTATTTTACTAGTCTTTATTTTCTTTTGCTTTGTTGATCAACAATCACTGCCTATCAGTTAGAGAGCATTTATTGTGGCTTAAAACTAATGCAAATGCTTAGATTCATAGATGCAAACACTGGAGTGAGGGCATTGATAACAAAGACCAAAAGCCATTAAACCCCAAAGGATTGGTCTAGTGGTTTTGAATACCTCATAAAATCCATGAGGTCTCGAGTTCAAAACTCATTGCCAGCACTTGAGTTCACTATTCCCCCTGTATTTACCCAATGCGTGTAGGACAGGAGATTAAAGACACCTCCAGGGGAATAATCAGGTGCTCGAAGAGCTCTATAAAAGAGAGAAACTAAAAGCCATATGAAAATTCAACTGGGTGAAACTCTTGCTAGACATTTTATCAAAAACATAACGTGTAAATCAACGAAGTAAGTTTATGCCAATAAGCAATGCAGCCCAGAAATTCAGCTCAATTGTAATATCTATTTTCATACTAAAGAAAAATAATAATTACAACCATCTTTAACAGCTATATACGTTCTGAAATACCATGGAACAGAATGCAGAGAAAGCAAAAGGTTCCTTACTTCTTACAGAAGTTCTAAAAACCGGTAACCTCAGTCCTCAGCTGTTTGAAGAGTAGGTTTCCTTCCATTTTTAGCTTCAATCTGTCTATAACAATTATTCCCCTATTTTATTTTAAACATGTACATGTTAGTGTATGCCAGTAATACTAGAGATACAAACTTTTTTACAAAAAATTTTACAAACGGCTGATGTGGTGAGTAGTTATTGGTAAATGAAAAAATAATGTTAATGGTGGGCCTAGATGAAAACTAATGAGAAGTTAACCGCATCAATAGTTTGTAAAAATGTTATAAAATAGTTTGTAGCAGTAAATCATAAATAGTTGGTCTAGTTTCAAATAACCTATAACTTTTTGAAACAGATGCTTCTTAACCCAAAAAAAAAAAAATGCATAAATTTATACAATTGTGTTTTTGCACATTCTGATCTGAGACAGAAGTTCAACGTTTTTAAGGCACCTCGGTGTTAAAAATCACACAAATTAAAATTAACCCAGCAAATTAATATGATATGCCACGGATATAACATAAACCAAATCAACAAAAGCAACAAAGAGTATGACAAGGTACGAAGTTGAAAATCAAATAAGAACTTCTCCAATGGAAAAACCACTACAAGCTAAATCAAGAACAATTACAAATAGTCAACTACTTACAAAACCTTTGTAACATAAACTCTCTATGTAAACTCAATAAACTTTTCGCTTGCCTTCCTAAAACAATAGTAGCGATTTCGTCCACGAACTCCTCGCTCCCATAAACCAGAACTTTTGGCAAGGACCCTTCATGAAGATTTGACTGCACTGAACCTCACTGGATATAAGCTATATGGTTTCAAACAGCAAATTTTTTTTTTTTTTTTTCTGAGCTAAATCTAAAACAGGGTTTTTGGGACCAAGAATACTTGTCCTGGCTAGGATGTTTTTCATGATATCTGTGCAATCAAAGGCCAACAACCAAGAAGAAGTATGGCTCGGCTTGGACCACTCCCATCTGTTCTATTCCTTTTGTTTGATAAGAAAAGAGATTGGGCCTCGTTTCTTTGCTTCTCTCTCCAATAAAGGTTTTTTTTTTTTTTTTTTTTTAAGGGTGTATTATTTAAATATATATAAGTTTATACAACAACGGGCATTAAAACTTTCAAATGACACATTCTACTAGTCCCAAGGTTTTCCATATCTCATATAAAAGGTGCATATACAAAAGATGAACATATATCAGACTTCCAAAATGCATTGTTGTTGATGTCCCCTTTTTGCTAAAGCATCCGTGCAGCCATTAGCTTCGCGGAATATGTGACACACCTGGACGGTCCAATCGCACTCCATAAGGTTCCTGTAATCAAAGATTAGTGGAATAGCATCTGGTGAGATATCATTATTAGTAGTTAACCAGGAAAGAACTATCATAAAATCAATTTCAAGGTGAATAAATTTAAAACCCAAATACCATGCCAGTATAAGACCCTGGTGAACTGCTCCCAGCTTGGCAATATTATTAGAAGCAATACCCATGTTTAAGGAAAATCCCAAAACCCATGAACCTAAATCATTTCGTAACAGACCACTTGCACTAGCCAATCTAGGATTACCTAAAGAGTTGTCATCCGTATTTTATTTTATAAAAGGCTCTAGTGGAGCGATCCATTTAATAATCCTGGGAATACCAATTTTAAGTGTCTTAGCAGGGCAAGCTAAATAAAAATATTATGTAGCTAACTGGACAGCTTTGTGGACTAGGTGAGGTTGGGAGCTAGATTGATTGTAAAAAATACGCTCATCCTAGCTAACCATAATTGCCAACAGAGGAAGGGGAAGAGAATCTTCCTAGGAAGCTGATGACTTTGGATAAAATTATCTGATGTAGCGTTTGTTTTAAGCCAAGATTGAAGTGGTAGTTAGAAGAATGATAGAGGCAAGACACCCAGAGATTGAAACCAAATCATCTTAGCCCAAGGACAATCTCTTAAGATATAAATAGTGGTTTCAGGAGTATTACACCTCGGACATTGATCATCAACTTCTGGGTGAGAAAATGCTAGGTATTGGCGAATAGGTAGCCGATTGCGCTTAGACTTCTAGTATTAGGACACGTGTCTAGGGTGTGAAAAAGAGGGAAAAAGGCCCCAACAATATCTTTTATACCATGTTTTATATAGATTATTTTATTCTTATAATTTACATTTAAATAATATAAATTGAATATAGTATTTCTTCATTTTACTTTGCAAGATATATATATATTGTTATTTAATTAATTAATAATGTAATATATTTGATATAGATCATGTCGAACCTTACAAAACTTGAATTTGTGGCCCTTGACATCTTGAGCAAGAATTATTTATCATGGATCGTTGATGTCGAGATCCATCCAAAGGAAATGAACCACGCATTGATAAATCTTAAAGCAAAATCTACTACTCTAGTCCAGTCCTGACATGACAAGTGTCATTAAACTAGGAAGGGTGAGTTTTATATGGTACAAAATGTTGTTTGCTCAATGAGGCCCTATTTGGCGATCGAATACCGTTGTTCCATGAGTGGTGGTCCCTTGGGACATATCTATCAATTCCACAAGCCCTTCAAACTACGATCTTGTATCATTCCCAAAATGTACTATGCCGAACCCTAATCCTAATGGGTCCAAGTTTCAACTCTTGTCCATAGACAAGCCAACAAGCTTAGTCTCTGTTGAGTTGTGTTTCGTAAGAGTCAACCTTGTCGATGCCAAATGTCATTGAATTGAGGTTTCTGTATGAGTTGGGATATTTTTCCAGAACACCTATGCATGATGATTAATAACATGTTGTTCATTTCATTTCTGACGAGTATCAAGTGGAGGTCGTCTAGCTTAAAGATGACCATAGCTGCATCTAAATCAGAAACGAGTGTAGGGGCAAGACCCCGTCCGTATAGACGAGACAGGACCGCATTCATTGAAGGCATAAATAAAGGCCATCAAGACAGCTGATAAGGAATAAGTGCGCCGGATCAGTTACAAAGGCAATGATGGCCCAACGGTCATCCGTTACACTCTAAATAGAATCTTCATTGTCAATTAATGCTGCGTTTCTTTCAGGAGAAAAATTCTTAGAGGAGCATTAACAAACATAACTACACCGACCCGAAGCAAACTATAAAAAGTAAATAGAACTCATGTAAAAGAGATGTGAAAAACAAAATATATACCTGCGAGAGAATTCATTGAGAGCTATTTAGCTGCCTTTAGCATCGGAGTATTCTTAACTGGCGCCACGCCGGTGAAACTTCATTTGCCTTTCTTTTCTTGACAACAGGTACCGGAGCTCGTCCATCGACATTGACGAGGACCATACTGACGAGGTCAATTTTTGGCTTCATCAGTTTGGCGCCGTCTGTGGGGACACGAGTTGATTCCTTCTCAAACCATTGTGCTCCTACCGATAAAGCTCCTGTCGCTTGATGGACTCCACACCAGCACCACCCCCAGATCCTATGGTGATGGCTCAGCAGATCCAAACTCTAACAGCCAATGTACAAGAGCTAATGAAGCAGAATGAAGAGTTAAAGCACCGAGCACGTCCAAAGGGCAGTAATGCTTCGCACCACCGACGTAGACATAGCGACATGACGAGGAAGCTAGCAGCCCTGAAAATAGCATGGGAAAGGACACAACAGAGTACACTGGGCAGTCTGCACATGACAACGATCACATAATGAAGAGCTTACGAAGGGAGCTGGATGAGGTAAAGAATTCCATGAAGGGGAAGACAGTAATGAACCTTGATGGCATGCTTAAACGAAGATTCACCTTTCACAACAAGCGTGTTGGAGTGCCCCCTGACTCTGAAGTTTTGTCTGCCACAGCTGGAGTTCTATAGTGGCACGAAGGACCCTCTCGACCACATAGGGGCCTTCAAGACTATCTTGAACCTCCAACAGACCCCGGATGAAGTCATATGCAAATATTTCCCTACCACCTTCAGAGGGGCTGCTAAGGTATGGTTCAGCAAGTTGCCAGCGTCTTCAATAGCGAATTTTGAACAACTCAGTGACTCATTTGTTCACCATTTCATTGGGAGGCAGCATCATAAAAGGCCAACTTCTTATTTGCTAACAATAAGGCAGCAGGAAGGGGAAAGCCTAAGGGATTATATGAAGCGTTTCAACAAGGTTGTGCTGGAAATTGACGAAGCCGACGACCAAGTGATAATGACGACCTTCCAGGCTAGACTCAACAACCCTAATCTCATCTTTTCATTGCGAAAGACGCCGCCAACCTCTATGACGGATCTCCTATTCAAAGCTCAGAAGTACATGAACGGAGAGGATTTCTTACTACAAAAGGGCTAACAGGAAAACAAAAGAAGGAAGAACCTGGTGATTCCCAAGGTAAGAAAAAAGATTGTAAGGACTCATATTCGGAGGCTAAGGACAGCAAGAGCAGTTCTGACACCCTGAAGAAGAAGATGAACTTCACCCCATTAGTGATGCCTGTAGACAAAATCCTGATGCATATTAAGGATGAACTAGGCCTGAAATGGCCCAAGCCATTAAGTACGTCCTCCAGGAAGCGTGACCCGAAGAAGTACTGTCGTTTTCACAAGGATCATGGCCACTACACTGAAAAATTCCGTGACCTAAAAGAGCAAATTGAAAAATTGATTCAACGAGGGAAACTCCAAAAGTTCATCAAGAGGGACCATTAATTCCGATCACGGACTGACGACAAGCCTCATGACGATACCAAGGATGATAATAGGAGGACCAGTATCGGGAGGGTCATACGAGTCTTTGAAGAAGATTTACCAGAGGCAGATTAACAGCGTGCACATCAAGCATCCATCCATAAAGTACCGACGATCAGAGAGTGACGACATAACATTCTCTGAGCGAGATGCAAGTGGAATCAAGCAACCCTATGACGACCCGCTAGTCATCATGCTAGAAATTGAAGGTTTCAACACAAGAAGAGTGCTAGTTGACAACGGGAGCTCTGCGGATATAATGTATATGATGGCCTACCAACAGTTGAGGTTGGAACCAAAGCGGCTTCGACCTTTCAAATCCTCGTTGGTCAGCTTCAGCGAGGATTGAATCTATCCAAAGGCCATCATCTCATTGAGAGTCACAGCAGGAACACATCTAGCCCAAATAACAAAACAAGTTGATTTCTTGATCGTCGATTGTCCATCGTCCTATAATGTCATCTTGGAACGACCTACACTGAATCGGCTTAAGGCTGCAACTTCAACCTATTGCCTCAAAGTGAAGCTTCCAACCCCGCATGGGATAGGAGAAATACGTGGGGATCAGCTCCTGGCTCGAGAGTGTTACCAGGCGGTGTTAGCCTCCAGAGAAAACCATACCTGGGTGGTAGAAGAAGAGCCAAAGAAGCCTGTCCAAGAGTTGGAAGATGTGAACCTAGTAGAAGGAGACACTACCAAGGTCACGAAGATTGGAGCAGGACTTGACTTAACCCTGAAGGACAAGATCGTGGAGTTCCTAAAGCAGAATATGGATATCTTCGCCTGGACCCATAAGGATATACCAGGTATAGACAACAAAGTTATAGAACACCGGTTGAATGTCAACCCCACTAGAAAGCCCGTCCAACAGAAGCGACGAGTTTTTGCTCCTGAAAGGAATAAAGCTGTTGTGGAAGAGGTAGAGAAACTTTTAACTGTCGGGTTCATCACGGAAGTCTACTACCCTAAA
The DNA here is from genome assembly GCA_030021035.2 of Notholithocarpus densiflorus. NCBI lineage: Eukaryota > Viridiplantae > Streptophyta > Magnoliopsida > Fagales > Fagaceae > Notholithocarpus > Notholithocarpus densiflorus. The sequence continues at coordinate 1,849,669 of JARYZH020000006.1, read as the reverse complement.
TGGCTCGCCAACATTGTCGTGGTGAAGAAGTCCAACGGGAAATGGCGTATGTGCGTTGATTTCACAGATCTCAATCGTGCTTGCCCAAAAGACAGCTTTCCACTTCCTAGGATCGACCAACTAGTAGATTCAACAGCTAGTCACGAGCTACTAACCTCTATGGATGGATTTTCAGGTTACAACCAAATTCGCATGAGCAAAGAGGACCAGGAGAAAACAACCCTTGTCACTAGCCAGGGGCTGTACTGTTATAGGGTCATGCCTTTTGGTCTGAAGAATCACTAGCCAGGGGCTGTACTATTACAGGGTCATATGTCTGAAGAATGCAAGGGTGACCTATTAGAGGCTGGTGAATCAAATGTTCAGCAAGCAGATTGGACGGAATATGGAAGTGTATGTGGACGACATGCTCGTGAAAAGCAGAAAAGCAAAATTACATCTGGACGACCTCAGAGAAACTTTTGACACGTTGAGGAAGTATCAGATGAGATTGAACCCGGCAAAGTGCGTGTTTGGAGTCTTGTCAGGCAAGTTCCTGGGGTTCATGGTTTCGCAACGGGGTATAGAGGCCAACCCAGGGAAAGTCAAAGCCATATTAGACATGACCTCCCCAAGAAGTGTGAAGGAAGTACAGAGGCTGACGAGACGAGTAGCAGCTTTGAACAGGTTCGTCTTTAGAGTCACGGATAAATGCATCATACTTTTTAAAACGTTGAAACAGGCCTTCTAGTGGACGGAGGAGAAGAAGCTTTCCAGGCCCTCAAGAATTACTTATCCAAGCCACCGCTTTTGAGTCCATCCGTTGAAGGAGAAGATCTATTCCTATATTTGGTTGTCTCCCAAACGGCCGTGAGTTCGGCATTGATCCGTGAAGAACTGAGGATCTAGAAGCCGGTCTATTACACAAGTCAGACTTTCCAGGGCATAAAAGCAAAATGCCCAAAAATAGAAAAGCTAGCCTTTACACTGATTGTCGCGTCAAGGAAACCTCGTCCCTATTTCCAGGCACACACGATACTAGTCATGATAGACCAACCTCCACAAAAGGCCATGGGTAGGCCGGATGCAGCAGGAAGAATGGTCCAATGGGTTGTAGAATTGAGTTAATTTGACGTCGATTATAGGCCTAGGATGGCGATCAAGGCCCAAGCATTGGCTGACTTTGTCCCCGAGTTCACTATTGCTGATCAAGATCCAGAGTCAGATTACTGGGCGGTGTATACAAATAGGCCGGCAGCAGCAGGCATCGGAGGAGTAGGAGTGATCCTCTTATCCCCTGAGAAAGACATCCTCAAATACGGAGTCCAGCTTCAGTTCCCAGCAACGAATAACGAAGCAGAGTACGAAGCTGTCTTGACGGGCTTGAGAATTGCAAAAGCCTTGGGTGTAAGAAACTTGAAGCTGAATTCTGATTCAAAACTTGTGGTGGGGCAGATAACCAACTAGTACGAGGCCAAAGAAGACAGAATGAAAAGGTACTTAACGCTGACTAATCAGTTAGTTTCTAACTTTGATGATGTCAAGATCACTTAGGTACCAAGGGAGGAAAACTCGGAAGCGAATGAAGTTGCTAGGCTAGCATCGTCAGCTACCAACGAAGGACGACCTAGATTGTACATGGAAGTGCAGCACCTCCCAAGCATTAAGGGGTTTGACATTACATCCAATCTGGAGGGAGCTGGATGGACCCAATAATCACGTACATCAAGGATGGCAACCTCCCTGCAGATCCCTTAGAAGCCAGAAAAGTCAAAGTAAGGTCGTCCAGGTTCACAATCTTGAATGACGAGCTCTACAAGAGGGGATTTTCACAGCCCTACTTAAAGTGCCTCGACCCAGAAGATACTGCGTATGTACTAAAAGAGATCCACGAAGGTGTCTGCGAAAATCACTCTGGACCACGGTCACTCGTTGGGCAAGTTGTCCATGCCCATGCAAAAAGATACAGCTCAGGTCGTTCAGAGATGCGACAAGTGCCAACGGTTTGGAAACGTGCAGCATGTCCCAGCAGAGCACTTGACCAACATCACATCACCATGGCCATTCTCCACATGGGGAATTGATATACTAGGCCCCCTACCTCCTGGTAAGAAGCAGGTAAAATTTTTAGTCGTCGCTATTGACTATTTCACGAAGTAGGTGGAAGCAGAGCCTTTAGCAGTTATAACGGAGGCCAAAATACAACACTTTGTATGGAAAAACCTAGTTTGTCGGTTCGGGATTCCACGGGTTATCATCTCTAACAATGGACGACAGTTTGACAGCCACAAGTTTAGGGATTTTTGCAAGGAACTGGGGATAAGGAATCACTATTCCTCCCCTGGACACCCACAAGCAAACGGCCAGACTGAAGTTATAAATCGGACTTTGCTTAAGCTAATCAAAACCCGACTTAAGGGGGCAAAAGGAGCATGGCCTAACGAGCTTCCATGAGTGTTATGGGCCTACAGAACGACAATGAGGACACCAACAGGCAAGACACCCTTCAAGCTGGCATTTGGAATTGAAGTAGTAATTTCTGTGGAAGTTGGAGTGTCAAGTCTCAAAAGAACATGTTATGACGAACGCAGCAATGACGAGGGCCTCAAGTTAGCTCTGGATTACTTACCTGAGGTCAGAGATGATGCAGCTCAAAGAATGGCTTTATATCAAGGGAGGATGACGAGATACCATAATCAGAGGGTAAAACTGAAACGTTTCAATCCTGGAGATATGGTTCTACGGAAGGTTTCACAAGCCACCAAAGATCCAAACGAAGGGAAGCTAGGCCCCAACTGGGAAGGTCCATACAAGGTCATCCGTTATTCAAGAAGAGGGAGCTACTACCTGGAGGATGCAAATGGGAAACCTTTACCTCGTCCTTGGAATGCAGAGCACCTTAAAAAGTACTATCAGTGAGGGAACAGACCTTCAACATTAATAAGTTCCAGAATTTGGAACACCTCATTTATTCATCAACAGATAAGTGGGATTTCATTGTTTTTATGTATTTGTTTTATTTTCAGTACTTTTTGTTTTTTCGTGAAGTATTATCCTTGTAATCCCCTTTTTATAAACAAGGATGAATAAAACAGAGAAAACGTTTGTAGAGCTATTTCTTTTCAAATGATTAGATGTCAAACACTCCATGGTGAAAATCTCTTTTATCGAAAAGACAAGTTCAAAGCACGACAACTATGATAAAAATTTCGTCAGCATCAAAGATGAGTTTAAATCATAACTAAGTGATAAAAACTTTAAGTTTAAATCACGAGGATAAAAGCTCGGCCAATATGAATGACGAAGTTAAAAATCCAAATCAAGTGATAAAAACTTTAAGTTTAAATCACAAGGATAAAAGCTCCGTCAATATGAATGACGAAGTTAAAAATCCAAATTAAGTGATAAAAACTTTAAGTTCAAATCACGAAGATAACAGACTCAGCCAATATATATATGACGAGTTCAACTTATGAATTAAGTGATAAAAAGCACAATCTAAGTGATAAAAAACTACAAGTTTAATTCGCAGAGCCTGGAATGTTGTAAACAGTCAAGCTTATGTTATAGCATGAGCAAAACAATAGGTTTGTAGCAAAAAGTTTGTCCAAAACCAAAGCCTCAAAACCAAGAGGCAATAAGGCAAAAAAAAAAAAAAACTAAGGCCTCGAAACACAGAGGCAACCATTGTTCGTCAAAGATAAAACCCCAAAACAAAGGGGCAACCATTGTTTTCCAAAAAAAAAAAAAGGGAGAATGAATATACTACGAAAGAGGGACAGTAGGCTCGTCGGTATCCTTTCCTTCAGCAACTTCCTTCCCAGTCAAATCTTTCTCCATCGCTGCACCAGTTTCAGTTTCTTCTTGCTCCTTGGCTTCATCTACAAGCACCTCGGTGTCAATCTTCTCAAAGTCTAAATTGGAGAAGTCCACGGCCAAGCTGTGATGCTTCATTGTCCACCGACACAGAAGCTCGAACCCTTTGAAGTACTGGATAAACTGAAGATCTGAGAACTCATCTAACTGCTTGAATTTCTAGATGATTTTCTCTCTCTCTGCATCAGTTTTTAGGAGGGCAGCTTGAATCTCTTCATCCTTCTAGACGACAAGCGCTTTCTCTACACGCAAGGCCTCAGTAAGCTCCTTTATTTTCTCATTCGATTCGTTCCTCTCATTCATAGCAACAATTAGATCTTTCCTCAACTTGGAGCATTCTACCTCGACGGACTCCACCTTTGAGTTGGCCACCACAACCTTCTCTTCCGTGTTCAAATAGTCAGTCGTGATGCGCAATGACTCCCCAAGGACCTGATAGAAACAAGCAAATGAAAGGAGAGACCATGCACATAGAAAAATACCAAAGCAATGCTGAAAGAAAAAACCACATACTTGTAATAATTTATGGATATGACGGCTGACCAGCTCGTGGGAAGGGATGGATGACAAACCCTTGAGTTCATTGTCAGTAATTACGTTGTGAGCACGGCCCATAGCAGTAGCAGGATCATCCCAAACGCTCCTTCCAACCTTGCCTTTCCCTTTAGCACGGGTAGTTAGAGGGGAGAAGCCAGTCACTTCTAAGGATGGAGTAGAAGAAGTAAGGGCAATATGAACGGGAGGAAGAGTAGCAACCTCACTTTTCTCGTTGCCCAACTTCTTCTTCTTGGAATCAGCAGTCATATTGGATAAGGGTTCATTCTTCAAATTCTTGATGCGGGCATACTTCTCTTTACTATATCTAGTGGCCATTTCTGCTAGGTAAAACAAAAAAACAAAAAAAAAACAAGTAGGCAGTCAGGCAGAGTACAGACGAAGCTAATAAAGATGAAGGAGTTTTAGAAACTTATGGACAGACGATCTTACTCTTTTCCTCTCGACGAATCTTTTCTAATACGTACTTCGAAGGCTCAGGACCTAAACAGCAGTCAAACAGATGACGAGGATCGACAAGGTCGTCAAAATCCTCAATTTCATGGGCGTAGGCAAGAGCAGCACGAACCCGATGGCGATGTTTATCTTCTAAGTCAGGACGATCAAGAGCTGCGAAGAATCAAAAGGAAAACATCATTAGACGGACAATTACGATATGAAAGAAAAGCGAGAAAAGACAATGAAAATATGCACCAAGTGCTGGGACTTCCCATTTTCATAGTAATCTTGGGACTTCCCCCCAGAAATCGTCAGACAGGGTTTCCCAACCCATTCTAGAGATAAAAAAGTATCGTGATTTCCAATCACGAAAGGATGAAGGAAAACCTCTAACAATCCTAGATTTCCTATCCCAAGGTAAAAGTTCAAAATACCCATAGTGGGTAGAGGCTTACAAACGGTACAAAAACAGGAATTCATTCAAAGTTATCATTTCCCCATCACAAGCAGACATCCAGATAGACATACAACTTATGATTGTCCTCCAAGCATTAGGGACGAGTTGACCTAGGGCGATTTGAAATTCGTTCAAAAGTTGCATGATGAACGGATGGACGGGGAAACGAAGGCCACACAGAAAGTTAGCCTCGTAAAAGCACACCTCTCCGTGGGCAAAGTTACAAGCTTTCTCACCCAGGCGAGGTAGTCTAATAGAGGTACCCCTAGGAAATTGAAACCTTTTCCTAAATTCGTTTAAATGTTTCTCTTTCAAGGAACAAGACTCAGAGAAAGCATGCAAGGAGGGAGAAGATGAAGACGAAGGCAACTTTGAAGCAACAATATCAACTACCTTACTCAAAGACTCCGCATTGGAAGACAATCCAGTCTCCAACTCACTGGACCTAACATCATCTACCCTATACTCAATGCTGGCCATCTCCGAATGGTGCTTTATAAGAGATTGACAGATTAGAGGGTAGAGAGAAAGCAAAACAGGCCTAAGTGCAGAAAAACGAGACACAAATAAACCCACTTGGGGACACCGACCAGAAGAATATTCTAAGAAAACCCCCAACCTAGCAAAGAAAAATGAAACCGAGGGGCACTCTTGACTGAGGAATTCAAAACCAACCATCAAAGTATAGGGAAAAGAGGCCTTACCAGGAAATTTCGAAGTATGAGGATTTCTTAGCACTCCGAAGTTCAGACCAAATAGGGCGGAGGAAGAGGAACGGTTTTCTCTAAAAGCAAAAATTGGAATTAAGGCGCACCAATATCAAGGAAGTTTCACACACGCCATGAATAAAATACCAACATGTGTTCATTTCCTGAAGAGTAGACGTTTCGCATTTAAGACGAAGAGCCAGATTTCGAGAACCAAGAAGATATGAATTATCACGTGTGACCACATTCCTAAGATCGTCCAAGTTCCTGACGACCAAGGAATAGGGGGGCAACTGACGAGTATCAAGTGGAGGTTGTCTAGCTTAAAGACGACCACAGCTGCATCTAAATCAGGAACGAGTGTAAGGGCAAGACCCCGTTCGTATAGATGAGACAGGATCGCATTCATTGAAGGCATAAATAAAGGCCATCAGGACAGCTAACAAAGAATAAGTGCGCCGAATCAATTACAAAAGCAATGATGGCCCAACGGTCATCCATTACACTCTAAATAGAATCTTCATTGTCAATTAATGTTGCGTTTCTTTCAGGAGAAAAACGCTTAGAGGAGCATTAACAAACATAACTACACCGACCCGAAGCAAACTATAAAAAGGAAATAGAACTCAGGTAAAAGAGATATGAAAAACAAAATATATACCTACGAGAGAATTCTTTGAGAGCTATTTAGCTGCCTTTAGCATCGGAGTATTCTCAACTGGTGCCACGCCGGTGAAACTTCCTTTGCCTTTCTTTTCTTGACAATAGGTACCGGAGCTCGTCCATTGACGTTGACGAGGTCAATTTTCGCCTTCATCAATTTCATTAGTAATTTCTTGAACGTTTTGATGAATTTAGGATTCTTCCTAAAGTGATGTACGCTATTAATGCATGCCACTTTGAATCCAACATATGCCACAATGTGGCGCCATACGCTAGTCTAGTGCGTCGATATTCCCACATTTCCTCTCACATGTTCATATATTCTTGTAGTTCCTGGAAATATGTCCGAGCCTAATGGCATATGCCACCTTGGGTAGAACCCTATATGCTGATTATTTCCATCTTGATTTTTAATAAATATTGTACAATTTCTCTACTTTAATTAAGAATTGTTGAAACTAGCCTATTGAAAAATCAATCAGCCAAAATAACCATCAGCAATCACGATATTATAAGTTAGTCATGTTATAATCTGCCTTTGTTTGCTTTATTTTATTTAAATTAATCAAATGCAAAACACCAAAAAAATTTAAGATTCTTATTTAATAAGCATTAATTTTCTTTCATTTAAGATTAGGTTTCTTCATTAATTCTAGGGCTAGTTAAGGAAGAAAACAAGGCATTAAATGACAAGAAATTTCCTAAAAAATTAAAAGTCACAAAGATTTGAATTTGAAATCCAAATTAATTTGTTTAACATTTTTTTTTTAGAGTTTCAACCTATAGCGTCCGCTTCTGTTGATAGTTTTTTATCATCAAACCAAGACACCAATCGATTTTTGGTGTAGGCAAGGATTGAACTCTAAATCTTTTATTCAACTATCAGAGACTTTACCAGTTAAGATAACTGGAACCTACTTGTTTAACATGGTGTTAGGACATATGTGATTCATGTTAGGAACATATGTCAACATTTTATGTAATTGGCTAATCCTTTGACAAAACGCACTTTACTTGTAATTGGGTAGATTTAAGATATGTTTAATGCTTCAAGAAACAAGGTTTCAAGTTCAAGTGTTAAAGCCATGCAAGTCTATCCAAGAATCAAGTGAGAAAGTGCTGGATTTAAAAATCAACAGCTAGCATCTATCGAGGTTTAAAAGCTGCTGAACCCCGTGCCTCGACAGCTAGCTCGATAGATAACTATCTATCGAGGTTTATGAAATTTAGTTTTTCAGAGCTGATTTCAATCCAATCCATGGGTATATGTTTGGGCTTTCTTTTCTCACAACCCTAAACATATATAAGGATTATTTTGAGGGCCGTAAAAGGTTACAGAAGTTGCACAAGAGCACAATTCCACAAGTGTGAAGAAAAGTGTAACCGGAAACCCAGTTTGCCCTAGTTCATCTTTCTCTTGAAGAAGCTGCTGTGTTTGTACACCGTAGGGTTTTGTGACCAAGCAACTTCATGATCTTCATCGTGTGATGAACTAAAAAACTTTGCAGCCAACATCTTTCTCAAGTTGGTGATTAAGTCACGTACTGGGATCCGCGCAATTGGTTAGTCACATACTGGGAGCCGTGCATTGAAATGAGAGATTGTCACTACAGAACAAGTCCAATTGGGTATTGGGGTAAGGGTTCAACTGTAGGTCAATAAGGTACTGGGATTCCTTTACTTGTAACCGCTTGTTTTGATAATAGTGGATTCTCGGGAGTAGTGACTTTAAAATCACCCGATGGGGTTTTTGCCGTGTAGGTTTTCCCCATTCGTAAACAAATCACCGTGTCAATTTAATTTCCGCTGCATACTTAGTTTAATTAGTGATTTGTTTGTGCTGCCACGTACATTGCATGTTAATTTGATTAATTAATAAACTTGGCTAATTAATCAATTAATTTATCACAATGGGTCAGTACGTTTTTTGCCTATCACATGGAAAGTCTTTAATAAGATAAAATATTTCCAAAAATATTAAGTCAAGACTTTTTTTTTTTTTTTTTTTTTTTTTGAGAAGGAAGTCAATCAAGACTTAATGAGGAGAATAAAGACAAAATATTCTTCTTCTTCTTTTTTCTTTTGAGTACACATCATTCATCGATTGTAATAAGCTTAAATCTTTGGTTTAGGTGTTACAAGTACCCAGGTTTGAGTAATTCTTGTGCCACACCAAAAGGCACAACATTGGCCACAACTCGCCCATGTGGCGAGTTGTGGTTGGTAGAGGGGTGTCCCCACATGGACCTATCATCACCCCTCCACCAACCACAACTCGCCACATGGGTGAGTTGTGGCCAATGTTGTGCCTTTTGGTGTGGCACAAGAATTTTTCTCCAAGTTTTAGATCCTTCAAGTGTAGACTCTCGTCAACTATGATGCAAGACAAATTATATTTTTAAACTAGAAGGTCATTACACAATTTAAATAGCTTATATTTCATTAACTTGTTTTCATAAGAACATATACGTAGTTATGTTTTGTACAATTAAACTGGGATCACCTCCCCATCTATTGATCGGCAAACGAAGGGGGCCGATCAGCACTGGGACCCTCCATATTCAAAAGTTCCAATTTTTCCCTTCCTTCAGCTCCATTCAAATTTCAAATGAATTTGACCTACTCCAAGCATGTGTATCTGCAATGGCTCTACCCTCATCATGAGGCCTAATGTAACTCAAATAGTGATTATTTTCAAAAATAATTAAATGCAATGCAACTATGAGCTTAAATTTAATATTTTGTAGGAACATAATCTACTACACCTAAAATAATGGAAAATAATATAGGTAAATTTTACGAAAAATTTAATGCCTAATGTGTAGTGGAGTTTCATTTCAATAGTAAAAGCCAAAATAATAAAAGCAAGTATAGAAAGTGGTACCGAATTTATATCTGTCCAACATTCCAAGCACGGCCTCGATGTTTTTACTGTGCTTTTCTTATGAAATTAATTACGAATTTTGACCCAAGAAAAAAAAAATGTAAAATGCGATAGCAAACTTCAAATGGACATGCAGGGGAAATTTTTTCCTTGGGGGTGGGGAGTCTTGCAAACATAGACTGGGTCTTAAAATTTACCTACTACAATCAAATGTGAGGCCTAAGTATGGTTTCGCACCTATCTGTTGTTGTGGATAATACACAAAATAATAAAGGAAAAACAAAGATAACACAAAAGACAAATAGAAATAGATAACGGGTCCAGCTCCTCTCCAGTTTAGTGGGATTTTATTAAAAAATAACTATAAAACTCAAACTATATTATTAGTTAGGCAACGTTTCAAACATATTTGGTTTCTAACAATTCGAGTTCTCTGCACTCGATTTTGCCTATTGAATTTGTACTTAGAAATCGAGCGTCTGAAACTCGATTTCCATACTCACTTGGAAATCGAGTGTCTCACACTCGATTTCCTCATAGCAAAATTGAGTCCTCTGGACTCGATTTATTAGAAACCAAATTTGTTTGAAACGTTGCCTAACTAATAATATAGTTTAAGTTTTATAGTTATTTTTTAATAAAACCCAGTTTAGTGTCTCGTGTTTTCTCCTGTTTTTAAACAGATGAACAATACGTGGCGTCTATAAAATCTAATGGTAAAAACAAGGCCACATCAAATTATCATTTATTTCTCTTTTACCCCACTCTTCAGCAGTAACCCACTACACCGAATCTGAGAAACTATCACAAACAGAGCTGCAAGAGAGGGGGAAAGAATGGGCTGAGAAATTGCGGAAGAACAACAAAGGCTTCTTGTGTATTTGTATGTGTGAACTAACTGCTAAATGCTAATTGCTAGTTGTGGTTGTGTGTGTTTAATTGGTTCGGATCTGCACTTGTTGGTTTGTTCATCTTTTTTGTTGGGATTTGGTTGATTTTAGACTTGGTAGTTTGATACTGAGCTCTCTCTTGCCATTTCTACAGTGGATTTTTGTCATGGGTCTGGTTTGAATTGAAATGAAATGGATTTTCTCCCTTTTGTTTCTTTATTTTTAGAATCAATATAATTTTTTCTTTGTTTGTGCTTATGGGTTCTCATCCTCTCTTGAGGCTCTATTTATGCTTATGGATTCTCAGATTCGGTGATATTTCCGGCATGATTTCTGACGAGTCCTTATCATCCACTGCCAAGTGCAGTGGGGTGTGAACAGTAGATTTATTGCTGAAGAGTGTTGGTAAAATAGAAATAATGATGCTGTGATGTGGCCTTATATCTTACCATTAGATTTTGTAGATGCCACGTGTCATTTATCTGTTTAAAAACAGGAGAAAACATGAGACACTAAGGGTCCATTTGGATACAACTTATTTTTGCTGAAACTGAAAACTAAAAACTGAAAACTGAAAACACTGTAGCAAAATAATTTTTTAATGGGTAAAAAGTTATTGTTTACTCTGTTTTTTACTGTTCATAAGCTTAAAATTACTGTTCATGGACAGTGAACAGTGCCAGACGCGCGTCCAGGAAAAAAAAAAAACTGAAAACGTGCTACAGTGTAAAACGTAGCCGTGGACGTGGATCCAAACCGCACCTAAAACGGGAGAGGAGTCATCCCCATAGATAACTTAGAGGCACAAAATTGTTATCCTTAGATAATATTTGCCTCCACACTTTTGTTACTAAAGGGTTATTGCAAACTTGTCCCCAGGATACAACCAAGTTGTTGGGTTTTACAGATAGCAATTATGGAGAATAACCATAGAATTTCTTGTGTTTCTCTCTGACTTACTATTTTGTTGAGTTCTACAAATAGTAATTATGAACATAAGCCTCTATTTATACCCATAGGGGGTTATATTTCATCAAAATGCACGTATGGAGAGTCAAAATGTTTCATAAAACCATTCACAAGGTTTGAAACCTCTTCAAATATTTAGAATAGTTACCAGAAGATTATGCAGAAAACTTAGTTTTATGAGTTTCGATCGGTCGAGAGTTCCTTTCAATCAATTGAATGCTCTTTTTGATCGATCGAACAGGAATCGAATAGCGATCGAATCATCCAGTGACTCCAGGATTATTTTCTTCATTATTTCGATCGATCGAGCAAAAGCTTCGACCGATCGAAAATCCTTTAATTCGAATTTCACTTAGAAAATTCCAGAGCTTGAATTTTCACTTTATGAAACAATACTCTCCAAACTCAAACATCATTATTACAACCTATCCATATATATACTTATATAGACAACACTATCATCATCTGACATTTGTAGTACAACTATCATAATTTGACATCTATGATATAGTTGTCACAATTTATTTTATTTAACTTTCTTTTTACATGGAAAACTCTTATTTGTTTTTGAAATCTATATAACAATCGTCATCAATTGAATTTTGAAAGAAAGAGTTTTCAAAGGGAAAAAAAATGTCTTTGTTTGGAGTTTTGTTGGGTTAGAAGATTTGTAAACTCAGAAGCTCATTTAACTGCTAAACTTGCTATTTTTCCTAAGGTGAAACTACATTATTGATCCCTAAAGTTTACACCATGAGCACAATTAGTCTTTCAAGATTCAAGTGAGCACTATTTGTCCTTTATGTTTATCAAATGAGCACGGTTAGTCCTTCTGTTAACTGTTGTTAATATTATTGCTTATGTGGCTAACGAAACAATGACGGAATATCTTATTGACTGATATGACATTTTTTATTATTAAAATATTAAAAAATGAATTTACACGTCAAGAACAAACCCACCTAATTCCAAAATCAAATCTTAATGCTATCCCGATTTTATTAAAATATTCTGTTCAAGTGAGATTTTTGCAATTTCAAGCCACATGGTATTAAGGCTGGCCTTTCTGTTGTTCGTGATGGACCACTTTCCTCCGGCAGCACACTCGGGATCAACCCATTTGGGTTCAATTCCAGCTTTGAAAAGTGAAAATCAGCATTTGCCAGCAACTTGCTGGGCTTGAATATCTTTTTATTGGTAGAATGGGCTAGAATATCTGATCATACAATCTGCACAAAGAGTTCACATATTTAATCAAACTTGAACGCTAGCAGACCCAATATAAATATTGATCAATACGAGGAAAAATGAATTAATACACAACCTATCTAGATCTAACAAATAAAATCCTCCTTTAACAGCAAGCTATATTTGCACTTCTTATCCAAACAAAAATAAAAATGAAAGAGGGGAAAGATGAAGAGGAACCCAGATCATGAAAAAAAAAATTAGACAGAAAAAAGTGAATAGTTTAGGAAAGTTGAAAAGGTATCACTAGAAATCTTCGACTGTGTGGAAAGTGTATATCTTGGGGAGAGGCGCCCCACGCAACACCTTGCTTGGGTTTCGACTGGTTATCAAACCAGAATGTCCACTTGCTCTCCAACCTTTGTGGTTATTTTGTCACTGCCACAGCACTGCCTTCATCTCTGTCGCCACCGCCGTAGTACTGCCTTCCAAAATCAAATGTTAATGATATCCTTGTTAAAAGACTTGATCTGGGAACTCGGTCAATTTGATCTTGACTTGTAAATTCATTTTTGTAATATTTTATTAAAAATGCCACTTTAGTTAAAAAATGTCACATCATTATTCCGTTAGTCCCATAGACAAAACATTAACTGCATTTAATAAAAGGAATAACAGTACTCATTTTTTAAACATAAGGGACTAATATTTCACACTTGAAACTTAAGGACTAATTGCGTTCACAGGGTATACTTTAAAGACCAATAACGTAGTTTCGCCTTTTCTTAGGTGCGGTTTGGATAGCTGAAACGCGTTCAGCGCTTTGCGTTTTTAGCTTCTTTTTTTTTTTTTTTTTTAAAAACCAGCGCTTGTTGCACTGTTCATGGGACATGAACAGTGCAATTAGACAAATGAATAGTAACTTTTTTATTATTTTTTTATTGTTTTCAGTTTTCAGCAAAATAAAATGTATCCAAACGGACCCTTAAAGTATGTTTCTCTTGTAGTAATTGCAATTTGCCTCCTGGTTTGGAAGCTTGTAGGGGCAATTGTTGTACTTCTTTTGTTTGAATTTAGCATAGGGATCTGTTTGTTCGGGGTGAAAATTGGAGGGATAGAAAATGAAGAGAGAAAATTGAGAAAATTTTTGTTTGGTTGAGAGTGGAAATGAGGGAATAAAATAGTGGGCCATGGTAATATTCTCTCTGACCCACCAAAATTCAGCATCCCCAAATCGGGGAGAAAACTTAAGTGAAAACCAAAGGCTATGTTTTGGACGAAATTGCCTAGCCCAACATCTATTTACATTAGTTGGTTTACATAATACACATGTTATACATGTTTTAAATTATACAAGAAATGTTATAAAAAATTTATGCATTCCAAACACCAGAAAAAATTCTCAAGCTCATTTTCAATGTCATTATCAAATACCGAAAAATAAGATAGCTTTTCAGAAAATGCTCTTTGAAAAATGAACCATTTTCAAGAAAACGTTAATGCTGAAACAAACAGAGCTTTTTGTTTATTTGTCTTCTTCTATGTTATCATTTGATAAGGAATATTTTGGTTAATAGGATTTCTAACTCTTTTTGCCCATCGGGTTGGGGATGCCTTTCGAGCTCCTCAGACCCTTCAGGTTTAAAGTCTCTTTCGATCCCATTTTACCCTTTGGGTTTGGGATACCCGACGATCTTCTTTTACCCTTTGGGTATTAGGTCTCCTTCGGGTGGATTACGACGCAACGTCAATCATGCTCTCCACTCACATTCACTGTCGGGTAGGAAGGTACTCGTCAGGCTACCTAATACAAACAATGAATTACACTTAGTCTCACACCATTTGCGTATTCTCCACTCGTGCACCCATATATGGAAAGAACTTGCACACCACGTCAAAAGATCCTTCTACATATTCGTATCCTCCAAATATAGGAAGAGAAATCCTAAGATCTCGGAACATTAACTCCATATCTTCCCTAAAACGAAAGATCCTGCGTTCATGAGATTTCGGTCAGCTCTACACCATTATATAAGCAACAAGTCTCCTCTTCTCCAAGGTACATGCAATTTTCTAAGCTCTTACACTTTAGAGTTATTGGAGATTCTTTGATCGCTGATTTAACCTTCAGAGGGTCTTTGGCCGACACCCCATCGGTGTTCTCTGTAGGTTCTTTATTCTTTTTGTTCTTCAGGTACCCCGATTGGTGCGCATGTGGACTATTAGCTCACTGACAATTTTGTGTATCATCGTCATTCAATTTTGATTTTTTGTCCTTTTGTTTTGTGCTTATCTTTTCTTCAGTTTTTTTTTTTTTTTCTTTCGTGCTTATCCTTTCTTCCATTTTTTTTTCTTTTCTTTTCTTTCATGATCCTCTTTTTTGAGGAAAAAGTATTGGGTTCTTGAACTTATCCTTTTTTTTAAATGAAGTAATCATTCGTACATAATTTTTAAATAAAAATATAATGTATTTTTTTTTGTTTTACCTAATTGGGATATGATGGTAAATTTATATAAACTCTATTTTTTATTCTCTCATTTTCTTCTAAACCAAATAAAAAAGTTTTTTATCCTTCCACTTTTCTATCCTTCCAACTAAACATATATAAAAGAAAATTCAATTTCTTATATTCTCCTAATTTTCTATATCTTTCTCATTTTCTTTCTTCCCACTTTTCCATATCTCTCTAACTAAACAGACCATAAATGAAATGACAGTTTTTATATTAAAAAAAAATTATAAAAGAAGAAGAAAGCTGAAGTCACTCAGTTGTCATCAATGACAATCCACATATTGTAACGTAAAAATATACAATTCTTATTTAAAGTGGTACTCAAAGAGTCTATCATTAAAAAAGTGATACTCAAAGATTTCTAGTTGGTTGGTAAAGTAAATAGAAAAGAAAGAGTCCTTTTATTCCTTTTACAATAACAAATTCGGAAGCTAGAACAATCAAAAAGTAATGGGGAAGACTACTTTCAAAATGGCTTACTTGCTAGTCTTATTGGCTTTTGCAGCATGTTAGTCTCTCTCTCTCTCTTTTTCACAGACACACACACACAAGTTTTGGTTTTGGTTTTGGTTTTGGTTGTTTACATGATGATAGTGGCTAATAACATACAAATGTCAGGTTTATCATTGTCAATGATGGCAAGTGCTGCAGCACATAGTTCTCAGAACCGGACCGGGAGGTTGAACCATAAAAACCGGAAACCGGGATGAAAACCGATTTTTTAAGCATAAAGAACCGGATTTTTTGTTAATTTCGTGAACCCTTAAAACCGGGGTTGGACCGCGCGAACCGGTGAGAACCGTGCGGTCCAACCCCTTAGCAATTTTTTAAAAAAAAAAAAAAAAAAAAAAAAAACAACTTAACACAATTTTATTCTACTTAATTAAATTATCCATCTCTTACAAGGAATAAAAAAAATTATAATTAAAATCCTTCAAAGTTATTCAACTTTACTTCAAAAATTAATCATAAATTTTAATGTTTTGCTAGTTTTTATAAATTTAATATCTATATTTAAGCTTTAATTAATTATTAAATTAATTATGACGTCATTACGGTTTGACCCCGGTTCGACCTCGGTTCGACCTCAAAAACCTTGAACTTCTCCCTTTTACGGTTCAATGAACGTTTCGGGTCTGAAAACTTTGCTGCAGCAACGGGAAAGGGAGATCGGTGCTCCAGCGATGCTGATTGCAAAAAAGTTCAATGTGGTTCTGGACTCATCTCTTATTGCTTACGTGGAGCCTGCGATTGCATACACATTATAGCACATGCATTGACACGAGAACAAGCGACTACTGTTGAAGCCAATTCCTCCAACAATTAGCAGCAAAAACGCACGAGTTGTCATCTCATTTTAGATTAATGCATTTTTCCTTGAGTTCCTATCCAATCAAATGAAGTGAAATAAGATCCTTAATCTATTATGAGTGGAAAGGCTTCAGTTAAGGGTTCCCATAACCATTTTGCATTGCTAGTTGCTAGCCTACAAGTAATATGTCATCAACTTTTGAATCCTTCAAAGCCAGAATTAAAAAGGGAATTTGGACCTAATGGCGTAAAAATTGAAAATTTGTTGTGATACCAAATAGAGAAATTGAAATTAACTCTTATATTAATTGTAAAATCACTAACTTTTTTTTTGTGATTCTTAGCAAGAATAAAATAAACAAATTTGAATTAGAATCAACACAATTAATGAGGAGGGTTTCAAAAATATAACTTCATTTATTCAATATCAAAACTTTGATACCTTTTGTGAAGATGAAAAAGATTTGAAGTTAGGATGTTAGAGCATTCACATTTGTCTCACCAATTTAATATTTTAGCAAAAATTTATCTAAACTCAACCAAAACAAGTGTGCATCAGCCTCACTAAATTAACTAAAGTTTGTAAAGAAAATAGTCCCATCGCTATATGCAGTGAGTTTCTATCTTCTCTACATTAAATTTCAATGTTGATAAAGTATTGAGGCTGATATATGTGTATGCTTCTCAAAAAAAAAAAAAAAAAAAGATATATGTGTATGAAAATAATATATAGCTAAACTAGCAAAAGTATAGTTTTTTGGATTAATTTAGCTAAATATTTGAGGAGACTGATGTGAATGCTTATACTACTAGTTTAGGATTCTCAAAACAGTATAGAAATCTGTCCCAATAACAGACCGTAACAAGTAAAATTTAAAATATATATATATATATATATAAATATGTATATATATAGAGAGAGAGAGAGAGAGTGTGTGTGACAATTTTAATTGGAAGGTGTTTCAACCTAATATGGTTTTCGTTTCAATGACAATTTGTTGAGGAACACAATAAGACATATTGTCAAAGTATATAACATGAAAATTTGTCCGAAGATAATCTTAAATTTGAAAATTTCAAGAAATTTCAAAAATATGTAAATTTTCAAATTAGATTAACTCCATATTTGCAAAGATTTTTTTTTTTTTTTGGAGAAACCATATTTTCAAAGAATTTAAAATTATAATGTGGTGCCTGCACCATTTAAAAACTTGAATTAAAATTAAGAACTTCCTTCTTTATTCTTTTTTTTTTTTTTGCAGAGAGTTTCAACTTATGACATCCGCTCCTGATGATAGCTCTTTATCATTAAACCAAGACACCAATCGGTTTTTGGTGTAGGTAGGGATTGAACCCTAGATCTCTTATTCAACCATCAGAGACTTTACTAGTTGAGTTAACTATATAATCCACAAGAACCTCCTTAATAACTAGTTAATGTAAGTTTAAGTTAATTTAAGGGTATGTTCAGTATACCGTAATAAGCACTGTAATGTAATATGGTTTTCGTTTCAATGACAATTTGTTGAGGAACACAATAAGACATATTGTCAAAGTATATAACATGAAAATTTGTCCGAAGATAATCTTAAATTTGAAAATTTCAAGAAATTTCAAAAATATGTAAATTTTCAAATTAGATTAACTCCATATTTGCAAAGATTTTTTTTTTTTTTTGGAGAAACCATATTTTCAAAGAATTTAAAATTATAATGTGGTGCCTGCACCATTTAAAAACTTGAATTAAAATTAAGAACTTCCTTCTTTATTCTTTTTTTTTTTTTGCAGAGAGTTTCAACTTATGACGTCCGCTCCTGATGATAGCTCTTTATCATTAAACCAAGACACCAATCAGTTTTTGGTGTAGGTAGGGATTGAACCCTAGATCTCTTATTCAACCATCAGAGACTTTACCAGTTGAGTTAACTATATAATCCACAAGAACCTCCTTAATAACTAGTTAATGTAAGTTTAAGTTAATTTAAGGGTATGTTTAGTATACCGTAATAAGCACTGTAATGTAATAGTTATTTAATTTGGTTTAGATATTTACTAGTTTGGTTATATTTTTATTACAATGATTAGTCATTCCTTATGAATAATTTTTTTTTTTTTTTAGAGTTTCAAACTTATGGCGCCCGCTCCTGATAATAACTCTTTATCATCAAATTAAGACACCAATCGGTTTTGTAATAGCTATTCATTAGTCTTGGATACGCCTTGCAGAGTGCCTCTTCCTAAATCTCCCTTTCATCGATGCCTGTCAATAAAGGCTGACGGGCGTAATTGTACCCGTCAGCTCATACTCGTCGCTTTTAACCGTCGGCTTGTGTCTTACTGTGAGTAACCTCTATTTTTATCCTCATCAGTATTCAATGGGTAGTTGTTCCAAACGTATCCAAACAGCCGTGTTTGTGACCTTAGCTGTACTGGGATGGAAATCAGCTTCCTATGCCTGAACATGGAGATATTGTTCCCCCACAAACTAAGAATCATCCATAAGAGCTTGGTGGTAATCCTTACAAACATCAAACTTCATAATAAAATAACCATATCCGATATCAATTAAAACCATATTACCTGATGGGCACGAGGTACCTGCTAACCTGGTTTGCAAAGTGCAATAACCCAGTTGTTTTCCCATAAGCTTGAGGATTATGCTAGTTTGCCATGGACCCGCCATTTTCTGCTTCAAATCCATTGAGATATTGATTTCCCATGACTCCTCATTAATATGGTCCTCCTCCCTGAGGTGATTTACGTTGTTGCACTTCTTTTCAGTATTCACAACTTTGTTCTCCCTATCTTCATCATATCCTAGTTCTTCCTCTCCATAGACTATTTCCTGCATAATAGCATCTGAGGCAGCTTCTGCATATGATTTTTTTTCTAGAGTTGTCCCTCAGGAATGTGTTCTCTGGGTCGTCGTTCTCCTTAGGAATGTTGTAGCTATTGCTCATGGTCAAAATTCCAAAAAAAAAAAAAAAAAAATTTGATTTTGATATTCAACAAAACAATAAAATGAAACGCAAGGCATATACATATTCCAACAACCTTAAACCCATCCAAACACTCAATGGGTTTAGGTATTTTTCTGGCTCAATGGCGATTTTTTTTTTTTTTTTTTTTTTTTTTGGGGATAAAAACGGGTCACTAATGGTAGGACATTCCCATAGGAAAAAAAGAAGAAGAAGAAGAAGAAGAAGAAGAAGAAGAGGAGAAAATTACACCTTACCCTTAAACTATACCTTATCTACTCTAACTTCTCTAAACTATGAGGATCCATACTTATATCCTAAACTATTCCCCATGTAACATTTGTCCCACTAATTTTTTTTTTTTTTTATTTGGAAAAAAAAAAAAGTTTAGTAGGGCAAGTGTTAAGGGGTGTTTAGTTTGCTTGATACTATATTTTTAATGATACATTATTGTAATATTTGATCCATAGAATTATATTACAACAATATAAGATTATGGCATTTGGTTCATTAATTATATTTCCATCATAATCTAAGAATGTAAGAGCATTCACATCCATGTTTGTAAAAAGGTTTATATTTTACAACTAAAAAAGTTATTCCATCTACTTTATCAACTCATTTTACAATACACTGTATCCCAATTTTTATTTTATCATATAACTCATTAAAATAATATATACTACCTAATAAAATAATATAACCCATCTCTCTCTCTCTGAACAATAACAACAACAACTACAGCCACTGCCAGCCATAACTATCGCCCAAAAAAACAATCAACTGCCATCGCCACCCACAAAACCCACAACCAATCTCAAATACCCATCTCTCTATTTTCCTTTCCAACAATCAACAATAATAGTCACAGCCACCGCCACTACTAGCCACAACCACCACCTAGCAAAACAACCAACCGCCACTGCCACCTACAAAACCCATAACTCATCAACGCTTAATAAATCCACAACCAATCTTAAACAACCATCACCTGCAATTTACAAAACCCATAACCCATCCATAGCTTTGTCACTCACCTCTCAGCCCATCCACAACTTTACAAAACCCACAACCCATCCACAACTTTACAAAACCCACAACCCACAACCCATCAGCTTTAGGTACCAATTTAAAGAGAGAGGCAAAAGGTTTAGGGGTTGGAGAGAATTTGATTTAGAGAGAGAATTTGAGGTTATGGGCTTGATCTAGAGAGATGAAATGATAAAAAAGAGTAAGAAAAAAAGCAAGAAACCACCATGAGTGGTGGTGGTGGAGAGAGAGAGAGAGAGAGAAGATCAAAAATAGAGAAAAGAGAGACAATAAAATAATAATTTTTAAAAAATACCCACCTGCTACATTAATTCGTATATATCATCATTTAATATTTAATTGGTAAATTTTTTTAGCAATAGATACCTGGGTAAAGGTAAGCTTGGGCTTGTGTGTTTCTAAAATAGCAATTTGAGGTTTTTTTTACACCCCCAATGCTAATACTTTATTATTCCTATACTTGATTCATAAACATTCTAAGAAACAATTAAAATTATTATAATAATAAATTGATTGAAAAATAGTCTCAACACCTAAAAATGCCAAAATTACCTTTGAACCACAAAATACCCTTGGAATACCAAAATGACCAATTTACCCTCAAAAACACACTTGAAACCTCCAAAATACTCATAAACCCTCTAATATTACCACAAAAAAAAAAAAAAAAAAAAACCCATTAAATCCACCTAAAATGACCAAAATAGCCTCAAAATTTCTGAAACGACCAAATTGCACCCAAAATTGCTAGAATTGGCCAAAATACCCCTTGAAAATTCAAAACTACCAAAAATACCCTGACTCCTCTAAAATGACCAAAATATCCCTGAAATCTCTAAAATGACCAAAATATTCATAAAATCACTAAAATGGCTAAAATACCACTAAAGCTTCAATACAACAAAAAATACCCTGAAACCTATAAAATGACCAAAATAGCACCAAAATCTCTAAAATGGCAAAAACAAACCTAAAAAAAAAAATATAAAATGGCAAAAACAAACCTAAAAAATATCTAATATAACCAAAATACCCCTTAAACCTCAAAACGACCAAAAATACCCATGAAACCTCTAAAATGACCCTAGTACCCTTGAAGTATCTAAAATGACCAAAATATTAATGAAACCTCTAAGATGACTAAAAATGCCCCAAAACTTTTGGTTATTTCGGAGGTTTTGGGTATTTTAGACCAGGTTAAAAGTTTCAGGGTATTTTGGTCATTTTGATGTTTTAGGGGGTATTTTTGGTCATCTTAGAGGTTTCAGTGGGTATTTTGGTCATTTTAGCAATTTTTAGGATTTGAGGGCATTTTGGTCATTTTAGCTTTTAGGGGCATTTGAATCATTTAAGAGGTTTTGTGGTATTTTGGTCATTTAAGAGGTTTCATGGTATTTTTACTCATTCTAGCGATTTCAAAGGTATTCTGCTCATTTTAGATATTTTAAGAGTATTTTGGTCATTTTAGAGGTCTTGATACTATTTTGGTCATTCTAGTGGATTTTTGGTGTATTTTGATCACTTTAGTGGTTTCAAGCAAGGTTTTCAGACCCGGACCGTTCATTGAACTGTAAAAGGGAGAGATTCAAGGTTTTTGAAGTCGAACTGGAGTTAAACTGTGATGACGTCATAATTAATTTAATAATTAATTAAAGCATAAATATAGATATTAAATTTATAAAACTAGCAAAATTGACAATATATCTATATATGTGAGGGAAATTTAATGATTTTCAAGCATATATTTAATAATTAAATAAGAAAGTTAATAAAATAAAATAATAACCATGAAAATATTAAAATTTATGATTAATTTTTGAAGTAAAGTTGAATATCTTTGAAGGATTTTAATTATAATTTTTTTTATTCCTTGTAAGAGATGTATAATTTAATTAAGTAAAATAAAATTGTGTTTAGTTGTTTTTATAAAATAAAAAATAAATAAAAATTCTAAGGGGTTCACGGTTCTTGCCACCGGTTCGTGCGGTCCAACCCCAGTTTTAGGGGTTCATGGGATTAACAAAAAATCCAGTTCTTTATGTTTAAAAAACTGGTTTTCATCTCGGTTCTCAGTTTTCACGGTTCGACCTCTCAGTTCGGTTCAGGTCTGAAAACCATGGTTTCAAGAGTATATTTGTCATTTTAGGGGTTTTAGGGTATTTTCCATCATTTTAGAGGTTTTAAGGTATTTTTGCTTATTTTAGTGGTTTCAGAGGTATTTTAGTAATTTTTTTAGGTTTAGGGGTATTTTGGTCATTCTAGTGGTTTTAAGAGTATTTTTCGTCATTTTAGAGATTTTGAAAGTATTTTGGTAGGTTTTGAGAGTATTTTGGCTATTTTAGAAGTTTTAAGGGTATTTTGGTCATTTTGAAAAATTTGAATGTATTTTGGGTCATTATGGTCATACATACACAGTAGGACCCAATTTCAATGGTTTAACATTTTGTGGGTGATGAAGCCTCACTAATATCAGGTTGTCTAACCCACATAGCTATAGGACCCAATTTCAATGGTTTAACATTTTGTGGGTGATGAAGCCTCACTAATATCAGGTTGTCTAACCCACAGAGCTATGGGTCATGTAACGTGAATAAATGTGGGTCTTTTAACCCAATTTAGTCTGCGAGTCATAAGCCCAACTTTGCTGTTGGTTCATGAGCCCAACTTGGTTGCATGTCATCTAAAACCCAGCTTGATGGAGTTACGTTTATAAGATTTAAATATCAAATTGTTTGAGCACACTATATGAGCATACATTAATACGTGTAAATTGCTCGAGCTCGACCCAACCTTTATGTGAGGTAGCACTTTTTTCCTTTTCTTTTTCTTTAATTTTTTTTTTTAATGGGGTATGTGTGAGGTGACATTTGATTTGTCATTAGTGAATGTATATGGTGATGCCATAGTGGCATAGTGCCATGTGACCAGAAGCGTAGACTTAAGGAGAATTGAGGATGATCCTCAAAAAAAAAAAAAAAAGGAGAATTGAGGATATGGTCAAGCTAGTCCCTAAAGCTTAGCTGAACCAATGACCATACTGCTTAGAGAAGAAAAGATATGGGGGCAATGTCGGACTCAATATAATTTGAAACCTAAGGGCTAAGGCCTAAGGTTATAACTTTAGAGTAAAACTTTTTTGATTAATTTTAACTAGGATTTAACAATTTTAGTTTTGAAAAACTTTTTCCGTAAAGATAATTGCAGTAAGTATTGTCAGTCAATTCTATAAAAATACATTTGGAAAAGAATAATAAAAAATTGTTATAATATTGTTTGAACATTTTTATCGTTATTTTTATGTTGTACTATTTAATTATTTTCTAACTCTTTTTTATGATTTCTTGTTCATTATTGTATAGATGGACACTTTATTTTTATTTTTATTTTTTAAGAAAAGAGCACCCCAAAAAAAAAAAAAAAAAAAAAAAATCAAGAACCCAAAACAGTTTTTTTTTTTTAATTATTTTTTTTAAAAACCAAAACTTAAAAAAAGAAAAAAGAAAAAAAAAAGATGAGCACCAAAAAAATATAAATAAAAAGAGAAACAAATAAGACAACATAAATAAATAAATAAAAGACATAAAAGGCAGGGAAAGATAACATTCAAAAATTGAACATTGATGCTAGGGTAATTTTGTTTGAAACAGCGAGGAGCAGTCCTTCTTTTCCTTTGTATTTTTTTCCCAATTTGGAGAGATTGAGTTTTGGTGGGCCTAGAGAAAAATTGCCAAGCCCCACCATTTTCTCTTCCCATTTCCCCTCTAAACCAAATACAGTTTTTCTATGCATCATTTTCCTTCATATTTTCTCTCTAATTTAGGGAGATTGAGTTTTGGTGAGCTTGGGAGAAAAATTTCCAATCTCCACCATGTTCTCCTCCCATTTCCCTTCTAAACAAAATACACTTCTCCTCTACATCTTGGAACCTAAAGGTTTATAGTTGTCGCCACTCGCCACTTCACACTTACTATCGTGAGTTCTTGGAGCTTGGCATATTGCACATGCCTCATGGTTTGTTTTGGCCAAGAGAAGAATGTGCGTTGCTTGCAACTAAAATAAGTATGTCTACATCTTACTCTCCTTACATATTTATACATATTTATATGATGTTGCATACAATATTTATTGGCATGGATGTAATGCCGAACATATTAACTTAGGCATAGGCAAACATATTATTCTAATATTGCAAAATATACTTGTCTAGCTTTGTTTATAATAGCTTAATAATATATTCCATATTATATTTTTTTGCTTAGAAGAAAACGTAATAGTAGTGGTCAATGAGTTACTCATTAGTGTGAGTACCAAACTTGACTACCCAAAAAGAACTTGAGTCTAGCTGCTAACTTATTAAAACACAATGCGTGTCACAGCCATAGAAAGACCCCAAACATATAGCCATTATCATTATTCCTCGTTGTATCATTAAGCCACTCGTTACGGACTCAAGGAGTTTGTTATGTTCTTTTACTAATTGAGCAGTTGTCTAAGTATTTAGAGAAATCAATTGTATGGCTCATAATGTAACAAAGTGACCTCTTTTGTGTAATAAAGCAATGGCAGCTTCATATGAACACCTTACTTGAAAAAATCAAGAAAAAAAAAAAAAGTTATACTTGCAAAAAAAAATTACATATATTATTTTTAAACTAAAATGTATTATTTGCCCTAAAAAAAATATTGAACACCCTAACTTGAGAATGGTTCAACCCCTTAGAAAAATAGAGAATTTCAATGGACATAACAAAATCTCATTACATTTTCACAACACCCTTGTTTTTAATTGTGATGAGTCCTAGTCTAATATTTTATTTTTTTATTTTGACCTATGAGGGATTGACAGTTCTACTGTTGTGAAAATGTTGTTACAAATTATTGTGTCCCTAGCACATTTCTAAAAATGATCCCAAATAACATAAAAGAAAATCTCAAACAACAATAAGATTAGGCCAAACAATAACAAATGCACAAAATATTCAACAAAAAGACCATTTTTTTTTTAATAATTTAGATTCATAATTCATTCAACCCATTTCATGAAAATAATCTCTAATTTCAAAAAAAAATTTTTTAAAACCAAGAAATATATTGTAGTTGCAAGTTCTCCTCAGCGGCACTAACAACTCTACTATCTTCGGCATTACAATCGCAACAACTTTGCTTTTTTCGGTGGCTTGGCTTGTAGTCACAGCAGGTATTATCTCTCTCTCTCTCTCTCTCTCTCTATATTTCAAACCTTCTCTCACATTATTACTCTTATCTCAACAATCTCAGTTCTCCATTTATCTTTAATCAATCCCTTTTTGGCTTTTTATTTTATTAATAGAAGAAAATTGTAAAATTATATATATATATTTATATAATATTGATATATTCAAATTTTATTTTTGTTAAATTTGGTATAATTTAAATTTATTAATTACTATTTTTTTAAAATAATTCTTAAAGCAGCCACCACCACGCAAGAAAGATTCTTATCTCCTCTGATCCTTAGTCTCACTTTTGTATACAATAGGTAAATAGGATTACATGTACGGATGTACCTAAAGAATTTGTCTTTTATTTCGTTCTTTGAATAGACTATACCTTAGTAAATAAATAAGAAAAATTCCGTAAATAAATAAAAAAGGAAGAAGGTATCCTGCTAGCCTTCAGCACCTTTAGTAACCGTTTCCACCACTCAAACAACTTTTAGGGTCGGTTTAGAATCGACTTATTTTGCTAAAACGAAAGGATTTTTGCTATAAGTATTGTAGATAAATATAAAAGTTAGCTAGAATAGTATAGTGGAACACATAAATAGTAACAAAAAATGTAGTGAGACTCATAAATAATTAATAAAAATAAATTGAATAGTAAAATAAACTGACTATATGTATGGTATATAGTAGTTCTTTATAATTTGGTGAACCTGATTGTAAATTTGCAGCAAAAATTCGATAGGTACTTTTGGCTGAAAAACAAAATTGAGTTGTTCTCTTGCTGTTACATTATTGTGTGTTGTGTCTTTCATGTTCTGTGTATTGTAAGGAAAAACAATGTATTATTAGGGAAATTGGTGGAAAAAACAATGGTTGGGAAATTTTTAAGAATTAAAAAAGTGAAAACAGATAGAACAGTAAAAAACACTGCTTGTGTTTCTTGTAGACTGTAGAGGCATCATTGGGTTTGACTCATTTGAGAAGGAAAGGCAGTGAGGATAGGGATACTTTTGTCCACTCATTTCATTTGTGTGAGATTTATCTTTACCTTCCTGAAGGGTAGTCTAGTCCTTTCCCATACACGCATTCCATGTGAAAGAGATTTCTGTGCTTTCAATGAAAGATTGGGACGTGTAGACAAAGCCACTTTTTCCCTAACTTTCGTAAGGCTAGGCTACCTTTGTTTTTTCAAGATATACTCATTTTTAATTAAATGTACAGCAGAGAGTACATTTTAACTTTACCTGGCTGTGAAAAAAGTAAACTAAAATGTTAATCCTCATCTGGGATGTGTCATGTTTGTGGTTTTCTCTTTACATTTACTTTTCCATGTAAAATATCTCAGTTCATCACTTTTAATTTTTTGGCAGAATATCTCAGTCTCATTTTTCTTTTTCTTTTTTGAAGGGATCTCCAGTCTAAAAGGAACATGTTTTCTCTATAGTTTTATCGATCCATTGTACCAAAACATTTATGTTAGCTATAATATTGTCAGTGTTAATTAGTAATTACCACACTAAATTCTTTGCATACTTACAACTGTACAAACCTTTGAAGTGAGAAGATAAAGAAAAAGAAAAAGGATTTGCAACATACATGGCAAGAAATTTGTACCCAGTACGGCCACAAATTAAAGGGGGAGATTCTAACAATTAATGATTCATTCCTACTTCATCAGGCATGGTCTCTGATTTTCATTATGCCATCTTTAATGGTGAAGATCCTAGTGTTTATTGATTTTTTTTTTCCTGCAATTTATAGTTGCCCTTTGCATGCTCTTGATTCTGAAGAAAAGGCATTGAAATGATCCAAGCAAATTTATAGTACAAGAATATAACAATAATTACAAATTTATTCATAATTAATATAGTCATTGAATAAGTGATTTGTAATCACTCGTACATATCCAATAATCTCTCCCTTATGTGTGTGCCCTGCATATGAGCTTATTTTTCACAACCATCTTATCATTTATGAGCCTCTTATACACCATTTAAGAGATCGACGTGTCAACCCTACTTACTTTAACTACGAAAGAGACCTGTTTTTGCTCCATTTGTAAGAGGAACCTTGAACACCTTGTCACACTCACACATAATGTATGATAAAACTTTGTTGGAGAGTTAACATATTAGGAAAACTCTAATTAAGTAGTTAATATAATTTATAGAGATACCATTTAACCAAAAAAATCTTAAACTTACAAGTTTAAACTTAAATATTTTATATTAACTACTCATTTTTATTATTATTATTTTATGTGAAACTTTACATCTATACCCAACAATTCTCGAAGGACATTTATTATTATTATTTTATGTGAAACTTTACATCCATACCCAACAAATCTTGAGGGACAAGTGTTATTTTTGAAAATAAAAGAAGGTCTCTAGCATTTTTCTTAATCTGAATGGAGATAGATATAATTTACTCTAAAAGAAATTAGCATAAAAGAAATTCATAATGAGACAAATTAAAGTTGAGTTTAAATTTTCAAAAAATATTTTGTTAACTTATGATGCATCCACATCCACGATACAATTCTATAACCATTGGATAATGAAATAGAAACAGAACAAAATTTAAAAAGAGCCTTGTGCAATGGAATGATGGATAGCTATCCACAAGACAAAAAAAGGAAGGCAGCATTAAAAGGTGGGGAAAGAGATGCAAGTGGTCCCAAAAAGAGAGAAAACAAGAAAAAGAAAACAGAAAATAGTAAGACTTTGATGCAACTTCGCTTTGTGTTCGCTTTTGCTTTGGTTAGTTTTGTGAAAGAGAAAAAAAATAAGCAAAATCCACACGGTGTGTGTCTTCGTCCTAATAGTTTTCAACACTAACATGGTTTTTTCCTTCAACTGGAGTCCATGTTATTTTCCTCTCTAAATTAATGTAAAAAAAATGGTACGGTGTCCTCTATTGCTGACACTGCACCCTCCTCTGATTCTGAAAAAAGTGAGTGAGTGACTGCTCTTTCTGAAATGAATTTGTGTGTAATTTTGTGTTGTTTATGTTGAGAGCGACGAGTGCCTGCGCATAACCATTTCAACTGTGGCACTGAAAAACATGGTGTTTTTATATGCATTTATAAGGAACACAAATGCAATGAAAACGACCCCCCATCTTTCTTTTTACACACTCTCTCTCTCTCCCTTCTCTCATTGAATTTGTGTTGAAATATAGGTCAGCACCTTTGAGTGGCTATTTCCTATTCTGTAGTGAAATGGTCCCAACCCAACAAATTTAACTTTCAGAGATAGACAAAATATAATATAAATCTCATCCATTTCAAAAACTTATGACTTAAGAAAGCCCCCCATGTTTAGCCAACTGACATCTTGGACTGCATGCTTTGTTTATAGCTGTAAAACCTTCCTTTCCCTTTTGTCCATTTGAATTGTTCAAACAATTAGAAAGCAAAATGAATCATAAACCCGTCTAGAAAAACTACAACCACACTAAGGAAATTCAACTAATTATTACTATATAGTTCAGAAGTAATGACGAATTTTATGTATTAAATGGACTCCCTTCATGGAAACAAACATTTCTTTTCTTAAGTTTCTGATTTGGACATTGTACATTAATAATATGTTAATTGAAGTTTAAGTAAACAATATTTAAGTAGTCAAAGGTAACTTGTATGGCATAGGGGCCATTTTCATTAAGAAAATACACTAATCAAACTTTAACTAACAATATGTTTAAGAGGTTTAATGATAGTTTTTTAGGTAGCCCTCGAAATGGACGCTTCCGACATATTATGAGAGAATCCCATCTTCCACATTAAAGAATCCCAGATAGGTATTAATTAACAAAAATGGTACTTTTTTTTGCTGTATCATACGATTTAATTAACTAAAAATTAAAAAGTGCTTTTCAAACCACTTGGAGCCTTCATATGTAGTCATTGCATACTTTATGTAAAGATATATTATATAAAACCCAAAACAATATCATCTGTCTTTCTTTCAAACAAATGAAGATATGTATCAAATTAATACAAAAACCGGTTACAACACTCATGTTAATAATCAACACCCGAGAAATGGTCAGAAACTCAAAAACATCTACTTGATACAGAGAGAAAAAAGAACATCTAGAAATGAAGAATAAAAGATTAAGAGACACCTTTAAGTACAAAATATTGAGTTAATTAAAAAAAGAGACATAATAGCTTATTGTTAACATGGTTGCATGGTCATTTTGTATATTCATTCTCCTTCCCCTTCTGTTGTAGCTGAGGACATGTAACTCACAGCAAGAGAGATCTCATCTGATGGTGATACAACAGTGGATGCATGGAATTGTTGCTTGCAAGCTTGGCAAGTGATTTGCAACATGGTTGAGCTTATCTTCTTGATGGCTTGCTCCTTCAGAGCCTGAGCCTTTTCAAGCTCAGACTGCGCTTGTTGCCTTATCCTCTTGGCATTTGCAAAGTCAAGCTCAGCTATCTCAATTTGACGTTTCGCTTCTCGCCTTGCTTCTTCGGCGTAGGCCTTTTCTGCCATGGCCAACTTTAGCTCCTCGTTTGCAAAATCTTTCAACCTTGTCACTTCCAATGTTTGTTCATTAACCACACCGTTTTCACTAATTGGTCTTTTACTTGTATCCAAATTAGGCTTATTTGATTCATTCCTCTCACCACCATCACATGATGAGCCTATAGAGAGTTTCAACGAGAGGGCGTTTGATGAAGGTAGGAGTTGAAGTTCCAAGTTGTGTTGCTGTGCCTTAGAAGTGAAAGGAGCATTGTTTTGCTCAGAGGTTAAGAAAACAGGTTCAGTTGGCTTTGGTGTAGACAAACCAGGCAATGGGGCTATGCTAAAATTGTTGGTATTATCACTTGATGGGCTTGTGCTTGAAGCAGTTCTAGATGAGCAGGCTGGTTGTAGTGCCTGTATTTCAGGCCTAGACTGCCGGACATTGCAAGTGTCTTGGTGCTCAATGAAACTCTCAACTCTACAAAAGAGACAAACTTTGAGTTGGAATAATTCAAAGTGGTTATATATTTATATTAATATGCAAGATATATAATTTGGCTTGATCTTAGTGTCTTTTAATGTCAAGGAAGTAATGAAAACTTCATGTAGGGTTAACAAGAAACAGATAATATAAAATTAACGATCCCCAACATGGATTATAAGACCAGGTTTAGAATATTTTAATAAATAAGCAAAAGAAATCAAATGGGGCATGTTTGACTGTTTATATGTTTAAATGGGCTGTTTTATGTTATGGCTAATTGGGTTTTGTTTAGCCTATGAAACTATCATCGGGAACAGTGATACACTGTACTTAAACTTCTATTGGCTGGCCTAGATCCCTTACAAGGGCAGGCAGGCATGAGGTCATGTCCACAGATAATTATTCTTCCATATGGGATGCTTCAACTTTTTTCATTTAAATAAGTAAATAAATAAGAATACATGAGAACCATGAAAAACCCAACAAGAACAAGAACAAGAACATATCAGCTAGAAAAAGCTTGAAAAATTAGGATTTTGCTTCATTGAAATAATTTTCTCATGGGGATTTTAGGGCTTGAATGAATAAACCATGACAACCTAAGCAATAAACCCTTTTTAAATTTTAAAAAATGTTTGGCAATCAAAAAAGAATATAATTATTCAACCAAAGAAAGGAAAAACCAAACACGGGTTTAAAAGGAAAAATACCTGGAAAAGACACGGCCACAGTCACAAGAATGGCCTCTGGTGCCACAGGTTTTGAGATGGGCTTTGTAATCAGATTGAACAGCATAGCCTTTGGAGCATTTCTCACACACCCACTGCTTGTGATTGCTATGTTTCCTTCTGAAATGTTTCTTTATTCCCACAAGATCACCGAGGGCATGACAGGGATCATGGTGCAAGCAACTAGGCTCTGGGCACACAAACACTCTCTTCTTCACCTCTTGTGTCTCTCTCTTGAGCAATTTCCATGGCACTTTGTGCCTTCTCCTATGCATCTGTAAATTCTGGTCCCTTTGGAACCCTTGGTTACAGATCTCACACACATACCTGTCTGATTCCAATAAGGTTTTGGGAGAGAGAGACACAACCTCAGCATCTGGATCTGCATGCAAACAACAAAATTTGTAATTAATAACAGTTGCAACACACACAAAATAACAGAGATTGAGAAAGAAAGATATATGTTATTTTTTTGATAATTAATATTACCTGGTGTGCCTGCAGGTCTTCTTTTTCTTTTGTTAGTGACACCATTTTCTAGGGAAGCAAATGCATCAGAGGAAGAAGATGGAGCACCAGAAGAAGCACTGTTGTCAAACATGGATTTGGGTTTTTGTTTTAGGTGCTTTTTGTGACTATATGGTGGGGATAGTTTTACACACACAATCAATCAATCCCTACCTCTCTACCTGTACAGCTGGTGAGGTTGGAATAGTGGGTTTTTCAGCTTTACTCCTAGAAGAAAGAATATGGGTAGAGAGAGAAAGAAAGAAAGAGAAAGAGAAAGAGGTGAAGAAAAGCTCTTGCTTTCTGCAATCAGCTTTCTTTAAGCTTTAAGGCTTTTTAGCTTTTATTTTTTGTTGCTTTTTTTCTCCCTTGAGCTTTCTTGCTTTGGTGTTTCATTGACCCCTCACCTTGAGCAGGTAACTAGGTAAGGCTTGTATATAAAGCTCTCTACAGGAAACTAGAGAGAGAGAGAGAGATATAGAAATAAATAAAAAAGAGTTTTGGGCTGACCTAATCACATTTGCTTGAAACTTTGAGCCCCACACACAGAATTTAGACAGAAACAAAAAAACATCCTCCCCATAAGAAAACAAACAGTCATTATTCATCACACTGTAAATTTGCATGAATTGATGCAGGCCATACCTCAATCACACGTGAGTTAACCTATTTCTCACGTGACCTCTCTCTCTCTCTCTCTCGCTCTCTCTCTCTCTCTCTCTCTCTCTCTCTCTCTCTGTAGGTAAGAGGTAAATTGATTGGGGTAAAAAAATAATAATTGAGTTTGATTGAGAAAAGTAACTGCCTCTAATGATAGCGGGTTAAAACTAAAACCTGATTTATGGATCTTTAGTTCAAACAGCTTTTGAGAATTTGAAAGGAAACACGATTGGTCAATTTTGAGACTCTGTAATCATTTTTACAACTCCTTTTGCCCTCTAATTCAAGCAAAAAATTGCCGCCCTTGTGTATACATATGTAACATTAATTCTCATATGTTCTTCATTTTTCACTTTTGTTTTGTTCACTAAAGTTGCAAGAGAATTTAACAACAAATTTCATTCTTACTGATATGACTCTTTATAATTGGTGTGTCATAAAATAATGATAGTAATGGTCTCAGATAACAAAAATGTTGCAACTAATTATATTTTGCCAACTCGGTAAAGTTTGAAAACATTGTGAAATTTATTGTGCTGGTATATTGCTCAAGTTGCAACTTGCAAACAAACTTAGATGTTTTTTTTTTCTTTTAAATATTTTGATAGTCACTGTCGTTACTCATTAGGTGAATATTTATTTATTTTTTTGCTGAAGCATGCCATTTGGTGAATTTGAATTGCTTGAAATGCGAAAAACGAAATAAGATTAATTTAAATCAGAAATTAGAGGTTCATTTTAACTATTTTGAATTGTGAATAATCCATATACGTAATTTGTAATGCCTTGTAATCTCGTATTGATTGAGTAGTAATTGAGTTCGTGTATGTGAGTATGTATTGGTCCCGTATCAAGTATATACTACATTGATCTGGGTTGTACGAACAACTATAAAGAATCTAAATTGAAACTAAACTAGTCTTTATAAATTATTATTTTTAAAAAAAATTATGGGTTATTTATACCGTTTGTCCTTAAAATAACTGTATCAATGTGTTCCCTCTATTATAATTCTTCATCAAATTCTCCCTTTAGACTTTTGAATCAAATCTAGATGATTCAATTCTCTAATTAGGCCTTATGTTTATAAATCCAGGGAAACCACGTACTTGGTCATTTACTTTTTAACAAGTCTTCTCACCCAACCTAATTCTGAATGTAGTGATGGCCTAATTGCGCGCATTTTAGCTTTGATTATGCGCTTGACCAATATTTACTGGCGAGTTTTCATCAGCTTGATTCAAAATCTTTTTTCCAGATATTATAATTCCTGTATCATGGTATGCCAACCTCTCCAAATTTTCAAAAACAACTCACCATGAATTTACATGAACAGAAAAAAAAAAAAAACCCATTTACCCATCGATTAATAATTGATAATTGATATCAATCAATAATTCTATTAGAAATTAAAAATGACTTCTTTCAGAATCAATAATACTACTCGTACTGCCCTACCCACTAACCGTAAATATCACAACCGCAACTTTATATATATAAATATATATATATATATTTCAAATATCTAATACGGCAATATGATCTCCAACTGATTTGGAACTATTGTAAAACTTGTTATTACGAAAACTAATATAATATTTTTTGAAGATAAAATTACATCAATCTTAAGCAAATAATTTGATGTTGAAATATGACACATGGGCATAATACATTTAAATACATGAATGTACTACATTTAGATGATGTTGTTATATGCCTTAAGTAATCCTCTTTGGCACAATTTTTTCTATAAAGCTAGATATTCAGGTTTCTTTTTTCTTTTTCTTTTTTTTCCATTTAAGGTTTTTGCATCTTCTTTTAAGAGCAAAATATTGAGAGAGAGAGAGAGAGAGAGAGAGAGAGAGAGATTTTGAAAGTAATAATTAGAAAAGGTGAGAGATGCTTTTATACTTCTTGTTGAGTTGGAAAGAATGGGAGGATTATGGGAGTGGATTCTCAACACATGCTGCAATGGGAAAAGTATGTAGGAGGCAATCATCTCACCCAAGTGTCATGGATTCCAAATCCAAATCTAATATTGTATGTATTAATCTCTCTCTTCTTAAACAAATCCATTAATCCCAACGTACGTGGCAATCCTGGTCTTAAATATTTTTGTTGACTTCTGCCAAAAGTCTAAATTATTTCTTTCCGGAAAGTAATAAAAACACCTTCCACTTTACTCTTTAAGAAAATTCATCCATCTTCTAAAGCTTCCATCTTCTTAATAAAGCAAAAGCTTTAGAAGATTAAATTGGTTATAATCTTAGCCTACAATCTTACTTAATAAAATAAAAATTACTACATATTTTGAAAATTTAATTATTGAATTGCATGTTCTTTACTTTCTTAATACATATGTCAAATTTTGTGTCAGTCGGATATTATTTACTATATGATTTATAAGCTTATATTTTATGCATAATTTTAAACTACAAAAACTTGCAATTTAAACAATTTATTGATGATATAGCTATTGATCTTTAATTTTCTATAAATTTTTCAAGTATGGAGGCTATAAGAAAAAAATGTAATCTAATGGTGGATTTGTCAAAATTCACCTCCAATAAAAAGATATTGAGTAAGATTGTAGCCTTAAGTTATAACCAATTTCGTAGTTAAACTTTGTCCTATCTTATTACTCTCTATTTTCAAGAACATTTCCAAGTGATGTAGATATAATTTCTTAACTCGGCTTGGCAAGCAATAGTCTATCAAAAACAAATATAACCCATGACAAGTTAACCACACCATGTGACTGTTACAAGTTGTTACTGAGTTTTTTTAACGGTAGTGTAAAGCTTAGATAATTAGCATTGGGGCCGTAAAATCCCTCAAATTTCTATTTTACAATCACACATGCTTAAATTGACTTTTTTTCCTGGGTGGCTATAGCTAAATTTTTTTAGCAATTGTGAACAATAACTTCTTAAATTTAAGAATTACAGTAGCTATGTGGTTAAAAGCCAAATATATTATTTTAATTAAAAATATCTCCCCTCTCTTTAGTCTCTCATCTCTCTCTCTCTCTCTCTCTCTCTTCCAATTGCCGATCTCTCTTTCTCTCCCTATGCCACTCATCCTATCACTCTAGCACTCTATTCCTCTACCCATTTTTTTCTTCACCCTATTGCTCTCCCCCCCAGACCGAAGATTCAAGGGTTTGTTGGTTTGGATTAGGGTTTCATTTGGATCATCTCATACCAAAATTCAATCAATGTTGGGGTTTTGTTTGGGTCATCTCAGTTTCGATAGTTTCATCAATCGTTTGGATCATCTCTGTGGGTTATGTCTCTCACTGTTGTTGTTGATAATACACAAAGTATTCAATAAAGATCAAAATGAACACAAAATAAATAATAAATAATAGATAACTTGGAGGCACAAAATTGTTATCCTTAGACAATATTTGCCCCATACTATTGTTGCTAAAAGGTTATCACAAACTTGTCCCCAAGATACAACCAAGTTGTTGGGTTCTACAAATAGAAATTTTGAAGAAAACCCACAGAATTTCTTATGTTTCTTAGAAACTGATATTTGGAGAGAAAAGAATTAGTTATCAAGTGAACATTAACCACTGTTTATACTCATAGGGTTATAACCCATCAAAAGGCACCAATGGAGAGTTACAACGTTTTAAAAAATGTCTACTAGGTACAAACCTTTTCAAAACTCAGAAAAATTACTAGAAAAATCTGCAGAAAAAAAAAAAATTTGTTCAAGCAACCTCGACCGATCGAACTGGTGTAGAGATGCAATCGAGAAAATCTCGATCGGTCGAGATAGCAATCAAGTAGACAGAAGCTTCCTTCAAAATATCGATCAATCAAAAAAGTATTTTTGATTAGTCGAGAATCCTAAACTTTGAATTTTACCTTATCATTTAACACAAATGATATACTCTCCAGACCTACATTTTATTATTACAACATAATCTTGTATATACCTATACATACAAAAATCCCCAACTAGGTTGTAATAATATATGTCTCACTTGATTGACGTTCTATCATGCATAAAAAAATGTGTCTTTCAACTTAAACCTTCTTATAGTGTAATTGCCTCAAGACTTCAACAGAGTTTATGGTAGCTTGGTGCTTAAACCAAAACTCTTATGCGTTGAAATCAGAAACAATACACACATGAGAATACCTACAACATAGTTAGAAATCCACTGTTGTTAGCAATATTATAGCCTTGTGCTCTTTCCAGTTTAGTGAACATTTACAAGAGAAAACCCTTTTACTTTTGCTAGAAGCGGCACCACTTATATGTTCACAAAGGTGAAGTTCCTTCTTATATCCCTATTACATAGACATTCATACTTTATGAACTTCATTAAAAGTTTAAAAAACTCATCATCTATTTCATCATAATAGTCTGCACTAATCCATCCTAAATGAGACACAAATTTAGTACTCTTACGTACCATATATCAATAGCTTATTGTTACCCTTTAAACCTCTTAGATTAAATCAATTCGAGGTTAGGTTCCCACTATTGGTGATTCTTTTAAAATAAGAGTTTTAGTCACATTCCAATGGATGTTACCTTAACTAAATCTTGAGGCAATGCTTTGGTAAAAGGGTCTACCAAATTATTATTTGACCTTACATAAACAATTGATATGGTACTAGCTTCAATTAATTGTCTTATGTAATCAAGTCTTAGACCTATATGTCTAGACTTTCCATTATACATTTTACTATATACTCTACCCAAGGTGGCTTCATTATCACAGTACACCGAAATGACTGATATTGGTTGTGACCACAACTCCATGTCCAATAGCATATTTCTTAGTCATTCTGCTTCTTTGCTTGCTGTCGCCAAGGCTATAAATTTTGATTCCATGGTGGAGTGAGAAATACAAGTTTGTTTCTTCGATTCCTAAGAGATAACACCCTCACCAAGAGTGAATATCTAAGCAGACGTGGACTTAATATCACTCACACTTGTAATCCAACTAGAATCCGAATAACCTTCCAACATAGCTGGAAATTCAGAATAAAAGAGTCACAAACTTATGGTTTTCTTTAAATAACCAAAAACTTTAGCAATTTCTTTCCAATGATCCACACTTGGATTACTTGTGAATCTTGAAAGTTTGCCCACAGCAAAAGATATGTCTGATCTTGTACAATGCATAGCATCATGCTACCTATAGCATTAGCATACTCAAGCTGTGTTATTCCTCTTCCAGTGTTTTCACCCAATTCTATGCTCCTATCATAAGGTGTATTTGCTTCATTTATATTAAGATGTTCAAATCTTTGAATCACTTTCTCAACATAATGAGATTGACATAGTGCAAAACCCTCACTATGTCTTTTAATTTTGATTCCTAAAATAGTATCCACTTTGTATAAATATTTCATTTTAAACATAGAAGTAGCCTATTCCTTCTCTTTGTTTAAAGTCTTTTGCCACCAACCTTGCTTTAAAGGTTTGAATTAACCCATCAATATTGAATTTTCTTCTAAATACCCATTTACAACCAATTGGTTTTGAACCAATAGGTAGATCTACTAGGACCCAAGTATTATTAGATAATACTGAGTCCATCTCTTCATTCACAGCTTCTTTCCAAAGGGCTAAATCTCTAGAAGCCATAACTTCCACAAATATTTTATGATCATCCTCTGTATTAAACATTATGAGTATTTTATTTAGGACCACTTGTCTATTATTTTCAACAAGGTACACTTGAGCTTGATAAGAAATGAAATTTGGACTAAAGTCCTTTTCTTTTCTTACACTTTGACTCTTTCTTTTTTCACTTGGTGAACCACTTTCAATCATTTTAGTATTACCCAAAGTAGTATTAGGATTAGAGTTACCTTCTTGTGTTTGAGTGGGTATCAAGGCATCCATGAAATCCTTACTGAATTTATTCTCAATAAATTCAACATCTTTTGATTCCACCATTGTACTAGAGCTTAAGTCTAATAATCTATATGCCTTTGAATTTTTAGTATAACCCACAAACATACTTTTCATAGCTCTTTATCCTAACTTTGTCCTTTTTAGGTCAATCACTCTATAAAAGGTTAAACACCCTTACACTTTGATATAATCGAGATTTGGTATATGGAGATACTTTAATCGTCTTGGAAAGTACTCTATTATGTACATGACATGCAGTGAGCAATGCCTCTCCCTACAAATTTAATGGGAGCTTTGCACTTAAGATCATGGCATTTACCATGTCTACAAGAATTCTATTTTTTCTTTCAACCAAACCATTTTATTTGGTGTATAAGGGACTGAACTTTGGTGTATTATGTCATGTTCCTCACAAAATACAGAAAAATTATTTAGGAAATATTTACCACCTCTATCACTTTGTAGGATCATTACTTTCACATCCTTTTGATTTTCTACTTCAATTTTATAATGTTTGAACATGTCAAATGATTCATCTTTATTTCTCATCAAATACACATATGTAAATCTAGAGAAATTATTAATGAATATAATGAAGTATCTTTTACCTCCTCTAGTTAATACACAACTCAATTTACATACATTTGAATGTACAAGTTCAAGCACATTAGAGTTTCTATTTGACTTAGAAAGATGTTTCTTTGTCATCTTTGCTTGAAAACAAATTTCATATTTCTTTTCATCATCATGCTTATATGAAATTATACCATTTTTTTACATACTTCAAGTATTTGAAATTTAAATGTCCTAATCTAGCATGCCACAAATAAGAAGAATCAACAATATAAGCACAACCATAAACATCTTCATTAATAATACTTAGTTTGTACATGTCATCAGTAGCATATCTCTTGCCTACAAATATCTCATTCTTGGATAAGATTAACTTGTCTGATTCAAGTATATCTTTTACACCACTCTTACCTAACAAATTAGTAGATACAAGATTTTTCTTAATATCGAGTACAAGAAAAACATTAATCAAGATCAACTTTTTTGTTGGAACTCATTTTCATTTCAACAGTGCCCTTTCCATGAACCTTTACTTTGTTGTTATTACCCATCAGCACCTCTTGTTCTATGGAAGACTTTTCATAAGTCTTGAATTGTTTTTTGTTGTTGCACATATGCACTGTTGCACCCGAATCAAACCACCAATCAAGAGGATTTGCAATTACAGCAATATAAACTTTAGTAATCATATCAAGATGTATATCACTTACCATAGCAATAATGTCCTAAATGACATTTGTTTCATTGGCATTGCCTTCTTCATCCATTTTCTTGTTCTTCAGGAGTTTACATTCGCTAATGTATGACATTTCTTTCCACAATGGAAACAAGTCCAGTTCTTCTTGTCTTTGTTGGGATTATTGGAGTTGTTCTTCTTGAAACCACTCCCACTTTTGTTCACTTTTAAGTGCTTATTGATCTTACTTGAACTCCCACTTTGAACATTGTTCACATTTACTTTAGAATTGGTGTTAGTTTCATCTCTAACTCGACTTTCCTCTTCAATTCAGAGATGTTGTCTAAATTGCTCTAAAGTGAGATCTTCTGACATATGCAAAAGCTTTTTCCTATAATTATTCTAATTTGGTGGGAGTTTTGCAATGATTTCACCCACTTGGAATGATTCAGGAATGTTGATTGACAAATCATGGAGTTTATTAATCAAAATCTGTAATCATGCTCTTGATCCAAAACTAAGATATTATCAATCTTTTTATAATCAAAGTACTTTTGAATGATAAATTTATTCGTACCTATCTTCTCAGTTTTGTACTTTGCCTCCAAAGCATTCCAAATCTCCTTCGGTGACTTCATTGATGTGTAGAGATCATAGAGACAATCCAAAAGAGTGTTAAGTATGTGTCCTCTACAAATTAGTTCGTCTTCCTCCCATTTCTTTCTTTGTGCCTTGTTCTCATCACTATCTTTATCAGTTGCAATAGGAAAATGTATCAAATTTGGGTCCAAGACATAGAAAAGTTTCAGTACAGTGAGTAGGAATTTCATCTAGTCTTTCCACCGAGAGAAATTGGTTCCATCAAAGCAATCTAGTTTCACCAATTCATGATTCAACATCTTCAATGTTGTAACATCACTTGCTCCTTCCATTGTACAAATATTGTCTAAGACTATTGTTGATAATACACAAAGTATTCAAGAAAGAAAAAAGTGAACACAAAAGACAAACAGAAAATAGATAACTTGGGGGCACAAAATTGTTATCCTTAGACAATATTTGCCCCCATCCTATTGTTGCTAAATGGTTATCATAAACTTGTCTCCAGGATACAACCAAGTTATTGAGTTTTACAAATAGCAATTTTGGAAAATACCCACAGGATTTCTTGTGTTTCTTAGAAATTGA
The DNA here is from genome assembly GCA_030021035.2 of Notholithocarpus densiflorus. Lineage (NCBI taxonomy): Eukaryota > Viridiplantae > Streptophyta > Magnoliopsida > Fagales > Fagaceae > Notholithocarpus > Notholithocarpus densiflorus. The sequence continues at coordinate 1,808,818 of JARYZH020000006.1, read as the reverse complement.
TTTTTGGAGAGAAAAGAATTAGTTATCAAGTAACATTAACCACTATTTACACCCATAAGGTTATAACCCATCAAAAGGCACCAATGGAGAGTTACAAAGTTTTAAAAAATGTCCACTAGGTACAAACTTTTTCAAAACTTAGAATGGTTACCAAAAAAATTTGTAGAAAAAACTACAGAAAAAAAAAACTGTTCACACAATCTCAACCGATCGAACTGGTGTCGAGATATAGTCGAGAAAATCTCGATCAATTGAGATAGTAAAGCAAAAGCTTCCTTCAAAATCTCGATCAATTGAAACAATATTCTCGATCGGTCAAGAATCCTAAACTTTGAATTTTACTTTATTATTTAACACAAATGATATACTCTCCAAACCTACATATTATTATTACAGTCTATCATTGCATATACTTATATATACAACAATTGTTTGGGTCATCAAAGTTAGGTATCTCAACTCCATCTTGATGGGTTGTGTCTCTCTTTATCACGAGCTTGGACACTTTGAGTGGTCACCAATCATTCAATTTAAAAAGTTTGCTCACAGATTCAGAAAGCTTGGACACTCTAGTATTCATATTTTAGTCAAAACAAACTTTGTATCGTAAGATTCCCTTGACTGTTTTCTACTAATTATTATTTTTTTTGTTTATTTTAATTTCAGCCATATTTAATATCCAATTCCATTTGACTTTCCTTTATTTCATTTCTAGTTTATCCCAGTACTTTCTTTGTAGGAGTGTCTTTAATTAGGTTGTGTCATTATTTACATTACGTATTTAAAAGGGATGGATTCACAAGAAGACACATCACTATAGACTAATTCATGTGCTCCAAGCATGCTAAATAATTAAAGTTTGTCATTAGATGCTCCAACAAAACTTTACTTGTACCAATCTAACGTCTTTTGATTATGATATAATATCAATTAAACCATAATCAAACCTTATTACACTTTGCTAAAATTGGCTAACTAGATTTTCGATATTTTTACAATATTTTGACCGTTTCAACTTTGATCTAGGCCTGTAAGTAATAATTTTATAGGAAATATTATGATCTTTCAAATGAGCACAAACATATCGTGATTGAACGGTCGGATTTGTTTAAGCCTTGATCAAGATTTGTCAAACTTGGTCAAAAGGTATTAAAAGATGGATTTGGTTAAAATGAGATAAATTTGGTGGTCGGGGGAATATTGGGGTTGGTTAGATTGTTGATTAGTTTGGTCAAACTTGGTCAAAATGAAATAATTTTTGAATTTTGAGCTCCTAAACCATCGGATTAGAGTATCCAACATACAGTTGGTAAAAATTAATTTATTTTATGTAATTCCCTATGTTTCAGGTAAAAATGCAATTTTTGCATGTAAATCGAGGCTAAACAAAATACATTTTCATTGAAACATCGTTTGGTGTGCACAACTAAAGTCGTCTATGGCTATATGGTTGTGGACTAGAGTCCCAATTGCGAGGAGAAATCCTAGGAAATCGATGTCATTCACATGGAATAAATAGTGAATTGGAAGATATCCAAAGTATACTACATAGGATAAGTAGTATATGACGAATGGTGTGGTTAGTGTAGCGTGACGAAAATTTGTAAACAATTGGCCAAGGTCAGGCACTAAAGTCTATCTATGAACATATATGAGAGTCAACATAAGGCAATACTGTGAGGACCATAGTATATGCTAACTTAAGCTAATACCATTAGCTAGGGTGCAATCAAGAGGGAGATGTTAGTGTATAAAAGTGAGGACTAATTGTACTATAATATGGAGCACCCTCACTCACTTGGTATATAGTGTTGCTTCACTAACGTATCAGTAGGAAATTAATTTAATGTTAAGTTAGATATTAACAGAAGAGTTGTCTCTTGGATACTTATATGTTTGTGAAGACACATATCTCTTATCAAAAGGACATGAGTGACTCTATAAATACCAGGCCTCCTCATTTTTTAACCTTTATTTTCTCTCTATTGTTATGTTGGTGATTCCCACTATAATGAAATTACCATTCACACCATTGGGATCAACAAATCCAATATCCAAAACCCAAATCCATAAACTAACAATTCAATGATCATAAAATTCAAAATTGGAACACCCATTTTCCCATTATTTCATACATATTCTCGGCATCCAAACACCCCCACAAAGAACCAAAAAAATTGAACCCTAAAAAAAGAAAAAAAAAAAAGAAAAAGAAAAAAAACCTAGGTGGTGGTGGCTTCTGATTATGCACCATTGAAGGCCTTGGAAAGCCATGTGGAGCTACAACCTGTGCATGGGAATTGGTGATGATTGCGATGTGGTTGATGGCTCCTTTGCTTTGACCATTTTAGGTTTTTTTTTTTTTTTTTTTTTTTTTTTTTTTTTTTTTTTTAAGAAAAATAAAATTATTTGAATAGCTTTTAATGAGATTGTACTTGTGTGTTTCAGGCGTTGTATTTCACTTAAGCAAATTTGATGTGGAATTGATAATTTGGAAGGTGTATATATGGACTTTTACACTATATCTATATTGAATTTATTCTCTAAGGTTGTCTTTTTTCCTGCCAAAATATGCAATTTGATCATTTTGATGGTTATTAAAAGGTACATATTTATTTCACTATTTTTATATATATATGACAAAGTTTAATACAAAATTAGTTGTAACCTAAAACTAAAACCTTACTCAATATCATTAATATTACTATATATTTAGAAAACCTAATCGTTGGATTGCATGTTCATTACGCTCTTAATACACATGTCAAATTTTGTGCCAATCAAATATTATTTACTATATAATTTATAAGATTATATTTTATACAAAATTTTAAACTACAAAAACTTGCAATTTAAATAATTTATTGATAACATAGTTATTGATCTTTAATATTCTAAAAATTTTATATGCACAGAGGATATAAGAAGAAAATATAATCTAATGGTAGATTTGTCAAAATTCACTTCCAATAAAAAGATATTGAGTAAGGTTGTAGTTTTAGGCTACAACTAATTTTGTAGCTAAACTCTTTCTCTCTCTCTCTCTCTCTCTCTCTCTCTCTCTCTCTCTCTCTCTCTTTATATATATATATATATATATATATAGTTGGGTTGAAGTTACTCTAAGCAATATTACACCGCCCAATATTTTTTAATTAGATGTGAATTTTGATAAATATATCGCTAGATTACATTATTTTCGTATATTCTATATACTTACAAAATTTAAAGATGATCAAAGATTAACAACCATGTTGTCAATCAATTGTTTAAATTCAAGTTTTTATAGTTTAAAATAATGCATAAAATATGAGTTTATGGATCGAATGGTAAATTACATCCGATTGGCATGAAAATTGGCATGCATATTAAGAACATATAGAACATGCAATTCAATGGTTGGATTCTTAAAATATGAATTCAATAACAAGTTATTTGGTGGTATAACATTGTTTATAGTTACATCAGGTGTAACTTGAACCTAACCCTCATATATATATATATATATGTGTATGTGTGTGTGTGTGTGTGTGTGTAGGGCCCGAGGACCAAGGAAAGGATTGCTGAGCTGTTAGTCTTACTATTGAGACATCACGTGCCCGAGGAAGGAATTCACCCAAGGAGAGGAGGAAAAGAGACAAAAGTCTCTTGGGAGCTCCAGGTGGGAAGGATAGGCTGAGGAGAGAGAATCATGGAGGGTAGGGGAAGTTTCCAGTGAGAAGTAGCCTGTTGCCTCCGCATTAAATGGTGAGCAACAGCTTTATTAGCTGCATTGATGAGGAAGTGACCTGAACAGTGTAATTCATAGCTAAATAGCTCCTTCTACCACCTTCAGCAGTTGTTTAAGGGGATAGATGTCACGATGAGAATTTGGTTAGGTAAGGATGAGGGGTCAAGATGTAAAGAGAAGGGAGTATATAAGGGAGAGGGAATTTCCAGAGAGGGGGATCCCCCAAGACAATTCTGAGAAAGACAAGAGCTAGAATAAGAACATTGAAAGAAGAGCGTGAACAGTGTTCCATTTTAAGTATTATTTGCCTCCTCGGGCAAGCTTGTAATAAGCTCATTACACATATTAATGATTAATCCATGACTTTTAGTTTTTCTTCCTTGTTTTTGTCCTCGGACTAAGCCCTCCATGTTTGTTTGATCCACCCTCTTACAAATATATTGATTTAGGCTTGATTGAACTGTGCAAGCCTCACTGTTCTGAGCAGGGCTTGGGTTGTTTGATATCTAGGTCCTCACAATATATATATTCTATCATTTAAAAAAATGATGTGACAATATTCTAATAGAGGCTATAAAAATACGAGATTTTACAAAAAATACTTGTAAAATAAACTCAATTAAAAATATGTGGGGGTTAAAAACACAAGCTAATGAAAACAATGGGAAGATCAGACAGATGATTGAAGACAAAGTAAGTAGAGAAGATTGTAAAAGACACTTAGATTAAGAAAAACTAGTTTCCCAAGGTACAAGAGGTGAATTTAAGGAAAATACAAGCTCTGGTCTCTATCTTTTTCTCTCTCTTGTTCTTGCTCTCAATTTCTCTGGATCCCCTATCTTGTTCATTACCTTCTCCTTTTATTCTCCCCTTTCCCCTCCTTTCCAATTGTTCCTCTCTTAGCTGGATTTGTGGAGATACTTGTCCAATTAGACTCCCGTTTTGACATTTCTTGATCATGAAGGCAAACTTTTAGGGTGTTTTACTGTTCGGACCAGTCATTCAGCATATAATGGGACTGACATTAGGTAAGAATAACTCATTAATTCGGAGGTAACTGTTACATTGGGTTCTATGTCATTTTCTTCGTGTTCCTTGGAGACGAGAGATGAAGCTGGGTCCTTAGTGAGCCAACTAACCGCTTCTCGGTTAGGCCACCTTATCTCAAGATAAACACATTCCTTGGATTACCTCGGTAATCGGCCTAGATGGTCTCTTTTCTTTTGGACTTGGGCTTTTTTATGTTTGCATATGGGCCGAGCCCATACCGTAGAAGTGGTTCTTTGGAATATTCTCCTCGGTTCATAATCCACGGGAAAGCTTTAATCCAGTCCCCCACAAAATATATATTAAAATCATAACCAAATAAAAATGTGAGAGTAACATCATAAGGAATCAATAAAAAGACAAATGCTTTCATTTCGTAGATATCATGGTTATAGATATATAAAATGCCAACTTGATAATTTCAAACTTCAAAGCAATATGTTTAATTGAAAAAGATAAGAAGTTTTGGTGCACCAGTCCCTCAATAATTTCAAGATGAGCTGAGTAGTGTCCCCCTGTTATTGCACTGATACCCGAGACCCTTGTCTGGTTTAGATTTGTTGGTATCCAAAGAAAAGAATTAAAGTTAGAATCTATTCGATCTCCACGTTGACACTGAAAACCAAAATTATTACAAATTGTAAAGTTATAGAACTCGGAATCCAAAATCCTATATGGTGAATCCATCTTTATCTCAGACTCTCACTTTTCAGGCATTGCCAAGATTTGTTTGTTTGTTCCAGATCATTTGTTTTCACTACCTTCATGGAACTTTCATTTTTGTTCCTTTGGAAAAATTTTATGTATAAAACAAGTGAGAGAGAGAGTGACGCTGACAAAAATGTTGTTTAAAGTTTGAAAAGGCAGCATACCTCGTGTGATAATAAAAAATTTAACGGGAGTCCGTTATAAAGTTACCCAAAAGGAAAAGGCAAAAATAAAAGAGGAAAAAACGAAATAGGTAAAGTAAGAGAAAATTGCCCTGGACCTAACTGAGTTCCAATAAAGTCAAAAAGGTGAAAACTAAGTCTTTGAAGTTTGGCCCAACTCAGAGACAAATATACCTCTATGTACAGGCCTTAATTTTCACCAATATAACAAACCTAGCAGCCATTTATTTTCATGGGCTGGTCTACTTGGGGTAAAATATACGGTTAAGTATTTTATACCCTCTTTTCATGTTAGGTGAAGCATCCACTCTCGTTCCTATTAAGGTATCAGCGTTTGGATGATTAGTGGTTCATTTCTCATCATCCATCTGCCTCTTGCATTTAGGATTGTAAATGAACCAAACTGTTTATTAACGGCTCAAATTCAACTTGAATAAAAAGCTAATTTATGTTCGTTTGTTTAGCAAACAAACCAAGTTTAAACCTAAATTTAGGCTCAACTATTAAACAACCCAAGCACAAGTATAATAATGTGTTTGTAAATAAGCTCGTAAACATGCGACTCAATTTAAGTTTATATATGTTATAGACTTGAGATGGTGTTATATAAATTTGTAAATAAATTCATATGATATCAAATTATTATTTGCAATTTATTGATAATTCAAATAATTCATTCGTAGAATACAAGGTTGGTACATCTAATTGCTATAAATTAGTATATAAAAAAAAATCATTACTTCTAATTTTTAAATAATATAATTTCAACTATAAGTTAGTTATTAATTATTAGCATAGATTTGTGAAAGGGTAAAAAAATTAGAGTACTTATTATGGTAGGGTATCAAGTAGGATATGTTTTAGAATATATTTTCTTGTCAATCTTAGGGAGATTTTAAATAGGCCTCCAAGTTTGTAAATGTTTTTTTACAATTTAAGTTTAATAAAAATTAAAGTTTTTCTTTATTATTTTATGGTGGATTCCAAACCTCTTTCTCCTTGTGAATTCAAGGACTCTCGTGGATTTGAGATTCTTTTTTCATAAGCAAATGTGTTTTGTTTCTTATTTTCTAAAAATAGGCGTATTATGCTTTTTGTAATTTCTATCCCGCATCAATACACAACCAAAATAAGATAAAGAAAATTTATCTTATTGTGCTCTCTCATAGAATGCCCTACATGTTGTGAGAGAGTGACTACACTAGTTTATGTTTGATAAGACTATAGGAATATGTTTGACAAGACAAAAAAAAAAAAATGTATTGTTCGATTTTTAAGGCATGAGAAACTGAGAATGTATTTTCTTTTTTGCTTGTTTATTAATCATACTTTGTAGTAAATTTTGAGAATGCATTATGTCTAGCTTCTACAAATAAGTCAGGATGTGAATTTTGAAGGCCTTAATTCCCTTTCTTAATTCAATTAAACAAGTTGCAATTGCTCATTCCCTTGTATTTTCTCCTCTCATTTCAATGCTTTAATTCTCTTTTCCTTTCCTTGCTCTCTTTTCTTTATCATCATCTTAGGTGGTTGACCTTTCTCTTATCCTTTGGAGTCAATAATGATAAAAGGCATTGTGGTTTGGGTTTAACACATATTGTTGATTATTTTGGGGTGTCTACAATGAGAACCAAACGTATTAATTACTTATAATGTCAAGTATTTAACCCTAATTTCAAGAAATTTTCTTATCCATTAAAACTTGATTTGATTTGATCTTTACACTCAAAGTATCATTTTGATCATTTGGAGTTCTAAAGATGTTTAGAAGTAAGAGCATCTACAGCAGTGGAGCTAAAAATTTAGCTATTTGGCACCCAAAAAGTTACTTTATCTATTTTACCTATTCACATGCTGCAGCAATGGATCTATTTTAGCTTTTAATACAATAAAATAATATAAATATCACAAAAAAATAATATATCTACTACAATAAAATAATATATCTATTACAATAAAATAATATATCCACTATAATAAACAACAATCACAACCACCTGCAACCACTACTGCTGCCACCGTCACCAACTCTTCCACCGCCACCGCAATTGCTACCGCTGCCACTACCACCGCCACTACCGCCACCGACTCTTCCGCCGCCAATGCCACCGCCGACTCTTCCACTGCCGACTCTTCTGCCTCCTCCGCCGCCGCCGCCACATGATAGAATAATATATTCTCTACAATAAACAACAATCACAACCACTACCACCACCACCACCATTGTCACTACCACCACCGCCACCGCAACTACCACCATAAAAAAAAAAAAAAAATTTTCTCACCAATATTAGATAGTAATAACCTACCACTTAAAATTTATTGCAAAAATATTATGATAACATTTCTTAATTTTAATTTCTTATTATTCTTTATTTTATTTTTCCCATTATCTTATTTGGTTTCATCCAAATACACGTTTTTTTTTTTCTCTCTCCTCCACACGTACTCCTCTTATCTCCTCCACCCTTAGCCACACCTTTTAACTTTCAACCATTTCTTGTTTTTTATTGATTTATCTTTTTGTTACTTTTTCTCCTCATCTCCTTCTCCATTTATTCAACTGTTCTCTCTTTATTTCTTCCATAAAATGACGATCTGTCCAACCAAGCTTCAGTTTTTCTCAGCCCAACTAAAGCAACGCCACTAGTTCCACCACCACGCCTCTATCAACCTCTGGTTCATGGTTTGTTTGTTTGTTGTTTTTGTTTTTTTTTTTTTTTTTTTTTTTTTTTTTTTTTTTTTGGTTCAAATGAAAAAATTGCAAAAGAAACCATTTCGGACCAAAATACATTTTTCCTCTGGAATGGCTGAAATGGGCGAGACGAAATAGGGGGTTTTGGTTCATGGGTTGTGACTCTCTCAGTGATGGATTTTGGCCGTGGGTTTTGGTGATGTTTTGGCCGTGGGTTTTGCCAATGTTTGCTTTTTTTTTTTCTTTTTTTTTTCTTTTTTCTTGGTAGTGGTGGGTTTGATGAGTGTGGGTGTGGTTGGGTTTGTGACTAATGTGGTGGTGGTGGGGGTTGCCGTGGTGGTGGAGGTGGTGATTGATATTGGTGGTGGTGGGTTTGATGAGTGTGCGTGTGGTTGGATTTGTGACTGATGTGGTGGTGGTGGGGGTTACCGTGGTCGGAGCTGGGTCTGTGGCGGCGTGGGTCGGCAGCGTGGGTCAGGGGGGCGGCGGCGTGAGAGGTCTGAAAGTTGAGAGAGAGAGTTGAGAGATTGTGAGAGTTCTGAGAAGAAAAAAAAAAAAAAAAGGAAAAAATAATATTTTAATCTGGCTGGAGGAATAAAAAATTATTATTATTTTTAGCTCTTAGCTACAGTGCACATCTATAGATAGATGAGCACTGTAGCAATGAAGCTAAAAAAAATAAGTTTAACTCCACTGCTGTATGACTGTTTTTGGTGTTTTGGTGTAGCTAAAATAGCTATATAGCTATTTAGCTCCACTGCTACAAGTGCTCTAAGTTCTTACTCATTTGAAATTACCCTTTCACCCTTAGTTTAAGTTAAATATCGGTTAAAAATAGTATGTCCGCACTATGCTATTTGTTAGCTTTCAACCCAAAAAAAACCTAGTCTACTTTGCACAACCGACCTACCCTTTTTCAAGTACAATTATTACCATTCAGCAAAAAGAAAAGTACAATTATTACTAAACTACCAGATCCTAGATATGAAAATAGATTTTTAATAGCTAAAATAAAAACTCCAACCAAGAAAAAAAAAAGGAGGGGATCAAAAGCTAAAATCCAACCCATTTGGTAACTGAAGTTAAACAAGCTTGGACAAAAGAAAAATAGAAACAAGAAGAAAGGCTAACTAAGAACTTGATGACATGTATATCAAGAAAAAGAACTTTATGAAATGTATAACATCCATTTACTACTTCAGCGTTTGACCTGTACTCGCATTTGACATAATAACATATGTAAAACTTAAATGGTAGGAATTGGCATATTACTATGGTAGAGAAGGTAACAGTACGATATCATGCTCGCATCGGTTGCATAAAAATATGTGTGGAATTTCTTCATTATTTGGAATCCGAACACACTGAGTGTGCTGCCAAACTTCGCAAATATCACATGAAACCATTCGTTCACCATCATCATCTTTGGCTCCACAAGGACAATCCACAACATGGTTTGTAAGACCACATTCATGTATTTGCTCACTGATAATAACTCCTTGCTCTTTGGTGCTCCCTTTGAAAACGAGTTTATGACCCACTTCAACGTGCCCAAAAACCAAATCTGTCCCCTTCGCATTCAAATTCAATACTGATTCCACAACAAAGCTTCTTAATCCCCAATACATTTCCTTGAAATTCCTTTCCACTTCTAGCTTTAGCTCATCAATTGTGGCATTGTTTTTCAATGTGACACACTCATATGGTGGCATTGCTTTCCTTGAACCTTCTTCATCAGCATCTTCATTGCTACTCAACGAAATTGTACAATAAAGATTTAACATTCCTTCCAAGCCTAATTCCACTTTTAAAGGAAACTCACCACTATACTCTTTGATGAGGTATTTAGAGTCATGAATTATCCTTGTAGCCACTGGTATGGCTGAAAAGATTCCTGTACTTAGAGCCAACTTTTGGTCTTTGAGAATGTACTTGTACAAATAAAACATGTCCTTCATTAATTGCACCCTATTAATCTTGTACCTTGCCTTGACTTTGGGATTGGTCATAACCAAGCCTTCTTGATTAGGTAACACATTGGAGATGTCTTCCAAGCAATATTCAAGAACTTTTGTCACTGGATTCAAGCTGCGATGAACCAAGTAATTTCCAACTATGTGGTTTCCCAATGATTTTAACACAAAGTCTAGTAAACCCGTGTCGCCGATATAAACACGAGCAGCATCCCTAACTTCTTGCCTTGAAACCCAACGGAATTCAGCCCTTTTCAAAGCTTCAACAATGACACGAGTGGCCATTTCAACTCTCTTAGGAGACCATCTACAAGTAGTTTCCACCAAGATTCCCAGATTGTACGTGTTGATACAACTGTCTTTAGGAAGACGAGACTTGAGCTCAAACATGAAATGGAACAAGTCACCGAGTGTGACCAAGGAATGGTCTGATAATGTTTGATACCTTGAGAAAATAATAGGAATGTCATGGTTGGAAGTGCCAAAGTGATAGCCTAATAAACCTAAGGGCAAGCCTTGAATTGCTTCTATGGCTTTTTGGTACATTGGTTGAGTAACACAAAATGTTCCACGCCCGAACTTGTAACCCCAGCGCCTGAACCACGGCTCTCCGTATGCAATTCCATGTAGCAGCCTTAATTCCATGCCTCTCTTTTGTGAAATGTCATTCAAACTCACTTTCCTACCAAATAAGGCACAAATTTAAAAATCAATCTTGAAATTTTATCTTCAAATCCGACCAAACGTGGGGTTAAAAAAGGATCTTGATTCAACTTTTTTGCAATTGTGTTCTTGTTGAGCTAACCTTAATTAGGTCTAACCTGACCCAATTGACAATATTTTTATTTTATTTTATTTTATTGAAGCGAGATAGTACTTATCTGAAATATTCAATGAATCAACAAAATTGAGTGAGAAAAGACATCTAGTGTGACGATCTGGCAAAAATAATTGAAAAAATCCTGCCACTGAACTGAAGTGCGACTTTTGCATTAACGTGTTTGGATTGTGGTTTGTCAACATTTGTAAAATTACCTTTTTCTAAGCCCAAAATCAGGCCCATCAATGAACGCACTGGACTAGGCCGTCAAAGAATTGGGCAAAAGTTAGACTCAGTTGGTCCCACCACTATCTGAACCTTTTTTCTTGATAAGTACTATCTGAACTTCTCTTGACTAAATGAAGAGAATAAATTAAAATCGAACCCCCCAAAATTAAAAAAAAAAAAAAAAAAGTTTCGTTAACACCTAACAGTGCTTTTGGTGCATTTATTAATGTAACGCTTTAAAAAATTTAGACATGGAAAATATAAAAAATTATCAAAAAAATCAATAATTTTTTTCTTTTTTTTATAAAAAGTTTTTAAAAATAGTTTTTAAATTTATGCATTTAAAACATCTATTAATTTTTCTCATAAAATAGAAAAATTCTAATAAAGAAAGACCAACAGAATTTTAGCCTATGTTTTGGAGAGCAACTAGGGAAGAGGAGAGGGGATTACCTTGCAATCATCTTTCTCTCTCTTCACTCTACTCTCCGTCATGTTTCTCAATTCCAAACATATATGTCATTTTTAGATGGGTAGATAGTAGGGGAGGTAGGATTCAAATTATAGACAGAGGTGGTGAAATACCATAAAAAGTGTCATAACTAAGTTATCACTTGAACCCCTCAAACGTATCCTTGATAAAGCCATATTTGTTCCATATACAAGAATACTAGTTGATTGTGGCTAAGGCCACTCATAACTTTGAACGATGTTCAATTAAATAGAATACAACGAAATTTTCTTATTTTTTTTACATCAATAGATGGGGTAGGAGGATTTAAATTTTAGATGTCTTCAATGAAAATACTAAAAAATGTCAGTTGAGTTACAAAACTTATGGTTATATGTAGATTTATTTAGTTCAATGTACTTGATGTATTGGTCGAAATTAATCATAGAAAGAAATCTAGCTCACAATTGAAACACGAAAGATGGAAAAGGTTATGTTAATTACTTTGTTTTTATAGTAATGATGTAGAGAAAAATATATAGTCTAGAGAAGTATATTTAGCTGGCTAACCTTGCTCTCAACCCAGTGCATAAACGATCCCAGAATTCCATGATCTGGTGTCCAGCCAAGTCCGAACCCATTTCAACCCCATTAACACATAGCAAATGCCCGAAACCATTAGAGTGAAAGACACCATGCATGATATGGCCCTGTAATTCCATTAAATTTGACTTACCATTTGCTGTACCAGCCTCATTATCAGAGTTGCCTTCGCAGTTCAAAAATGCAGTTACTGTGTCCTTGGAAAGCAATAAAAAGTGATACTTCTTATTGCAAATCATATGATGTCCCCAGCCTGAGCTATTACCAAATTGAAGAAGCTCCATAAGATTTTAAGTAAACAAATAACAACGAAAAGAGCCAGATTTTCTAACCTATAAAGTATACCTTCTTGGACTGTCTTATGTATGCGTTATTTCAATGCTCAAGCATAGGCCAATCTTAATTAGGATTCATGAACATAATCCTTTTGCATTTCACTTGAAATTGAAATAGTTTGTTTCATAGTTAAAAATTTTTATTTCTAAAATCTAATAGTGTATAGAGTGTCACGTCATTTAAAATTTTAAATGATATGACAGCGGATACATCTTTAAATTTATTATATTTAATTTGAATCATAAAACAAATTTATTTAAAATGAGAAAGATCCTAATTCTACGAAAGAATGAATGTTATAGAATCAAGACTTTTACCTATGTATTGGCAATGCTTGCAATGACGATTGAGGGATGCTTCAACCGGTTCTTCAACAATAAGCAGTAGGATATGGGAGGGAGGGTGGCGATGGAGTTCAAGCTGAAATGACCAGCTGGGCATTTCACAATATGAGTTACTCTCCAAATGACCAAATTCCAGGAGGGCTTTAACATTTTCCCGGAATGGCCCAACAAATTCAATCGGGTATCCAGGCTCACCAAAGCTCTTGAACCTAAAAACCCTCAATCCTCTCTTCCTCTTCTTGCGGCCTATTAGGTCCAGATGTGACATCTTTGACACCAACAAAAGCAAGCTATAGTTAGCAGGTGAAAGAAGAAGATAATCAAAGGGGTTATAAGGGAAGCATGAATGAATTAAGATAAAGGTGAACTTCAAGCATGTTAAGTAACCAAAACAGCCTTAACATATACTGCATGGTCACACACATAGTGCCTGTGAAATAAAATTGGAGAGTACTCAAAAGAGCCCCATCCGCTTATATAGCTCACTGTGTGCATGATATGTTTCAAAAATATATCTACCTTGCAAATCTATCGTGGCAAGGAATGCCTTGACTGACCTCTCGGAGTAAATTATAGGTACCATGCATTTCATGATGCAACTATCTCACCATTAGATTCTCTTTATGCTCCGGAAATTTCTATGGTTAGCTGGGATATGTTGATCTTATCATAAAAGAGCTAAACATAAACATACAAACGCAACATTTCTTGGCCAACTACCGTTGTAATGGTTCAAACAATTGAATTTTTTTTATTGTTTTATTTACTCATGAGAACATTTCTTTCATATTAAAAGAGTCAGTCTTAAAGAAAGTGGAAATTGCTTCAAAGTTTTAAATCACCACTGTGTTTACTGTTGGGGATTTAGGTCCCGGTTGTGCCAAGTTACCATTTAAACCCAGTTAATTATTAATCTAGTTATGCTCAAGTCTTACCATATCACGCAAGATAAAGAGCACAAAGACACCTAGGAAAAACTAATGGAACAACTTGTCCCTAAGTAAAAATTGTTGGGAGGGTGGGTTTAACCTATTAACTCCAATTGGGAAGAAAATCTACTGTTAATAGAATTGAAATTTATACAATAGACTTAACCTTAAATCTATTACTTCATTATATAGTACTAACTAATGTGACCACATATAGCTCCAAATTCATGAATTCTTTTGTTTTGGACCTTGTTGAACATGAACTTCCTACTCACAAGTTCAAGTATCAACTCGAAGATTTACTCCAGTAACTTTGATGTAACCAAATTGCAACAATTTTTCCTTGATGACTGGATCTTCAAAACCTTGACCTTGGATCTCCAGTTGATGCTTCAAGAGAGTTAGGAAGAACTCCTATGCTTGTGTACAAAACATGGCTCTCCAAAAGTCTTGAAAATGTGCCCTAGGGCTGCTTTTATATCTTAGCTTGAAAACCACGAAACTCTATAACAAAATTAGAAAACTAATTCCGCATGAATCTCAATTGGTTGAGAATCTTGAGATCTTTTATTAATGGGTCGAGTTAAGTGAGACTTGATCGGTTTAGCAAAGATCAAACTGAAGTCATGAATCCAGAAGCTTAGGTTTTCTTGAGCTTGAACATTGGTCGTGTCTTGAACTTAAAATAGACATCAAAACATACTTGACCCACTAAGATTCTTAAAACTTTGTTACATATGGTCACGGTTTGTCAACCTAGCCCTATGCAGTACTCATCATTAACAATGGTAGTAAAACATTATGTTCAAACTAAATTTAGTGTAAAAGCTTAAATTTTGAACATTAGCCCCATTTCTCCATCTAGATCACTGTGAATAAACAGGCTTCCAAATCACTTAAGATTCTTTTTATTTATTTATTTATAATTAGCTTGCTTTCCAGTTATCGAAAACTAAAGAAGATATTACATTCTTACTTTTTTTTCTCCTTATTTTTCTAGTGGGAGAGGGGGATGGAAAAGGATACTCCCCATTTGAAATGGATTATGGATCCATTTTATGGTTCAAACTAAATATTATAAATCTAATGTTGTATAGATTGCCACATCAATTAAATTTTTAAATGAAATGACATTTTTACATTGTTTAATCCAAAATTTTTAATTTTAATTGTGAAATGGACTCTATGCATTTCCACTTAAATGGAGAAGATCCTAGGTAATAATGCTTCCAAAAAAATTCTTTCCAAAACAAATCCTATAAAGCTAGTGTTCAAGCATTTCTGAAGATCTAATGTCAAAGTTAACTATATGATATTTTTGGCAATTCACAAATCTAAAGCAGCATACATCCTTCATTTTGCACCTACCCCGCTATTCATTAGTAAAAAGAGAATCTTAATTTTTTGCTTTTTTTTTTTGTTCTTTACTTGTTTTTTGTCCAAAGCTTTAACTGTCCTACCGAAAAGGTGATATTCCTCTCAATCTATAAACCTCCCGAATTTTAGATGAGTACTGGATTCAATTCTAAATCTCCAATAATGTCTAACTTTTTTACCAATTATATTAAGTGACACTCTCTAACTTCCTATTTAGTACATGGAATAAAATGAGTATGCGTGGAAAGCTTATATATCTACCTAATATAGTAGATAATATCAATAGCATAAAAATTCTTTAAAACGCAGGACTTTCTGAACTTACCATTCAAAATATCTTGAAATGTCTAAACTCAAAATGCAAAAACGTAGTACAATATCAACTCACAAAAGGACCTATCCACACGCCACCATAAGCTTCCACGCGCCTCCTAGAGTCCTGTCACATAGGCCACAAGTGTGCCACATTCTCCTCTATTGATGTCTTCAGGCTCCCACGGTCGATATATGTTTGTATCTAGCTACCAATGTCTTCTAACTAATGGTGTTGCTCTCCTATGATCATCGACATTGCTGTCCTTCAACCACCGTGTATCGCTAACTGGCGGTGTTTATCTCATTTAGGCAATCATTAAGCCATTGATCTTCTACTGATGTACCCATCCCACCAGTATAACCATTATCCTTCAGCCGTAATTATCGGTCTCTAGTCATTAATGAAGCTACTCTGTTGAAAACATATATAGATCCATCCATCAAAAACTTTTGGTTGTATTCTTGGATAATATTTAAATTTAGTCTTCCAATGATATTGATTGAAGTTTAATAAGTTACTTTTTTTTTTTAATTATTATTTAAGTAAGATGATATATTACTAAAAAGGAAGGGGAGAGTCATGCTCTAAAAAAAGTAGAGACAACAATGAGAGAATCGATTCATCAATTTTTTTACAAAAGACTCATGGAAAGATGGAATGGATGGATTGGAGTCCTCAATTTGAAGAAATACACGCCCAATGGACTAAATGATGAGCAAGCTCATTACATGATCGATAACAAAAAGAAAATTATGCAACAGAAAAATAGAAAAAAGGTTGCTTGGGAAAGTCTATGAGAGAATACTTTTGTAAAATAAAATAAAAAAACAAAAGTGAAGAAAAGGACATAAATTTTGAGAGTGGGAAAACAATGCGTGGGTTGGTATCAGAAATATTACAATGAGGGTCCAACAGCCCATAAAGTAGGGGAGATGGAGAGTGAGAGAGAGAGAGAGAGAGAGCCCAGTACCAAATGGGTAGACTGGTAACCAACCGTTAACTGCTTATTTATTATTTAAATGATAATTATATTCATTACTCCAATATCAAGGAACTTGTTGTCAACTTACCTAAACTTTTTTTTATTTTTTATAAATCCTATCCGTACATATTCTTGCACTCCAACTAGTTTATCACCTTTAACTAGAAGGGGAAATTTTCTTCTTAAAAAAAAATCCTGCTGTCTAAAGTTTTTTTTTCTTTTTTTTCTTTAAATGTGTTGTACTACATAGTTAAGCGGTTTAATGCTTACATAAATTTTACATACATTATCTCAAATGCATGTTTATATTTATATTTTCATTAATTTTTTAAAATTTAATTACTATTTTGGTTCCTAATGTTTATCTTATGTGTCAAAATAGTTCTTAACGTTTCAAAATATGTCAGTTTAGTTTCTATCATTTTGGTATTGTGTCAAAATAATTATTGTTGTTAAGTGGTGAATGGAAAAAAAATAACATGACTAACAGTAATATTAAATATTATTTTATACCACTCAAGCTCCCATGTGAACTGCCATATGTTTTTAACTTAAAAATTAAAAAATGAAACAGACCAAAAGGCAAAAACTTAACTAAAATCACAAACAAAGTTGGGATTGAAAACTTGAGATCCCTATAGGGACTTGATTGACTGAGATCATAATTAAAAAGATGCTACGAGTAAAGATATTATGCTCTTGAAACAAATAAGACTTGGATAAGTGTACAATTCCGTAGTGGTAAAGTTTCCATTGGTTGCAATTGGGTCTATAAAATCAAATACAAAGTCGATGGTTTGTTTGAGTGCTATAAGACGCGTCTTATGGCTAAAGGATTCAACTACAAGAATGTATCGATTATACTAAAACTTTTGCTCCCGTTTGAAAATTAACCACAGTTTGTTATTAAGCTGTTGCCAAAAATTTTGCAAGCAAATTGATTACATGTGCAAAACCAAAATGTGTTTCTTTTTGGTGATATACATGTAGAAGTCTACATGAAAATTACACCCGGATTTAGTAAAAAAGGGGAGTCAATCTTAATAAATCAATCTACAACTTATGCAAGCTTCACAACAATGTTTTGGAAAATTTTCTACTGCATTCCTTGATGTTGGATTTTTCTTAATCTCAAACCAATTATTCACTATTTACAAAGTTTTCTAATGATTCCCACACTTATATTTTAGTATATATAGACGAGATTATCATTACATGTGAAAATTCCTTTGAAGTGTCATGTCTACATGCTCAATTTCATATCAATATTGGCCTCTCTAACATACTTCTTGGGATTGAATTCCTTCGCTCTTTACAAGGTATTTGCTCTCCTTAGGATGCAGGTATGCTAGTAGCCAGATCCACCTCTTTCTTACAGAGCAAAATCAAATTGACAAAATATTGAGGACCAACTCCTTGAGGATTCAACACCCTATTGAAGACTCACTGATATTTAACAATTACCATACAAGGTATGTTGTCAATATTCGTATGGCATATTTGGAATACTATAATAAACGCTGTAATGTAATACCAATTCTTGTGGTTTAACTATTTTAAAGTTTGGTTATGTTTTTATTACAGAAAATAATCATTCCTTATGAATACCAATTTCTCTTTAAAATTATTATAATAGCTACTCCTTAGTGTCTATTTTGCATCAGCTTATAACTTCAACTTTTAGCTTTTATGCATAGTTTTTTAAAACCTCACTATTTCCCGTCTTATCTCACTTTTTCAACTTTTTTCAAGGTATAAGTATACTTTAGTACATTTGCAAAAAGTTTCAGCAAAAAGTTAGATAAGTTGTTCTCAAACGAACACTTAGTTGGTATAATAATTTATAAAATTAACATATTTCTAAATATACAAAATTTCTATATGCACATAACAATTATAAAAATAAAAAATCATTAAAAAATAACATCTCTCTCAAATTTAAAAAATATTATTTTTTAGGAAATATGATAGTATAGGTAAGAGCCCTATTGATTTGATTTGTTCTTCTAAAAGAAATAATAATTTGAACTGTGAACTAACTAATACAATTAAGTACTCCATTATAGAAATTTCTCAAAAAAAAAAAAAAAAGTACTCCATTATAGAAAATCATTTGAATTGATGGTATTAGTCAAATACTTCCTTCTATAAAATCATTATTGTGATTATATAATTGTGGGATTTGTGTAATGAATCTTTATATATATATATATATATATATATATATATATATATAAAAGAGCCCTATTTCCACCTATCAATTCCTTAACACCTTTTTTGAACAAAAATTTTCATTAATTTCTTAATACTCTTTAATTAAATATTGACATTTTTAATTTAGTGATGTAGCTAGGGTATGGGTTGGGTTTACTGACAAGTTGCACTAAACTCACTTGAATGATAACACGTGTCCAATAGTATAGCTGGACACTAGACCAAATCCAAGTCCAATGAAACTGTTTCTTAAATAAATAAATAAAATTCCAATGAAACTATATATGGTATAATTTTGCAATATATTTTGTAAAACTACCCAATAGTCACCTTTATTTTCAATTAAATAATAGTAGAATTAGAATGGTAAGTATCTGACCGAGTGTCTACTTGTTTACCATATATTATCCTTATGTCTTTAGATAAAATTAAAAAAAAAAAAAAATGTTGTATGGGGAACAATTTGGGATTGATTGTTAGTTTGATTCCCATATTTGTCCACATTAAAAGACAACAGATTTACTATGTCATAATAAAAAAAATTTTAAAAAAGGGAAGGATTATACTTGTACAACATTCATGATTCAACAACAAGACATAATAAAATAAACAAATTATAATTAGCAAATAAAACCAGAAAGTCGTTTTTAAGAAAGGAATAAAGAAAAGGGAAAGTGTGAAGTGTGAAGTGTGAAGTGTGAAGTGTGTCATTCAAATATCAAAGTCTCAATTTTGAATAGAGAGAGAGAGAGAGAGAGAGAGAGATAAGAAGAATTAGGATTTTGTTGTCACATGGCATTAGCATATGCCCACACACAGCCCACCCCACAACAACTCCCAAAAGCCTTTTACCACTTCAGCGACACAGGAAGATATATGAGGAGATAGATATATTTTTAGCATCTCCCTTTGGATTGATTTTCTCTTATATTTTATTATTTTTATAGTGACAAAAATATATGCTTTTTTTTGCTGATAGATACAAATTTCTAGCTCTCTCTCTCTCTCTCTCATATTTCTAGGTTCTTCTCTCTCCTCTCTCATCTCTCTCCCTATCTCTTTCTCTTTCTTTCTCTTTCCATTTCTCTCTCCTCTCTCCTCTCTCTTCTCTCTCTCTCTCTTTCTTTCTCTCTCTCCAGAAGGGGCAAAACCCTAAAGAGCCGTTTACACCCACCAAGTAAGTTTTCTCTCTCCTCTCTCCTTCTCTCTCTCGCTCTCTCTCTCACTATCTCTCTCTCCTTCTCTCTCTCTCTCTCTCTCACTTTCCAAATTTTGAATATATGGGTCCTTGTACTATTTAACCTGTCATTTGCATCCATTTTTTTTTCTTTTGTTTTCTCCTATGTATATGCTTAAAGCTTTAATTTTGAATATGAATATGTGATTCTTCTTCTTATGGCAGAGATCTAGAATTTTTTCAGTCTCAGATTTGATCTGTTAAAAATGGTTGTAAAGTTTAAATTATAGATCTACTTTATAGGTTTCTACATGGGTCTCGTTTGGATGATGAGAAAATGTAGGAAATGGAAAGGATTTGAATGTCAAAGTTTCCATTTTTATCGATGGGATCAAAGAATTTCCATTTTTGGGATCTGGGAAAATAGATAGCTTATCTCAACCGAGCTGGGTTTTAGGATTTGGCTCGGTTTGATTTGTGAGATCTTCATTTCCTGTGGATATGGATGGAGCTGAAGGAAAAAAGATACATTTTTCGATATATTTTTTTTCTTCATTTTCTCAGCAGCCAAACAGGGGCTTGATCTATCTTTTGATGGGGAGATCCAGTTGATGCTTTCCATTTTTTGTATTTAGCTTTAATGTTTATACTGCCTGATGATCCATCAGATTTGCCATATTAGATTATATGTTTGTTTTATATTCAATTTGTCTGTAATGAGATTTTCAATGGCAATTGGCAATCTTTGGTTCAAATGCTGTTAGTGGGTAACTGGAAACATAGCAAAGTTTGAATCTTTTGTGATTGATTTTGCTCAATGTGTAGTTGTCATGGATGATGATGCGTTGAATATGCGTAATTGGGGTTACTATGAACCATCCTTCAAAGGACATCTTGGTCTGCAGCTCATGTCAAGCATGGCAGACCGTGATTCGAAAAATTTTCTGCCTGGACGTGATCCTAATAGCATGATGGTTAACCCAGCAAATGGAACTTATCATCCTCGGGATTGTGTTGTTTCGGAAGCACCCGTCCCTATTAATTATGTGAGGGACAGTTGGGTAAACCAGAGAGATAAGTATCTCAATATGTTGCCTACCAATCCTAGTTATGCTGTTCTCCCAGATACTTCTGGAGCTCATTCATTACAGATGCTACAACCACCTGATCTGTCGAGGGATGAGAGGGTGGGTAGAATTGATGAGCCCCCTGTTAAAAAGGAAGGCGGCCAAATGAAGAAAAGGCAAGGTGCGAGTGCCCCAAAAGCCCCCAAAGCGAAAAAGCCTAGGAAACCAAGGGATAATGGCAATGCTTCTGTTCAACGTGTAAAGCCAGCAAAGAAGAATATGGATCTTGTCATAAATGGGATTGATATGGACATTTCGGGCATTCCTATTCCAGTTTGCTCTTGTACTGGAGCTCCTCAACAATGTTATCGGTGGGGATGTGGTGGTTGGCAGTCAGCTTGTTGTACGACAAATGTGTCTATGTATCCTTTGCCAATGAGTACCAAAAGGCGCGGTGCGAGGATAGCTGGACGGAAAATGAGTCAGGGTGCATTCAAGAAGGTATTGGAAAAACTTGCAGCTGAAGGTTATAACTTTGCTAACGCAATTGATCTGAGGACTCACTGGGCAAGACATGGTACCAACAAGTTTGTCACTATCAGGTAGAGATACATGGCTTGGTACCATTAATGGGATTGACATTGCATTTGGTCTGTTTCATCTGTATATATATCTATGGCCTTTGCAGAGATCTACTGGTTGCTATGTAGTCCAAGAATTTTTAGAGTTATGACACTTGTTTTTAAAATTTGGACAACTGGGTTACTTCCTTCTATTTTATTTTTAATGTTTCGGCTTATGTGATAAAGGCAACCAGTAGCTTCTGGCCATCAGATTTATGTTGAGAATTGTCATTTATTGAACGTTCTTTTTGGACAATGTACTTTCAGCTTTTAATTTAGTTTTGTCAAAGATTAGCAATTAACTGCTTTTTTCTTCATTTGTCTCCATAATGACATGCTATGATTTTTATTTCCTTGCACTTTTGTTTTTGGTGCACGCAGAGTATAATTTTTATGAATGGAATGTGCTTGATGTTGCATTTTTCTTATTGATGCCTAAGTTTAGAAGCAGGTGCTTTGTACTACTAGATATTACAACTCTATGTATTATGTTAAAAAGGTTTTCCTTCTCTCTGTCTCACTCTCAGGTTAAATTTGCCCAATTTTTTGTAGGATTAGAACCATTAGATTGTATACTTTATTACTTTATTTCAAGTGTGAAATTCATACTTTTTCCTCCTTATACCGATCATGTCTATTTTGATTGATTCCAATGGTATAGTTTGTCTAGATTGATGCAAGCATTACAGTTTAATGGTACTGCTATATTGTTGGACTGGGACGTGAAAAATCCTGATGGGTGGGTTGTGTTAAGTGGGAAACATATTCAACTCTAGGAATACCTTTATGTTTTTTGCACTTGTATTGCACTATATTTAACAATGCTCTTTGAAAAACGAAAAAAGCCACAGCTTAAATTGTTTTCCTGTTTTTTGTAATTTGTTGCATATGAGAAGTGTGCTTGTGAATACCTGGTGCTTGAACATGCACTTCAAGGTGTGTTCTTAATGCTGTGCTTCACATTGTGCACCTTGGAGCAGATTTTACTATGGCCTTGGAGAATTCTTTCATTTCTCACAATACGACACTAGGATTTGTTGAATCAATTGAAAATTGTCTCCAACTGTAGAGAAAATAAAATCAATTGGAATATCTCCTATTGCTTGTTTTGCTGTGTGAGCTTTTGTATTGGCAGAAATCTGGTAGTCTTCTCCTATGCATCTTTTGACTCAGGATTACTGAAGCCATGGTATAGGATCATAATAATTTTTCTGGTTGGATTATTGTTAATTTTTTCTTTTATTTTAGGAATTATATTGCTTGAGGATTTATAGGGTAAGCCTTTTATTAGTTGAATAACCATGTGCATTGAACAATTGCTTGTAATCTGAGTCTTTAAGAAGTGTTTGCCTTAGTAAAGCATATCACAGGTCCTTTTACAATTTTGATCCCTTGAGCCAAGGCAGTTGTAATCATTGGAATATTGGAACATTAAATCTACTTTCCATTGTTGGGTTAATTATGTCTCATTTCAATTTTGCGGAAGTACTTGTTAAATGGGGTGAAGAATTGCTAGTGTTTGTTGCTTACATTTTTTTTGATAAACTGTTTGTTGATTACATTATAAGCAAAGGACAAAAGTTTCATATATAGTATTTAGGACTAGTACAATGACGGTTGGGAGCGTGACAATTTAATGGTATCAGAGCTTAGGTTCTAATTTTGCATACCTTTGGTTAAGTTTGATCTATTGGGATTGATGGTGTTATAAGCAGTAGAGTTTTTATATTGGTGGATTGCTTTGGATCCTCATGTTAAGGTCTGATTTGTCTTCTAGTTTGGATTGTTGTCTCTGTTAAGTTCTCGATCGGTAGAGATTGACATGAATTTTGTTATTAGAGAGGCAGTCACTGTTTTGAGCTATGGTTTGCTTTTTAGAAGTTTGAGATCCTAATTTGTGGACTTGGAGATTATTTAACATTCTAGGGGGTAAGGTTTTCGATTGCAGTTTACATGAAGTTGAAGAATTAGATCTTCCAATAGGAGAGAATTTGTGATCTTGTAGATTGTAAGAGCATCCACAGCAATGGTGCTAAAAAGCCATATTAGTATTTTTTGCTCCTCAAATACCTAAAAACTAGTTTGCAACAGTGGAGCTATAGGTAAAATTTTTACCTATTCAGCTACAGTGCTCATCTATAAATAGATGAGCACTGTAGCTCCAAAGCTAAAAAAAATAATATATTTTATTTAACTTCTCTCTTTTCTATTAAATTATTCTCTTTCTCTCTCTCTTCCTTCTCTATCTTTTCTCTCTTTCTTTTTGTCAGACTCAGAATCTTAGCCCTCTCTCTTCTTTTCACGTGATCGGCGATGGCGTGGGTCGGTGGGTTTCGTGGATGGCGTGATCGGCGATGGCGTGGGTCGGTGGGTTTCGTGGATGGCGTGATCGGCGATGGCGTGGGTCAGTGGGTCAGCAATGGCGTGATCGGTGATGACTGGTCTGGTTCGACCGGTGGTCTGGGTTTGATGGTGGGTTTTTTGTCTCTTGGTCTTGTTTCTTCTCTCTCAATCAAGCTCAGATGGTGGGTTTAATGGTGGTCTGGGGTGCTAACTCAACACTCTTGGTCTGAAAATCAAGCTCAGATCTGTTGGATTTTTGGCAGTGGTTGTGGGTGGTCTTGGCTTGTTAGTTGTTGTGGGGTGGTTGTTCTTGGTTGGCAGTATTTGTGGATTATGCTGTTTGTAGAGTTTTTATTTAATAGTAGGATGTATTATTTTATTGTAGTAGATATATTATTTTATTGTGTTGAAAGCTAAAATAGATCCACTGCTGTAGTATGTGTGTAGGTAAAATAGATAAAGTAACTTTTTATGGTGCCAAAAAGCTAAAAATATAGCTCCACTGCTGTGGATGCTTTAAGAATGCTATGATTAGTGGTATAAGTAAATTGATGCAATGACTCAAACTTTGATAAGATGTTGAC
The DNA here is from genome assembly GCA_030021035.2 of Notholithocarpus densiflorus. Classification (NCBI taxonomy): domain Eukaryota; kingdom Viridiplantae; phylum Streptophyta; class Magnoliopsida; order Fagales; family Fagaceae; genus Notholithocarpus; species Notholithocarpus densiflorus. The sequence goes on along the minus strand of JARYZH020000006.1, from coordinate 1,784,089 downwards.
CGTTGGATTCAGCATTAGCCGTGCGTTTGGATTGGGTGTTTTACCCAATCCGCTCGTTTTGCATTTATTAGTGGGTCCATGGGTACTGTTTACTTTTCCACCAAACTCAACAAAACACAAATTTCTAGGTAAATTTAGGTCCTACAACACTATTTACACATTTAAAAACTATTTTGCTATAGTGTTTTCAGCAATAAGTTTTCAATTTTCGGCAAATAAGCAGTATCTAAACATACCTTATATTTCAATACGAAAGAAAGTTGTCTTTTTTTTTTTTTTTTTTTTTTTTTTTGTTTTTGGAAATTGTTGTTATGGATAGGTATAATCGTCTGTTGCATCTTAAATTCAACATTGACGTATTTTACTATTTTAGGACCCTTTTTTTGGGTACCTAAAGGGTAGAAATGCTCTGAGTCCATTCCAATCGCATTTGATGATTATGTATGATTGGTCTATAAGAGTGACACTAATAGTTCCATATTAACTAAGGTAGTGTTTACTGTTTATTTGTTATTTGGGGTGTCCTTGAGAATTTCTGTATACGAACTTAGAGGAAAAACAAAACCAAAAAAAAAAAAAACATAATGGTTCCTAAACTCAGGAATGGATGTATCAAATAAGCTAAAGGTGTAGAAACAAGTGGAATACCAATGCAAATAGAGTAATTGTATGGAATGCCATAATTGTATGTAATCCTTCTTTTTGGATATTAGGTGGAATTCTATCGAATTTTCATGGTAAGCTTGGAATTCCCTTTGAGTTTGGATCCTTGCATTTTAGTCGGGATTGATCTTTAGGCATCGACGGATAAGTCACAACTTGAGAGGGGTGGAAATTGTGGGATTAAGTCTCAAGTTATTAGAAGTTGGGGCTCTTATTAGTTATAGGATTGGAATCTCTAGCCTCCAAATATTATTGTGTATCAATATTTTTGAATACCATTTTAATTTGTCTATTAGAATGAAACATTTCTATAATGGCCAATTTCAACATACCATTTTGAGGTTAACGCTAAAGTTATATATATATATATATATATATATGAATATATATATATATTTATATTACCAAATTTATATCTAAATCTATGTCACATGATATTATATCATATCAAATTATTAATTCAAAATCAAATAATGCACATTCTTAATATAAACTTTACATAAAATAAATATATTACATGTCATATATATGAGTAAGAAAAAAAGATTAATGAAGAAAAAAATCATGTCAGATGTGAGTAAAGGATACAAGAAAAACACATTATTAAAGGAAAATAATAATAAAATTTCATATGTGATTGAAGTGAAAAAAAAATGGTTTTAGGAAAAAAAATAATGATTTGTATCACCATACCATGTGGAATTTAGTGGTGATAGGGAACATTTTGACCAAAACTAGATAAATCTAATACATGAGAGTTGTCATGTCGCCAAGAAGTCGTTACATACCTATGAGTCGTTAGGTACCCTTTCTGACACCTTGTGATGCAAGTATGTAACTTACCTAGTGCTTACTCTTCTAAGATGCCATGGTAACGGACGAGTAGGGCTGTAAATGAACCAAACTAATCATGAACAACTTGGGCTCGGCTTGATATAAAACTTGTTCATGTTTGTTTGTTTATAAATAAGCCAAACTTGAGCCTTAGTTTTAGGCTTGTTTAATAAACAAGCCGAGCCTAAGCAAAAAAATTTATTCACGAACAAGCTTGTGAGCTATTAGGCTTAATACAACACAATTCAAACATAGACTCATTTATAAGCTTATATATGTTAGCTAAATATACCCATTACATATATCTTAATAATGACATGGCCAACATGGGACCACTACCCATTACCTTAATATTTTCTTTCCCTCTAAACTGACCAAGAACCACTTTAGACTATAGTTACATTTAAAAATAAATTAATTAATTAAGTTGACCACATATGATCCTTCCCTATCAATCATCTAAAGTAAAGTTATGAAATATATTAGCATTTTCTTATTCATAATAGTTACAAACAAGTATTGTTTTGGTTCTTCACCTTCTAACGTGAATGTAAAAATTGTATTTTGAATCATTGCTAAAACTATAGACAGAGAATGATGAATGAATGAATTTAATTGTATAAAATTTTAATTTGAATAATGGCTAATCATAAGTAGGACTAAATGCATGATAAAATGAGTATACTATTTGATTCAATGGTGATTGGGGGGACCATCTATTTTATACAAACTTGGATCAAGCATGTATAATTTTGTGAAAGAAACCAAAGTTTTGATTATATAGGGGAAATTACACTTTACCACCCTAAACTATGCTCTATATTACACTTTGCACCCTAAACTATTCGAATGCACAATTTTGCACCATAAATTATGACATTTTTTACACTTTGCACCCTGCCATTAGTTTTATTGTTAAGTTGGATATGAAGCATATGACTTGCACATGCGTTGCTAAGTGGCATGAACTTAAAAAACCAACCACCCCCCCCCCCCCCCACCCCTTCCCAATCAATTAAAAACAAACCTTCTATTTTTTTCTAGTTCACTCTCATGCGTATCAGGTATCAACCCCTCTCCAGAATCCCTGCAACCCTAAATCCACAAATCAAAATCATCTTTGGCATCATCACTGCTCCACCACTGCAACACCTCCTAATGAAATAATTGCAAATCAGAGCTAGTAGAACTCAACATAATCTTAAAATCTTGCTCAGGTTTCAACTACTTAAACATTGACTTATCTCCCACTTTGAGTCTTTTTCTTTTCCCTTAAGTTTCTGGTGCCTTGATAAACCTTGTAACTATCTAACACCTTGACTATTCTAAATTAATTTTCTGACCCAAAAACCATAATAAAAAAACTATCCTGTAAAATCACTCAAGTGATCTATCCTTAGATCTTTTCTTTTGTTTAAGAGTATTAAGTACAACTGATGGAGCAATGATAGAGATGATTTTGATTTTGGGATTTTGGGTTGCTGGGATTTTGATTTGGGAGAGGGGCTGATACTGATACTAGACATGGCAAAACAGGTCAGAATTTTCTGACCTGACCCAACCCAACCCGAACCTGATTTTTTTGACCCAAAGCAAAAATGGGTTGACCCATGACCCGACCCATGTTTTTGTGGGTTAACCCGATCCGACTCGCGACCCGACTTGTGACTTGAACCATTTTTTAAAACTTTTTATTTGATAAAAAAAAAAATTAAGACAATATTGGTTTAATTGTTTATTGTGAGATTCAAGGAAACAATTGATACATTTACATAATTGCATGAAAATGAATTGAAAGATGAATGGTTGAGCATTCTATAATGAGCAAAGATTTTTAGCTATCAAATAGCCAAGTACATGACAAGATAATCTGGTTACAATAGAGTAAAAAACATAGATGTAAAGTTGTGATTTCCAACTATGTTATGTTGGCTGTAATTCCGTGCCAAATTTGATTTTAATTTCTTCAATCATTTTCCCTGTATATATGTGGGATTAATTGTAAGGGATGAGTGTGAGAGATTGGTGAAGACTCAAGCTTCAAAGAATGTACAAGTGGATTACGTGACTGGCTCTCGACTGTCTCGCGAGAAGCTTACCCGCGAAAATAGCTACGTATAGAGCACATAACTGGAAGACGAAGAGTCGCGCCAGACTGTACTTTTCACGAGTATCTCGCGGGTAAGGCCAACCCACAAAGGACCTGTGAAACATTTTGTTTGGGAAAAAGTTATGTTTTGCTTTACCATGTTTTTACACACTATATATACCCTCATTACTCACAAATTGTGGGGAGTGCTTTTTAGAGAGAAAACCTTAGAAAACACACTTGAAAGTTAGAGGTTGTCACATCCACAATCATCTACACATTTCCTTGTGGTTTTTCTCAACTCCTACCTTTTCATCTTTATATCTTTGAGAGGTTGCTAGCCCAAACACTTACCACACCATACTGAGTGTAAAGTGAGATTTTGGTGCTACTGGGAAGCATTGGAAGAAGCCATTCATTGGCAGATGCAATCGGGCTGAATTGCGGGATTCGAAAAGCTAGAGAAGACAAGACTCCGAGAAGTCAATTGGTAGCAGGAGCTTGGAGGGCTCAAGTACATGTGATAGACTGGGCTTGGAGGGTCTTTTGTAATTCGTGTACTCCAACTTTATTCTCTAGTGGATCAATTTCGACTTGGAGAGTCGCGGAGAGGTTTTTCACTGAGTTCTTCGGTTTCCTCTTCGATAATACGTCTCGGTGTTATCTTATATTTGCATCTCTCTTCCCTACTCTTTAAGCTTTCATTTTATTGTTGATGATGGATGAATATGGCTTAGAATAGTGTTATCGATTCAATGCACTTATATACTCTTGTTCCACACTTAGTCTAAGTTAGAGTAAAAGCAATCTAGCCATAATTTTTAATTGGGGGTCTTAACAAGCTCTTGTGTTTTAGCACAAATTCGATCTTTCAATAGATTTAAAATTGTAGACATGTGTGAGAAACATTCATAAGTGTGAAAATAGTGAAGCCAAAGTATTAAATTAGCATAAATTATGAATACTTAGACCTATTTTTTAACAATTTCTATCCAAAATAAATAGCTTTTCAAAATAAATTATGATATTTCTTAGAGTGTGTGTTACTTAACAATGATATGATATTCATAAAAGATACCATATATAAATAAGTAAACAATCAAACTTTAATGTATATTCTCAAATTGAAATAGAGTGCCAACCATAATTAATAATAAATTACAATTTTTTTTTTTCAAGATTGTAAATTTCTTATATGTTTTTATTCTTTGTCAAATAAGTTATCCAATAAATCATTTGTAATTTTGTTTTATATTTTGGGATGTTGATATTGTGTAGAAATAAAATTTGTGTATTTGTTTTACTTATCTTTGTGTTATTTTGTTTTAGTTAGCAATGTTGGGATTTGTATAATTTTAAAATTATTGAATAAGTATTAATAAGTTTAATTGAGTTCATTCTTAATATAAGTGGTGAATTCAAAGTAATGTATTTTACATTAAGTAATTTGTTGCATGACTTTCCAAATGACAAATACATATTGTTTTCTTCACACAAAAAAAATTCATGTGAAAAATACGGGTCAACCCGACTCGACCCGACCCGCAACCCGATTGACCCGAACCCATTTTTAACCCGCTTAAAATGACTCGTTTTTGAACCGCAACCTGTTTGACCCAACCTGACCTGCCCGTTTGCCATGTCTAACTAATACACACAAGAAAAAAGAAAAAGAAAAAGAAAACTTTTTAATTGATTGGGAAGAGGGGGTTTTTGGTCTTTTAATTTTGTGTCACTTAAGCAACGCATGTGCAAGTCATGTGCTTCATAGTTCCATCTAACTTAATAGTAAATTTAACAGCGGGGTGCAAAGTGTAATGAGGGTCATAGTTTAGGGTGTAAAGTATAATATGGGGTATAGTTTAGGGTGGTAAAGTGTAATTTTTCTTTATATAAATATATATATAAATATATATATATATATATATATATTGAACTGTAATTTATAATATTTAATTTTGGATAATTTGACTATGATTTGGACCTAGGCAATTTGATGTAATTTTTTTGAGGATAATTGTTAGTTTTTAAGAAGGCCGTGCGCATTTGTAGGGTGAAAACTTTAGAAACATGCGGCCGTTGTCGCATGCCTAGCTTTTGTTTGGGTTGGGAGCGTGGAAGTTTTACCACTCCTCTTACTACTAAACTTAGAAGGTGTTCCCATCGAAACAGACTTCAATCTATACAAGGAAGAAGACCCACCTCTAGATTCGTAAGTCTTTTATGGCATCCAACATCACACACCTTAAGCTTGTTTTTATAACAGTTGTAGGAAGCTAAATTGTGATCCCTCCCTCACGATGACGCACTCATATCGCGAACCCATTACCTTGACTTTAATATCACTTTTTGGACTATGAGATGTACCACTATACCTAAAAACCAATTGGTGATAAGGAAGATACATTCAAGTTTTTTATAGCATTTAGCATCACCTCTTGCGAGCTTGTTTTTAGAGCAGTCGTACGGAGCCGAATTGTGACACCCCAACAATATGCAAAATTGCCCAATAAATACTAGTAAACGTTGAGTAAACCCAAGCGGAAACAGTTAGTGACTCGTAATGGGTTGTGGCAAGTCAAGATAGGCTGCAACGAGCCTTAAAGGGCAATTGCGACAAAGAGAGAAAAATTCAACTGGTGGCAGACATTTTCTTAGGGCATTTGAGAGAGAGAGAGAGAGAGAGAGAGAGAGAGAGATTTCATTAAAAAATTATTTTTCATTTATTAAAAATGTATGTAAATTTTTTTAATAAAATATTAGGAAAATTTTGAAATTATGTCATTTTAAAGAGGTTTCATGGCAGTTTTTTTAACAGAATGGACGAAAGTCACGAAATGACCACATTTGACAATAAATATGAACTTAAAGGACCAAATAATAAAAAAATTGAAACTTAAAGTACTAGAATGACAATTAACCAAACTTTAAGGGTTTAACTACTGCAAATACTCTAACATCCTCCTGCAAAAGAATGGTTCATGGAGAAAGCATGAGCTTGTATCAAAGTCGAAGAAATTCGAACGAAGCTAGACACTTGTTTAGTATGCTAGCTAGTCTTTTGTGGAGATGAACTGGAGCTATAAGTCATTTTAAACTGATGTAAAACAGACTGCCATGGCCTTCTTGGACTCTCAGGCGCGCCTGAAATCAACGCGCAAGGCAAAAAGGCACTAGTAGAAATCATATGCCTCGGAGTTGGAATCGCATAAAATTTGGCAGGCTGAAGTGAAACGGTCTTCTGAGCAATAGTCGTAGGTTTGCCACAATGTACCCCTTGAAAATGGCGAATTCCTTCATTTAGGTCCTAAAAATTGTGATTTTGCCGTTTATAGTAATATTTATTTCTTTAATAACTTTTTGCTCAAAAGTCAGAATAAGGTCCTGCTTGTTTTGGGATGACTTTTAAGGTTAGTAGTTTATGATTCTACATTTAACTCAATCTTGCTAGTTTGGGTAAATTTTGGTATTTTGTCACCTAATCGCGTAATTAATGCAAATTAGGGTTTTAGATGTTTTTCTTAATATTTATATGTTTTGTAGCCATCAGAGGCAAATTAGACTATTATTAATAAATATAAGGCATAGGGGTACCCTTATGCCTTGAGCACAAGCTTATAAGACATAGGGGGGGCGCTTCTCTAGGCGATGTGGGACAAGCTTCCCATGTCAACTAGGGGACAAAGCCGTGAGGACATTGCCTAAGCATGCCACCCGAAGGGTCGGACGTTGCAAAGCATGCCCAAAGCGGACAAATAGATTGTATACCCTACAAAAATGCGCTTTTGAGGGCAGTGCCCATCTCAAGTATTGTCCGCTTTGGGCATGCTTGCAACGTCCGACCCTTTGGGTGGCATGCTTCGCAACGTCCGCACGATTTTGTTGCCAACACCTGAGTGCAAGGCACGCCTCTACCACTCAGGTGATCTTTTGAGGGCAATGCCCATCTCAAGTATTGTCCGCTTTAGGCATGCTTGCAACATCCGACCCTTTGGGTGGCATGCCACCTGAGTGGTAGAGGCGTGCCTTGCACTCAGGTGTTGGCAACAAAACCGTGCGGACGTTGCGAAGCATGCCACCTAAAGGGTCGGACGTTGCAAAGCATGCCCAAAGCGGACAAATAGATTGTATACCCTACATAAACGTTTTGTCAAATTACGCGATAAGGAATCGAAAAAAGTCTAGTTTTTATCTCCTTGTGGATTCAGTGAAATCCCTCGTGGATTCGAGGTTTACTACTAAAAACTAACAGTTTAGTTTCTGTTTCATCAAAGAGGACATCGTGTGTGCTTTATTTAGACTTCCGCGACATCACAAACAACCCGTTCTCTATTAAAGTTGAAGTCCACTTTTTTTTTTTCTTTTTTGAGATCAAGTTGAAGTCCACTTCAATGTTCTTAGTATGGACATGAGAGACCGATTTTAAAGCAAGATAAAATGCACTACTATTATTAATTACACCAAATAGTAAGAATAAAGGGGAGACAAAAGCTCAAGTCACGGAGAACCATGCAAAGCCAAACCAATTCAACAACACACATTGTTAAAGAGCTGTATTTAGCTTTTGTTGAGAGAATCATGATACAATACTCTGTTTCTTGGACATCTAGATTATAGGATTGGGTCCAAGGAAAATAACGAAATCAGTAGGGGAGCTACAATCAGAAGGATCCCCATCCCAATCAACATCGGTGAAAGCATAATTACACTGATGGAAAAAGAACCTCAAGAATTTTATTGTCAATTTGAAGTCCTAAAAAGTTTCATAGAAGACCCACATCTTTAACTTCAAATGTAGACGCAATATAAGAGATTAAGAGATAAGAGAATCAATTGTAGAAGGAACATTCCTAGTTATTGTGTAAAAGATAATTATGGATGAGTCTGCAAGTGATGCAACAAAGTCAAGAACTTGAAGATGAAGATATGAGGATCAAGGAGAAGCTGTTGATGGTTATTTAAAGGGGAAAGTGATTTCATCAAATACAACATATTCCGTGAAGCATAAAAACGATTAGATTGAGGATCAAAACATTGGTAACCAAGTAACACACTTTCAGTTGAATGAAGATGAAGTTTGTGACTAGGATAAGGAATCGAAAAAATGTGCACTCAAAAGACTTAAAGGTAAGATAATCGGGGATAGCGCCATATAACTTTTGCCAAGGAGAAATATACTAATGACTATGAGAAGATAGATGATTTACGAGGAAAACAAACTGTTAAAAAGGCATAGTGCCAAAAATGAAGAGGTAAGGACGATGATTGAGAGATAAGTGTATATGTGCACCGTCCACAATATTTCGATGTTTCTTTTAGCCATTCCATTTTGCTGGTTGGTGTGAGATGAGTGTATGCATTGGTGAAAGAACACAAATTTTGAAAATCTATATTGTTGTATTCACCTCCACAATTTTCACATAAGATTTTGGCATCGTTAACAAGTAGATTCTCCATATATAGCATAACATTCTTACAATGTATAGAGAAAAGAACTAGGGTTTTTCTTTTTAAAGGAAGGAACCAAGTAAAACATTGTATAATCATCTACAAAATGACATATATGGTACTTGTTAGAGATATATTAACTAATTGGCATAGGCCCAAGTCTAATTCTACTTTGTGTGTAAGCCAAGTCTCCTACTTGTACTAGAAGTCTATTCGTCTAGGGTTTAATCTACTATATATATCCATGTTATGGTTAATTGTAACATAAGATTTGTACTACACTCTAATATATTATTGATGTAACCCTTTAGGGTTTCTTTCGTAGATGTAAACCGTTAGGCTGAACCACATAACTTACATGTGTTATTGTGTTCTTACTTAATGCTTCCGCTTCCGCATCCATACTAGCATATTCAAAATTGTGTATCAATGCTGATGAGCTAATATATCTCTAACAGTACTAAATACCATTCAAAGACATAACAGAAGCAGGGCCCCAAACGTCACTCTGTACAATATCTAAGGGCATTATGGTTTTAGAATGAGACACAAAATACATTAGATATGTCATTTTTTTTTCCTTGAATACAATGTTTATAACAAGATAGAGACTCTAAAGTTGAACATGTAGATATTCATGTAGCTTATGAACATTAAATAAAATCTTTTCCTACGTATAGCATTGCTATGATAATACTGATATGAAACAACTTGAATTTTTTTTTTTTTTTTAAAGGAAAAACCGAAAATTTTGACGAAATTCTCTTTCCACGATAATGAAAAAATGATCAAATATTGACAAATCTCATGTATCCTGAAAGGGAAAGCAGATCTCATGATATCAAGTTCTAGACATTAATTAAATCAGGAATGTCTTGATTAGAAGAAGCAGGTACAAACGTTACTAATGCATTTGAAGAGGCTGTAGTAGTATTGCTTCTAACATCATAGGAACTCCCTCCCCAATCAGACATTAAATTGTCTTCAAAAAGCTCCCATTTATCTGTAATTATTGTCCTCAAAATTCTCTTTGACTCCCTTTGTTCAACAATGTCACCATTTCCTTTCACCACAATGGCCTTGTCCTCCTGTGGCATGACCATTCCATCTATGCTCTTCCTCTTGGGAACCCCATCAATTATTCTCTCAAGATCTTTAATGTCTTCTTCCGGGACTTGCTCAACCTTTGGGAACTCGGTTGCATTAAGAACACCAATGTACTTGCAAAATTCAAAATGCCGAGTGAGTTCTCCACTTTGCTCTCTTGCCTTTTGAAGAATTCTAAGCGCCATTGACGCTTCAACCTTCCCGCCATCCTCGTATATCCTTAACAAAGCATGCGCCATCCCACTGCAAAACCTGCTGTAAACATCGTAAATCTCCACGACTGCACATTCCATAGCTTCAAGAATGAGAGTCACAATCATAGTCTCAGCCGGTGGCTTGATTTGAAGCAGCATGTCAAGCAAAGATTGCCATTTCTGTAACCTTGTAAGCTCATCCACCAGCGGTTCCTCCATTTGTTTCAAACGTAGTCCTCTTTGTACCTTCATCTCTGCCGCTAAGAAAGCAGACTTTTGGTCCAGAAATAGAAAATAAGCACGAATGAAAACATTGTAACCCACTACCTTGTCTTGTTTGGAATGAGCATCAGAGAAACTTGATAGATCAAATGGTAACCTGCCAATCATTTGTACGCCTGGGGTTTTGCAATGGAAAATGCCATGCATGAGCATTAAACCCTTTAAGGCCACAACCCAATTCCGAGTCTTTTCCATACGCGTAGATAACCCCCACATTAAAGGTTTCACATAAATGGGAGAGGTACGTACCCATTGAAAGACCCTTTGAGAGTTCTTGTAATCAAGGTAGGATTCATCATGGCTTGTGGCCTTGATGATCACTGCTTCAAGATCAGGGTTGCGATATGCTGACCTCCTTGATATGCTTGCGATCAATATGCTATTCCTATCTTTCAAAGCTCCGGCTGCCTTTTTCCACAGCCTCATTTATTTTGTTTCTTCTCTATTGTTTCCCCCACAAGCTTGTGACTTTGAACTATATTTGCTCCTCACATCATGACAGCCTGAAATTGAACGTGCTTGCCTTACTATTATAAATAAATAAATAAATAACCCAATAGAAAAAAAAAAAAAAAAAAACACTAATATTGCCGGCCAAAATAAGCTATACTTGTTTATTGAGGATGATCGATGATGTGCTGTACTATTGGTTTTCCAATTTTATTCTTGTTATAAATTTATTTGGACTTCTAAGTTCTAACATGTTAAGACTTTGTCAAGGTTGTTATGATGTCATGGTTGACGCGCTTTTGCATTGGGGACAAGCTTGCATGCTGAGTGAATCAAGGCTAGTTTTGTGGGAGCAAATTAAGCATCATTTCTGTTTCACTACTTAATATAAATTCATTTCATTACTCCTATAGTCATATTAAATATTACAACTCTAAATTTCTATCATTTAAAATTAGAGATTAAATTCTGTAAGTACGTAATGTAAAACTCATGTTTTACCCTTCTAATCCTAATATGCCACATCGTCTTATCACATATTTAAGAATAAGTATAACCACACTCAATCAATTCTAATACCCATATATAAATCTAACCAAATTGGAAGTTTATTGAGATGTTATTAAGAGTGGTAGGATGTATTGAATTTTAAGTAAAATGTCGATGTGACAATCTCTTATTGGATGATGTAAAACATGGGTTTAGACTTTTAAAATTATTTTAATGATGTAAAAATCAATTCTAAAAAATAAAATTATAACAGTTAATTAATAGATTCTCTCTATTTTAAGTTACCATAGGTTGAAACTCACTAAAAAAATTTAATGAAGTGGAGCTAGTTGTTTCATCAGTTTTTGCAGGAATTCTCTTCTCTCTTTTCTGTTTTTGGTTTATTTCCTTATGCCATTTTTAAGGAAGACATATGTTGCAAATTTCTCTTATATTTGTATTTTGTTAAAAATATGACGAGTTCCGTTGACTAACTAAAATGAGAAATTATGGATTGAATTTGAAACTACCTCGCAGTAGAAGGAAAAGTTCAATGAACTACTAGTTTTTATTTTTGTTTTACATTATTAATTAGGATTTTCTAAAGGTAAATTTATTAGTAAAGTTCTTACATATCCAATTACTTCATCTTGATCGATTGATCGAGAATCCTTATTCTCAACAAGCCCATTTAGTCGGCTATTTAAGTGGGATTTTATGCCCCGATGCAAACATATATATGGGCGCATAAGAATCAATCAAAAGGAAGTTTTTGGAGAGCTTGTGCAGTACCACACCAAAAGAAGTCCTAAACCTCAACATTACCACTTCTGAGTGTTCTTTAAGTTAATCTAGAGTTTGGTTTTTTGACTTGGCGATCAAAGCTAAAGAAATGGTAACTTCCTTGTATTATAGTAGAGAAGATCAAAAAAGCACATATTATAAGTCCAAGGTGTTTGGAACAGTGTGAGATCACATCTGTAAGTTCGACTATATATAGGTAGGAATTAGAGATAGGGTTTTATTTAAATTGTACTAAATTTGATTCTAAAAGTGGATTTTTCTTTGGGCTGGGGTTGGTAGTAATCCTCATAGATTTTTGTTTTTCCTTTTTTCTTTTCGATTCGTCAATTGGTTTTTCACTTTGTCAACAAATTACTGCGTTAACCAAAATTCCATTGAATAGCATAATTGGTTAATTTAATCAAGTTGGGTTAGTTCCACTAAAATCAATCAATGAAGTCTATACTATCCTTTCAATTGGTATCAGAGCATGGTTAACTCTAAGGTAATATTTAGTTCATGAGTTGATCATTAACCCTTGTTATCAATAGATTATGGTTAGCTTCTCTGCATGCCATTGCACTTTTATGACGGTAATTATGCATATGGGAAATTGCGTATGAGAGCCTTTGTAAAATTCATAGATGAAAAAGTGTAGTTAGTAATAGAGAAAGTTGGACCAAGCCCATAACCTCCAAGACTGAATGGTCCACAAAATAGTTAGTAGTAGCTAACTTAAATAGTAAAGCCTCAAATGAAATTTTCATGGTTGTATATCTAGAGTAATTTTTAAGTATTCTTGAATTACGGAGAATGGTATTCCCTCCTCTCACATTCATGGTAGGATCCACTCATTAAATTTATGGTAGGATCTACCATGAATGTGGAGAAGGGAGCACCATTTTTCCGTGCTCCGAAAGTACTTAAGAATTTTCCGTATATCCAAAAGAGTTTAGAAGGATTTCCAACGAGAAAGTTACTAAGATAGCTTAAACAATCTTAAAGACCACCCATGAAAGTACCATAGCTATAAAGTTAGCGTTGTTTTAAGGAATTTTATCAAGGGCCAGATTTTTTTTTTTTTTTTTTTTTTTCAATTTATTTAGCTTGTTGCTTGATAAAATTTGTGATTAATGCTAAGTGTAGCTAAAAATTTATATTTCTCAATTTTCCAGATTTGGTTGGGTAAAAGGAGAAATACAAGGGCCAGATTTTTTTTTTTTAGTTCATTTTGTTAGAAAAATAAAAATAAAATAAATATTTGGCCCATGCAGGTCTCGAACCTGCGACCTTCGCGTTATTAGCACGACGCTCTAACCAACTGAGCTAATAGGCCAATTGCTATAGGGTTTTGAAATATTTATACCTATCATAGTGTTTAATTACCAAATAAGATTTCATTTCCAAACTTGGTTTATGTTATTATTGAACAAGCTTGATCTTGTTTACTAGCAACTTGATTAACTCATTTCTTACCCATATATAATAAAATCATGACTAAAATTTCTTATTCCTTCACAAATCTATGAATGTTAATAAGAATCAATGAACTATTTATACTATCAATATATTATAAATAAAAACTTGGTATTATATGCCTAGTTACAAACATACTTATTCCATTTCCAAGTCTATATAAGTATATTTTTGACATATATAAATATAAAAATAAAATACTTATATATAGTTAAAAATAAAATACTTATATATATATATATATATATATATATATATATATCCCCTTTTGGACCTATGTGTAAATTCATACATTAACTTCATAGTTAATGTTATAAACACGTGGTCCTAAAGCAAATGGCTTGGGAAATTGCATCCTTTTAAAATAAGTCTCCAAAAGATTTCTCCAAAAATGATAGTTTTCAAAAAGCTTTTTCTAAAGAATGGGTTTCCACTAATAAATGTTTTTAAGGCTTTTTAAATCGAAAACTCATGAGAATTTTGTTCTTTTCCCTTCTAGGGAATTTTTCAAATCAAAACTCATGAGAATTTTTATCTCTTCCCTTCTAGGAAATTTTTTTCCAATCAAAAACTCATGGGATTTTCATCATTTTCCTTGTAGGGAATTTTCCAAAATACAAAACCCGTGAGATTTTCATCATTTCCCTTTTAGGGAATTTTCTAAAAATCAAAACTCATGAGAATTTTTACCCTTTTCCTTTAGGAAAATTTTCAAACTATCAGCTAGCTCATGAGATTTTTACTAAAACCCTTCTAGGGAATTTTCCAAATTCAAAAACACATGAGATTTTCACAAAAATCCTTTTAAGGAATTTTTCTAGATTAAAAACTCATGGGAATTTTATTTTGAGTTTTTTAAAATGTGATGCTTAGCCCATGGCTTAAATTCATTAAGTCCATGAGCTTCCTAAAAAAGCCAAACAAAAACACCCCCCCCCCTCTTTTTAAACTAGCGTCTTGCCTTCTTTTTCTTTTAACATGAGAATAAATGTGATTATTTATTTAAAAAGCGTCAAATATATTATCTGGCACTTTTACTTTGAATAATTCATATTTTAACATGTCATCTTAGTATACATTATACATGTCATCCTTTTTCATGTCATCCTAAGATAGATTATACATGTCATCATAGTATAGATTACACGTGTCATTCTAGGATAGATTATGCATGTCATCCTCACATGCCATTCATCCTAGGATAGATTACTTGTCTTTACCTTTGTTTCATTTTATTTCACATGTGTATGCATACCTTTTTATCTTCCAAAATGCTAAATGTTTTAATAGTTATTTAAATGGTTCAAATATACTATTCTTTTGAATAGGCGCTGTGGAGTGTCTAACACCTTCCCCGCACGTAATTGAACTTCCGAATCTATAATTTATGGTTTGAAACGTTCTTTTATTTTCTATTTTAGTTTAGAAGCCCTACGGTTTTCTTAGTTAAATTTAGAAAATAAAATTGATTAAAATTTGGTGATCAATCACACTTTCGAATTCTAATAATTGGTGGAAACTCCTTAAAATGAACATAGGTAAAACTATTTACTCACATACACCCCACTCTAGTGTTGTACATGTAGAAATACGGCTTGAATTTAAGGACTTTTTAAGCACATACATGATCTATATGGGAGTAATTCCACTATAAGTGGATTCACTTGTTTTTTGCCTAGTTTAAATTGAACTAAGACTTCTTGTTTTGGATGACTTGTCATTTGGTGGAGGTATACTTGAATTGAATCTCTTTTCATGTGGTGAAGGAGACTTGTTCTCATATTAGTCTTGGAATTCTACTTGAATTTGGAGTCCAACATGAGATTGATTTGATTTAGCCGACCTTGAGAGACAACCATGTGATTTAGAGTTATACTTGGAGTAGACTTTGTCTTTTGCTTAGATTTGTATGGTGCACGTGGACACAAGGAAATTGCATTACAAATTATATTGCTTGAAGGACTTGCATCTTTGCCGACTTGAATATCCTACATAAACAGAGTGTGTTGCGGCAAATTTAGAGTTTTGTGTGTGTGAGAAAAAGAGGCTTTCTCTTGGTTTGGTTATTTGATATTTATGGGTTGCAATTTGGAATAGTGAGGGAGGTTTGTTGCTGCTTGGTTTTGGTTCTGCAGTTTGGTGATTTACTCTCTCTTGGTGTGTTGCAACTATTAAATTTGATTTGTGGCTCTCTCTTTTGGTTTGTGCGCAATTCGCATTTGGTATTTGTGAACCTTTGGTTCTTTGGTTTTGTATTTGTGAGAGAGATCTATCTGGGTGTATTTGGGATTTGGGTTTGTAAGAGTGCCTCTACACCAATTTGTATTATCCCAAATTTGTTATAATAAAATTTGTTCGTCGTTGCCCGTGGATATAGGCTATTGCCGAACCATGTAAATCTTGGTATTTTGTTTCTATTTTCTTTTAGATTAATTTTCTTCGTTCCTATTATTTCTTGGGAGATCTTTCACAAGCCTAAAATATTTTCACAATCAATTTTGATAATTTTGAGCTTTCGCTATTTTACAATAAAACTGGTATCAGAGCCAAGGTTTGTTACCTAGGCATTTAAATGTGTTCTCTTTGGAAATTTTGGTGATTGGTTCATGGATCTGAGTTTTAGGGAGAAAGATGTCAGGTGATTCTTCTATAAAATCTTCTGCGAATTCCTCTAGAAAAACTTTGGCAGAGTCTTTTGCAAAACCTTTGGCTATTAAGATGATAGTTTCTAATGCCAAATTTGAAGTAGAGAAATTTGATGGAACGAATAACTTTGGCACGTGGCAATGTGAAGTTATGGATGTCTTGGTCCAACAAGAGTTGGATATTACTTTGGAAGACAAACCTGAAGGAATGTCAGACAATGATTGGGAAAGAATAGAGAGACAAGCTTTGGCACCATTCGTTTGTGTTTGGCTAAGAATCAAAAATATTTTGTTATGAGGGGGACAAAGGCTAAAGAGTTTTGGAAGAAATTGGAGGACAAGTATATGACTGAGAGTGTGGAGAATCGTCTTTACTTGAAGTAAAAGCTCTTATGTTTCCAATATCGTATAGGTATTTCTATGTCTGAGCACTTTAATGATTACAATAAAATACTTGTTGATTTGCAAACTTTGGATGTTTATATTAGCAGTGAGGATAAAGCTCTCTTGTTGTTGAATTCATTGCCTGATACTTATGATCATCTAATTACAACACTACTGTATGGAAAAGATGAGATTAAGTTCGATGATGTGTCCAATGCTTTGACTAATAATGACTATCGTAAGAAAGATAAGCAAATTCAAAGGGACACGATGACTGAGGCTTTGATTGTTAATGACATGTCTAATGATAAGAAACTTGAGAAAGATGAGTGTGCCTATTGTCACAAAAAGGTGCATTGGAAGAAAGATTGTCCCTTATTGCAAAACAAGGACAAGAAGGATTCTAATGCAAATGTAGCACATGATTGGGATGAGGATTTTGATTTTGCATTGACTAGTTCATCATTTGTTTGCCATTCAAGTGAGTGGGTTTTGGATTCAGCTTGCACCCTCCATATGTGTCCGAAGAATGAATAGTTTTACAACTTAGAAGAGTCGGAACTTGATTCAGTCATCAAGGGTAATGATCAAATCTGTGAGATTTTGGGGAAAGGTAAAATCAAGCTGAAACTGCATGATGGAATAGTTCGTTTTCTAAATGAGGTTCGATATGTACTTGACTTGAAGAGGAACCTCATCTCAGTTGGTTTATCAGAATCCAAGGATTTCAAAATTACTATGGAGAATGGAACTCTAAGGTACTACATGGTGCTTTGGTAGTGATGATGGCCACACGTCGAAGGAACATGTATTTCCTTAAATGGTGTATTGTTGTAGGTGGAACAACCACAATTTTTGATACAAATGGGGAGGTTACTTTAGACACTATTAGACTTTTGGAGCATGCCAATGATAATAATTTGTTTAAGAGCGCCAAGAACTACAATTTTGAAATTTGTGAGCCTTGTGCTTTGGATTGGCAAAATAGGGTCAAGTTTGGTATAGTAGTTCATCATACTAAGGGTATGCTTGATTCTGTACACACTGATGTATGAGAGCCTACTGAGGTTGCTTCTTTTGGAGGTAGGAATCATGATGTTAATTTTGGTGGTGACATGGTTATTAAGCCTTTGCACAAGTTCAAGTGTTGCTTGGACTTGTTCGGTATTTGCAATTTGAATTAGCCCATAGGGACTTTGGTGGTGGCAACGGAGAAGTATCATTTGTGGTGATATGCACTTGTTTGGACTTTGTTTTTTGGATTTGGCACCATCTTTGGGTGCATTTGGCGTCCATTGGCGCATTTGGAAGCCGTTTTTGGATAATTTGCAATTTGTTCTTTTGGTTACGCTCTAATTTGATTTAGCACTTTGCATTTGTGGTTTGGTAGATGTCTTGTCAAGATAGAGACTTGTTAAGGATTTGTATTTGGAGATCTACAAATTTAATTTGTTAGGTTTGATGGAATTCAAGCCAAGTTGGAGATTTGTAGAGATATGGCTTGAATTTATGGGCTTTTTTATGCACATACATGATCTATATGGGAGTAATTCCACTATAAGTGGATTCACTTGTTTTTTGCCTAGTTTAAATTGAACTAGGACTCTTTGTTTTGGATGACTTGTCATTTGGTGAAGGTCTACTTGAATTGGATCTCTTTTCACGTGGTGAAGGAGACTTGTTCTCATATTAGTCTTGGAATTCTACTTGACTTTGGAGTCCAACATGAGATTGATTTGATTTAGCCGACCTTGAGAGACAGCCATGTGATTTAGAGTTATACTTGGAGTAGATTTTGTCTTTTTCTTGGATTAGTATGGTGCACGTAGACATGAGGAAATTGCATTACAAATTCTATTTCTTGAAAGACTTGCATCTTTGCCGACTTGAATATCCTATATAAACAGAGTGTGTTGCGGCAAATTTAGAGTTTTGTGTGAATGAGAAAAATAGGCTTTCTCTTGGTTTGGTTATTGGATATTTATGGGTTGCAATTTGGAATAGTGAGAGAGGTTTGTTGCTGCTTGGTTTTGGTTCTGCAGTTTGGTGATTTACTCTCTCTTGGTGTGTGCTCAATTCACAGTTTGATTTGTGGCTCTCTCTTTTGGTTTGTGCGCAATTCGCATTTGGTATTTGGTATTCCTATTTGGTATTTATGAACTTTTGGTTCTTTGGTTTTGTATTTGTGAAAGAGAGCTATTTGGGTGTATTTGGGATTTGGGTTTGTGAGAGTGCTTCTACACCAATTTGTATTATCCCAAATCTATTATAGTGAAATTTGTTCATCGTCGCCCGTGGATATAGGCTATTGTTGAACCACGTAAATCTTGGTGTTTTGTGTCTATTTTCTTTTGCATTAATTTTCTTCGTTCCTATTATTTCTTTGGAGATCTTTTACAAGCCTAAAATATTTTCACAATAAATATTGATAATTTTGAGCCTTCGCTATTTTACAACAATACACATGTCACACACTTGTTTATTTTTGTAAACACCACTAATATCACCAAGCAAAAACATCCCATGACATGGAACATCGTTGAACTCTATGAGAATCCAGATATGACACATACTCTTTCAAACTTTTTCAAGTTAAATGCTAGCAAAAGACATGCTAGTGAGAAAAGGGCTTAGACCAAGGCATAAGAACCTGTGCTTTTGCTTAGTGAGTTGATTAAGGCTTTCAGATTTTTAACTTAGTTCCAAATGAATGTGAATTCCTCTCATCCTTTGCGTCATCATTCGAGGAATAAAGCCACATCATCTACACAGCCTATGCCACGTGAACTGTGGGTAAAGAAAGCTTCTGAGACTTTATTGTCTCCTTGTTATCCACTATTAAAATTTATTCAAGTTTTAGTTGGACTTTGTTGCTTTAACTCCTTTTGTGTGTCTTCATGCATCATCATCCATGTTAGTAGTTTAAAGCGTCTAAGAGTAGTTTCTGTTTGTTTTGCAGTTTAGCTTATGTCTTTGTTTTAATGTAGCTTATTTTCATAGTTTTTTTTTCTACTTTTGTTTTTGTTGGGATTAAATGGAAAACAACAAAAAATGAAAAAGAGAAAATTACAAAAACAGTGTGTATACTAAGTATAAGTACCTTTGGTTGGCCATAGAATACTTCATCTATGAGACTATGACCATGTACCATCATTAGTCTAACCTTGCACTTATTACACTAACTGAAGGCATCATGTGTGATCTTATCACTTGGCTAGACTGTGTACTAGACACTCTAGAGAGAAATGTTTAAATGACTATTCAACTGTTAAGTGTTTTTTTTCTTAAATACATTACCCTTATGCTTATAGATAAAGTCAGGCAATTAGTCAAGCATCATATGTTACCTTATCACTTGGTTAGACTATGTACTAGACACTCTAAGGAGAAAGGTTTAAATGACTATCATACTGTTATGTGTTTTTTTCTTAAATACATTACCCTTTTGCTTATAGATAAAGTCGATGCACAAAATATAGGTAAAAGGTGAGCATTGTATAATAAATAAATAAATAAATAAAGTAGTAATAATGGTACTTGAACATAAAACTATACATCTTATGTATGTGCCTTAGGTATAGCACATAGTAAGAGAAAGTCATATGATATTACTCACAAAGAGGATAGCATCGATTAAGTCCTTGTGGTATAAGGTGTGCGTTTCATTTGATTGGTTTCTTGTATATGCCTAAACCACCTCACAAATATTTTGTAACTAGCTCATTAGCATGCTTCTCACACTTCACACAGGCTTTGCTAGTTATGCCACATCTCGTATGTGCCATTTAATTGATCAATGGATGTTACGTATGCCTTCTGACTAGTTGAACTTAATGTGATAAAGTTTGTGCTTTAGAGAGTATCAAGAAAATGAGATTGTCAATGTCATAATTTTGAGTCAAAATTGCATAAGCATAGCATAAATTTCATGCATTTTGCATCTTATTCAAAACCGTAAACCATTATGTCAATTCTACATAATTTTTTCATTTCTAGGATTCATCCTCGATTCCTCCTTAACCAATCAAAATAGTTGTCGTTTTCCTAAAGTTTTTTGGTTTTTTAATCGCTTTTGAACATGTCTTGATTGATTAAACATTTCCTCGATCAATTCTTGATTCCAACTATAACAAATGAGCTTAGTAGGGCCACAATCCTAGAAGTTTTTTATTTTTTGATCAAGCCTCGATGTCTCTCGAACGATCAGGTCTCAAGATTTTAAAAGCCTTAAGCCCCCTTCTTGGTCATTTAAACAGTTTGCTTTTGCAATCTTTTTTGCCTCTCTCTTGACACCAAGGCCATCGATCATCCCAAACTTATTTATCAAGCCAAAATTCTTCAGTTTACTTGAATTAAAATATAAGGTATTTTCTTGAACTAAAATCCTTTTTTAATTTTCATGCCTTTCATGTTTTAAATTTTAGGGTTTTATATACATAGAAATTCTAAATTTGCATTAGATGAAAATTTTGAGTTAAGATTTCAATTTTTTGAGATATTGGGATTATCTAAAGGTAGTGTGTACTACCCATTGTACTCAAATGTAAAAAAATTGGGAAAATTCATGTTCCCCAAGTTCTCCACATGTTTGTGGTTTATATATGCATGTGAGGTGTATGATAAATGCCTCAGTGAAGGATTTTTGGTTTTATACCAATTTTGTGTTGCTTCATTGCATCATATTCACATAGGTTAGGGCATGCATAGTGTTTTCATGCATTATGGGACATTTAGTGGTTTTTGCTTTGAGTGAAAATTGAGTTGTATTTAACCATATACTCATGCAATTCTATACCTTTGAATTTCATTTCATTTCATTTAAAGTTTTCTAATAGCACCTAGAAAATCCACTCATTCACACTGAGCCATAATTATCTCCTCCATATGACCGCCATCTATTTAGGGATAGAGAGGCAAGATGTGAGCATGCCGAAGTTCTTGTGCTTCATCGTATATAGGTGAGTGTGAGATAAGACTAAATGAACTTGAACATACCATGGTCCCCCACATCTTTAGATTGAAATAGTGGTTGTCATTATGTACCATTCTTCCTTCCCTTCCAAGCTACATGATCTTTGATTTTGCTTCAACATCTACAATTGTGATACCTTTAATAGTTGTTTTCATGTATGTATATGTGGTACAACGTACTATATGACCCTTGATCTTATGCCTACTGCCCTTAAGATACCTAGAGTTAAAAACTCTCATTTCTCATTCTTCAATGAAGACGAACCCTCTCATAACCAAATACTAACTCTTTATAGAGGTCGTACTTCCAAGTGGACATCCAGTCCAAATGTGCACACTTCCTAATTTTTTATGGAAGTCTCCTTAAGAACAAAATTATGTGCCACACCATTTGTCCTATGTCCCATATCAACATGTTCACAGTAGCTTATGCTACCATGCTTTATGCCTTATTCATTGATGTCCCCATTGATCTTCCTAAGGTCATTTGTAAATCCTTTATGGATTGTCACTACAATTCAAATAAGAGGTTTGTGTTCTCACAACCTATGATCATCACTCAGATTCTACGCCACTTAACTGTATTTATTTTTCCTAAGTTTGACTCTTTTAAACTCATGTCTACAATCAATCGTTGCACCCTTGCTCTCATAGGCACTCAGAGCAAGTCCTCTAAAAACAAAGCGTCCACTTCCCATGCTACTAATGAGGAGGATGAGATACTTACTGAGGAAGATGTTGCATATGTTGCTATTGAGTCTGATTGTGATGAAATTCCTACTACAACTTCTACACCAATGATAGACTTGATGATCCATGTCTAGGATGTACCAGATGCTTTAAGTTCAATTTCTAAAAACTTAGGATGTCATCTTGGACGAATTGACAAATATTATAAGCAAGCTATCTAGTCTTGAGTGTCAATTTCCACCCCATTTAAATGATCAGTGATTGCCCTATGTCAATCATGACTAAAATGGTAGTGATAGAATAGGGTGAGAATGATATGTTTTAAGATATTTTTGTTAGGGAACCTTTTTTTTTATGTAATTAACTTATGGGGAGAAGTTATTTATTTTTGCTTTATTAATACACTAGCTTGTAACCCCATGCATATGCATGGATACACTTAAAGATATACAATAAGATGCATAATATAATTCCTATATATATATATATATATAATTTAAATACTATTGATAGTCATTTTTATATTTTGTTAACTCTTTAAAAAAATTTGTAAGGATATAATTAAGTATAAAATGTAAATTGTCCATGTTATTTATTTATTTATTATTGTGAATCACTTTCTTTCTTTTTTTTTACGATTCATTTACTCTAAACTCTTTGATTTTTGTACTTAATAACTCACTTAGATGAATATTTATGATCTGGTCCCACATTTGATTCTAAAAGTAAGAAATAAAACTCTTTAAGAATAAATAATTTAAGACACATGGCGCAAAATTGGAACCCTAATTTGGAATTCTAATTTGAGTTTCTCTCAACTTCACCTATTATTATTATTATTATTATTATTATTATTATTATTATTATTATTATATTTGCTATTTGGTAGCCATTTATTGTTCTATTTGTACAAAAGGTACTATATTTGTTTTTTGGATATCAAACTTTGTGCTTATTTTGCACAATCTTCAGTTCGTATCTAGTTTTGTTTGACATTGCTATGCTTATATTGAAAAATTATTGCATCGTGAATCCTGTTTATATTATAAGTTGTCTTGAGCTAAATAAATTTATGTTGTCATTGTTTTTCACATGATGCACGTAATGTGTTTGCTTAGTGTTTGTAGAAAGACAAGTGTAAAATTTATCAATTCTTATTGTTTTAGTTCGTTTTGTGGCTTTTAAGATTGAATGATCCTTGCTAATGTGTTGTTGTTGTTGTTTTTTTTTTTTTTTTTTTTTTTTTTTTTTTTTTGTGTGTAATTCAGTTTTTTGTAATCTTGGGTGTTTTATATTTACAATTATTGGATTTTTTTCCCAGACTGCCAATGGAGGAGATTGATAGGTGTCTTTTCTAGACTTTTGTTTTTCTATGTGTTTGAATCTCCTCATTTTCATATCTCAATCAAAGAAATTCTTCTCTGCACTCAGAGTAAAATTTTTTTATGTTTCAACTTCACTCTTTCTTCCGCTATTAATCTCAAATAGATTTTTCCTTTCTAGCTAGATGAAACTAGTGAGTGATTACTGTAGCTTCCTTTCCATATTATATGATAAAAAAAAAAAAAAAAAAAAAAAAAAAAAAAAAAAAAACAAGATTCGTAAATAAAAGATCGAAAGAAAATACATGATTAAGCGTGCATTCGGATAGCTGAAAAACTCCTGCGTTTTCAATGTTTTGCTTTTTTTGAGCTGGAGGTGGGTCCCTTTTCACTGTTCATGGGGCCCATTCACAAGAAAAAAACACAGCTTATTTTTCCGAAAATGCACCGTTTAGCAACGGTAATATTTTGAAATATTAAGCTTTCTCTTCAGCTAGCGATGTGTATCTTGCAAGATCTTCATTCTTCAATTCTGGCAGCCCGACCTCCTCATCAATGCCCCAACTTCTTCCTCTTCAATGCTCTTAGATTTTACATCTACCCACCAACTACCCAAATATATGCTTCACATCTGATACACAAACTACGTTCTTCCTTTATTCTGACAAACCTACCAACAGCCACTCTTTTCTTCCTTTATTCGAGCAAACTCTTACCGATGATTTTCTTGGCTGTGAGAGAAAATCAACCACAAAACTGATGCTGCCATTGTGAAGGAGAGATGCCGATGTTGTCGGTGAGTTGTATTTAAATTTTTTATATTTTGATGTGTCAGTGTGTTTTCCCTTTTTGTTGGGTGTAGCTAAATTTTGCATTGACAAAATATCAATGGAATTGTGTGGGTTTGTTTGTGGGTTTCGTATTTTTGTGTGACTTATCTATGGGTTTCTCTCTATTTCATTTAATTATGTGGGTTTGTCTTTCCGTCTTTGTTTGTATTTGGATTGTGTGGGTTTCATTCGGATTTTTCTATGTGGGCTTGTATCTACCGGTAAAGTGTGCATAGCAATGTTGTTGTGGGTTTAAATTTTTTGAGTTATTTGTGAGGTTAGGTGAACTGGGTTGATTTAGTTTTGTAAAGATATTTTCGGAGATTTTATGTTTTTACAGTTCAAGTGGCTCTAATTGAAATGCAATTAACTATTTGATGAAATGCTTCTATGAGCTATCTATTATTGGCAATGTCCTTAGCCTTATCTTCCTTTAACCCCAATGTGATACATGGTAGCCCCCACACCAACTTGCTATTCGTGTTGATTTTCTATCATGTTTGTCTGATAATATGTAACATGTAATTACTTATCAACAATTTCATGCAATTGATATGTGAAAGGGACTAGCTAAGCCATTTACACAAGTAACGAAAGAATTGTTTAGCTGAAACCTTGTATGACCAAACTTTGCACAAATGCTTGATCCAGCATTGTTAGAATAGCTACACAATATGCATGATGCTAAGTAGTGGTTTGGGAAAAAAATTTATAATTTGAAGTATGTTTCATTCGCAGTTTGTTTGAGGCTTAATCATCAGCCATCACAGGGGCATTAGATTGTCCACCAGATAATAGCTAGGAAGGGGCTTTTTGCAAATAGAGAATTGGGTAGTTGGATTTAGAGAAACAGCTATAGAAACAGCTCCTCTACCTCTGCAGTAATAGCTACACAGTCTTCACAACATCCAAAAATATTTTCACACATCAATAGGAACAGTTCCATAGTAGGTAACTCTTTCATGATGATCTTAACAAGTACACAATTATAACTTTATTAAATTGTTACTCTTGTTTGTTGTATGTCTTTATGTACACAATGTTTATTTTTTATTTAGAGACTTATGTACACAATGTTACTTGGGCTGTTATTTAAATGAATGTGCAATAATGAAAATTTACCCACAACAATGGTGGTCTAATTAGGAAGGGTTAAAGGAACATGGCTTGGAAGGTGTTTGTGTTTTATATTGTAAAGTTGTAATTTACAAATATGTTTCTGTTGGCTTTTATTTCGTGCCAAATTTGATTGTAATTTTATTCAATCTGTTGTACCATGTATTTATTGTGGGATTTAATTGTAATGATTGTGTGAGAGAGAGAGAAAGTGTGTGAAGACTCAAGCAATTGAAGACTGAAGAGTTTTCGCGGGTAGCTTGCAACTAAGTATCCCTAGAAATGATGCATGTGCCCTGCACATGACTGGAATGCGAAGAGTCAAGACAGATGAAGACAGCTGTGTTTCGCGAGTAGCTCGCGGGTAAGGCCTTCCCGCGAGACACTCGCGAAACATTCTGTTTTGCCAGATTTTCCTATCTGATACACACTTTCTGTACCCACACTATATATACCCATATTACCCACAAATGTTGAGGAGTGCTTCTAAGAGAAAACCTTAGCCACAAACCTTGAGAGTTAGAGATTGTTATACCCACATATCTCTACACAATTGCTTGTGGATTTTCCTCAACTCCTACCTCTCCATTTTCATATCCTTGAGAGGTTGATAGCTCAAACACTTACCACACCCTTTCAGAGTGTTCAGTGAGGTTTTGGTGCTGCTGGGAAGCATTGGAAGAAGCCAAGGATGGCAGATGCAACATGGAGCTTGTTGCGGGATCCGGTAAGCTAAAGAAAACAAAGGTTCGGCGTAACCTCGTTGGAGGGTCTTCTGCTGTTCATGTATCACAACTTCATTCTCTAGTGGATTATTAATCGCTTGGAGGGCGGCGGAGAGGTTTTACGCCGAGGACTTCGGTTTCCTCTTCGATAATACATCGCTGTGTTTTTTTTGTGTTTGCATCTCTTTTCCCTTAATCTTTGCCATTTAATTTCTACTGTGGTTGTGATTTTATTTAGTTTAGATTATTTTATCAATTCTGTTTAAGCTTATCTTCATATTCCGAATATACATTGTTTGATAATAAGCTTGAATTGATAATTTATAATTTGGGGGTCTAAACGTTCAAGGTGTTTTACACACTAATTGAACATTCATATACCAATAATTGTTTTAGCATATGAACTATACAAAAGGATGCTTATGAGTATAGAATTTCTTTGTAGCCAAAATGGTTAAGGGGAAATCAAAGGATGTTGAATGAAAAGATGAGCGAACAAAGTGGAAAGATCCAATAGAACTAAAAGCCTTTTGTGATTTTTGTTCTGCTCAAGTCCTAGCAGGCAATAGGAGCAAAGGATCTTTGAAAAAGGAAAGGTATGATGAAGTGATAAAGTAGTTGAATGAAATGAACAAAGTGGTGACTCACCTGCAAGTTAAAAACAAATGGGATCATTTGAGAAGCCAATGGAAGGTATGGAAGCAGCTTTTTGAGCGTGAGATTGGGTTGGGTTATGATCCTGACACTGGGAAGATTGATGCAAGTGATGAATGGTGGGAAAGAAAGCTTAAGGTTAGTTTACTTTTGAGAATGTTGACAACCTCAATTTTCTACAACTAAGAAATAGTACTGTAACTATTGTTTGTAAACATGTAGGAATGTCCCAAAGCAAAACCGTTTCTTAAAAAAGGTTTACCGAATGCTGCTTCCATGGAAATCTTGTTTAAAGGCACGGTTACAACAGGAAAACATGCATGGACCCCAAGTGGTCAAATACCAAAGGAAAGCACCGAAGGTTCTGGAGACTCCTCTGATAGCAAAGAATTTGTTGACCTCCAATGTCAGTCCCCTATGGATGTTGACCCAATGGATGTTGAATGCCCATTATTGCCGAGAGCAGGACCGGAAATGAATAAGGGAAAAGGCTTGGCAAGAAATGTCCAACTCTTCAAAGGAATTCACAAGAAGCAAGGTAAAAAGCGTTTAGTTGTGCAAGAAATGTCTGACTCTTTGAAGAGTATGATAGATGTCATCTTTGAAAGTAAAAGTGTAAGTAAGAGTGTAAGTAAAAGTATAAGTAGTCCTGCACCATTTACTTTCGCAACAGCTATTGAGGTTCAAGCAGTTATGGACTTGGTGTTGAGTCTTCCTGGGGTGCAATCAGGTGATCACCTCCATATGTTCATCTCCATATTTTTCATGGAAAATCAAAATGAGATGCACATGTTTGCAACAAATAGGCATGATAAAACATTTCAGTTGATGTGACTAGAGAAACAGTACAAAAAAGGCCTGATCTTTGGTGAAGGAAAGGGGATTGTATTGAAGGGGTTGATTGGAATGGTGTTGTAGTAAGAGTTTCTCTATGTTGGTTTTGTAGTAAGATTTTTTCTATGCCACCCTATGATATACGCAGTCAAGAACGCATAATTATTGCTACAATGGTTCTTCATAATTTTATTAGAGCACATGAAGACAATGACCTTAGACAAGGGCTTTCTAGATGGGGCACATGTGAAAGTAAAGAGGGAGGTTATTACAATGAAATGGCACATGTGATCTCTTCTTTAGATGAACCTGAGATGAAAATGGTTTGGAACAATATCACAGCATCGATATGTGGGATGCCTCCATCCTAGGGCTTCCTTTGTTACTAATGTTATAATTACCATTCATATTATGGTTTTTTTTTTTTTGATCAAAATCTAAAAACTTGTGGTTAGAATTACCATTAACATTATGGTTTTTTTTTTGGTAACCATAATTGATGGCTTTGATGAAATATGTTTCTTAATTATGATACACAAACTTGATAGTAAATTAATATCTAAGACCAAAAAAAAATAGTTATTATTATTGTTGCTGTTGTTGTTGTTGTTGTTGGTAAATATTTGTCTTTCATATTTGGAAGTCACTTTGCATATTCAAGCATTAAAATAGGGTTCAAATTACACCAAAAAAAAAAAAAAATCCACAGTACTTTCAGCCAAAAAACAATCAGTTAGCTTTTAGATTATTTTGCTACAGTACTTTCAGCAATAAATTTTCAGTTTCAGCAAAATACACGAATCCATTATAAGGTTGGTTTATTAAACTTTTTGATTATTTTATTATATTACATATATAAATATAGCACGACGAAAATAAAGAACAATAAATAACACAAGGCTACAATCGCTTTTGATTCTATATATATTTAAAAAAAAAAAAAAAAAATTGAAGGATTTGAAATCTTTTTCAAATAATTAAGATTAGAAAAAGTTATGAAATTCAATTTTAGTTTTACATATCTTAATTTTTTTATTAACTGACTCCTTTGAAAAAATAAATAAAAACTAGCGAATCCGAAACAGTTAATTAAGAAGAAGAAAAAGATTTTTATTTATTTTTATGGAATATACATATCAATATTTATGGTTCATACCTTTCATTCTAGTTCTAATTCATATGTTACTAGGAGTGGGACTCCTACTTTTCCCGACGGCAACAAGAAATCTTCACCCTAAAGGGTTTACTTATGGATAATGAAACCTACCAAAGAACTACATGATATGTGCAAGATTTCTTCCCTCCCCGAATTTAAGCATCACAGATTGAAGTATTGGAAAATCCTTGTATGTACAATTAATTGAGTTGTAATGTTGATATTCAAGCGCAAGACCAAGTCCAAGATTCAACTTAAGCTAAGGCAATCTCATATTTCTCGACCACATCTCGATCTATAGAATTGAGACTCTTGATTCTTAGCAGGCCTATGAATTTGAATGTTTAAGCGGGAGTTCTTGCTCTGAATGCAAACATATATAAGGGCACATAAGAGTTAGGTAAAAAGTAGTTTTTTTGGGATAGGGTTTGTTGTATCACATTGAAAGAAACCCAAAACCTCAATATTCACCACTACCAAGTGTTCTTCATGAATATGGAGTTCAGTTGTTCAAGTTGGTGATCACACTTGAAACAACGGTAACTTCTATGTGTTATAATAAAGACAAATCTTTAATGTGATCCTTGAATTCATGGACATGATTCATGGAGAGAGGTCCATATCAAAAGAGTCCAAGGAGCTTGGAGCAATGTGGGGTCACAATTATAAGTTCTGCTGTAGGTAGCAATTAGAGATAGGACTCTATTTCAATTATAATAACTTTGATTCTAATAGTGAATTTTTCTTGCGACTGGCAGTAACCCTCGGAGTGGGTTTTTTTTTTCCCTTTAGATTCTATCCATTGGTTTTCACTTAGTCAACAAATCATTTTGTTATTTTACATGACTGCACATTAGTTTACTTTCTAATTTGTTCGTTGTGGCTTATTAATCAAAATCCCGTTGAATAGCATAACTGGGTTACATAATCCAGTTGGATTAATTCTATTAAAATCAATCAATAAGGTCTAAACTATCATTTCAATTAGTATCAGAGCGTTATAAACCTTAAGTTAGGATTTAGTTTCAGAGAGAGAGGGAGGATTTCCTGATTTTTAAATACTAGACCTGAAAATAAAATTCTTAAATGTTATTTAAAAATCATTTTATTAGTACAAGTTATTAAAAGTTTTAGTAAATTTTAATGATGTGCCATGCTTCTATTGCATTAGTTGTAAAGATTATAAGCTTATTTGGAACTTGAAGGCCACTTCACTAACAAAATTAATGGAGGGAGTAAATCCAAATGCTATGTAAGGTTAAGGGAGCATGTCAAAATTTTGAAACTTTAGCAAGTAAAATCAAAATCACCCCAAACATTAAGTGTGTAATTGGCCTGTTTGATAATGTTGTTTAAGTTTTTTGAAAATACGTGTAAGTGAAAAAGTGTTATGAAAATATATGTTGTATTGTTTAAATAATAAAAACTGTTATTTAAATACTCTTACCAAACACCCCCTTAGTCATTTTAAAAAATATACAACTATACTTTTATCAAATACAACCATACTTTTGTGTGCCTTACTTTTCAACTCCAATTAACTATGCTTTATTGACTACATATAAAAGCTAGTAAAAACCTATAAATTATAGGGATTTAGACTTAGCTATTGCATCTTACAGTTGCATGCACAATTATTATGAGAGAACAAATTGTAATTCACCCTTTTACCTTTCTACATTTTTAACTTTGTTAAAATATGAAAGAACAAATTTAAAAAGGCATAAAAGGGTAAAGTACACTCCCCCCCCCCCCCCCCCCTACCCCCTATCTAGTTCATTCACAATTTTCCTTCTAAACTATAAAATTGACTAATATCCCTCCTTAACTATTGGAAATAATTAAATACCCTCTACCCTTCTTCTTTTTTTGTTGCTATTAACACATAATGGAATCTTTTGATTCCTTTAATATTCCAAAGAAATGACTAAAATATCCTTGAGGGGAAATTGCAAATGACCCATAGTTAGGGAGGCAAAAGTACAAATAACACAATAATTAAAGGGAGTAATAAAAAATGACCCAACATTTTTGTATCATACCATTCAAAGAACCCACAAGATGCATTTTGTTTGTATTTACCATGACTGAAAACCCTTCTTCAAATCATAATGCACTATTGTTACATTCATTGTGGAGCTCGAGACAGTCATTAACATTCATTTTGCTAGCTTATACTATTGTTACTTGAATATGACATTTTCATATCTACCAAAAAACCATTATGCACTATCATACTACTTTTTAATTTCGGGATTTTGTTTCAAATTATGGGGGTTTTGTTTCAGATTTAGGATTGATGGCTTAAGCCATTTGTTTTGGTTGACTGATTTTGAGGTATCGGAATATTGGGGATTAGATTTTTCATAGTTAGTTTATAGTTTGAATGGTAGTTATTTGGGAAAATGTCCAAGCAAGTCAAAGTAGTATAATGGTGCATTCTCAAGGAATTGGTTTAGTCGCGGTAGTATAGTGATTCATAATGGTCTGGTTTGTAGGTGTGAAAATTTTATATTCAAGTAATAGGTATAAGTCAGCAAAGGAATGTTACTGTTTGTCTCAGAATCCACTGAAAACAATGTTCTTGAATGAGAATTTTAGAATGTTTTTTAGATGTAGTAAAAAAAAAAAATGTCTTGTGGGTTCTTGAATGGCATGATCCAAAAATGTTGGGTCATTTGCAATTCCACCCTTAACTATTAGGTCATTTGCAATTCCACAATGGTATTTTAGTAATATTGGTATGGAATATTAAAGGAATCAGAAGATTTTGTTATTTGTTAATTGCTAAACAAACAATAGGGAGTATTTGCCTATTTTCAATAATTAAGTAGGGACATTGCATGATTTTATAGTTTCATAAGAGAATTGTGAATGACCCAAAAGATAAAATAGGGAAAGTGTAAATTACCTCAAGTAAAAAGTTCAAAGATTAAAAATTTTCAAATCTAAATAGGCTTTTTAACTTTCATTCGAATGAACGAACACTGAAACATTGGATGAGGTATTGCATTGTTACCATTGTATGTAGAGACTCCAACATACGATATAGGTCACTTTACAATCAATTACATTGATATGAACAAACGGCTACTATAAAGTGTGTAAAGACAGGCCTCTATCTCGTGCTTTCCGCTCCGACACTCTTTGCTTTGCCTCTCATCTTTTTACTACAACAAGTGTATCCTGGCAAAGCAAAACATGATAACAGCTCAGCTCATGTATGTACCGCTATCCTACATTTTCCATCTTCTGCAAAACCAAGAAAAGCAGAAAGTAGGAGATTGTTAAGATTTTTTTCAACCAAATTGCTACTGTTTTTAAAGCAACAAAGTGAAAGGTAAAAAAAAAGCTCTCTCATTCTTATGGGTGAGAGATAGGGACCCAATAAAGAAAGGAAAAGGTTAAGAATAAAGTACTTCACAAAATCACAAAAAGAGGAAAATGGTGGGAATCTTTCTTCGTCGTCCACTGTGCAGTTGATCCCACAGCGCCACCTCTCTCTTACCCTCATTTCTACTCCTTTTCATGCTCACTTTATCTTTTCAGTTTTCCTTTCTCACTCTCTCTCTCTCTCTCTCTCTCTCTCTCTCTCTCACATACGGACAAAGTTGGATTTGTTCTGCTTCTCATTATGAACATTTCTATGGGATTTTCTTGTGAGGGTGATTATGTAAGTCTCTCTCTCTCTCTCACTCTCTCTCTCTCTCTCTCTCTCTCTTGTTTTCACAGCTATGGTATTACATTAGCTATCTTTTTATTTAAATATGCTTGTTATATGTGAATTTTACTTTAGTTTCATATGCTAAGTTGCTTCTTTTTTAGGATGCAAATGAAAGCGAAGTTCCACTGATAGATGAAAGCAGAGACGCAAGATACAGGGTTGGTATGGATTGGCACCATCTTGAGGTTGAAGTGGACATGGATTTCTGGCCAGTTGAACACCCAATGGAGCCACCGGATGAAGATCGACCAGTGAAATGTCCAATGCCTGATTCTTCTGTTATCAACGTAAGAATGTTTCAATAATTTTCGTTAAATTCAAGTTCCATTCATGTTTCATCCTTCATTCTTGGTTGGTTGTATTGATGTTACCCTAGAGCATGTGCCTTTTTGGTTCATTAGTCATGATATTTTTCTTTTTTGGTTCTTTAAATATCTCACATTTTAATGAATATTAATCCAACTAGCTCAGCTTTTCAGTCTCTTGGTAGCCTCCTTAAACTTGAGTTAAATCTCTCATCAGCATTTACGGCTATAGGATTATTGTAATTGGACAAAACTTAGGTAGGTACAATTTTGTATCTTACGTTTCCCAATTTAACGCCGTTGTTGCATTAAGCAACAAACCACGTGATTGAATTTATTGTCATTAGAAGAAAGATGACATTATGTTTTTGTATTTTTTTTTGTATTTTTTTTTTTTTTTTGCTAGAAAAAAAAATAGGTAGAGAGAGGTAACTTAAGTTGGTGTCTTTCACGTGATTGTATTAATAGTATAACCACATGATTGAATTTAATGGCAAAGTTAAGGTGTAGTTAGCAACTGTACCTAAGTTTTACTCGTCATTTGATAGGAAAAAAATAGTGTTGCATTATGGTTTTATATTTTTTTAATATATAATTTTTGGCTTTATGTGTTAGTTATATTTTCTTTTTTCAAGTAATATGATACTCCTCCTGTCCAATTATGCTCCCCTTTGATAAAGCACACATTTTAAGTTGGGATTGCTATATGTTTCTTTCCATTGCTACCCTTTGCTCCTTTACGAATTATGTTCTTTCGAAAGTAATAAATGTAATGCTAAATGGCAGTGTGAGAAAAGAATTTCATATGAACAGGAAGGAGGTGTGAATGAGAAAAGGTTTGGTGAAAGCTTGAGAAAAAGAGCAGAAGCGACTGTGCCAGCAGCTGTGAACAGACAAAGAGTGGTTGCTGTGGATGCAGAGCCTCCTGTTCGAGCAGTGCGAAAAAGGCACCACACTCTCACCCGTGGAGACTATATTATGACCCCTACAATGAGAACACCCCCTCTGCCTCCTCTCCCAAACCAGAACATTACCATCTTTCAAATGCTCCAGCAGTTTGACAAGTTTGAGTCTGAATAAACTATAATGAATGATTTGGTTCAAAACTTTGTTCGTATAAGCTTTTCTTAGCCCATTATTAGGAAGCCATGATACATTCATCTTGATTAGCAAATGGTGTAGCTGCTTCAGAACAAGAGAAATTCTAGATGTAGCAAGGAGTACTTTGTAATTCTACAGCTGTTTTGTTATCATATTTTGTATATTATCATCAGAACTTGTTGCAGCTTATATATTACTTATAATATGGCAAAGATTTTATGCTTAAATTTACATATATGAACATCAATCAGAACATCTCCGATTATGTATCCTAAGTCTTAGATAAATTCACCTATTGGAAGCTCAATCTTAATTAGATTATTTTTCTGTGCTGATGGTGAGACTCAAAAGGACCATGAGTTCAACTTCTTTTTCAGGTATAGCACCATTTTGTTTTCTGAAGAATAGGATAATTCTATACCCAGCTGGAAGGTAAATTTAGATTTAGTAGGAATGGCATTTATGACCAATGTCATTACCATTTAGATTTAGTTGAACCAATCTTCTTCATTTGAATTTGAAATGAAAATTAATCGTTTTTGAGGTTAAGGTTCAATTTTTATGAATTTGAAAGTGTACATAGTATCATCTCATTTAAAAATTAATTATCTTTTCTTATTTAATGAAATAAAATTTTAAATAATGTAATATTATACCCTCCTTTTAATTTAGAAAAAAGTAAATCTTCATCATAAAACAAACTCTCTCCATTGGCTCTTATTAAATGGAGATCGGGTATTTGTCGTTGGTTAAATATTGGTTAATTATGAAACTTTAAAAGCAATCAAAAAAGACTTCCCATGCATGACCAGCTTTCACCAAAATACATGCATTCTTGCCCCCATAATGTTTCCCATTAGGCAGCAGGGAGTTCAGGCACCTTGTAAATTATATCCCCCCCGCTAATGTGAAATTTCGTACATGCATGAATAACATATTTAATTTCTGTGCAATGAAGCCACCTAGAGAAGTAGCATCTGGTTATACCCTTTAGTAGATATTAGTTACGTGTTTTTTCGATTTAGGTGTCTCAATTTAATCA
Source organism: Notholithocarpus densiflorus (assembly GCA_030021035.2). Taxonomy (NCBI): domain Eukaryota; kingdom Viridiplantae; phylum Streptophyta; class Magnoliopsida; order Fagales; family Fagaceae; genus Notholithocarpus; species Notholithocarpus densiflorus. Next base: position 1,748,775 of record JARYZH020000006.1, on the reverse strand, counting down.
GACATTATTCAATCAAATCGCAATTTATGGTACAGGACAGTTTGACCATGCGGTTGATGATTCAAATATGGTATATGTGCATTTGTATCAATCCCTTCAAATTTTTTTAGCTAAAGTTGAATTAGATACCCATTTTTCTCCTCCTAGCTCCTACTGGAAAATGCTAATGCTAGCCTTTCTAATATACTCTCCAATAAACTCTTTTAACTCTTCAAATGAACAGCCCCACACCCTCAAAACCGCCCTTACGCACTCAAACCCACATAGCCAACAATCCCAAAACACCTAAAGCTACAAACGTCGAACCACATCGCCACCATGCCAACCACAACCGAAGGTTGCCATGTGAGTCGTACCCCGAGCTCACGCTACCATTGAATCGCTGCTTGAAAAGCCAACACTAAGCTTGAACGCCACCATGAGCTACCTAGTGAATCAAACTCGACCCAAGGTTTGCAAATTTGTGCATGCATGATGAGGCACAGAGCTGTTGTATAAAATATTAGGGAAAATATATTGTAGCAATTATACAAAAAGCAGCTAACACCTAATATGTTGGGTTGTTTTAACTTTTAAGGGGTAAAAAAAAGGTGTTTATAGTCTGTCGGGGCTGCCTTGATGGTCAAAGAACAATATATGCCTTTTGGCCTCTGTGATCATGAAGCATAGCCACGATTATTGAATTTCAAATTCCAATCATCTAAGTTTGAAATTAGTGGGTCCAGTCCCGCAATTTATTAACGATGATACACTCACGCCGGGATTTCCCACATCATGAGCCAGAAAAGACGTGAAGTCCTTACATAAACTAGACATTATTTGACAATATCAGACAAAGCATAACCTAAAAATAAGTTTTTTATTGTGAGGGACCCATAATCATACTAGTGTCAAATTTGTCTACTCTAATGATTCCTCAATAGGAAAAGTACAATCTATAGAATAGCTTAACTAGTGACCTCCGAGTTCTGTTCAAGTAGCCCCCCTTCCAGAGCCTATAGAAACCCTATAATTTACCACAAAATCACTGTTTTTTTCCTTTCCCCTTAATAAGTATAATCAATTTCACCTCAGATAAGGATGTTGAATATGCTTTAATAAATATAAAAATCTTCCGCTAATGTACATGTGTACATCGTGTAGATTCTTGGGGTACTATATGACTAGTACACATATTTTCAGCCAAAAAAAAAAAAAAATCATTCTACAAGGGAAATACAAAGTGCAACAGCCATGCCCAGTATCAGTGAGGTTATATGGATTGCTGTGCTTTTCAATGTTGTGTTGCTGTTGCTATTCATTTCTGCAAGCACTCCAGCTACTGCAATGTATATAAATCCACCGGCTGTGAATCCCTGCAAAAATGGCATTACTTTTAATCAAAACTGCTAAACTAAACCTCCAATGAACACATTACTTCACCAATTATTCTCACCTCAATGTAAGATGATTGCCCCGGATCTTGACCCCAGAGCAGAGCCTACAGCAAGAGCAGTAATTAGATTTCTCTTTCAAATCAATTGAGAAGCTATTAGAAGGACTTCCCCTGCCCTAGGAAGACAAACTCACCATTGCAGTTCCTACTAGTGCCACCAGTGCTGATAGGAAGTTGAAAAAGAGAGCTTTGGATACACTGAAACCAGACCTCACAAGAATACCAAAATCACCAACCTGCATAGTGTGGAGGAACAAAGCTATTTAACAACCAAGCACAAAAGAAAATAATTATTATTCTGAATAGAAATAATGAATGTGATTCGATGATGGATGAAAATAGCCTTACAGTATGCTACATGAATTAAAGATATATAAATTCCATAGTACAATATCACAAATCGAGAGAGAGAGAGAGAGAGGGGGGGAGGGGGGATGAGATGAATACAAAATGAGTTCTTCCTGTATGGCCAACTCACTGGAAGTGGAATATGAAACCAGCTAATCCAAGACAAGATGCAACTAACCAAAGGGACAGAAATTTACCTACCAGGGTTCAAATGCATTTTGTAGACATTACAACTGGACATTTAAGAAACTACAAGCTTCAACTCGGTTAAGAAGCCAATACCTTACACACTGATCAAACAAAGTTGGTATTAATTATTTTCCAAATTTGACAACAACAAAAAAAGGACTGAGAGAACACTCAAGAACAATATTGAAGATAACATACAAACAGTGTTGAAAACAAATCCTCCAAGTTTTAACAATCATGAAGATGTTAGAAATTCAAGAGGGGCTTTACAATTGGTGTATGGTACTTCATACAAGTCCATAAATAATATCAAATACCATATTGAGAGAGGTAAGCGTTTATGAGTCTTAAGTTTGACAAATATTGGTACATTCTATCAAGTGAACCCCAAACAATAAAACTGTGCAGAGTTACACTATAAATTTCAGCACCAACTCATTTAATGCTTTTAACTATGACCAAAACAAAGGAACACTCATTTAAAACTAGTTGAGCATACATTAAAGAGGAAGACCCAGAATCAAACAAATTACCCTTGATATATTGCCACAATCTGAGTAAAAACAAAAAGGCTAGTCACAATTGGAACTCGTAATCACTTGCATAGCCCAATGTGAGACTCCACACACACCCACAGAACACACTCATACAATCCACAATTTAAGGCATCATAATTTCCCCCACGTAAACCTCTAATGTCCTTTCAAGGCTCACAATACACTACAATGCCCACAAGCCACACAACATTATCAAGTTGATTCTGAAACCAATTTTCACAATCTGCAAAAGTACTAGCCACATCTTTGTTATACCTTAAAAGGACTAGTCATAAATGGAACTCCTTTTAATCACTTATATAGCCTAGATTGACCAGTGCAAGCACAAGTGTGCAAATTTAGACACTTAACACATGTCCGCACAGCACACATTCATACAAAACTACAATTTGGGGCACAATATATACATTTCAGCATCAAAAGTTTCAATCCTACCAATCAACAATCTCAATGTTCATTTTACGATAACTTTCATAAGTTCTCTACATTTCATATTTCTCTCCCTTATTTTATTATTCTTACAAAAATATTTCTAATTTCAACAAATATAGCCTTCGCCCTTGTCTCTCTATCTCTCCACCTTGCTTCTTAGGATTTGACATGAGCTTCACAATGTTTAAGTTCTTGTACAAATACTTTTCAAAGATTGAGAACCAAAAAAGCAACGATCCTTCAAAAATCTAAAAATAATTTTTTCATGATGAATAAATAATGACTATAATAAGACAAACTCAATCTATAATAAATGATGATCCCTGTTACTTATGTCGTTAGATTGCAGATCTAAGGGTTGCCTGTCCAGCATTCTGTCCAGGGAAACCATTGGCTTCGAGTACCCCTAGTCGGCTAGCAACTCCTCACTGGTGGTAAAGGATTGTGATGAGATGACTAAAGAGAGAAATAGTGAATGTAGTCATATGGTTATTAAGCCTAAGCAGAATCGGTAAGGAAGAAGATGTGATAAAGTACAACTTGTCCCAAAAGCTTAAGCTATTAGGAAAAAATGAATTTCATCATTTAGTCATTCTAACAAACCTCCCTCATTTGTTGGTCCAAACTACCCCTTAATACGTGGGAACCTACACAGGAACTTAAACTTTTTAATTGGTAGGTAAAGAGGAGACAAGGCTCAAACTTAGGACCACTTGCTTTGATACCATGATAAACTACCACTTGTCACGAAAGCTTAAATTGTTAAGAAGGGTAAATTTTATTATTTAAACATTATACTAAGAAAATGAAATAACAGGGTTGGAGTGTTTGGCTACAAGAAAGGTCATTTGAGTTGTTTGGCTTTTGTTCTATTTGGAATATTCTTTTTTTTTTTTTTTTTTATAAGTAATAAAGATGTATATTCAAAAACACTACCTCATGCATAAAGCCATAAGGCAGAAAAAAGATTACAAAAAAAGAAAAAAAAGATACTAATTACAAAGGAGAGAATCACTAGAGGTGAGTCCCCAAGCCCTAGACCAGTCAAAAAGGGAGTCACTGAAAAAGGCCAATAGCTGGTCGTCAGAGCTTTCCATATCCTCAAACGTCCTCTAATTTCACTCCCTCCAAAGACACCACATTAAGCACAATGGAGCTAAATTCCAAATGCTAGACGAATGCTTCCAAGCCAATTCCACCAACCAAAGAGAGTATTTGCAACCGATCTTTGCAAGACCCATGAAATTCCAAAAGATCTAAAAACCAAACTCCACAACCGGTAAGCCTTACCTCAATGAAGTAGCAAATGATCCACCGTCTCCCCATTACGACGACACATAATGCACCAGTCAACAAAATCCATCCCTCTACCCCTCAAATTGTCACCTGTAAGGATCTTATCCCAAACAGCAGTCCACACAAAGAAAGAAACACGCCAAGGAGCCTTAACCTTCCAAACACCTTTCCAAGGAAAGATAATGGGCAAGGGATCTCTTAACTTACTATAAAACGATTGGATATCAAAATCTCCATTTTTTGTCAACTTCCATCTCAAACAATCTCCATTCTCAATTGGAGGTAAATTAGAACCCGAAGTACGGTGAAATTCATCCACATCACCCATTTCCCAATCATTTGGTCTCCGAATGAAACGAACATCCCAATTTCTCCGTTCCTCTATCCCTAACCGTTCAAGAGAAGAAGCCACTGATGCCTCTTTATTGGAAGCAATCCTATACACAATCGGAAAGGTCAAATGGAGTGGAGAATCCCCACACCATTGATCTGTCCAAAGCTTCACTCTATCCCCCACCCCTACCTCAAACCGAATATTTTTGCTAAAAACCTCCCAACCCATTCGGATACTTCTCCACAAACCACACCCATGTACCCCCCTCTATCTAGATTGGAGGTCCATCCCCCCCCCCCCCCCCCCCAAAAAAAAAGAAAAAAGCTCTTCCCCAAACTTCAAAGCTACAACCCTTCTCCAAAGCCTTGTCTCCTCAACCCCAAACCGCCATAATCATTTCCCTAGCAAGGCTGTATTAAAAGTAGTTAATTTCCTTACTCCCAACCCACCATTTTCCATAGGTGCACACACCTTATCCCATCCCACCAAGTGTGTCTTGGAATTCCCCCACAAGTTATCCCTCTGCAACCTCTCAATTTTATTGGCCACAGGCATAGGGATAGTAAAAAGAGATAAAAAGTAAGTAGGAAGATTAGATAATGTACTCTTAAGCAACGTCAGTCTTCCACCTTTTGACAAATACAGCTTCTTCCACCAACTTAAGCTCAATTTTTAGTGTCTAATGGGACCACCACCCCCCCCCCCCCCCCCCCAATCTGCCCCATAGTCAGTACAAATAACATGTTTCCACAAGTGATCATTCTCTACCCCCAAATCTCCATGACTACTTCCCATACCAAGAAGGCTTTATTAAAAGTGCTCAACGTAAGAATCCCCAAACCAGCCTCCTTCAATGGGAAACAACTCCCCCCAATCCACCTAATGAAACTTAGGAACATCCCCTGTCCCTTCCTAAAAAAAGTCTCTTTGAATCTTTTTTGCAATATAAATTGGCATTAAGTGATCATAGATAGCTCATAAGAAGGCATCCAACCTTATGGCCCGACAGTGAGTCTAGAATCGTTACAAAATGTTTCCACTTCATTTGACGCAAATCATGGGACCAAGGTTCTTTATACGCTATTCCCATATACTAAATGACCAGTATGGCCATCATCATTTCTCAAGCATCCTAATATCTTCAATTGATCTCTCACCTTGTTCAAAAACCAAAACACACATTGGATTAGTGGAACAACCTTAGTGCATCTCTGCTTTCCCACAAATAGCATCAATTACATGTCAAAATTGAGGTATGACTAGTATCACCACCAAAAACACTACTTATTCTACAATCTTCAACTCAATAAAAGACACCATTCCTAACCACCATTTCCTCATCCTTGCCACTCATGCGTATCTTATAGTCATGGGCTAACACAAAAAACATAACCAGATTTTAAGCAAAGGCCATCATCTTTTATATCTTTTCCATCTCATACATCCTCCCACTCTGGAATCACATCTCACAGTTAGATCTACCCTAAAAGCTATGGGGCCCTCATTCCCATCTCTTACTGCCACAAGGTCAGTCTCATTTGTCTTAAATGCTATCCTAGGAAGCACAGATACTTCAAACTAGTAGCCATATCCATATTGAACATGTATCCCATACGAGTACTCTCATATAACATGCATATCCCATATCCGTATCAGTACTTCCTAATACGTTACCATCCTCTCAAGGGGATCTTATTTTCTATTCTCACTTTACATGAGCCCCTTAATCCTAGAAATTTTCTCTCTCTCCCCCCTACCCTTTGACTCTCTTGTCTCCCCTATGTTATGTCAAACTAATACTCATATTTGCTATTGTGCCTTGGGTCCTAAGAAGCCTCATAACCACCTCAAGGCCTAGCTCCCCATAGATAAAAAAAACAGGTCAGCCAAAGCATGCCACCCTCTTTCTTGTATACAGAAAGTCTCACGAGTCAACCCTATCCAAATGGCTTCCAACAACCTTGCATAATATATTTACATGTCTAGATCATATTATTGTCTCAAAATACAAAGACATCGGCCCTTGAAAAAGGCATAAAAACGTGTCAAATAAATAAAAGGGAGAACTTCATCAGAAATAATAATAATAAAACAAAAATAGAAGGGAGAGTTCAAACCTCTTGAGGAAGCTCGTGTGCCAGCAAGAACAGAGTTCTAGACCAACCGCCAACAGATCCATAAAGAAGGAAAGCACTTCCTAGAGCCATCCCATCAGTGAAATTGTGCTGCAATACACAAATTCCTTTCAATAACACAAAGTAAAACTGTATCATTCAAATCCATAATTTGTTTCTTTAAAAGAAATAAAAATTAAACATGCTGGAGAGCAAATAATAAAGGCACACATACAACACCATCAGAAAAGAGATTGAGATAACCGAACACAAGATTCGTTGGTGATTGAGCAGGTTCCTTCTCTTTTGAATGAGTATCATCCTTCTCCATTGAATGAGTATCATCAGCGGGGCCATTTGCAGTATCTACATCAGCTTCATCTTTTCTAGCACCAGCAGCAGTTCTCTGCAGGGTAAAAGCATGACAGACAAGGTTCAGTATGCAATCCTACAATTCAATCCAAAAAAAGAAAGATGCAGAAAGAAATTGGTTAAAATTTCTCATTGATTATTAGAATACACTATAGTCAACTGACAAACCAATGTGCCATCCATCTGTATTGTATGAAAATATGGCTGGTCAGGCACCCAATGCACAAACAATCATGTCTACCCCTAGCCTTGCCTGACCTTAACTCTGGGTCAAATTTACACCATTCCAAGCCAGTAGCCCAACCATGAATCAAAGTACATCTCAATAGTACCTAAAGTTACACATGATACGCCAAATCCTCACCTTCCGAAGAGATTCATGCCTCAGATCATCTCCATTCAAAGAGTCATTTGACACTTCATCTGACACCTTTCCTTCAAATGACATCTCCAACGTTTTTCCATCTTTTCCATCAGAAGATTGTGACTGCTTAATGTCAGTAGAATCACTGTCATCCTTCAATTTCTTACTGCCCTTATGATGATGGTGGTGATGACCATGACCCCATGCATGAGCTCCTCCAGAGTTACCTTCAACATACCTCACTAGCTTCTCTACAAGAAGAAAAACTACAATGCCAGCTGCAACAACCAATACATCACAATAAGAATTCAAGGTATTTATTCCCAATCTGCAACACCCCTGATAATAATCAGAATAAGAAACAAAATCAACAAGAACAAAGCAACAGGAAAGTAAAAGAAGAGATCACCGTATAGTAAGTTATATACCTTACTATCCAGCTTAGATAGCTTGCTCTCATAGGTAAACACAAGTCAAGAACCCACATGGAATTGAGATACAATATAATGGACTGAAACTGACATATAATCATCATAAGACATTAAACAGCACATACAATTTTCCTATTTCTCCTTGGTAGTAGACACTTCTCTTTTTTCTTTTCTTATTTTAAAGTAACTTTACAAATAGACATTTCAACAAATATTAAGCAACTAAAAACTTAACACTTCCAATATTCTATAAGACAGAAGTATATAGCATTAATTCAAGATTGATGAAAAACCAGAGGACCTCCCTTCTTGCTTTTAATTAGATTTGCATCAAACCAATCCTTCAACAACAGCCCTTAATCATCAAAATAAATTGCAATTGCCAATGTGAGTGTTTAACATCCAACAGTTTCTCCCCCTGGGCGATTCTCTTTGGTAGGTAAAATCCATCAAATGGTCTCAGACAGTATACAGGAGAGGTAATTTATTATCAAGCATTATAACTATGTGGAAAATTATTTGCATCTTTGTATTCCCAGTTAACCCCCTTTTATTTACCTTTAAAGAGCACAGAAAATCCTCCCCCTAGGTTGGAGCTATGAAAAAAAAAAGTGTTCAATCAAGCCTATTACACTAATTTGCTCATCAATCACTACAGGCACAAAGTTATTCATACATTTAAAACCATATTCAAACATATTCATACAGTTATAAACAAGTTGAAACAGGGAGCCACATGGTTGACTTGTTTAATAAGACAAGCATCAAGTATGTTACACTAACCCAGAATGGAAATTCCTACAGAAAGGTCTTTCAAAGAATGCGAATGTGACGGCTCATGTCCAAAATGATCGTGATGATCATGCTCTGCATGGTGATCATGCGAGTGGGAGTGTTCACCACCTGCAAAAATATGAGTATATTAATTTATGCCTGAAATATCTTTTCCTTTTTTTGGCTTTCAGTCTAAAAACCACCCAAAACCAGAAAAGATCAGAAATTATAGAAAGTTTTATTAAAATTCCTAAGGTTCTGAGTTTCATATCACAACATTTTTTAGGAGTCAATAAAACAAAACTGAAAACTCTAAAGCTTTCTACGCCAATATATATAGAAGAGAGGAGAGACCATGGAACAGTTACCTCTAAAATGATGCTAAAAGTAATAACACCGCCCCCCCCCCCCCCCCTTCTCCCAAACCCAAAAAAGAAAAGAATCTGGATGTATACAAAATTTTAAAATAACCTAAAAGTTTTTAAAAATGAGCTGCAATAAAACCTAGTACAAATCTTCAATGTCCTATGTCCTAGTTACATCAAACTACATTGAAATTCAGGTACCAAGATAGGATTGGCAACTAAACATGTGGAGGAATTACAGAGAATAAATGCAGTATATGATTAGACTCATACCAAAAGCATGTGGTAATTGGTGAAGAAAAGCATCTCCTAACATAGCTCCTGCCTGTGAATGGCATAATCAAAGTCAACCAAATTATTTGAGATGGCAAAGAAGAAAAGGAGCACTACTTGTATATCTCCATCTCATTCACAGAAACCTTCTATGGTCCCAAAATTTGCAAGAAGCCCATAAGCAACTAGAATAAAAAGTAAATTTTAACCTTTGAAAAAGGCCAAAGAACAAAAAGTAACACATTGATATTGTTGTTGATGATGATGATGCTAATTAACTATTAAAGATTTCAAGGAAAAAAAGATGTGTAACAATTCCAAGTTCTCAAAAGATAAGAAACCCTAAATTAATTCAGTACATGTAACATACTTTAAGGAGCTATATTGAGAAAATAAATAATAAATCAATGTTGCAATTTATACAACCAATAAAAGTTTCTTATATTGTGATGAACATCAATAAAAATTTAAAGCAATTAAGATCCCCCCAAGAATTCAAAAATTTCAGTACATTCAATGCATTAAGACATGTAGTCAACAGTCATTTCATTAATAGAAGATCAAAGAAAAATGTAGGATGTAGGCCATTAATTGATTCGCACTAAAGTATTGTTTTATGAATTAACTGAATATTATTCTTTCACCCATTTTATTTTGTAAATAGATAATTGCAACTAGTTCCAATTTCTTGAACCTTTAAAATTATCATTCACCAAAATTCACTTTGTTCCAATTTCTGCTACAAGATTCCATAAGCTAAATCATTAATCATAGCTTGATTGAAGGTCCAAAGAATTTATCTATAATCATTGTTTAGGTCATCTGATTGATTTTTTTGTCAGGCTTAAATTTCTTGCAGACAAGAACCTAATTTGTGTGTGGCTTCCTTATATTATCAACAAAAGTACAGTAACTCACATGCAATAATCTTGAGAACTCAAAAATATGAGAACCTGTAGGCAACTGGAATGGCACCTATGCCGAGGAAGTATGCATACAAATTTCAACTTTCATGAAGTTCTGTATTGCTGACATTCTTGACAGTCATATCAGCCAGTCTAACATCACATAAAAGGGAATAATGAACTCATCACGACTCAAAACAAATACATTTAACTAAAACTGGTATCATGTTTGATGTGTAGCAAATAAGAAGTCACAAACCAAAGAGCACAACATATTCATTTATTTGATAAGTCTACTTCATGCATGAAAATTATAAAAGTCAAATCAATTTACAAATCCTAATTGACATTAAAAAGCATTAGTGACAACAGCTACAGATAAGCAGTAGCATTAGAATTAAAACAGGAGATACATATGCATTAGTATTCAACAGATGTACCATTTCACAATCAAAAGAATCAATTAAGATTTATAAACTAAATAAATAGGCTTCAAGAAACTAACCCCAAATAAAGCCAATGAATCAACAACCACCTTGGATGGTTTCCCTTGTACTGCAACACCCAAAGAATTCAGTCACTGTTCATAGGGATATGCATCATGAATTTCAGAAAAAACCACTAAGTACATATTGACAATAATGTTACTTACCAAATATCAACGGCAGGATAATCAGGCATATAAGAGAAGCCATGCTCACCAAAAGAGAGCAGCCCAATGCATTTACCCAAAGACCTTTCAGAAAAAAATAATAATAATAATAATAAGTAAATAAATACTTAACTCCCACTTTTGCCTCAAATGGGGATCACTTTAACAGCAGACAAACTTTGAGAAGATTTTCGTTTTTGAAATGTAAAGATTGATCAGAACGGAGAGGTGAACATTGCACGGTTAATTTAAGTGCTACAAACTAGATCACATAAGAGAGTTCACACAGATTGAAGATATGGTTATTTACCAAAATCTACTACATGAAAAAGGGATGAATTTACTGCTCGGCCAGTAGTATTAATTTGTTTGCTAATTTATTCAACCTTTCAAATGAGACCCCTGTAGAGAACTGATCTCCACTAAAACAACCTTCTACCAAAATTTTGTCTTCCATAGGGACTCTATAAGATTAACTTGGAAAAGGACTACAATTAATTATTATGACATCGATTACGTACATTCCGGTGTTCACGAAATTTATATATTCACTGGCAAACACATTTCACATCATCCTTCATTCAAGTAAATAGGGCGGCCTAACTAACCAAAGGAACGAGCATCGTACATGAAACTTACTTGTTACTATGAGGCAAGTGCAATCTTTCGTCTTTGTCTAAGACAATTAAGGCTTATCATGAAAACCAATGACATGGTGACAAAAGTATCCCACATGATTTTGTTGGCCTATCTTTTGGCTTAATAACACATGTTTCCACCAAAAATGAACGGTACCAAGCTTAACACCTACCTATGAGCAGAATGCCCTAAATTTGAGGCAATTCAAGCTAACTTTGCTTTACTTTTATCAACGATTCGATTGCGTCAAAAAATATACCTAAATTTTTCAATTTTACTTAAAAGTTGGCCTTGTATAATAAGATCTGAACACTCACTTAAAACATTTATTGAGAAAAAAATAAATAAAATCAGTTACTTTGGTTTCCATACATTTTCTCAGCAACCAAACGCACATTTCACACCAAAAAAAAAAAAATCAATCAAAATTGACAATTCAAAGAATTGAAGTAGAAAAGTACCTAAGCCGGAGAGGTCCGAAGCGGCAAAACGGTCGAGAATACGATCGTGTTCGAAGCCGAATCCATACAATCTCATATCCTCTTCCTCAGCCAACTCCTCCGGAAGTAGCTTAGACGCCAAACGCTCCTCTTCATGATGATGATGGTGGCCATGATCACAGTGGTGGTGGTGAGCATGGGATTCGTGTCCGAAGCTCAGATCCAAACAGCTCAGCGCAACAACCAAAGCAGTTACCAACACAGCACCACCGATCTGTCTCGGAAGCAACGCCATTTTTTTCTTCTTCCAAAAACAGGTTGAGATTTTTTTTTTTTTTTTTTTTTTGGCGGGGGGGCCAATTAAGGGCGTGTTTGGCTGGAGTGGGATTAAGGAGACTAGGTGTTGCGTCGTTTGCAGGTGCCTTCAATAGTGATGAAGCAAACAATGATTAAGAAGAGAACGATTATCCCGATTATGATACCGAAGGTTACTACATCCATTTATTATAACTACCTTTATTACTTCCTTACCTTTACTTTAATTTTGTTTTCCGTTTTTTTTTTTTTTTTTTTTTTTTTTTGGGTGACTCAGACTCACTTGGGAATCGGGAATTGCTAAAAGAGGGGGGGGGGGATCTCTCTCTCCTCCACTGGGACTGAGAGGAATCCAAAAGGTTTTATCTGAAGAAGCGGTGCAGCAGAATTAGGACAAAGTCCACACACACAGACACAGTCTGCTGCTTGCTACTGTCGTTGTTCACATCGTATGTTTACTTTACTTTACTTTTCTAATCGTTATCCACTGCTTCAGTAGTCTTGTAGCCAACTAACTTGGGGGCCACACCAGGGACTATCAATAGTGTCATGGACACAAGATTTTTCAAAAGCTAATAAAATTGAATCCGAACCCGACAACTCGCTCTTAGGAAAAACAGGTCAACCCATACTCAACTTGTTGACATTTTGGGTCGGATTGAGTCAACCCGTAACTTGATTAATTCGATCTCATAACCAAACTGACCCAAGCTACTTGCAACCCAATTTTTGGACATGAACTTGACCCAAACCCAACCTATTTGCAAACTCTAGCTTTTTAGCAACAAATTTTATTATTGTTGAAGTGATCAAATGTGAGTGATTGAGAAAAAAGTAGTGAGTATGTAAACATCAATTATATCCACATCCACTACTCATAGTCAACAATTTCAAATAAATAATAAATAGGAAATTATTTATGTGACGATGTAAGAAAAATCGATGAGTCAATCATCCAAAAACCTACAAGAAGGAAACATGCTATCAAAGGGCACTGCCGTGGTGCCGGCCTTAAGCTTCTCCAATGCTTGAATTAGCAACTCAAAAAATCCAAAATAAACTCAAATGATAGTGGAGTTTGTGTTTTTCGCTCATACTTGGGAGTGGATAGGGGGTTTTGGGTTTATAGGAGCATGATGGAAGGCATGCAGTTAATGGCAGCAAGATTCTCAAAGTTCATGATCATATTGGAAGAGTATGGGTTAGATCTCTCTCTCACTTAAAGTTGTGGTTTCCATGAGTAGTGCTTTTGTTGGCATGTAATCATCTATAGAGTTTGACAACTAAACGAACTGGTTGGATGACCTAGGCTTAGGATAGCATACGATCTCTATCAAACGAGCCATAAACTCAGTTGAATGAGTTTCTTATAAGGGTAAGAGTGTCTCAACTCCAAGTGGTCCCAGTTTGGACAAATCTTCCTTAGTCCAACGACACCTAGTTATTGGATGGAAAGATCACTCCTATCATTGTGAAGGAAAAAAAAAAAGTACATTACTTATCATTATTTCAAGGGATCTATGCCTATAACTTAGGACCTGTTTGGATTAAGAGGGGAAGGAGGGGGAGTGAAGGGGGTAGAGTAGAGTTCGCTGAAAATAGGCTAATTTTGGACCAATTTTACTCTACTCTCTCTCCTTCCCCCTCAATCCAAACGAACAATTAGACTTGAAAAAATAAGACCTAAACTCATTAATGCGACCCAATCTGAACCTGGCCCATAGAAAAAACAAGTCAACCCATATCCTACCCAACCCATTTTTAAAGAAGGAAACTTATTAAAAAAGACTTGCTTTTTTTTTTGGAAGGTAATATGCAACAAAGTTGGATGTTTTCTCTTGGTGGAAAAAGAATTAAAATCAGTTGTTTGAGCTCTCTTTAATGGCACATGATCTATTGAGTATTCTTGTAGCCACTGTTGCTTCTGAATCAACTTTTAGCATGGGAGTAAAATTCTTACTCTGTATATTAATCTTGTCTTTTGATTGAGAATGTGAAAGTTTCATTCTATACTTGAAGTTGGTTATATGGATTTGAAGGTAATTTAATTCATTTACATAAAATTGCCACATGTATAAAATTATAATTATAATTCTTTATTGACTCACTTTCATTGTATACTTAAGTTATATTAAAATTATTGTCGATGAAAATACTAACGAAATTAATCTCTTACTTGAGATGCATTTCTCAAGTATGAATATTTCTAATGCTAGATTTACTACTAACGTTGAGTAAATTATGGTACAATTCATATTAAATATTTACTTTTTTTTTTTTACTTAATACGTTATTTTTTATTCTTAAAATTTTTTCTTAGTTAGTTTTCTTGCTAATTCAAGTTTATTATTATTTTACATGCAACGAGAACATATACACCTAAGAATGTTGATAACTTGCAATGGCCCATGATGATGCCGAAAAAATCACCAGTGAGCCACACGGTTCTCGCACACTCGAAACCACACCTGCACTACAAAAAGAGAAGACCTCGCAGAGAGCACCGGTGTGGTGCCGGCCAAATACCCTCCGAAAGTCAAGTTAGAACTTCTCACAACTCTAAAGTGCTAGAGCGAGATCAATTATGCGTACCTTGATTTGTGAGGATATTGGGGCTTTTATAGTAGTAGAAGGTTGACCTCTCTTCCTTGGTGTAGAGTTCTTTTCCTTATAGGAATCCTTATGAGCGTATTTTTTGGAATTCTTTCCTTATAGAAGTCTTTTTGATTAACACCAAGCGTGGGGCGTAAGATGTTTCTTTATATAAACGTGGAGACCAAGCAAGGCCACGTCAGAGTCGTCAGTTTCGCCTACTCCCTCGTCGGGGTTGTCAGCTTCGCCTACTCCCTCATCAGGGTCGTCAGCTCCCTCGTTTGGGTCGTCAACTCCCTCGTCGGGGTCGTCAGCTTCCTCGTCGAGGTCGTCAGTCTCGCCTACCCCCTCGTCGAGGTCGTCAGCTTTGCCTACTCCCTCGTCGGGATCGTCAGCTTCGCCTACTCCCTCGTCAGGGTCGTCACCCTCGCCTACTCCCTCGTCGGGGTGGTCAGCTCCCTCGTCGGGGTCGTCACCCTCGCTTACCCCCTTGTCGGGGTCGTCAGCTTTGCCTACTCCCTAATCAGGGTCGTCAACTTCGCCTACTCCCTCGTCGGGGTTGTCAGCTTCCTCGTCGGGGTCGTCAACTTCCTCGCCGGGATCGTCAGCCTCGCCTACCCCCTCGTCGGGGTCGTCAACTTTGCCTACTCCCTCATCGAGGTCGTCAGTTTCGCCTACTCCCTCATCGGGGTCGTCAACTCTCCATTTATGACAAGTTAACCCCGTCTTCCTAAAGCTGTAGATGTCCTAAAGTTATTTTGACTGCCATTTATGACAAGTGAGGCCGACAGGTCTATTTTGAACGTCGCTTCATGATACTATATTCATGAGTATTTGCATTCACAATTTTACCCTTATCAGTCCACTACATTTTTTTTTTTTTTTTTTTTGGTTCTTTTTATGGTGATGATATTATTAAAGAACTTTAGATTGTGTAAACTTGAGAATTTATTTATTATTTTACTTTTATTTTTTTTAGTATTTTGTTATTTATTCTCTTATTTGTATTGAAAGGAAGACAAAGACAATATAATTTTTTTTTATAATAATTAATTTTTTCTTTCATATGAAAAAATATTGGTTGAACATAACCCAATTAACTCGACAGCCTAGCCCGTAACCCGATCGACCCAAAATGCCTGCAACTCATTTAGGACAACATGTTTTTCATTTTGACCCAAACTTGATCTGACTCAAAACTCGTTAACCTAACCCAATCCAACTCGTTTGCTAGTTTACCTATATTTGGACTTTTCTCTTTGTCTGTTTTTTTTTTATTTTTTTTATTTTTTTATTTTTAATTTTATTTGTCAATCTACTTTATAAAAATAAATTATAAGTAAATATAAAATACAATACACATCCAGATGAAACAAAAACTATAGTTCTTACTTCGGGATAAATGAGTTAAGCCATGTCTTTAAAAAATCAGAATTTTTCATTTGATTTTAATTTAAATAGAAGTTAAGTTTGAGCTCAATGTCAAATATGATTAGATATTAAAGCTTCGTTCATTTTCTTGACAAACAAGCTCAAGTTTGTTAATGAGCTACTTGATTAAATTATTCATTTCCCATATATGCTAAACATTGCGAATAATTTTTTTTTTATCCCTTTACAAATATTTGTTAATAATTAATAAATAAATTATAGTTGAAACTATATTATTTAAATTTGCCTAGACAAGCCAAGAGCCTTGTAACTAGCACCTCTTTGTGTTTTTAACAAAGGCATACAAGATTCAAATACTACTCTCCTTTTGTAGTTATCAAATTATCAAAA
Organism: Notholithocarpus densiflorus; assembly: GCA_030021035.2. Taxonomy (NCBI): domain Eukaryota; kingdom Viridiplantae; phylum Streptophyta; class Magnoliopsida; order Fagales; family Fagaceae; genus Notholithocarpus; species Notholithocarpus densiflorus. Next base: position 1,732,166 of record JARYZH020000006.1, on the reverse strand, counting down.
TATTGGGTTTTTTTTTTTTTTTTTTTCCCCAACTTAGCTTCCAAATTTACCTAGACGAGCCAAGAACATTGTAACTAGCACCTCTTGATGTTTTTAACATAGGCATTCAGGGTTCAAACACTGTCCCCTTTTTGTAACTATCAAATTATCAAATTATATGCGATTGTTTTGTAAGTATCAAATGCAGGCCTCTCTGCCAATGGATCGGCCACTCACATCCTAGATCGGCCACTAATAGGTTAAGATCAACCATTTCACAGCCAACTCAACCCATACATACCCAATGCAACCACCCCACGATCAAATTGGCCCTCCACACACCTAAAGACAATCACCTCACCACACCGCATGCCCAACAACCAACGCACGTTTTGGTTCATCTCAATTTTTCTTACTAGAAATTGATTACGCTTCCTACAAAACAATTTCCAACCATTGAATTGAGGCAACCAGCTGTATGGTAAATTCTACAGCGGAAGATAAACAAAATAAATAGTACAGATGGCAGACACCCACTTCATCACAGAAATTTCTAAAAGATGCATCTCCAAAGAAAAGAAATCAAGGTTCCTACATAAAATGGTAAACATCACACTGAAATACATATATATACACGAATAAGCAAAACACAAGCAAAATCCACAAAATACATGTAGGTCAGTGCTGCAACTATAACAACTCCCACATCAGTGCTCCCTATTTTTGGTCAATATGACTTCCAAGTTAACAAAGTAAATTCCCAAACAACTATCTAACGGTGTCACCACTCGTTCCAGAAGCCAATGTTCTTCCAAGCAGATGACATCCAAATTCAAATCCTCAATTGTCAGTTACTATAGCCAAGAACTTCTAACAAATCACAAGCATACACTAGTATACAATCCCTTTCATATTCACAAGGTATCCGCTGGCTCTAACTGAGTGTACAGTCGTCAAACATGTAGAAGGTAGCCTGTCCTGCACAAATATATTATCAAATATCAAATCCCAATATTCATAGTGGTGTTTATTTGCATGCTTGTGTTGTGTACATGTGTCTTATCGTATGATATACTAGGTTCCACTGCAACAGATGAAAAGCACAGCAACAAAACAGCACAAACGACAAGAAGGCCGAGAATAGGCAAAACATAGTAACATACCAATTTCCAGTTTTTCAATTCAACCGAGGAGACCCAGACTCAGAGCCACAAATGGATGCATACGTCGACATTGTGTCTTCTTTTGATATTGCCACAAAGTTCAGCGGAGTGGTAGACAACCTTCTCGTTTCTTTGAAATATCCATTTTGGCGCCCAGAGTAGGATCTAGGGGTAAGGAGCTCCGGAGTTGCACTACCAACTGAGTTACGACGAGGTGTGGGAGGCATGGATCCATTTCCATTTGCACGATAGCCATTTGGCTTCCTAAAGCTGTTACTTTTTCTTGGACTAGGTTTTGACCCATACATGGCTTCCTTCTCAGTGAGAAGCAGATCTTGAAGCTTCTTTTGGTCCTAAAATGCAAAAATCAAGAGGTCTACTATATCATCTACGAGAGCTTGCAAAGACTTAATACAGGACCATATCGAAACATACAATAATTCAATAAATGGAATTAAGCCATCTCAAATCATTAACAAAAATCTAGTTCATTTATAGCATTAGAAACGGCATCTATATTCCAATTAAAAGGACATGATACACATCATCTCAATACTTGCAATTAACTTGACCAGGAATTTATGACACAACAGATTTCACAATGATGCATATGAATAAATGCAAGCTGAATTACCCTGAATTTCTTCTTCTCCTCTTCTTTCTGTTGTCTGGTTATTTTGTACTCCTCCAATATCAATACCAACCGTGCCTGCAAATAATTAAAAATTTAGAGGATAAAGCTACAAAGAAAGCACATCTAAGAAAGCTCATATTGCTTAAGGAGCTCACCCCATCATAGAGAAATAGCATCTTCTTTTCATATTCCCAGGCTAGTGTTTTGTTTATCAGATTGTCAACAATTGCTGGAAAGAGTACCTGGTTAGCTCCAAAATACAGTGCAACCACAGGAAAGGGTAGTATCAATAAGAAAGCAATACCTGGAATTTTGCTTATAGTCACTCGAGCTCTTTCTGCACGTTTAAGATTAATGTGAGCACCCCTCCCTGCATTGTATCGGTTATCATCCTGTAATTCAACAGAATGTTCTACATGAAGAGTTATCCTTCCAAGATATTCCAATGGTAACTATTGCTTGCAGATCAAATTAGTGCCCATTTGGGTCAGATATAAACTTAAGAAGCTAAATTGAACCCAAAAAAAAAAAGAGAAGGATCCGTGTAATATGAAGAAGAATAAGACAAAAATGATGAGGAAGAGAAAGAAATCAACCAAAATCCTAATCTTAGCCCCTTGTGCTATCAGCACAATGAAACACTAAAACAACAAAGTTTCCAGCTTACTTGATTATAGTCCTCAAGCCAATTTTCCTCTTCACAGGCAGAAAGCCATCGGTCTATCCTATCCATTATTTCTTTTCGGCTCACAGCTTCCTCTTTTGCTTTGACTATCTCTGCTTCAATATTCGCCAGAAGTTCAGAAGGATCCACAAGACCTGAACAAAGACAGCAAGGTTCACATAGTACCATTGTTTGCCAAAAAAAATTATGAGAATGTGTATATTTATGAAATTATGCATGACTAGCATTATAGGGTGCATATCGGCTATATGCTCCCTAACTCTCAGTGTGTGGGCCCCACAGCCATGTGGGACCCACACAATGAGAGGTAGGGTTCATACATCCGATGCATGAGATACTTCTCGGAAACAAAATATATTACCAGAATCTATCAGTGCACTGGATTTCTCAGCTGCTGTACTTGTATCAGGTTCTATATGAGTCATTCTACATATTTCCTCCAATTCTGACCTCTTCTTCATAACAAGTTCCTTCATTCTGCTTGCCTTCAATTTAGTAAGCCTCTCCACTTCTGCTGATGCCTACAAACGACAATGAGATAACTAGTAGTTGAGGACCCATATTTCAAGAATTAACAAATTAAAGAAAGAAAGAAAAAAATTGAGGTTGCTCTTAAGACCTGTTCAATTATCTCTGTTGAAAGAACACCAGGCTCTGTCATTTCAGTCTCTGACAATTTAAGAATGGAAGTAATCCTTGAAAAACGATTCTTCTCTTCCTTCGGTGAGTCCATCAAATTCCAAAGTTCAAACAGTGATGCCACAATATCTTTCACCTGCATCCCGGAGCAGGTTTTTTTAATTTAAATAGCAAAGACAAATTTAATAGACAATAATGTGGTTGTCCAAATTACCTTCATGATTCGAGCTTTTCTTTCTAGTTTCAACTTGACAACGGCCTGTTCCAGACCTTCCAATGTGCTATTGCTGATATTTGTCGACTGTTCCATGCTTGTCCCTTGCAAGCTTGGATGCACATCACTCACAGTCTGCCCAAAATCCAAGCCAAGCACACCACAAAGAGAATGCACCTCATTCACATATTCCAAAACCTTATGAAGCCGGTCAGACTGCAAAAGGCAATAAGTATGTTCACAAATTATCAAATTGTGATTGAAAGGAAGGAAAATTTTATTCGCATCAGCCCAAAACATGAAAATATTAAACATGTACAAAAGTTTCTTTATTATCTTGAAAAATTCTCATCTAAGAAGCAAATCCATTTATGAGTCTATGCCATGCATGAGTCATGAGGTAATACAGCAAATTTAAACTTCTCTAAATTCCACCCAATAATATCTAATTAACCACTGAATTTGATAAATTAATTTAGATGGTTCATGAGAAGTTGTAACATATCACCATGCAAGCAGCCAGAAAGAATTTCAATATCCATTTCATATCATTACATGGATACCTTCTCCTTTTGAAGAGTGCGAAGACGTGTTTGATATTCAGTGAGCTTTCTTAACGACAAGTCCAGTTCACCCAGTGTTAATGAACCAATCATGGCATTGTTGACATGGCTGTATCCAGAAATCTCTCCACTGATCTTTTCAATTTGTACATTTATATCTGCAAATTGCTTCATTCGTTCCTCTTTCTTCATTTTCAGATCATCCACCAGTGGTGTGACAGAAGCAAGTTTATCCTTCAATGATGCTGATCTCTTCTCTGTCTGAATCTGTATATTAACCGTGAGATTCAGATCAGCAAGTGCATAATATGAAGGCGTATACTGTACAGTCAAATTTGTTGATGACAATCCATGATGAGTAATTCAAATATGCACCAAAATTTTGCAAGATATATTGGACAAATAATTAAACCAATAAGTGAACAGTCGGAAAAATGGATTGATTTCTTAGAGAGCAGAGCTTCGCACACAACTCATTTTATGATGACAAACATACATATTCTTAACATACAAAATAACACAACTTTCACAATATAGGAGCAATAGCCATAAGTAATGTCATTTGCAACCCTGCAATCTGCACAAAACATATACAAGCAAAAGATTCATCAAAGGCACAGAACAAGTTGAAAGCTATATACGCCGGGGATATATCATAGACCAATTTTTGGAAAGTTACACAATATACGATTTGCATTGTTAACTGTACACAAAATGACATCATCCCATTGGAAAATGCAATTTTATTTTTGAACATTTTGGGCTTCAATTTTATTTTATTTTATTTTATTTTGGGTTCTTTTATGTGTGGAATTAAAAACATAAGCACTAGGTAAACAACTTCTGAGCTTTTTTCCTTGCTGTCAACTGCTTTAGATAATATTGTTGAACAAAGGTCAATCCATAATCAACAATTTAATTAGTCATTTGCAATTGTTTCAGTTATGCAGTCGCCTTCAACTTTCTAGGACATGGAGCATGGCTATTAACCAACCAGGATAAATCAATGCATTAAATTAACCTAGTGGCAGTAACTCATTTCATTACCAAACATCTTGAGGCATGGGTTGTGACACATAAAATTTAAGCTCCATTTAACAGCATGAATAATTGGGAGTAAAAGGAATTAAAAGGCAATGTTTCTGAAAACAGACAAGGGCTAAACTGAGTGATGGTGAATAAGAGAGAAAAACTACAGTAGTGCATATCAGGTCAATACCCTCTACATGCCCTTCAATGACCAAATCACCAAATATCACTTTTGAGCATGGTTTCTTGCATCACCCTCACAAGTGGGGGTGGGGAAATTTGAACCCAGCTTCTCGCTGAAGGAAAATCAGGCAATGCATTAAGCTACAAGGCTCTTGGCATTCTTTCTTTATGTATGAGCTAGTGATGCATGCGCAATTAACTTAAGATCACTCACAACCATGGTCGTTAACAATTTAACAAAAATGTGAATCATGTGATGTTATTCATATAAGTGGAATTACAGAATTTCACACAAAAAATAAAATAAATATAATAATAATAATTTTTATCACCCTCAGAAAAGGTGAAATGTAGCAAGTGCTACACAACTAGCTTCAGGAAAAATTTAGCTACAGTTATTACAACATTTTCAAATTCATAGTAGAGATCTAGCTCATTGATTATTCCTGCTGCATGTATATGTCACACATACACTAAAAAAGCTTTTAAATTAAACTCAACCGTGTTGCCCAAATTCTGAATGTCATCACTAATACTTTCATAAATCTTGAAAATGGAAAAAGGTTAACTAAATGTTGTAAAATTGATGCATCCGGTCCTTTGAAATTTAGAAATCTGATAGTCAAGTAGTCAACATACATATAAGGAAAGTAATGCATATTCAATCAAAAAAGACACAATCATATATCTTTATCACTATTATGATTTGAAAACCTCATTAAGAGCATTATGATCACAAGACAAACAGTCTGGGGCACCAGAGATACCCTAAACAAGGGGATCAGGACTTCACTTATCAGTAAGAACACTGAAACGATACAGGTTGAAAAGAGGTAGAAAATATTCAGAACTTAACATGTCTGGTATCTTGTAAGTTTACACACGTGGTAGGTCTTGAACCAACTACCTCACCCTCCACCTTGATCAAAGGAAAGATGCATCATTTAAGCTAAAACGTATTGACTCTGATGTATTTATACTTTCAGAGCTGAAAAAGGGCAGGCTATTGCAAACAGAAAAAAAGCATATTCAGGATAATGCATGAAAGAGACATGATAATCATACCGGTGAGTTAAGATTTAGTTCCCCAAGAGCAGCCATGAGAGTGGCAAGTTCAGCTTCTTTGGCTGCGACAGACTGATGGAGGCGTGCCTTGGCATTGGCAGCCTCCTCAACCTTTCTCCGGTAGACTTCTAAGCATTCTCTCTCCAATTCCAACAGCATGCGATCTTTGTCTGCTTCACTCTCACCAATGTCATTCCATATTTGCTGCTCTCATAACAAAAGCAAAATCAATTGAGGAATTTTGATATGTGGACACTTTTCCTTCCCATTCAAATGAAACTAAAATTGACAAGAAACCAATCAATCTTAACGAAAATTTTAAATAATCATCTACTCCCTTTCAAATTAAATCAATCAAAATTTACTCAAAACTTGAACAGAAGAAAAGCTGGGACAGGGAAAAAATATATTTGTTGAAATTAAGGTGAACTGGAATTACAATTTTATTCAACTCACTCAAAACCTCAATGCCTATTCTACCTCCCTAATTACTTTAAAATTTTAATCAAAGTTGAAAGAAAGTAAAAGTGGGAAAGGAAAACTGTTCTTAAAATATAAATAAAGAAAGAAGAGAAAATAAGGAAGAGCATAAAAAATTATATGTGGAAACAGAAAATTTGTAACAGAAGTAATTTGTAAAACCCAGAAAAGAAATTCCATTTATGCACCATTCCACAAAGCTCATCAAAACGGAAATAATAAAACAGTCAAATTGTTAAAAAGGGAGAAATCCATCAAAATTCACATGATTTTACAATGAATTTTTTTGTAGAATTAAAGAAAATGGAGAAGTTCTGTTGAATAACAAACCCACTTAAAAGCATTAAATAACTGTTACATAAAACCCCATATGATCAATTTTTGTCAACAATAATTACATACCTACCAAAGCCTTTAATTCAAAAGTAGAAACAAAAGCCCTCTTTCCATGTAAAATAAGGCACAGAGAACCTAGCTCACAGCTCCACTAGAGTCTAGACCCATTATGAGACACTCAAAAAAGAAAGCTTTCTTTTTAAACACAGCAACAAAGCAAACCCCATCATTGCAAAGTGTATTTGCAACAAGAAGAAGAAGAAGAAGAAGAAAAACACAACTGTTCTTTATCAACCCAAAAAAACCAGCCTTTCAGAACAACCAGAAACTAATAAAACACAAAGTTAGAACCTTTATTTCATTATGATAAAACCCAACAAGAAAAAAAAAAGAGAGAGAGAAAAGAGGACCTGAAGCTCTCTGAGCAAAGCATTGCAACTAGTGCTTGTACGAACACTGATGGTAGGGCTCCCAATCGCCAGCATTTTTTCACTCACTCTCTCTCTCTCACTCACTCACTATCTCTCTCTATCCAACTAGAAAATGAAAGAAAGAAAGAAAACCCAGAAAGCTCTATGCTTTTTTGAGTGACCCTCTAAAGTAAACAACACCGACAAATGCAAGAAACTCTCAACAACAACCACCACCACAGCTTCCCAGAAACCTCAAAGAGAAAGCAAAGCTAGCCTTAAAAAAAAACAAAGAAAGAAAGTAAAGTATAGATATGGGGTTGTCGTTTTAATTATAGGGAAGTCAAAGAGAGACCAAGAAACCAGCAGCACACATTTCTTGTCTCCATTGCTCCAAACAACCTTTGCTACTTCCCTCAGATCTGTAACACTCTCTGAATAAATTCTCTCTTCATTTCAACACCAAGCTCCCACCCTTTTTTTGAAGAAGCAAAATGGGATCTGTGACTGTAAGAACAAAACGGAACGGAAATGAGAGAAAGAGAAAGACTTTTTTTTTTCTTTCTTTTTTTGAGTTAAAAGAAAAGATTCTTTTAGTGGTTAAAAAACCATTATCATTGCCATTATTTCTATTATATAATATATATATATAGAATAGTACTTATATAATATATTCATAGAAAAATGATATGTACACAATATTTTCACAACAAATATTAAGTGACAGGTTATTATTATTGAGGTAAAAAAGTAATTTTAGTATTAGGTTCAAATTTGAACCAATAACAACTACCCACTTATAATTTATTGTAAAAATATTGTAGACGTAACATCTCTCATATTCGTAAAAAAAAAAAAAAAGATAATGGGTTTTTGTTTTTGTTTTTGTTTTTTGTTTTCAGGTTGAAATGTTAAAAAGAGTTGAAAGAAGAGAAAATGGATCTGTGTAACGTGCACATTAGCCAATGATTTCTTTCTTTTCTTTCTTTATTTCTATATTCTATAATGTATACAGTGTAGGTACAGAGTAGAAAAAAAAAAAAAAAAAAAAGCACAGTAAACTAAAAGGGTGAAGAGGATGATGAGAAGTATTTCCAACTTGTTTCCATTGCGCGTGGATAATACGGACAAATCATTTGTGATGTTTGATACACTGTGTAACTGTTGGCGATGGCGAGTGAAGTATTATTTTTTTGTATTATGACCAAAACGATGAGACTCCTCCACTACACTCCACAGTAAGTGGGTGTAGCTGTATGATGTTGAAGTTTGGTTTTACTTACAACTTCCTGTTGTTGTCCTTGATGTTGGTATACTTGAATTGTACTGCACTCAGTTACCATCTTTATTGGATATTAAATATATAAATTTTTTTTTTTAATCTTTTGGGACAAAATTCTTCTCTTTATTAAATATGTAAATTTTCCTCATTTATAGTTTTTATTGTTATTACAGATTCAGATTCTCTACTTTGATTATTCTTTGCACTTTTCTTTTCCCTTTTTTTTTTTCTTTTTTAATGGATGAAAAGGTTAAAGACATTAACCTCCTGATAGTTAAAAAATCAGATGAATATTTTTTTATCCGAATGAAGGATAGATGATTAGATGGTAAAAAGAGAAAGGGGAGAAGAAATTTATTTAAATATTTTAAAAATTAATTAGAGAGAGAGGATCAAATATCCTTCTCTTTTTTTACCTTTTGTTTGGATGTTTTGAATATATATATATATTTTAATAAAACTATTAGAGGATAATTTAGAAATTAAAATGAAAAAGAAGGAAATAAGACATCATATACATTGTTAATTATATCCCTCCTTTTTAATTTAAAAAATTAGATATATATTAATATCAAAAGGAAAATTTGATATTTTTTAAAAAAATTTAATATAATTGAAACTCCTCCAACTTTTCCTTCCAAACTACCCCATTGAGGAATTAAAAATGAGGATTTTGAAGGGGTACTTTTCCCTCTAGATTTGCTTAAACTCTTTCGCCTTTCTTTTAAAGAGACCAAGAAGCCAAAAATTTCCAAACCTCTAAATTGTTGGTATACTTGTAGTGCACTACACTCACTACCCTCTTTATTAAATATTAAATATATAAATTCTCTTTTTTCTCTTTTGGGACAAAATTCCCCTCTTTATTAAATATGTAAATTCTCCTCTTTTATAGTTTTATTATTATTATTACAGATTCAAATTCTTTACTTTGATTATTCTTTGCACTTTTCTTTTTCCCTTTTTTTTTTTTCTTTTTTAATGGATGAAAAGATTAAAGACAAAAGCTCATAGTTATAAAATCAGATGAATTTTTTTTAACCAAACATGGTAAAAAAATAATAGAAAAAAGAAACTTTTTTTAATATTTTAAAAATTAAATGGATAGAGGAACATATATCCTTCTCTTCTCTTACTTTTTGTTTGGATGTTTTGAATATTTATTTTATTTAATAAAATCATTAGATGATAATTTAGAAATAAAAATGAAAAAGGAAGAAAATAAGATATCATATAAATTGTAAATTATATCCTCTTTTTTAATTTAAAAATTATATATAAATTAATATCATAAGGAAAATTTGATAATTTAAAATTTTTGAATATAAATGAAATCCTCCAACTTTTCCTTCCAAACTGCCCCATTTGAGGAACTAAAAAAATAAGAGAGAATTTTGGAGGGATGTAAATCTGCTCAAACTCTTTTTCCATTTCATTTTTAGAAAATATCTAAACAAAATGAACTAAACCACTATCTCATTTCCTATTACTTCCCTCTCTTTCCCTTTCCCCTTCCCCTTCATCCAAACATAATGTCAGAGAATTTGTGGAATATGGTAATATCAAAAGTTCAAGACATGAGGACCATCTCGGTTGTTATTCTAATATTACTTGAAAGAAGCTATGTTAAAGTTGCATATTAAATATTTCCTGTAAATATATTTTTGATAATGACATTGATAATTTTGTAATGGTACTACTTTTTGTTTTTGTGACACTGACAACATTGCATTTGCATGTTTAAAAATCAAGCACCATCTTTTACCAAAAAGCAAAAAACACGCCAATAATTGTTTTTTTGCTCTACAATGGCAGTTAAGCCTTTTCTTTTTTTAAATGCATATCATTTTCAACGACTATTGCTTGTTGCTAGTAGATATTAGATAAAGACCTTGGCACCTTTATGCTGTGATATTAAGCCAATTGTCAATTCGCATACAAAGACAAACATTGCAGATAGGCATTAATATATGATATATCAACTTATTATCTAGGGAATTATAATCAATATTTGACTTCTTCTTTTTAAAATTCATTTTGAATATCCTTACCCTTACCTACAAATAATGATATGTATTAAAGAGTGAGGACAATCTTTAATCCAAACCTCTTCTTTTGTAGAGGATGTTGTGAATTTTTGTTATGACCTTATTTTGTCAAAAGCAGCACTAATATACAGAAATTCTACCTCTATTAAAGAAGTTGCCTCCAAATTGACATGATATATTTTACTTTTAAGGAAATTTTAAGTACATATGGTATCTCATTGTGTAATACTCCTATGTTTTTTTTTTTTTATAAAAGCAATCAAAGAATCATTGATTCTTTTCAATTTTATTTTGAGCAAAGATCAAGCTCTCGTCCTATTACATATTGACTTTTTTTTTTGCTAAACTATTTTTTTTTTTTTGCTAAACTATTACATATTGACATATTGTGTAATTTGGTAACCAACTATTTTTACTGTCAATTCATACCATATCAGTGCATGTATGTATAGAAACTTAGTAAGTGTACCATATCAGTGCATGCATGTATGATAAGAAAATAAAGCAATGATTTTGATATCTAATATAAATTAAGGGTTGAAATGTGGGACCAATTATCTTTGAGTGGATCTTTCTCTCTTTCTTTTCCTTGGCTTCTTCTTTTTTTTTTTTTTTTTGGTAATTGTTAACGTATACACTTCTATAAATGACACCATATTTTATATATAAAAAAAGGGCTTTATGGTAAAAGCGTTTAACCGACATATATATAGTGAAAAAAAAAAAAAACTTTTGAGACTTCAACCATTAGAAATTATACAACTCTTTGTGTCATCATTTTTAACCGATAATAGTTATAAGGTAGACATCAATAATCGAGGATAAAAAAGAAGCCCCAAAAGAGAGAAAGAACCCCATGCATGGCCATGGTAAAAACTAAAAAGTCCATCAGTTTGAGATTGAAGAAAAACATTTCCAGGTTCCAACCCTTTTCCCTATGTTGGGTTTGGGTTTGCGTCATCATTTTAACCCATAGTAAAAGTACTTGAGACTTGAGAGGCCTTATATTAATATAATCTAGCATTCGTAAGGCAGTAACTTCAATCACCATCATTTAACACACACAAAGTTCTCTCCACCTTTTTCTTTCTTTAAGTTATTTAGCACACAAAAAAGAGCCCAAAAGAGATTCTAATCAATGAAGATCATAAAATTGAAATTCTTTCCTCTTTGAAACCAAACTCAATTAATACCAAAAAAAAAAAAAAAAAAAAACTTTTACATTTATTACACAAGATAAAAGCTTTCAATCAATGACAAAAAAAGGTTCATAGAGATAGAGATTCTAAACATAGAGACCCCACGAAAAAAAGTAAGCACACGAATGGAAAGTAAGATTATGAAGCATGGAATTTGGTTGCCCTTGTGATACAAGAAACTCATACCCCATCCGTCTATATAGATCCATGATTTGCTTGGCTATGGTTTTTTTTTTTTTTTTGGAGAATCGATGCTTGGCTAGCCTATGGTTAATTGGTTATAATAATAATTGTGCAGAAATAATGCATGCAGGATAAAGTGGGGCAGCCAATCCCATGCCAATTAGGATTCGACTTCTATAAATACGTACATCATGGTCCCTTTCACTCCCGTCCAATATACTTCTTTTCATTTCAGGTAAATTGTTTTAATTCAATAATTGCCCTTATTGTGAGTTTTTATTTTATAGTTTTGGTCATTTTTATCTTTCACAGGAATAAGTTCAGAGATGAGATCAAAATGGACAAAAATAATAATAAAAGGTCAGGTTTCACTATGAAAATCATGGAATTAACCATTCTCCTAAAACTTGTCCTCCCCCCAAAAATTAAAGCATTTATTTTGGCAATGTTTTTATGTGATATATGTTTTTGCTTATGTATTTATTGTTCACTACATTAATTTCTCTACATTTGCATTCATCTTGAGATGAGTTGTCAATATTGAAAACATACAACACCTAATTAGTGATGAAAGCAGTTCAACCTTAGATAGTGATTAAGAAGATGTTTATTATTTGTTTTGCATCTTAAACACGGTGAGTAGCTTCTTCCCAAAAAAAAAAAATTACAGTGAGTAGTTACTTAGATATTTTCCTTTTTCTTTTTGGGATTTTCAAGTGTTATATTGGACTTAATGTTTATGTGAGCCATGAGAATTAACTTAGACTCTTGACTTTTAATTTCAACAATTTCTTTTACGACAAAATTTGACTTCAAACATGTTTAGAGTTATAAGCTCCAACACACCCTAATAAACTAACATGTGTCCCTTGTCAAATGCATTGTACATAACTAATTTAACTACACATAGCCTCGCGCAACCCTAGTTATTTCACCTACATTTTTGCCAATAAAAATAAAATTAAAAAAAACTCAAAAACGTAATTTCTCTCTCTTTCTCCCTCTCTCTTCAACATCATTCGCCCAGTGAAATACTAAGCTCTGATCAATCCTTTCACTCAATTGGTTACCCCCAAACCCTTGCTTGTCTCCATCGTCAGCTGATCTAGTCTCTGGCACTCCACCTTCGACCACATCACTACTATTTTGCCAGTCAAACCCATGTCTTCTTCCACCCTAGGCTTCAACACACCATGATAAACTGACATTTGTTCTTGTCATGTACATTGCACATGACTAATTTAACTACACATAACCTCACTCATATTTTTGCCAATTAAAAGAAAAATGAAACAAAACTCAAAAACGTAATTTCTCGCTCTCTCTCTCTCTCTCTCTCTCTCTCTCTCTCTCTCTCTCTCTCTCTTCAACATCATTGTGCCCAGTGGACCACCAAGCTTCCGTCAATCCTCTCACTCCTTCAATCACACCCAACCCTCGCCCATCTCCATTGCCAGCCGACTCAATCTCCAGCGCTTCACCTTCCACCACGTCACTGTCACTTCACCGAGGAAGAGATAATCGGCCAAGAGCCTCTCCTTAAACTCACCAAACTACATTAACCACCATAAATGCCGTTGACTTCTCTAACTCTATGAACCTTTTCACCACCACACTAGGGACTTTACCAAACTTGATCACAACTGCCAAGTCCTTCGACAAACTCTTCGATGACCTCCCTACCTGCCAACACCTTTAACTCTTCATTTTTGTTCTTAATTGTCCTTTGCCAACCACCCTTCATCATCTCCCCTTCCTTAGCTATAGTTGTTTATGTTGTTGTTTCCATCAATGAATACAACATCATTTGGGGTGAAGGAAGTGGTGAGGAGATGTTTTGGTGGTCGTTATGGAGAGAAAGAGAGCTGGATGATGAAAGACATGAGTTTTGACTAGAGGAGCAGTGTTTTGTTTTTGTTTTTGTTTTTTGTTTTTAATCAGCATAAATATAGGTGAGTTAGCTAGGGTTGGGTAAGGTTATGTGCATTTAAATTAGTCAAATGCATTACATATAATAAAGACATATGTCATTTTATTAGGGTGTGTTGGAGTTATAGGCTCCAAACATGTTTAGAGCCAAACTTTGTCCATTTTTTAAACCAAAGCTATAGATATATTATAAAGAATCAATGAGTACAATTGGAAGGAGGAAAGAAGGACATCTCTCTGTCCAGCTCCAAAATATGTTTAAATCCAATTAATTTTGTCATTTTTTTAAACCAAAGCAATAAATATATTACGGAGAATCATTGAGTACAATTGGAAAGAGGAATGGACACCCCTCTATCCAACAAGAGAGGTAGGAATGATAACAGGGCGGGTTTCCTATTCCCTGCCCTTGCCCCATTTACTCATTCTAGCCATACTCAAATTTTTAATATATAATTAATTAAAAGTTTATTTTGAATTCATTAAATTAAAATTCATAAAACATTAAAAACAAAAACAAGTTTTAACATACAACAATACAACAATTCAAGTGTTAATAAACACAAAAACAATTCAAACAAAATAATACAACAAATAAAAAATATAAACAATTTAAATCTTAAAACATAAAAATATAAATTCAATAATAAATTAAAAAAATCATAAATTCAAAGTTTGAATATAAATTCACACAAACATATTTTATTAAAAACCTATAAAAAAAATATTTTTAATAGTTTAAATATAAATGGGGTGGGTGCAGGGCGGGTATCGGGGAAAATGTTAGCCCCAATCTCTACCCCATTTGCTATGCGGGGCAGGTAAAACCTATCCATTAAGGACGAGTACCAACGAGGTTGGTTTAAATTGACATCCTTAAATAGAGGTCCTCCATCTCCTTTATATGGGAGACCATAAACTCATGAATCTTAGGTTTGTGACAAACTAAACCTTTTATTGGTGTTTTAGATTAAAATCTAATGGATTTAATCATGTGTAAAGAAAATGACATAATCATTAATAGTATTTAAAAATTATTGATGACATAGCAAAAAAAACTATATGCATATTATATAATTAAATTCGTTAGGCTTTAACAAAAAAAATATGTAAGATGTTTACAACTTAATTAACGTATGAACGTATGTACATAAAAGAGGCATGCAAAAATATTTTGGACTATTTGAGATGTTAATTTATGGAATGATCAAATTAAAGTTTTAAGTTGTTAATTTTATTCATCTTCTTCTTTACCGAAGTAAAATAAAATAACTTCTTTTTTTTTTTTTTTTTTGATGAGAAATAATAACTTTCTTAAGTGTTGTACATCTTCTCAATTCATTACCTTTAATTATGTTATACATGTACACATATTAATTGCAAGAGTCACTTGGGTGTGAAAAAATAGAAGAAACAAAATTATTCAGGTCAACAATCATATTTCATCATACAATGAAGACCTAATGGGAAAGTCATTATCTTAACCATCTGCTTAAACTCCAATTAATCAGATCATCAAGACTAGCATATTCTACCATATCTAACACGCTAAAAATGATTGACATCTGACCTAATAACATTAATATCATTCATCTCAATAATTATAGAACACCCAATTAATGCAAAAGAATGTGCTAGTTTGGTAGTAGTTTAGGTCACAATTCTATATTAATTATAAAGATCTATGATAATAAACTACAAGCTTAATGCATTAATTAAAGGAGAGTGATTAGGATGCAAAGATGAAGACAAAGGAACTATAGCTGGCCTTATAAGAGAGTATAGGATTGATGGACCCAGTATTGTTTTTCAACATCAATTGTTGTAGCAAAGAGAAAATTAAGATGCCATCTTTATTATTCATGGTCCCCGCTTGAGTGTATCTGTTTCTTTTTCTTTTTTTTCAACTAGGTGAAAAAGAAATAATGTAACAGTTTAATTCTATTCTTCTAACCCCAATCACCCACATCAAATCATATCCAACCTATTAATAAAGTTGCAAATCTAACTTCATTTTCTTTTTCGAAATGACAAAAAGAAAAGTAATTTAGAAAGTTAAAAAGGAGCAAGCATGTAGAATCTTTTAAATTCAAATTTTTTTTAAAGAAAGATTAGAATCTGAGTTTTGACGAGTTGGTCCTCTTGCTGTTGTTCTCTGGGCTTAAAAATTGGTGAACTTTATTTTATATCACTATCACGTCGGCTTACACTTTGGTCTTTTGAGTTTTGAAACTCCATGCATAGCTCAAAGACAAGTCTCATCTCCAAATAGGTTAAGGAAAATTTTGCCTCCAATTATTACAATTATTAGTTATACACAAAGTGGTTTTGTGCACAAAAGGTTAATTACTGATAATATATACTGGTTGCTTTTGAAACTACGCATCATATTAGTCAAAAAAGAGAGGGGAAGGTGGGGGGAAGTGTCTTTGAACCTAGATATAAGGAAAGTTTATGATTGGGTGGAATGGTTATGATTGGAGAAAATTATGAAAAAACTGCACTTCAGTGATAGATGGAGAAGTTTAATAATGCTGTGTATTTCCCTTGTTAAAGATTAATGGAGTGCCTCGTGGTTGCATAACTCCTACTAGGAGTTTACACCAAGGAAATCCATTATCTCCTTATTTGTTCTTAATTTGTGTGGAGGGACTTTCTGCTTTGATTAAAAAATCTATTGATGATGGGGTGTTACATGGGGTTTCGGTTTGCAAAAGGGGATCCAATATTTCTCACTTATTTTTTTGCAGATGATAGCTTAATATTTTGCAAAACATCTTTGAAGGAATGCGATTCTTTACAAAGAATAATTGGTGTGTATGAGAAAGCTTCGGGCCAACAATTAAACAGAGCAAAAACATCCTTATTTTTCGGCAAAAATACCCCAAATGATATCCAAGAGGAGTTCAAATCTAGATTTGATGCACAAGTTATCCATCAACATGAAAAGTATCTTGGTCTTCCTTCGTTGGTGGGTAGATCTAAAAGAAATAATTTCTTGGATCTGAAAGAAAAGTTGGTAAATAAAATGGCTGGGTGGAAAGAGAAGCTTCTGGCAAAAGCTGGGAAGGAAATTTAAATTAAAGCTGTAGCTCAAGTTGTTCCGACATACATAATGAGTTGCTTCAAGACCCTAGACTTCCTATGTGATGAGTTAACTAGTATGGTGAGGAATTTCGGTTGGGATCCGAAGGGTAAGGAAATGAAGATGGCGTGGATCAATTGGGAGAAATTATGCATTCCTAAAAGTCAAGGTGGTTTGGGTTTTAAGCTTCTTAAGGAGTTCAATCTAGCATTGTTAGCTCAACAATGGTAAAAACTTCAGCCAGAACCTAATTCTTTAGCCTATCGTGTTCTTAAAGCTAAATATTTTTCGAAGTGTGATTTTATGGATGCTTCTTTGCGGAGGAGATCTTCTTATCTGTGGAGGAGTATTGTGTTTGCTCAACATGTTGTTAGAAGGGGTTTGAGTTGGACAGTGAGGAATGGTTAAAAGATTAAGATTTGGTTTGATAAATAGCTTCCCACTCCATCGACTTTTAAAGTCACTTCTCCCGGGTATGTGATTTGATTAGCAGTGAATGTGGGGGGAGTGGAAATCCAAGGTAGTGAAGACTATGTTTCTTCCACATGAGGCTAAAACCATTTTGGGTATTCCTATTAGTTCAACTCTTCTGGAGGATTCAGAGATATGGAATGCTTCACCAAATGACAAGTTTTCTGTTAAGAGTGCATACAAGTTTTCTGTAGCTCTAATGATGGGGTGCTTCAAAAGTTTTGGAGGAAAGTTTAGAGCTTACAAATTCCTAGTAAGGTTAGGCATTTTGCTTGGAGGGCCTGTAAAAATATCCTACCTTGTCTAATCTTAAAAAGAGAGGTATTTTGGTGGATAGTGTGTGTGAGCTATTTTGAATTTGCCTTTGGGGCCATTTTGAAAAGGGTTTCTTATTTGCAAGGGATATCAAGATTCATGAGATTATCCTTGGGGGTGATTCTCTTGTGCTATCTAATGCTATTGCAAGGAAAACTTCTTCTCTATCATTGATAGCTTCTGTTGTGTATGGAATTATTTCTCTTTCTCATACTTTTCATAGGTTTGAGGTTTCTCATATCTGTAGGAATGACAATAGTACTACCCATTTGTGAGCAAAACACGCTCAAGGTGTTGAACAATATGTTTATCATCATACCTAAATACCAATCGGTTTTTGGTGTAGGCGGATTAAACCCTAGATTTCTCATTCAATCGTTAAAGACTTTACTAGTTGAACTAACTTGAAATCACTTTTTTTTTTGGACTTGACTAAACGTGGTTGGAGATTACTAATTAAAATGTCATGGGAGCAAGCAAATTTCCTAGTGTGTCTATTCATCTTTCATCAATTGTTTGAAACAATTTTGAGAAAACTACATTTTAAACCCTGTATTTAGTATAATAACAAATTAAACCCTATAGTTCTAAAAGTAACAAATTAAAATCCTAAAATTTTAAAAAGTAACAAATTAAATCATATAGTTTCAAAAATAACAAATTAAGCCCTAGGTTTTAAAAATTAACAAATCAAACCCTCAATCCAATGTTAAATTCCAAATACAATGCAATTCCACTTAATTGCGTGAGATTTAATTTGTTACCCTTCAAAATTTCAAAATTTAAAGGTTCAATTTATAGCTTTTGAAAATATATGTAGGGTTTAATTTGTTGCAACTCTAAATTATAGGGTTTAAAATATAATTTACCCACATATTCTTCTCAAGCAAGTCATGAATATTCCATGTGACCATATCACTTTTAAAATCTCAATGGGTTTTTCCTATTCCCAGCTACTGTAACAATTGTGTGGTGTCACATGAGATGTTGGAGTTTTCGAACCAAACCAAAGGGCGATTCTTGTCTCAAAAGTGAAGTCATAAAAACATGGAATGCAGAAGAAGCATTTCTGGTACAAAAATGTAGTAAAAAAGTAGAAGCATGGTGCCTCTCCCAAACCAATAACCCCCCTCTCGTCCCCACCGCACCTTCTAAAAGAAACAAAAGAATATAAGCCATTATAGTGACTAGTAAGTTCATTGAATGATTGAAATCTTACTCGTAAATCATATCCCTCACGAAGTTTTGAAATTTTCCTTAGCACTTTCCTGCTTACCAGTACTTGGGACAAAGACAAAAGAAAAGAGTAACCAAATTACTGAACTGGGAGTTTAAAACATGAGAGAGAGAGAGGTAAAAATCCAAAGGCTAAAAGTTAACAAAGCTCAATTACTAGTACCTTGTCCACACAAAAAAATTGACAAATTCAGTGGTACCTACTTACCATTAAGAAAAATGAATATGGTTTGTTTGGTAGGGGAGACAAGAAATACAAATTTGCACCAAGTGGCTGGAGGCTGGGTGGTTATTTACAATTATTAGCCGACACAATCAATGAAATGCGGTCTTAGATGCTTTGAGAGCAATGTCATGGACTCTCTCTTAAAGAACTAATCGAGTTTTAGTTCATAATAATAGTGGGTATTAAGAATCACTAAACAAACATTTCCACCCTCAAGTTAAGTTTTTAGTTACTCAAGCTTCTTATTTTAGTCAAACTTTTATTTATACTGTGGAGAATCATGATTCCTGCACCATAATTACAGTAGGAAAGTTAGTAAGGCCATTTAACCAATCTCTCTCTCTCTCTTTCTCTCAAGATGGAGAATGTATGGAGTTGAAGCACATCATAATGAACATAAAATATCAAAATCAAATTCATGTCACCTTTGACTTTATGGATTTAATAACCATAAATATAAGTTATCCATGCAATGATTGGAAAACATAAGTCCATTTATAGTTATTTATTTTTCTACAGATAATTTATTGCTGTACTTAGAATTTGAACCTTCCACCATAAGAGGTGCTGGATTCCATTTGAGTATTTGAACCAAAACATAAAATAACAGTTGTCTTACTTTCGGTTGTATAAACTTCACATATCTAGAACAAATATTCTTAAAGAGCATCCCATACTATACACAGAAACATAAAATTTTCTTATAAAATGATGTGATGACATACTTTTTTTTTTGCCACGAGTGGAAAAATTATATTGTACACATGATCTATTACAAATTTTTTTTTTTTTTTTTTTTCTTTTGGTAGAAATGTATTATATCTCTATCTCATATGAATGTGAATCCCATATTTGGGATCTATATGTGACATCTATCTAGACATGAAAGGAAAGTATAGTACACCAGACATACTAAATAATTTCAGCCAAATAAAGATTGTACATGCTAGATACTACACTTGATAAAAGAGCTTACATATAATCTCATATGTAAATTTTTGTAAAAAATTTTTATTCCAAGAAAAGTAATTCTTATTTTGAAATTACAAAATAAAAATAATAGAAATGTTCGCCACAAAAACAAGATGAAAAACTTAAAACCTATTTGGACACGCAAGAACATTTTTCATGCATCACAAGTGCTATCTTTCGCGCACAAAAGCTTACAAAATGACAAACAATTCTAAATCGATACACATAACATATTGTCTTAAAGTACAATATGTTTGACTTTTCATTTATAATGATTCCCTAAGGGACAAATTAAATGATTAGAAAATCTAAGATTTTACTTGAAATTTAAATTTAAATTTTAATATAAAAACACTTTGAGTGAGAAATATGCATTTTTACATTATTTAATTGTATTATAATGCCAAATATTGGAGGAACATTATTGAAGATGAAAAAATAAATAAAAAAGATATCTGAAGCGCACAATGTCAAAAGATTCAACTTTTCATTAAAAGGATATTAAAGAAAAAAAAAAAAATCCATTAAGAGAAGAGAAGATATACATAGCTTTTACCCCTAAAAAAGTACAAAATTTATACCCTATTTGAGATTAAGGTCCAAGATTTTTAATTTTATCAATTAAATTCTCAAACTTTTGAAACTGTTTCAATTTAAAATCTATGTCCATCATTATTATTTATTTCCGTTATTCTGGAAAATAACAAAAAAAGAAAGAAAATGGAAACTGTTGATAAAACTTTACGTTTCAGCCATTATTATTATTTTTTTTTGAGAATATTTCAGCCATTAAATTGGATTATGAATATGCATACCCTAGGTGAAATGCAAAGTTTCATCATTGGTTTCTTGCATTTCTTTGCTCCATTATTGTTCAGCATAACATAAATGAATAATGGAAATGAAAAGAGGTTTCAATTTGAAACAATTTCATAAATTTAAAACCGCAATTGACAAAAAATAATCTTTTAAAACCGTAATTGACAAAATAATAATCTAGAACCCAATATGAGAGTATAATCTTATTTAGCAAAAAAATATATGAGAGTATAATCTCTAGGTTTTTTTTTATGTAATTTCTCAAAAAAAAAAAAAAAAAAAAAAAAAAAAAACAACAACAACAACAACTGGAAATAAGAATAGAATTCACATATGGTGCACATGCCCATGCTAGGCAGTACAAAGTTTTGGCACTCTCTCCCTCTCTCTTGAGACTTACCTCTAAAGGGACATGAAAAATTAAGAGTTTTTGTCCATGAACTCAATTGGCCGTGTGGTAGAGCCCACACTTCATGAACTGTCTAAAAGTACTTTCTGGATTTGGATTGATGAAACCCCACCCAACCATCTCTTTTCACAATTTTCTGGGCTCATCTTTATTACAATCACTTTTTACAGATAAAAGATCTCACTATAACGTAAATTTAAGTAGCTTTTAATGAGGTGATTAGCAAAAAAGGGTAAAAAAGGAGTTTTCCTTGGGATGCTACTTCAATACCCAAAAATGTTTGCTTCGGCACCAGCACCCCCTGGTGGGATGACACGTGTGAGTGCTAAAGCAATACTTTTGAGGGTGAAAGTAACATTTGCCTACTTTGCATCCGTTTTAGTCATTAGTGCTTCCTGGTTAAAAATCAAATACCTTGTAACAATCAAGAAGGCTCAAACACATGCTTCAGAATGTCTGTGACGATCTCTATGATATCCTTTTCTTTGCATGAGGTTACGAACTTCACTGCAACAACAAAATTTTCCTCAATTAGTGCTTAGCTTCATCTCACAAATTGAACTGCTCAGCTTCATTGCCACTATGCTTAATAGGAGATGGTATCTCATGCGCTAGCTCACCTGTCAGTGAGAGAGTGGTCTCATACGCCTAGCACATGAGAGATTTTTCCGCTTGATAGAATGAAAATTCCAGAATATAATTAATGAAACAATTTTTTTAGCTATTACTATATCATTAAAGAAGATTAACAATTTTACCCACTTAACATGGTGCAAGTTGTGAAAACAATTTTCCATAAAATTTTGGGTTTTTGATAACTGAAACCTTACAAGGAGGATCAATGCCTTCTCTCAGCAAGTTCACACCTACCTAGAATTATCAACACAAGTTCTAATAGATTATGTTTGAGCTTAAGAAAACTTAGATGAGTATTAAGCTTGTATTAGACAACACTTGGATTAGCTTGAAATCTCCTAACTCTAAATGTTTTCCTAATTATAAAGAAATAGTTTTTGGCTAACTAAACATCAGATTACCTAGGTTCTGGCCATGATTTTAACTCATGATTGACCACAATATTGAAGTTTATATTTGTTTATGGTAGTCCAAAACTTATGGTCCAATTGAGAGCAGAAGAAAATATCTCAATTTAGAGGAGGACTGGTATGATACAGATGACAGGAGTAAACGAAACAATAATTCAATACGGTAAATCCAGGCAGGGCAAGAACTGATTTTACTTGGTAGGTAGTACCGCAGTAGTGGAAAGAAAAAATGGTCATATTATTAAAAAGTACAAGAAGGCCCCAGGTACTAGTAGAGCAGGTGGCAGTGCCAGGAAAGCATCAGTTTCCTTGAAAGCAAGCAAGCTAGCTGGCTATAACTAAAAACGGTAAAAAGTTTGTTCAAATGGACCCTGACAATGTTATTTACACACAAGAGAATATTTTTTATAAGGTACGTGACGTTAATAACAATTTTTTTGACTTTTTTTTTTTTTTTTAGTTTTATCTTATTTTTTCAGTTTTATAAGTATAGCTTGGTGTTTTTTTTGACTTTTTTTGACAATTTTTTTTGTCTTTTTTGCATCTTAACAGGTACCGATCGTGCTTATTAACATTTCATTTTTTATAATAGTTGAGTTCATAAACTTCTATTATATTTTTATGGCAAATGTTAAGGTGCTTGTTAATGTTGCACTCATGTGGGTCCTATTTGATAAAAAAAATTAAACAAAAAGAAAAAAAAGACATAAAACTGACCTCACAACTTATTTTAATATATTTTTTCTCTCTATAAAGCTAGTCCCACAATCTAAAAGTTGCAAAAATATGACGTAAAACTGCAATAAAGCTAAAAAAAAAGTACAAAGATTGCAGTTAACGGACACCTTACGATTCCCGTTAACACAACCCTATTTTTATTTATCACTAACTATCTACACGTAAATTTTTTTGTGTGTACGAACTTTCTCCCCAAGATTTTTAATGATCTTCATTGTCATCATAAGTTGTGTCTTTGGATAAATTACAATACATGCAACATTGAGTAGAGAGTAGAGACAGGTTGTAAGAACACCAACACCCCTATACTCCCACCCACTTTACTCACAAAAAGATTCATCCTTTAGAGAGAGAGAACCAATCTGCAGCAAGAAAACAAAAACAAAAACAAACCCAAAAGCAAAGCCAACTCCTAAGATATGCGCATGCAGGGAGAGAAACCAACTACATTGTCATCAAAGAATTATTATGGGAAGGCTATATATTCTCTAGTACGGACTGGTTTTCATATATTTATTATGCCTTTACTCGTCGCATTCACACGTGTGCTTTTCATTTGTATGTTTGGGAAGGCTATTCTCTAGCACAGGCTGGTTCTCAACAACCCTTGAACACCTAGACCTACGGGTGAAGAGGTATGACTGTATGTAAACAGAAAATGCCGAAGTCCTTACCCACCTATCAAATCGAATTTGTCATTTAAAGGAAGAACATTATGGTGGTCGCTGGGTCAAATATCTTTGCTGACTCCTTTAATCCAGATGGATACCCAGTGTGAATTAATGATCGATGAAAATCTTGACATTAGACATTGTGTTTGATGACTGCCCCACTGGCCAGAGAAAATTTTGTACTTACTGAAATTGATTCACCAAAGGGAAAACCTAATTGAAAGGATTAAATTTACATATTCTTCTTTTAAGTTCTTTAGTTTGAATTTAATTGTTTTATCAATCAATATAACCTAGAAAACCTATGTTTTGCACTGCCCTGATAATTTATTTAAAAAATAACATTGGAAATAACAATTTTTGATACACTTCTATCCAATGTGACTCTTTCACTCATGCATTTAAGTTTTGCTTGTTTCGTTGTAAATATTTTTTGGAAAACATATTCCGCATTTTCAAATGTGTTTCATTGTAAATTTGGTCAAATTTGAAAATATTTTCCATTGAACGAAAAACTTTTTATAAAAATTTGTAAAATGTTTTATTTTAAAAATATTCAGTAAAACATTATACAAAACACAGTCACACCCCCCCTTCCTTCTTTGTTCTCTCTCCAAGACCACCACTCCTCCCTTCTTTCCTTCTCCGACTAGCTTAGGGCACATTTGGTAGACTGTAATAGATATTGTAATGTAATAGATATTCCTATGGCATAACTATTCGGTTGTTTGGTTATATTTTTATTACAATGAATAGTTATTCCTTATGAATAGTTATTCTTCAAAATGAGGAATAATTATTCATTATCAAAAGTACTGAATATCTATTCTTTCACCTTATATAATATTTTTTAAAAAAAATTTCCTAAAATGCCATTAGTTGCCACATCTTCAAAAGGAAAGAAAATAAATTTTCCTTGTTAATAATTATTAGCTCTATTTTGAACACCCTAAAATAAGTGTATTTTAGGAAATTTGACTTAGAAATAATTTAATTACACATTCTTTTTATACTCTACTAAATTGTGGATGCATATTCAGGATTCTATTCCTAAATGATCACCAAACTAATGAATAGTAATACTTATTACATTCCAACTTAATGTATTCCTTGTAATACTTATTCTTATTCCCATGTAATAATCATTAGTGTACCAAATGTGCCCTTAGTGTTAGGCAAATCGGTGCAATGGCAAGCAAATTGAAACAAACGTGTAGCAAATCATCAAAACCTCTTATTGTTCTTTGGATCAGATGGTGACTGGCATTTCACAATGGTTGGCAAAGCAAATGATGGCAAGGAGGCTTGATAGCAGCTGAGAGGCGCCAACAATGGTTAGGAGGCATCAGTTTTGGATCGATTTGGTGGTTTGTGGTTGGAAAATTTTAGGTCATACCAAAAACCTAAAAACGTTGACTAAATATATTTTCAATTGAAATCATTTACAAAGAAACAAAGAGGATGCAATTTTAGGTAGTATTTATTACACAGCCCAAAATGAACTAAACTCGTGACTTAAGAGTCACCAGTTCAGTTTATTTTGGCTATGAATCCAGGCAAATGTGTAACAAATTTCCCCTTTTTGCTTTTATCACTTCAGCAAAAGACTCTCCTCTTCTCTCCCTAGTCGGAGGGGGTATCATTTACTCACCAATCAGGTAGAAATAGCACAACAGGACAGATTACAGCTACTATCCTCATAGACAAATTTGATAGAAGACAAATTTGTACTTCAAAAGAATATTGACTATACCAAACAAAAAATTTCATCGACGCTGTGATCTAAATTTACTCTAGCATTCTCTATAAACTAACAGGCTTTCCATTGCCTTTTTGTACTTTACGACTAAAATCACGGCTCACATCCAAGTAAAGAATATGGGTGGACCCACTAGCGGATTTGGTGTAATTCTAATACCACATCCTTTTTCAAACTTTTTTTTTCGCAACTATTTTATATAACAGATTGTAACTTATTGTTTGTAATTTTCACAGAAACTCAATGATCTTTTTTCATCAATCACAATATGTCACGTCAAAATTGTGGCAAAATTACCGTGCTATAATTATTTTTTGAGAATTTGTGGATACAGCTCAAAGTCCACCGACATAAATCCCAAACAGAGAGATATGAGAGAGAAATATACTATGCCGTGCAAAGGAGAAATCCCCAGGATCATATATATGTGTTGTCAGCAGTGATTCTATGTAGTTCATGTAAGTAATGTACAACGGACCACGACAATGGCTTTACATTTTGGTGGACCACAAGATTGATGATCAAATACAGCAATGTGGTTATGAGTCAACGTTGATGACTATGGAATGACAAAGATGACCGGCTAATGAATGAATCAGCAGTGCATCAAGAAAAGCTGTCTATTACTCACTAGTCACCACCTTCAAAGTTCGGAAACCCTTTCACTTAAAAGGGTTGGAATTTGGACTTAGAGTTGGGATTGGGACCCCATCAACAATCAATACAATGAATACCCCCACATCAACCATCATTACTCATATCTCATAAGCTAACAAAATTGGGCTCTTTCACTAGGTGTTTATATGGCCCAATAATAATCAAATGGGCCTCATGAATTTGAGGGTTCCCAGTGCATAGGATCAACAAAATGTCAAGCCCAGGTCCCATGGTAATGGTCAGGGAATGGAGAGAATTCAAGCACAACCTATAACAACTAAAAGAAAAAGAAGTCTGGCCTTAAATATGCCATTTATACCAAAGAGTAATGCTAATTCTTTTTTTTCTTTTTTTAATTATTATTATTATTATGTACCCAAAACTTTATTATGCACCAATCATAACATGCCCACTTCAAATCTTCAATATATATGCCAAAAAAATTATGAAATTTGTCATTAAACTTTTCAAACTTATTGATATACCAAGGGATTACAATGCCACTCTTAAAGCGTGGCACTCACTATGAATGTGAAGTGATTACCAATTTGAAAGTATGACTTAAGTGGATGAGTTGCTATCTAAAGGTAACATGGCAATTGAAGCACCGTGAAGTTTAGCATCGACATAACATAAACTGCCACACCATCAAAATCAAAACTGTCACAGCTTTCACAATTGCCCCTCACTACCATGCCCATGTCACCATGAGTGTTTTTAGACATAATCCACAAACTTAAAATTACAGGGTAAATGTTATTTGAACACAGATGGATTGTTGATGTGGTTTGGTCACCTATAAGGTGAGGATACAACCATATTGGAGTTTTCAGACAACAGCTTGTGCACACACATGCAAGGTATGCCTAGGAGATGATGACTAAAAAGGGTTTACACTTTTCTTAGCAAAATATAGACAGAAATAGAAATAAAAGGAGTAAGGGGTGCTCATATAGTATCATAATCATACTAGCTCTTGATGCATATACTATACAATATGATATTTTATCAAATACATTTCATAATTTTAATAGTTTAAGTTATGCTTGATGATGCAGTGGCATCAATTTTAATAGTTTAACTAGCCTTCTTATCAGAGGTTTAGTTATGCTTGATGATGCAGTGGCATCAATCTATCTCTTTATAAATTAATGTTTTAAATAGAGTAAGAATTGAGATAACAGCCTTAAATAGATAGTTCTGTAACAAGCTTCATGTATCACATCCTCTCTATGTGTGTGTTTTTGTTATTTTGAGTGCATAACATTCTCATTATTGAAAGACACTATGCTTACAATACTAATACAAATACTTGCATGAGCTGTTTGCCTCTTTTTCTTAAGTTTTTCAAAGTCAAATAATGTTTAAAATCTATAATCTGTTTCTTTATAAGTATTTATAGGCTACAAGATATTTAGAATCAACAAGTAAGATTAAAGTCCAAACAAATCATTGAAATCCCTTTCTAACAGGCTATGGTTTACTCTTAAAGCAAATCCTTATCCCCCCATACAATATGTTCCTAATAGCGGAAGAAAGCAATATATAATCCACTACGAGCAAAGCAAATGAAATGTGATTTTCAATGAACAAGCAGAAGAAATAATTAAATAATTCAAGACAAAATTCCCTTAAAAAACAAACAGAAACTAGCCAATACACAGAATTGTGGTCCTGTCAGCTAAGCACCTCGTTAGCACATCACCTGGAGATAGAAATTTCTTGACTCGACAAATATTGCACACTTTACCTAGTGATTGGTAATAAGGCTAAAAGATTACAGTGGCCTTGATCCTATATGGCAATAAATATTGTATGAGTCAATCCCATGCAGAACCCTCTAAGTCTCTTCTACTCATATTTTATGGCATCAATTTAGCAAGAGGGAGGCATTACCTACAAGCTTTCGAATTAAGTCCAAAGCCATATGCTATATCTATTTTGTTCAACATGCTTGTGAAATTCCAGATCTCAATTCCTAAACTGAATTGATCAACAGGTTGAATTAGCATCAATTAATGGAACTCTGTGAACTATGAAATCAGCAAGTTGAACAATCATAGGTTGAAGTTCCAAATCTTCAATAATCAGAGTTCTATGGATTCCAAAGTCAGCAATAAGTTGTGATCCTCCGAAAATTAATGATTTCTCTAGATTATTTATGATTATACCTAACTCTATTTCTAATTTTACCTTTTCCTGTATACCATAATTTATATCTTGTATATTTAATTTTCTAGATTTTTCACCTACCCACTTTGTCTCCTAAGTCCTATGATTATTCACTTTTTGATCATTGTATTTATTATTTACATTAGTTTTCATGTTAAAGACCCTATATTCCAAGTGCCTATATGAATTCTATTCTCTTGGACTAACGTCTTTACCCTCATATGTCCATCAAATGCAGGAACTTGAGTCCAAACTTCACTACACCTAAGCTCCCATATAGGGAATGCCCTAACTAACCCTTGTCTTCTTTTCATTGCATTTGGGGCCTGATACAGCATGTCATTAAGAAAGGACGCCCCAAAGTGTATCTATCATAGGTCCATTCATAATAAATTTACTAAATTTTAGGCTGGCCCTCAAGCTACCACAACCCTTCTCGGCTGTAAACAGGAGGTAAGACAGATGTTCTGAAAGCAAGACCATCCTCAGCCGATAAAGCAGGCTATTTCACACGCTACAAGACTCTAACATTCTAATCCAAATAGACTGTGTGATGAGAAATTATTAAGAATGTAATTTTCTTTACTATATGGATATATTATAAAAGAAAATAATAGAAACAAAAGGTCACTTGACAAACAAATACGAATATAGTGGGATGAAAAAAATGGAACTGAAAATTTGAAACCTAGACTGATAGGTGGTTTACGGTTTAACTGTCCAATTAGGTCCAAGTTTGAGATGAAGAAAATGAATTGATGATATTTACAAGCAGTATCTTACCCCAGGGAAGAACAGGAAACTCCTGCCTCTGTTTAGGGACTGTAATGACATATGAAGCAACCTGCAATAGATAAGAAAATCTTATCTCCAAAAGAAAGAAAATGATACATGTGCACCAAATTATAATTACTTGAATTGGAATATAAATAGTTAAAAAGGAAAAAAAGAACATGCCAAAACTGATGCAGCAAGAGAACGAGGAGAACTATAAAGAACTGATGTCTCATCCTTTTCATAAAGAAGATCCATAATATCGATGCATGCTTCAAAGTTCAAAACCTCGCCCAATTTTGCCACTTCCCTGAATTCAAAAACACATAAAAGATGTACCTAGATGAACCCAGTTATAATTAAGACAAACAAACTATATATGTCCATGACTATGTAACTATAGAAATTATGAGTTTGAAACAAAGGGGCTTACTTAAACTGATAATAAAGCTCTTCAAGGAATACAAAAGCATTGTTTGCCGTACCAATC
This sequence comes from Notholithocarpus densiflorus, assembly GCA_030021035.2. Classification (NCBI taxonomy): domain Eukaryota; kingdom Viridiplantae; phylum Streptophyta; class Magnoliopsida; order Fagales; family Fagaceae; genus Notholithocarpus; species Notholithocarpus densiflorus. Next base: position 1,702,305 of record JARYZH020000006.1, on the reverse strand, counting down.
TCAAAATCCAACACCTTCAAAATGCCATCTATATCTTTATATCATGTAGATCTAACCATAATACTTCAAGAAACCTCAATGGTTCAATGAAATTAACCTGCAATAAGACCACCTCCTACAGAATATCCCCATCAACCACAGTGAACACGACAATATAAAAAGCAAGCAGTTTCTAAAACCATTGTAGAATGCAAGTAGCTTACTGCTTCTACAAAATCACGCGTTGTAAAATGTTGTTCCGTGATAGTCTTGTCGCCCAAAGACTTCAAACTTTTCACCGACAATGGACGGGAATCATGTATCTACAAAAACATCAACATTGTAAGAAGCAATAAAATAAAAAATAAAAAAAAAAAATTAACCCAAAAGAATAAAAGAGAGCCTGCAGCAAATTAAAACATGAAAACCCACTTTGCTCGAAACCCATATAGAAATAAGCGCAAACAACTGCAAGTTGCTCTCTCTTATTGGTTGCAAAAGCCAGTTTGCAGTGTCATCCTTTTGTGTGAACCTTAACAAGAACATTGCAATTTTAGCATTACATCATATAGGAAAGGAAAAAAGAAATTGGGGGGGAAAAAAAACAGTAACATAGAGAGAATGCAAATAATGCTTGAAAATTCGATTCTTCCTAGAAATAAAATTTTAATAATACAAAAAAAAAAAAAATTGTTCAAACCAAGTCGGAGGTTTATTGTCATCCTTATTGAGACTAGAAATAATTGAAAAAAATTATTAAAAAAAAAAAATGGAAGAAGCTTAACCTGCACAAATCTATAAATTGTGTTGTTAACTTGTTATACAATTAATGTTTCAGTTCATGAAAATCGAATAATTAAATAAAAAATGAAGATTTATATGCAGTGTAATTTGAGGAAAAATTGAACAAAGTCCTCAACTATGTATGCAATCATAATGTAATGGAGAAATTGAAAGCTTAAAACAAATAATAAGGGCAATAAAACAGTGAATAAATAGTGAGGCACAAATATATAAATATATATATATATATATAAATAGTGTTGTGATACAAATTGCAGATTCATAGTGAGTGTAATTTTAGAAAAAAATTGAATCAAATTCCTGAAATATGTAATGTAATAAAACAGTGAAAAAGTTGGAGTTGGACCTGGACAAGGAGGGGTAGAATCGATCAAAGAAGAGCGACAATGCGGCGTATTTCACAATCGGTGCGACTTTCAGGTCCTTTTGTTTGCATTCACAACAAAGTTGAATATAATAAATTTGGAGAGAAGTGATTAGATATTGAATATGAAGAAAAAGAGATGACCTGAGCGGATTGGATGAGGAATTGGAGCAGTGGAAGACGCAGAGGCCGCTGCTGCTCACTCCACATCCACATCTTCATGTTCTCGAAATCTGGAAGCGGGAACCCAATATTTCGCACTTTTGAAGAATGAATTTGAAAGTTAAAGTGTTAAACTTAATTATAGCAATTTTTTTTTTTTTTTTTTTTGGGAGGAATAATTATAAAAAATTCTTATTTGGTAAAATGAAATTTTAACCATATTTTTTTTAAAAAAAAAATTTAAAGGTTGTTCTTACTCTTTATATTATTATTATTATTATTTTTGTGGATAATTACTTCTTACAATAAAATTGATTGGAAGTAATGCTACTTATTATGTGAGTACAATTTAAGGGCCAAGTAGTTCAATGATATTTTATAACACTTTCTATCACAAATATTTAAGAGCATTCGTGTCAGTTCATGCAAATTTTTTTGTTTATTTTAACATAAAACATTTTTTTTTCTATTCAACCTAACCACTTTTCCAAAGATACACCTTAGATTATTTATTCTAAAAATGATTTTAATAAAATATTCATTATTCATACATTTTTTTAAAGGGAAATTACAGTAAATCCACCTATGCTTTGGCCCGTTTTCACTTTGTCTACTTATGGTTTAAAACTTAACACTTTGCCCACCTGAACTTCAATCTATTTGCTCTCTGTTACCCACCTCACCCTCAAACGTTAGAAAAACACATTTTTAATACAAATCAAAATATAACACGGATCAAAAACACGAACCATTGAAACTTTTCCTCATGAGCCCTAGAAATTCTGAGACAACCCCAATATCACAATCGGTTCAAAGTAATTATAATCATTTTTCATATGCAAACATTCTAATGTTCCACCAATCAAACTACCATAAATGCTATTATTTTTTGAATAATTAAGCTTAAGAACAACATCTGGATATTTTGAACTAACGAACCAACATAACTCTTCCCTGATCCGACCGTACAGAGCTTCCCAGAAGATTCTGACCAATACCCATTAACCAAAAACACCAAATCGTCTTTCTGATAACTAATACTTCCCAAACGTCGCCGACTGAAAACAGAGTACTTCCATGGGTCTCGAATGTACAGGGTGGCTTTGACCTTATGAATGCTATGGGAGGTGGTGTTTTTTATATATAAGGGGTTGAAGGAGAGAGATATCTCGGACTCAGTGGTTCAGTTGAAGATTCCAACACCAACAGAAAAAAATGCGAATTGGAAGCTGAGGAAATCATTGGAGTAGGAGACAGGGACATTGCCAAAGGATAAAGGGGGCTCAGGAACGATGTCATTATAGTGTTGGGAGTACGAGATTTTGGGATTCTAAAATGGGTTTTGGAAAAAAGCTATGGCGATGGGGAAGTTGAGGAATAAGAATAAGATGTAGAGGAGGGGACTGAGTGTGAATTTCAATTTCTTAGGATTTGGAGAAGAAGAAGAAAGGGGTTTTTCGTGTTTCTAGGGCTTGTGAGGAAAAGTTTCAATGTTTCGTATTTTTTATCCGTGTTATGTTCTGATTTGTATTAAAAAAGTGTTTTTCTAACATATGAGGGTGAGGTGGGTAATGAAGAGCAAACGGATTGAAGTTCAAGTGGGCAAAATGTTAAGTTTTAAACAACAGGTAGACAAAGTGAAAACGGGCCAAACTACAAGTGGGTTTACTGTGATGCTTGCAAGATGCATCATGAAGATGTTGTTCATGCCTTATTCCTTTGCCCAACCTTGCAGCCTGTATGGAGATCTCGGGCAAAATGGGACCATAGCACGCTTCAGGCATGCTCCTCTTTCATTGACATTTTTGAGCTCATTTTTGCAGGTAATAGGGACCCCAATCTCTTTGCTGCTGTGCTGTAGACAATATGGAATAGGAGGAATAATTTGCGTTTGGGCAAGCCAGCAATCCCACTCGGCCAAGTGATTGCTTTTGGTCAAGACCGAATCTTGGAGATAAGCACTTGCAGTGTTGGTGTTTAGCAACCCCGACAACGCCCAGCAACAGTTTGGAAAGCATCGACCCAGCATGCCTACAAGGTCAACTTTGACAGAGCTACATTTGCAGAGGAAGGTCTTGCTAGCTTAGGAGTGGTGATCCGTAATGAACAAGGACTGATCATGGCTTCGCTTACTCAGCAAATACCCCTGCCTGCTTCGGTTATAGAGGTAGAGGTCTTGGCTGCACGGAGAGCATTGGAACTCACACTTGAGCTTGGCTTCAACAACATTGTTCTTGAAGGAGACTCTGAAATCCTTTTTAAGTCCTTGAAGACGGGTTGCAACTCTCTAGCTCACTATGGCCACCTGACTGCAAATATTCAAGTTCTTATGTCCCAGTTTTCATTGATGAGTTTATCTTATGTTAGGAGGTAATGTAATGGGTTGGCACATGCTTTAGCTAGACGAGCATCCTCTACCCCTTTTATGTCGGTTTGAATGGAAGAAATACCACCAAAACTTAACTCTGTATACATAGCTGATTTGAATGGCCTAAGCTAATAATATATCCTTGTCTTGATTCTCAAAAAAATAAAATAAAATAATGGTGAAAGCATACTATGGGGAATCCCAATCGGGTTAGGGTGGGATTTTGGGGGTAGGTTCACTTCTTTGATTCTACGGGGAGGGTGTTTAGACCGAATAAGGGATTTTTTTTAATTTAATTTTTGGACTTTTTTTAAATTAACGTTTTTTAGAAAAGCAATATCTGCCAAGGATTGGTCAAAGAGTTTAGAAACACAGTTCAAGAAGAAGGTATTTGACAAACAAATTGCATTGAACCTATGTGGGTTTTATGAGTGTCCTTAATTGTTTCTGTTGTTATGGTTTCAGATTGACACATTATCGAAAGTTAACCACAACAATTTTGTCAACCTTCTTGGATATTGTGAGGAAGAGGAGCCTTTCACGAAAATCTTGGGGGCTGTTTGGTAAGGTGTTTTGAGCAACAGTTTTCAGTGTTTAAACAATATTACACGCATTTCTACACACTTTTTCACCCACACGTATTTCCAAAAGATACAAACAACATTACTAGAACAACATTACCAAACGGCCCCTTAGTTTTTGGATATGCTCCAAATGGGATACTCTTTGAGCATTTACACCGTAAGTACTTGCCAATACCTTGTCATTATTGGTATTTACAAATAGTAATTTTTGAGAAGACCCATAGGTTTCTTGTGTTCTAAAAAAGATGAAAGAGAAGAAATTACCATATGAAGAAATCATTCAGTACTATTGTTGCTATTATTGGTGTGACTTGATTCTTGGACCTTTTCACAATTTAACCAAAAAAAAAAAAAAAAAACCGACTTACAAATAGCAATTTTGAAGAATACCCACAGGTTTCTTGTGTTTCTAAGAAAGATGAAAGAGAAGAAGTTGAGAAGAAGTTATCAAATGAATATTACCCACTATTTATACCCAAATAATTATGATCCTTCAACATACACATTTTCATTCAATATGCACATTTTCGATCAATAGACACATTTTCATTCAATTGGCACATTTTCGGTCAATAGACATATTTTCATTCAATAGATACTTTTTTCGTTCAATAGGCACCTTTTTATTCAACAAACACCTTTTCGATCAAGAAGCACCTTTTCGTATCTAGTAAATAAAACAATATTGTTTTTTTTTGTTTTTTTTTTTTGAAACTCATCCAGTAGCTATTCCTGTGCATCACAAGAGTTAGCGACTAGTATTACTAAAAGCTGAAACATAGAATTTAATATTGCTACGCTCACGTTAAGCCACATCAGCAGTCACGTCATCATTTTTTGTTTCCAATTTTTCTTATATATATTTTTAAACATTTTCTCATTTAAGGTGACTTAAAAACTCCATTATTTAAAAATTAAAATATCTTTTAACCATTATTTTTATTATTAATTTTCCAAAACTCTCCCTCCCTTTTACCTCTTCATCTCCCCACCACTTTCTACCTTAATATCATTCTTTCTCTTCCTTTTTATCTTTCTTTATTTTGACTCTTCTTATTCTCAACATCTTACTATAAATTTGACATTTTCTTTTTCATTCTATGCATAGTTTTCTCACACAAAACAAGTTACTTCTCTCTCTCTCTCTCTCTCTCTCTCTCTCAATTTGTTTTTCATTTTTTGTTTGATTTTTTTTATTACATCAATTCTTTAGGTTGATTAATTTTTGTGTTAATTAGAATTCTACTTTGTGTTGATGCAATTTAGTTTTGTGTTTTAAGTTGTTATCTTTTATATTCTCTTTGATTAAATATTATCCTACTACGTTATACATATAGTATATAATAATATAATGTTATTATATTACATAGAATGACTTGGATAATTTGATGTTTATTGCTATATATTTTATTTTTACTATTTTTTTCTCTCATCTTATTTTATTCATCATTTAAATCCAGTCACATCCTCCATACTATTAAATTATGTAGCATAAATCAAGAAAGTGGCTAGACACAAATCTGCTTTCCTTTACCATACATTGGGGGAATCAAAATATTTGTGTGATAAAGGGTCATATAATTTATAATTTAGATAGCACCCTTTGAATGTGTCTAGACCCATAGATTGAGCAATTTGTAGACTTAAAAAGCTATTGAGAATGAACTTTTTGAATCAAGTCTAAAAAAATATGAACTACTATATATCATTTAATAATACTACTATATATTTAAATATTGATCTTATGGGAAAAGTTACATAAAATATTGAGAAAAAAATGTGTTATATTACATTCTACTAAAAATGTTTTTTAAATATTTAAACCTTCCTATTTTTCATATCACTAACGTGTTTTACAACTACCACATGTGTTAACTTAAGTCTTAATATTCTTAAGTTGTTTCGGCAAAAAAAAAAAAAGGTTGTCACAAAAGAGGAGTTCATGTAAATTTTGTTGCAAAATGAAATATTTGTTTTGTAAGGCCACCAAACTTGATAATTTGCAAATGATGGAACCACTTGCAATAATATTTGCATAATTATATAGTTCCAGCTAAAGCAATTGTGTATACTTTTAGTCTTCAAAAAACACGCATCTACCAGTGGTTAAAAATGTTTATCTTGGATAATTTTAACTTTTCATATAATTTTACCTTTACATATTCATCTATTTTAATTTAGATTTTTTTTTTCAAAAAAAAAAACTTTAATATAGATACTTATAAGTAAGCAATGAAATAATGATTCATGAATAATCAAAAAGAAAAAAAATTATCTATACATATTTATCTTGTGCGGTTGTAACTTTACATATAATTTTGCATTTATAAGTTCATCTTCTTTAATTTAGATGTTTATAACTTAATAATGAAATCTATAAATAAGGTAATTAAAACAATCGTATATCTTCAATTCAAAAAGTCACAATTTCTTTTTTCAAAAAAATGCCTTTTACATTTCCTTGGAATTATTTTTAAAATTTTTTTATAAAACCTTTGCCATACCACTAACCTAACCACTTCATACATTAAAAAAAATTTAAGGCTCATTATTACTTCCGTTAATATATTATGGATATCTTAATTGATTGAGACTAAACTAGAGAAATGCCTTTCATGTTTCCTTGAAAATTCAGAAGGAAAAAAAAAAAAAAACTTTTGATATACCACTAACGTAACTACATCTATAACTATTTAAGCCATCTATGATATCTATTTCTTATTGATAACCATAAAATTTACAACTAGCTAGGAACATACAAAGCAATAAAGAATAAATGAAGGAAGAAAAAAAGAAATGAAATCAAACGTCAATTAATAACCGTTATTTGGAAAATAAAAAGGTGGTCAAGAGGAGTAAGAAATAAAATAGAGATGGTTATATAGAGGACATTGAAAACTTTATAGTGCAATAAAATCAACCATTACATTCACTTAATTAAATCAATAATCAACAATTAAATATAATAATACAAAATTTAAACTTAAAACTAATCAAACTCTAACTAGGGAAATTATATATATATATATATATATATATAGGACAAAACTTAGGTACAATACCTTAGGTGTTGTTACTTAAGTTCCTCTCTTAAGATTCAGCCATGTGGCTATTTAATTAAAAAATACACTTCTATTCCATGAGAAAAAATCCACATGGCAGAATCTTAAAAAAGAAACCTAAGGAACAGTACCTAAGTACTGTGTTAGGACATATGTGAATCATGTTAGGAACATATGTCAATATAGAATTGACTAATCCTTTGACAAAACGCACTTGTAATTGGGTAGATCTAGGATGTGTTTAATACTTCAAGGAACAAGGTTTCGAGTCCAAGTGTTAAAGCCATGCAAATCTGTCCAAGAATCAAGTGAAGAAGTGCTAGATTTTAAATCTCGACAACTAGCTCGATAGATAGAATCTATCGAGATTTAAAAGGCTGTGTAAGCCCGATGCTCGATAGATAAGCTATCTATCGAGATTTACGAAAATCAGATTTTCAGTTCTGATTTCACTCTAATCCGTGTATACATGTTTGGGCTTTCTTTTCGCACAACCCTAAACATATATAAGGATTATTTTAAAGGCCGTCACAGCTGATGCAAGTGAGTGCAGCTTGATGCAAAGGTTTTTTCACAAGCATATTGTGACCAAAGACATATGCCCTAGTTCATCTTCCTCTTCAAGAAGCTGCTGGTACACCGTAGGGTTTTGTAACCAAGAAACTTTGTGATCTTCATCGTGTTAATGAATTGAAGAACTTTGCAGCCAACATCCTTCTCAAGTTGGTGGTTAGTCACGTACTTAGATCCGTGCATCGATTGGTTAGTCACGTACTAGGAGTCGTGCATTGAAAGGAGAGATTGTCACTACAGAACAAGTCCAATTGGATATTGGGGTAAGGGTTCAATTGTAGGTTTGTATAAGGTATTAGGATTCCTTTACTTGTAACCGCTTGTTTTGATAATAGTGGATTCTTGGGAGTGGTGATCTTAAATTCACCCGGTGGAATTTTTTTTCTTGGAGGTTTTCCCCATTCGTAAACAAATCACGGTGTCAACTTTATTTTCCACTGCATATTAACTTAGTTGGTGATTTGTTTGTGCTACCACACGTATTGCATGTTAATCAGATTAATTAATTAACTTGACTAATTAATTGGTTAATTCATCACAAGGGGTCAATACATTCTTAGCCTATTAAGTGATATCAGAGAAGGCACACTCTGATTAGGGTTAATCTTTGCTGTGCGATCTATTGATTCCTGTTGTCATGGCTGCAACCGGCATGAAAAGATCTTTATTTTCAAATACATCTTGTTTTTCTAATCTCTACTTGTTTGAGTGTATCAGAAAATGCAAGTCTAAAAGTTTTTTGAATTCTATCATGATGATTATTGGAAAAGATTTTAGCTGGACAAAGAAGAAACTAGACTGTCTCAGAATGAAATTGTGCAGAGGAGTTCGTCTGAGAAAAGTGAAAGTTAAAAGCTTTGTTCATAAATAGCAGATGAGAGAAAACATCATTCCTACTGATCTGTCATTTAAGCACGAGGTGTGCTTCATGATGAAGTCCGCATTTAAGGTTATGGACACGTGTTTGTGGTACTTGACAGCGGCTGCTCAAGATACATGACTGGAGACCGATCTCTCTTTAAGGTTTTCGAGTCTAAGAAAGGTGGTAATGTCACTTTTGGTGATGAGAACAAATCACAGATTAAAGGAAAGGGAACCATCTCACTACCTGGGCTGCTAGACATTGCAAATGTGCTATATGTAGAAGGTCTGAGAGTGAACTTGTTGAGTATAAGTCAGATATGTGATCAAGACTTTATGGTGCTATTCTCAAAAGGAAAATGCCTTGTGTTGGATAAGTCTAGAAAGAAACTCATAAGTGGTGTTCGCACTCTAGACAATTGTTATGGGTTAGTCCCTGATGTTGATATTGTGTGTAATAGCATTCATTTGCCAAACGAAGATCTATGGCATCAAATGATGGGACATGCTAGTTACAAACATCTTTCAATTATATCTAAGCATGAATCAGTTTTAAGGATGCCAAAACTTAGTAGAATGAACAATGTGGTGTGTGGACCGTGTCAGCTTGGGAAACAGACGAAAGCCAAACATCTAGGCACTTAGACATCCGCTACATCTAGACCATTGGAGCTACTACATCTGGATCTCATAGGTCAAACTAGAACCGAGTCTCTTGGTGGGAAGAGATACATCATGGTTGTGGTAGATGACTTCACTAGATACACTTGGGTCATTCTCCTAGGATCCAAGTCAGATGCTCCTGAGCACATTGAAGCCTTGTGCACAAGATTGCAAAATGAGAAGAGCTTAAAGATTGATCAAATTTGAAGTGATCACGGTAAAGAATTCGAGAACTCTTACATGGAGTCCTTTTGCACTAGATCAGGTATATCTCAAGAATTCTCTACTCCTATTACTTCACAGCAGAATGGTATAGTAGAAAGAAAGAACAAGGTTATTCAAGAGATGGCTAGAGCCATGTTGCACAACAAGGATGTGGCTAGAAACTTGTGGGGAGAAGCCGTCAACACTGCGTGTTATACGGTTAATAGGGTGTATTTCAAACTTGGTACCAAGAAGACTCCCTATAAGTTATGGAAGGGAAGAAAGCCAAATGTTAAGTATTTTAGAATCTTTGGTAGTACTTGTTTCATTCTCAAGGATAGAGAGAATGTGGGAAAATTTGACTCTCGAAGCGATGAAGGAATATTTCTGGGATACTCCTCTACAAGCAAGGCTTATCAAGTTTACAACAAGAGAACTAAAAAGGTGATGGAAACTGTGAATGTTGTTATTGATGAAGCCTCAGAGTCCGGTTTTGAGAAAATCAGTGAGGAAATTTCAAAAGAAATTCTTCCTCCCGAGCCTAAGGATGTTCAAGAAATTGTTGATCAAGAGCCCGCATCTCCAAGTACTCCCGGCACTCCAAGTGTTGTAGAAGGTTTAGAAGACATACCTACTTCACCTGATTCTGAATCCCATGAAGAGAAAGGACCTTCCTCTAGGATTAAATTGAATCATTCTCCTAAAGTTATTGTGGGAAACATAAATGTGATAACGCCTTAAAATGTATACTTGTTATATATTTATGTAGGCGTTATCTCCTTATTACTATGCTTAATTTGTATAATTAAGTCATGATTTGCATTAGTCCTTATTATTTATCTTTACATAATTTCTTGAATAAGATGCCATTCATTGTGTGTAATTTTCTACTTTCAGGAAATCATGTGAGAAAGATGAGTTTACAGGAATTTGTGAGAGAATGGAGGCCAAACTAGAATTAAAGTGGAGCTAAAGGACCATACTTAAATGTCTAAGGAGGTGCAGCTAGAGTGCTTGGATTGTCTACCATGATAGGAAGCTTCAAATAAGGAAAGAAATCAAAGAGGCAGAATCTGAAAAGGAAAAATCTGATTTGAGCACTGATTAGTATTTTGGACGTATCTCTCTCCTCAAATATCTAATTGACACAAGACTGGATAGATTGGAACCGTGACTTAAATATCTACAACTTTTCAGTTTTGAGTTTTTCAAAATTCTCAAATTTTGATGGTCGAAATTAACTCACAAGTTACTGCTGTAAACCTGGATGGAAATTAAAATAGTAAAAATTTTATTTTCTTTGGACACTTTTTACGTTAGGGTTTGGAAGGGAGGCTGGTAGAACAAATTTTGGAGAGAAACCCTTATATTTTCCTTTCTCTAATGGCAGCCTAAACTCTTTGCTAGGGATAGGGGTTATATTTCTTCTATACGGTATGAATATTTAATGTGATTCCTTCTAGGATTTTATCAACAACATATTTGATTGTTCAATTAGATTTCTTTTGATGTATTAGTTCTTCCATGCTTTCAATAAGTTCAATCATGTTTTTCTTATTGTTTAGATGAATTTCTAATAGTTTCAAATAGAAATCAGGTTTTAAAGTGAATGAGTTTTTCTGAAAAACTTTTCTAACCGCATTATTAATCTAGGTTATCATGCGTTCTTGAATTGTCTCAGTTCAACCGAATCATAAGTATTTAATTGTATAAGAACAATCAATTATGAAATATATAATTTCTTAGAACACAAAGAATTTCATATCGATATAGGGAAACACCCCGATGCCCTAGTATTTACATTATTGATTTAAATAAGTTTTTATTATTGTTCTTGTTAACAATCACCAAGCAAAAATATTTTTTTTCTTTACCCAAATTTTTGTTTAATTATATTGTCTTTGAATCTATCCTGCTCCTTGTGGTTCGACCTCGATACTCTGAGAATTATATTGCTACAATCTCCTGCACTTGGGAGTGAGCAAGCAGAATGAACTTACACTAAGGAAGCATACAGTTGATAAATGTGTTGCTAACTTTGTGTCATATTCTTATTATTTGTTGCAAGTTGAACCCACCAAGGTTAAAGAAGTTCTTCAGGACGAAAGCTGGGTTGAGGCTATGCATGATGAACTGCTTCAGTTTTAAAGGAATGATGTCTGGACTTTAGTACCTAGACCGGAAGGTGAGCACATCATTGGCACAAAGTGGATCTTCCTCAATAAGACTGATGAGGAGGGTAATGTAATCTGCAACAAGGCTCGTCTTGTGGCTCAAGGATACTCTCAAATGGAAGGAGTAGACTATGATGAGACATTTGCTCCAGTAGTCCATATGGAGTCCATTAGGATTCTCCTAACCCTAGCATGTCACTTAAAGTTCAAGTTTTACCAAATGGATGTAAAGACTGCTTTCTTAAATGAGTTCCCGAAAGAAAATGTCTATGTGGCTCAACCAAAAGGGTTCATTGTTCCACACTTTCCGGATCATGTGTTATACCTCAAGAATGCGCTCTATGGTTTAAAGCAAGCCCTTAGAGCTTGGTATGATTGGCTCACACAATACTTGGTGTCACATGAGTTCACAAGAGGAAAAGCTTATCAAACTCTTTTCATCAAAAGGGGAGACAGTGAGTTGATAGTTGCTCAAGTCTATGTTGATGATATCATCTTCGGGTCGACTAAGGATGAACTTGCTCATAGTTTCTCCAAACTTATGCAGGCCGAGTTTGAGATGAGCATGATTGGAGAGTTGAATCACTTTCTTGGGTTGCAGATCCGTCAGCAAGAGTCAGGTATATTCCTATCTCAATCTAAATATGCTAGAAATCTTGTGAAAAAGTTTGGTTTGGAATCTGCTAGTTTTGTTAGAACCCCTATGAGTCCAAATGTTAAACTCACTGTTGATTTATTGAGTAAAAGTGTTGATTCATTTCTATATAAAAGCATGATAGGTAGTCTTCTTTACCTTACTGCTAGTAGACCTGACATTAGTTACAGTGTGGAAGTGTATGCTAGATATCAGGCTAATTCTAAAGAGTCTCATATGATTGCTTTAAAAAGAATCATAAAATATGTCAAAACCACTGCCGACTTTGGTGTGTAGTACAACAAGGACACAAATGATGTCTTAGCTGGGTATTCTGACGTAGACTAGGCTGGGAATGCTAATGATAGAAATAGTACATCGGGGGGTTGTTTCTATGTGGGTAATAATCTTGTCTCCTAGATGAGCAAAAAGCAGAATTCCATCTCTTTATCCACTGCAGAGGCTGAATACATAGCTGCCGGTAGCTGTTGCACCCAACTTCTATGGATGTAAAAACTCCTCATTGATTATGGTATTCGTCAAGAACATCTTACTATTTATTGTGACAATACTAGTGCCATAAACATCTCTAAGAATCCTGTTCAACATTCTCGAACTAAACACATAAAGATTCGACATCACTTTATTCGGGAGCTTGTCGAAGATGGTACTCTCACTCTTGAGTTCATTCACACTGATGATTAGAAGGCTGATTTGTTCACCAAACCTCTTGATAGAAAACGGTTTGAATTCCTTCGCCAAAACATTGGTGTTATCTCCATGGATTGATCTCCTCTTCTTCTCCTCCTTCCTCATGCATTTGCATCTAGTTTTATGCTTTGCTTTGTTTAACATGTTTTTGTTTGTTTGTTTTCAGTTTTGTTTTATTTTCTTTTTCATAAAAATAAAAAAAAATTGAAAAATCAGAAAAATACAAAAACAGTGTGTGTTTTGTGTACATTGGTACTTGTGTACTTTGAATGGCCATTGAAATGAAGTTTTCTAAACTTTGTGTTTTTTGTAGCTTAGATGAGCATCTCTATGCATAACTAAACGAAGTGAGCTTTGTGGCTCGTGTTTGTGATGAGTAAGATTAAGTTATCTTTTATACTTAACACTCGTATCACTCTTTTTGACGGGAAGGACTAGAAAATCTTAAGAGAAATGCATAAATAACCATCTCACCACTGTTGCCCGCCAATCATGAAATGACATCTATATGCTTCGGCATAGTAAAAGTGCAATGTCAAAAGCTTAACATCATTGGGTATTTCTTTTCTCTCTCCTATATGCCCATGCATGGTTTGTTTAAAAGAAAATATGCAAAGAAAAACAAAAGCAAAAAGAATCAAAATACTTTATATATGATTGCAAGCATGTCTTTTAGGAGATGTGGGAGTTATAAGATGTACCTTGAAGGTGATAGTCCCTATCAATTTGTTATGATTGTGTGTGAGTTAAAGTAATTTTCTCATATCTCAAATCGTCATAATATGTAGACACTTATGCAATCTTTCGATGTTTTTCACACATAATACGCAATATTTTTTGCTACTCTTGATACATGTGCAGGTACAATGTGATTTGGCCATCACAAGGAATACATGTGTTAATGCATGCTCACTAAACTGTCTTGACTTATTTTTGAAATATAAAATTGGTTAGACTTGTTTAGTGTGTGTGTGAGTGTGTGTGTGTGTTTTGGATCTATATGCTTGACATTCTTCTTGTTGAGAGATGATTTTGAGAGTTGAAAATGTTGTTTGGATCTTTGGGTGAGTAGCATGTTTGATTGCATTTATGTCTGTGTTTTTCTCTTCTTTGAAAAACTGTTTTTGAGCAATCTCAACAGCTTCTTGATACCTTTCAACAGCTAGGCTATCTATCGAGCCTCTTGATCTTCCTTTCTCGACAGCTGTTATCACAATTTTGATCCATCGAAGTTTTTGAGAATTTGTCTCGATAGCTTCTAGACAGCTTCTCGATCCATCAAGGAAGTTTCTGTATGCTTGATAGATGCTCGATAGCTTCTCGATCCATCGAGGTCACTTTGCTGTGGACACCTCTCGATAGCTCCACGATAGCTCCATTTGGCGAGATTTAAAGCTCGACACCTCTCGATCCATCGAGCTTCATGTTTTTCTATATATAGCGTCAGTGCGATTTTTTTCATTTCTCACCAATCTCTCTCGATACTTTCTGACTCCTCACCTCCCTAAATTCACTTCTCTTACTCCAAACCTCTTCCCTACTCATTTTTCGGCCTAGATTGCTCTTCCTTCACTGGTAAGATCTTGTTTTCCCTCTTTTTCATGCATTTCATTCATATAGATCTAGGATTTTAGTTTTATTTGGAAAAATTTGGAGTTTTTCAAAATTGATGAGGTTTTTGCAAAATTTTTGGCTTGGGTTTTGTTTAAATGATCTTAAATGTTCATGCATTGCATCACATTTTCATTTTTAACAATGATTCATGCATTTTTGATGTGTGCTTACTATGTTGAAATGATGTGTGCTGGTAGGATTGGATTGGGCTGAGCCCATTATGTTTTTACTTTTGCATGTCACATGTTTATGCATTTTTCATGCATACATACCATTTTTTTTTAATATTAAATGTGTTGGTACTTTTTTGTTTGTCCCTTTCTTTCTCTCTCTCTTTCTTTCGGTTAGTTGCGTTATGGCACCTATACGTAAGTCTACTCCATCCCGGAACCCTCTTTGTTCTGGGGCATCTTCTTCTTCTTCCCCTGTTGATTCTACCCCCTCTCATGTTAGGTTCCGTGATGATAAAGCCCGAAAGGACTTTTCGGAGAACTTTTCCCGATGCGGCATTCATTCGGAATGCCAAGTCGTTCTATCGGATTTTTCCAATACTGACCTTCCCACTGTCATCTATAGTAGGGGTTGAGAGTCATTGTATGGCATCTTGATCACTTGTCCCTCCATGATCATATAGGAGTTTTACTCCAATATACACAGATTTGATTATTTTGTACCTCATTTTATCACTAGCATTCAAGGTACGCGCATTGTAGTCACTCCGGATCTTATATCCGATGTGCTACACGTACCGAGGGTAGAGTTTGCTGACTACCCTAGCTGTGATCGTCTTAGGATTGTGTCCAAAGACGAACTCTTGTCTCTCTTCTGTGAAACACCTTCATCTTGGGGTGACAGTCAAAACACCCATTGCTCGGGCTTTGCAAAAGGTCCGAAGTTCCTTAACATGGTGATGACATTCGTTCTTCATCTTTTGTCTCACTATAACTCCATTACTGAGCCTCGTGCTCGATTTTTGTTATCCCTTCTTGAGGGACTTACTATTGACTTTCTCTCTCACTTCATACTCTCCCTTATAGATGTCTATAGGGATACGACGACCCGTGATAAGCTCATTTTCCCTTCGGCTATCACACGGATTCTCCGCCATTTTTCTGTCTCCTATCTTGAGTCTACACAATTTCCTGTCATGTGTGCCATAGATGCAGCGACCGTTTGACGGAGTGAGGCCCAGCTTCAACTGAAGTGGCCACGGATCGAGACGGTGACTCCTTCGACTTCTTCTGCTCCATCTACATCTGCTCCTTCTTCATTGGCAGGTGGTGTGACCCTCGAGGCGGTCATGGCGCAGCTTCAGCGCATGGATGCTTGCCTTGACACACTCAGTGATGAGTTGTGTTAGGTGAACATCCGTGTCAGCCGTATTGCCTGACAGCAGGCTCGCCTTGGTGGCTTTGTGGCGTCTCCCTCTCCTTCTCCAGAGGCATCTGAGGACGAGGACGAGGACGATGATGGTGACTCCGACGACGATGATGATGATGAGGATGAGGATGAGGATGCTAGCTTTTCCGGTGACGACGAGATGACTGCTTGAGTTACTTGCCCTTTGTCATTCGTGACAAGAAAAGGAGTAGTTTTGGTATGAGAGTAGTCGTGTTCTTAGGGAGAGAGTTAGTATAGGAGATATTTTTGTTAGGGGGAGTGTTTTCTTTTTGAGGGATGTAGTGAGGACTTTTTGTATCTTTTCTTTTCTTTCCTTTTCAGATACATTGTTTTTACATTGTGATAGCAAACCTTGTACTCATTTTTTATGTTTATATATATTGAGGTTGTTATTACATTTTCACCTATCTCTTCATGTGTTGTTTCTTTTCTCTCTTTATGCAGATGCTTCTTACTAATTGTATGCAATCTTTTATATCTGTTTCACACTAAGATACCGTGATGAGTTTTATTTAAAGTGTTTCAGAAATACAGATTGTCAAAGTTTTTCTTGCCATGAACTCTTTTTTTGCAAAATTTTTCAAGAGTTTGTGTTAGGACAGATTTTATTGTATTCAACAAGTGAGTATGAGTTGAGTGATTTATGACTTCTCTCATATGTTCATTTGTTTGTTGTGGTTTTGTCACGAATTGCAAAAGTGGGAGATTGTTAAGACATATGTGAATCATGTTAGGAACATATGTCAATATAAAATTGGCTAATCTTTTGACAAAACGCACTTTACTTGTAATTGGGTAGATCTAGGATGTGTTTAATACTTCAAGGAACAATGTTTCAAGTCCAAGTGTTAAAGCCATGAAAATCTGTCTAAGAATCAAGTAAATAAGTGCTAGATTTTAAATCTCGACAGCTAGCTCAACAGATAGAATCTATCAAGGTTTAAAAGGTTGTGTAAGCCCGATGCTCGACAACTGCTCGATAGATAAGCTATCTATTGAGATTTACGAAAATCAGATTTTCAGTTCTGATTTCACTCCAATCCGTGAATACATGTTTGAGCTTTCTTTTCTCACAACCCTAAACATATATAAGGATTATTTTAAGGGCCGTCACAGCTGATGCAAGTGAGTGCAGCTTGATGCAAAGGTTTTTTCACAAGCATATTGTGACCGGAGACATATGCCCTAGTTCATCTTCCTCTTCAAGAAGCTGCTGCGTTTGTATGCCGTAGGATTTTGTAACCAAGGAGCTTTGTGATCTTCATCGTGTTGATAAACTGAAAAACTTTGCAGCTAACATCCTTCTCAAGTTGGTGGTTAGTCATGTACTTGGATCCGTGCATCGATTGGTTAGTCACGTACTGGGAGCCGTGCATTGAAAGGAGAGATTGTCACTACACAACAAGTCCAATTAGGTATTGGGGTAAGGGTTCAACTGTAGGTTGGTATAAGGTACTGAAATTCCTTTACTTGTAACTGCTTGTTTTGATAATAGTGGATTCTCGGGAGTGGTGACCTTAAATTCACCCGGTGGAATTTTTGCCTTAGAGGTTTTCCCCATTCGTAAACAAATCACAGCGTCAACTTTATTTTCTGCTGCATATTAACTTAGTTGGTGATTTGTTTGTGCTACCACGTGTATTGCATGTTAATTGGATTAATTAATTAACTTGGCTAATTAATTGGTTAATTTATCACAATGGGTCAATACATTCTTGGCCTATCATACTGTACCTAAGTCTTGCTCATATATATGTATATATATATATATATATATATATATATAATCATAATCTTCATACACCATGACTTAAAAAAAATTAATGAATAGTTCTACCTTTTATTTAATGTCTATGTTATGCAAATTATGAACCAATAAATATATGATAATGGTAAAAAACGTAATGATAAAACTATTTAAAAAAGAAAACTCTTTATAAAGTCTAGGGACTAAAATAATATTTTATCTAAAAAATTATCCCGCGCAACGCGCAGGTCTGCGACTAGTTTTAATAAAAATTAAGAACTGTAACTTAAACACTCTTAGTTAAACAACCTTACCAAACACACTTTTTTTTGGACCCACAATTTTCAGTGTTTAAACACGGAAAATTATTGTTTGGAATCACAGTTTTCAGTATTTAAATTCACTTAGTTGGAAAGTGACGTTTATGACTTTAAAATAATAATAATAATAAGTAGTTAACTTAAAAGTTAAAACATATAAATAAAATTAAGCTATTAAACTATTATTTATAAAAATAAAAATAAAAAATACAGAATTTAAATTGTATTCAAATAAAAAATATTTATATTTTAAAATATTTTCTTATTATAAGTTATGAAATTTCACATAAAAATTATTTATCTATTTTAAATATTTTAATTATATTAATTATTACATTACCAATTCGACCCGATCGAACTATAAAACCAGTAAATAGTTTTTTTTTTTTCAATTTTTTGTTCGTATCGGTTTTTAAAACCATAAAACCTACTCGTCATCATTATATTCTTTATTTGTCATTTAATAGGAAAATTGAAAAGTACTTGACCGTGCGGCATGTTACTACCCGTACTATTGAAATGGTTCTCATAGGTGCCCCTTCTTCCAATGGTACTATAATTCCTATTAGTACATATCTGAGAAGCATGAGCGATGAGGGTGGTACCAACCAATCTCCAAAGAAATAAATGCCCAACTGTAGAAAGAGGGACGTGAGGGGGAAGACTGAAGCAGGTAGCTCCAAGGGGATTCATATGTTTAGAGGGCACATCTGCAAAGAAAAATGCAGTAGATAATTATCCAACCAAAGTCCATATATCAATGTACAAATTGCAGTCGATCCATATATCCACTATCTTGCTGCAAAAATTCCCTCTCAACTACACAGAACATCCCCTTCAAGCAGTCTTGTAAGTTTTTTAGGATGTTCCTTGTAATCCTTTTCTGATGCTTAGTATATGTTTGGATAGCTGAAAACTTATTGCGTCTGCGTTTCACCCTCTTATTATTATTTTTTTTTTAAGCGCGTTCCAGCACTTTTGAGAGATTCTAGTGGGTTTCGTGCACTGTTCACGGGACTCACAAACACATTTTTTCAACAAAACTTTCTTTAAAAATATGGCTCATGGTACTATTCACACATTTAAAAATTATTTTACTACAGTGTTTTCAGTTTTCAGCAAAATAAGTAGTATCCAAACGGATTCTTAGTGCTTTTCAGAAATGCCATTCCCAAGAACACCTTACATCCCTTTGATTATGAGGGTTTGGCATCAAAGGTGAAGCTGCAAAAGAAGAAAAGAAGTTCAATATTGTTTACCCAAGAAAATGGGAGAACAATTCCAAAGTACATTAATTAAGCAGCCTACATCATACATTGAAATAATGCTATACAAAAAAAATCATGCACTGTAATTGATGGTCAAGTGCAGGCTTCTTCTTTGTACTCTCTGTCCCTTAAAAAGAGTTAATTTTGAGACAAGTTACCTACAAAATTTAAGCACCCAAAGCATATAAAGTAGAAAGCAGCAACCAACAACGTTAAAAGAAAATAATAATAATAACAATCAAGGCTATGGATAAGGTGGAGCTAGGAGAGCTCACGTATGGCTCTGAAGTCATTCCAATCAATTTTTGGGCGACCATTGCAGCAGTAAAAAAAGGATTTGATGGAAAGATAGAGGGTAGGCAAAAGATGGGGGTTTGTGCTGAGCTTGAACGTGACAACTCACATTTGATTGAGAAGATGGTGGAATCAATGCTGGGTATATGAAACCCTTCAACTGAGAAAGGGAGAGTAACGGTTGTTTGCATGCTTGATTTCAGATTCTTTGCCTAAACGTGTTTTTAAAATCAAATCGAGCATTATTTAAATAATCCTTTTTCAGAACATGTCTTTTAAGTTACTTATAGAAACAATTGTTGGGGAATAAGAATGGAAAAATTTATGGAGTAATTAAAGGAGTTTATAGTGAATAATTATTAAAATTGTGGAATTTATAGTGCACATTTAAGTTTTTTATTATTATTTATTAGTGACACATAGCAAGAAAATTCACATGTGCCAATAGTTATTTACCACGTGGCGTTTGAGAAGATTGATATGTACCAATAGTTGTCTATCATGTGGCATTTAATGTGTCATTATTTTATGCATTGTGAAAGAGATGTGTCACCATTTTATACATTCATCAGTTATAGAGATCTAACTTTCATAATATTTTATAGATTATAGATGGATAAATAGATTGATTATCAAATTATTTATTTATTTTTTCTATACAATCTGTAGTGAGTCCTAGTGTGACACGTTGTTGGCCATGCAACAAAACAAAAACATTAGCATTAATTTTATCTATGACAAAATAAAAAACACAAACATGAGCATAAATTCAAGGAAAATGTGGTAGGTATTATAAAATTTACAAATTGATATGACAATGAATGTGATTGGTGAGCTTCAACCACCTCATAAATAAATATTTGAATGACCTCTTTGTAATTGGTTACACATCAATTTTTAAGTTCAATGCAATAAAATTTGTAGTACTCGTAAGTCGTAGCACTACTCTAAATTTAATAGTGGCATTATAAATATCTAAATTAATTATATATTAACTAAACAGTGATATATTATATAAGTAACAAATATATATACTAAATAATTAATATATAAACTAAATAAATAATAAATAAAGCTTAGTTATAAACTTGTTATATGCCAAATAATTTTTTTATATCTTTTTTAAATAAATATTATTAGTTATAAACTTGTTATATATTTTTATAATTTTTAAATTACTGATTAATTATTTATGACATCATTTATTCAATCACCGGTCTGACTTTGATCCGATCAGAGAACCGAGAACCACTTCATTTTCTGATTCTTTGACTGGTTTGGTTTTTAAATTCCTTGTGAGGATGAGAGAGAGAGAGAGAGAGAGGTGAAAGTATGAGCTAGACAAAAAGATCAAGCAGG
Source organism: Notholithocarpus densiflorus (assembly GCA_030021035.2). Classification (NCBI taxonomy): domain Eukaryota; kingdom Viridiplantae; phylum Streptophyta; class Magnoliopsida; order Fagales; family Fagaceae; genus Notholithocarpus; species Notholithocarpus densiflorus. The sequence continues at coordinate 1,681,159 of JARYZH020000006.1, read as the reverse complement.
TTATGTGCATAGGATTGAGGGTATTTGAGTTTTTGGTAATTGTAGCTAAACCATAGTGAATGACATCTATAGTTTGTAAGGATAAAGAAAGAGAGAAGAAATAATTCCAAACGATTAATCATGTATTTTGCATTGGAATAAAACTAAGTTCTTATTGATTTTGGCTTAAACTCATTTCTTATAGGAGAATACTTATTATTTCTTAGACCAAGTGTAGACACACCTTTTTTTTATTTTATATATATATATATATATTTATATATATATATAAAAGATAGAAATTCTATTCCAACCTAATCTAAGTGTATATTTATGTGAAGTTCCCCTCTGAAGACTTGAACCCCGGCCCTTGCCCCTCACATCCCACAAACACTTATACTTATAGAGTAACCACCGCACCAAGGGTGCGGAGTGGTAGTGTAGACACACCCTATTTTGTATCTTGTACGACTTAAGCTCTATTCTTTAATGAAGATAGTATAAGAAGCCCAGTGCTAAAGGTTTGGCCATGTCTATGAAATACATAAGTGGAGATTGACACATTCAATCGGGTAAACTTGAGTGTCTACCACTTTCCTAAACTCGTATCCTAACGCCAGACACACATTTAGTTTGTTCAACCTTTGAATAGGAGTCCTAGGTGGTTTAGACCTAACCAAGTGGCAACTCCTATTCTTTGCTCTAGCCTTGAACTAATGGCATACATCGGTATTGTTGGGTTAAGATATTGACCCCAATTAATTAATTGATAATAACTTAATTTTGCATATTTATATCATTAAAAAAGAAGCATTATCATACTTATTTTGTATTAATTCATCATCTTATATTTGGTTTTGGAATAATGTTGAGTAATTAATTTTGTGCTTAAATGAAGTTTAATGTGTGAATATGTGTTTTGTAGGAGAATGAAATTAAATCTAGCAAGAAGGAGAAAATGGTGAGCAAATTTGTACAAAATAGAAGGCTAATGGACTTTATTTTTATAAGCGCCATAATAAAGTTAAAGAAGGTCAATCAAGGGAGTCAATACTGTACTAGAGACCATTTCGATTTGGTCAGGGGAACAAGATATTTCGCTACCAATTAATATCGGTGTACCATTTCGAGATTACTGCTAATTTGATATATATACTGATAAATAGATATAGATATTGATTTACTCAAAATTCATATTAACTCAAAATTCTTATAGGTTAACATCATCAACTCAATAATAGGACATTGATATACTTCGTTGATGATGATAATAATACTAGTTTGATAAGACAAGGAGTAAACAAAAAATTGTGTACTTTTTTCTTTAAAAAAAAAATTATTTGAATTTTGAATTTTCAAGTTCACGTGGGTGGGTGTTAGGACTGAGAAATTATTTGCTCCTCTCGGGTGGAGGAGTGACGTGGTCCTCTTGGTGATATGGACCAATAAAAAGCAGCCATGTATTAAAAGAAAAGCCGACTCAGCAACACACCTGCTGCAATACTACTTCAGCCTTTTAAAATAACAAAACTTGAAATACACTTCTATAATCCTGCTTTAGCTGCTTCACCAAAAATTCTAAAACCCAAAAATTTCCAAACTGCCCAGCTCTCTTCTCTCTCCCTCCCTGCATCATTGAAGAAATTTTTCTTTGCATGAACAAGCTCTATGAGATTTTGAGCCAACTTTGTTCTTGGGTCTAACTCTTTCTAGCTTGTTTCCCTCTTTTTCCCTATGACTGAAGTGGTTGCTGGAATCCAATGCTCACCATCGCAACTAACCATGGCTGATCAAGGTATGTTACAAAGTCTCATTTCACTCTTCAAAGTCTTATTTTCTTACTCTGTTCTGTCTCTATGTAGTTTATAATACAGTGTCTTCTACATGTTTGATAAAAAGCCCAAGATAAAAAAAGTTTTAAAAGAATGAAATTTTTATTTTTATTTTCTTTCTATTTAGTTTTCTTGACTATGAGCCCTTGTTTTTAACTCTAGATTGCAGGTCTTTTATTTTAGAATGACTCTTTAATTGAGACCTTAAGTTCAGTATTATAACGTTGTTGGGTTCCTCTTTTTTTTTTTTTTTTTTTTTTTTTTTTTTTTTTAATTTGATTGTTGCTGTTGCTGATGCATTTGAATGTTGTAGTGTTTTTAATCATAGATATTAGAGTCAATGAGGAAGGTGTTGAAGATATTGAAACTTTGCTTGGAATAGTGGTGCATAGTAAGGATGAAGCATATAAATTGTACAATGACTATGCCATTCGAATTGGGTTTAGTGTTCGGAAAGAAAAAATCAGATATGCAAAAAATGTTGTAAGACAAAGAGATTATGTGTGTTCAAAAGAAGGATTCCCACGAGATAGTGACAATTTGGATTATAAGACAAAGAGATTATGTGTGTTCAAAAGAAGGATTCCCACGAGATAGTGACAATTTGGAAGATAAGAAGTTCAAAAAACTACAAACTAGGATCGATTGTGAAGCTAGTATCCGGTTTACAGTGACAAATGGTGAGTGGAAGGTTACTCACTTCAATCCTACTCATAATCATGAGCTTGCAAAGCCAGAAGAAAGGCCATTTCTAAGGTCGAATTGAAAAATAACTGATGCTTAGTTAGGTGTTATAAAACCTTTCAAGGAAGCGGGTATAAGAACAATAAGCGCATATTCCTATTTAGTTGAGGAAGCTGGAGGGTTTGAAAATGTTGGATTTATAAAACGAGATTGCTATAATGTGGTGAACAAGCAGAATTTAATCAATGTTGAGGCTGGAGATGCTCAAAGTTTAGTAAACCACTTTAAACAGAAGCAAGCATAAGATCCTATGTTTTTTTATGCAATTCAAGTTGATCAAGAAAATCGAATGACAAATTTTTTTTGGAGAGATGGCAGATCAAGGATTGATTATAACTCTTTTGGGGATGTTATATGTTTTGGCACTACATATCGAACTAACAAGTATAATATGATATGTGCCCCATTTGTAGGTGTCAACCATCATTGGAAGAATGTACTTTTTGGTTGTGCATTTTTATTGGATGAAACAACTGTTTCTTTTACTTGGTTGTTTGAAACATTCTTAGAATCAATGGGAAATCAAAAACCAAAGACAATTTTTACTGACCAATGTCAAGCAACGAAGAATGCTATTAGAGTTGTGTTTCCTGATACATGTCATCGCTTGTGCTTATGGCATATCTCAAAAAATGCTGCAAAAAATTTACCAAGGCATTATAGGATTCTTGAATTCAAGAGTAGATTCAATAAGATTCTTTTCAATTGTGAGATTTAATCAGAGTTTGAGTCTTCTTGGGATGCCTTACTTAGAGATTACAATTTGGTGGGCAATAAGTTGCTTAACACTTTATATGAAAATCGGGAAAGGTGGTGTTAAGTTTTTAGTCATAACATTTTCTCTGCAAGAATGAAAGCTTCATCAAGGAGTGAGAGTGTAAATAATGTTTTTCAACATATGGCGTACAAAAAAATGAGGCTAACAGAATTTGTACACGAGTATGAGAAAGCTTCAAAAAATATGCGGGTGGAAGAGTTAGAAGAAGATTTTCATTGCAAACAAGGTACATCTTCTCAAATAGTCAAGAATTGTTGACTTTTGGAACATGCATTATCTGTTTATACTCGTACATTTTTCAAAAGATTTGAGATAGAAATTGCTTCTACCTTGGGGGTCACACACCAAGATGTGTATTCTTATGGAGTGTCTTTTACCTATGAAGTTATCGAAGGAGGTGGTCGGAGGGTTCGTGTTGTCCAATTTAACTCCTCGAATAATGTTGTGACATGTAGTTGTAAAATGTTTGAAACATTGGGGTTACTATGTCAACATGCTTTGTGAACACTTATTGTGAAAAATGTCATAGAGCTGCCTGTTCAGTATATTTTGAAAATATGGACAAAAGATGCAAAGAAAGATAGTGTTTTATGTGATCATGTAAAACCAGTAAGTGCAAATGATGAGTTGTCAGTGACTTCACGTCGTAACGAATTAATGCGCTCGGTTTATGAAATTTTCACAAAAAGTGCAGCAACAACTCGACATACTGAAATGTGCAGAAGAAAAGTAAGAGAGATGATAGAATTAGTTGAAAACGATATGGAGCAATTAAATGTGGCTAGAGATGGTGATGAAAAAGAAAACAGGATTGTTGCTAATAATGTCTTTGATGATGTTGAGAAGACAAATTGCTCTCTCAATAGTTTGCCAATATTAGATCCCCCATGTGTGCGACCGAAAGGAGTCACAAATGCAAGACTCAAAAGCAACTTGGAGAAGCGTAAAAGGAAGCCATTAAAAGATGTTACAAGATCAAGTAAATCTTTGTTCTTTTATTTAAATTTTATATTGAAAAAAAAATATGTTAGTAGTGTGGTTCAAATATTGGTTTGTTGTGAATAATGCCCATGATTTCCTCTCCCTTTTTTAGAACAAGTGTCAACAAGAGGACTTCCAACAAGCTCTAGCCATGCCCCTAAAGGTATTGATTCTTTTCTAAACAATTTTATATGGAGGACTTTCAAGTATTTGGATTTAAAAATGTGCTTACTCTTTATAAATGATGCACTATATGATACACATTATCATGTAAATCTTCACTGTGCAATGCTACAGGAATATAAATTTTTTTTTTGTTAGTCTAGGAGATTTATGTATTTTTGTGTTTGTTACTGATCGGCTTGAATAAAACCAGTTTGAAGGTCAATAAATGGCATTCCATCTTTTCTCTAACTCATCATTTGATAAATTATTTTTACACTTTTACTTGAAGACTAACATCCTAGACTTCAATTGACACATTTGGAGGATGTTAGAAACCGAGTGAGGGAAGGAATGTACTTAAGTAGGGTGTTTTTTTTGGTGAAATTGGAGAAGTTATGGAAAGGGCTGTGAAATTATTGACTAGTTATATTCTCAACCTAGATACCATTTCATTTTTATTAGGGTGATTGTTTGCCAAAAACCAGTTTGTTTGGTTAGTCGAGTAAATTTATTAGAAACTTAAGATTTTTTTAAAGCTACTTGCTTGGAAGGGTATACATGGTTAATATGCCTATGCGTGAGAAAATTAGAGTTGGACTGTTTATAGAGAATAAATCATCTCTAAAACTAACCCAAATAGAACAAGTTATAAGGGGGTAGTTTGGTGAAATATCTGTCGGTTACTTAGGCTTGTTATCACTGGTTTCTAGGGAGGGTTATCTTGTAGTTAGTCTATTCAAGATGAGGTCTTGTAGCAGTGACATCAAAGTTCTCACTATAACTTGGACCAGAAAGACTCAAGACAATGCTACGTTAGTAGGAACATGAATCAAGGTAGGCTGCTGATGAGAACAATGAATTGAAGATAGATAGTTACTTTACAGATATCTCTTTCCAGTGTTCTGTTAAAATTCTCGTTGGGTAGAGACTAAGAAAATGAGGAGATGAATAGCTGAAGCAGAGATGTGCTTTGGAGGTTTCTTTGACTTTCAAATTTTAATGAGATGGAGGAAAACAGATTTATTTTTAGCAACTTCCGGATGTTTTGAGAGTATATTGTATGCATTTATCAAGTTTTCTTATATATGTTACCTTATCTATATTGCCTTTGGAATATTTGTCATTCATGTACCATATGCAGCACACAAGTCCTATGAAAATAACAATATTACTAACTTTAACAATAATAATTGTCCTATGAAACTATATGCCTTTAGAACAGTTCTCATTAATTAACAAAACTCAACCTATGCTCCATAATGTACAGGTCTTTGCCAGCCAAAGCACCCATCTAGTGTACCCATGGATGAGAGTAATAATAATCAAGTATGATCTAAGCCCCTTGCATCCTCTTCTTTATTTTTATTTTTTTTAATGATGCCACATTAATCTCTTATAATATTTGATAGGTATTCTGTCATGACCCAAACCTGTATTTCAGAGTTTAGAGCATGACCGGCATGTTAATATCAAGTTTACCTCGATACTAACACGAACCAACCTAAACTGAAGGTGCTTATCAAGAATTGTTCCTTGAATTCCTGCTTATTTTCTTACATAAAAGCTATAATATACAAAAATGATGGAAACCTTGAAATTTCATTTCCTTTGAACTTGGAAAATTACCACCTGGCTGAAACTTAAGGTATTCGTGTAAATATTACATAGCTAAACATTTAACAAAACTCTTATTACAAACCTAACCCCAAAGACATACATCTGGGGTTCAAAACAAAACTAAGGTTCCGAATTACACCTGTGCACAAGGATCAAGTACATCTTGATTCCTCCTATACAACAAAAGAGCTCAACTGCTATACAACAAAAAAACTCTACAATCTAACAAACGAGAAAACACAGAATCCTTGTCACCTCTAATACTCTCGCCGCTTCCAGGAAGAACCTGTGCACTGAAATATAATAGGGTGAGCTGCGAAGTCTAGTAAGGTTTTAAGCTCCATGGCCTTTAATAAGAATGCATGTAAAAAAAATATTTTATGGATATACAAATAGGAGAACATCTTTTCATGCATAATATTTTATACTATTCATAATAACAATTTACACATTTTTCATAGGGAAATAATTGTTCTCCTTTTCCTTATTAGATAATACAAAACCCTTCAGACTAAATTCCTCTCATTTCTTACCAAGTCGCTAAACTTTATATTAACTCTTTAAAATCATATAAAATAATCATTTCATTCATAAACTTCTTCTCATAAAACATTACGACTTTTAACATAAACTTATACTTTGATAGAGCGTGGACGCACCGCCATCCTCTGTACATACTTTGATTGAGCGCGGACGCACCACCATCCTCAATAATACTTTGATTGATTGCGGACGAACCGCCATCCTCAATAATACTTAAAATTCATAGTTTGCATGACGTTTCATCATAATAGCATTTTCCTTCTTTTCTTTAGACATCATGTTCGTAGAATTAATAATAGCATCAATATGTTCAAATCATATACATAAGAAAGCTCATGAACATCTCTTTGTCTGAAACATGATTATATGCCATATTTCTAAACAAAAACCTTTTAATGCATAATATACTTTAAAATAACCTCATGACTTACCAAATGCCCATAAAACTTATCCCTTACCTGAAAACAGAAGACGCGAGAGATTGTACAAGAGGAGCTCAAGTGTTCGTGTTCTCGTTCTCGCCACCTAAATGAAAAACCAAAACTTATTACGGACAAACCCTTCCTAATATATAAACTTATACCTCAATCACAACCTAACTCTCAAACTCAAGAAAATCTTAATTCCCATCACCTAAAGTTCCCCAACGTACATGATACAATCATCAAACACATTATGCACCCAAACCATAGAGAAACCAATTCATAAAATTTATATATGATCCTAACATACCAAATGATGAGCATATTAAATTATAGCTCAAAAAATTCACCCTAACTTGAGAATTAAATCCACAAAGTCAGGTGTAGCATATGTTGTTCACTGCTCATTACAGCAACATATGCTCCATTTGTAAAATACAAATGGGCTGTCCACAGACATCCAATTGTCATGAAATTTTACATAACTACTACCCTGTATGTCCAGTATATACCATAAAAATTTCGGAGTCAAAGAATAAACCCATGATTTACTAAAAATCACGCAAGACAGCATACTCAAATCTGTCCTGACAGAAATTCATGTAACTTAGAAATTAAACCATTATTTTTCTACTCATCCAAATGCTGTGAGACCAATTCCATAACAACCATGTGTGTCTTAGAATTCATAAAAAATACTCCTAGCCTCTTAATTCACAGAATATGATTTAATACATAATTTTCTTGTTGTAAACACCAAATCTGTCACAGTGACAGCTTCAGCACATGTTCTTACAAAATCATCAAAAAATAGCAATAGGCCTTAATTTCATTTGGGTATTTTTATACCCATACTATACATATTAAAATATGTTAATAAGCATTCAATTGATCACAATATCATCAAACTTTCAAATCACTAAAACAGAATCATAATTCAGCCTCTAAAATCAGGATAGAGGATAAAGAAGTAGAATAAACAAATGAAGTTTTGATTACTTACCCCAAACTTGACGCTGAAATTTTAGTGTTAACCCTTTAATTTCTTCTTTAGAGAGGGATATTTTGTTTTGGTGAGAGAGGGAAGGCTGCCGTGTAAGAAGGGGAGAAGAAAGAAACAAAGAACAAGGAAAAGAGTAGGGAAAGAGGGGCTAGACTTTCTGATCTGATGCAGCCAAGAAAATGAGATAAGGAGAAGACTTTTGGGGCAGCAAAAGGGGATAAGAGATGTGGACTTTGGGTGGAATACGTGTGATGCTTAGGAAAAATCTCACTACCCACTTTTTCAACTTTCTTGCATTCACACCCACACTTTTCTACAAAAATAATATCACTTTACACACACATATGTATATCCTTACCTTTATAAAGTTATATCCATCACATTAAAAGAGCATATATGTTCTATAATATCACAATATCAAAGTTTCATGCACTTAAAAGTAATTAAGACAATAACTTGCATATAAACCCATAAAATTAATTAGGCAATTAGGTTGGAGTGTTACATATTCCTTCCTCCAGCCATGCCAACAACCATTAGTCCAAGTCATTTTCAACATCCAAATCAGGTAAAAGTAAATAAAAGTAAATAAATAATTGATTTGTGTAATTGAATGTTCATTTAAAAAAATATCTAACATTTAAGCTTGAGTTAATTTGAATGTAGAACCCCTTTTCCTGTTGGAGCAGTGCTTCTCCAAATTTCAGCTTCACGAGTATGCTTCAAAGTAATGATTTCTTGAATCATTTAAGTCAGGTAAAATACTTGCTGTTTCTATTTTTTATTCTTCATTAGTTATGTTTATTTATTTGTATCAATAGTTATCACCTTGTTACTAATAACTGAAAAATGTCCATCTCTATTTGTGCAGAATTCTTTCTCAAATGGTTTTACACAACTAAATCCTAGACAAAAATGATTTGACTCAGAAGTTATCATATGAGTATTCAACTTGGAAGATTTTAGACAAGTTCTCAAGTTGGAAGATTAATCAAGTAACTAATGATTAGAGGAGTGAAAGCTGCAATAGTTATTTTTGTATTTCGAACGCAATGAAAATAGGCCTATTTATAGGAAATGTTAGAACATTCCTTTTTGTATATTTTCTTTTGTTATGCCTTCTCATCCTCTAGTAAAAAATTGTATAGTTCAACTTGTTATTTATCCAATTGAATATAACCAATAGCAATGAAAAGTATTTTCAATTCAAATGCTGATTATAAGCAATTTTTGTGAACTTGTGGTGTGGACAATTAGAATATAACCATTGTAAAACAAAAGACTTGATTTATTGAGAAATATCTTTCAGTACAATGGCTAACAAAAAGAAAGAACATTCCTCTAATTCCCACCAAAGGCTCTTCCTTTTCCTGAGAAAATTTTACAACTCACTAGCTGCATAGTTACAAGTTTTTTTACACTACATGAAAGGAGATTGATTCAAAGTTTAACATGAGTCTCCTAATATCAACCAAAATTAATCCTGCCTCAATAAAGTAGCTTTTTCCATTTGTCAATGCATTCACTGATTCAGCATCTTGACAGTTCACACATTTGATACAAACATCTCTACTTCATCACATAGTAAACAGTAGCCCAAAAACGTGCAAGCTTGAACCCGAATAACATACTCTCTCAGACAAAGCAACAAACCAAGACACTCTGCATCTCTACCAACGATAACACCAGCAACAAATGTCCCATCTCCAAGATTGTCATTTAGCGTATCCTCATTGGTCCAATTTGTATGCTCCTAAATCCAATTTCAAATGTTAGTAATCAAATACAATAAAGCCTCTTTAGAAAAACATTAAAGTTTCAAGCAGAAAACAAAAATGAAACACTAAAGAACAAAATGTAGAAGCACAATAATACTCCAACACATTCTTCCAATTAGTAATACCTTGATATTACAATAACAAAACTTTCTAACATATTAGAAACAAACCCCTGTTTACAAAGCAATTTCTCTAAGTTCGTCTGCAACACTAAACTGGCAGGTATGTTTACAAAGCAATTTCTCTAAGACTCCTTTCTCATCCCTTTGACACAAGTTGGGAGTGATACCCTCCTCCCTTTGTCAATTTGAGGGGGGAGTTATAGTGCAAAGCAATCAATGCACCAGTCACGTATCCAACAACACCAATCCAGCACTTTGCATCAGTTCTGCAGCAGCTCACGCAAAGCATTATTCCAAAATGCACTTCAAAAATCTGCCTCATTCTATCCAAATCCAATGCACATAAGATCGTTACATCAACTAAAACAATGCTAGATTCAAGAAGAGTATTGTCCATTGACCAACAATGACAGATCATAGCTAACACACTCTCTCAGACAAACAAATACAATAACTAACAGCTAACACACTCTCTCAGGCAAACAAACTAATGCAAGTACCACAGAGCTTCTAAAGCATTTACAACTCCAAATCAAAACAACTATTCCAAAAAACCACACAAGCAAAGTCTCATTTCAAGCAAAGTTTCAATTTATATGCTTCATCCTTACTATGCACCACCATTCCAAGCAAAGTTTCAATATCTTCAACACCTTCCTCATTGACTCTAATATCTATGATTAAAAACACCACAACATTCAAATGCATCAGCAACAGCAACAATCAAATGCAAAAAAAAATTAAAAATTAAAAATTAAAAAAAAAGAAAAATAAAAGAAAAATAAAAAGAGGAACCCAGCAACGTTATAATATTGAACTTAAGGTCTCAATTAAAGAGTCATTCTAAAATAAAAGACCTGCAATCTAGAGTTAAAAACAAGGGCTCATAGTAAGGAAAACTAAATAGAAAGAAAATAAAAGATAAAAATTTCATTCTTTTAAAACTTTTTTTATCTTGGGCTTTTTATCAAACATGTAGAAGGCACTATATTATAAACTACATAGAGACAGAACATAGCAAGAAAATAAGACTTTGAAGAGTGAAATGAGACTTTGTAACATACCTTGATCAGCCATGGTTAGTTGCGATGGTGAGCATTGGATTCCAGCAACCACTTCAGTCATTGGGGAAAAGAGGAAAACAAGCTAGAAAGAGTTAGACCCAAGAACAAAGTTAGCTCAAAATCTCATAGAGCTTGTTCATGCAAAGAAAAATTTCTTCAATGATGCAGGGAGGGAAAGAGAAGAGAGTTGGGCGGTTTGGAAATTTTTGGGTTTTAGAATTTTTGGTGAAGCGGCTAAAGAATGATTATAGAAGTGTATTTCAAGTTTTGTTATTTTAAAAGGCTGAAGTAGTATTGCAGCAGGTGTGTTGCTGAGTCAGCTTTTCTTTTAATATATGGCTGGTTTTTATTGGTCCATATCACCAGGAGGACCACGTCACTCCTCCACTCGGGAGGAGCAAATAATTTCTCCTAGGGGACACCACCACACTATTTTCGTTTTATTAAAACACTACACCATCACATTTAATAAAAAGAAAAGAGTATTATTTTTATAAATTTTTAATAGTAAGTGGGTGTTAGGGCACACCACCAAACTTAATAAAAAGTTAAGAGCCTTCTTTTTAATTTTTATAACCTTTCAAAGGCAAGTCAGTGCAAAGTCTTCACTCCTCATTCACATTTCAGTTCATAAAAGTTGAAACAGGGGGGAAACAAAGAAGACGACAGAGAACAAGAGATGGTGAGGAAGATCGGTGACATTGGTTCACTGCATAAAAAGTGGTGGCGACTGCAGGGATATGGGTTTCTGGTATTTTTTTTAGGTTAAATTTATTTTTTGGGTGCTTTTGTTTACTATCCAATTTTCATTTTCCGGCCGAAATCCAAAATCTTTCTTGGTATGGTCGGTACACCCCAAAATGATCTAGTATTTGGAGCAATAAGAAACAGCTGCGTTTCTGTACCGGTGTAGGCACTGGTATGGTAAAATTCGACCGTACCGGTCAGTATGGTTCAAAATTGATACCCTTGAGGTCAATCCAATTAAATTTAAGTCCAATTGGAGTAAAGAATCAAAGGAAATTTCCACCAAATGCACCCTTGATCGTGCGTACGCAGTCCATTTTGCAGCCTTCAAAACTTTTGTTTTGGGGCTCCAAAACTTCATTCTTTGATGGGAGGCGGCCTCTAGACCCTTGGGAATGTTAGCCTCTAAAATGCCTAGAAAACCCTAGTTTACACACACACATACACACACATATATATTCACCTTATTTTTCCAATCAAAACCCTAACTAGAAAAAGTGCCTCCATCTTTTCAAAACCCTATTATCTCTTTTCTAAACAACACACATAACAGCTAGCACGTTTTTTTTTTACATGATTCAAAACCTCTTTCTATCACTTTACTAAGGCATAAACTAGTTCCAACTTCGTTTTTACAAAATATTTTCAAAATATTTTGTTCTTAAGTTGTGATACCTGAGTTCTTTTGTGTTCTTTTGATTATTCTTGTTATCTCAATCTAACCTTTGTGTTGTAGGAACTAAGGAATCGATTAAATAACTCTAAATCTGTGAGCCTAAAGCAAGGTAGTTTTCTTTCAATGATTTCCTTCTTTGCTTAATAAGATCCACTTGAATATATTGTTTTAGTTTATTTATATTGTTTTTGTTTGGTTTAACAGTAATGTATGTTATATGATGTTGTTTAATATAGACACGTGATATAATTGTGCTTTGTTGGAGTATTTCCTTTATGGTTCATTTTGTTCATCTCTCTAAATTTCAAATTAATATGTTCTAACATATAGAAGTATTTACATGTGCTTTATTAGATTATTTTGATATTTGTCTCATGATGTTAACCTAAACATGATATAGTTTTATTTGGTTTTTGGTGTCTCCTTTGTACTTCTCGTTGATTTAAACTCATGCATATAATTGATTCGATCAAAATGTGTATTCTGCAAATTTTGTGCTAAGGATGCATATGCATACTCGAAGATGCACTCGGATGGTTGAGTATGTGTACGCACCCCGAACCCAAAATAAGGCAAAACTTTGTTTTGATTTAATTAATTAATTCCCATGTGTTTTGTGATTAGTTTGTTTTTGAATTCTATGTTTTAGATTAATTAATTGATATTTTGTTTTTCATGTTTACTTTAGTCTTTTTTTGCCATGTTAAGTTTGATTTGACATATTTCCTTGCATGTTTTGTTTATTTGATCTTTCTTTTTATCTGTTTAATTGTGTTTTAATATGTTTCCTTTTATGTGTGATGCAATCTTTAACATGTTTTTGTGTGCTCTTTTCATTTAATGCATGATGTATGTTTATGTTAAGGATTATAGCTCTTTTAATAACTTCTTAGACAAAGTTTAGATACAAAAATGGTTGTAGCCTAAGGCTTTAACCTTCCTCAATATCATTAACATTACTAAAAATCTAACGGTTAAATTGTATGTTCTTTACGCTCTTAATACTCATATCAAATTTTGTGCCAATCGGATATTATTTACTATAAAATCTATAAATTTATATTTTATGCATAATTTTAAATTACAAAAACTTGCAATTTAAACAATTTATTAATGACATGACTTTTGATCTTTAATTTTGTAGAAATTTTGCAAACATGTAGGATATAAGAAGAAAATGTAATATAATGATGGCTTTGTCAAAATTCACCTCCAATAAAAGATATTGAGTAAGGTTGTAGCATGTAAAGTTGTGATTTACAACTAATTTGTGTTGGCTTTAATTTCGTGCCAAATTTGATTGTAATTTTGTTCAATCTTTTGTACCCTATATTTTATGTGGGATTTCATTGTAAGGGTTGTGTGTGAGAAAGAGTGTGAAGACTCAAGACTCATTGAAGATCAAAGGTGTTTTCGCAGGTAGCTTGCGAGAAGCCTTCTCGTGAAGTGAAACATATGCTTAGCACATGACTGGAATGCGAAGAGTCATGACAAATGGTGATAGCTGGTTTTCGTGTTTCACGGGTAAGGCCTTCTCGCGAGATATCCGCGAAACATTCTATTTTGCCAATTTGTCATATCTGATACATCAAGTCTTTACCCACACTATATATACCCACATTACCCACATATTGAGAGGAGTGCTTTTCATAGAGAAAACCCCAGCCATTACCCTTGAGAGTGAGAGATTGTCATACCCATAATCCTCTACACAATCCATTGTGGTTTTCCTCAACTCCTACCTCTTCATATCCAAATCCTTGAGAGGTTGATAGCCCAAACACTTACTACACCCATCCTGAGTGTAAAGTGAGGTTTTGGTGTTGCTGGGAAGCATTGGAAGAGGCCATTTGTTTGGTGGATGCAATCGGGCTGAATTGCGTGATCTGGAGAGCTAGAGAAGACAAGACAAGTCATTTTACTACTGTGTTTTGATGAATATGGCTTAGAGTAGTTATATTGTTTGTCCGCTCGCATTTACTCTATTCCGCACTTAGTTTAAGTTAGAGTAAAATCAACTGAGCCGTAATTTTAATTTAGGGGTCTAAACAGCTCTTGTGTTTTCACATAAATTCGAGCTTTCAATTGGTATTAGAGCAGGTGCACTTACTGTGGTTTCATTACCTAAGTGTGATCCTAGACCTTTTTTGAGATGGATCGATCTCAATTGCTTAATGCTCCTCCATACTTTGATGGGAGAAATTATGCTTTTTGGAAAGTCCGTATGAGGGTATTTCTATGTTCTATTGATGATAGTGTTTGGGACGCTATCGAGATAGGATGGATTAGGTTGGAGGCCGCCAAATCCACATGGGATAAGGCAGCTCTTGCGGTAGCTAATGCTAATAGCAAGACTTTAAATGCTATTTTCTGTGGTGTTTCCCTTGACAAATTTCACAGGATCTCTCATGTTACAATTGCCAAGGAGGCGTGGCAAATCTTAGAGACGACCTATGAAGGCACCAAAAAGGTGAAGGATACCAAGTTGCAAATGCTTACCACACGCTTTGAGGAGCTGAAGATGAGTGAAGACGAGTCATTCGACTCATTTTATGGGAAGCTAAATGAAGTGGTGATTGGGAAATTCAACTTGGGAGAAAAGACGGAGGACTCCAAGATTGTGAGGAAGATTCTACGATCATTGCCGGAGAGTTTCCGTGCAAAGGTCACTGCCATCGAAGAGAGCAAAGACCTTGATGAGATTAAAATTCAAGAACTCATCGGTTCTCTTCAAACCTATGACCTATCTCTACCATCTCAAAGGAAGAGCAAATCTCTTGCTCTCAAGATAGTCAATGAGAGATTGGAAGCTCAAGACTCCTCGGATGAGGATGAGGTTGAAAAGGATGTGGCGTACCTTGCTAAGAACTTCTGTAAGTTCCTAAAGTTCAAGAGAGATGGAAAGTCCTTTGAGAAGGGAAAATTCTCAAATTTCAAGAAGGACAAGAAAGACTTCAAGAAGAAGGATTCAAGAGATTCCTCACCGTCCCAAATGGTCACGTGCTTTGAGTGCAAAGGACATGGGCATGTGAAGAAAGAATGCCCCACGTATTTGAAGCAAAGGGTAAAGTCTTTGCAACTACCCTTAGTGACTCAGATGGTTCAAATTCTGACTCGGAAGAAAGTTGTGACGGAGAAGGAAATTACTCCGCATTTATGGCCATTGCACTTGTGGACTCATCGGAAGATTTGAGCCTTCTAGTGGAAGAACTCGGTGAGCACACCGAAGTAAAGTCTATGGGAAATGGGGAAGAATCCGATGATGAAGATGAAGGAACCAAGGAATTGCAAGAATCTTATAATTCTATTCTTGAGAAAATCGGAGAGTATGCTAGAGTGGCTAAGGCAGCCATCAGAAAAATGAAGAAAGTTGAACAAGACTACAAGAGCATACTTGTAAGGTACAAGGAAATGAAGTGTGAAGTTGAGGCGCTGAATGGATAACTAACCGAGGCCTACTCCAAGATCAAGTTTCTTGAGCTTGAAGTGATTCAAGCTAATGCCAAAATGGAGCGCATTGTCTCCAAGAAACTTGACGAAGTGCTTGCACATCAAAAGCCTTTTTTTGATAAAAGTGGATTAGGATATTCCAGAGAGAGTACTTCGAGTGCCAATGTGTCCAAGGAGATGAAATTTGTTGAAGCTAAGGAACCAATGGTAGCAACTCCAAGTGTTGAGAATGTAAAAGTGGAGAAGAAGCCAAATGGAACTGCTCAAAAGGTTTTAACAAAACCTCAAAATCCATTTGTGGCCAAACCCAAAGCTAAAGGGAAGTTTCTCCCAAAGCCTCAAAGAGGTCCTCAAGTTCAACACTTCTGCCACCATTGTGGAGTTAGAGGACATGCAAGACCTAATTGCTATAAACTTCACGCATTGAAGAAAGCGGATTCTCAAAGGCTAAGAGGACAAGGAAAAGGGAATTGGAACATCAAGCAGTCAAAAGGAGGAGAAGCTGATTCCGGTTTTGGTGATGTGATAAAGATAATAGATACCATCACTTCTTGTTTGGCAAGCTTCAACCAAAGGTTTGAGAATCAAAACTCTAGTACCTAATCCTCTAAGGATATCACCCCAAACGCACGTGCCGTGTGGGTGAAGAAGGGTACACATGCTTAAGCATTAGACCATGTCCATGCATCAATTCTTCCTATATGTTGTGACTTTGATTGGTTGTTTGCTTATGTTTCGTAGTTTAGCATGTTTCTTTTCAAGTTTGTTTTGTACTTGTTGTTTTTGTTGATCTCACTTTACATGTTCTGTTTTTGAGTGTGTTGAAAAATTCAAAAACCCATAAAAATTGAAAAATCTCTAAAAAGTGTGAAGACTCAAGACTCATTGAAGATCAAAGGTGTTTTCGCGAGTAGCTCGCAAGAAACCTTCTCGCGAAGTGAAGCATGTGCTCAGCACATGACTGGAATGTGAAGAGTCATGACAGATGGTGACAGCTGGTTTTCGTGAATGTTTCGTGGGTAAGGCCTTCTCGCGAGATACCTGTGAAACATTCTGTTTTGCTAATTTGTCATATTTGATACATCAGGTCTCTACCCACACTATATATACCCACATTAACCACATATTGAGAGGAGTGTTTTTCAGAAAGAAAACCCTAACCATTACCCTTGAGAGTAAGAGATTGTCATACTCACAATCCTCTACACAATCCATTATGGTTTTCCTCAACTCCTACCTCTCCATATCCAAATCCTTGAGAGGTTGATAGTCCAAACACCTACCATATCCATCCTGAGTGTAAAGTGAGGTTTTGATGCTGCTGGGAAGCATTGGAAGAAGTCATTTGTTTGGTGGATGCAATCAGGCTGAATTGCGTGATCCGGAGAGCTAGAGAAGACAAGGCTTCTTCAAGTCAATTGGTAGCAGGAGCTTGGAGGGCTCAAGTACATGGGGTAGACTAGACTTGGAGGGTCTTTTGTTATTCGTGTACTCCAACTCATTCTCTAGTGGATTGATTTACCGCTTGGAGGCTGGCGGAGAGGTTTTTCGCTGAGTTCTTCAGTTTCCTCTTCAATAACACATCGGCATGTTATCTTGTATTTGCATTCTTCTTCCCTACTCTTTAGCTTTCATTTTATTGCTGTGTTTTGATGAATATGGCTTAGAGTAGTTATATTGTTTGTTCGCTCGCATTTACTTTATTCCGCACTTAGTTTAAGTTAGAGTAAAATCAATCGAGTCGTAATTTTAATTTGGGGGTCTAAACAGCTCTTGTGTTTTCACACAAATTCGAGCTTTCATAGCATTAGGGTATAACCAATTTTGTAGTTAAACTTTATCCTAATTTCTTTTTTTAAACATGGACTATCAATTATAATGAGGGCCATCTCAAAAGTCGGGTGGTCTTGGGTACCTAATAACTTCTCAAGCTGTACCTTAACTCTGAACTCAATGTCTAGTGTGCAAACCTATGTAAGTGGCTCAAAAGGCCCAATTTGGTTCCTAGATGGTGGTTCCCAAATATCTGCCTCCAGTCCATTCGGTTAAGATGTACTTCCCATGGGGGCATGAACTGCGCGTGGGAATGCAAGACGGTATGCTTGCACCTATCGATTTATTGAGATTTACTGAACCTCGGTACTTGTCTTAATACCTCTCGATCTATTGAGATTCATGAATTTTGAGTTTTAAGATCTATTTTCAGCCCACGATGATAAGGCTTTCCTAGGGTTTTGTGCATTAGGATTTCAAAGCATATAAAAGCTATCTTATAGAGTCGTCATCATAGATATAGAGACACATATTCACATACATGCATTACAGGAGCTATTGTGACTTCTTGTGTGCTTTGGGTTATGTACCAAGTTACTTTTAGATCTACAAACGATGATTGATGAACTCTGCATCATACAACAACATCAAGTTGTTGTGCTGTTAGTCACGTACTGGAGTCTGTGCAAAGAGAAGTTTTTACAAGAACAAGTCCAATTGGGTATTGAAGCTGATACTGGTATAGTTTAGAAGGTTTAATTGTAAGTTGGTATTTTGGGCTATACTAGTGAGGTAAAATTCTTTATACTTGCAACTGCTTGATTATTGATTAGTGGATTCCTCGGGAGTGGTGGTTTAAAATTCACCTAATGAGGTTTTTGTCTACATAGATTTTCCCCGCTGCGATCAAATTGCCATGCTAAATTTATTTTCCGCTACATCTAATTTAGTTTGGTGATTTGATTGTGTCTCCACGTTATTTGCATGTAATTTAAATAATTAATTAACTTGGGTAATTGAATTAATTAATTGGGGCAATCTTTAACCTAACACTACCTAATCTATAAGAAAGCTTAGCTTTAATCCCAATTGGACTACTTCTTGCAGAAGACTTCTCATTTGTATGAATCTCCTATCCATAGGTAACACCACAATAACCACTCGATTGATGTAGCTTTTGCAATGTTTTTCAAATTACTATTTGATGAATCGATAGTAACTTGGTACAAAGCCCTAGGTGCACAGAATGTCGCAACACCTTTAGGTATGCGTTTGTCTATCTATGTATATGATTACGGTCATAAAATATCTCTTTTGTATGTTCTAGAACCCTAGTGCATGAATTCCAAGATGGGCCAAGTCATCGTGGGTTGAAATAAAAATTATTGTTAAGTTTTTCCGTAACTCGATAAATCAAGAGGTGTCAAACTAGGTATTGAGAATTATTTATTATTGGTAGATCGACAAGTATTGAAATCCTGTATCTTCAACTTTTCTTGTGTAGTCTTATATTTTCAATAGTACCACTTGTGTTTGTTCTTGAACACACTTAAAATTAAGACTCAAATACATGTAAAGTGTGTTTGACTCAAATATGTCAATATATAAAAATATGACCCTTACAGGAACACAATTTAGGATAGGTCCAATTAGATTGAACCATTGTTTTTGGGGTTGTTCGCACAAGTATTTCTCAAACTGGTTTGGTAAAAGAAATTTAAACCATCAATGTAACAACATATATTACTATTAATTTGAGCTTTCAATAAAATGGCTATTAAATTATCTTGATTGGTATGTGATTATTAAATAAGGTATAAACATAATGTTATTTCAATTGCTATCTAGCAACTAGGTTAAAGTAATATTCTTCCGCATCAATTTGGAGGAAAATTCTAGCTATATTTGTTTTAACTGTTTGCAGTTATTGAATCATATCTCAAATGCATAAAAGAAAAATAACTTTAATCTCCCACCCTATGTTAATAAATAAACAAATTAGCGGTGTATTTGTCCGTTTGGATACAGTTTATTTTGCTGAAAATTGAAAACTAAAAATACTGTAGCAAAATAATTTTTAAATGTGTGAATAGTGCCGTGAGACCTATTTTTAATGAAAAAGTTGCTGAAAAGTGAAGTTTGTGAGTCCCGTGAACAGTGCACGGGATCCATTGACAGACCAATTCCCACATAAAATGCTTGCTGGTCAAAGAGGTGGTGGTGCACGGGACCCACTGACAGACACTCCACGTGAAAGTAGCACGTCAAAACAAAAAAAAAAAAGAGGAAAACGCAGCCGCGCAGAAAATAAGCCCAATCCAAACGGGCATTTAGAAGTATTTGGAATTAATTAAAGACCACATGCTCTGCGTGAGGATGCAACACTCTGGCTGGGAGCATCAGGTAAGCTCTTCAATTTGGACTATTCTTCTGGGATAAAAACGAACCTTCATATTATCTTTGAAAGAGAAATAGCGACTTTTTGGACTGGCTCTCCAAGACTCTTAACTATATAAAACCATGGAGAATAATGAAACCAACTTCACTGTACACTCTCAAAAAAAAAAAAAAAAAAATCACTGTACACTCGTCTGCTAGCATATATAAAAATATATGACAGAAGCTTCTACACTTGGGTGTTTTTTTTTTCCTTTTCATTTTGTGTTCAAACACCATATATATACCATCTTATAGGTTTAGTTTAATTTTACATTTGCAAACTTGATCTACCTTTACATAGAATATCATCAGTGGAGGCAGATAACTCAAAGTGGCTTGTAATTCGCTCAAACCTGTCGGATAGGAAAAAACTTTGAAATCCTTTCAACGTTTGTGTAACCCCAACTTCTGCTGTAAATATTGCTTTGACAGGTCTATGATCTGACAACTTTAGTTCACTTCTACTGTATTCATGCTGCTTTAAACCCCTTCCACACCAAATTACCCGATCGCACCTAAAAAAGCAGAAAAACAAAATGATGTTCCTGACATTAATTCCCATCTAAAATCCAAAATGTCACTTTGAATTTTTCTTAACAATAAGTTTAATGGCAACAAATTTTTTCACATTTTCATAACTGTTAAGATAAATAGTAGATTAATTATGATTGGTTTAGAATAAAAATGATATTAGTGATGGTTCTACGTAGAAGTAATGTTGCATTAATTACAATCTATCACTGCAGCTAATTGTGAAAAAAATTATAAAATTTGTTATGCCGATATCATTGTTATTTTTTATTGTTCAAAAGATTATACATAAAAATAAAATTAAAAAAAATATATTACCACGCGGGAGCGCGTCTTTTTTCACCCTTTATGCCTTCAAGACATCCATAATATAAATCAGAATTCGGATAATATTTGTAAGTGGGAGCAAATTTGATTATTCCTTCTTGCCAACCTTGGAATATTTGACCATCCCTAAGCTCCATCCTTAGCTTCATTTCCATAATTATTAAAAAAAAAAAAAAAATATTGTTCCAGTTAACTAGAGTAACAAAAGGAAGAATTTCATATATATATACACACACGACTTTTAGAATTTAGACATCTAAAAATTGTGTATTTGGTTACCTGATCGTTTTCTTGTAATGCATTCCACTCTCCTCTATTTGTTAATACTCGTGTTGTTCCTTCTGGTAGGGAAATTCTATAATTCAAGTCCCCAAGAAAGATAACTTGGCTGCATTGAACCAAACATAATTAGCTTGCTGACATCATCAAGATATTATAAAGTCAAAAATTAACTTAAATTATTATTAGCATTAAGTCTATGGTTATGGTTACAATCAACTTTTTATTTAATTTAGAAGGGTGTTTATTACACTAGTGGTTTTGCACTTTGAGAAATCATGTTTTTCAGGTGGTTTAGCAACCCTAACTCACTTAGTCCACCATATTAAATATTCTTTCAACAACTACCCTGATTGAAAAAGAAATTACAGAAAAATACCACATCTAAACCACCTAGGAATAATTTAACAATTTGGCAGCCTTAATTAAAAGGACAAATTCAAAGTTGGATGGAACGCAATAATGCTGTTTTACCTGTTGCAGATAGTTTCGTATCTTCTATATTTTTATTTGCACAAAGCTTAAATACAGTTTCTTGAATATTGTACTTTTGGTTTTTAATTAAATTTAAATGTATAGTTGCATCAAATTTCATTGTCCTCAAGATAATTTTATTTTATTTATTTATTTGATGAGCAAGATAATATTATTTATGCTACAATAGTTAATACACTATGTGTTGAAATTAAATCGGGAAAGTTATGCTATAACATTTTAGAAATTATATCTATTTTATGCCATTCTTATTATGGAAAGTGCTAAAATTATTAGCAATTTTACTACAATAATATTTATGTGATAATGAATATTGGTAGATTATGAACAATATAATAAATGAATATCTAAGTTTTATTTTTTTTATTTTTTATTGGTGATCAGTTTGTAAGGTGTATAATAAAATTTGTAATATTAATAATATTACTCTTTCATTATTTTTAGCAAAAGAAACGTTGATTAATAGATTTTTCGTGATAAAATAGTGGTTTGGTCGACCATTTTTGATAGATACACGATAATGAAATTTACATACTCATGGCTTCAAAAAAAAAAAAAAAAAAAAAAATTTACATACTCATGATCAAGAATCTTTCGCGGCAAATCAAGTAAAGGGCCTCTAGGAAAACTTGTCCGAGAAAATATTTCAGCTACATCGGAGTTTCTATACTTCTCATCCCCTTCTCTACCTCCTGAAGCTAGATGACAGCACACAAAGCATAGGTTTGTTCCATGCAACTGAAATCTAACAGACACCGCCCCCTGCAAACAAAAAGATTAGAAAATTAGATCGTTTTCAATAATATTCAAATGTATTACTTTTTCATATGTTTCAGTTGATTGGTGCACTATACGTTGCAAACACATGGGAGGCATCATACATAGAACCCTATTGGTTGGCAAAACAATACGTACGGCTATGCAACTATGGCTTGTTGGTTTATTATCTAGCATTACTTTGTTGACAATTGATAAACATTCAACATCATCAGATTAAAATATTAAGGAACTAGTGCTGTGTAAAATAAATTATGAATTACCTTGTTTCCTAGGCAGCTCATGATGCCACAACCTACACATGAGACGCTTGGATGCTTGATGAAAGGACGGAGATCGTTTCGAACCCAAACCGATATCATTATCCCAACCATTTGCTTACTTATGATACACTGGAAATCTTGAGGAATGCTGCTTTCAATGGACTTCCCATTTTTTGCACTTTCTTGTAGATGATTATATTGGTCATGTTCCGGGCTGTGTATTTTCTTGTTCAAAGCTTCTCTAATTAAGGAATTCCATTTCATAGAAATTTTACTCTTCTCTGATCCTAGAACATTTGATGCTCTTAGGGGCACGATTTCTTGAAACCTGAATAGAGAATATCATTAGATCATAAAAAAAAAAATTGTAGTTTATTCATTCTAGTTTCTTTATTTGGAGTTGTAGAATTACCCAAGCACATAAATGTCACATGAATTGTTGCATGTATCTAGCAAATCCTCAATATTCAAATCATCGTGTGGTGCAACCCCACCAATGTTCCAAGTACTAACGAAAACCCTAAGAGTAAGAGATTAAATAAGAAAATAAAATAACAGAATAATTCAGATTGTATTACTTAAAGTACATATATTAGAGATAGACCAACTTTACAATATGGGGTTGAGGGAGATAGCATTAAATGTTTGCTTACTTATGCACGTCGTTGTGATGATTGAAGATAGTCTTAGGTCTTGGAGATGTTTGGTCTGAGCTTGGAATTTCCAGAATGCTTTCTATGTTGCCCGGAAAATCTGTGACAAAATTGTTGCTTCCCAATGTTTTCCTAAGGAATTTGTTGGCTACTAATCGAGGCCACATGACCTGAAAAAATAAGAATGTATTATTTATTGTTAGCTACAGATTATGCAAATAAACTAAGGAGACAGAGAGGTAGGTGGTGCTCACTTCTCCCTTCATTCTGGCATTGAGGGGAGGGAGAGAAAGGTGGAGAAAGTCAGAGGAAAAGGGATAGGATAAGAGAGCCTAAACATATAAAAGAAAAGAAATGGGAGAGAGATCATGCTAAGGAAGAGGGAGACCTCGACAAGTTGGAATGGAAGAAGCTCAAAGAGTGACGTTGATGATGATGCATCAGAGACCAAATTGCTTGAAATTAATATACAATTTCATTAAGAAGTTTGTCCCTGAGAGAGATAGATAGAACATGGGTCTTTGCAGGCTTGAATTTTTCTGTTTGTTGGGTTGATTTGAATAATATCTTTATGTATTAGAGATTTCAGGTGGTGCAAGTGGGGTGGTCCAAGACAAAATGTACAAATTGTTAAAAAGGATTATGAGTTGCTATTGCCATCAATAAAAGGAAACCATGCTTTTGCTGAGGTGGCCATAGGTTATTGATTAGCATTTTTTCCTTCAATGATGTTTCAAGATTATCTTAGCCCCAAAGGACGGAATATTCTCTTCCTTCCATTTCATTGGTTGAGGATTGATCAAGTTTTGGATTGTATCTCTGATTGATGAACACAGCAGATCCCATCCCATCACACTACAAATTCTCGGCCGAAGTTGCAAATTTGGAAGCAAGATCGCTAATTGGGTATGCAAAAGCAACAAAAAGGAGACTGAGCTGAGGAGTTTAAAATTGAAACCTAGAGCTCTACATCTCACAAAAATAGCATCAAACCGATTACATGGTGATTACTGTGAGCAGGTTAGTCAAGATGCTAAAAAGATAGCTAAAAATTCACAAAAAGCTCCCCGCATCGGCCCCAACAAACTAACAAAAAAGAGTTAACAATGAATAATAATTATTTACTTGTGGCCAGAGATAAAAGCTATAAAAAAAAAAAAAAGAGTTAAAAGAGCATTCACATCAAGTTAGTTACAAAATTTTAGTATTTAGCACTCAAAAAACTTATTTTTATCTATTTTAACACATTATTTAACAGCCTGCTACATCTCATCTCTTATTTTTTCACATCACAATCAACCCTATCAATTTATTTATTCATTTCTCTCTCTCTTCCTTTCTATCTCTCTCTCACTTCGTCTGACCCATCAAACATATACCCATCCACTAGCCACGGCCACAAACTGAACCCACCCACCATCTACTACGATAAACCAATACCCACCCACTCACCAGCCACCACCACAAATTGAATCTCACCTGCTAGCCACCACGGCAACCCCAGCCCAAAATCAACCCAACCAAAAAATAGCAACCTAACCACCACCGCTACCATGGCCACAAGCTGAAATCATCCCAAACACCACCAAAAGGACCCACAAATCATCCCAAACAACATCCAAAATCAACCCAATTTTTGTGATCCACAACCCATATACACGATCTAGAAACCAGTGACGTCGCCTTCACTGTCTCCGTCCTTAAATCGCATTAGTACGTAGTAGATCAACGTCCTCAACACACACATACCAATCTCTACCACAAAGCACGCCGATCTCCACCTCGGAGGCACCTGTGGCGAGGTTTTAGAGAGAGAGAGAGAGAAAGAGAGAGAGAGAGAGAGAGAGAGAATGGAATAAAAAAGTGTTTTTTAATTTTAACTTGTAATTACAGTGAACAACTATAGATGGCAGTTTACTTAACTAGTTGGAAAAAAAAAAAAAATTTAAGATGTAGCAATTGGGATGTAGCATGGTTTTTGGTTTTTTAAGTGCTAAAAAAGGTTTTTTTGCTAGAATAACACCTCCAATATGAATACTCTATTAAGGAATGTACGTTTCTCACCAAAGATTTTTTTCAAAAATTCTCTCTCTCTCTCTTCGTGCGTTGTACGCTACCACCATCAACGACTACCCAAAGACCTAGCCACCATTGCATGTAGCCACTAGTTGAATGAACATCAAACCACCATCATCAGTGACCCAAATCTAAAATCCAACATGAAACCTATCAGAAAAGATAATTGTCCAACCCATCAGATCCAAAACCCACCCCAACGGTTCAAAACCCATCAGTAATTCACATGAAAAACCCATTTCAGATTCCAAACCCATCAGAAACCTACATTGAAAACCTATTTCAAATCTAAAACCCATTAGAGGCCCACATAAAAAATCCCCATCAACAACCCAAATGCAATTCACCGAATTGAAGAAGACCCATATGTTGGGAAAATCCAATTCATGGTCCCAGATCGAGTTGAGCAATGACGCCGAGATCCTCACTAGTGGATTTTTTGTTTGATTTTGTTGTAGGGTTTTATGTTGGGAAGAACAGATTTTGGAGCAATTGTTTGTGGTGGTGCCAAAAAAATTTGGCTGAAGATGGGGGAAAGATGGAATAGATAGGAGAGAAAAAAAATTATATTTAAGTAGAATAGAGAAATAAATATTGAGTCTAATGTAGGAGTATTTTCGAATGAGTTAGTTTAAAATAGAATTTTAGACCACATTTGAGCTAGAGCCTAAAGAGGCTAATGTGAATGCTCTTAAGTATATATGTATTTGTATTGGTTGACTGTGTTAAATAGTGAGTTTTGTTTTGTTTTAAAGTTGTTGTTGGGTTATAAATTGATCTCAGTTAATTAATTCAGTTACTCAAGTTGATTAATTAGTTCAAAATACATACAATATCGTGGAGGCACTAACAAATCACAATTCTAATTTAGAGTGCAGTGGAAATTAAATTTGACACAGTGATTTATTGACTAAAAATTTTCACAAGCCAAAAACCCCATCGGGTGAATTTCAAGTCACCACTCCTAAGAATCCACTAATCAAGAACAAGCGATTACAATTAGTATAAAGAATCTTACCCTTCTGATCTATCCCAAAGTACCTACCTACAGTAGAACCCTTAGGTTAATCTCCAATTAGACTTGATCTTGTAGAGACTTCTTCAATTGCACAAATCTCTAATTTGTGACTAACTCCCAGCAACTTAAAACTTGTTGTTGGATGCAAAGTTCTTCACTACTCACTTGTAGAATAGAAGGCAACTTGGTTACAAAATCCTAAGGTGCATAAGAATGCAATAGTTTCACAAGAAGTATGTAGATTCTCTATGTGAGTCTTTGTATATGATGACGGTAGTAAAATAATGCTTTTATATCATCTAGTAGGTTAGAGAACGAGACCTTAGAAAAGCCACATCATCATAGGCCAAAAATCAGATCTAAGAAATCTGGATCTGCAAAACTCGATAAATCGAGAGGTATCAAGCCTCATTAATTCTCGATAGAAGCTTGTATCAAGCCAGCTGTCTTCAGTTTTTGCACACATGTTTCTTTGTACAGCCTTCACGTCTTCAATATTACCACTTGAAAAACCTTTTCAAAGTACTTCATGATATTCTTGAATCTACTTAGATCTACCCAAATATAAGTAAAATGCGTTTTGTCATAGGATATACCAACTATCAAAATATGACCCTAACAGTTGTAATTCAAGATCAAGATGAAAACCCATGATTAATTCAAAAAATAGAAGTTTTTGTAATCTCAATAGCAACCTCAATCTATCGAACTATGGGAACAAGGTTTTTAATCAGTTCTATTAAGTTAGCTAAACTCTTGGATTTTGATCCTTACTTGTCAAAGTATAAGAGGGACATTATAAGTTGACCTAAATAAGAGATTTTAGAGGAGAGAATTGCATTTGTGTGCCTAGGATTTTGTATCCAAGTTTCTCTCAAATTCATCATATTGGAGATGTCGAATTATATCTAAAGAAAAATGAATGAAAAAATAAATGTCATAGCATCTACTAAAACTTGCTGTTGTGAAGAAATTCAAGAGTTTTTTTGAAATCGGTCAGAGATTCTAGTCGTGGAAGAGATTTATAATGGAAGAGTTCAACTAAGATGTTGGGTGGTGTCCTAATAGTAAGTTCTACTAGAGGTAGCAAATTAGAATTAGGGTTAATTTTATTTGTAAACTTCGATTTCACTAGTGGATTCTTTTGTTAAGTATAAGCAATAAACCTCTTGAAGGTTTTTCACATCAAAATTTTTTCTTCGTAACTATATTGTTGTCTCGGTTACTTTTCCACACTATAATAATTACAATATTGATTATGTGAGTCGTTTAAGTTTAACTGAATCTAAATTCAAAGAACATAATTAATTAATTGAACTGACATTAATTTGGTTAAAAGATATCAATAGGGTACCGGGCTAAACTATTGTATTACCATCACAGTTACTTTCTTGTTGGATTTATTAAAAGTTTATGATACCTAAGGAATTTATGAATAGAGAAAGGAAACAAAATTAATATCATTTTGTTATATAAAAGTACAATTATAGTTTGACAAATATGATAATTTGAATAGGCTGTACCTGTACATACCCTTTAATCGTAGAGGTGATGCAGTGAAAGTGAAGCTGTACAGAATGTACAGCATTCCCGGCCCCATTCTTGTTCATAATTCTGCATGATATATATAACATAGTGTGTACTTTCACATGACTAGTTTTATAATGCATGAGTGGCCCCGAAGGGATCTCTCATATGGTTCTGAATTAATGAAAGAGAAATGAAAAGAATACATATAAAACATGGTATTCACTTTTTCATGAATTATCAGCTCAATTCAGTATATAAATTTTAAGATCATGTCGGCATCCGCTTAGTCCGAAAAAGAGAAATCAATCGGCTAGCAGGATTGGTTGGGTTAGCGCTAATTATAACAAGTTGGTGTATGTTCTCTTTAAATAATTAGAACAAAGATTAAACAATCCCTTGTGTAATTCTGCCGTGTAATGGATATGATTATAAAAGCGAAGATGACCTTGTAATAGTATTACTAGTATCCAACCTAACCTGAAAAGGCTTTAACTATGCCTCACTCATCAATATCCTTTGATATATATATAAAAATATCAAGTGGTTTTTGGTTACATTTCTACTTGCACATTAAACTATCCTACGCTGAATCAGTATGCATCTTTCAATATTTTGGATTTGTTAGGCATTAACAGGAGTCACGGAAATCAAATCAAATCGACATTAGGTGGAATAGTGGCTCAGAGCCACAGGAATCATCAACAGTAGGTGGGTTTCTCTCTCTCTCTCTCTCTCTCTCTCTCTCTCTCTCTCTCTCTCTGTGTGAATTTTTGCTTCCATTTTATAGATGGTGATAGGTACATTAATTGTTAATGGAATTGTCATCTCTCTCTCTCTCTCTCTCTTAGACATATTAAAATAAACAGTTTTTTAGTCTATGATGAACAATTTATGTTCCCTAACGATTTTGTTTGTTTCATTGTAGCTTTAAAGAAAACGAAAACAAGATTCATGATTTTGCATTAAATAAGAAATGTCTCCCGATAATTATACACTTAATTATATAAGTATACCACTAGGAGAGTGAGATTTGGGGAGGTGACCCATGTTAATTCAAAAACCAAATTTCGCTTTTAAGCTTATTAACAATGTCAAACCTGCCAAAGGTCTTGAATTGACATTTCCCTATGTACAAAGTGCTTGGGGGTTTAAGGGGAAAAGAGTTCGAACTGCGGGGTTAGCAGCATGTTGTAATTATCTCTAAAAAAAAAAAAAAAAACAATGTCAAACCTTCATAAACTTGATTGGATTTATACCTTGATTTGTAATTATTTTGTTAAGCTTCCTCCCCCCACCCCCCTCATCCCCTCCCCTTTTTTTCCTTATTTTTTTTTTGTTGCAAAAATTAAGCATTGTCTGAAGAAAATTAATCTCTCATTATGCCAAGTTAGGTACCTTTTTCCAAACCTTTCTCCCTACTTTTTGGCTCTTATTATTTCCCACCTTACTATTATATTTTCTCTAACATTTCTTTTTCTTTAATGCCTCTTTTTCTCTTTATTATTCCTTATCTTACCTTTACTTTTCCTTCGACCCATCATCTCCTCTTTTTTCTTTTTCTTCATCTTCTTCTCTGTCTCTCTTTTTTTTTTTGGCTCTTCTCATCCTCATCTTCTTTTCTTTAATTTTCTAACCTCTTTCACCTTCAGCCTACCAATTAACTTAATTAGTTTGGCTTCTAATCCACTACAAGCCTGATATTCTCTGTTTTTGGTAGAGTAGTTAATTTGACATTGCATGCAAGCCCTTTTAAATTGCATGATGAATTGGTCTACAAATTCATCAGGTTTATGCCTTAATCTAGCTAGATCAATCATTGATATTCCTAATTCAATTCAAGAGAAATGGTTTGAAACTTTTCTTCCATACGTGGAGGATAACCTTCCACTCGCTGTGGTACTTCCACATGAGGAACTTCATTAAAATTTCTTTATGATCCATTTGGATTGAGGGGGAGTAGAGGTTTGAAAATAGGCTAATTTTCAACAAATTCTACTCTACTCCTCCTTTCTCTCCCCTCAATCCAAACAGGCCATTCAGGAGGATCCTAGTGGATACTTCATGCCCCTAGGTATATTATTGGCCACTAGGCCATTATTTCCTCTAAAAGTTTGCCCTAGATATCTCGCATTATTTAAATTGTCAATAATTTTAGCAAATTTATTCATGTTTTGATCCGGAAATGAATCTAGTTTGGCTGCAATAAGTCTATGGTTTCCTTCTAAAGTTGTATGGAACTTATCCATTATTGCTTCCAACACTTGTTGAAACCTTGCATCAATCCCTTCACCTTGTCCTATTACAGGATGATGACATTTTCGTGGTTCTTCATTATGTTGAAAACTAGAACTTGTGTTATTATTATGAGTATTTCTCATTCTACACGTTGTTATTGGCATGTACTCCCACTGTGGTCGCCAATATTTTTGACTGAAAACCATTTTTTAGTTCTCTCGAAGTGATTAAACACTCGTAGTAGGAAACTAACTTCGCACAAAGAGGAATGGGTACTCGTAGTAGGAAACTAACTCCCACTACGGCCTAACTTTATTGGACTTTTTTTTTTTTGGGTATAATGCACAAGTTAACAATGAGAACAAGGAAATCAAAGATGCTTTATTAATAACAAAAACAAAATTACAATGCCTCCTAAGTTACAAAGCCTAATTCAACAAGGCGATGACGCGCTTACAAGCATGAAGTGATAACCTCCGGATTCCAAGAATGAGAGAATCAATGTCTCTGATTTGATAGATGAGTGTACATGTGTTGTGTGAGGAAGTATTTTTCCTATTTATACATGGATCTTGACAGTTAATCTTGATCCTTGCCATGTGTCACATTGCGATTGCTTTACTTTCCTTGAACTTTGGCTGAAACCCCTTCATAAATTGTTTTAAAGTAACTAGTCTCACTCACATGCTTATCATGTACCCTCTTTCTTGAATTGATCTTGCGCGAGGAAAGATTGACATTGTTCAAGTAATTGTCACATGTTTTTACGTTGGCATATGTGTGAGTTGCTCCTTGTGACTTGTGGAAAATATCCTGACTTAGTTTCCAATTAAAAGGATACCACTTGTCTCTCTTTAAAAGCTTCATTTTACTATTATTCTGCCAGTGACATAACACATTAAAATATATATTATAATACCTAACAATAAAAAAAAAAAAAAATTGAAAACAATAAAAAAATAATTTATGGATTACTGTTCATGGCTGAAAACACTGTAGTTTTGCCTTAATGTACTGTTTATATCCCACATTTCTACTCTATATATAGAACTAGTGTGTGTTTGGATACCGCTTATTTTACTGAAAACTTAAAACAATAAAAAAAATAATTTCTGAGTTACTGTGCATTACTGAAAACACTATAGCTTTGTCTTAATGCACTGTTCATATTCCATGAACAGTGCAAGAGGCGCTGGTAAAAAAAAAAAAAAAAAAAAGGCAAAAATGCAGACGTGCAGACATGATCCAAACAGACAAAAAACAATTGAAAACGTATGTGCAGTGAGATCAACTACCACGTCTATTTTATCATATCATCCTCGAAACAAAATAAATAAATAAAATATTTGGCCCTGCCTGCTTTTCTTTTTTCTTTTTTCTAAAGAAATAGGACTAGCCTTGGAGCCATGCATGCTTTCGTATTCCCTTTTCCATTTTAGGACAAGAGAGTTAATTAACATTTAACAATGGCTGCTCTTTCCTAAACTTAACAGATTAAGATTATGTGCTGCTTGTACTTTTCTATGATTCTTTTCAAAGACGCAAATCACGTAGCATTGGATGGACGGCATAACAAGATTACTATGAAACACCAAAGAATGAAATGTAGTACCAAAGAAAAACTTTTTCCACAGAGAGTCGGGTTGAATAATAAAGTTTATTACAATGAGAAAGTACATTATTAATATTGCAAATTGCAAGGGTATGACCTTGTCGTCCTATCTTCTCCAATTAACACTTTTAAGGGTTAAAAATTGCCGCAAAATAAATATCATTCGTCCATTTCATGCTGTTTAGCTAACAAGCATTATACTTTAGGGACCACTCTCAATTTTTGGCTTGTTGAATTTAAAAATGGGTGGCCTTCAATTATTCATTTCTTAATTTATTACAACTATATATCCACTTACACCACTAGTTATTTAAAATGTCAATGATCAAATTTTTATATTTATTTATACAATGCTTATCTACTAGTGAAACTTCTGGACCATATAATTTCTTTCCTCCAAAACCGTGGAAATAAATTTACAAGCTTTTAATGTGAATTATAGGAAATGATTTTTGACTCATAAACCATTAAAAAAAATTGTATATTTACTAGCTTTATAGTTATTATAAATTACTAGAATTAAATCATGAAAGAGAAAGAAAAAAATACTATAGTACTAAATCTCAAGATATTTGTGTCATAAAGTCAAAAAAAATTTCAAAATTGTTTAGAATGAAAATATCACATTGTAGTCAATACATATAAATTATAATATTTCCAATTAGGTCTCAGTTCAACCTACCATGGCTGTGGGGTAGAGTTAAGGGATTATTCTATCATTTGAAAAAATATATCTGGTTAGTCCTCTCAAATTGAGGTTTAAAAATTCAAAATTAATGTTCCAATGATTTCATATATTATATGCATGGATTTATATTTCAAGATTCTGAGAGAATAAAATCAACTAAGGACTAAAACAGGTTGTTTAATACATATTTTCTGAAATCATGCATAGTAATAATGTGCCATCAATCCTATTAAGCTTGTTCAGAGAAATAAAATAAAATATAAAATCTGTTGAGCTTGATATGCCAAAGACATGCTTGGATAGATATCTATATAAGCTGAGGCAATGGCCACTGTTAATAAAGAATATCAATTTTACATGAAAACATCCAGTATTTAGTTTTAAATCAAAAGAACTTCAGTCTAAAGAGCATAGCTATGAACTGCTAATGCTTTCTTACACAATTTTTATCATATTTTGATAGATTTTCATGCACTTTTTTGTTCTTTTGCTCTGGTTGGGAACTTAGTGCAATAGTGCTCCATACACTTCTTGGAGTAATCCAATTATACTAAGTGTTAGGCATTTGTGTGCGCGTGCATGCATGAATGATGAAACAGAAAGAAAGTAAGGATGGAGACATGGAGTTTAGCCATATATATAAGTTGGGCTAGGTTTGAGCTCAAAATCGATGATTACTACTTGCACCTAGCTCGGCCTGCAATAAATTTCAGCCTTGGTTATATAGACGGGCCATTCAGATTAGTGGTGCTATCCAACCCAAAAGAATAAAATAAAATAATATTAGTGGTGCTACGCCAGTGACAACAGCTATAAATTCTTTTTGATAATTATTACAAGCAAATATCTCCAGCTTGGATGGCCCAATTCCTGTATATTCAAGTTTTTTTTGTTGTAACAACGGAAGCATGGATACCAGTTTTTTGAGACAACGGAAGTTTGTGTATATAACCAAATAATCATGGGTTTATATACAAAATAGAAAAGATAATCACACAAAAAACAAAAAGATTTACATGGCACTACTAAACACGTGGGTCTTAGGCCGCGTTTTTTTAAGCCGCGTTTGTAAAAACGTGGCTACAGACGGGCTAAAGCCGCGTTTTTAAAAAATGCGGCTTAAAGCTCTCACCTCAGGCCGCGTTTTAAACATGCGGCCATAGAACACGTCTAAAGCCGCGTTTTCTTGAGCTGTAGCCACATTTTTGGGGGTAGAGCTATGGCCACGTTTAAAACATGTGGCCATAGGACCTGCGTATTTTTTTTTTTTTATTCTTAATTATGGCCGTGTTTAAAAAACGCGGCTCTAGATTGCCTAAGGCCGCGTTTTATAGACGCGGCTTTAAATTTAGTCTGAAGCAGCGTTTTAAAAACGCGGCTTTAGTTTGGGATGGGGCTGCGTTTCCTAAACGTGGCTTCAGGTTTTGCCTATAGCCGCAGGTTAAAAACGCGGCTTTAGGCTTTGTATAAATAGCAAACAATGGACAAACCCTAGCTTTCTATTTCTTTTCGTTCTTTTCTTCTTCTTAAGCTCTCAGCTCTCACAGACAGTGCTCAAACTCTCATCCTCCACAAAGGCTTTAGCTTCACCGATTCCCATAATCCTCATCCACAAACTCTCACCGATTCATCAACCTCCTCATCGCCACCACTGAAGCTCACGCACCATTGCCGAAGCTCACGCATCATCGCCGACCCACGCACCATCGAAGCCCAACTCATCTTTGCCGAAGCCGCCGCTGCCTTCCTTAGCCCATTGCTTTGGTTTTCCGTTGATCTCAGGTATCACTCTATTCTTTCTCTCTTCTTTTTTCTTTTTCTTTTTATTTAATTTTTATTATTTTAAATTAAATAAAAAAACATCTATGACTTATGAGTAACGTTGTGTAATGGTACCTGGGTCACCACCGATAGAGGGTCTCGCGATCCAAGTCCCCAACCCAACACCAGCAAAGGTGTCTCTCTCTCATAATCGACTGTCAGTTCTCGTTCCCTGGCAATTGGAAAAGTCACTCTCTCTCTCTGTGCCCGGATCCAAAGGAGTTCTCAGCTTTTGTCCATCTTGTATCTCATTGCCGGTAAGAATCTGTAACTGCCCAACTTGTAATGGCCTGTCATTGTTATCTTATGGGTTTAAATAAAGTTGTTCCACCTTGAAAGTTTATCATATTGTTGGTTTCCTAATTTTAATAATGAAGCTGTTGTCTTGTGTGTTGTTTGTGGAGTTTGGTTCTTTTTGTCTGTGTCTGTTTCTAATTTTCTAATTGTTTGTTATCGTGGAAAAGGAAACAATGAAATAATTAGACCCTGCTCTACTTTTGTCTCCTGAATTATTGAATCAATGACTTCAATCAAATTAATTAATTATGGGCAAAATTAGTTGAAGTCTTTTCGTTGGATTAAATAGAAATTTTAGTACGCGGTGTCATACTGTGTTGTTAAAGAGCAATGTTGCAAAGGATGTCTCACATTGAGCATTTGTCACGGGATTTTGTCACATTGAGCATTTGTTAAAGAGCAATGTTGAAAAGGATGTCTCCTTAATGAATTGCATGAATTTAATTGGCGGATGCTTCATAATGGTAGTGATTTTGTGAGTATATAATATAGTTAGGAAGAATGTTATGAGTAGATGCCTTATATATTTTGTGGGGGTTTCATGGTAGCTAATGATCTGCCTACATAATAATTTGTCTGCATAATGATCTGCCTACATAAGGACTATTTGGAATACACAGGGGGTGTAACCAACCAATCCTAAACACAGGTGTGGAGGTCCTTCTTAAGCCATCTGGCCTAGGGAAAAAAAAAAAAAAAAAAGGCTATAGTTGCGTTTTAAACGCGACTATAGCTTTCACCTATAGCCACGTTTTAAACGTGGCCATTGGTCCGATCCTATAGCCACGTTTTAAACGCGGCTATAAAACGTGGCTATAGCTTTCACCTATAGCCACATTTTAAACGTGGCAATTGGTCCGATCCTATAGCCACGTTTTAAACGCGGCTATAGCTTTCACCTTAGGCTACGTTTTAAACGCGGCTATAGCTTTCACCTTAGGCCACATTTTAAATGCGGCCATAGGTCCTGGTCTTAGGCCGCGTTTGAAAAAGTGCGATCATAAACCCCTCAGGCCTATAGTCACGAGATTTAGGCCACATTTGAAAACGCGGCCTAAAACACATGGCTATAGGCCAAATCGTCCTATAGCCACGTTTTTTTGACTTATGGCCGCGTTTTAAAAACGTGGCTATAGAAACTTTTTTTGTAGTGTGGGTTTGTTTTAGACCTACTACGTATAGTGGCATTGAAAAGAAAGTTTCACTTAGGGAGATTATTACAAAAATGGTACCAAAATACACTCACAAATCCCAAATTTCAAATACACGCAAAGTGCTCCTCACACCAAAATCACATGACAATAAGAGAAAACCTAAAATTTCTCTCAAACCAATGCCACGACTTAGCTCTGTTTTGCGGCACTCTCATGATTTTAAACAGTTGCCGGCTTGCTGCATATGTACATATATATTACTAAGCAAAGTTGGTTAGGGGGTTGTTGATTGAGAGCAAACCAAAAAGCGACTAATTTTGGAGTCCTAAATAGGACTTGGTCAATCTAGTTGACCAAAGCAAGCCATACATGTAACAAATTTCCATCTTAGCTTGAATTTGGTTAAGCCCCACAAATAAAACTCTTCCAGAACTTCTATCAAAGTTTTTAAGAGCTATCACAAACTGTAAACACTAATCTAAGTCCAAACAATACTTGAACTTGTTCAAAGGAATTGACTTAATCATCATATCTTTAAGTTCAAAGGAATCGAGTTAATCATCATATCTTTGAGAATATCTATTTGAAGCAACCTTTATGATTGTAATGGTTCCCTGAGATATAGTCTCACCAATGAAGTGATATCTGACATCAATGAGTTTGGTTCTCACATTTATAGTAAATGTATGACTCTCTGGATACCACAAAACATAACAGCATTCTGCTGCAAATCCAGATACTAACTAATTAAACCCTTCAACCAAATAGCTTCACTTGCATCTGTCATTGCCACATACTATGCCTCTGTAGCAAGCAAAGTGATCGTCAATCGCAAAGTCGCCTTGCATCTACTAGAACAACCAGATAATGTGAAAACATAACTTGTCAAAGATATCATCTTATCCAAATCACCATCACCATCATAATCTACCAATCCAACAACACTACTACTTTATGTGGATACCATGTTATATACCAAGCCAACATCAACTGCACTATATAATAAGGAACATGATACATGTGCTTTCCTCATCAGACTGTGGTGACAAAGCCATTAAAAGCTTAAAATGTATTGCTAATGGAGTACTGACTAGCTTAGACCGCTGCATACCGAAGTGTTCAAGTAAATTCTCAATATAGTTTTTTTTCGACATAAACAACTTATCTGCTTCTCAATCTTTATGAATCTCCATTCCCAAAATCTACTTAATTGCACCGAAAACTTTCATCTCGAATTCACTGCTAACTTGCCTGTTTATTTCCATATTCAACATTTGAATATGCATGCAATGTGAATTCGATTAATCACATATATTAAGTGTAATGTGTAATAGGCTGTGGGCCTTAGGCCCACCTTGTTACTTGTATAATACACATACTTATACTACACACTCTGCCTCCTATATAAAGGTATCTCCAATAGCCTCTCTAAAACTATGTTTGGAGAGCAAACCCACAAAAATTAGCTCCAACAACCTCTTCAAATTGTAAAAAATAGAGTAGATAAGCTACAATACTCTCCACACATGAAGAGTTACTATTGCTCTTCAAATGAATTTTTATGACCAAAATATTCAACCTCTCTCACTTTTTCTGTGCACATTAAGAATAAAGAATAAAAATTATATTAAAGAAATGATGAAAAAATAATATTTAAATGTAATAGAGAATGGTTAGAGAGTCTGTTGGAAAATGTATTTGAAAAAGTAGGTAGGTAAAACTGTTTGCTCTCCAAACAATGTGAAAATTTGGCAAAGCTGCTGGAGATGCTCTAAAGGCACTCATGTATATTTTATTCTCTGAGAAATACAATACTATTCATTCAGTATTTCTAACATGGTATTAGAGTCATTGCTCTGACCTTTCTCTTAGTAGTCTTGTCTCTCTTGGTGTAACTCCACTCTTATCACTTCCGCCATCACAACAGCCGCCGCAGCCACTCACTGTTGAACCTCCGATGTCTCTCAGCTGTCGTCTTTGGGTTCCGGACCTACAGCCACTGTCGTTGAGGAGTCCCACACCACAAAGACCACTACACTTACCGTCTTTGTCATGAATCTTGCTTCGATTAATTTTTTGTAGCTACCACTGTGATCGTCTCGCCCTAATCTACTTAGTCATGAAAATCTCGCAGTCATCGGAGACCGCACGCGCCGCCCAAAGAAGCTGTGCCTTAGTCACGCGCCTCATGCATCGGCTTCTAGTCTAAGCTGACGTCATTCGTGACGTCATCATTGCCATGTCAGCCCTAGCTGATGTCATCATCCAGTCATCTGCCTACGTCAGCCGCCATGTCAGCGCTGTTGACCGCCACCCATTGACTTTGACCGCCACCAGTTGACTTTGATCGTGAGTTTGACCATTGACTTTTTGCTGTTTAGGTGCTTCTTACCCAATTTTTCGCGTAGATTTCATTTTTGCAGTCTATTTTTTGCATATTTTGCCTCTAAATGGATAAAAATGATATTTTTCTTCCTCGCCTCATCAATGCTATATTGGAGGGAAATAAGAATTACTTATCTTGGTCTCAAGCTAAGGGTCGCATGCTCAGGTAATATTGTGCTGGTACAATCACTATTCCTGTCAAGGGGGCAGCTGAAGAATATACTGCCTTTATTAGTCGCATGGTTGAATGAGATAGTCACAACCACATGATCCTCACTTGGATTCGGAAAACCTCCATTTCCTCCATCTCCAATTTGTTAGGTAGCTTTGATAATGCAAAATCTGCATGGGATATGTTGGCCAAAAGATACTACACTTCTCACAGATCAATGAAATATTAGTTAGTGGTTGAGTTGCATCAGCTTAGGCAAGAACTAGGGCAATTTATCAATGACTACTATGATTAGCTTCGCCTTATTTGGGACCAAATTGACCTTTCTGATCCAACTTGGGCATGCTTGAAGGATGCTTAGCAATATGCTACTATTCAAGATGAAATTTGTCTCTATGAATTCTTGATGTCACTTAACAATGACTATGAGCCCATCCGAGGCCAGCTTCTTAATCGCAGACCTCTTCCATCTCTTGATATTGCTGTAAATGAGTTGGTTGGAGAAGAAGCTCGTCTTGCAACCCTTCAAGCCTAGAATAAGCTTAATGTTCTGGCTACTGCTCTCTTTCCTCCTCACACAGAGCAACCTCTGCAATCAGGGTTTGAGGCCTATAGCTCTGGCAATCATCGCAGGTAGTCCAACAAAAAGTTCTACAACTATTGCAAGCGTCCTGGCCACACTAATGAGACTTGTTACCGTCACAAAAAATCTACTGCTGTTGTTGCTAATACTGAGTCTACTCTGCCAATATCTTTCGTCTTAGTTAAGTCCCAGTCTTCTAGATCCACTATCAACCTTTCCTCCACTGAACTACAGGACATCATAGCTCAGACTATTCGTATGGATGGTAATGCTCTCTCAGTTTTACCTGGTAAGTCTCACTCTTGGCTTTTTGATTTTGCCTGTTGCAATCACATAACACCTCACTCGTCCTTATTCTCCAAACTTGAACTTGCACCACATCCTTTTAATATTCATATAGCTGATGGTTCCACCATGCATGGCAATAGTCTAGGTTTAGTTTCGACCTCCAACCTTTCAGTTCCTAGAGTCTTCCATGTACCTGACCTATCCTATAATTTATGCTCTGTGGGATAATTAACTGAACTAGGTTATCGCCTTATTTTTTTTATTATTATGTGTGTATTGTGCAGGATCTGAGGACGGGGAAAGAGCTTGGGACCGGTCCTAGAGTTGGGCTTATGTTTCCCGTGGACAACCTTCATCTTCCCCCAGTTGCTCATGTTTCTGTTGCTGTTGCAGCCGCTGCAGTTTCTTCCTTACCTTCTCTTGCACTTTGGCATTCTTGTCTTGGTCATGCACCCTCTTCTTGGGTACAACAGTTAGCTTTTAGGGGTTTGTTAGGTTCTGTGTCCAAAGACAATTTTAATTGTACTTCATGCGAATTAGGAAAACAGCCAACTTTGCCTTTCAATAATAGTGAATCTATCTCTAATGGTATTTTTGAGTTAATTCATTCTGATGTTTGGGGACCTTCTCTTGTTACTAGTATTGGTGGATCTCGATATTTTGTTGTCTTTATTGATGATTATTCTCGATATAGTTGGATTTTTCCTATGAAATCTCATTCTGAATTACTACCAATCTATAATAACTTTGCAAAAATGGTTTAAACACAATTTTTCAAACGTATCAAAATTTTTTGATCTAATAATGCTCTTGAATATACTTAATATGCTTTTCAAGCTCTTTTGCATTCCTATGACACTATACATCACCTAACTTGTCCAGGTACCTTTCAGCAAAATGGTAGAGCCGAACGAAATCTTCACCATGTTCTTAACACTGTTCATGCTCTTCTTCTCTCTGCCAAAGTTCCTACCCCATTTTGGGGTGAAGCTGCTCTTCATGCTGATCATGCTATTAATCACATTCCAAGCACTGTCATCCATAATAAAACTCCATATAAGCGCCTTTTTGGGTCACCCCCTGACTATCATCACTTGCGCTCCTTCGGTTTTGCCTGTTTCGTTCTTTTTCAGCCTCATGAACACAAAAAACTTGAGCCTCAATCCAGACTTTGTTGTTTCCTTGGCTATGGCGAAACTCAAAAGGGGTATCAGTGTTATGATCCTATCTCTCATCGTCTTCGTGTTTTCCGAAATATTGTCTTTTGGGAACACCGCTCCTTTGTTGAACTCTCTCACTTCCGTTCTTCCCTGACTACCTCCTCTGTTTTAGAAATCTTTCCAGACGAGTCACATCTTCCTTTTATAAATGCTCCCGATCCTCCTTTGTATTTCTCAATCCAATCACCAGATATTTTTTATGCTTCTCCTGGATCACCCTCAAATGATCAGGTGGAAGATGAACAGGTTGATGACGAGCTACCCCACTTTGAACCTGGGTCTCCTGCTCCTGCTTCACCTGAAGATCTTCCACAAGACATTCCACCTCATCACTCAACTTGGGTAAGATCCATTCCTGCACATTTACTTGACTATCATTGTTACACTACCCTTGCTACACTACATGAGCCTCACACCTATCGTGAGGTTTCCACTGACCCTTTATGGCAGATTGCAATGAAAGAGGAACTTGATGCATTATCTAAAAACCATACTTGGGATTTGGTTACTCTCCCTCCTCAAGACTCGCTCTGATGGGTCCATTGAGGGCTATAAGGCTTGTCTTGTTACAAAAGGTTTTTACACAGGAGTATGAGATTGATTATGAAGAGACTTTTGCTTCAGTTGCTCGTATCTCATTTGTTCGTGCCCTCTTAGTTGTTGATGCTGCCAGTAAATGAGACATTTTTCAGATAGATGTCAAAAATGCCTTCCTTAATGGGGATTTAAGTGAAGAAGTTTATATGCAACCTCCTCATGGCCTCTTTGTTGAATCAAAAAAGGTTTGTCACCTTTGACGTGCACTTTATGGCCTTAAACAAGTTCCACGAGCTTGGTTTGCCAAGTTTAGCTCCACCATCTTTCGCTTGGGTTGCACTACCAGTCCTTATGATTTTGCCTTATTTCTTCGTTGCACCGACAAATGCACTATTTTGCTTCTCCTATATGTGGATGATATGATCATAATTGGTGATGACCTCAGTGGCATTCAAGAACTCAAGGATTTTCTCAGTCAGCAATTTGAGATGAAAGATCTTGGAAATCTCAGCTACTTCTTGGGTCTTGAAATCACTCATTCCACAGATGGTCTTTATATTACTCAAGCCAAGTATGCTTCTGAACTTTTGTCTCGAGATGGACTCACTGATAGCAAGACTGTTGACACTCCGGTTGAACTTAATGTGCATCTGACTCCCTCGGGGGGGAAACCATTGTTTAATCCCTCTCTTTATAGACGATTGGTTGGCAGCCTAGTTTATCTCACTGTCACTCGTCTAGACATTTCCTATGCTGTTCACTAGGTGAGCCAGTATCTATCTGCTCCGTGATTGACTCACTATGCTGCTATTCTGCGCATTCTTCGATACCTGAAGGGCACTCTCTTTCATGGCCTTTTCTACTCGACTCAGTCTCTTCTCGTTCTCCATGCATTCTCTGATGCTGATTGGCTAGGAGATCCCACTGATTGAAGGTCAACCACTGGTTATTACTTTCTTTTTTGTTCTTCTTTGATTTCTAGGCGAAGCAAGAAACAGACCGTTGTGGCTCACTACAGTACTGAAGCAGAATATCGTACCCTTGCTGATACCACATCTGAGCTCTTTTAATTTCGATGGCTTCTTAAGGATTTAGGTGTGTCTACATCCGCTACTACTCCTCTTTATTATGCAACCAAAGTGTTATTCATATTGCTCACAATGATGTCTTCCATGAACGAACTAAACACATTGAGATCGATTGTCATTTTATCTGTTATCATCTTGTCTATGGTGCTCTCAAGCTGTTCTCAGTCTCCTCTAAAGATTAACTTGCAAATATCTTCACCAAGTCACATTCTAAGGGACGCCTTTGTGCTTTGGTTGACAACTTCAAGTTGATCTCACACCCACCTTGAGTTTGAGGGGGGCTGTTAACGTGTAATAGGCTGTGGGCCTCAGGCCCACCTTGTTTACTTGTATAACACACATACTTGTACTACACACATGCTTGTATTACACACTCTACCTCTTATATAAAGGCACTCATGTATTTTTTATTCTCTGAGAAATAAAATACTATTCATTCAGTATTTCTAACATTAGGCATAAATTGTTAGTTTTTGATTAAAATTGATTTAGTTGTAAAATTGATAATTGAGGTCTACCTAATTACCTATGTTGTTAGGTAACATCTTTCAGGATGAAAAATTAAATGGGTGGGTTGAGACATTGTAGATTAAAAAAACAAGTAGATGCATTAAAAATAAAATTAATGGAACATGATAAATGGACCAAAAGAGTTCACTAATTTTTAAATTTGTAGGGACTATAATTGATTATTTTAATCATTAAGGACTAAAAGCGCTCAAAGTGTACATTTCAAGTATCAACAGTGTATTTTGAGCCCCCCCCCCCTTTTTTCCTCATGGATTCATGTAAGAGCATTCACACCTAGTTTCTAAAAAATATCATATTTTACCATCTTACAAGCTACTTTATTTATTATACTATATCATTTTACAACACACCCAACATCCCAAACTCTATTTTTTTTGTCACTTTAATTGAATATATATATATATATATATATATATATATTTTACTATTTCTCATTTTCTCTATCTCTCTTCCTCTTCCTCTAAGCAACCGGCCACCATAACTACTCTCTTATCAATTTCATAACTGCATGGGTTCGATCTGTACCACTACCACAACCACAGTAGCCACCAACAACAACCACAACAAACCAGCACTAGCACCAGCACCAGCACCACCACAACCACTTTATTTTTATATTAATTTTAGTCTCTCTTCCCTTCTTTTTCTTAGCACGGCCACACCCACACACAACCCACCACAGCCACCATTCACAACCAGCCACAATAGCCACCACCAACAACCACAAGAAGCCACCACAATCACTTTATTTTTATATTAATTTTAGTCTCTCTTTCTCTCTCTTCCCCTCTCTCTCTATTAGCATAGCCACACCCATACACAACCCACCACCACCACCACCACCATTCACAACCAACCACCCATCTTATTTAGATCAGAACCCACCAACACCTTATCAGATTGGAACTCACTACCACCCTTACACACACCATTACTGCATACCCACAACAATTAACAA
The DNA here is from genome assembly GCA_030021035.2 of Notholithocarpus densiflorus. Classification (NCBI taxonomy): domain Eukaryota; kingdom Viridiplantae; phylum Streptophyta; class Magnoliopsida; order Fagales; family Fagaceae; genus Notholithocarpus; species Notholithocarpus densiflorus. The sequence continues at coordinate 1,637,528 of JARYZH020000006.1, read as the reverse complement.
CTACCAAAAATCAATTGTCGATCGCCATGGCCTACTCCCTAACGCTCTACGCCCCAACACCCATCGCCACACCAAAACAACCAACCCAATGCCGATCGCCATGCCCAAACGCCAATCTCCACGCCACGCCCAAATACCTATCTCTGTGCTAAACCCTAAACACTGATCTGTATGCCACCACGTCGATCTGTAACGAGAGAGAGAGAAGAGAAATAATGAGAATGAGTGGTGGCTCGTTGTGGCTCGTGACAGTGGGTTCGGCCATGGTGTGGTGGCTATGGGGTTTTGGGTTTGAAGAGAGGAGAGAGAGAAAGAGAGAGAAGAGAAGAGAAATAATCAGAGAGAGAAGAGAGAGAAATTTTGTTAGAATTATTAATAAAAAATAGGAGAGAGACAATTAAAAAATAATTTTTAAGAATACCATTCTGCTACAATAGCATCATATAAATAAGATGCTACTGTAGCACAATTGTAAATTTTTTTACAATTACAATACCGGATAATGCACACTTTTATGGTTTTGATGCTAAAATCTCCCAACATATACCATTTGCAAGACCTAATGCCAATGCTCTAAGGTGTTAAAGTGTTTTTTTATTGATAGGTCTTCCATATTTTCTTCTTCTCAAATTGTACTTTGTGAGATATGGGTAAAATAATAATGAAATGTAATCTTCTAGCAACACTTGTTAAGCTAGTTAAGCACCTTTAAGTTCTGAATTTTTTGGACATTCTATGAATAACCTCATTACATTGTAATAATGGTTATTGAGAGTTTACGACTTCATTGTTGGGAATGGGGGTTTAAGATTATTAGTCTGCACAAAATGAGGCGTCTATAGATTTTGCTCAAAACAAAGTATTTTCAAATAGAAAAAACTAAGACTGTGTTTGTTTCGGGTGAAAAGGAAATTTGGAAAATATTTTACACCCTTAAATGTGTTTGGGTGTACATGAAAATACGGTTAAACTAAAAATATGTTTCATTTGACCATAAATTGATGTAGAATAAACTGCCATGGCCTTCCTGGACTCTCTCGTGCACCTGAAATCATTGCGCAAGGCAAAAAGGCACTAGTAGAAATCATGAGCCTCGGAGTCGGAATCGCATGAAATTTGGCAGGCTGAAACGAAACGGCCTTTTAAGCAATAATCGTCGCTTTGCCACAAGGTTCCACCTTGAAAATGGCGAATTCCCTCATTTAGGCCCTAGAAATTGCGATTTTGCCGTTTATAGTAATTTTTGTTTCCTTAATAACTTTTTACTCAAAAATTAGAATGAGGTTCCGCTTGTTTTGAGACGACCCTTAAAGTCAGTAGTTTATGAGCATTTAAGGCTGCATTTAAAGCTCGTTCACTGGGTCAACACGATGGTCTGATCCTTTTTCCGGTGGCTTATGCTCTCTCCGTGCTCCATTGTAAGTGTTCTTCTCTCTTCTCTCCCACTCTCTTGGTTCGGATAGAATAGAAAAATGGGTGTAAGTGGTTTGAAGGTAAATTAGAAGTGTAATTTATTTTACATCTCAAGGGTTGATATTTTGCAGTCAACAGAAAAGATTTTCCATTTGACTAAGTTTTCCGGCCAACCTAAACATTCATCATGGTATAAAATATTTTCCGTATTCTTTTTACACCCAAAACAAACAGAGCCTAACTCAATTTTCCCATTTTTGGTAAATTTTGGTATTTTGTCACTTAATCGCGTAATTAGTGCGAATTAGGGTTTTAGACGTTTTTCTCAGTATTTATATGTTTTGTAGCTGTCAAAGGCAAATTAATACCCTTAGACTCGAAAATGAATTTTTACATTGTGATTTTACCTTCATTTTATTTCCACTCTCCTCACTCATGCCAAGTCGAAGGAAAGAGAGAGAGAGAGATACCACCAGTCAAGTCCGTGCCCACCTTTTCTCTTCCTCTATCTTTCACTCTGACCAACCAAGGTTGAAAAGACCCTCTTCCTCCCGACCCATCTCTCTTCCATCTCTTTCTCCCTCTTCCTCCATCTTTCTCCCTCAAGACTAGGGCTATCCAAACCCATCCGAAGACCCGACCCACCCGAAGAAACCGACCGGATCCGACCCGATGCCAACCGACCCAACTACTCTGGCGGTCGACGGCGAGTCTTCACCACCAGAAACTGACTCCGGTGGGTCAGTTTCGGTTTCCCTCCTCCAAAACCCGAACTGACCGACAAATACCTAGATTCCGGTGAAATTTTTCCAGATCTCGGCAAAAAAACCTAGATTTCGACGATATTTCATGTAGATCTAGTGAGATTTTGAATGAATCTGGCCAAATCTCATCGAATCTGGTGAGATTTCCACCAGATCTGGTGAAATCTCATAGAATCCGATGAGATTTTTGCCAGATCTGGGTTTTTCTCGCCATTTTTTCAGATCTATGACACCAACTGACCCGTTTGCCACCCGTTGAAGGTTTGATTTGCCTAACTCGACTACTCCAACGGTCGGCGGCGATTAAGATTTTCTACCACTCGATTCCATCGGGTTAGTTCCGGGTTGGGCACAAATCCGACCCAGACCAACCCGTGGATAGCCCTACTCAAGACCCACACCCCCTCTCTCTACCGATCTGCCACTAGAAAAAAAACATATATATATTTTTAACTTTTGATTTATTAATTATTTGTTCTAGTATTGGAATTATACATTGTTCATTTTCATTTTGTACTTTTATTTTTTTTTTAATTATTTGTTATTGTAGGGGGCAACACAGGAAACCAGGCCTAATGCAATTTATTTGTAGAGGTGGATTGTTAAGGTCAACCCTTCGAGCCTTAGTAGCCTCAATTGGTGGATTTAAAGAAAAAGAAATATATGAGTCAATAGTTTAAGAAGAGATTAGTAGAAAGAAAGAACAATGAGTATTATTCAAGCTTTCTTCTCGGGCTGTCCGAGGAACAATTGTTCTTATGATAACAAGTCTTTTGTTTACACAATTCCTAATTCCTCTCTCTCTTTCTTTTCTCTTAGTTTTTTTTTATCCCCTTTTAGGAGGATCTTTTCTACTATATATAGCTCCTAGGATCACATCCTTGCCTTCCACTTGGAGGGTCGTTGATCCTTTCTTATATAATTGTCCCATCGTTGCTTTGTTGGTGGTGGTAGAGTAGGATGCAGGGTGTGGGGACATTGTTTAGGGGTCATTCTGCCATTAATGCGGCTAGCTAAATTGGTGCAGTGCATTAAATGTGGAGGTGATGAGTGCTTTATCTGGAAGCTTCCTCCTTGCGTTGCTTGCATGTCTCTACTTCCTTCCACGGTCTTTAGTCATATGGCCTTGGTAGTTTGTCTAAAGTCTCCCGAGGAGTGTACGCTTCTCAAGTGGGTCAACTTCCTCGGTCTCACTATCTGGATTATCCTTATTGTGCTAGACTTGAGATAATGAGTAGTTAGGCCCAATTGCTTCCTCGGTTTGAACCTATTTGGTAATATTCCCTTTTTTAAGCACTCCCCTCCCACAATTATTGTACTTAAATTTAAATATTTTTTCATTTCAAAAATTGTGGATTTGGGCATTTTTTGTATTTGGTTGTGGAATTATTGTGTTGTACTATTGAACTTTTATATATTGTCTTGTATTGTGCATATATGATGTATATAGGTATGGTGAGATACTCATTTGTATTGTAAGCATATTTTTTGATAACTTTTCTGGAAAATATTTTAAATTGGGAAATAGGATTTTACATGCAATACCAAACACTAGAAATACTTTTCCGACGTATTTTACAAAACACAAACAAACAACTAGAATTTTTTTTCCTTTTCATAAAATATTTTCAATTGAAAATATTTTACATATTGCCAAACATAGCCTAAGCAATTTTGAGCTTATGTGACATTTAACAAAAGTGAGGTTAACGTATTTGGGTGGAGGTCAACATCAAACACAAAAGACAAAATTGAAAGTTCTTAGACGTAAGGACCAAAATGAAAATCATCCCCAACATAAAGGTTCAAAATGTAAGTTAGTCAAAAAGAAAAATATTACAGTCAATTATTACACGTGTCTAAATTCAAGGTAAATGTATGTACTCTTTTTTGAATGTTTTGACTTTATTAAAAACACACACACACACACAAAGTACCTTGCCAACTTAGTGGTGACTCCAAATGTAAAACCCTCAATTTAGGAGGAACAATATCATCTGTTGAATCATTATTTTGAGAGGAAATAACATTCACTCATTCACATGAGTTTAGCCCAAATAATGAGAACTTAAAAATGGGCTGAGGTCATAGTCTCTTAGATTAATAACACGGTTTTTTTTTTTTTTTTTTTTTTTTTTCATATTTGAAATAAGATAAATATGATATAGTGGTCTCACGTGCATCCTTCCTGACCAGCACTAATTTAATATTAGAATTTAGGGTGGGTCTCAATTAACCCAAGTTATATATAAAAAAAAGGGGAAATTGCACTTAACCCACCTGTGGTTTGGCCCGTTTTAACAATGTCCACCCGTGGTTTAAAAGTTGTCACTTAACCCACCTGAGGTGGCCTCCGTTAGATCCCCGTTACCCACCTCTACCCTTTCCATTAGAAAATCTCATTTACTATATAAGCTAAAATTAGAACCCAATTAGAACCCTAAAAAAAGGACCAAGCTCTCTCCCTCTCTCTACCTTAGAACCCTCAAAAATCCCCAAACCCATTTCCTCAATATTAAGATCCCTAAAAATCCCCAAACCCATTTCCCTCTGTACTCCGATTGCCAAAGTGAAATCTGAACATGTCTTCTTCAAGTTATTACTCGGGTTCCAGTCACCATTCATGCTCTGCTGACCGTTGTCGGCTATGGATTGCTCTGACCTTGAACAATTTTGGGAGAAGGTTTTATGGGTGCAACTACTATAATGTGGTGAGTTATAGTTGGTTTTCAGATTTTTTTTTCCTTTTTTATTTATTTTTTTATTTTCTGGTTTTGTTGGTTTTCTGGTTTTGTTGGCTTTATGAATAACCCTAATTTGATTTTGTTTGTAGGATGATGAACCTACTTGTAAATACTTTAGGTGGTTGGATGGCAAAACATGTAAGCGTGGGTCTGAAGTTGCACCCATTGTCCTAGCAAGATTCAGTATGTACAAGAATCAAGCAAGAGTTGCAGAGGAAAAGGAAAAGGAGGCTGGTGATAGGGAAACAGCAGCTATTGAGAGGGAAAACAAAGCCAAGCGAAGGGAAGAAAAAGCTAGGGTGAGAGAGAGGATAGCTAAAGAGAAGTTACAGAAGTACAAATTTGCACTTGTTGTGTCATGGGGATTTTTTTCTATTTTTTATGTGTTTTCTGGTAGGATGGGAGAATTTGAAACAAAGCCATTGAGTCTGCCTTGAAGGTAAGTTGTTGTAGTTATTGTATAATTTTGGGTACTACCACTTTTGACAAGTGTATTCTATGTATTTGGCACTATGTAATGTTGTTGTTTATTTGAATAGAGTATGCAATTTGTTCTTTATGTGATGTGTTCTTCTTTATGTAATCTGTTCTTGTTTATGTAATGCTACCTTGTTTATGTAATTTGTTCTTGTTTATGTAATGCTACCTTGTTTATGTAATTTGTTCTTTATGTAATGTGATCTTGTAATTTGAATAGAGCATGCTGCCTTGTTTATGTAATGTGTAATGCTGCCTTGTAATGTATTCTTGTAATTTGAATAGGGTATGCAATTTGTTTTTTTTTATAAAGATTGTGTATGTTTTACATCAATTGGGTAGGCAAGGACATACACCCCACAAGATTCTGTTTACATCAATTGAAGAAGCATAAAGAAGTATGTTTTAAAGTAAGACCATTCCATACATATATAATAAGCATTGTTCAAAACAAGTGGACTCCACCTAACATTAATGGCTAAACACTGCTAAATTTCATCTAAGTAAGAGTACCATTCCATACATATATAATAAGCATTGTTCAAAACAAGTGGACTCCACTTAACATTAATGGCTAAACACTGCCAAATTCCATCTACATAATAGGTGGTTCTGTCCCTATTAAGACAATAACAAAATAACTTTATAGTATAAAGTTCTGCACAATAACAAAAAAACAAAAAAGTGGTGACATGCCACTATCAGACATGCACAATAACAAAAAAAGTAAAGTAAAGTTTCTGCTTGCACATTATTCAATCTTCATTTCCCAAAAACCTTGCCTTTATCCTTGCCTTTGCCCCTGCTTGTTGAGAACATTGCACCAGATGTCTCAGCTCTTAATCCACCTCCTCTCCTATATGAGAAAAGCTGACTGCTCCCAACTACCTTTGGTGGTACCAACCCCATTCGAGGCTACAAAATACATAGCAACTCCATATCAAGATTTAATCCAGTGTTTTATGTAAGTATAAAGGGTGGTGTTTGTGTTTGTGTATGTACCTAAGATAGAGGTTTTCTTGTGTCCCATGTTTCCTTAGGAGTATGAGAGATGAGCTGGCTGCATGAGAACCATTGAGGTATGGGTGCTTTACTTGGTGATGGTCTGCTTGAATCTGCTGCAGATGGTGGTGGTCTACTTGAAGCTGTAGCAGATGTTTCAGTTGGCTGTGTGTAGGGTTTGCCTGTTGGCTGCCTCAGTGGCTGCTTTTGTGGCTGGTTGACTTGCTTGATGGGTGGTTGGCTTTCTTGTTGAATGGCTAGCTACCCCACTTGTGGGTTGACTGGTTGTCTGCTTGGCTGCATTGTTTACTGGACCAGGTGGGTGCCTTGCTTGCTGGTTGGCTGCCTTGCTTGAATGGTGGTTGCCTGGTTGGCTTTCTTGTTTGCTAATCTTGTTGACTGCCTTGCTTGCTGATTGGTTACCTGGTTAGCTACCTAGGTGGTTGGCTGCCTTGCAAACCTCCTTGGTGGTTGCCTAGGTGGCGGGCTGCCTGCCTGCCTGCCTGGTTGGCAAACCAGGGTGGCTGCCTTGTAAACCTCCTTGGTGGTTGCCTAGGTGGCTGACTGGCTGGTTGGCTGCTTGTTCCTTGTCCCTACAAAAAGAATTTCCTTACATCAGAAATAGATTTGTAATATAATTGTCATAGTGAACACATTCTTACTTTACTTACAAATTTTTTTTGCCTCTTAAGTCTCTGCCTCCTTTGCCATGGTGTCTCACCAGTTATTCCAGCCTTACAACAGAAAATGACTTAGAATCAACTTTCAACTGCTCAAGCTTCTGTACTATGTTTGGACATATGTCACTAGTGAATTTTTCAATCCCAGTCCTCTTACTGTACATTCTAATCATCAACCTAACCCTAATCTACTCTAGCATGGCAATGATAGGCTTATTCCTAGCTTCTAGTATCATAGAATTAAATGACTCACTAAGATTGTTCACATAACAATCAGAGATGGCCCTTGGAGTGAAATGTGACTTGGTCCATTGGGTTGGTTGGATCTCTGCTAGATACTCCCATGCTTCTTTGTCCAATTCCTTCATATCTTGCATTCTCTTCTCAAACTCCCTAACTGTTGTTGCTGCAGCACACCTCCATAATACAGCCTTCAATTCTAACCCTTTGTAGTTTAATTTAAAGTTGTTGTAAATATGCTTCACATAAAATCTATGTTCAACTGTTGGGAACAACATCTCCATGGCAGGTATCAATCCCTGGTTATCATAAATACAATAAAAAAACATCCAATGAACAAAAATGAACACCATCTACCTAAGAACAAAAACAAAACTTTCAAAAAGCAGAAATGTAATGATTAAGAACAAACAACAATCTCAAAAAGCAAGTGAATAGTATTACATTCTGCCTATCTGAAATGAACACCAGATTCAGCTCATCTGGCCTCCTAATATCATTTGCAAATGTTAGTAAAAACCACACCCAAGAATCCTTGTTTTCTTGCTCAACTACACCTAATGCAACAAGGAAAATATTGTCATTCCCATTCCTTACAGTTGCTAATAATATATGTCCACCAAACTTGCCCTTCAAGTGGCAACCATCTAATCTTACAAGTGGCCTGCACCCCCAAGAATCCAACTTTCTGTGCATTATATCTCACATACATCCTCTTGAACTTGGGTTGTGTGTTAGGCTCAGTAATCTCAGTTTGCAAAATCACCGTACTCCCCACATCAATTACTCTTATCATCTCTGCGTAGTCCTTAAGCTTCCCATTCTGCAATCTCTTATCACCTAGTATGAATTCCCTAGCTTTCCTCTTAGCTCTGTACACTTGATTTATGCTCAAGTCCACAGACACATCCTGCATAACTCAATGCTTCACACCAGAAATTGCCCAATCAGGGTTTTTGTTGAATCATCCAAGTATTTCCTAGCCACATATGTAGAAGTGACCTAGCTATGCTTGAATGTCCTCCCACATGTACAAGTTGGAACCATGGTCTTTATCTAGAAGGTTAACTTCCCTAAAATATGTGATGCATATACCTTCCAACCACATTCATACTTGCAGTGGACAGAAACTTTCGTCTTTTCATTAAGCTTGAGCTTAATGTCCACAGGCTTTTTCACTGCATATTCCCTCAAGGCAGCCCTAAACACCTTCCCATTTGGGAACTTCATACCCTTGCATAACTAAGGGTTACTCATGCCAGTCTTCTCATTAAACTTTGGACATCTCACCCTTTCATCCTTATCCTCAGAACTGTTAATGCTCCTAGTGTCATAATCATCAAGAGCTTTTTCAGCCCAATCATTATCATCAGCAGCTTGATCACTGGCAACAGTTGCTAGTCTCTTCCCATTATCTGTAACTGGCTCTCTCACACCATCTCCCTCATTTACATTTTCAGTATCTCTTTGATGCTCTCTCATATTGGGCACCTTATTGTTCTGAGCACCAAATATGTCATCAGGATAATCTGGTCCTTCATACCCTTCATCTAGCCAATCAGGTTCATCCATATGAACATCTTCACTACCAACAGTTTATACATGGGTAGCATGGTCATCCACATGCACAGCTCCACCAACACTACCATCCCTTAAACCCTCAACAGGTTCTTCACTAACATCATTTTGGTCAACCACAGATTATCTAACAGTATTGGTCACCTCCTCACAATTAGTATCATCATCTTCATCATTCGTTTCCCATGGCTAGTCTATTGCAATTGGTTGATCTGGTTCAACTATAGGTTCTTCAATAGCAATTGGTTCAACTTTAGGTTCTACATAAAGTGTGATTTCATTTGTTGGCCATTCAGCATGTAGTTCACACATGTAGATCACATCATCATCTGAAGTAATTAATCTTAACCCTTGCTCTAAGTCACTACCGGGTATTAAATAATAAATCCTACTATTAATGGGTCCCCCAGCCTCAACACAAATGTCTTGTATCTCAAAATGACTTAGTAAATCTAGATCAACATTAGCCATTGTAGATACCTCACCACCTACATACTCTAAACTAGAGTTCCACTCAAAATTCCCACTATGGTGAATAGTAAAATCAAAACGAATTTCAGCAGCCATTTTCAGGAGTTAAAACACATGCACAAACAACAGTAATTAAATACATAACCAACACATGCACAGAAAGCACCAATGACAAAAGCAAAATAATTTCAGTTGCGCACCAAACACCAAGTAACGTGGGGTCAGAGACAAGAAACACAACCAACTATACAATTTGTCTCCATGGGACCACAGACAACCTAAAGATGCATCTAACCAAAATATTCCTAGGGACCACAGTCATCAATGTCAACTATAAAAGAACAAACACACCAATGGTAAACCCAACAATGGTAAACCACTAATTTTATGACAGAAAAACTTTAAACCAAATCACCTTCATCAACCGTTATACATTGAAAAAGAATAAACACAACAATGGTAAACCCTAGAAAGTCATTTCATACCTGATATAGAGGAAAACCCAAGCTTCAGCACACCTCCTCCTTGCTTGCAAGTGTTCGGGGATTTCACTTTGGCAATCAAAGTAAAGAGAGAAAGGGATTATGGGTTTGGGGATTTTTGGGGGTTCTAAGGTAGAGAGAGGGAGAGAGCTTGGTCCTTTTTTTAGGGTTCTAATTGGGTTCTAATTTTGGCTTATATAGTAAATGAGATTTTCTAACGGAAAGGGCAGAGGTGGGTAACGGGGTCTAACAGAGGCCACCTCAGGTGGGTTAAGTGACAACTTTTAAACCACGGGTGGGCATTGTTAAAACGGGCCAAACCACAGGTGAGTTAAGTGCAATTTTCCCAAAATTTTTTTATAAAATTTCATATCATTGAATAAATTATTTGACATTGAATATGGTCTCTACTACAAGAAACCATGAGTGTAAATGGTGATTATGTAAAAAGAAAAAGAAAAAGAAAATAAAGGATGTTAAATGACAAAATTGTAAAAATCTTATTTGTATTTTCGTTCAATTTTTTCCACTCTTTCATAGATGAAAGATTGGAAAGTATGGACTATATGAAACCTCCCATTGCCCTTTTACATATCTTTTATGAAAAGTGAAGAAAAGAAACCTCCTATTCATTGATTTTGTTTCCTTGATACATTTTTCATCCTCCCTGAAGTCCTCTCTTATTCAAAACCAAATCATACTTTTGATCCTTAAAATTTGAAGTTATTTTCATATAGATCTTTTAAGTTTAAGGTGTTTAATTTTGGCCCATCAAGTTTGAGTTTATTTTCAAAAAGGTCTCTCTCTCTCTCTCTCTCTCTCTCTCTCTCTCTCTCTCTCTCTCTCTCTATAAATGGAAGTATCATTTTTTAAAATGAAGTCAAACTTGGTGGACCAAAACAAAAGATCTCAAACTTAAAGGACCTAAATGAAAAGAAACCTAAACTCTACAAGTGAAACGAGTAATTTAATCTAGGGGAAATTACATAAAAACGTCTAGAGTTTAAATCGTATTTTGTATCTAGTCAATTATGTCAATTAAAATCCTAAATTTATGAAATCATTGTAATTTGAAGCATGTGTCCATCTTTGTTATTCATTTTCATTATTCTAAACAATAACAAAGTTGATAAATGTGAAAAACCGTGAACTAAACTATGTTTCACCTTGAATTTGTTTATAAATTAATTTGATAATTATTATATAAAGAAGATAAAGGGAGAGGTTAGCAAAAAGGAATAAGATAGTGAGTGTTTGGATCGACGTTCATGTTTTTTTTTTTTTTTTTTTTTTTTTTTTTTCAGTGCGTATGAACAGTAATATCACATGGATTCACTATGCAGGAGACAAAGTGCACTGTTCATGCACTGTTCACACACTGTTCACGGGTCCCACAACACTATTTACACATTTAAAAATTATTTTGCTACAGTGTTTTCAATTTTCAGTTTTAGCAAAAATAAGTTGTATCCAAATGAATCCATAAAGAGAGAAAGCTTTGTTAGAGTCAGAAAATGAATATGAAAAATTCAAAATTCATTTTTCTTAGCTTTGTTTTGCTTTGAGTAACGGATAAATGTGAGCTTTTTGTTAAAACTTTCGCATAAATTTAATTGTGACTTTAATATTTTTTATTATGATTTTTAAGAAATAATTTGGACTTTAATTGAGTATAAGTAAAAACCTAAAAGTTTAGGTGGGTTTAAAATCAGTTTATTTAGCTTATTGAAAATGTGTTAAAACTTAAAATATACCAAAAGCAACCAAAAAAATTTTGAAAAAATTGTAATTTTAAAAAGTGACAAAAAAAAAAAAAATTTGAAAAAAGCCGTAGATAAAATCTAGAGAATAAATAAATATAATTTTATGCTTTACCGTTTAAAAATCAAATAAACAATAGATACAAAGCACATGGTTGTTGACTTGTCAGTTGTGCATATATTGGCAAAGAAGACGACTGCCGGTGCTAAAGGACAGAGTATCTCGATATTTTTGAGAGAACAGAGAAGAAGAATGTCTACGGTGACTATACCTCCGGTGCTAACTTCGCCTCGTGATGATGCTATGCACCTCTACCGTGCTTTCAAAGGTACTTTTTTTTTTTTTTTTTCTTTTTTCATTTTTTATGGGTACCAAGCAAGCATACCCAAACTCCTTTTTTGGGTTCTTTTTTTTTTTTTCTTCAATAAATTCATAAGGATGACTTTTTTTCTTTTCTTTTTTTTTTTCACAAATATTTTCCTGTTTAAATGAGAACTTAAAAAAAAAAAAAAAAAAAAAAATTTAAATGTATGGGGAGTGAAAATGAGGTGGAAAAAAAAAGCCCATTTCGAAGAAGATTCGAAAGGCCTAGTGCGGTTTGGTACGAGATTTTTAGTAGCGTTGTTTAAATTTTGTGGAAATACTTGCGTGAAAAAAAGTACTTAGAAATACGTGTTATAGTTTTTAACGATAATTTTTGCTGTTTAAATATGGTTACCAAACGGTGCTCTAGTTTTTTGGTTTGGTCTGTGACTCAAAACTGGAACTTTGGAGAGGAAAATGACTTTTGAGGGTATCAAATTGATAAGTGTAAAATGCTTGGCAGAAGTAGGAAACAACACATAAAAGAATTACAAGAAACACAGTTGCTTCTGATTGCTTTCGTTATTTGATTGGATTATGAGTTCATGTATACAATATTTCCACAAATAAGGGGTTAATATATTCCAATTAGTTCTAACTTTTGCTCAAAAAATATATTCCAATTAGGGCATATAGAGCCAGCACTTGTTTATAATTTAATCCATCTGACACGATTTGAAAATGTGTTCAAAATTGGCCACGTGTCTGCGTTGTGTCCGGTCTAGTACACTGGAGCATTGGACTGAAGCTTTGCCTGAAACTTGGGTCCTTGACAATCATATGTATTTTATTTGTATCATTTTTACCTTGCCAGTTCATTGTCCTATTTGAAAAGCAAGTGTATTCTGACTATTTGTTGATTTCTGTTATGTTATGATTATGGCAATATGCTATTTTATCAATGAATTGAAACGAAAGGATGACCTTAATTATGTGCGGTGGGTTGAAATAGATACTTCAAAATGTTTTCATCATGCTCGTTTGTCAACTTTATTCCTTCGACAATGAAGCATAATGGAGTGACTAAATTTTATAATGGCCGTCAACCTATTGCAACGCTCCTTTTTCCGGCTTAAGAAGCTTGGAACGAAATTTATAACACTAAGCATCAATCCATTAATTAACCTTCCCTTCTCATGTACATTGGTGTTCCATTTATAGATAATCTTATTTCATTTCAAGTCTGATACTTTCATAATAGTTAGCGAGAAATATAATCTATATGAAATTGGGTTCTGAAAGTTATGCTCTTTGTTTAGTTATTTATTTATTGTTTCAATCAATTTATTTATCTATCTTCATTTACAGGATTTGGCTGTGATACTGAAGCAATTATCAATATTCTTGCCCATCGGGATGCAACGCAGCGTGCTCTTATTCAACAAGAATATAGAGCCATGTATTCTCAAGACCTTAACAAACGCTTGTCTTCAGAGCTAAGTCACAATGTCAAGGTATGTGAAAGATTTTTTGTGGTTTCATTCCCACCTCTTTTGAAAAGTCGTAATCCTTATCTTTTCTACTTTTGTCTATTATTTTACTATGCAGTAGTAATCGGTGGATCTCTCTCTCTTGTGAATTGTGCAAGTTGTATTCCACTAACAAACTCCTGCTCTTGTTTTGGGTGCTCATTTAGATATTTTTGTTTTATTGGTTTATGTCAGAAAGCAGTTTCACTCTGGGTGCATGATCCAGCAGCACGGGATGCTACGATAGTGAGGCAGGCATTAACTGGTGATATTGTTGATCTTAAAGCTGCTACTGAAGTAATATGTTCCCGTACTCCGTCCCAAATTCAACAATTTAAACAAATTTATTTTTCAATATTTGGTACTTACCTTGAGCATGACATTGAATATCAAGCTTCTGGAGATCACAAAAAGGTCATCCACTCTCTCTCTCTCTCTCTCTGCATGTGTGTGCTTCAGTGCTTATGTTGTTATTAAGTTGCTTAACTTTCTAGTCTCTAGCTCAATAGTTATGTACTTACCTTGTTGATATTAGTATCTTCTAAGTTCTCTATTACCCAGATATATAACATTACAATCTCCTTTGAGGCATTGTTCAAAAGTTTTAATGAAAATAGCATGTTGATAGAAAGTTTTATGTTTAAATTAGTTGTATTACTAATTTACATATGTGATGGGTGAAAAATCTTTTCTGATATTTGTGTGTGATGGGTGCAAAAATGTTCACTATTTCCAAATTATATCATGCCAGTTCATCCAGAGGAGGACTGCTTAATAAAACAAGGCATTATGTAGTGTTGGTTCTGCCAAATTAGAGTCCTATACAGGCTGTACTCCAGATAGGGAGATTTGGATAATGGATATTGATCTTGAGAATTTCTGCATGTAGTTGTCGCTCATAAGAATTGAACTCAAGCACTTGCTCTTGAGTGCTTGAGATATTATCAAGTCCTCTAAATTATTTCTTCTACTGATGTTAAGTATGAGTTTGTGTTGTATGTGTCGATGCAATGGGAGACTATGGACCACCTTTTGATACATTGCAGAATGGCTTTTGACTTATGGCGTTATGTTTTTAGGATGTTTGGGATTCAGTGGGTAGTACCGGAGAAGGTTCTTGATTTATTATGTGGATGACGGATTGGGGGACCTAATCGTTTGTCAGCTATTTGGAACCTTGTTCCCTTATGTGTGCTATGGACTATATGGTGGGAAATAAATCAACGTACTTTTGAAGATGTGGAATGCACGTCAACTCAATTGCTAGAATCTTCCATTAGTTCTCTTTATGAGTGGTCATTTGCTTCAGGTCTATAGATAGTACTTCTGTTCAAGATTTCATATGTAGATATTTTTTCAATTGTTTACCTATCAAAATTTTTTTTTTCCGATTGTAATTCTTTATTTAGGCTATTTCGTGTCTTTTTTCCTGAAGTAGTCTCTTTTAAATAAATTATTCTTGACTATAAAAAAAAAAAAGTGACAGAGCCTTTTGTGATGGAGAATCAGCTCCTGTAGATTGCTGATGTATGGTAATAGTTTTTTGACGATGTGTTTGAGAGATGAGGATTATTAAAGAGTATAAACCATTAAAGAAAAAAATGGACATATGGACAATATATGGGTGGTCTTGAAGTGTTTGACATTCTACTACCTATTCATGTAAAATTTGGGAAAAGGATGCATTGGTTATGGAATTAATTGACGGCATAAAGTCACTCTTTCTTGGAAGAATAAAAATATGAATGAAGGCACCAACCTCTAATAAATTCTTGTAAAGGAGAATTCTAATTTCTATATGTACCATATAGGATATTACATAATTTAATATATATTTTATAATAGTGGATCAACAGTTAAGATTATGTAGAATGATACATGCAAAAAAAGAAAACGTGTGTACAGTAGAATGACCATTGTATATATTCTCAGTAAGGATGTAATGAAAATCTATGGTAACATGAAGTATGTAGGAAGGGAAGTGCTTTGGAACTATATTTCTTTCAATTTTGTTGATATGTTAGAACATAGATGTAACAACAACGCATTTAAAGTCCTAGGAATGTCCACAAAGTTTGTGTAAAAAGGAAAGAAACAGTTGAACATATCAGAAATAAAGTTTCATTTTTTGAAGGGTAAAATGCAATGAGAACCCTACAACTTTAAGTTGATTGCAAATTGATCTCTCATGCTTTCAATCTACAAAAAATGGTAAAATTGCTTCTACCATTCGCCTCATGTCTAATTTTTGTCGATTTAATGACTTTTTCTTTTTGCCATCTTTATCAGTGTGAAGTTAATTTTTCTTAGTTCAGTGAGTTAATTTAAATTGAAACCATGATGGGTCATATTGCCACTGACCCAATGTTGGAGGAGTCTCACTGCTTATTGCCCACCTTTATCACCTCACAAAGGTCTTCCACTATGTTGGTGACTCAGGTTCAAAGATGTTCTAGTGCAGGCAATATGGGCCTTTGTTGAGTGGTTTTGCCCATTCATAGTAAATTTACTTCAGCCACCACCAGCAGAGCCCCTCCCCTGCTCTCCCAAATACAAATCCAAATTGATATCCTCTTCTGGATTTTTTTAAGCATTTAAATAATCAGTGTCATGATTTATATCATTTTTGTATAGTTACTGCTTGCATATCTAAGTACACCACGCTATGAAGGCCCGGAAGTTGATAAATTGATGGTGGAGAAGGATGCAAAAGCTCTCTTCAAAGCCGGGGAGAAGAGATTGGGAACTGATGAGAACACTTTCATACACATTTTCAGTGGAAGAAGCAGGGCACAATTGGTTGCAGTTGATTCTGCTTACCATAATTTTTATGGAAACTCGTTAAAAAAGGTATGTCTATAGTGCAGTGTTGAGCCATCCTCCCTACAAAATCTTTGCTTCCCTGCTCATGCATACTTGACTTATTGCAGGCAGTAAAAAAGGAAACCTCTGGTAACTTTGAGTTTGCCCTTCTGACTATCTTACAATGTGCTCACAATCCAGGAAAGTACTTCGCAAAGGTATCAATTTAACATTTTTCTGGACAAATGTTTTGACCCACAATTTCCTTAAGTTTGATGGAAAAGAAGAGTTGGATGCTTTTCCTTTTCTTCTAATGCCACATATTTTTGCTCTGAGATTTCATTGGACATAAGATGCTATATCATCTGCGGATGTTCCTTTGCCCTCTCACTACTGTTGACTTTAGAGAATCATGGAACCACACACTGAATATAACCACAAGAACAACAAAACCTTATCCCAAATTGTTTGGGGTTGGCTGGAACTACACCCCTGAATATAAATTAAATTATGCTCATTCTGCAAATAATGAAAATTATTTGATTTGTTGAATTCCATTTTTATATTCTTTTTTTGATGTGATGGAATCTGGAATAAATTTTGGCAGTTTGTAACTCTAAATTTCATGTGTCAGTTGTGACTTAGTTTACTTCAAATAGAAATGTAAACATTCATAAAAATTTGTAGGTTTTACACAATGCAATGAAGGGTTTGGGAACAAATGACACTACACTTATAAGGGTAGTTGTAACAAGGGCTGAGATCGATATGCAGTATATAAAGGCAGAGTACCAGAAGAAATATGGAAAAACTTTGAATGATGCTGTTCACTCAGAGACATCAGGCCATTACAGGGCCTTTCTTCTTGCTCTTTTAGGCCCCAGCCATTAGACTAGATATCACTCTCAGGTTTGTGTGAAGTAGGACATGAAGTATGAACTATCCATTTCTTAAGTACAATTTGTTTGGCAGTTTGTGAACCTGGAAGTCAAGTCAGTCATTGTCAAGAATGATCCAAATGTATGGTGTTCGTTTTCTGTCGCGTGAAATGTCTGCTTTGTGGTTGTAAATATATCAGAAAACATGGCATGAGAAGCAAAACATCTTGAATGTTGCATTTGTTCTGATGCTGATGTTAACTCAGCTGTTTTGTACAGTTTTGTGTTGGATTGGATTGGATTGGATTGGATTGTATTTGTTTTTTTGGGCATTCATATGACAGCTGTACGTGTAGAAGTTTGATTTGTGATGAAAATATATTGCCTGAACGTCTCAAATATGAGAAATCCTTTGTGAGGATAGCATGGGAATGCAGAGCTGCAAATTAAATAGTACCTAAGTTTCAATAATCCTTAGCACAAATAGGATAAATATATCAAGGATAATGGAAAGTACTTATAAATTATAATTATGTTAATCAAACTAAGCAGCTAGTGGGCGAGCTTGATTCATTAAAAGCTAATACTTGTTCACCAATTGAACAAGCCATTTTCAAGCTTACTTGCCTAAGGTTTAATTTTTAACATGCCATGGTTAAGCAATCCCAATTTTTTAAGCCAAATGTGGAAAAACGAAGGAAGAGCAAATTTAATTTACATCCGAATTATTTTTTTCAATCTTTCCTGGTTTTTCTATCCGTTGCCTCTTTAAATGATATTAACCCATCATTGGCCTTCTAAAACTTTGGCTTGAAATTGAACAAACATTTGTTAAAAAAACTATTTATGACATTCTTTGAGATATATATAATTAAGTTGGTCTGTCAAATTTAGCTCTACGTTAAGTCGTTAACCCAAGAAGTTGTGAGTATTAGAGATGCATGAGATGGGAGGCAGCAATTACATGAAGAAGAATATTCCAGTTTCTATCTCATAGATTATCCACCCTTTGCTACCTAAACATAGTTTGAGTCCCTCGAAACGTGGAGTACCAGTTAGTATATTCCCAAGGTAACAGAAAAAGTGATCCCTTAATTTTGGTGATAATAGCATTGCAAGACTAGCATGTATAAATACAATCACACAAGGCCTCATTGATTACAATTTACGATATAAAAAAGTAAAAAAAAAATTTCTTGAGTTGTTTCCTTTAGTTTTTAAGTACTGTTTTCTTCTTCTTCTTCTTTCTCTCTCTCTCTCTCCCCCATTTGAAACCTTTGTTTGATTGTCTCTTAACCCCTTCTCCCTAGAAATGCCATGGTTGTAACCATGGCCACCAAAGCTCAGTGCCTTCATTTGACAGCTGCTATGTTATGCATTTCTTTGGTGCTACCCAGTTTTGCAGATCTTCAAAGGTTTGAACACCCGGCAAAAGCCGATGGGCGACTAAGCTTTTTGGTGGTTGGAGATTGGGGCAGAAGAGGGTTTTACAACCAATCTGAAGTTGCTCTTCAGGTCCAAAAACCTTTATTCTTCTTCATTATTTTGCTTCCAATTACTTCTCTCTCTCTCTCATGCATGTTCATGTATGCATAGAGCCTAAGAAGCAACGGGCCCAAGGGGCCGGGCCCCTAGTCTTATGAAAAAAAAATAGTAAGTATATTTTAAGCCTAAAAAAACAATTATATTTAGGCACCTTACCTAGCTTGGCCCCATCCCCTCCAAAATCATCAACCCAATCAGCTCAGTCCAGCCCAAATTCATGTAAATCATCAACCCAATCAGCTCAGTCCAGCCCAAATTCATGTAAATCTTCAACCCAAAACATAAATTTTTTTATTAAAAACCAAAAACCAATGGTATTTTATGTCTTTTGTCTTTGTTGGTAAATAATTGTATCTTAATGTATTAAGAAACAATGATTTTGTGTATCTGTCTTGATTGATAGTTTGTTAATACTATATGTAGCTTGAAATCTTTAAAAAAATCACATAATTTATAAAAAGCTAAGGCACAACGTGATAAGATACAAAAATTAATTAATTAATATTTAGGTGTATTTTATTTATTTATATGCATATTTTATTGGTAAGTTTTCAGAATAAATAAGAATTATAAAAACTTTTAAAAACATATCTCAAATCAAAGAAACTTTTTAAATAAATAAATAAATAATAATAATAATAATAAATTTTTTTTTTTTTTATTTTATTTTTTTTTACGAATACAACAAGGACAGCCATGGAGTGTCATTGGCATGTTGGATACAAAAAAGTGTCGGATTCGGACACACCCAAGGTTTTAAAGTGTCTATGCGTCTTAGCATAAAACAAGTAATAAAAATTATAATGAATGACTCAGTCAGATATCAAAATGAATAAAATAGAAGTGTTTAGAAGCTGCACATTTTCATTTCACGTTTCTTAATGGAAGAGAAGGTAGTTTCATTATCAACCTTCCTGAAAGCTCCACAATTAAACGAGGAACATATAGGAAAGACAGGGAATTTGGTCCATTAGATATCAAGGATAAATTACAAGAAGGGTCATGAATCCTCCTCCATTCCTTTGAGTTTGTAACTTTATATGCATTTATTAGGAATTATAGTGTCAAACAATGTGGAAAAATTAGAAAATTTGTCACTCTAAAAGATGTCTTATAATTAGAATGACATACATAGGAAAGTGACGCAAATGTATACCCTCATTATATGTGAACGACCAGTGTTCTAAATCTTGTATAATTGGTTTTTTTTTTTGGATCCGCTGTATAATTGTTATTGTTCCTTTATTAATGTAATGAAGAGGACCTATATATACACAGGAAGGCATGCCTATCTTTTTGTATGCAACATGTTTCAGAAAACATTGAAAAAAAAAAAAAAAAAAAAAAGCATTTTGTACAATGCCATTTTACTCTTTTTTTTTTTCATTTTTTAAGGAAATATATATACATACAACCGTTAATTACATTATCATGCCATAAAAAGGTAAGGTGATATGGGAAATTTGGATTTCAACAAAAATAGATAAGGGAAATTTGGATGCTCAACCATATCATAATTAATTGCTAATTAGTTGCAAGACCCTATATAATAGGGGGAAAATTGGGTTGTGTTTATAATACACAAAACCATCGCATAGTTTTACACCCACTGCGTTTTTTAATTGAAATCATCATGATTTTGAACTTAGAAATCTTTACTTTAAGTTACAATTTCAATTAAAAAGTGAGGTGTGTATAACAACTTGTGTGTAACAAGTATTGCACAAAAAATTATTACCATACCAGTGATGCCACTTTTGCTTTATTAGTATTATCTTTTCTTTTTAAAATGGTTTTTCTCTGAAAACGCTCTTAAGTTACGCAATGTAGATGGGAAGGATCGGAGAGAAATTAGACATAGACTTTGTCATATCCACTGGAGACAATTTCTATGACGATGGATTAGAGGGTGTCAATGATCCTGCATTTGAGGAGTCCTTTTCTAAAATTTATACCGCCAAGAGTCTTCAGAAACAGTGGTATAGTGGTAAGTACTAGCTAGTAATCCCCTCTACAAATAAGGATCTCTCTCTCTCTCTCTCTCTCTCTCTCAAATGCTAGATTTTTGTGCAGTTCTAGGAAATCATGACTATAGGGGCAATGTAGAAGCACAGTTAAGCCCTGTCTTGCAGAAGATTGACAGCCGATGGCTTTGCCAAAGATCTTTTATCCTTAACACAGGTATGTCAATATGTCAACATACATAGACGTATTTATATATGTGCAAATTAAAGGTTGGAAGTTAATAGTTTTGCAATTTTTTCACAAAAGTTGAAATGGCTTGTTGTGATTAGAGTAACGCCACTTAATTTTACCTAGTCCAACACTAATAATATTTTTATTATGTACCAATTACAATAAACTATGTCAATCGCTATGAAAAATGTTATGTCCTTAGTCTTAATTGTAATATAGTACTACCATACCAAAACACTTTCTCATTTTGCTTCTACCTTGATTCATTAGAAATTGCAGAATTCTTCTTCGTGGATACCACTCCATTTGTGGACGATTACTACAAAGAGACAGACCACAAGTATGATTGGCGAGGTGTATCACCACGAAGGACTTACATTGCTAATCTTCTTAAGGTATCTATCTAGAATAAGAAGCTAGTAAATAATACAGTCTGAATAATTATTCTGTTAAGAGAACCTTAATCATATATACCATGATTTAATGGTCATAATTTTTGTTACCAAGGATTTGGAATCAGCATTAAGGGAGTCGACCGCAAAGCGGAAGATTGTGGTGGGTCACCATGCAATCAGAAGTATTGGGCATCATGGCGATACACCGGAGCTCATAAAGTACCTTCTCCCAATACTTAAGGTAATATCACCATCTTTCAAACAAAATCAGTAAGTCTAGAGGCATAATACTTTTTTAATAACGGTCAAGATAACATGTTGTGATTAGTATTAATAAGAATAGTGATAGTAATAAATCCATGTAAAAGTTATACTGCTTTAATCTCAACTTACCACGTCAACAATAATGAAAAAGATTGTGATAAATTTTGTGTCATTAGTATTACTCAAATAATATAAACCCTGTTTGAAAGGGCTAAGTATATATACATATACCTATATTATGATTTGAATGTCACAATGCTTTATCTCATTCCTTCACATCTGCTATGCTCAATACGCAGGCTAATAATGTTGAACTATACATAAATGGTCACGACCATTGCTTGGAACGCATCAGTACTCCTGACAGGTAAAATATAGAGAACCCTTCTCTGTAGAATTTCTTTTCAAAATAAGCCATCTGGGTGATCAGATTTATGCTAATGAAAACATATATATGGGATTAAAATGCAGTCACATCCAATTTTTAACAAGTGGAGCAGGTTCAAAGGCATGGAGGGGTGATGTCAATGTCAAGAGACTTAACAGTGATGATGTTAAATTCTTCTATGATGGTCAAGGCTTCATGTCTGTGCAACTGACTCAGACAGAAGCTGTGGTTGTGTTCTATGATGTCTTCGGCAAGGAACTGCACAAATGGGAGGTGTCTAAACAGCTTTACTCAGCCATGTAAATGTTGATCTACAAACAGTCGCATCATAGCTCTTGCTTTTTAGCTGGATTGTGTACATATTCACTACTTAAAATGGAATTTGAACCAGGGGCGTGATTAGGATTTTAAACTTTGGGAGCCGAACTATGTGTTTATACATTAGTAATATTGTATACTATATATAAAATAAATAAATTTAACATATTATAATATTTCTGAACTCAAATTATTATGCAAAGATTGTCTAATGTGTTATAAACATGTAAAAAAAAAAAAAACATTTAGCAACTCCCATAATAAATCTTTCATAAAATAAAATTTATCAATTATCATTTTCACATGGAACTTCTGAACAATTTTCTTTTCATAACAAAAAAAAAAAAAAAGAGACCACCTTATCACTATGGCAACCCAAATTTATATTAGAAACTAATCAATGTTGGCACAACTTATCAGAACCTAAAAGCAAAAATCAACTAATAAAAACAAATTGATGATGTAACCAGAGAAAAATATATATAACTTGGAAAAAAAGATTAGGGGTAAATTACAACTTATTTACTTGTGGTTTGATTGAAAATTAAGTTGCATACCTGTGGTTTGAAATTTCATGATGCAAGTATTCCCATGGATAGTTTTTTATCTTATTTGATTTTGTATTTTTATGTTTTTTGTGTTTTTGAAGGAGAGAGACATAAAAGTAGAGTAAAATTACATATTTAGTTTTGTTTTTAATAGAAGTGGGTTATAGAAATCTAACTGAACTAACCTCAGGTGGGTAAAGTGTCAAATTTCATATCACATGTAAGCATCTTAAATTTTGGCTAAACCACAAGTGGATAAATTGTAATTTGCCCAACAGGTTAAATTTGTGAAAAAAATTAACGAAAGAGAGAGAGTTTCAACTTCAAGACTAAAAATGCAATAAATAAATAAATAGTACAACAATTTTGTGCTCTTAGAAATAAATTTAAAAAAAAAAAAAAAAAAAGGCACGCTAGGGATATATTAAATTTTTGAAAAAATCATTGTTTTGTTTGGATGCGGTCAACTTGTGGGATTTCAAAGTCATTGAAAGCCAGTCATTGTGGGATTTCAAAGGTAAAAACATAAATTCTATGGGTGGATTGGGGTATGTGACATTTTTGGGGGGTGGCAATCACTGCATTTGTAGAAGCCACCTTATTTTATATAATATTATCTAGGGATTTCAAAAGTTTTGGGAGGCCCACGCCCGTTAGATTGTGCCTCCGCCTGATTGGAAGCAATGTGAAAGGCTGGAAGGCCAGAATTTTTTTAAAAAAAGTGGCCAAATTACATATATTAATAGTTTTAATAGAAAATCTGTTAATATAATAAGTTTCTGTGATACATGTTTCCTATCATTTGCAGTAATGTTTCATCACTATGTATGTAAAATGATTAGATTATGTGACAAATTTAACAACTCATGAATCATGTTTAAGGTCATCCTATAGTCTCTTAAATAAATAAAAATATAAATAAAAGAAGAAGTTTATTCTAACTGTGCTCCTTTCACAAAAATTTGAACTTCACATCTATGCTTATATAAATAACTTTATTTTCCATTCAAATTATTGTATTACATATTTACATCATATTTTCATATTTTACTTTTACCACCAACAAAACCTAGCGTTATTCTTAGCGTGCTTGCACTGAGGCACTGTTTTTTGATAGGCAAGAATATTCAAATCCGGTTGGCATATCCATTATGGATATGGGTTGAAAATGAGAATTCATGATCCTTAGGTGTTTGCATTGTCTTTGTAGCTCCCATGTGACATCTATCCACCGGCAAGTTTCTCCCATCTTTTGTTATTCATGGGCAGATCTATATAGGTTCCTTTCACTTTAAATCCATCTTAGTTTGCATTATTTTATTTTAGTTGAGACAAATTTAACTATACCACTCCATAAAAAAACATTAAAACCAAAAAAAAAAAAAAAATTTATAGTCGCCATTACAAGAAAACACAATTCATTCACGTTATAATGTATATAACTTTAAGAACTATTACATCACTCATTTTTAATTTGGTAAGATTGAGTCTTAAATTTTAGGAATTTTTGAGTTACTGTTTAGTTTAGACTCATTGACAATTTTAGCAAAATTTAGCCACGATGATTAATTAATCAATTATGGGAATAATAATTTCAATTCATGGTCAGTTAAATCAATGCAACAAATCACAACAATAAAAATGTAGAAGTATAAATGAACATAGTGATTTGTGTATGATGTGAAAAAATAATGGCTACTACCAATGAAAAAACCAACAAGGGTTTAGCCACCAACGATTGGTGTGGACCGCATCCCCTTTTGTGCCTTACAGTTATCCCTGTCATTTAGCCAGGATGCACGGTTCGCTTAAATTCCATTTCTATGGTTTGAGCTCATTATTGATGATGAGTAGAGAGTACGCAAATATCTCTAAACAGAGGCATGAAAGGAATCACTACCTAATTATAAAATCTATGATGAAGATCTACACACCAGACTAAGTGTCTGTTTGGAATCTGCTTGTTTTGTTGAAATTGAAAACTTTTTGTTGAAAATACTGTAGATAAAAGTAAAAGTTAGCTAAAATAGTACAATGAGACTCATGAATAATACCAAAAAGTGCAGTGAGACTCATGAATAGTAGCAAAAATAAGTTGAATGGTAAAATAAGTTGGCAAAAATAATCTTTGCCAAACGGACTTTTAGCATGAAAATAGGGGGGCAATCTCAAGAAGAGGTTAGGGTCGTTAGGCATCCAAGACCGCCCAGCTCTAGTTGGCCCTTATTTGTATTACAGAGTTATACTTAAATGGACTTTACTAAATAGGCCCTATACACATTCTCACACCCTAACCCTAAAATCTAACTAAGACAGAGAAAAAAAAAAAAAAAAAAACAAAAAAAACAAACAAATAAAGGGAGTAGTGCATAAAATGAATCATCCAAACATTAAGCATATGATCATCCAAAAGAGATTGACATTTAATGATTAAGTTTTATTCAAGATGTTCTTGATTAGATTAATGTCTACATTATATCTTAAATATCTTCCCAAATTAGTTTTTACATTGAGAATATATGTACTTTTAGCTTTCCTTAATACTATGCTCTTACCTTTCAGAAAGCATCTCATCAATCAAGTAACCATTAATGCCCTTTATCAGCCAACCTATTTCAAATTCAAATCTACCATCGTATTCTCTTAGTGCAATGGTCACTCTAGAAGTATAAGTACTTATGGGGTGTGGGAGGCAAGAGTCAGGGTTTAAGTCTCTAGGAGGGAGCTTTATACACATATACACTTAGATTAGGTTAGAGTAAAAATTCTATCTTGTAAAAAAAAAAAAAAAAAAAAAAAATCAAATCTTAAAGTCTCATAGGAAGGATTCTCACATTAATTGAGTCATTAGTTGTCTCGTCCATTTTTAATAGACTTTCTAAGTCAAATTTCAAATTCAAACTTATCAAATGTGAATCATTTAGGATCCGTTTGGTTGGGGAGATGGAAAAGAAAAGTGGGAGGATAGAAAAATTTTTAGTTTTTTCTAATGGTGTTTGGTAGGGAGGGTGGAAAATGGAAGGGGTAGAAAACTCATTTGTTTGATTGAGAAGAAAAATGAGATGATAGAAAATGTGTTTTGTATAAAATTTACTCTCATGCCCCTATTACATGATATCA
The DNA here is from genome assembly GCA_030021035.2 of Notholithocarpus densiflorus. Lineage (NCBI taxonomy): Eukaryota > Viridiplantae > Streptophyta > Magnoliopsida > Fagales > Fagaceae > Notholithocarpus > Notholithocarpus densiflorus. Next base: position 1,611,630 of record JARYZH020000006.1, on the reverse strand, counting down.
TTAAATAAATAAATAAAAATTACTTTTCCATTATAAATATATATATATATATTTGTATTAGAGGTGAAAATTACCATTGTATGGTGCATTGTAAAATGACGTGGTAAAATAAATAAAGTAAGTTTTAGGTATCAAAATGATATTTGGGATAGCACAGTTGATGTTGGTGCTCTAATCCTCGTCATTGTTGTTGCTTCTTCCCCACAACCATAGTTCTTGTTGCTCTCTCTCTCTCACAAATTTTAAATTCAAAATTAATATCTTTCAGTTTCTCTCTTTCGTAATTTTTAATTTCAAAATTAATTCCTTTCAGTTTTTTATGGTATTTTGCTTGTGATATTTTGAGATTATACTATGTTAATGAACTAGTATGTTAACTTGCGTTAAATTCAGTTATGTTAGAGGATAGCATTTTGTGGGAAACAAAGAGAAAAATAGGAATTTTTCTTTAAATTTTTATATGAACCAAACCAACTATTGGAAACAATGAATTTTTCCTTAAAATTTTTTAAAATGAAAATATTTTCCATCAAAAAAAAAATTATGCTAAAACAAATGCAATCTAATATTATTCACAAACTCTTGTCCTTGCCAAAAAAAGAAAAAGAAAAAGATACCATGCACAAACGGCAGTTTCCAAAGATTGGTATCATGGTGTAGAATTTTTGTGGGTCCAAGGGTTATCTAGTGGACCCCACAGTTTATTGTCCATTTGTGGATGATTAGTCATAAATGTCATGCATATATAGGGTCTATTTAAATACTATTTATTTTGCTGAAAAATAAAAATTTATTGTTGAAAATACTATAACAAAATAATTTTTAATGATAAATAGTGCCGTGGGTCGTGAACAATGCCACTTATATGCATTTTTGCTGAGTTTTTGACTGGGTCATAAACAGTATCATAAGACCCAACCAAAAAGGCAAACGCACAATAATTCTCTCCCAAACGCACGCATAGGCTCCAACTTTAGGGAGTTATGGGCTTATAGTAAACTCTTATGATGATATTATGAGCCTTGTTATTGACACCACCCCCTGATAATTCATCTCTAGTTGCTTTATTATTGCCACCCCCACTATAACCCATATAAAAAGCTTGCTTGCCTCTCTGCAATTCCCATAAGCATAAAGCTTCCTCCTTTTTATCTCAGTTTCTACCCCAAAAACCATGGCTGCCTTTTCCACGAAACCTATGCTTTTGTGTGTTACATTCACTGCTATACTGAGCTTGTGTTTGGTTCTCTCCCTAGCTGAGTTTCAGCGGTTTGAACAACCAACAAAAGCTGATGGATCTCTTAGCTTTTTGGTGGTCGGAGACTGGGGAAGAAGAGGAGGTTATAACCAATCTCAAGTTGCTCATCAGGTCACTATATTTTCTACCTTACATATACAGTTTTCTTTTCCTACCTTATGTTTATCTTGATATACCTCCATCAACATTCTGACTTTTTTTTTTCTCCATGATGCTGTTGTTTCAATTATTTATTTTGCTTATTTGTTGTACTTAAAAAGGAAAAAAAATGTTGATTACTTGTTCCAATAATCAGAATATATCAATTTAATAATCGAAATAAGACACTCTAGCTCTTGAATTTGCTAGAGTCAACAAATGCCTATAAGACAACTATTTTTTTTAATATATTCAGTGAAGGATGGGGGATTTTTTTTTTTTAATATAAGGACTCAACTATTCCACTTTTTATCCAAGAAACATTTTGAAAATTCCATGTACCAATAATTTGGTAGATGAAAACATAGATGAGCCCACCACCCCGACTTCACCAAAAGGTTAAGCAGACGATTTGAATCTCGAGTCTTTTCTAACTAGTCGAACTAAAATACTTTTTATTATGATATAGAATTATAATCATCGTAAGTTTATGCAAATTTAAACCATGATGAACAGGAAAATGGCACATACCTTACTGGACTAGTTTTTATTTTTATTTTACCAAGTTACATTGCATTCGAGTCTTAAAAGTTAAAACCAAAACCTCATCCTCCACTTAACGCTTATAAATAACACATATTAAGTGAGATACGCCAGTTAACCAATCTCAATTGCTTAACAATGGAACCTTAACCAGTGTGTTGTGGAAGCAAATTTCCCATCATCTACTAGTTCTTAACCTTCTGGATTTCGAACACCAGGATAGCTCATCACATCAACATCAGAATCTTATTTTTTTTTATCATTATTCCCCTCTTATCTTTTTTTGTTTTTGTTTTAATTTTTTTTTTTTTTTTGTTTGCTATGTATGGGAATAATTCCACATAGATTCCTTATGCTCTCTCAATCCAAGTCATGTTCTTTGTACCTTATGGAGCCAGAGAAGCATGTAAAAAGTTCACCTTACCTACATAATTACTATAAGACAAACCTATTCACGTCTTGGTTTCCAGATTACCTTGACCTTATTAATATGAAACTTCCATCAAACAGTGCCCTCGGGGCCCTTCTTTTATTTATTTATTATTATTACTACTTTTAACTTTTTCAGAGGTTTTTACATTTTTGTAATTTTTATTGTTAAGTGTGAAAGTACTCATTCAGACGATGGTTATAATATATAAACTTTATCCTCTCCTCTTTATTAAGTTAAAAAATAAAAAAGAATAATATGGGTGGAAAGGCCAAAATTACAAGACCTATCAATTTCTGACAACAAGCATATGTATGAGACTGAGCCTAACTCGATTATTTAAATTAAACTCATGGACCATTGGTAACGAGGACCACTAGACAATTGCTTTTGTTTATTTATCAAGCTAGCTAAATCATAGATATATAATAAAGACAAATGCTTTCTCTCTATTGGATTTTCTTCTATTCAAATATTCACAACATTTTATATTTTATCTGTAACTCAATCCCATTAAGAAAATTATATAGTAATTTCATTGCTTTAAGTTAGAAGATATTAAATAAGAATCTTTTTTTTTTTTTTTTTGGTTCTTATCTAAATTAATTATATGTGATTTTGTTGAATAATATCCAGATGGGAATAATTGGAGACAAGTTGGACATTGATTTTGTGATATCCACTGGAGATAATTTTTATGATGATGGACTGACGGGAGTTGATGATCCAGCATTTGATGAGTCATTTTCCAATATCTATACAGCACCTAGCTTGCAAAGGCAGTGGTACACTGGTATAATTCTCAAAACAATCTATTTATTATTTAAATATAGTGCAAATATTATCTTTTAGTTTTACACCCTATAATTTTGATGTGCAACAAAATTTTTTTTTTTTTTTAGAAGATGGGGTAGTTTTAGGACTAACAAATTAAATCATCTACTTTCAATAGAAACAAATTAGTTTTTCTGGTCTCAAAAAAGAATTTAGTTTTTCATAGTTAAAAAAAAAAAAAAAAAAAAAAATTAGAGCAATGCTACCACGTGTGTGTGTTAAAAATACTTAGTATTCTAAAATATATATATATATATTTCACAAAAAATTTTATAACTAATGGGTTGTCAAGTTATTATTTATTCTCATTTGGATCCATTATTAATATTACTTTATTATCTGACATTTATAATTTGCCAACTCAACAGTTATGAAAAATATTATAACTTTAGACCTATTGAGCTACATAATGGTATGGTTTCAAAAAGTGACAAATAAACCTTTAAGTGGGCCGAGCTTTAATTCATTACTTTTTAATATCTCATGATTTAATTTGTTATTTTTAAAACTATATGTTTCAATTTAAAAATTTTGAAAATCTTATGACTTAATTTGTTATTTTTAAATTTAATTTACTATGTTACTACACTATAAAATTTAAAATATTATGTCTTTTTTTTTAAGTTTAAAATGTAATTTTTCAGGAAAAAATACAAGTAATACTATTAATAACATTGTAATAAAAAAGTAAAATAAAATAAAAAGTGATACATTTTTTAACTTCTCTTTATTATTATGTTGCAGTTTTGGGCAATCATGACTATAGGGGGGACGTTTTGGCACAACTCAGTCCTATCCTCAGGAAATTGGACAGCAGATGGCTTTGCTTGAGATCTTTTATCGTGGATGCAGGTAATACAACTCCACTTTTCAGCTTTTCCTTTTTTTTTTTTAAAGCAACTTGGGAAGATATAACTATTTAAAATTTTAGAAAATTCAGTAGATTTTTATATAATTTGAATTTATTTTCTATTTTTGGCAGAAATTGTAGAATTTTTCTTCGTAGATACAACTCCTTTTTCGGATAAGTACTTCATGAACCCAAAGGACGATGTCTATGACTGGAGAGGCGTATTACCTCGAGACCAATACCTTTCAAATCTCCTAAAGGTAAATCATTTAATTATATGCTCATATGTTATAAAAAATAAAGTTTCAAAAAATTAAAAAATAAAATAAAATAAAAAATTTCTCAACACATAAATAAGCTTCTTCTTCTTCTGTTTTTTTAAGGACTTGGAATAGAGGGGATGGGATCAATACGAAATGAAGAACAAAATTAGCCAAAGAATTAAACTGTCTCAACAAATAAATAAGATTTCTTAAAAATTCATAATCAATTCTTAAAAATTTTGTGGGTTCTAGTTGATTGGTAAAGTTTTTCAAATTACACAAAAAATTAATTGATATATTGATCTGATGATAAAAAACAATCATTATGAAATTGACATTATAAAATTAAAGTACTATCCTCTCTATAAAAAGATATTCCTAAAAATCTTGAACTCAATTTCCCAAATTTAATTAATGTTGTCACATTATAACACCAAAAAACAAAAACCACAAAGTTGAAAAACCAAAATTTATCTATGCACTACCATTTGTTTATAATGTAAGAATCTAAATTTATAATGAATCATCCATTTTAGGAATTGGATTTGGCATTGAAAGAGTCGACAGCAAAGTGGAAGATCGTGGTGGGTCACCATACAATCAGAAGTGCTGGGAATCATGGCAACACGGTAGAGCTTGTGGCTCAACTTCTTCCAATCCTTCAGGTAATTCAAAACGTTTACCAAATGATCTAAAAAAAATAAAGTCCCATGTAAATTATTTTCGAAGTAAATGAATGCTTCTACTCAATACTGTTTTAAATCTTCAGGCAAACAATGTTGACTTTTACATAAATGGACACGACCATTGCTTGGAACACATAAGTAGTCCTGACAGGTAAATATGAATAATAATAATCCGAAACTTTAATTTTTGAAATGGAGAAAATCATAAAATTGAACCATTTTTTTGATGCAGTGCACTTCAATTTTTAACAAGTGGCGGTGGGTCAAAGGCGTGGAAGGGTGATATTGATTGGTGGAATCCAACGGAAATGAAGTTCTATTACGATGGACAAGGTTTCATGTCAGTGCAAATTACTCAAGCTGGTGTTGATATTGCATTCTATGATATTTCTAGCAGAGTTTTGCACAAGTGGGGTACAAACAAACAGCTCTACTCTACCATCTAGAGAAGTTTCACTGCAAAAAACAGTGGGAGGAGGCTTTGGGGGACATGTATTATATTAGAAACTTCTTTTGCTGATTGCTTGTTGGGAGATATGTTAACAAAAGGAAGGAAAAGAAAGGATGAAGAGGAAGATTAAAGATATCTATTAATCTATGGTTTCATATATACTATGCTTTCAAACCATTGTAATCTCTATTGATGAAGTTTGTAGTTTAAAAACATCTGTTTGGTCTTGGTTCAATGAGTTCTCAACCACTGGTTGATACTTGTAAAGTTGTAATTTATAACTATGTTTTATGTTGGCTTTGTAAGGTTGAATTTAATCAACCATCTTGTTGGCTTTATTCCGTGCCAAATTTGCTTGTATTTTAGCAATTAGTAATCCCGTATTTAGGTGGCAATTATGTAAGGGTAGTGTGTGAGAGAGTGTGAAGAAATGCTCGAGATTGTGCAAAGAAGCAGAGACTCGCGGCTGGGACTCGCGGGTAACTCGTGACTGGCACGCCGCCAACTGCAGCACACGAGTGAAGCGTGCAGGAAGATGAACAGTCACGCCAGCTGGAGCACTACAGGACAAAAAGTCCAGACTGGCCAGATCGTTAGCTCGCGACTTGAACTCGCGACTTAGTCAAGTCATGAGGCCAAGCTGCCAGCCAGCCTTGTTTTGAAAAATCTGTCTCTTCGCATTCCACTCTCACCCCAGTATAAATACCTCTTATATCCACAAAATGTAGAGAGCTTCCAGAGAAAATTTTGAGAGAGAAACCCTAGAGAAAAACAAGATTGACTCATCCACAATCTTTACATAGAGACTCTTTAAATTTCTCTACTCTCACCCTCTCCATTGTTACATCCTTGAGAGGTTCTTAGCCAAATCCTTTTCTCATCATACTCATATCAGTGAGAAGGATTTTTGGTGCTTTGGGAAACAGTTAGGAAGGGACCAATAGTTATTGGTTGATGCTATGGGCTATAGCGGAATCCGGTAACCTATAAAAGACAAAGGTTCGGTGCAACCTCGTTGGAGTAAGAAGCTTGAAGGGCTTAGGTACACTAGGTAGATTAGGCTTGGAGGGTCTATTGCTGTTCATGTATCCCAACTATATTTTCTAGTGGATTATTGACCGCTTGGAGGGCGGCGGAGAGGTTTTACGCCGAGGGCTTCGGTTTCCTCTTCGATAACACATCGTTGTGTAGTCCTTGTGTTTGCATCTCTCTTCCCTTAATTTTTGCCATTTAATTTCTGTTGTGGATGTGATTTTATTTGATTTAGATTGTTTATCAATTCGGTTATAAGCTTATGTTCATTTTCCACACATACATTGTTTGATATTAAGTTTGAATTGGTATTTTGTAAATTGGGGGTCTAAACGTTCAAGGATGTTTTACACACATATTGAACTTTCAGGCTTTATTCCGTGACAAAAAGTGTTGTAATTGCATTAAAATATTTCCTTGTATTTTGTGAGATTTTATTGTATTGAGTTTAGTATTAAATTGGTGAAGAATCGAGCATGAAATGAATAATCAATGCAATTTCGCGACTAACTCGCGAGAAGAGTATCTCGTGAAAATGGCACGTGAGAAGCACATGCTGGAAGCTGAAGAGTCATGCCAGGCTATCAATTTCGCGAGTGTCTCGCAAGTAAGGTCTTCTCGCAAAATACTCGCAAAACGTTCTGCCTAAAGGATGTTAAGTGTGACTTTTTTACCCTTCACTCATACTATATATACCCTCATTACTCACAAAAAGTATGTGAGGCCATTCAGAGAGAAAAACCCTAGATAGGTTTTATACAACACACACACCCATCTTTTAGAGAGAGAGCTACTCATCATTAGTGAGAAATCATTGTAGCCTCTTCTCCTTCTCTCTCTCTCATTGCCATACCTTGAGAGGAGATTTGTACCCAAACACAACCCACACCTATTCAGAGTGTAAAGAGTGTTTTGGAGCTTGAGAAGTTTTGGGGATTTGCCAAAAGAAGTCGGTGAGGATTGCCGGATGCAATCGGGCGTATTGCGGTATCCGGAAAGCTAGAGAAAACATGACTTCGAGAAGTCCGTTGGTAGCAGGAGTTTGGAGGGCTCAAGTACATTGGGTAGACTAGACTTGGAGGGTTTTTTGTTATTCGTGTACTCCAACTTTATTCTCTAGTGGATCGATTTACCGCTTAAAAGGCGACGGTGAGGTTTTTCGCCGAGTTCTTAGGTTTTCTCTTCGTTAACACGTCTCGGTGTTATCTTGTGTTTGTATCCTTCTTCCCTACTCTTTAAACTTTTCTTTTATTGTTGATATGGAATGAATATGGCTTAGAGTAGCTTATCGGTTATTTGCATGCATTTACTTTTATTCCGCACTTAGTTTAAGTTAGGTATAAAAACAACTGAGCCGTAATTTTTATTGGGCGTCTAAACAAGCTCTTGTGTTTATACACAAATCCGAGCTATCAATTGGTATCAGAATGGGTGCATTTGTTTTGGTTTCATTACCATTATATCCAATTTAGGTAAAACAAAAATAATACATTATATTTTTATTGAAAAAATATGTATGAATGATTTCTTTATTAAAAAAATAAAATAAAAAGAGGATAAGAAGTTCAAGAACCCAAAACTTTTTTTCAAAAAAAAAAAAAAAAACGAAAACAATTGAAATAAGAAAGGGTGTTGTACGAACACAAAAGAAAAGAATTTAAAAAAAAAAAAAAGGAAAAAAAGGAAGAAAAGACAAGGAGTCAAGACCTGACTCACAAGCACGCAAGTTCCCATAATAAAATAAAAATGGAAAAAATTTACATATAATACATCAACTTGGAGGGGGTAAATATGTAATTCAAGTGCTAAGCCCCCCTTTTCTCTCTTTTCTTCCCAGTTTTCCTCCCAAATCGGGAGGATAAAAATTTGTGGGCCCGGGTGTATTTTTTTCTCCAATATTTTCCATCCTTTGTGTTTTCTCTCCTAAATCAAACAAGGAAAAACATCATTTTCTCCCCTGTTTTCCTCTCGTCCTTTTCCATCCCTCCTATTTTCACTCCAACTAAACAGAGCCTTAGTCTTAAGTTGTTGAGAAGGTTTGAATGTAGCAAGTACGGTGGCTGAATAAGTAATGAGAGTTGTGAGAGTTCTTAGTTCAAGATCTAAGGAGAGGCTTTGTAGCTAGTTTGGGGTGTCCCTAGGGTCTGGTTATTGAATAAGGAGTGAAGTTACTGACCCCATGTTCTTAAACAAGTGGTAAGCTTTAAATTTGCTTTAGCTTAGGTAAAGAAAGGAGTTGTTTTAGTCATGATTAAGGAAAAATGTTGACTAAACTTGATTGACTTCACTTTCTCAAATAATTTGACCCCAAGGAAAGCTGAATAATGTCATAAAACTTATCAGAAATCAACGAAACAACATGCTTTTACGAGAGAAAAAGAATCCAACTGCAACTTTAGCAACATAAAGATAGGCTTCCATTTGTATGAATGTAGCTTGCATATGACACGTGTAAACACGGGGTATAGCCTAATTTTAATGTGTACAGTTATGAGTGTCTTAAGGACACAAATTAAAGATTAATAAATGCTCAATTATGAGCTATAATACACATTTTTCAAATATATATATATATATTTATATATATAGTTATTAATGATTCATTGGATTACACACACGAATTTACTATGATTAATTGGTTATATGTGTTTTTTTTTTTTTTTTTTTTTTTTTTAATATATGCATACACACGCAAGGACTATGAAATGAGTAAAGATAATTATGTTTTTCAACCAACCTTACTTTATGTTCCACATCCTACTTTTTTGCCTACAAACCACCCACAACTTTTATTTAGGCACTAATTTTCTTTACCTTGAGCTTTTAGGGTAGGATAAGTCATAGTTTTAAAAATCGGACCGGCCGGTCCGATCGGTTCAATTGGGAACCGAGAGCCAGTCCGGTCCGATTAAAACCCCTAAAACCGGTCAACAACCGAAAAACCGAGCAAAAACCAGGGTTGAACTGAAATTTTTTTTAAAAACGGTTTGATGCCCGGTTCGGTTTTTAAAACCATGGGATAAGTACTCCTCATGACACACTTGTTAGACCTCCATTTATATTCTTCTTCTTTTTCCTTTTTTCTTTTTTTGGGCCGGGGGGCTATTTGATAATCTACCTGGCCACTTGAACATTTTATTGTGCATATCAATTTTATCAACTAGTTCCATGCACAATCAAGCATATGTAAAGTAGTGTCTCACTACCTTGTGAATTTAAAATTTCTCCCCAAATGACAGCCAATCCAATCCCACTCAAAATTCAACTTTCCAAAGATGAAAAACTTCAACTTGGCAACAGAATACGTATAAAACAGAACTTACTTCATCTTTATAGTTTATTTAATACCATTTTAGACATTCTAACTTTTAAATTGAGTGGTGTATTAATAGATACGTATGTGACACTTATGCTTGAGTTCCATTTACTTTCCAAATCAAATATATTAAGTTTCCTTATTCCAAAAGGAAAACCTTATTTCTCGTATCTCTCCTACACTTCATTTCAACCGAAGACTTCCATTAATTTACTTGTAATATGCATGGCCTTTACCTTTTGAAAAGTGTTATGAACATTATTTTTACAACATTTTTACAACAAATTATAAGTGATAAGTTATTGTTGGTTCTAATTTGAATCCACAATTTAAATTACTTTTTTATTCACCCGTAACTGCCCATAACAACATACCATTAAAAACATACTATGAAATTGTTGTAATAAACGTAACATTTCTATTACCTTTTTCCATTTTAATCAAAATGACATGACTAGATATACATGGCATTTTTTTTTTTCCTTTTATATATATAGATACGATAAGATTTGAACTTATAACGGTAAGACACCAATTAATATATTTTCATGTCATGCATGTTGGTTTCTTAAATAGCATGAGTCACTTTTTTCTGTTATTTAAAATATATATATTTGAAGGAAAATATTCTAGTTCCAATAATTTATTGTTTTTATTTATTTATGTTTTTCTCCCTATATATGTGGTATACATATCCTTCAAACATATTAACCCAGGTAGGTATATATGTGTCTTCGTATCTTATGATCTACTTATCCTTCATTGGTTCCTTGCTTCTCGTAATAGCCACAACTATTCCTTCTTTCTCCATTAATTCAACTGGTATGTACTATGTACCACCTCTACAGTAGCCCGTAATTATAAACCACCATTATCAGATTGGACCAGCCAAAGGACTTAGTTGGGCTGGCTGAACTCAATGACAGTTAATAACAACTTTTTTGAAATTTGTTTGACAAATTTTTTTTCTTTTTTGGGCTTCATCTCTTTTTTTTTAGTTTTATAAGTACTTTTTGGTGTCTTTTAGTAGGTGCTTGTTAACATTTTCCCTATAACTTTGACACTTCTTTTTAATTTAGTGGAGCCAATCTTACAAAAATACTTAATTTGCTATTAATTTTATTAAATAAATTTACCTAGTAATGAATTTAATTGAGTTTTTTTTTTTTTTTTTAAGAATACTAAGGGGGTGTTTGGTACATGCACTCAAAAACTGAAAATTGTTGTTTGAAAACATGTGTGGAAATACGTATAATGTTGTTTAAAAACTGAAAATTGTTATTTGAAATGGTGTACCAAACACCACTTAAGTATTTTAACACACACGGAAAAATGAGAAAAGGTATTAAAGAAATTGACAGTAGTATATATACAAAATTACCTAATTCTTAGATACACAGCACATGCTTTAAGGGCTCGTTTGGTACGTGTGTTTAAATAACAGTTTTCGGTTTTTTTGGAAATACGTGTGGGTGAAAAAGTGTGTGAAAATATGTGTAATGTTGTTTAAAAACTAAAAACATGTGTTTAAACATATGTACCAAACGGGTCCTAAACCTCTTTAACTAATACTCATTTTTCAACGCGGGATTAACACACTATTTTTATAACTAAAATTATGTTTTCAGTTTATAAAAACACTCGTAAGCGAATAAAATTTTCAAATCAGCTTTTTCCATGTCATATCAAAATTTCCTTGACCGTTAGCAGTATTCTTTTCTTGTTTTTTTGGTAGAAAGGACCGTTAGTAATATTTCATTTTCAAGGAAATCGGACACTTGCATCATTGAAGTTTCTGAGTAATTCTTTACGCAAAATACCAATATTTACTCCCTTGTTATAATCTAGATTTTGTTTTCTTTTTTGACCGTATTGCATATTTTGTAAGGGTGGCAAAATTGGCACAATATGACACGAAATTAGTAGGTTATAAGTTGAGGCTTAATAGGTTCGTGTTATATTCGGATTGACACGACTAGCTCATTTAATAAACAGGTTGGGTTAGTGTTTAACATATGGAACTCGTTTGGCCCGTTTGACCTGTTTAATTAAATGACATTTTACTAATATACCCTTCAAACCTTAAGTTTATAAACTTATTAGTTGTTGTGGTTTATTTTCTTTACATATTGTGATTGATTATTTGTGATGCAGTTACTCGTTAGTTCTGAATTTTATATTAAATATATTTATGTGCTTGTTTTTACATAAATATATATATATATTTTTTTCATTTTGATAAAATCTAATAAACAGGTCAACATGACTGACCCGTTTAATAAATAGGTTGTATTAGGGTTGAGGAATCTTGACCCGTTTAATAAATATGTCGGGTTAGTGTTGACCTATATAGTCGGATACTCATAAATTGACACGACACGAACCCGGCACACGAACACGAACCAACCCTAATATTTTGCACATCTTCTAACTCCTAACATAAGCTATATATATAAAAGGAACGTGGTTCACCAAAGCCACCATTTTTTTTTTCTCATTCCAAGCATTTCAACCATGGTTTCTCCATCTCACAATTCCATGCTTTTATTTATTTTCTTGCAAATCTTTGGCTATGCTTTGTTCCTTCCACGGCGGAGCTTAAGCGTTTTGAACACCCTGTGAAAGCTGATGGGTCTCTAAGCTTTTTGGTCGTTGGAGATTGGGGAAGAAAAGGACTCTACAACTAGGGGTATCAATTTTTATCCATATCCATGAACCCGCCCATTACTCGTCTTATATGGATAAGTCTTAACCCAACCCATTTAAGTATTTGGGTTAAATGGATAAAGACCCATTTGGTTATTTAATTAGATGGGTCTAAATGGATAAATCCACTAATACTCACTAAACCCATCTAAAATTTAAAATTAAATAAACCCAGTAATACCCACTAAACCCTTCTAAAATCTTAAACTTAAATAATCAGAATGACCTCACTCTCACTCTCACTCAGATTTTCTCAGTAACCAAACACTTTCTCAAACACTTAAAGCTCTAGATTTCTAAGCCCAAACACTTTCCCTCAAATTTTCTCAGTAACCAAACAAAAGGAAATTCTAGAGAGATTCACCAGACGTAGTGTTATAAAGCTAAAAGATCTTAATCCATTTTTTTATTCCCAACGTCTCTTTTATCTCAAGTCTCTTCTATCTTCTCTCTCCTCTCCCTTTCTCTTTGATCTTCGTCTCTCTCGCTACTCAGACACTCTCTCTCCTCTTTATGACTCTCCCTCTCTCTTTGATCTTGGTCTCGCTCCGCCAAATGCTAAGACGATGGCGCAACAAGGCATGGTTGCGTTCTGCATGGGCACCAGTTGCAGGAATTCGTGGGTTTTGGTGGTCTGGTTTCAGTGGGTTTCACCGGTCTCATTTTCTTCTCTCTTTTTCTTTCACCGGCTAGCTTTCTTTCACTTTTTTCTTTCACCCTAAGAGGAAAACCTTGAGATTTTGGGTTTGGGTCTGAGCATAAATCAAAAGAAATGAAGTTTGGGTATGAGGAAAACCTTGAGATTTTGGGTTTGGGTCTGAGCGAAAATCAAAAGAGATGAAGATGGCCGGAACAATGGCTGCCGAGAAAGGATGGCCGGAGCATGGGTTTGTGGAGGATAGCTGATCGGAGCATGGTGGTGGTTGGTTGTGGGTTTGGAGAAGTTCTGTTTGGTTTGTGAGAAAGTTTGGGAAAATAAATGAAAATGAAGTGGTTGATGTTGTTATAAAGCTAAAAGATCTTAATCCAATTTTCAAGGGTCCTGTTTGGTTTATGAGAAATTTTGTAGTTGCTAACTTAATTGGGAAAATCTACTAACAAATTATTTATTTTTTTGAGTCATATTGGGTTAAATGGGCGGATTACTAATTAAAAGGGTTGGGCGGGTAATGGATAAATAATTTATATATAAACGGGTCATAAATGGATAAATGGGTAATTACACACCCAACTCAATTATGACCCAATCCATTTATGACCCAACCCGCCCATTTGCCACTCCTATCTACAACCAATCCCTTGTTGCTACTCAGGTCATTATACAATATATATTTATATATATATTTATTTATTTATTTATATATATTCTGCTTTTCTTTTTTTGCAGTTCTTACATCAATAACTTTGATTCATCTGCTTAAAAATTTTATAGGGGCTTTTTTACCTCTAAATATCACTTAGATAATATTTAGTTTTTTTTTTTTTTTTTTTTTTTTTTTTTTAATAATTTCAAATCTATTATTAATCCTTACTTATTAATATGACTAATTCACCCAAAGTGAGCTAATGATAATTACTATACAGGTTTTACAAACTGGCATATCACCAATTAAAAAAGAGTTATTCAAATATTCATTTATTATATTATTTAAATAACATCGATCATATTCATGTCACATTAGTTTGTAAATTTTTTGTCCTAAAATTTGTATTAGTTTTAGTATTTTTCATACACTTAATGGTGACTGGGTTGTATTTCTTTTTTTTTCTTTTTTGTGGAGAAAATACTAAACTTATTACAAATTTTACTACAAAAAGCTTACAAACTGATGTGGCAATGAAGTGGCACTTCAACAAAAAAAAAAAAAAGAGTATTAAATTACTTCATTGGTGACATACAATTTGTAGGACTTACATAATAAAACTTGTAATATACTAGCATAACTCTAATATTTTAAGTCTTCTTAAGATTGGGAAAAAAATATACTACTCCTAACTCACATTTTTTTCTTTAATTAAAAAAAAAATAAAAAAAACAAAAAAAAAAACTTACCGCCCCATATTTGGGGGTCTTTTTATGTTAGGGGGCCTTAGGCCATGGCCGGCACTGGATAAAACTGTTACATACAACATATTTGATGTCTTTGTTTGCAAAAAAATGTTTTGATAAGATGTGAAGAGACTTGTAGCTCGATTGCATTGTTTACTTTCTATTTTAGAATCCAAATCTTCCTCTCCTCCCAATGCTATAAATATTGAATTAATAAACACAAAATGCCTCTCCTCCCAATGCTATAAATATTGAATTAATAAACACAAAATGCAATAGGATGTTTTCAATTATTAAGGGATTAAAAGAATTCATGCATTATCCATGACGGCAACCTTATTAATAAACTATTTAGCATAAAAATAATGATAACAAACTGTGAATGTGTCAATTTCAAAACAAAGATAACAGAAAATGAACTTGTAGGCCAGTAATTAACTGAGGGAACAACTGCCCAATCAAATCAAGGTGGGCCTCAGCATGAGCATATTAATTTGAGTCAAACAAGCTTTACATTATCTTTTACTAATTAAATGAAGATGCTTGCCTTAGCATTGATCAGCTAATGCCGTTAAATAACTATACTGCCAAAAGGATATTCGATATAATATATGGATATTTTTTCTTCTTCTTTTTTTCCTTCCTTTTGATCATGACTCTTGTGGAGACTGGAGAAGTAAAGCCCACGTCATTAAACTATGATAGACTACGATGTTTCATCGTGTGGGTCCCGCCTCCTTGTGAGGTACCCGGCATATATGCCGGGTACAAGATATACAAAAGCGTTTCAGAGGGCAATTTCCTTGCACAATCCAAATTGATCCTTGGAAAATACACTACAAATCCTCATCAGCCACTAACGAATATTTTTTTGGTATCTATGCTAATTTCACATCAAACTTTCTCATCACACTTTTAATCAGTGCATAAAATTGATGGATACAACACTTTTAATCAGTATTCAATAAATAGAGTTTTTGCACATTCCTTTCCCTTTGGTAATAGTCAATTACAGAGTGATAACATGAGTACTTCAAATTTTATTGTCATGAAAATTTCAAATTGATATGTCAATTTTAAAACATAACATAAAAAAGTTATTAAAAAATTATTTATTATATTGTTGATGTGTCATTAATCATATTTATTATTATATTTGTAGTGTAACGAATTAGTACACCCCAGTCCAAAGCGCGCAAGACCCGGGCCCAATAAGTCCACTGCAATATGTATTTGTAGAGAGTGAGCTTAAGAATTAGATTCGAATGGTGAGGGCTTCGTTTTTCCTATTCTATGAATTTGAACCATTTGAGTTACAATAATAATAATGGTGTCAAACATACTAATATATACAGCAACACTCTTTAATTTAGTTTACATATATAAAATGATACCTCATTCTTTTTTTCTTTTGATGAGTATAATTTACTGGGAAAGAGTTAGTTTGTAATAAAATTAGATAAGTTGGACGTTTACTAAATAGAAAAAAAAAAAAATGTTGGTTGCAGATGGGCCGATGGGCGGTGAAGGTGTTAGAATTATGGGCCCTCAAAAACAATACTATGCATTTTTATTTGATAATAAAATTTTATTTTCACATTCATAATTTTTGTAAGTATATTTCATTGTTTAAATGTGGCATGTGATGTCACCTCTGTAGAAAAATCATGTTAATGGTTAAGGAACCAAAAACAGAGAGTAATGATTTTTCATAGATTATTAAATTGTTCTAGGTTGTGGATATTAATTGAATATTACCACTGAAACCTACACTTGTTGTGCTGCTATATGATATGATGATTTACTCCATCATTGAGCTAGTGACTTTGAGCAGACAAGTGGGTGTAATGTAACAAGTACATACACTGAATTGGATTTGATCAAGGACACCTTATGGAGTGATCACTATTAATTAAAAGGTTGTTCTATCACAATTTTTCTATTGTCCTCAAACATGAGGGGTTTGTGTATATTTATTTATTATGCACATAACTTTGACAATGTCAACTAGTGATGCCAATTTTAAAAGCTATATACAGACACGTTGGGTTATGTGTGTAATAAGTAAAATATATAAATGCTCAATAATGAATTTACCAGTCTCTAAAGAAGATAGTATATTCAGTTGATTTTCATATTGAAGTTGGACTCAAAACAAAACCGGCCGGTGACATTTTTCAAAAATGTTTTTCATATATATAATATTGTATATATATATTTTAAGAGTTTTTTAAAGATATTTTGGAGTCCAATAGAAATTATGAAATCAAGAAATTAAGGCATAAGCTAGGGACATGACAGTGATATTAATCTAGTCCTAGTGGCTTGTGGGAATATAGTATGGTGGAAGGACATAGATATAAAATTGTAAGTAATGGAACCTCATTTGTAATTCTCTAATCTTCAAGGGTCAATTGCAATGTGTTGATGGACATTATTGCAATTTGTAGAAGTTCAAATATTTTCTTGATATGGTTGAGAAAATTAAGGAATAATTTTGAAAGAGTTTCAAGATAAGTCAATAACGTTCAAAAAAGTTATTGATGAATCCTACAACTGAAGCTAAGGATTCCTAAGGATCCTACGTCCAATCTCTCTCTTGGGTTTTAGAAGTCTTAAATAAAAATAAGATTTTAAAATATCATATCAGTGGTTGGCCATTAGAACTACTGAGTAATACTGGAGTCTTCTGAAAACCCAAAAAGAAATAGAGAGAGAGACGTGAATACCTTAGGAGGCAACACACTTGGATTGCTAAGAGAGATACGCAATTTTGTTCTATTTAAAATCTATGGTTGTGTGGGACAACGATCTTTAAATGAAAATATAAATATTGTTTTATATTACTTCCGCAAAAACTATCAGAAGGAAGGGCAACAGTTGATTACATTGTAGGAGCCTGCCCTAATGGAGTTTCGGACTGCTACAAGGCTTGTCCACAATGCATGCAATGCAGTTGTGTTAAGGTTTTGTGCTTATGCCCATTCGCTTTCGCACACAACACAGGCTAAGGCTATCACTGACTGGACAATTGAATTACTAGCAGCCTAGCACATGTTTTGTTTTGGTGTCACAATCACAAATAGCAAATATACTGAATAAAGAATGTCTTATTATTATTACCCAACAAGAATATTACTGATGAAGCATGTGTTGTTAATCATAGTTAATTAGGATTTTTTGAATTTGAATATGATTTTTGTTTAAATAGATGAAGTATGTTTAATCTCGTCAAATCCAAAAATACAAAAATATGTGTTGGATGAGGATTTATTTAATTACTTATTATGCAGTATTTTGATTTATCGTGTACAAGGAGATATAAACTTAAAAAATCTTTGTACAGGCCTAAAAAACTACTTGATCACAAGCTACTTGATCTTTGTGCTCTGAGTAAATTCTCTGGTTTGTTTGTCTCATTCGTGGTGTCCTTTTATGTTGATTAACACTTTATTTATACTTAATTAATGCCTTGATGGTTATTATGCTTTGGCGTATTTCTAGGCCAATCATTTGTTTGTGCCACCGAAACTTAATTTAATAGTAACGATCGATTTGGCGGTTTTTTGTCTATTTCAAATTCAATAAGTACTTTCTTTTTTACTTTACCAATTTCCATTGCCGCTTGTTTCATTGCATCTTGTTCTTACTCTGAAAGTTTGCAACTAATCTCAATTTCCTTTGTTCTTCAATGGCACGCTCCAAGACTTTCTCTCGCCAACTTTCTTCTTCTTCTAATCATCTATTAGAAAATTTTGTGAGGGTCTCATTGCTAATCATAAACTTGACCAAGACATTCTCTTGCCGGCGAAATTTGCCAAATAGCACAATTTTAGCAAAATTTAGGAGAAACGCATCCTAACAAAGTTATTTAGTTATATAGCACATTTTTGGAACTCAAGTTCGAGTTCCAACTCAAACTCGAGTTTGAAGAAGTATGGACTCCACGTGAGCTGCTAGGAACTCAAGTTCCAAAAATGTGTTATATGACTAAATAACTTTGTCGGGGTGCTTTTTTCTTAAATTTTGCTTAAATTGTGCTATTTGGCCTTCTCTATTTCGGTAGCAATCCTGCTAAACCCTTGAGTGATGCCTCTTATATTTTGTCTCGTTCTTTGACTCTAGGTCTCGTGATGAAACAAGGAGTTTGGAATGACACAATCATGATACCTAAGAAGCAAAACTCCGTCAAGGGAATCCTCTGTCATCTTATCTGTTTCTTCTATGTGAAGATGGTTTTTCTTCATTTATTAATAAGGCTGTAAGAAGTCACACTATAAGTGGACTTTCAATTTGTAGAGGCTGCCTATGATATCACACCTCTTTTTTGCGAATGACAGTCTGCTTTTTTGCAAAGTTAGCAGTCAAGAATGCCAGCATCTAATTGAAATTCTTCATTTGTATAAGGCTGCTTCGGGTCAAAAAATCAATACAGACAAATCATCGATGTTCTTTAGTGCCAATACCCCTGAAGAGAAGAAAATTGAGACTCTGGATTTTCTTGGGCCGATGCAGGATTCTCGCCATAGTAAGTATCTCGGTCTTCCTTCAATCATTGGCAAATCTAAGATTGAAGTGTTTACGGAGATCAAAGAAAGTGTGGGAAGGAAACTGTCTGGATGGAAGGAAAAAATTCTTTCTATTGGTGGTAGAGAGATTTTGATCAAAGCGGTGGCCCAAGCTATCCCTACGTACACTATAAGCTGTTTTCAGCTTCCTAAGGGATTGTGTGATGAGATCGAAAGCATGATGAGGAAGTTTTTGTGGGGTCAGAGGGGTTAAGAGTCTAAGGTTGCTTGGGTGAGTTGGAGGAAATTATGCAAGTCAAAGCTTAAAGGTGGTATGGGTTTCAGAAATCTCCAAGCGTTCAATCTTGCCATGCTTGCAAAGCAAGGTTGGAGGCTCCTGGAGAACCCAAACTCATTAGTAGCTCGTATGTATAAAGCTAAGTATTATCCCCATGGTGATGTTCTTAAAGCTAGTTGGGGGTCTAGCCCATCCTTTACTTGGAGAAGCATAATGCAGGGGCTCGAAGTTGTGAAGAAAGGAACACGTTGGAGAGTTGACAACGGGAAATTGATTCATATTTGGGAAGATAAGTGGTTGCCCATTCCTACAACGTACAAGGTTATTTCTCCTCCTCCTCAAAATTTTGATAATTTCCCCATGGTCTCAACTCTTATTGATTTTGATTCTAGAAGATGGAAAGTGGACCTAGTGAAGTCTCTATTCTTGCCATTTGAAGCAAGGACTATTCTTAATATTCCAATTAGCTATAATCTTCCGAATGATAAAATTATTTGGGTTGGCAATAATAGGGGTGTTTTTACTGTTAAAAGTGCGTATTATGTTGCACTTAGCTTTGTGGAATCACCCGAGGTGGGCGAATGTTCTTATAATGACCCGAGAGAACTATTGTGGAGGAAGTTATGGCACTTACGTATTCCAACAAAGATTAAAATCTTTACTTGGAGGGCATGTGTGGATGCTCTTCCAACAATGGTGAATTTGCAAAAAAGAGGTATTGGGGTTAGTGACTTGTGTCCTTGTTGTGGCTTAGAGTTTGAGACTCTTTTTCACTCAATTATTAAATGTGAAGTAGCTAGAAGAGTTTGGGATAATTGGGAGGGTAGTAGTGTGGAAAACTGGCAGGGGCTTATGGACATCTCCGATGTAGCTTTGGATATTTTGAAGAATGGCACTAATTGTGATTTGGAGGTGTTTTTTGGGGTTGCTTGGTCTGTTTGGTATAATAGGAATCAAGTTGCCTATGAATCAAAATGCCAATTGCCGAGTCAGATTTAGAGGTTTGCTAGGAGTTTTCTACAAGATTATAAAGGTGCTTTGTTTGCTTTGAATACGAATCTAGCAAAGGAAAATAGTAGGTGGACTCCTCCATTGCTTGGAGTTTTCAAAATCAATGTTGATGGGGCAACGTTAGAGGATGGGCGAAACTCTAGTGTTGGGGCTGTTATTCGTGACTCTTGTGGTGTAGTTCTTGCAGCTTGTGGTAAATTCCTACATGGTCAGTTTTCAGTTGAGGAGGTGGAAGCTCTTGCCATGGAAACTGGGATTCTGCTTGCATGAGATATGAAGCTTACTCAGATTATTGTTGAATCTGACGCTATTTCCATTGTTAATAGTATTAATGAGAATTTTATGGAAGGGAGCATTGGCCATCTGTTTCAAGGCATCCTTGCCTTGCTGAGCTCTTTTACCAGTTGGAAGGTCAATCATGTGAATCGGGAATATAACAGAGTTGCTCATGAGTTAGCTTATTTGGCTAGGCGAAGTGAAGACACGCAGGTGTGGAGAGGAGTTCTCCCTAGGGTAGTGTAGGATATTGTTCAAGCTGATTGTTCTAAATAGCACCTGTTGCTCTTCTCTGTGAGCTCTGCTATTTTCCTTTTCTCTGCTTGTCTGTTTGTAATGGCAAGTTTTGTATCAAAAAAAAAAAAAAACTCCACTAAATGTGATTAAAAGGTACTCATCATCGAATTGTTAGAATTTGGACAGACATGATTTGGCTTGGTGAAGAGAGATAGAGCCAAGAGACAGGCAGATTATGAGAAAAAGGCAAGAGACGAAGGGACAAAGATGAAAGCAGGTTGGATTCGAAGGAGCAAGAAATAGCCGAGAAAGGGAAAGGGGAAATTTCATTTTCCCAGTTCCCACATCGACTGTTAAGCCAGTTCATTTGAGTTTTAATTGAAGGACTGAGGACTCCAACATGGGAACAATCAATTAATTGAAGAAGAGCCCTAATTTAAAATAGCTATGGGTCTAGCATGGCACTATAGTTAAAGGAACAATCAATCAATTAGTGTAAAGGAACATAGCTATGGGTCTGGCATGGAACTATAGTTAAAATAGTAATAAAATAGTTTATTTATTTAAATTAAGAATGTTTCCCACCAAAAGATCGTACCATTAATCCCACTCACCAGTAAAAAGTGCAAATATGGCACATCAAGCTCCTAGATGGATTGAGCTATAAGATGGATTCCTCCCATCCACCCTCGTGTAAAAGTAAATTTCGATGGGGCTACTTTCAATTCTCAGGGTGCTGCTAGTCTTGGGATTTTTATCCGAGACTCCACAGGTGGTGTGCTCGGCTGCAGTTGAAGCTACGGCATGCAGAAGGGCTCTTTTCTTTGCTAAAGAGTTGGGTATCTTGGAGTGCTCTGTGGAAGGCGATGCTGAGGTTATTATCAAGACTATCGTTGCTAGGGATTCAATGAATCCAGAGTATGGTCATGTAATATAAGATGTTCTTATGTTAGATGCAAGTTTTCATTCTTGTATTTTCTCTCATGTTAAACACATAGACAATACTGTTGCCCATTTCTTAGCCAGAAAAGCTGTTTCTGGCAATGAGCTACATACGGATTGGTTCCTCGCCTGCTGATATAGCTCCCTTAGTCACACGTGACTCTTTATACTTTTTTCTTGCTGCAATAATACTGATTCTCGGGTCTGGTTTCTCCCAAAAAAAAAAAAAAAAAAAATGCGCTCCTAGATTAAATAATATATAATAATGGTAATAATAAATAGATAACCAGCTAGGAAGATTATAGCGGAGAACTAGCACGAAAGTCTGGTCTATTACAACCAGTGCAGTTCATATCTTAACTATGTTTTCCATTATTCACACAAAGCCTTTAGTGTCTTAGCGGCTACCTTGCTTAAAGATTAGCTTCATGAAAATGGAGACGAAACAACAATAACGTCCAAATTAGTTTTTGGAATGAGTGGAAAAGGGATATAGACATTAATAACATGTCTTGCAAAAGACTATCAAAGAAAAAAAATTATCACCCGAATCAATAGCACGAAATAATTCGGTGGGTTATATAAAATGACACCAATATTTCAATGACAATAAAGAAAAGAGCACAAGTGGGATTCAAAATTTTTAAGCTAATAAATTTCACGTGCTATCAAGACTCAAGAGGCAACTATATAAAGAACAAGAACAAAAAAAAATTTGTGCTGATTTCATTAGTCAATCCAATCCTTAAAAAGTAACATCATGTAGAGAGGAAGATTCACTGCAGCAATGATAGTAAGCATTCGGAATGTCCGCACCAATCTCTGAATCGCGATCTTTGTCTTTGATTTGCTTGTTCTAGTTGTCATTTTTAACATAGAATCAACATCTGCGCCCAAGTCCACATTCATAGAGGCTTCTATATCCTGAGAGATATGTTTCTTAGCTGTCGGCCGCATTACAGCATTACCCCTGCTACAAAAAGTCAGACATTTTAATATGAAAAGGCAAATACAAAGAATGGTTATACAAATAAGTGAATAACTACCTAAGTTTAACTTAAGGGGACTATAGGGTATGTCTGAAAATTGGAATGTCTAGGAACCCACTGCAGAAGCTCTTTAAGAGGTCCTTAAAGCTGAAAACAGATTTTAGGAAATTTGGAGCTTTTAGGAAAAAGGTGTACGGGTGCATTTGGGTAAGCTGTTGCTAAACAGTGTTTTGGGTTTAAAATAAGCGTCTGTAAAAAAATTTGAGGAAATATGTTGTTGCAAAATGGAGTTTTGGGTTTTAAAACGCACTTTTAGGCTCCCAAAACACCTAACCAAACAAACTCTATAATTCACTGTTCATGCGAATCAAAAACTTAAATGCACTATTCACTTTAAATTGACAAACACTCAAAACACCACAGTGCTTTTCAATTAAAGCTCTACTTTCTACCATAAAGCCAAACGGGCACTATAGATCCTTTATAACATACAATCAAATGACATAATTTGAGTGCTACCATGTGCAATATATATTTCTACCAAAAATAATAAGAAATTAGAGCAGAAAGCACCTTTCTACCAAACCCCTTTCACTTAAATTAGCAATTGGGGCATTCAAAGGTTTCTTCACAAGATGCATCGATCCTTCTGCATCCCAAATCATTTCATATTCGCAGTTCTCATCTTCATTTTTCTCCTTTGTTCCACCTCCAAAAATGTTGCAACTTGCTATTAAATTGCTACAATGATTCCAAACACTCAAGCCACTTGTAGGCCAAAGAAGGAGGGCAAGAAGGGTCAGAACAAATAGTGAAAGATACCTGACATTTTCAGCAACTGAGATTTAAGAACAAATGTCAACTGACAAGTTCTATTATGTATTTATTACTCTCAAGTCAACTCAGAGTTACCATATGTAGATGTGTGTTTGCATTGGAAGAAAGCACAGATGAGTTGAGATTGCTTCTTCTGGATGGGATGCATTTGGAAGTGTAAAGTTACTAGCAGATAATAGCATGAAAGATGGGTATAAGTTTCCCATCTGCCAATTTATGGTCCCTACAGTTTGCTGCATAGTATCATCAAATAAATATCATACCATGGGTAAAAATAACAAAAGATTAAACATCAATACTTGCCTCTTTTATGGGCCCAAATTTTGAGTTGTGGCTGACTGTGCACTGATCATGATCGTGACCAGATAAAATGAGTACCTGAAATGGCCTCACAGTATAAGCAAAAGTTTTTTGATAAGTAGAGTATAAGCACAAGTGAAATTAACTACCCTAAATATCTCCTTTTTTTTCAAAAAATTGTTTTTCTGCAACATATCTTCTTTCTTAATCTTTTCTTCTTCTTTTGTCTTATATAATTTGTCCTTTCCAGTCAATCCAATAGCAATGACATTTCAATGATGGAGTCATCTGAATTGTTCCAAAACACAGAAAGTACTTTGAAACTTTCCAGGAATAGGCCTGACACACTTGGGCCAACATGGAGCTGGCAGAAATAAATATGCACAGGGGGCATCAAGGAGAGGTTTGGCAAGTGTATCCATCCCACCTCTGTATCATTATGTCCAATACGCAACAAGGAGGGGGAAGAGAACTTACAGGCTTTATTAATTCCAGCAGGCGGTTTGATGACTCTTCAAAGACATAATTTTGGTACCTGTATTATTGGGCCAACCATCAATTATGAATACCCAACTTTACAACTTCAAATAATTCTTTTTGTGTCCATTTCAGAGAAGCGAGACAAGAATCTTACGCTACTTCTTGACTATCAACAGCACGCGAGACCCGCTGGACATGAAAAATCAGACTCATATTATAAGGTCAAGAACCAACAGGAATATATCAGCATTTAAATCTTGAAGCTATGATATTATAATGATATTTACTATAATGCCACAAAATTTTTACTAACAGCGACTATAAGTGGAGTAAAAATTGGTAGAACTTTTTACCCTATCACTGTAGTTTCCACAAAAATTGTACTAATCATAGTTGTTATTATCGTATGAACCATAAAAGTATTAAATCATAGATACATTGACCATGCTCATGAATCGTACAATACATAGATGCATATCGTACGAATTGTATGCATATCAAACGAATGCTTTGATAGCTGCCACATTGCTCGGCCCATGAGACCTCCTCGAACAGAGCCCACGGCCCAAGATGCGTGAATCTTGGTTATTTGTCCCCACAATATTAATTTGTAAACATTTTATAGTAAAATTAGTAGTAATTTTAGCATTTTTACTGGCTGACAATTGTTAGAAGAATGTGATTAGATAATTAAATTTATCATATCTCAATAACTTAGGGCTTGTTTGGTTAAAAAAAATGGTCACTCATCACTCATCACTTAATTTTCGTCACTCATCTCTCATCATTTATCACTCATTACTCATCACTTAAAATACTCCAATTTCTTACCCTCCTTGTTTGGCACATATTTTCAGTTTCTCATCACCCAATTTTTTTTACTTTTTGTGGGACCCATGCTTGAGCACCCTGTCATAAATTCTGTTAGCCTACCCGCCTCACCCTCACTCTCTTCCTTTCATTTTCTTCCCCTTCAGTCACCATTGCCCTGTTACTCTCACTAAAGTTGTCCTCTTTCTCTTTCATTTATGTACACACACATCAACAAGAACAATCCTATCCCAAACCTACGGCCAAACCGTTATAAACATACAAACATAAACTTATAGGTACCCACAGATGTTCAAATCAAAACCCACAAATACCCAAATCAAAAATCACAAATACAGACCCTCTTTTTGAGGTAAAGGATAGAAATATTACCAAGAAAAACGTATCAAATACAGACCCTCATTATTGATTAGAAAAATGTATAAGCCCTATTCAGGCACATCCGAAACAGGGGAAGAGGTAGACCTTTAATACAAGATGCCCAAATCAAATCTGAACCCACACCACAAATCTGAACCCATAACAGCCACCCACATCTCAGATCTAAACCCACCATAGCCACACCACAAATCTGAACTGCACACACACCCATGTCTCAAAAATCAAAACCCTATAACCGAGAGAACGAGAGAGAGGGAGAGCTTCGGTTAGCTGATGGGTTTCGGTCTTCACAGCTGCTGCTGGGTTTCTAGGTTTTCTTTCAAAAGGAGAGATTCGGGTAGTCTTTAGTTGCTGGGTTTCATTCTTCACAGTTGCTGGGCTTTTGGGTTTTCTTTTAGATGGAGATCTTCGCCTGGGTATTGTTGTTCTTCAGATGCAAAGAGGAAAAGTACACAGATAGGACAAGAGAGAAAGGAGTAAAAACTTTATGAAGAAATGTTGGTTTGTTGCTGGGAAAAGGAGAAAGGGGAAAGAGAGAAAGAGAAAGTCGTTGGTGCTGAGGGCTTGATGTAGACATGTCCCTGACGCGGGTCCCACAAAGATGCATGTATTTACAATATTGCCACATTACTCGTTTTTCAAAAATTCAAAACAACTGAAAGTTGTTTTCAATTTCCATGATTCAAACTCAATTTTTTGAGAATTGAGTCATGGAAATTGAGTTAGGAAACTCATCCAAACAAAGCAACTTGCTGTGGGGCCCACAAAATTCAGAAATTGAGTGATGAAAACTGAGTATTGGATGATGAAAACACTTAAACCAAACAACCCCTTAATCTTTTGGAAGAATCAGTAATTTAATATGGTATCAGAGTAGCAGATCTTAATTGTAATATTTTGCGGAACATTAAGAGAAATAGTTTGGACAATTTGGCTTTCACATTAATATGCACATCCTCCAATGCCTAAAAGCAACTACATGTGAAGACCGATCATTCTGGTCTTTTTTCTTCTTAGGGGAAGATGAGTTTTGCCACTGGTACTAAATTTTTCACACACAAAATTTCACTAGGCTTTTTCCCAATCATTTTCTCATTATATCAAGATTTTTTTTTGGGTTGAAAACAAAGGCGTAAATGCACTTTTAGTCCATACATTTTTCACTTTTTCCATTTTGGTCCCTACATTTTATTTTTACCACTTTTAGTCCCTAAACCAATTAACGCTTGACATTTAAGTCCTTTGCGTCACTCAACTAACGACAAAAGCTGACGTGGCAAACAGAGTGCACTGTTGGCACAGTAAATGCTGACGTGTCCATTAAAATAATATTAAAAAATGCTACATCAGCATCCATGTCAGCTTCCACATCGGCATCTAACCTTAAAAAATAAATTTGTCAATTTTAAAAATTATAAAAATTATATAAAACAAAAAAATGGTGGAACTTAGATTTGTTATTTTTGTGCCTAGTTTCTTTTTCTTCTTTATTTTTCTTCTTCTTCCCCATATCTTTCTCTCAGTTTCTCCACCTCCCTTTCTTTCTTTAGTCTTCTTTCTTTCTTCCTCTTTTTCTTCTTTCTCCCTCTATCTTGGTGCTTAGCCTTCTTGAACTCTTTAAGCAAGTTCCTCCACTTCTCTCATCTCCGACGAAATCTACTCCCACAAGTGCTTGTTCGACTTCGGCTTGAACCCACGTCTCAGCTCTCGTCTTGGACCCACATCTCGGCTCGCCTTGACTTCGACTTCATGGTCCTCATCCCCGCCACTGTTATCGCCGAGAATCATTTGCTAGTGCTGGTGGTGAGAGTAGGTGTGAGTGTGAGGGTGAGGTTGAGGAGCGTGGTGAGGTGGTAGGTCGCCGCCGCCGCCGCCGCCATCGTATGGGTTTCCAGTTAGATCGAAAACCCCTTTCCCTCCTCACTTTCTCATCTCTCTCTCTTTATCTAGGTTGAGTTTGCTATATTTGTTTTGGATATTTGATAAATTTGAAAAGGGATAATATGGGTTTGTGAAAGGAAGTTTTTGGGTTTGTGATAGAGAATTTGTTGGGTTTGTGTATAAGGGGATTTGATGGGTTTGTGAAAAATGTTTAGATCTTAGGATTGACATCAAAAATTTGGTTGGTTGTCAGATCTGGAATTTTTTTTTTTTTTTTTTTTTTTTTGGTGAAACTGAAAATTTTGTTTGGTTGCCAAGAAAATGTATAAGAGTATCTTAATTTTCCTTAAAACCAATCTAAGTTCAAGGATGGAGTTCTTCACTACCTTGAGTCCATTGGTTGCCACGGTTTGTGTGTGTTTTTGTGTTTGGTTGATAAGAAATGGCAAGAAAATGCTAGAAAATTTGGGTGAGTGTTGTTATATTTAAATCTAGGTTTGTGTTCATTGTGTTATTGTTGAAGATGAACTCAGATCTAAATTTATGTATTTTTTGAATTTAATTCTGCTGTTTTTTTTTTTTTAAATTGATAAATTAATTAATTAATTTATTTTAATGTTTGTTTTTTAATTTAATTAATTAATGTGTGTGATTATATTATTTTTTTTATTCCACCATTAGCTACGTCAACTTTTGCCGTTAGATAAGTGACGGAAAGGACCTAAATGTCAAGCGTTAATTGGTTTAGGAACTAAAAATGGTAAAAATAAAATGTAGGGACCAAAATGAAAAAAAATGCAAAATGTAGGGACTAAAAGTGCATTTACAAAAAAAAAAAAAAAAAAAAAAATTTATGTGACTTTGTTTTGCATGGTTTGAAAGTCATCAAAAACAACAGGCTTTAACGCCCATTGTGGTTCTTCAAATTACTTCTTTTTTTTTTTCTTTCTAAGTGAAAAAAATTATTAAACTCAAAGAAAATTACAAAGAGTCTTCAAACAGAGATGTACAAAAAGCTAGTGGGATAATTGGATAAACATTTAAAGACATTAATAATTAAGACCTTCAAAAGACAAATTAAAAGTCCACAGACCCTAAACCTTAATGAACCTAATTTATTACCCCACTCATCTCCACCCAAGATCACTCGAAGTTGGGTCTTTAAATCCCACAAGCTTTTAAGACTTTGAGAAGTACCATTCTGCCCAACTGCCCAACGTGGGCGGTCGTACTTTGAGCATTCTTTAAACTCAGTAGAAACTAAAAAGTCCTTTTATGTCATCAGCTATATTTTGTACCTGCCCGTGCCAACATATTTTCATACATGCTTCTCGAGGCATCTATAAACATTTTTCACACACGCAATAATTAAGTATATCCCTTTGTGTCTCATCAAAAAAAAAAAAAAAAAGTATGTCCCTTTGTGCTGTTTATTTTTAGGACTCATATGACTGAATTGTGAATTGAAGCCACGTCATTTATGATAACAAATTAATGTCCTATTATTGTTGCATCTTACTTTTACATATAATATAAGGCCTAATAATTCCATGCATATTCTGAATGGGTCCTTTTATATTCCAACTACCTGTTTTCTATCCAGCAAAAAGAAAAAAAAAATTTATTTTCCAACTACCATGTTGAAATGAAAAGTGGAAAGTGGAAACACATCCCTCATTATTAGTCACTAAATAATATTTTTAATATTTATTCTTTTTATATATATATATTTTTTTTTTTTCGGCCAAAAGAGTTTTAGCTGCACATTAATAATATTTTTAGAGATATAGCTTTCAAAAGGATCAAACATAGCTAGTTGAAAACACAAACAATTCGGTCTCTAAATTATTAGTTTTGGAACCAAATCACTAATATAAAAAGAAAATGGCAACTGTTATTAATTAAGTGATAAAAACAGTGATGTTGATCAGGAAACAAATTATGGAAAATTGTACTTGAAATTCTAAAATTGCCTATGGCTAAAAGATTAATTACGCAATAAAATTTTCCACACAAAACAATATGGAAAGATGGTTTAGTGAATTTAATTTGTACTTTGTACAGCTTCTTTTATCATTTCATATAAGCAATTAAAATTTTTTTTTTTCCAATTCCTAAATTTGTAGATGGGAGTAGTTGGGGAGAAACTAGACATAGACTTTGTGATATCGACTGGGGATAATTTCTACGAAGATGGATTGACAGGGGTGTCTGATCCAGCATTCAATGAGTCCTTTATCAATATCTACACTGCCTCAAGCTTGCAGAAACAATGGTATAATGGTAAGGTTCGCCTAGGATTTACAATTCTTCTTGCAACTGGTTTCCTTTGGATCTTAACTTTTTCTTTAAAAAATACTTTAATGAAGTATAAAATAACAAAAAAAAAAAATTTCTGATAATAAAATTTGTGAATAGATTTGAGCTTTATTTATACAAAGATTTAAAATGATTAGGTTATAGGTATACAATGTCATTTCAAATCCATGATATCACAAATTTTTTTTAACAAAATCTCCAAAACCCAAAGTCATGCAGTAAATTTATATGTAGCTATTTTATTTATACTAGTTATTCTTGAAATCCCTTAATTTTAAATCCTCAAATTAATCCATATGCAACAAATGGTAACTTTTCTTTTGTATGAATATTGATATTTGATACATAGCTTAAGCTAGTGCTCAACCAGGGTTGAATTAATGTATTCCAAAGCTTTGATTTTATTAAATTTGCAACAGTTTTGGGCAACCACGATTACAGGGGCGATGTAGAGGCACAATTGAGTCCCATCCTCACGAAGATGGACCACAGATGGCTTTGCTTGAGATCTTTCATTGTGAATGCAGGTATTCAATTTTTTGCTTATTAATTAGAATGAAAAAAATCATCTATTTGTGATATTAATGTCATAGAACTAGAGATGGATAAGAATACAATCATACATTCTCGTTGTTTGGATGTGTTTATTCTGAAATGTGATTTGTAAGGTGAAATATGTTAGTACCACTTTTGCACCAATACATAATGTAAGGACGAAAAATATCATGGTTAAATACCACCTACATTTCTTAAATAAATAAAACCACCTACATATTTACAAAATATGCTTCATTGTTTTTATATCTATTGCATACGTATTGGGATCATCTTTGTTGTTTTTTCTTGAATTTTAAAGTATACTCGGCAAGGGTAACTATGTTATAATGTTATATACAACATCATATAAGTGTTACAAACAATTACTTAAAAATAAAGCAATTTTTTGGATTTCCATTTTATAGGATTTGTGGAGATCTTCTTTGTGGACACAACTCCATTCGTGAATGACTACTTTACTGACCCAAAGGAGCAAACCTATGATTGGAAAGGCATTTTGCCACGACAGGAATATCTTTCAAACCTCTTAGAGGTAACCTAAGATTCTTCTCATTGGTTTTTTTTTTTTTTTTTTTTTTTGGGAGAAAGGAGAAGGGAAAGCCACAAACCTACCTCAAAATCCATGTGCACACATATATTTTAGTTTATAATTTCATAGCCAGACATACGTGTGCACACATATATATGATATGAATTAGTAAATATTCCAAACAACCCATACTCCCTCATCTCTAATAATCAATATTACAAATGGTATATATTGGAAATACAAAACTTTTTTTTTTTTTTAATTTTTTAATGTGAGTGTCCAGAACTCTTCGAGCTCTTGCTTATTCTCCATGTGTGTATGTAACTCTTGCATTTCACACACATTAGGTAATTATATGGAGGAATCTCTAAGGGTCTCTCCAAGATATTAGTTAGGAACTTGAACCAAAGACCTCAACCACACTTAGTTCATCACTTGAACTTCCTTATGTATTGGCACACGAAGGTAATCAATAGTTTTGATTTTGGTTTTGCAATAGGATGTGGATTCAGCATTGAGGGATTCCACAGCAAAATGGAAGATTGTGGTCGGTCACCATACAATCAAAAGTGCTGGGCAGCATGATATCACTACAGAGCTTGAAGAGCAGCTTCTCCCAATCCTTCAGGTAATAGACTAATAGTAGTAAATATATTCTAATTAATTAAGTTTCCAATCATATAATTTTTTGGTAAAAGATTATTGTAATTGAAGTAACATTTTCCTAAATCCATTAATGTATTTTCAGGAAAATAATATTGATTTGTACGTAAATGGGCATGACCACTGCTTGGAACACATTAGTGACACTGACAGGTTAGTATTATTATTATGTGTGAAAATAATTCATAGAATTTAGTTTTACTTTAACAGCTAACTAATAACATGGTTCTTATGGCAGCCATATTCAATATCTAACAAGTGGAGGTGGCTCTAAGGCATGGAGGGGTGATATTAGGGAGTGGAACCCTGAGGAATTGAAGCTATATTATGATGGACAAGGTTTTATGTCAATGAAAATTACTCGAACCCATGTGGATATTGTGTTCTACGATGTTTTTGGTAATGTTTTGCACAAATGGGGCATCTCCAAAGACCATGACGCTGCCGAATTATAAAGAGAAATATATGCTAGCAGTACCATGGACAAAAGCTCCAGTTGTCCAAGAGAGAGATCGAGGGTAAAAAAAGAGGAAGCATAAATATACAAGCTCACTAGGTTAAGTTTGTTAACTACCAAAAAATGGCATTTTTTTCTTCCAATTTACTCAATTACTAGCCATATCAAAGTTAAAACAATACAAACACTTATTTAATGTGGAAGAGTATCAACTTAATTAAAGAACATGACATTTGTAATATTATAATTTATTATAAGGAAATTAAATTGGAGCCTTAGTGGGGTAGATTAAGTGGTTGATGTTTGAATCTGAAAGCCATGGCAGTACTTCTAGTTCTGGAGGTCCAGAAGATTCAAATCATGAAGAAGAAGAAGAAGAAGCTCCAACGGCTACTTCTATCAAAACATTGTTGTGTATGAGGCTGGGAAAATATAAACGAAAGTTAAAACAAAACGTCATCGTTTCTCATTAAAAGGAACGGTGCCGTTTTGTGTAT
Organism: Notholithocarpus densiflorus; assembly: GCA_030021035.2. Classification (NCBI taxonomy): domain Eukaryota; kingdom Viridiplantae; phylum Streptophyta; class Magnoliopsida; order Fagales; family Fagaceae; genus Notholithocarpus; species Notholithocarpus densiflorus. Next base: position 1,579,079 of record JARYZH020000006.1, on the reverse strand, counting down.
GTTGTAGCTGTTTTCTCATTAAAGGAAACGGTGTCGTTTCTGTGTGTGTAATGTTATTAAACTGTCAGTTTGTTATTTCTGGTAGTGTACGTGTGTGAATCTGTTAGAGCACGTGTGAGGCAGTTACCAATCTCCCTCATGCTCTCTCTCTCTCTTACTCTATATGTATATATATAGGTTGTAGCCTCCATTGTAATGGTATTGTGGAAGTATTCAGTGAATAATACTTGAAGAGTTGTTTTCCATTTTTCTCTCTCTCTCTCTCTGTTTTTCTTTCTTCTCAAAGTTTCTGTTATAGAAGTTTTAATGGTATCAGAGCATTGATCCATTTCAATGGCTTCTGCTCCCTCTGGTTCATCTTCTTCAGCATCTGCTTTAACTACTCTGCCTGCTATGGCTACTGTGAGTTTACCAGTGAATACGTCATTGTTGTTGTTGTAAAATATGTCATCCATGATGATTGTGAAGCTCGATTATGGAAACTACATAGTGTGGAAATATCAAATCGAGGTAATTCTTGATACCTATTCAATGATTGATGTTCTTGATGATTCAATCACTACTCCAGATAGATTTCTTAAAGATTCATCTGGTAATTTCACTACTGAGGTTAATCCAGCTTTCATAGCTTGGAAGAATCGTGAACAAGCAATGTTCACCTTCTTGAATTCTACTATTTCTCCTGCAATTCTTGCTCTTACAGTTGGGCAGAAATCTGCTAGAGAAGTTTGGAGAGTGTTAGATAAGAGATTTGCATCTGTCTCAAGGTCTCATGTTATGAGCCTGCGAAATGAGTTAAATGCAATTAAGAAAGGTGTTGATTCCATTGATGGATATTTTCAGAAAATTAAGCAAGCCAGAGATAGATTGGCTGCTGTTCTTGTGTTTGTGGATGATGAGGAGCTTCTTCACATCATTCTTGATGGTCTTCCCTCTGAATATGATTCTTTTAGTTCAGCAATTAGGACTAGAAGTGATGTATTATCAGTTGAGGAGTTGAATGCTTTGCTCAATGCTGAAGAGAGAGTAATCAAAAAGAGATCTAATACAGTTGATTCAGCTTCTATGGCTATGGCTGCAAAATTTCATTCTCAAGGCTTTCAACAAGGAAGAGGAGGTAGGAATAATAATCAGAGAGGAAGAGGTCGTGGTAATAATCATAATTCTGGAGGTTCTCACTATGGTGGTAGTAGTTATTCCAATCCTAATCAGTTTCAGAATTTCAATTCAAGCAATTTCAACCCGGGCAATTTAGGGTTTTCTCCTCAATTTCAGAATTTCAATCAAGCTAAACAATCATTTAATTAGAATCCAAGTCAATCAAGCAGGCCTATCTGTCAGATCTGTGGCAAGAGTGGTCACTCAGCTCTTGATTGTTACCATAGAATGGATTTCACATATCAAGGGAGGCATCCACTTGCAAAGCTTGCCTTTATGGTGGCTAATGCTGCTCAAGTCCAAGCTTGGCTCACTGACATAGGTTGCTCAAACCATATGACTCCTAACCTGTCACAACTCTCTCTTCCACAGCAACCAGTTCAAGGATCTGAGACTGTCACAGTTGGCAATGGTCAAGAACTGCCAGTCACTCACATTGGTAATGGTGAGCTTCAAACCCTAACTCATAACTTTAGGCTTGATAACATTTTAAGAGTGCCTGACCTTGCTTCAAATCTTCTATCTGTTCATAAACTTTGCCTTCAAAATAATGTTTTTGTTATTTTGATGCACACAAGTTCTTAATTCAGGATTTACCCACGGGGAAGATCCTCTACACAGGGTTGAGTAAAGATGGAGTTTACCCCATTCCATCTAATCCTAATTTGTCTTCAACCTCCTGCTTCAATTCAATTTAGAATCCTGCATTTGTTACTGTCAAACCACATCACATTCTGCTATGGCATCACAGACTTGGGCATCCAAGCTCTAAAATTTTACTTTCTGCCTTAAAGCCTGTATTCTCTTCTATTTCTTTGTCTCAGATTGATGAAGTTTGTTCATCTTGTGAATACTGTATAACTGCTAAAATGCACAGGTTTCATTTGAATAAAACTCCTCTTGTTTCCACTTCACTTCTTGAACTTGTGCATAGTGATGTTTGGGGTCTTTCTCCACTCACTTCTTTACTTGGTTTCAATTACTATGTCATTTTTGTTGATGATTACTCACGTTTTACTTGGTTATTTCTTCTTAAACATAAAAATGAAGTTCTTTATGTTTTCAAGCACTTCAAATCCATGGTTGAAACTCAGTTCATTTCTAAACTTAAGGTTCTAAGGATTGATAATGGATCTGAGTACATTAATACTGAGTTTAAGTCTTTTTGTTCTGCTTCTGGCATTCTCCACCAATCCTCCTGCCCTCATACTCCTGAGTAAAATGGTGTTTTAGAGAGAAAGCACAGGCATATAGTTGAAACCGGTCTTACTCTTCTCTACCAGTCTCATCTTCCTCTCAATTATTGATCCTATTCTTTTTCAGCTGCAACTTATCTTATCAATAGAATGCCCTCTTCAGTCTTAGGTTTTCACTCCCCTTGGGAGAAAGTTTATTCAAAACCACCACCTCTTCATGCTCTTAAAGCTTTTGGTTGTGCCTGCTATCCATAACTTAGGCCCTATAACCAAAACAAGTTACAGCTTAGATCTAAACCTTGTGTGTTTCTAGGATATCCTCCACTTTCTATAGATTATATATGCCTTGATCCAACTTCCAACAGAATCTACATTGCCTGTCATGTTTTGTTCAATGAGTCTCTTTTTCCCTTTGCTCATGATAATAACTTTATTGATCCTCATCTTCCTTTCTCCTCATCTATCTCTAATTGGTTTTCTTAGCCTAAGCAAATTTTTGATGAGTCTGTTCATACTTCATCTACTGAGTCTGCTACTATTTCCACACCTCCTGATCTCACATCTTCCCTTCTTCCTTCTTTTCTTTCTCCATCCCTTCCCATTCCTGTTGTTCCTCCTCCTTTGGCTGTTCCTTCATCAGTTCATACTCCCTCTTCTACTTCTTCACCTATTTCTGCTCCTGTTAATTCTTCATCTTCCTCACAGACTACTCCTAATGTATCTGCCTCTATTGCCCTTGTTCCTATCTCCACTAATTCTCATACTATGCTCACAAGGTCAAAGCATGGTATCCATAAGCCTAAAGTTATGCAGGTTCAAGCTAATTACACCATCACAAAACCCCCCTTCTTTCACTATTGCCTCTAAACACCCTCAATGGGTGGCTGCTATGGATGCTGAGTTTCAGTCTTTAAAGAAGCAACATACATGGTCTTTAGTACCTCTTCCTCCCCATAAAAATGTGGTCACTTGCAAATGGGTTTATTAGTTGAAAAGGCACAGTGATGGCTCTATAGCAAGGTATAAAGCCAGGTTGGTTGCAAGGGGGTATCTTCAGCAATATGGCATGGATTATGATGAAACTTTTAGTCCTGTGGTCAAGCTTGCTACTGTTAGGATTCTTCTAGCTTTGGTTGTGCAGTTTGGTTGGGAATTGAGGCAATTAGATGTCAGTAATGCATTTTTGCATGGTGTTCTTAAAGAAGAAGTTTATATGGCTTAGCCTCAAGGCTATGTTGATCCTGCATTCCCTAAGCATGTCTGCCTTCTTCACAAGGCTCTTTATGGTCTCAAACAAGCCCCTAGAGCTTGGTTTGAGAGGTTTACTTCTCAATTGCTTCACATTGGCTTTTGTGCTTCTGCTGCAGATGGTAATCTCTTCATTTTGAGGCATGGCTCTTCAATTGTCTTTCTGTTGCTATATGTGGATGACATAATCATCACAGGCAACAAATCTAGTTTTGTCTCTTCTGTTATCAAGCTGTTGGGGGTGGATTTTGATCTCAAAGATCTTGGATTACTTCATTACTTTCTTGGACTGCAAATTGATTACACTTCTTCTAGTTTATTTGTTCGTTAGACCAAGAATGCCTCTGATCTCCTTAAGAAGTTTGGCATGACTAACTGTAAGCCATGTAAAACTCCTTCCTCTCCTAATTCTCATCTTCTACCTAATGATAGTCCATTGTTATCTGACCCTACATCCTATAGGAGCTTGGTTGGTGCCTTACAATATGTTACCTTTACAAGGCCAGACCTATCATTTGCAGTTCAACAAGCATGTCAATATATGAGTACCCCTACTCAAAATCATCTTTAGGCAGCCAAACATATTCTTAGATACCTTCAAGGCACATTGCATTTGGAATTGCCTTTACTCCTGGTCCTATTTCTTTGTCTGCTTATAGTGATTCTGATTGGGTTGGGAACCCTGTGGATAGGTGATCCCTCACTCTTTCTCGTTCATCAACTGAGGCTGAATACCATGCCTTGGCTTTAACTACTGCTGAGTTGTATTGGATCAGAATGCTTCTTCGTGATTTTGGTCTTTTCCTTCCTCATCCTCCTCTTCTCTGGTGTGATAATGTTAGTGCTCTAGCTATTGCCACTAATCCTGTGTTTCATGCTCGTACCAAACACATTGAAGTTGACTATCATTTTGTTCGTGAGAAGGTCCTCAGGCGTGATGTGTTGATTAAATTCATCTCCACCTATGATCAATTAGCTGATCTGTTTACTAACGGCCTTCCTTCTCCTCGGTTTAATTGGCTTACCTCCAAACTCATGTGGAAATTCCCCATTCGTTTGAGGGGGGATGAAAGCCATGGCAGTACTTCTAGTTCTGGAGGTCCAGAAGATTCAAATCATGAAGAAGAAGAAGAAGAAGAAGCTCCAACGGCTACTTCTATCAAAACGTTGTCGTGTATGAGGCTGGGAAAACATAAAGGAAAGTTAAAACAAAACGTCATCGTTTCTCATTAAAAGGAACGGTGCCGTTTTATGTATGTTGTAGCTATTTTCTCATTATAAGAAACGGTGCCGTTTCTGTGTGTGTAATGTTATTAAACTGTCAGTTTGTTATTTCTAGTAGTGTACGTGTGTGAATCTATTAGAGCACGTGTGAGGCAGTTACCAATCTCCCTCGTGCTCTCTCTCTCTTACTCTGTATGTATATATATAGGTTGTAGCCTCCATTGTAATGGTATTGTGGAAGTATTCAGTGAATAATACTTGAATAGTTTTTTTTTCCATTTTTCTCTCTCTCTTTTTTTTTCTTTCTTCTCAAAGTTTTTGTTATAGAAGTTTTTAGAATCAAAGACACTGAAAGAGTAGTACTAGACATGGAATGAAGGCACCACCCTCAGTTATTTCTTGGCGTTACACATTGCAAATCAAAGAGAAAGAAACAAAGGTGGTTGTGTTTATTAAATAAATGTTCGGTGAATTGAAAAGCTTGGTAATGCTTCAACTTCAAGGAGCTTCCTGGTTTTTCTTATTTTGGAGGCAGTTTGGAGGCTTTGAAAGAAGAGGTAGTGACTAGTGAGGCCTTGTTAGTGTTATCACTAAGAGATATATGTATAACATCCATATGTTGCTTTTACACCAAGAGGAAGAGAGGGGATGAAAAGGAAGGTAATTTTTTTATTGTGGTTATAATGTTATATACATATATTTGAAGGAGGATGAGGAAGAGAGATTCAATGTCAGTGCAAATTACTCAAGCTGGTGTTGATATTGCATTCTATGATATTTCTGTCAGAGTTTTGCACAAGTGGGGGACAACCAAACAGCTCTACTCTACCATCTAGAGAAGTTTCACTGCAAAGAAGAAAGGCTTAAGATCTAAAATATATGCAAAAATATGAAGTTTAGTCCTCTACTGGGGTCTTTAGAAATAAGAAAGATTATTATGTATTGGTATTATTATAAAAGCAAAAAAAGTAGGAGGAGGCTTGGAGGATATGTATTATATTAGAAACTTCTTTTGCCGATTGCTTGTTGGGAGATATATTAACAAAAGCAAGGAATAGGAAGGATGAAGAGGAAAATATCTATTAATCTATGGTATTCATTTTATGCTTTCAAACCTATGTAATCTATATCAATGAAGTTTGTAGTTTAAAAACATTTGTTTGGTCTTGGTTCAAAGAGTTCTCAAGTGGCGGAGCCACATAGTGGCTTGGGAGGGCCGTGGTCCCTGCAAAAAAAAAAAAAAATTCCCATTAGACTATGAAGAAAAAATAAATGGGCCCCCCCAACATTAGACAACCGCCCCCCCCCACCCATTTCTCACCCATTCTCCTAGCCCTCAATCAAAAATTAGGAACACCCTCAAATTTAAAAAAAAAAAAAAAAAAAAAAATTGTAACAGAGCCAAGCCCACGACGAGCCCAATAGATTACAGAGGTAGCTCGCTCACGGCAACCCCACAGATTCTCAACCAAAAAAAAAAAAAAAAAAAAATCAATACAGAGAATTAGAAATGAAACCCATCACGTTGCTGGCAAAGAAATCAAACCCATCACATCGCTCGATCGCTGGCAGAGAAATCAAACCCCAATACTGTCTATACAAAACAAAAGCAAAACAAACCAGCAAACCAAACACAGAGGTGTTTATCAACAAAAAAAAAAAAAAAAAATCCCCAATACACAAACCAAAACCAAACCCTAGCAAACCAAACCCAGTAACCCACAATCCATCGGTCACGTCGTTGCAGCTCGCTCGTCGTCGTCGTCGTCGCTCGCCCCTCATTGCCAATCGCAGATCTTAGATCAAAGATCGCTCTGCCTCTGCTCCGGTGCTCGGTGCTCGGTGCTCCCTCCGGCCCTCCCTCAAGGTATTTCTCTCTTTTTCTCTCTGGCTCTCTCTCTTTATCTCACTGAAATGAAATTTTTGCAGATCGTAGATCGGTCATCGGAGATCGCAGATCGCTGCCTCTGCTCCGGTGCAGTGGTGCTTGTTGCTCCCTCCGGCAGACCAACCTTCCCTTAAGGTTTTTCTCTCTGACTCTCTCTCAGACTCTCAGTCTCTCTCTCTTTATCTCACTGAATGAAAATATGAAATGAAAGTTATGAACGACTCTCTCTCTTTATTCTTTAATAGCCTATTAATCTCAGTAAGTCTCTCTCTCTCTCTTTTGAACTGTGAGTCTCTTATTGGCTAGCTTTTGCTTTTTTCCTGTTTTTGTCTTTTTAAATTTGGCTTTATCTTATCCCTTTTTGTTGGTTAGTGTGTTGGTGTTGGTGAAATATTGATTGTCATTTAGTGTAACGTGTGTTGTGATTTGTGATTGGCATTGCGAAATTTTCTGATTGCAGCTGGCTATTGTGATTGGGGCGCATGTTGTGCTTGTCTGTTGTCTGTTGAGTGGGGTGGCTGGGTGGGGAGGGGGTAGATGGGCTCATGGGGCCGGGTAAACAATAATTAAAGCAATATAATGTGCAGCACATTACACTGCTTTAATTATTGTGCTGCACATGGAATGTATAATGTTCGGCTCTTTTAATGTAATATGTACAAGGGGCTAAACAATATAACAAATTAAAACAGTATAATTAAATTAAAGCAATATAGTTTATTGTTACGCTAAAAAACAATAATTAAAGCTATATAATTAAATTAACTAATACATTATAAAAGTCAAATTAATTAAATTATTTTTTTTTTGTTTGAGGGGTTATTATTAATTAAAGTTGTATTAAAAATGGGTTGACTGTTTAAATTATAGTGGAAATTTTGTTTTTTTCTTGAGTATGAATAACATTCATATAACTAAGTAAAAATTTCTAATTAAAATTTTATTTTTTAAAATTCTTTTCAGGTTAATTTTTGAGTCATATTCTTAAAACTAAAAGAATTATGAGCAAACGAAAAACAATTGATGCATTCTTTAAGAAAAAAGATGTTAGCAATTCAGAAATTAGGACACCTGTGGCTGTAGAAACAAATGTTAATACTTCAATGCCTGATGAACACCCCCTCCAAATGTCCAAAACTTCAATTTGAAGAGATAGATCGTGATCTAGGATCACGTAAACAAATATGTGAATTTCCTATCAACAAACAAGATGAAATCCGACGAGCTTATCTCATAGAAGGTCCATAGCAACCTAAAAATATAGACTATCCATACAATGATGATACTCATCATCGTCGATTTCAACCTTCGTGGTTTGATTCACATAAGGATTGGTTGGAATACTCACCTTCAATGGATGCGATATATTGTCTACCTTGCTACCTTTTTAGGAAGAAACCAATAGGTCGTCCCGGATCAAATGCATTCATTTCAACAGGTTTTAATAATTGGAAAAAGGTGAAAGATGGAATGAATTATCCTTTAATTCGTCATGTAGGGAAAGAACCAAACTCCCCACATAAAATTTCTGTGAAATGTTGCGAGGATTTAAAGAATTATTCACAACATATTGACAAGCTAATTGAGAAACAAACGTCAAAAGAATTAGAGAATAATCGGTTGCGGCTCAAAACCTCAATAGAGTGTGCTCGATGGCTAGCATTCCAAGCTTGTGCTTTTAGAGGTCATGATGAAAGCCTTGATTCAAAAAATAGAGGTAATTTATTGAATTGATAAAATTCACATCAACTTTCAATGACAAAGTAGCTAGTGTTTTCTTGGAAAATGCTGCAGGAAATGCCAAATATACATCACCCACAATTCAAAAGGAGATTTTGCATATTCTTGCTAGTAATGTGCGAAATGCTATTTGTGAAGAAATTGGGGATGCAAAATTTTGCATTCTTGTTGATGAAGCCCGGGATGAGTCGAAGAGAGAGCAAATGGCCATCATTTTGAGGTTTGTTGATAAAGAAGGTTTCATTAAAGAGCGTTTCTTTCATGTTGTGCATGTTAGAGACACTACTGCATTGACTTTAAAGAATGAGATATGTGCTGTCCTTTCTCATTACAACCTCCACATTGAAAATATTCGAGGTCAAGGATATGATGGGGCTAGTAACATGCGTGGTGAATGGAATGGATTACAAGCTCTTTTTCTTAAAAATTGCCCATATGCTTATTATGTACATTGTATGGCTCATAGGTTGCAATTAGCTCTAGTTACAGCATCTAGAGAAGTAAAAGATGTTCATCAATTCTTTGATCATTTGGTTAATATTATCAATATTGTTGTTGGTTTTAGTAAGCGTAATGATGAATTGCAACATGCTCAAGCAGAACAAGTTGAGAATATGATTGCTTTTAATGAAATTGAGACTGGAAGAGGTGCAAACCAGATTGGTACTTTGCAACGAGCTGGAGATACTAGGTGGGGATCTCATTTTCAATCTATTTGTAGTTTGATTAAAATGTTTGATGCTACTTGCAAAGTTATCAACACTATCTCTGAGGAAGGGGCTAACTATAAACAACGCGGTGATGCCGAGGGAGCTTATCAGGTATTAACATCATTTGAATTTATTTTAATCTTGCATTTGATGAAAGAGATAATGGGAATTACTAATGTTCTTTGTCAAGCTTTGCAACAACATTCTCAAGACCTTTTAAATGCCATGCATTTAGTTTCAACTACAAAATCACTTATTCAAAAGTTGAGAGATGATGGATGGGAGCCTTTACTTGCTAGTGTTATATCATTTTGTAAGCAACATGAAATTGATATTCCTGATATGAATGCTCGTTACACTAAAGGTCGAGGTAGATATCATCGTCAAGATGACGATTTAACAATGGAACATCATTTTAGAATTGGCATATTTACAGTTGCAATAAACTTTCAATTGCAAGAATTGAAAAGTAGATTTTGTGAGCTAACAATGGAACTTGTCATTCTTAGTTCAGCTGTAAATCCCAAGGATGCTTTTAGATTATTCAAAATTGTTCATATATGCAATTTGGTTAAAAAATATTATCCTCAAGATTTCACTAAACATGAACAAGAACTTTTGGAGTCTCAATTGCAACATTATGAGCTTGATGTGATAAAACATCCAGATTTTCAGAATATGAGTACAATTTCCGAGCTATGTAGGGGATTAAAAATTTCAGGAAAGTCTAAAATCTATTTTTTGATTGATAGACTTATTCGTCTTGTGTTGACCCTTCCAATTTCTACAGCAACTACAGAACAAGCTTTCTCAGCTATGAAGTTGTTAAAAACAAGACTTCACAATAGAATGGAGGATGAGCTTTTGGCAGATAATATGATAGTTTATATAGAGAAGGAAATTGCAGGGAATTTCACTATAGAGATGATAATGGATGAATTTTATTCCATGAAAAATCGTCGTCAGACATGATTTGATCCGGTTGATGACCCGACCTGACCCGAATAATGGGAGATTTACTGAGGCTTAGTCCATGGAGCGGAGGCTTGGGCCGACAAAAAATTTTTGGCCCGTTTTGTAGCCCATTGTGAATCCTGTGCGCAAGATATAAAAGCCGTTTTTTTTTGTGATTAGGGTTTTGTCTTGTTGTTGTTTTTGAGAAAGAAAAACATTGTAGCCGCACATTGTAATTTTCTTTGATAATAGTGAAATCCCTGCAACTCTGTGGACATAGGCAAATTGCCGAACCACGTAAATACTGTCTTGTGCGTGTAATTGTTTTTCTTTTGGCGTTTTGTTTTCTCTATTTTTTTGTTTCTCACAGGTTTGGAATTTCGGTTGAATTCCCAACATGTTCAAGTATATAATGATATATGAAAGTTGATAATTTTGTATCCAATAGACTTAAGAATTATATTTAGTATATCTCTGTTACAACCCGGCCCCCCCAAGTATTTATTCCTGGCTACGCCCCTATTCTCAACCACTGGTCAATCCTAAAAATCAGTTCCATATCACAAATTGTCTTAAAACTGCACTGAAAAACCTAGAGTAATTCATCATACGATGCTGAAATAACGGAGAGTTGAAGTGTTTAAAGGGAAGATCTTTACTACTGAGTTTTGTGGTGAGATTGTATTTACTTTTTGAGATTTATTTGTTATTTCTCCAATTTATTGTGAACTAAAATTTGGTATAAACTTAAGAGGTGTAATCTGTATTTTCATAATGGATTTTTTTGAAGTTCACACAAATTTACTGTAGTTTATGTGTGTGTTTTTTTTAATAATATATGCGTACACGCGAAGGACTATGAAATAAGTCAGGATAATTATGTTTTTCAACTAACCTGACCTTATGTTCCACGTCCTAATTTCAGCCTACAAATACAAACCACCCACAGCTTTTACTTAGGCACTAATTTTCTTTACCTTGACCTTTTAGGGTAGGACAATTAGTCCTCATGAGTCATGACACAGACCTCCATTTAAATTGAGTGGTGTATTAATAGATACGTATGTGACACTTATGCTTGAGTTCCATTTACTTTCCAAATCAAATATTAAGTTTCCTTATGCCAAAAGGAAACCTTTTATTTCTCGTATGTCTCCTGCACTTCATTTCAACAAAGACTTCCATTAATTAACTTTTAATATGGTATTGAAAAGTGTTACGTTTACAACATTTTCACAACAAATTATAGGTAGTAAGTTGTTATTGGTTCTAATTTGAATTTATAACTTAAATTACTTTTTTGTCCACCCGTAACCACCCATAACAACCTGATATTTAGGATATATTATGAAATTATTGCAAACATAGCATTTTTCTTAAATTTTTCCCATTTAATCAAAATGACATGAGTATATGACCAAATAAACATGGCACGTATATTTTTTTTTCCTTTTTCCTTTTATATACATAGATAAGATCAGATTTGAATTTATGACTAATACACCAATTGATATATTTTCATCTCCTTAAGGCATGCTGGTTTCTTAATTGTATGAGTCACTTTTTTCTGCTATTTTTTTAAAATTTATTTGAAGGAAACTATTCTAGTTCCAATAATTTTTTTTTTTTTCTAATTTCTTTATGTTTTTCTCCCTATATACGTGCTATACATATCTTTCAAACATATTAACCCAGGCAGGTATATATGTGTCTTCTTCTTTTTTCTCAAAATGTATTCAACAATTGAGGTCATTCCTTGACCCAGCCCAATGTTACTTGTGACAGCATATTATCCTTCATTGGTTCCTTGCTTCTAGTAATAGCCACTACTATTCCTTCTTTCCCCATTAAAGAATCCATTGAAATGGGTATGTGCCGTACCACCTATAGAGAAGCCCGTAATTAAAAACTACCATTATGAGATTGGCCCAGCCAAACTACTTAGAGTTTGTTTGTTTGTTTTTGTTTTTTTTTTTTTTTTTTTTTTTTTTTTTTTTTTTTTTTTTTTTAATATTAAGTATTTTAACACACACATAGAGATGAAATCGAAAAGGTTTTAAAGAAACTGACAGGGGTGTATATTTAAAAGGGCTTAATTCTTGAATATATAACACAGGCTTTAAACATCTTTAAATCACACTCATTTTCTAATGTGGAATTTACCTACAATTTTTTCTTTTGAGTATACTAAAAAAGTGTTTGGTTGTGTTGTTTAAACAACACAATACGTATTTCCACAACACTTAAAATAACGTTACTAAAAAAACATTACCAAACGGATTTAACAGTTGGTTTTCAGACCCGGACCGTTCAAAGAACCATTAAAGGGAGAGGTTCAAGGTTTTAAAGGTTCAATCAAGGTTTGACCGAGGTCAAAGTGTAATGACGTCATAATTAATTTAATAATTAAATAAAATAAATATAAAAATATTAAATTTGTAAATATTAGCAAATTTGACTAAAATATTTTAAAAAATTGAAACAAACTTTCAAATAAAAGATTATTACTTATTCTTATTATACCTAACTGATATAAATTAATGAATTACCTATAATGTTAAAAAAAAATCCAAATAAGAGTAGAGATGATGAGATTTACTAGTACAATGGGAGTAATTTACGTTCATAAAAAAAACCATGGGGTATTTTTTTTTTTTTTTTTTTTTTTTTTTGATGAACAAAACCATGGGGTATTTGACTATTTGCATTTTTCAAAACTCATTTTCAATTTTAATCTCATTATTGTATTCTGACTCCCACTTACCCACCCACCCACGTCATTTCAGATTTATCTCTTCACATTATTACTCTCCTTTTGTGATGCTTTACTTCCATTACACAATTTCCCACCACCAGCTCTTACTCCCATCTCCATCTTCCTCCTCACGTCTGCGACTCATCTCATCTTCTTCCTTTTTTTTTTTTTTTTTTTTTAATCTCACCATACAATCGGTGCTTCTTTATATTTTTTGCTTCATTTTCGGATCTTCTTCCTCATTTTCTCTTTTTATTATTTTTTTTCTAACTTCAGATCCATGTCCGAATTTCAGATCAGAAAGCAAATTTCTTCACATACATACGGTTGAACCGGCTTACGGTTTGAACGGTTTTTTAAGTTAAACCTCGGTTCAAGCGGTTCTCTCATATTGTTTACATGTCCGGTTCTTGTATATAAAAAACCGTTTTCATGAACGGTTCACAGTTAACCCGGTCGAACCATACGGTCCGGTCCGGGTTTAAAAACCATATAACACACTTAATTAGCAATATATATGATTATATTCTTTTCCTGTTTTTTTCGTGGAAAGGACCGTCAGCAATATTTGATTTTCAAGGAAATCGGACACTTGCATCATTGAAGTTTCTGAGTGCTTGTTTACGCAAATACCATTATTTACTCCCTTGTTATAATCTAGATGTTTTTTGTTTTCTTTTTTGACTCATTGCATATTTTGCACGCCTTCTAACTCCTAAGCTATAAAAGGAACGTTGGTTCACCAAAGCTACCATTTTTTTTTCTTCTCATTTCCTAGTATTGCAACCATGGTTTCTCCGTCTCACAATTCCATGCTTTTCTTTCTTTTCTTTACTGCAAATCTTTGGCTATGCTTTGTTCCTTCCACGGCGGAGCTTAAGCGTTTTGAACACCCCGTGAAAGCTGATGGGTCTCTAAGCTTTTTGGTCGTTGGAGATTGGGGAAGAAAAGGACTCTACAACCAATCCCTTGTTGCTACTCAGGTCATTTATACAATATATATATATTCTCCTCTTCTTTTTTAGAGTTCTTACATCAATTATTACTTTGATTTATCTGCTTAAAAATTCTCTAATTAATATATTTAAACTCCCAAAAACCAAGCTTATCTTCATGTCAACATGCATGTGTATGTGTATTTACATATGCACTTTTTTTTCTTAAATCCTTTTGAAACTTTGATAATCAATATGTACATGTAGTGCTGTAAAAGCCAAATTGGACTAGATTAATTAATATACAAGTAGTTCCCTGTCTAGTTGGATAAAGCTCACATGCCGACATATTTGATGTCTTTGTTTGCTAATAACAAAACAAAATAATGTGATTAGATACACGTAGCTCTATATCTATTGCATTGTTTGCTCTCTATTGTACAACACGAGAATTAGAATTCAAATCCTCCTCTCCTCCTCAATGCTATAAGTATTGAATAAAATAAACACAAAATGTAATAGGATGTTTTCTATTAAGAGATTAAAAGAATTCATGCATTATCCATGACCGCAACCTTATTAAAATATTCAAGTTTTTTTGCAGAATACGTAAGCTATTAACTAAGAGTAGGTTTTATACGTAGGGTAATTAGTAATAATATCTGTTAGTACTTAATATTAATAAACTAGTGGGTTCTAGTTATCTCAACTGATAAAGTGTTTGATGGTTGAATAAAAAATCTGAGGCTTAATCCCCGCCTACACCAAAAACCACGCGATTGGTGTTTTGGTCTGATAATAAAAAACTATTATCGGAAACGGATGTTATAGGTTGAAACTCTCTAAAAAAAATATTAATTTGAGTAAACAAGCTTTACATCTATCTTTACTATCTATAAGAAGATTTCTCTTTTTGGACTGAACTTTTATGTGGTTCAAAAATACTCGTAAACCTTAGTTTAACAGGGGAAAAAACTTGAGGACAATCCGATAAAAATATATCTCCATCTCCACTTAAAATACCTACAAAATAGAACACTCTCCTAGTAAGCCATACCTTCAAAACAAATTTATCAAAAAATAAATAAATAAATAAAGGAAAATTATTACACTAAACAAAAACAAAAACAAAAAAAAACAAAAAAAAAAAAGTATCATTACACGCACAAATTGCGTGTAAAGAGGCTAGTTATCATATACTAATGAAGATGCTTCCCTTAGCATTGATCAGCTAATGCCGTGAAATAACTATACTCCCAAAGGATATTCGATATAATATATGGATATTTCTTTTTCTTTTCTTTTTTTTCCTTCCTTTTGATCATGATTCTTGTGGAGAAGTAAACCCCACGTCATTAAACCATGATAGACTACGATGTTTCAGAGGTCAATTTCCTTGCACAATCCAAATTGATCCTTGGAAAATACACTACAAATCCTCGTCACCCACTAACGAATATTTTTTTGGTATCTATGCTAATTTCACATCAATCCTTCTCTTCACACTTTTAATCTGCGCATAAAATAAAAGATAAAACTTCTTAACAATGGTTCTTTCTAGAGAACAGAGAAATAGATTATGATTTTTAGGAATCAATTTCTCCTTTTCTAAAAGTAAACAATTTTTTTTTGGTAAATTTAGGCAGAATTATGCTTGTATTGCTAACACTTTCTTCGTTTTTCTTTTCTTTTTTCTTTTTTTCTTTTTTGAGAATCAGGAGTCACTTTCATCTGAAACAAATAATTGATGGATCCATCAAATAAAAATAAAAATAATAATAATTTATGGATACAACAAGTTAAATAAGTATTCAATAAAGACCTTTTTGCAAATTCCTTTCCCTTTGGTAATAGTCAAAGTGGTAACATGAATATTACAGATTTTATTGTGGTGAAATTTTCAAATTGATATGTCAATTTTAAAACATAACATAAAAAATAATTAAAAAATTATTTATTATATTGTTGATGTGTCATTAATCATATTTATTATTATAACAATATTTAAATATTTTATAGTAAAATTAGTAGTAATTTTTGCATTTCCACCAAGTACTGGCTGATCATACAATGGTAAAACATCTTAATATCATTCTGCCAGTGCATGTCAGCATATGCATTGATTTCCCTTGATTGCAATATTTTGTGGAAACTTCAGAGGAGGAGTTTGGACAATTTTGCTTTCACATTTGGTATGCACATGCATCCTCCAATGACTAAGCAACTACATGTGAAGATTATCACCCAAAAAAAAAAAAAAGGAACTGCATGTAGACCGATCATTCTGATCTTTTTTCTTCTTTAGACAAAATTTTTCTAGGCTTTATCCCAATCATTTTTTCATTGTATCAAGATTTTTTTTGGGGTTGAAAAAAAAATATATTTATGTGACTTTGTTTTGCATGGTTTGAAAGTCATCAAAACAATAGGCTTTAATAATGCCCATTGTGGATCTTCAAATTACTTCCTTGTTTTCTTTTCTAAGTGAAAAGAAAAAAAAAAAAATTTACTAAACCCAAAGAAAATTACAAACAGTTTTCAAACAGAGCTTTAAAAAAAACTAGTGGGATAAACATTTAAAGCCCACAGACATAACACGTGCTATTTGCTTTGAGCATTCTTTAAACCCAGTAGAAAGTCCTTTTATGTCATCAACTATATTTTGTACCGGTGCTCACCAAAACCAAAAAAATATATATATATATATATATTCACACGTGCTTCTCAAGGCATCTATAAACATTTTTCACACGCAATAATAAAGTATATCCCTTTGTGCTGTTTAATAATAAAGTATATCCCTTTGTGCTGTTTATTTTTAGGACTCATATGGCTGAATTGAACCCACGTCATTTATGATAACAAATGTCCTATTATATCGTTTACCAAAAAAAAATGTCGACCTCTTATATTCCAAGTTTCCAACTACCATGTTGAAATGAAAAAGTGGAAAGTGGAAACACAACCCTCATTATTAGTCTCTAAAAAATATTTTAATTTTTTTTTAATTTTTTTTTTTCGGCCAAAAGAGTTTTAGCTGCACATTAATAATATTCTTAGAGATGTAGCTTTCAAAAGGATCAAAAATAGCTAGTTGTAAACCCTAACAATCTGGTCTCTAAATTATTAATTTTGGAACTAATATAAAAAGAAGGGTCCAGTTAATGTATGCTCTTAATCATTTATTTTAAGAAACATTTTATGAGGAATTGAAAAAATTGTCAAAAAAGTTAATTACTTTTTTATTTTCTTATTAAAAAATTTCTAAAATAGTTTACTAATATATACCCTAAGGGCATACGATACTACAACTCTAAAAAGAAAATGGCACCTGTTATTAAGTGATAAAAAGTAAAAACAGTGAAGTTGAGGAAACAAATTGTGGAAAATTGTACTTGAAATTCTAAAGTTGCCTGTGGCCTAAAAAATTTTAATTACGCACTAAACTTTTCCACACAAAACATTATGAAAAATGCATGGTTTACTGAACTTTGTAGTTTGTACAGCTTCTTAATTTTATCTTTTTATATAAGCAATTAAATTTTTTTTTTTTTCCAATTCCTAAATTTGTAGATGGGAGTAGTTGGGGAGAAACTAGACATAGACTTTGTGATATCGACTGGGGATAATTTCTACGAAGATGGATTGACAGGGGTGTCTGATCCAGCATTCAATGAGTCCTTTATCAATATCTACACTTCCTCAAGCTTGCAGAAACAATGGTATAATGGTAAGGTTCGCCTAGCTAGGATTTACAGTTAATTGTTCTTGCAACTGGTTCCTTTGAATCTTAACTTTTTCTTTAAAATACTTTAATGAAGCATAAAATAAAATAAAAATTCTGATAATAAAATTTGTGAATAGATTTGAGTTTTAATAATACAAAGATTTAAAATGATTAGGTATACAATGTCATTTCAAATCCATGATATCACAATTTTTTTTTTAACAAAGTCTCCAAAACTACCCAAAGTCAGTAAATTTATATGTAGCTATTTATACTAGCAATTATTCTTTAAATCCCTTCATTTCAAATCCTCAAATCCATATGCAACAAATGGTAACTTTTATTTTGTATGAATATTGATATTTGATACATAGCTAGTGCTATAAGCCAGGGTAGAATTAATGTATTCCTAAGTTTTATTCATATTAAATTTGCAACAGTTTTGGGGAACCACGACTACAGGGGCGATGTAGAGGCACAATTGAGTCCCATCCTCACGAAGATGGACCACAGATGGCTTTGCTTGAGATCTTTCATTGTGAATGCAGGTATTGAATTTTTTGCTTATTAATTAGAATGAAAAAAAAATCATCTATTTGTGATATTAATTTCTTGGAGAGATCCAGTCATAAAACTAGAGATGGATAAGAATACAATCATACATGATCTTACATTCTCGTTGTTTGGATGTGTTTATTCTGAAATGTGATTTGTATGGTGAAATATATGTTAGTACTACTTTTGCACAGATACATATATAATGTAAGAACGAAAAATATAATGGTTAAATACCGCCTACATTTTCTAACCTTTTCTTAAATAATAATAATAATAATAAACCACTTGGATCATCTTTTTTTTTTTTTTTTTGGGCTGAATATTAGGATCAATAATTATTGTTATTTTTTGGATTTATACAACATCATATATATACATGTTACAAACACTTACTTAAAAATAAAACAATTTTTTGGATTTCCATTTGACAGGATTTGTGGAATTTTTCTTTGTGGAAACAACTCCATTCGTGAATGAATACTTTACTGACCCAAAGGAGAGCACCTATGATTGGAAAGGTATTTTGCCACTCCAGGAATATCTTTCAAACCTCTTGGAGGTAACCTAAGATTCTTCTCTCATTGGTTTTTTTTTTTTTTTTTTTTGGAGGAAAAGGAGAAGGGTGAGGAATAGATAAAGCCTTACATATCACTTATAAAGCCAGCATCCACGTGCACACATATATTTTCGTTGATAATTTCATAGCCAAATATACATGTGCACACATATATATGATGTAAATTAGTAAATATTCCGAAGATCCCATACTCTCTCATCTCTAATAATCAATATTATCTTACAAATGGTATATATTGGAAATGCAAAACCTTTTTTTAATTTGTTAATGTGAGTGTCCAGAACTCTTCGAGCACTTGTTTATTCTTCATGTGTGTGTGTGTAATCCTTACATTTTACACACACTATAGTGATTATTTGGAAGAATCTTAGGAGCCTCCCCAAGATATTGGGTAGAGCTTTGAACCAAAGACCTCAACCATGACTTGAACCTCCTTATGTATTGGCATACGAAGTAAGGTAATCAATAGTTCGATTTTGGTTTTGCAATAGGATGTGGATTCAGCATTGAGGGATTCCACGGCAAAATGGAAGATTGTGGTCGGTCACCATACAATCAAAAGTGCTGGGCAGCATGGTATCACTATAGAGCTTGAAGAGCAGCTTCTCCCAATCCTTCAGGTAATAGACTAATATTAATAGTAAATATATTCTAATTAGTTAAGTTTCCAATAAAATCGTACAATTTTTTGGTAAAAGATTATTGTAATTGAAGTAACAATTTCCTAAATCCATTGTATTTTCAGGCAAATAATATTGATTTGTACGTAAATGGGCATGACCACTGCTTGGAACACATTAGTAGCACTAACAGGTTAGTATTATTATTATGTGTGAAAATAATTCATAGAATTTAGTTTTACTTTTAACAGCTAATTAATAACATTGTTCTTGTGGCAGCCAAATTCAATTTCTAACAAGTGGAGGTGGCTCTAAGGCATGGAGGGGTGATATTAGGGAGTGGAACCCCGAGGAATTGAAGCTATATTATGATGGACAAGGTTTTATGTCAATGCAAATTACTCAAACCCATGTGGATATTGTGTTCTATGATGTTTTTGGCAATGTTTTACACAAATGGGGCATCTCCAAAGGCCTTGACGCTGCCGAATTATAAAGAGAAATATATGCTAGCAGTACCATGGACAAAAATCTCCACTTGTCCAAGAGAGAGATCGAGGGTAAAAAGAGGCAGCATAAATATACACGTTCACTAGGTTAAGTTTGTTAACTACCAAAAAATGATTTTTTTTTTTTCTTCCATTTTACTCAATTACTAGCTGTATCAAAGTTAAAACAATACATACACTTCATTAATGTGGAAGTAAGAGTATCAAGTAAAGAACATGACATTTGTAATATTATGATTTATTATAAGGTAAATTAAATTGGAGACTCAATGGGGTAGATTAAGTGGTTGATGTTTGAATCAAAGAAACTGAAATAGTAGTACTAGACATGGAATGAAGGCACCACCCTCAGCTTTGTCTTGGCGTTACACATTGCAAATCAAAGAGACAGAAACAAGGGTGGTTGTGTTTATTAAATAAATGTTAGGTGAATTGAAGAGGTGGGTAATGCTTCAAGCCTTCAACTTCAAGGGGCTTCTGGCATAGAAAGTGTTGATATAGCTATAGCTCGAATGAACCTATGCTGACGCTTCAAAGACCTATAGCGGCGCTTTTAAAGTACCGGGGTAGACTTTTTTTACAGTGCTGGTTTTGCATATTTTGGGAGCGGTTTGGAGGCTTTGAAAGAAGAGGTAGTGACTAGTGACTAGTGACTAGTGAGGCCTTGTTAGTGTTATCACTGAGATTCAATTCATGGTTTTGTGGTTATATACATATATATGGAGGATGAGGAAGAGAGATTCAATTCATGGTTTTGTGCAATTTTGGATAGTTCCAGTAGAGAAATTTTCTCTTCTTTTTTATATAAATGAGGTCCTCTGAACTGCATGCATGTGATGTGTCCATTTCATTCACTGTAGCCATGCGTCTTTGCCTCCCATGATTAGAATGGATATCACAGGATCGGATTTGTTTTTTTTTTTTTGGTCGGTAGGAGCAATAGCTTAAGGTGCTACTTGTTTGTCTTTTAGTTTAAGATATCAGTTTATTTTTACAATCAAATTTATGTATAGCTTTTAAAGCTCACCTTTTTTAAATACAGCTACATTTTTACATAATTTATTTTTAAAAATAAATTAATTAATAAATTATCAAAAATAAACTCCTTCACACACTATATGATTTTTCAGACAATTGAATTATTACAATATCCTCCTTTTTTATCTACAAGAAAGTCCATGGACCTATAGAATATAAATCAGGCTACACTCTCTCTCTTCTTTTAATCTCTTTTAATCAAACTTGTTGGACAGTAAGAAAACCACGCAAAAGCATACTGGCAGTAAAATTAGCAATGGTATAGTAACTGGCATGGGGAGTAATAATACGGTCGTAACAAAGTGGTTTGAAGAGAAACCTTATCCGTAACAATACCGCTTTTGTGTCAACGTGGCAACTAGCATGCCCATGCAAACCTCACCACATCCCCAAGGGGAGAAACTTTTAGAGACGAGAAGTACCACTTTGACCTTCATAACACATTAAACCCATTCAATCTCAATGTATTCTTTGCAACATATACAAAACAGAGCACTACATGTAATATACCAAAGGCAGCATTATTGTTGAGGTTCCAAACAATGAAATGGATCTACATCCATTAAATGGTATAATTGTTCAACATGTTACATGGATTATCTACACTTTCAAGTAATTCCTTCAGTTAATAAACACAGTTATAGTTTCATGATTTGCGGCCCATATTCCACAGTCTACATAAATGCTGCTGGTGCAGATGTGCTAACTAGAAAGTGCACCAAAATTGCCAAATAGATTTCGCAGCAGATCAAAATCCGTAAGAGAAAGATGACACAGAAGGCAATGAGTTAGAGAAAATTAAATTCCCAGAATCATGCATTTCAAGTGGTAACAATGAAAGAATATATGAGTTCCTTCTCAGGCCCCATTAAATTGAACTCCAAATATAGATTGGTGGGTTCTCCAAAATGGTAAGCTTCTAACTAGTTCTTCATGTAACTTTGATGCATAATCTCTCCATAGAGAGACTGAAGAGGTAAAATTTGCCCAATCAAGGAAATGCTGTCTGCTCTCACACGTCATGCAGTTTAAGACTGTCTCTGCCAGTTGATTATCCTTTGAAAATACAGGATTCAATCTATTAATTTTTTCCATTTGCGATTGAGACAATTCCACCACCTTGCCAGTGTCTATTTGAAATTTGGAAGTCTGCAAAGTAGAGGCTTTCCAACAGTAATACTGCACAACCTACAATGAGCTAATTAGGGTTATCAACAGAAAAACCTGTATAGAAACCAAATATTATTGAGGCAATTGCAAGACTCAGGGGGGCTATTGAACCATCTGCAAGAAATGGAAACAAATGGCCTTAAAATATTTTCATTTCTAGCCATTTAACTTCAACGAGTCACAACTAATGACACTTGAATGGTTCTTGAGGCCTCAGCTACCTCGAATTAGCCATAAACAAGGCCCAGCTACCTCAAATTAGCCATAGAATATTAGTTTTTTCTTGTTGAATCCCTATGTTTTCCTGTTTTCTTTGTCGCTATGGGAGGTTCGATTTTTTTCTTCATTGAATAAAAAACTTGAGTTTCCAATAGAGAAAGGTGGTACATTTTTTTTTTTTTTTTTTTTTTTTTGCATAGGTATGATAAAAATATCATTAAAAAAAGACTACTTCATGGAAAAAGAACATGAGGTAGCCAAGAAAATACAGAAAAGACTCAAAGCTATGTACAAGAAGAAAGGGAATCTAAAAACATCGGGAGGGAGTCACTAGATGTGAGTCCCCAAGCCCAAGAAAAATCAAACATAGTCCCTATAAATGACTCAAGAAGCTGCTACCCCGAGCTCTCCATATCCTCAAACGTGCTCCTGTAGCTCTCCCTCAAGATACACCACATCAAACACAATGGTGTCAAATTCCAAATTTCGGAAGAATGCTTCCTCAAACAATTTCTCCATCCTAGTAAAAGATTCTTCACTCTCTCAGGAACCACCCAAGCAACCCCAAAAGATTTAAAAACAAAACTCCACAACCAATGGTACATTTTACATGCTACATATTTATGAGGGAGGTCGGGACTCCTTATATTCGGTGCTCATGGGCAAGGAGAGTGTGAAGCATCTGTTGTTTAATGTGGAGGAGCTAATGTCTAAACGATCTCCTGGACAGTTTGTGAGAACATATAGGGAGGGGGAAAGGGTTTTTATTTTCCAGTTGGGTTCCAATGCACATGCTCTTTTTTCAACTTCACTTTTTTCTAGGCAAAGCTTTTTCAAACAACCCCCATTTTCAAAAAGTTGAAAACTAAGTTGCACCAAAAAGGCACTTAAAGTAACCAAAAAAATCAATTTCTAAGCATAAATATTCCTAAATAGATCCTAGTTAATACCCTATCATATAAGGACTTAGTTTTGACTAAAACACTCAACTACTAAAAAACAATAAAATAAAACCCTATCCTAAAATATTCTAAAAATTACGAATAAAATAAGAAAATTCCTCCAATAACCATATATGACATCCTACGTTGCTTGAACAATACCCATTGGACCCCGAAGCTCAAGGAATTGGTTTCGCAAAAGTTGCAGAGAGAGGATCATGTAAAACTCATGGGACACTTTTATGGTGTTTGAACTTAAGATACAATCATATCCATCTGTTGTCTCCGTAATAGCAACAGAAAATGTAAAATTTTTAGGTTAGAGTACCTGAAGAGCGTGCAAAATGTTGACAAATTCCTGATCAAACAACTCATTTCCCCTTGCTAATCGTAGTGGCTTCATCAGTAAACCTGAGAAATCTAAATCGCAACTTGTATCTTGATCATAATAAACATCAAATCCAAGAACATGCAGTCTTGCCCAGCATATATCAAAACCCAACTGTTGATAGGAAGATTGGCCAGGTGAAAACCAGTACATATTACTGGATGCTGGCAAAGGTAGACATGGACCAGGCTCATTATAGTGTGAAAGACTTTGTGAGAGAAGAGAAACAAGTTTAGCATCCTCATCATGGGAAGCATCACGGCTGAACCATAATGTAAGCGTAAGTCTTTCCCCATCAGTTATCTGTCAAAAGATAAATTAGCATCAGACAACAATGAGATTCAGAATTTAGCAATCAGGACTACATCTCATTCGATGACACAGAATAAACACTAACTGTTTTCATTTTATATATGCATAAAAGCATACTGTCTAAGCAATGATCAACATACATGTGCTTACTTAGAACATAAAGGAATTTTCTGTAGGGCCCAAGTTGTTTATGATACTCATGCTCAACTCGAAAAAAATTGGTTTGTGTTTGTTCATTTATCAAACAATTCAAGCTCGAGCCAAACTCAACATAATAATGTGTTTGTGAACAAGGTCATGAGTATGGGGCTCAATTTGAGTATATATAATATTATATTTTCCCATGTATACAAATATAAAATATACTTGCATAGATTTTAGATTGAATTTTGCAAATTTGTAAATTAGTTCATAAGATATCAAATTATTACTTGTAATTTACTGATTAATATAAATAGTCCATTTCCTGGTAAAAAGTTATGTATGATTTTTTTACAAAACAATGTCAGTGAATCTAAATTTTATAAGATTATAAAAGAAAATTATTAATAATATAATCTCAACTATAGTTAAGTAATTTTATTAGTATAGATTTGTGAACAAGTAAAAACTTTAGTCCAAAATTATGCATTTATCACCAAATCCCAATTTGTGAGGTGACCAAACCCCTGATATTAATCAAACAAAAAAAGATTTATTTTGCAATTGACATGACATAAGGCATGGGACCTAATTCTAATAATAGTAATAGGAGTAGCAAATGAGAAGTCTATAATTTTTCCCTTGGTAGCCAAGGAAGTGGCACCAAGAACTCATGATGAGCCATTAGAAGTAGTTTATGTAACCCCGAGGGGTTGGATAAATGGTTCTTAAGACCTCATGATATCCATGAGATCCTAGGTTCAAAACCTCTTGCCAACATCTTGGGACCACCCCCGAGAGATTCCACCCTATAATAATCCAATGTATGTGGAATGGGGAAACTGCATGTACCTGAAGGAATAGTCAAATACTTGAAGAGGTTTGGATACCCTCGTTTGTCCAAAAAAATTAAAAGTATTTTATGTACTTAAAGAGTTTTTTGACATCTTTCCCAAAGAATTTGCACACCAGCTGACACCTGTGTGACATCCAACATGCTATGGACTTTATTGCAGAAGCAACTCTCCCAAACCTGCCTCACTAAAGTATGAGCTCCAATGAACATTCTAAGCTAAAAAGGCAAGTAGAAGAACAGCATGTGTGGGTCTCACATGTTGTGAAAGAGAGGCCTCATGAGACTGTCTCATGAGATAACCCCCTCCTAGGACAAGGCTTGTAACGGGCATGTAAGAAGGAAAGGTAGTTTTTCTCCATTGTTGGATGAGGCTGCACATTATGCTCACCAAAATATCGGTAATCAGCATTAGTTAAATTAATCTAAACATGAGATATGTTATAATTATGGTTAATTGATTAAACTCACCATTTCTTAATAGCTTAAGCTTTTAGGACAATCAGTAATTTAACAAGATAAATAGTTGCAACTTTTGCAGAGCACCAATACAGTAGATCTACCAAGTGTATACATTATCTTTTATTACTGTTTATTTTATTTATGTTTTTCCTATCTCTCCTTAGATATCAAATAATAGTGGAACTATGTTTTCAAAAAACAAATCATAATGGACTAGTATACCAAATCTTAAGGGGGAAGGGGGGGAGGAAAAAACCCCTTGACTTAGAAACCAAATTTCAATTACAAAACTACAATGAAAGCAACATTTCACCCCGCAAAAGAGAGGAAATTGAGAGTACCTCATCAACAGAATGAATGTTTCTGCTGTCAGCTGTGTAGATCGCAACATCCTGATGAAAGACAAAATAAAATTAGTGAACACTGATCGCAACATCCAAATGGTTCATTGCTTAATGTAAGAACTGAATAAAGATAGGATAAAAGGCTAGACTTACCCCAGCCAAGGGCTCAATAGTTGTTGGTTCCCCATCCTTGAAGTGAAAAAATCCACCTTTAAAATCCCTCCCATAACTGTTCAAATAGCACACTGCCTTTCACCAACACAAAGGAGAACCAAATAACATATCAACAAAGAATAGATATAGCTAGAGGAGAACTAAATTAAAAAAAATGCCATTTCATTTATTTTTATATTTTTTGATGAGTGACTAATAAGAAAGGATTCACTAAGTATATTATGTTGAAAAATGTTTCTGGAAATGACTCATTTTTTGGAAAATTATCCAAAAAAAACGTTTGTGGAGGTTTGTTGAGTATATGAGTGTGGCATTCTGGAAAACGTTTTCCACTCTTAGGGAAAACATTTTCGTTTCTATTAAGTTTGTTTTCCATTGACCATAAAAAAATAAACACGTTTTCGCGTTTCTGTCACACATAACACCAGAAAATGTAGAAAACATTTTCCGCCGAAACAAACAACAGACCCATTTCAATATGACAATATAGGAAACGGTTGAGTACTAGGTAACATAAACATACCGTAAAGTCACGTTGTTTGAGATAAGGTCTGTTATCATCACTATGCCATCCAATGCTTGCTCCTCTGGTCCAGCTGATTTTCCATAACAACGTTAAAAATAAAAACGATCAGATTTTAATAATTGAGAATATGGGTTTTTTTTCATAATAAATCATTGGCCTGGTGGAGAGTCATGAAAAGCTATGAACCTCTGACACGGACACGGACACGGACACGGCATTTCAAATAAAACAAAGACAAGACACGTTAATTTGAGACTGAGAAAAGTGAGTGATGGGTGGTGTTATCTAACCTGATTAAGCCGGTGAACTCGATGAAGAGGTCAAATTGGCAATCAAAGAAGTCCTCGACCTTGTCCTTCAAGGTCTCTCTGATGGGTACGAAAGGAAGGAGAAGATGAGGAGAGTTGGTGGCGATGAGATGAGAAAGAGTGGTGGAGAATACGTTTGGTCTGTACCCAACGGTGCTGTTGCTCTTGTGTATGAATTCAAGTTCCTTGCATTGATCATCGCTCAAGAAATTGTGGAGAATCAAACGCGGATGCTGCTTCTGCTTCTGCTTCGCCTCTAATTCCATTTTTCCCCAACTCCAACTTCTCTCCTCTTCTTCACCCTCTTTCTAATTTTTTTTTTTCTTTTCTTTTCTTTTCTTTTCTTTTCTTTTTTTTTTCCTTTTTTTTAAATACTATTTTGTTCTAAAGTTTATCAAAATTTTGTTTTTTCCCCTAAACTTAAAATGTTATTTTTTTTTTCACCTTAAACATTATAAATAGTTTTTTTTAATAATTTAGATTTTAGAGCTATCTCAAAAAAAAAAAAAAAAAAAAGATTTTAGAGACAAAAATAGGAATGAAATCATGAAAAAAAAAAATTAACTATTTTTCAATAGTTTAGAGATAAAAATGATATTTTTAAAAAAAAAAATAATGAAATAATGTTTTAGTGGGGTGAATACTGACTGAATATTGGGTCTTATTATAATAAGGTAAGTATTAGGCCCAACTTAAGTATCAATCCAAATGATAGAAATAAATCCAGTATTGGCTAGCCTATTTCTTTTAACGAACACAAAATCTCGAATCTTTGGCTAGGTCCAGTATCCTTCCAGGCCACACGCCGAGGTCATGTCCAAGATATATCTGAACTATCGAGGTAAATCCTAGAGAGGCTAAACTTCTCCGAGGTAGCTTTCTAAAAGTTCCTAATGATTCCACAATAACCCTTGCATCAATATAGATCACATGTTTGGCACCACCACATTTAATACAGAAGGACAAACCTGAACAATAAGAAAAGCCCCAAAAGTCTCCATTCATGTAGAAAAACCTACAAAAGAAGAGTCTAATAAGACCATAAGTTATTCAGGTGGACGCCTGAACCGTGAGGAAGACCTCAGAACTTTCCTTTCATGATGAAAAATCAAGAAAGAAGAGCTCGATAAGGCCAGAAGTTATCCAGGTGGACTAGGAAAAAATACGAAGATGACTCATAAAAGGAAGAGAAGAGAGACAGAGAATATAGCAAGAGATAAAATAGTAAGGAAAACACTCGAGAGATTCATGTTACATATCACACTTAAATTAATAAAAAGACTCTGGAAGTTTATGTGTTCTTGTCCAAATTTTCTATTTTAAATCAATATCAACTCATAACACAAATTAATTGTAACACGTGTTTTGTTTAGTATCTTAAACCATAGAATTACAGAACACGTTCCTACAAAAGTAATACACTTTCATTAGTTCATGGAAGAAAGATGAATTTTTCAATATTTTAGTGACAAAAAAATGAACTTTTTAAAGTTCAAATATGAAAAAAGAGATTTGGTAAAATTTAGGGACCAAAATAGTTATGTAACCTTTTTTGGGTATTTGAGATAATTATGTTCTAAACTAACACTTTTTAAAAAGTCACATAATTGCTTAGTTGGCCATATACACAACAAAATTAAAAGAATAGCATCCTACCCATTGGATTTAGTAAGCCATGACTGCCTTAACCCTACGAAGGCATCAATGAGTAGTGTTTCACCAATAGTTCATAGGTGTTTCCCATTTGATTATTGGTGAAATATTGACTTAGTGTTCATCTTCCCTCATGTTGTGGGTAAATTATATCATATCATCATATAATAATATAATAAAAGTTGAGCTTAGACGTCGTGGTTGCACTAATTGGCTATATCAAATTGTAAAGCTAGGCTTAATTAAACGTCGTGGTTGTATTAAATGGCTACATTTAAGCTTAGAAGTCGTAGTTGTGCCAAGTGACTACACCAAATTGCAAAACTGAGTTTACAAAGCTGGGTTTAGAAGACGTGTTATACCAATTGGCTGCACCAAATTTCAGTAAGTTTTTAAATAAAACAACAATTTGTTTAATTTTATGAACCTTTTTTCTATTGCTTTATCACTTCTTATCAAATTTTTTAAATAGACACAAAAGTTGATATTAACTTTTCAATTATATTTGAGTTATGGTCCAAGTATATATCCTAAACGAAATTTGAATTAGCAGAATTCTAAGATAGCCTCGGTGGATCAGGTTTTTTCCTTTTATGAATTATCAACAATTTTTTTATTTCCATATTTGTTGTCAAGTATAGATGAGAAAGGAATAATTTGATGGGATTTTATATAATAGAGTTTAATTGGAACTCTACTTGTTATCAAAAAAAAAATGGAACTCTACTTCTCTTACTACTAAAATCAATCGAAAACTATCGAGACCCAACTTACCTGAAATTATTTGGTGGCATCCTAATACGTAACTCAATTCCATTGCTACAAGGAAATGTAGTCATCTGGAAAAGGAAGGCTATAAATTAAATTGCAAAAAAGAAGTATATATATATATATATATATATATATATATATATATTATCTT
Organism: Notholithocarpus densiflorus; assembly: GCA_030021035.2. NCBI lineage: Eukaryota > Viridiplantae > Streptophyta > Magnoliopsida > Fagales > Fagaceae > Notholithocarpus > Notholithocarpus densiflorus. The sequence goes on along the minus strand of JARYZH020000006.1, from coordinate 1,549,829 downwards.
TTCTTTGAAAAACCAAGGTAAATTTCTATCTTCCTCAATCTAAAGGCTACGTTAATGTTTGTTTCTAATTTAATAGAATGAAAGTTTGATGATTTCTTTTTTGAGACTTTGTAGAGATCAATTGTATTTGTTTACTTCAAACTCGAGTTCGTATCAAATGCAAAAAGCATGTGCATAGTTAATTTTTTATCAACCATTTAATTTTTAGTTCTTATGGCCAAAGGCCTTGTAGTTGAATTGGCACCTCCTCATGCACAAAGTGCTTGGAGGTCTATGAGGGAAAGGGTTCGAGCTGCGGGGTTAGCAGCATGTTGTAATTATTTCTCAAAAAAATAAAAAATAAAAAAAAAGTTCTTATGACAATTAATAGGTCCAAACATATTTTTTTTTCCTCATTTTTTTATAAAATAATATGTAAAAAAAAAAAATAGATGATATGTTCATCTATTTATCTTTAATTAAACTCTCATATTATTTATGTTGTGCATAATTTATTCATCTTATAGAAAACCTATCCAAATACTGCAATTCAATTATGCTTATTTGGTGGTTAAGTAATCAAAAGCTTCAAGATGACAGTTTTTTTTTTTTTTTGATGGTTTTCATTTTATAATGAGATGTATCTTTATGTAGCTTTCTGCTTGCTTTTGGGTCATCTTTTGTTAATATGAATGATGCAGTCGCTTAGAAGGTCAATCTAATTTCTACTTCATTTTATTTATATAGTGTGTTTGGGTGTGTATAAAAAAATTGGTTTTACTTATAATACAGATTGTGATTGTTCACAAGAATAGTCTAAGAGAAACATTTTCGGCATGCAAAACCTCGCCAAAAAGTTATTGTTTCTCAATTATCACATATCTAGCTGGTAATGTATCATGGGTTGTGTTAACAGGCACCGCAAGGTGCCCGTTAACAACTTTTTTAAAATTTTTCTGACAATTTTTTTTTCTTTTTTTCAGTTTTATCTCACTTTTTCAGTTTTATAAGTATTGCTTGGTGTCTTTTTTGACTTTTTTCTAACATTTTTTTTTTTTTTTGGGTCTTTTCTGCACCCTAACAAGTACCGATCGGTGCTTATTAACATTTCCCATGTATCATTAATGTTTTTTCTATATAGATATGAACGTGCCAGTGCTACATACAATACTTTGGGATGGAATACTTGGTGCATTTATCAATGGCTTTGCTCAAAGGGCGCTTATTTTTGGTAGTTTACTTCTTTGTTTTGGTATTGGATGTGCCAATTAGAATTAGGTGAACTAACCTTGATCACTATCTTTAATCATTATCCTACAAAAACCACTTTGTTTGGTTTCTAATTATTTAGATTTGCGTGTCCAAGTGCATTGTCATTTTTTTTTCTTTTTAATTAAGAACTAAAAGAGATCATTGATATTAAAAACAATTGTTTAATTTATGCAATTATCTATTGCCACAACATTTTTTTTCTTATAAAATTAGAAAATGTAGGTAAATTTATACTACACATATAGATATGGCGTTTCATAATAACGCCCAATAGAATTTGAATTCCAATTAATAAGAACCAGTTCTAAATTATCTTTAATTATCTCCTCTATTAATTCATTTAAATGCTTCCATGAATAAGTTTTTAATTCGGTTTATATGATTCATTTTGTTTTCTCTAAACGGTGACTGCATAAGCCATTTTTTCAACACGCAAAGAAAAACAACCAAAATATTTAAGAGGATTACAAATTGGGTGGGTAAGATTAGAGGACAAACATGGTCATTCTTTATTTTGTAGCCACCAACCTATCCGGTAAACAAAAACCTTCATATGAATTTGGAGGAAAAAGAATTAGTGTATCGGACCCACCCAACACACCCCAAGATCATGGAAGTATTATTTAAGTAATCTACTTATTGTTTGAAATTTGACACTTTACCCATTCAACGTTTGACCAAAATTTAAGTTTGCTATTTGCTACCTGTGATTTAAAATCTCATGATATAAATGTTCTATTGAATTATTTTTTATCTTATTTGATCTTGTATTTTTTTTTTTTTTTTTTTTTTTTTTTTTTTTTTTTTTAAGGGGAGAGAGTCATAAAAGTAGAAATTTTTTTTTTACATATTTAGCTATGTTTTTAATAAATATGAGTTACAGAACTCTAATGGAGCTAACCTTAGGTGAGTAAAGTGTCAAATTTTAAACCACAAGTAGGCAACTTAAATTTCGACCGACAACATGTGGGTAAATTTTAATTTTCCCTTAATTTTTAGACCAACTAAGTTCCAACTCTAAAGATGCTGGATTGTTTGCAAATAGTTGTGCCATTTTTAAACACTGATAAAGACAAAATCACAAATTTTCTCTTTTACTAAGTATGATCTACTTTTTTTTTTTTTTTTTTTTATTGAAACTCAAGTTCTTGGATAAAACATTCAGAGGTTGCAGTATGCTAATCAAAACAGTATTTTGTCCAACAGATTCCCCAGTTTTCTCACTTTGTCTCTTTATAATTTTCACTCTCATGTTTTTGTTGGGGTAATGTTTGAAAGAAAGAAAAAAAAATTGGTATCTTTTGTGAACATAGGCCAACCCCATCTACATTGCCTGCAAGGTCTCTGTCTTTCTCCGTGTATATGAGTATGTATGTGTGTAAAGTTGTCTTTTTCTCTATGTATATGTATAAAGTTTGGGTGTTTTCAAGGCTTTTCAATGGGTGATATTTTCATTTTAGTTGGGATTTCTTAGGCGTTTCAAGTTAGAGTAAATTTTGAAAGGATGTGCAAAAGCAAGAGGCATGGTTGAAAGACAACACGAACTTGCGCCTGAGACTTTTGGGGTAAGAAATTCTTCCAATATGTCTTATTCTTCTTCTTCCTCTTTCAAGTTTTATTTGTTGAATTCAAAATTAGGCTTTTTGGGAATTTTTGGGTTTTGAAGAGGCCATTGTTGATTTCTTTTAGTTTTAATTTTGTGTTTATATAGAACTATTAGCATTTAATTGTATTTGTGTGTGGTTGTCTTTAGAATAAATAGATTATGACCTTGGGAATTTACTTTCTGACTTAAGTGGTTTATAAATATTAGGGCCTTGAAGCTTATTTCATCATAATTTACCACAAATCAATTGATCTTGTATGACCTATTATCTATGCCTTTAAAAGAAAAGGTTTGTGTAAGGATTCTTTTTTTGCCCGGTTTGAAGCTTCTCAATGGGTATTTCTAGGACTTAGTAAGAAAACCACAAATATGATAAACCATATGTAAATTTACTTCAAATTTTGATTCACAGTTTACACTATTGTCTCCATTACATTCCTATATTTAATTCTATAGACTCTTGCATTTATCATTTTCATTATGTTATGATGGTTAAAAACCATTTATTTATAGGAGTGATCTTTCTGCTTCAATTTATAGTGGTAGATGATGAATTTTGATACATGTTATGTTTTAGGTAGTATACTGTATCTGGGGTTTGAGATTCATATTTACAATTGTTTTAAGCATGCTCCATGTACTCTTCTTTTTCTTCTATGTTAGAAGATGCAGATATTGAGTTGGCAGATTTCAAAGCATGGTTTGACTATGTTTATCATAAAACTTCATACCCAAAAGTATGTTCCACCACAATTTTGATGACATATGTTTTCGTATTTTCTATTTAATGCTGTTGACAGCTTCCAAATTTCATAGGATCTTTCACTAGGAAATGGTAGTGATACAGAGTGAGAAGACTTTAGAACCCAATGCAGTGGCTTATTTTGTTGTTGAGGACTTTAGAACCCAAAAATATAACCCTAATGCCATTTCTTATGAACTTATTTTTTTTTATTCTTTGGTTTAATGACTGATTATTATTTTCTTTGATTTCTTAATAGTTATGAACTCTTTTTTTTTTTTTTTCAAAGTGTTTGAAGAAATACTTGAACCAAATGTGTTTGATTGAGTTTACTGATTTTTGCAACTTGGTTGGTAAGTGTGTGTGTGTATTCGTGTGAATTTTTTTGACAGAATTCTACAGCATGGTATTACTAAGAAGAATATCATCCTAACATGCAGTTGAATCTAAATAAAAATTGGGGCTTTTTTTTTCCTTTCATTAAAATACCCTAAAACTTTAGGTCATGCAGGGGTTTTCTAAAAAGAGAAATAGCAATTTTGCTTATATGAAAAAAGGCAATCAATTCGGCTCTTTAATCTTTTTGATGCTTTGCATGTGATGATTGATGCTCAATTTAATTTTAATTCTATTTACAGTTTTAGGCATTGATTTTGTTTTTGTTTTGTTTGGTTATAAGATTGAGCTTTTAGATTAAGTTTGCTGTAATTGATTATAATTTACATCATTGTGGTGCCCTCCAATTCTTTTTCACATTGCTTCGTTGAATTAAAATCTCATGGTAATGGTGGTTAACGATGTGCAATGCTATAAAATGCTGAAATCCAAGAAAGTCTAGACTCTTTCTTTCTTTTTTCTTCTTTGTATTCTACATTCTAACTTAACTATTGGGTGTAGGGTGAGTTAAGTTGTGATTTTGTGCAAATGTGCTTTTTACTCGAAATCACTTGCTGAAACTTTCTAATTTAAAATTGCTAACGTGCAAGTTCATAAAAAAAAGTTAAAAAAAAAAAAAGAAAAAAAAAGAAAAGAAAAAGAAATGAGATTCTAGAAGGAGGATGCTTAGGTCAAGACTATCAAGTGGAATGCTCTCAAAGCATTGAGCAACTTTGATAGCTGTTAGGACATATGTGTTTCACTTGTTAGGAACATATGTCATGATTTTATGTAATTGGCTTATCCTTTGACAAAACGCACTTTACTTATATTTTGGTAGATCTAGGGTGTGTTTAATGCTTTAAGAAACTGTGTTTCAAGATCAAGTATTAAAGCCTTCAAGTCTGTCCAAGAAAACAAGCTGAAAGTGTAAAGTTACTAAAGCTCGACAGCTATATCTATAGAGCTTAAGAAAGCTGTTTCAGCCCCGTGTGCTCAACACCTTCTCGACTGCTACTTGACACCTCCTATCTGTCGAGGTTTATGAATTTCAGAATTCTGATATGATTTTCTTGAGATCCGTGATTATGTGTTTGGGCCTTCTTTTCTCCTAACCCTAAACATATAAAAGGATTATTTTAAGGGCCGTCAAAGAGTTCACAAGTTGTACAAGCATTGAGCAAACCTTGTTCAAGCAAATTGTGACCGGAGACAAAGTTCTTGCCCTTGTTCATCTCTTTCTCTTGAAGAAGTTGCTGTGTATTTGCACCATAGGGTTTTGTAACCAAGCATCTTCTTGATCTTCATCGTGTGGATGAACTGAAGAATTTTGCAGCCAACAACCTTCTTAGTTGGTGATTGAAGTCGCGTACTAGGATCCGCGCATTGGTTAGTCACGTACTTGGGAGCCGTGCATCAAAAGAGGGGAACTGTCGCTACAGAACAAGTCCAATTGGATATTGGGATAAGGGTTCAACTGTAGGTTGGCAAGGTACTTGGGATTCCTTTACTTGTAACTGCTTGTTGTGATAATAGTGGAGTTTCGGGAGTGGTGACCTGAAAATCACCCGGTGGGGTTTTTGCCGTTAGGTTTTCCCCATTCGTAAACAAATTACCGTGTTATTTATTTTCCGCTGCATAATTAGTTTATTGGTGATTTGTTTGTGCTACCATGCGTTTGCATGATAAATTGATTAATTAATAACTTGGCTAATTAATTTCTATCACAATGGGTCAATTCAGTTTGTGGCCTATCAAGTGGTACCAGAGCGGGCACACTCTAATTAGGTTTTAATCTTTGCTGTGTTTGATCCATTGACCCCTATTTGTCATGGATAGAGGACAATCATTAATTATACCTCCTTTATTTGATGGCACTAACTATGCATACTGGAAAGTACACATGAGAGCTTTCTTGCAGTCTTTAGATGAGAAGGTGTGGCAAGCTGTAGAGATAGGTTGGACTAAGCCTACAGAAGCGCCAGCTAATTGGGATGATGCTAAGATCAAGGCGGTAAACTTCAACAGCAGGGCATTGAATGCTCTATTCAGTGCAGTCACCAATGAGGAGTTTAAGAAGATATCCTCTACTGAAACTGCCAAGGAGGCATGAACCATTCTCCAGACAACCTATGAAGGTACAAAGGCTGTCAAAGATTCAAAGCTTCAGAGGCTCACTACAAGTTTTGAAGAAATAAAGATAGAGGAGGATGAGTCATTTGACAAGTTCTATGCCAAGCTTAAAGACATAGTGAACTCAGCGTTTAATATTGGAGAAACCATTCCTGAACCCAAGACTGTGAGGAAAATGCTCAGATCTCTGCCTGAGAGATTTCATGCCAAGATTATGGCAATCGAGGAATCAAAGGATATTGACAAGATTCCTTTGACAGAGCTGGTTGGTAATCTACAGACTTATGAACTAGGGTTAACAAGGATTGGTAAGTCAGGCAAGAGCAAGAGCATGGCACTAAAGGCCAAGAACAGTGAGACAGATGAGTCTTCAGATGATGAAGATTCCAAGATGAAGTCCTACATCACCAGGCAGTTCAAAAAGTTTATGAAGAACGCAAATGGAAAGGGCTTCGACAAGGACCGCAGGCAATCTAGTTCTTCTCAGTTTAAGGGCCAAGACAAAGGGAAGAAGGATGCTAAGGAAGGTGGTCAGTACACTGTCCCTACAGGACCTAAGTGTTTTGGGTGTCAAGGTTTCGGTCACATGAAACATGAGTGTCCTACATATCTCAAGAGCATTGGGAAAAGCAAGGCTCTTGCTACTACCTTGAGCAACACCGAGCCTGAGGATGATTCCGACAATGAGGATGACGGAATCTTGAATGCCTTCACTGCCTCTGTAGATCCTACTGAAGGGATTGTAGAAGATGTGGATGAAGAGGACTTGGTGGAGTCCAATTTTGAGAAGATGGATGATCAAGATGATATCCATACAGCCTATGAAAAATTGTACAAAGTTTCAGAAAAACATGAGAAACTTTATAGGCTGGCCACCAAGAAGCTCAGTGATGTGGAACTTGATCGTGAAGAGCTTTCCACAAAGTTTGATGAGACTAATCAGACTATTAAAGCACTGAGATTTGAAACAATTTCTTGGCTGAGAAGACCAAGAAGCTTGAAGTAGAGTTGTTTCAAGTCAGAGCTCAATTGGAGAGAACTTCAAGTGCAAAGCTTGATGAGATGCTCAATCTTCAAAAATCTGCTTCTGATCAAACGGGTTTAGGGTATGATCTTTCTTCCTTTAATATTGCTTCTACTAGTTCTACTGTTTTTGTTCCTCCTACTAATAATGTTGAAATTGAGAACAATGATGTTAAAATTGTTTTAGCTAGTAAGAACTTAGACAAAAATAAATCTATCTTAGGAGCACCCCCTAAGCAAGATAAGAAAGAAGCTAAGAACCCTAGGGCTAAAAGGGCTAACTCTCATAAGCCTAAACAAAAGAAGCAGCATCTCTGTCATCATTGTGGAGCTGCCGGTCATACTCGACCAAATTGCTATAAGTGGCTTGCCACTCAACAGAGCAACGGCATGATAGCATTTGGAAGCCAAAATCAGCTTCAATTCTCTCTTGCTCCTCTTGGAGATCTTCTCAAAGCCCTTATGTTCCTTTCGAACTTGAATGGTTTCAATTCTTCCCCCTCACCGCCGGTTCAAGGGTTTAATCAAAGGAAAGGTTCTTCCAGTGTGTGGAAGGAAAATGGCTCCCAGTGATTCTATCACTTTCTTCTCTCTTCTTGTATTTTTTTTTTTTTTTTTTTTTTTTTGCATTACTTGTGTATTTTGCTTTACTGTTTTGAGTCAGTCTAGTTTCTATGCTTTGCTTTGTTTAACATGTTTTTGTTTGGTTATTTTTCAGTTTTGCTTTGTTTTGTTTTTCATATAAAAATAAAAATAAAAATAAAAATTTTGAAAAATCAGAAAAATACAAAAACAATGTGTTTTGTGTACATTGGTACTTGTGTACCTTGGATGGCAATTGAAACAAAGTTTTCTAAATTTTGTATCTCTTATAGCTTAGATGAGCATCTCTATGCACAACTAAGCAAGTGAGCTTTGTGGCTCGTGTTTGTGATGAGTAAGATTAAGTTGTCTCTTGCACTTAACACTCGTATCACTCTTTTTGACGGGAAGGATTAGAAAATCCTAAGAGAAAGGCATAAATAACTATCTCACCACTGTTGCCCACAAATCGTAATGACACTTGTATGCTTCGGCATAGCAAAAGTGCAATGTCAATGACATTTGTGTGCTTAGGCATAGCAAAATTGGAATGTCAAATGCTTAACATAATTGGGTATTTGTTTTCTATCTCTTATATGCCTATGCATGATATGCTTAATAGAAAAATATGCAAAGAAAAATCAAAAGCAAAAAGATTAAAAATGCTTTTAAATATGATTGCAAGTGTGTTTTCTAGGAGATGTGGGAGTTATAGGATGTACCTCAAAGGTGATAATCCCCATCAAACAGTTATGATTGTGTGTGAGTTAAAGAGATCTTCTCATATCTCAAATCGTCATAACATGTATACACTCATGCAATCTTGCAATGTTTTTCACACACGACACGCAATAGTCTTTGCTACTCTTGATACATGTGCAGGTACAATATGATTTGGTCATCACAAGGTTTTACATGTGTTAATGTATGCTCACTAAACTGTCTTAACTTGTTTTTTGAAAAATAAAATCGATTAGACTTGTTTAGTGTGTGCGTGTGTTTTTGGGATCCATGTGCTTAAAAATTATTGTTGAGAGATGATTTTGAGAGCTTATTATGTTGATTGGATCATTGGTTGAGTTGCATCCTTGATTGCATTCATATCTGTGTTTTTCTCTCCTCGAAAAACTGTTTTTGAAAAACAGGCTCGACACCTCCTCGATACCTCCTCAATAGCTGGCTATCTGTCGAGATTCTTCAGCTTTTTCTTATCGCAATCTCGCTAGCACATCGACACCTGGTGGATCGATCGAGAAAGCTCCTGCCACCTCGATAGCTTCTCGACACCTGGTGGATCGATTGAGCCTCACTTCTTGTGTCTGATGTTGTGTTCCTCGATACCTTCTCGACACTTGCTTCTGTCGAAGGCCGTTTTCTCGACACCTACCTCGACAGATGGTTTGACACCTCTCGACACCTCTATCTGTCGAGATTTACTGAGGTTCTATTTAAGCTCCTCGTGCGATCCGCTTCTCTTTTCTGTCGATCTCTCTCTCGTTTGCTCTTACTATTCATCTCCCAAACTCTCTCATCTCACTCCAAACTTCTTTCTCAAGGTTTCTTTAAGCTTTTTCAAGTTTTCTTCACTTGGTAAGCTTCGATTCTCTTACATTTTCATGCATTTCATGATTTGAAACCTAGGTTTTTGAGGTTTTTGAAAAATTTTGGGGTTTTTCAAAATTGATGAGTTTTTGTTGAAATTTTGGAATGGGTTTTCACTTATATGAGTTTGAAATCTCATGCATTGCATCACATTAGCATTATAACCATATTTTCATGCATTTAGATGTGTGTTATATGTTTGTGTGCTAGTAGGATTGGATTGGGCTGAGCCCATGATGCAATTACTTTTGCATGTCACATGCTCATGCATTCTCCATGCATACGTACTTCTTTTCACATATTCTTAATATTATGAATTGTTTTGGGACTTTTCTGATTGTCTCTTATTCTTTCTCCCTTTGCTGTTGGTTACGTTAGTAGTGTCTATGGCACCGAAACGTAAATCCACTCCGTCCCGAAACCCTCTCCGTTCCAAGGCATCCTCTTCCTCTTCAGATTCTACCCCCTTATCTCTTCGGTTCCGTGAGGATGATGCTCACAAGGCATTCTCGGAGAACTTTTCTAAACGAGGTGTTCATTCGGAATGCCAAGTTATTTTGGTAGACTTTGGCGACATCGACCTTCCCGATGTTATTCACAGTCGGGAATGGCAGTCTCTTTGTGATGAGCCCGTCACTTGTCCTATCGTGCTTATTCAGGAGTTCTACTCCAACATGCACAGGATTGACCGATCTTTCCCCTACTTCTTCACTCGTGTTAGGGGTGTTAGCATTCATGTCACACCGCAACTTATTGCAGATGTGCTTCGGGTTCCCAGGATAGAGTTTCCTGACTATCCTAGTTGTGAGCGTCTACGGACTGTGTCCAAAGATGAGCTTATTTCTGCTTTTTGTGAGCGCCCTTCTGATTGGGGTGAGCGTTAGTTTACACCATGTAAGGCCTTTGCTAAAGGTCCTAGATTTTTGAACATGGTGATGACCTTTGTACTCTATCCACTCTCTTACTACAACTCCATCACAGAGCCTCGTGCTCGATTTTTGTTGTCTTTCCTTGAGCATCTTCCTATAGATTTTCCTTCTCATTTCATTCTTTCTATTATAGATGTTCATCTAGATTCGGCGTCCCGTGACAAGCTCATCTTTCCTTCCGCTATCACGAGGATTCTACGCCATTTTTCTGTTCCTTTTCCCTCTTTCGACCATTTCACCTTTATGTGTGCCATAGATGCCGCTACCGTAAAACGTAGTGAGGCGCAGTTTAGGTCGCGACAGACGGATTCAGCAGCTCCTCCCTCCCGTTCAGCTCCATCTCGATCTACTCCATCCACATCCGCTCCCTTCTCTTCTACGAGCGATGTGTCACTAGGAGACATCATGGCGCAGCTGCAGCGCATGGATGCTCGCCTTGATACACTCTCTATGGAATTGTATCAGGTGAACGTTCGTGTCGGTCGTATTGCAAGGCGACAGGCGTCCATAGGTGGCTTTGCTTGTGAGGCTTCTCCTCCATCACCTCCTCTAGTGGCTTCTGATTCTGAGGATGATAATGATGTTGATGATGATGCTTCGGATGATGATGATGGAGATGCTAGCTCTACTGATGAGATGTCTACTTAACACTCTTACCCTTTGTCACTCGTGACAAAAAGGGGAAGTAGTTTTGGATATGAGAGTAGTCACTCTTAGGAGGAGAGTTAGTATAGTTTTTTTGTTAGGGGGAGTGTTGAGGATATTATGTATCTTTTCTTTTCTTTTCTTTCTTTTTAGATACATTGTTCTTGTAAATTAGGTCTTGTGACCATATTTATGACATACATTGGACTTATCTCTTTATATGATGATGTATGTTGTTTCTTTCACCTACCTCTTCATGTGTTGTTTCTTTTCTCTCTTTATACACATGCTTCTTATATTTTAATGCAATCTATTATTTCTGTAATACACAAAAATGCCTTGATGAGTTTTGTTTAAAGTGTTTCAGAAATACAGGTTGTCAAAATCTACTTGCCCTAAACTCTCTTCTTGCAAAGCTTTTCAAGAGTTTGTGTTAGGATAGATTTTAGTGTATTCAACAAGTGAGTATGAGTTGAGTGATTTATGACTTCTCTCATATGTTCATTTGTTTGTTGTGGTTTTGTCACGGATTGCTAAAGGGGGAGATTGTTAGGACATATGTGTTTCACTTGTTAGGAACATATGTCATGATTTTATGTAATTGGCTTATCCTTTGACAAAACGCACTTTACTTGTATTTGGGTAGATCTAGGATGTGTTTAATGCTTCAAGAAACTGTGTTTCAAGATCAAGTGTTAAAGCCTTCAAGTCTGTCCAAGAAAACAAGCTGTAAGTACAAAGTTACTAAAGCTCGACAGCTGGCTTGACAGCTGCATCTATCGAGCTTAAGAAAGCTGTTTCAGCCCTGTGTGCTCGACACCTTCTCGACAGCTACTCGACACCTCCTATCTGTCGAGGTTTATGAATTTCAAAATTCTGATCTAATTTTCTTAGGATCCGTGATTATGTGTTTGGGCCTTCTTTTCTCCTAACCCTAAACATATAAAAGGATTGTTTTAAGGGACGTCAAAGAGTTCACAAGTTGCACAAGTATTGAGCAAACCTTGTTCAAGCAAATTGTGACCGGAGACAAAGTTCTTGCCCTTGTTCATCTCTTTCTCTTGAAGAATTTGCTGTGTATTTGCACCATAGGGTTTTATAACCAAGCATCTTCTTGATCTTCATCGTGTGGATGAACTGAAGAACTTTGCAGCCAACAACCTTCTTAGTTGGTGATTGAAGTCGCGTACTGGGATCTGCGCATTGGTTAGTCACGTACTTGGGAGCCGTGCATCAAAAAAGGGGAACTGTCACTATAGAACAAGTCCAATTGAGTATTGGGGTAAGCGTTCAACTGTAGGTTGGTAAGGTACTTGGGATTCCTTTACTTGTAATTGCTTGTTATGATAATAGTAGAGTTTCGGGAGTGGTGACCTGAAAATCACCCGGTGGGGTTTTTGCCGTTAGGTTTTCCCCATTCGTAAACAAATCACTGTGTTATTTATTTTCCGCTGCATAATTAGTTTATTGGTGATTTGTTTGTGCTACCATGCCTTTACATGATAAATTGATTAATTAATAACTTGGCTAATTAATTAATTAATTTCTATCACAATGGGTCAATTCAGTTTGTGGCCTATCAATAGCTCATGTGGTTGCATTTGGATTTTATGCAGATTACATGCCTAGAGAATTAGAGATAGATGTGGCAATAGTGTTTGCTTGTAATTATTGAGATAATGGATGCAATAATGTTTGAAAAGCAAGGTGAATTATTTGAATAATACATTGGAGTGGGAGTGGATTTGTGTAGTGAGGTTGATTCACAATTAAATTGAACTTGTATGTTTTTGTTCAATCACTTATTTACTTCTTGCTTTTCTGAGATCTAGGTTTAAAAAGAATAGATAAGATTCTAGAAAGATGTTTGGATTAGATTTTGAAAATCCTTTCATTTTGGGGTCTGTACAACTTTTGGTCCATTTTTCTAATAGCCTTTTAATGCATTTAGATCCCCTTATACAAATGTTATCTTTCATTTATTAACTAAATTACTTTTTAGATGAATACGGGGTTGATTAATGATCATTCCCTAATTGTATTTCATGCTTGACTGTATATCATGGGAATTGTACCTTCGAGAAAAATAAATATGTGATTTTTATCCAACTATTCCATGCATAGAACGGGTTAGCAACTACTATTCATGCTTGACTATATATCAATATATCATGAGCATTGTACCTGTGAGAAAAATAAATATGTGATTTTTATCCAACTATTCCATGCATAGTGCAGGTTAGCTCTAATATAGTGTAAAACCGAAGTGCCAGACTCTTAGTTTTCCTCATGAAATTTTGATACCTAAGATTTTGATGGGAAACATCTCAACTTGAACATTCTCGCAAGTATTCATAATACCAAATTGTATTACTTTCTCAAAATGCATGCATTATTTTGACTAAATAAAAACAATATTTTGGGTTAGAACTCAGAAACGAAACGCATTTTGCATGGTCATGGTATTGTTTGGTGGCCAAGCCACTTAGCTTAGACGGAAGTTAGACAATATCAACAAGATGAGTCTTTCAAATATATTAGTTGAATGACAATAACAATTAATCTAGATGATAAAATATATTGGTGCGTATCTGTTTAAGAACAACTTATTTAGTTGAGATTGAAAAGTTTTTGCTGAAAGTACTATAGATAAAGCTAAAAAGTAGCTGAATAGTAAAGTAGGGTCATGAATAGTACAAAAAAGTGCAATGAGACTCATAAATAGTACCAAAACAAAGCTGCATAGTAAAAAAAACTGACTTTTTAAGCAATTCCAAACGCACGCGTAGATTATAAAATATATACATATTTTACCTAGGGATATGTATTTATTGGTTATAATTATTTATAAGAACGTTTACTGTGATTGAAATATTGGAGAAATCCAATGATCTACCTTCCAATGAATTTCACATTTCAATTTGACAATAAAAAATAAGCAAAAGGAAAAATAAAGCATTTCCAATTACCAACACTAAGAAAGGATAGATTGGTTGTACCCATATATTCCAGTTCATGCAATAGGCATAAACTTTTCTACAAACATTTTACAAACTGTTGATGTAGCATGCTCCACCTTAGCTTTTTAAAAACTAAAATACCACATCAGATACTAACAAAATAAATTAATAAAAGAAAAAAGAAACCCATATTTGTTTTGCTTCTAAACCCTCTGACTGCGCCTCCCTCTCTTCCTAAACCCAGGCCTCACACTCCGACTAACACCACCGAAACCCAAATCAGCTTCTGCAACGATTCCCTTTCTGCCTCAAATGTACGGCTTTTCCCTCCTTCCTTGCCTCATCAGTGCTGACAATATCCTAAATTCAAAATGTTCCGGCAAAAAACACAAAACGTTCTGGCGCTGCATCTCCTCTTCCTCTTCGGTCTCACATTCAAGCTAAAGAAATCTGCTTCCTTTTGCCGACTAATGCTGCTGCCACACTTCTCGCCGGAATCGTTGCAGAAGCCACCAGAACCATGACTGAGAACGGTGTTGCAATCACATTTGATGAGAATGATGCTCCTACTTCAGTATCTAATGCTTCTAATTCTTTTACTTTTGGCAATTCCTCAACTATTTTAGATAAGAAAGATATGCAATGCTTTAGATAAGAAAACCATTCACAGTCAAACAGGCCAACATTCTGCTATTCGAAACGTATTCATTCTATAGAAACAAAGGAAATTATATATATGACGATGATGCCGAAAAAAGTCACTAGTGAGCCACACGATACTTGCACACTCGAAATAGCACCTGCGCAATAAAAAGAGAAGACCTCGCAGAGAGCACCGGTGTGGTGCCGGCCAAATACCCTCCGAAGGTCAAGTTAGAACTTCTCACAACTCTAGAGTGCTAGAAAGGGATAAATTATGCGTACCTTGGCTAGTGAGGGTATTGGGGCTTTTATAGTAGTAAAGGGTTAACCTCTTTTTCTTGCTGTAGAAGTCTTTTCCTTATAGGAGTCTTTGAGCGTATTTTGTGGAATTCTTTCCTTGTAGGAGTCCAACACTGAGCGTGATGCGCAAGATATTTCCTTATATACCCATGCGTGGAAGCCAAGTCAAGGTTATGTCGGAACCGTCAGCTTTGCGCATCTCCTACAGCCTCAACCCGTCAGCTTTCCAATGTTAATGGGTTTACCCCGTCGCCTTAAAGCTGATTCCCTACCGTCACTATTGCCAATGGACAATAGTGAGGCTGACGGGCCTGATTGAAACATCACTTCACTCCCTTCCGTCAGTGAGTGTTACAATTTTATACTTATCAACTGCCCCCTACTCCATAGTGCCGTCAGATTAAGCTAACGGGTTATGTAGTTATATTTTCAATGCTAATCTCCTTCCAAGAAATAAGAAAAACCATTTAGGAGCGATTCCTCGAGCCGCCAACATTAAATGCTTGGACACATGGCGCATCTTGGTTGGTTCCGTTTCTGGACGAGGGCGTCGCTTTGTCTTCCGTGCATCTCCCACCCTATATATATAACTCGCCTCTTCCCCTCATTTCTCCTATTTTATCCTCACTGATTTCCTGAGAGAAGGCTCGTCAGCTTTTACCCTGTTGGTTTGTTGACTTCGTCGCCTATGCTGTTACTGTCGCCTTTGAATCCGTTGCTTCAAAAGTCATACTGGTAAGTTCTTTCCTCTTCTACGTATGTTTTTTATTTTAGTTGATTAACTTTCTAATGAGACCGTCATCTTAGGTTCTTAGAATGAATCTGTCACCTGTAGGTAGTCAGATGTCAAGTGACGCGTCGGGTGAAAACTCATTAGTCCGCGAAGGAGCGAACTATTACGAGGTATTTGGTTAAGGTTATGAGTCCGAGGGTTCTTCCTGGTCATCAGAAAGAGAAATGTCAACCCAATCTCCTGACGAGGAAGTTGAAAGTTATGGGGAGGAAGGTGAGGAAGGAGTGGTGACTGAGGAGGAAGAAGAGGAGAGGGATAGTGACGGAGGTGGAGATGAAGGTGATTAGGAATCCTGTGAGGGGACTTCAGGAAGTCCTGGAGGCAACCGTCCCTTCATTCTTCCCGAGAATTGGGCTGTCAATAAGTTCCTACCAAAAATGAGTGACAGGGTCTTTAAGGAATTGCGTACCCGTTACCAAATCCAAGACCATATCCCAATCCGTCTACCTAGAGAAAACGAACAATGCTATACAAGGAGGACGGCAGATGTCAGTATGTACGATGCTATGTTTGCTGTGGGGGTTAGACTACCATTGACGGCTTTGCACCGTCAGTTGGCTGATTTCATGGGATTGTTCGTCAGCCAGATTGCTCCGAATGCCTGGACGATCTTTATAGGTGCTGAGATCCTATGGGGTCGTCTGAGTGGAGGGAACCGTCATCTTTCGTTGGATGAGTTCTTCTATTGCTACAGACCCGAACACATCGTCTCTTCTAAAGGGACGTATCATTTTGCCGTCCGAGAAAGGGACTTGAGACTAGTGTTTGATATGCCAGATTCTAACAGAAACTGGAAAAGTAGGTACTTTTTGTCAAGGGGACAAATTGGGTATGTCGTCAGGAGGAATGGGAGACGATGCCCCATGGTTACTTTGACAACACTTGGGCTTTTGTCAAAGACTCAGGTTAATCCCATTTGCTTTTCTTCCTTTGTTTGCCTGTTCTAAGTTTCTAACACCGTCTATCCCCCTTGTTTACAGCTAGCGTTCGTCCTTGTATTTCAGAGGAGCAAGAAGACTTCATTCGCCGGGTAACAGAGATTCCTTTGGACGAGCGGAAGTGTCGGGATCTCATGACACTCAACACTTTGCACGTTTATTGTGGGGGTCCGGAACCTACGGAGGAAGCTCGTAGATTAGACAATCTTTCTCGTCGCCGTAAGTAGTCTCTATTTTCCTCGTCAGTTCATTCTTTCCGTCTAATCCGCTAATCATACATCAATTTTGTAGAAATAGAGGCTACTAGGCAAAGGGTGAGGGCTGCTACCGCCCACAAGAAAGAGGAAGAGAAGGCGGCCCAAGGAAAGGATGGGACTTCCTCGTCAACCCCTAAGACCGTCGCCAAAGGCTCGGCAAAAAGAAAGAGTGATGAAAAGGATGAGCGTTCCCCCAAAAAGGTAGCCATCACTACCGGGGATGTGCACCCCAAGAAGAAGTCACCCTCCAAGCCAGTTCGTGGTGCGGGGAAGGGGATGATGACTTCCTCTGGTCCTATCACTTAAGGACCCCGTTGCTTGCTCACCCACAAGGATTACACTGTCGAGGAAATAGAGTCCCTTATAAAGCCGACGGACATAGATCCCTGTGCTCAGCTAGGGACAGAGGAATTGGGGGCGTCAGCTCTTTTTGACTTAACCCGGGTAAGCATGCTTCCTTGGTAGATCTTACCTCATTTATTCCTTGTTTATTGGCTAATGACCGTATCCTTTATAGGCCTTGGTACGTGTTAAGGCACTTCAGGACCAGTGTGTGGCCAAGGAGGATGTCGTCACTCGGATTAGGAAGCACAACACCAATTTGTTGGATCAGCAGGCTCAGTATAAGGAAGGCCTTCGAGATTTGAACCGTGAGTTGAAGACGAAGGGGAAGAAGTTGGAAGGGGCAAAGCGTCAGAAGGAGAAACTTCAGGAAGAGGTGACGGCTTTGCGCAAACAGGTGAAGACAGCAAGGACTGACACTGTCCAAAAATTTAAGGTGTCGCAATCTTTCATTGACTCTTGTGTCGACTATTATGGCACTGGGTTCGAAGATTGCCTCAAACAAGTTGTGTCAGCTTTCCCAGAGTTGGACCTATTTAGGATCACAATGGATAATCTTGAGCCGACGACACCTGTTGGTGACGTCGTTGTTAATGAAGGTGACGGCGCCCCTAAATCCAATCTTCCTCCCAAGGATGATGGTGCCGTCGTTCTAGCCCAACTTGCTACCAATCCTCCTCATGTTTCTGCTTCCAACCCTCCAGTTGTGCCTATAGATGTTGAAAATTCTCATTCTTGGAAAAAAGGCGACGGGAACCCTACTAATGCTCCTGCTGCTTGATTTTGCTTTCTGTGTATTTCATTCATTTTGCAAACATTGTTTAAATTCCCCTTTGCTTTTGGGCTTTTATTTGTAAACAGTTTACCCTATTATATGGTATGTTACTTCCGTCGTTTTTCGTCTTTTATTTGTTGATGCATTGTGTTGGATGCCTAGAATGAATTCGTCGGCCTGTAGTCCCGTCTGTCTTGGCGAACTCGTCAACTTTATGGATTAATGTTGGACTTGTTTATTTTGAGGGTATGATGAGTCCGTCAGCACATAGGCTCGTCCATCTTATGAGCAATCAACTTATGTTCTTTGTAGTTTTGAGCTCGCCTATCTTATCCTTTGAGTTTGATAAACTCGTCGATTTCGTGAGCTTTGCCTCTAGACATTGATTATTTTGCTAACCTTATGACCTCGTCCGCTTTATGGGCTTGATGAACTCACCATTTTTTATAAGCCCGTCAGCTTTATAGCTTCGTTCATGTTATGGACTTCGTTATTTTTATGATCTCGTCCATTTGATGAGCCCGTCAGCTTTATGGCCTCGTCCACGTTATGGACTTGTCATTTTTATTTATAATCTCATCCATTCGATGAGACCGTCAGCTTTATGGCCTCGTCCATGTTAGGGACTTATCATTTTTATAATCTCATCCATTCGATGAGACCGTCAGCTTTATAGCCTCGTCCACGTTATGGATTTAGAGTCGTCCACTTTTTAAGGTCGTCCACTTTATGGACTTAGAATCATCCACCTTTTGTGAACTTAAAATCGTCCACTTAAAGTCGCCCACCTTTTGTGGACTTAAAGTCGTCCACCTTTTGTGGACTTAAAATCATCCACTTTTGTGAACTTAAAATCGTCCACTTTTGTGAACTTAAGGTCGTCCACTTTACGGACTTAGAATCGTCCACCTTTTTTGAACTTAAAATCGTCTACTTTTGTGAACTTAAGGTCGTCCACTTTATGGACTTAGAATCATCCACCTTTTGTGAATCATCCACATTTGTGAACTTAAAGTCGTCCACTTTATGGACTTAAATCGTCCACCTTTTGTGAACTTAAAATCGTCCACTTTTGTGAACTTAAAGTCGTCCACATTTTGTGGACTTAGGGTCGTCCACTTTTGGTGAACTATAAATTTGTAAATAGAAACTTCAGTCATTTTTGAATAAACTCCTCTTATTGCCATGCATTCATAGAAAAAGTAGTTCTTAAAAAGAAAAAATCATGCCCTTTGGGCTTAAAAGGAAAAAAGGTATTGTCGCAAAAACTAAAGCAAATGATAAAACTGAGGAGTATAACTAAAATTTGCTACGGTGAACTGTAAATAAAAAGGGGGCGTCATTCTCCATGTCGTCATCTTTATTGGTAGTACTTTCGTAAGTGCTCTGTGTTCCATGGATGTGGCAGCTTCTGTTCGTCTAACGTCTCCAGGTGGTAAATGCCCTTCCTCTGCCATGTCGTGATTCGGTAAAGTCCTTCCCAATTGGGGCTGAGCTTCCCTTGGGTAGGGTCTCTTGCTGCACCCATGACTTTCCTTAGAATGAGATCTCCAACCCGGAAGTCTCTGTGTCGGACCCGGGAATTGTAATGCTTAGCCATGCGGTCCTGGTATCGTGCGAGCCTTTGCTTTGCTGTCGCCCTGACTTCGTCTACTAGATCAAGCTATAGGCGTAGGGCCTTGTCGTTCTTGCTCTCATCATGGTTGTGCACCCTGTAGCTTGTGAGTCCGACCTCAGCTGGGATGACTGCCTCACTCCCATATGTTAGCCGAAATGGTGTCTCTCTTGTGGGTGTCCTTGCCGTTGTCCTGTATGCCCATAGTATGCTTGGCAACTCTTCAGGCCATATACCCTTTGCCCCCTTGAGCCGAGTCTTGATAATCTTGAGCAAGGATCGGTTCGTGACTTCAATCTATCCGTTAGCCTGAGGGTGGGCGGGGGAGGAGTAGTGGTTTCTTATCCCTAATTGCGAGCAAAAGTCCCGAAAGGAGTCGTTGTCGAATTGCTTCCTGTTATCTGAGACTAAGACTCTAGGGATGCCAAACCTGCATACGATGCATCTCCAAACGAAACTCCGCACGTTCTTTTCCGTAATGGTGGCCAAGGCTTCAGCTTCCACCCACTTTGTAAAGTAGTCGATGCCCACTACCAGGAACTTCAGCTGTCGCACTGCTGTAGGGAATGGTCCCATGATGGCTAATCCCCACTGGGTAAACGGCCATGGGGCCGTCATCGGGGTCAACTCTTCGGTTAGTTGTCTAATAATATTGCTGAACCTTTGGCACTTGTCGCAGGTCTTGACATAAACCTCGGCGTCCTTCTGCATGGTGGGCCAATAGTACCCTACTCGCACTAGCTTGTGTACTAATGATCTTGACCCCGAATGGTTTCCGCAAATCCCCTCATGTACCTCTCTCATGATGTAGTCTGCCTCTTCAATACCTAAGCACCTCAGATATGGATGGGAGAAGCCTCTTTTATACAGGACATCTTTTATTAAGACAAATCTCGCTGCCCGGACCTTCAGCTTTCTCGCGGCCTCTTTCCCGACTGGCAAGATGCCATTCTTCAAGTATGAAGCTAACGGTGTAGTCCAGTTACTTTCAGAACCTATCTCCTACACGTCGTCGGAATCTATTAGTAGAGAAAGCTGAACAAAAGAGAGTACATTACCAAGGGTGATCATATGTTCTGCTGAAGCGGCTTTGGCGAGACAATCGGCTTGCTCATTCTCTCCTCTGGGGATTTGGATGATTTTGGCCTTTAGGTCGTCTACTCTTCTTCTTACTTGATCCAGATACCTTTTCATCCTTTCGCCCTTGCACTCATAGTCTCCATTCACTTACTTAGTAACGACCTGAGAGTCGCAGTAAATGACTACGCTCACGGCTCCCGCTGCTTTGGCGAAATCGAGACCTGCTACTAGTGCTTCATATTCTGCTTCATTGTTGGTGGTGGGGAAGTCAAGATGGACCATACATTCAACCGTGTCTCCTTCGGGTGACAGTAGTACGACGCCTACCCCCCCGGCCTGCTTGTTAGATGATCCGTTTGTATGTATACTCCACTAAGGAGATTCTTCTGCCCCCTTGTCCTCGTTATTGGTGAACTCTGCTATGAAGTCTACGACGATCTGTCCTTTGATGGCGGTTCGTGGGCGGTACTGGATGTCAAACTCGCTCAATTCTATGGCCCATAGCGCCAATCAACCAGCAGCTTCAGGGTTGCTCATCGCCCGTCGTAGGGGCTTGTCGATCAGGACGATCACCGTGTGGGCTTGAAAGTATGGTTTGAGTTTGCGGGCTGCCGTAACTAATGCAAAGGCAAGTTTCTACATGGGCGGGTATCTTTCTTCGGCACCGCGAAGCGCCCGGCTGGCGTAATACACGGGCTTCTGCACTATTTCTTCTTCTCTGACCAAGGCGGCAGGGGAGACGGCCAAATAGAGGAAAAGCTCTTTACCTGGCTGCAACGGACTTAGCAGCGGCGGGGAAGAGAGATAAGGCTTTAACTCCTCGAATGCCTGCTGACACTCGACAGTCCACTCGAAAGATTTCTTCAACGTGCAGAAGAAGGGTAAACACTTATCTGTTGCCCTCAACACCAATTTATTCAGTGCTGCTATTTTGCAGTTGAGGCTTTGTACTTCCTTTACATTTCTTGGGGGTGCCATCTCCATTATGGCCCGGATCTTGTCCGGGTTGGCCTCGATGCCCCTTTGAGACACCATGAATCTCAGGAATTTTCCTACCGTCACTCCGGAGGCGCATTTTCCTGGATTGAGCTTCATGTTGTAAGAGCGAAGGGTTTTGAATGTTTCCCTGAGGTCTTCCTCCCTTTGGCTTTTTACTAGCATGTCATCAACGTAGACTTGGACATTTCTCCCGATTTGCTGTGCGAACATCTTGTTCATAAGCCTCTGATACGTTGCACCCGCATTTTTTAGGCCGAATGGCATCACTTTATAACAGAATAAGCCTTGGCTAGTCACGAACGAAGTTTTCTCTTGATCATCTTCGTGCATTTGGATTTGGTTGTAACTTGAGAAAGCGTCCATAAAGCTTTACAGCTGATGCTGAGCCTTAGAGTCTACTAGAACGTCGACCCGCGAGAGGGGATAGCTGTCTTTGGGGCATGCTTTGTTTAGGTCGGTGAAGTCCACGCACATCCTTCACTTTCCGCTAGCTTTTTTAACCATCACTACGTTTGCCAGCCAGTCGGGGTAGTAAACCTCTTTAATGAAGCTCGCCTCCTGCAGTTTGCGGACCTCTTCCGCTATGGCCTGATCTCGCTCCGGGGCGAACACCCGCTTCTTTTGTCGAACGGGTGGAAAGGAGGGCGACACATTCATCCTATGTACCATGACTGAAGGGTTTATCCCTGGCATGTCCTCATGGCACCAAGCGAATACATCCCGATTATTTCTAAGAAAAGTTGTGAGCGTTTGGCGAACCGCAGGATTAGCGAGGGTTCCAATTTTGGTTGTTTGGTCAAGTTTTGAGTCGTCAAGAATCACCTCTTCAAGCGTCTCTACGGGCTTCGTCGCCATCCGGTGTTCTTTTATGTTCATGGCTTGGAGGTGGTCATCCATTTCCATCATGGCCACATAGCATTCACGTGTGGCCACCTGATTTCCGCGTAGCTCTCCCATTCCATAGTCGGTAGGAAACTTAATCATTAGGTGGTAGGTTGAAGTTACGGCCTTCCACGAATTGAGGGTGGGTCGTCCGAGGATAGCATTGTAGGCGGACGAATAGTCGACCACTAGGAATGTTACATCCTTGGTAATTTGTTGAGGGTAGTCGCCTACCATTACAGATAATGTGACCGCGCCTAGGGGGAATACCCTTGTTCCTCCAAAACCGACGAGTGGGGCGTTCGTCGGAATCAATCGTTCTCTGTCAATTCCCATCTGCTGGAGCGTCGGGTAGTATAGGATATCTGCCAAGTTGCCATTGTCGACCAACACATAGTGCATGTTGTAGTCTCCTACTCGTATGCTGACGACAAGCGTATCGTCGTGCGGGTGGTGAAGACGTCACGCATCTTCTTCCGAGAACCCGATAATGAGGCCTTCTTTTTGTGCCATCTTTGGTACGGAACCCGTCAGCTGAACATTCTGGACCATCCTAAGGTAAGTTTTGTGGGCCTTTTTGAACGACCCAGTGGTCACTGTTCCCCCTACGATCATCCTTATGTCCCCTTCAGGGGTCTTGGATGTTCATTATCCCATTGGGGGTGCTACTCTTGAGGGGGTGGATCAGTTCTCTCCTTCCTAACGAACTTCTGCAATTTTCCTTGCTTGATAAGGGCCTCGATCTGCTGCTTTAAGTCATAACAATCGGATGTGTCATGACCGTGGTCACGGTGGAAGCGGCAATATTTGTCCATCGATCGCCTGTTGGGATCTCCCTTCAGCTTTTTGGGGTAGGTCAGGGCCTCCTCGTCCTTGATTTGCATTAGGACTTGGTCTATCGGGGCAGTTAGTGGGGTGAAACTTGTGAACCTTCCTCCCGAAGGCTTAGAGCACCTTTCATCCCTTTGGTCTCCTGTTCTTGCCTTCTTCCGCCCTTAGTCTTGTCATGTGTTCACCTGTCTCTCCTTTTTCTTGGGCTTTTCCTCCCGAGCTAGCAGCGCATCTTCAGCATTTATGTACTTGGTGGCCCTGTAAAGTACTTCTGTCATGGTCTTCGGGTCGTTTTTGTATAGGGAGAACAAAAACTTACCCTTCCGCAGCCCATTCGTGAAGGCCGCTACAAGTATCTTGTCGTTGGCTTCGTCGATCGAGAGTGCTTCCTATTGAAGCGAGATATGTAGGATCTCAGCGTCTCGTCCTCTCGCTGTTTGATGCTCATCAAGCAAGCCGTAGACTTCTTATACCTATGTCCCCCGATGCAGTGAGCAGTAAACTGAGCACTTAGCTCCTTAAAAGTGTTGGTGGAGTTGGGCGTCAATCGGCTGAACCAAATTCTTACCACACCCTTCAGCGTCGTAGGGAAGGCCCTACATATGATTTCATCTGCTACTCCTTGAAGGTGCATCAAGGTTTTGAAGGTTTCCAAGTGGTCCAAAAGGTCCTTCACTCCGTCATAGCTGTCGATCTGTGGCATGCGAAACTTATGCGAAAGAGGGAAGGCGTTGACGGCCGTGGTGAACAGCGAGTCAGTACGGTTGACCAGATCGTCAAGGTCGCTAGACACCCGTCCCTTTAGGGCATTCATCATAACTTCCATCTGTTCCTTTATCGCCTATATCTCCGCGACAACAGGTGGTGGAGTCATATCCGTGAGGGATGGGAGGCTTATATTTTGTCGCTCCGGTCTGCTTAGGGCGTTACTGCCCTCCAGTCCCTCTCGGTCTTGTCGTTCGGCACTGGTACCTTCTTGGTCTTCCTCTTAGATACCCAAGGCTGCATTCTTCTACCTTAGCTGTTCCTCTAGGACTTCGTTTTGTTTGGTAAGGCATTCCACCGCTGCTATGAGGGTTTGGACCTGTTTCTCCAGGGCGGTGGGTCGTGGTTCGTCTCCCTGAACGTTGTTGGTGGTTACCATCAAGCAGGTAAGTACCATGCAACTCTTTGTCCGGGAAGCATTTGTATGGCTTACAAGTGAATATAGATTGCCACAGATGGCACCAACTGATGATGCCAAAAAAAGTCACCAGTGAGCCACACGATACTTGCACACTCAAAATAGCACCTGCATAATAAAAAGAGAAGACCTCGCAGAGAGCACCAGTGTGGTACCGGCCAAATACCCTCCGAAGGTTAAGTTAGAACTTCTCACAACTCTAGAGTGCTAGAAAAGGGTAAATTATGCGTACATTGGCTAGTGAGGGTATTAGGGCTTTTATAGTAGTAGAGGGTTAACCTCTTTTTCTTGTTGTAGAAGTCTTTTCCTTATAGGAGTCTTTGTGAGCGTATTTTGTGAAATTCTTTCCTTGTAGGAGTCCAACATTGAGCATGATGTGCAAGATATTTCCTTATATACCCATGCGTGGAAGCCAAGTCAAGGTTATGTCGGAACCATTAGCTTTGCGCATCTCCTACAGCCTCGACCCGTCAACTTTCCAATGTCAACGGGTTTACCCTGTCACCCTAAAGCTGATTCCCTACCGTCACTATTGCCGATAGACAATAGTGAGGCTGACGGGCCTGATTGAAACGTCACTTCACTCCCTTCCGTCAGTGAGTGTTACAATTTTATACTTATCATATGATATGATTACAAATAAATTTGGTTGGTAGGTAAGCATATAATTCCGTCACTCAAAGAGATTCAGAAGTGAACTTATTGCAAGTGTTATTAGTGATTATTCATTCACATTCAATGAATAAGTTTGTTGTTTTCTATAATGTAATTCAAGCTCTAGATTAATAAGAAATTGCTGTTTTTTCTTGATTCAACCAAAGAAGTAATGAAAGCATTGAAAGGGGATTCAAATGTTATGGGATTATTTTATGCTTGACTACGGTGTTGCAATCCCATATGACAGAATTTTTAAAGTTTATATGACAGAATTTTTTAATTTTATTGGATTATTTTATGCTCGACTACGGTGTTGCATTCCCATATGACAATTTTATTTTTAAAGTTTTGTATTTTCGACTTCTAAATGGTTTAAACTTTTATATTTTTTACTAGATAATTGAATAGTATTTTTAATGGAAACAATCATGTGATTGTCAAACAATGAAGACTACATGTCTTCAGATGAAGAAATTGTCATTGATGAGGAAGAAAATGAGCAAAAGTTAGAGATTGAAAAGATTGAGGAAAATGAGCATGAGATCAACAAGATTTTAGATGAAAATGAAATTGTTTTAGAACCAAAGGTTGGGATGATGTTTAATTCAGAAGTAGAAGTTAGAGCATATTATACGCAATATGCTAAACAAGCAGGTTTTGGTGTGTCGAGGAGAACCTCTAAACTTGGACGTGATGGGAATTTAAAATATTTTACTATTTCATGTGTTAATCAAGGCAAGGCAAAAAGTAAGGCAACTAATACTCTTAAACTGAGGCCAAAAAAAAAAAATCTCGGGTGCAAGGCCAAGATTAATGCTACTTGTCCTAATGGAAAGTTTAGATTGACTACTGTTGTGCTTGACCATGTCCATACTTTAAGTCTTGGAAAAGCTAGATATTTTAGATGTCATAAATAGATGGATTCTTATGTGAAAAGAAGGCTTGAATTAAATGATAAAGCTGGAATTCGTATTAGTAAAAACTATAAATCTATTGTTATTGAAGCAGGAGGATTTGAGAAGCTTCCATTTGGAGAGAAAGACTGTAGAAATCATGTTGACAAAGTAAGGCGGCTTTAACTTGGGTTGGGAGGTGCTAGAGCACTTCGTGACTATTTTGTTAGAATGCAAGAGAAGGATGACCGGTTTTATTATGTAATAGATGTGGATGATAGATCTCGATTGAGGAATGTGTTTTGGGCAGAAGCAAGAAGTAGAGCCACATGTGACTATTTTGGGGATGTTATAACATTTGATACAACATACTTAACAAATCCATATAAAATGCCATTTGCTTCATTTGTAGGAGTGAATCATCATGGTCAATCAATACTTCTTGGGTGTGGTCTAATATCAAACGAGAATGTTGATACTTTTGTTTGGTTGTTTGAATCATGGATGAAGTGTATGTCAAGCCGAGCTCCAAAAGCAATTGTAACTTATCAAGACCAAGCTATGAAAAGGGCAATTGAAATAGTATTTCCTGAAACTAAACATAGGTTTTGTTTATGGCATATAATGAAGAAAATTCTTGAGAAATTTAAAGGATATTCTCAATATGAGGCGATTAAGAGTGATATAGACCACTGTGTATATGATTCCTTGAGTCGTGATGAATTTGAAGATAGTTGGCAAAGATTACTTGAGGTGCATAATCTTCAAGATAATGAATGATTGCAATGGTTGTATTATGAGCAACATCATTGGATACCAACATATGTGAAAAATACATTTTAAGCGGGAATGTCTACTACACAACGTAGTGAAAGTATGAATGCCTTTTTTGATGGTTATGTGGGGCCGAAGACTACATTGAAGCAATTTGTTGATCAATATGATGAGGCCTTGAAGAGTACGGTTGAAAAGGAGAACACAGAAGATTTTATTTCTCTAACATCAAGAGTTCCATGCATAACTCATTATGCTATTGAGAAGCAATTTCAGGACAGTTATACCAATTCAAAGTTCAAGGAGGTTCAAAATGAGATTAGGAGGAAAATGTATTGTCATCCTTTTCTTCTTAAACAAGAAGGTGCAATTTCTACATACCAAGTTGTTGATCAGATAGAAATTGATGATGATACAAAGGAAGTAACCTTCCATGTTTACTTTAATGAAGATGAATTGGAGGTACAATGCAATTGTTGCTTATTTGAATTTAGAGGAATCCTCTGCAGGCATGCCTTCTCTGTGCTCATGATGATAAAGAAAATTAAAATATTGCCATCAAAATATATTCTTCCACAGTGGAGTAAGGACTCAAAACGAAGATATACATTTATTAAATGTATTTACAATGAATTGAGTGGACATCCTGAAGCACAACATTATGATAAATTGCACACTTCTTTTTATGAAGTTGCATCAATGGCATCAAAAAATGAAGAAAGTTGTATGACAGTGATGACAGTTTTAGACAGGCTGAAGGAGAAGTTGAGTCTGAATGTGTCAAGTAGTGAAAGTGGTCAAACATCTCATCACACACCAGGTGCAGTGACAATATCTAATGAAGTTATTAATGGGACATTAAAGGAATGTATGAAGGTGCTTCGTCCTTTAGTGGCTCGAAGTAAAGGGCGACTAGTGTCAAAATGAAAGGAATCTAAAATAGACCAAGTGATTAGGAAATTGAAAAGAAGAAAGAGACTGGAAGGGAACAAAACTATCAAAAAAAAGGAAAAGGAAAACAGGTACTTGCTTATTAATTTTAGCTAATAATCTATTTTATTAGTTTCTTTATTGTATTATATATATTTTTTTTATCTAAATAACTTGTCTAATTCATCTATTTTCTTTCTAATGAAAGAATTCTCAAGTGGCACAAGAAATTGAAGTCGATGCAAGTGAAATTGGTTTGCCTACTTTAAGTACTCCACAAGAAGATCATGAAATGGGAACACAAGAGAGAAGGAATGTTTAGGTATTAAGAATAAGGAAAAACTATGAGATTGATTGTTTGAGATTTTAATCTACTATGTAAATAATTTATGCAATTGCATTTTATTAATCTAATGTTCAGGTAAATAATGGTAGCATCATGGGAGATGGTTTTGTTGGGCTATAGTCAACAAATTCTAGTTTAAACCAATTCTAGGTAAAGTTTCTATGTATGTGGTTTTTTTTTTTTTCATGAATGCTCTTATCTGCTTTCTCTTGTGATTAATATATAATTTATAAGATTTATTTTCAATTGTATAGCGTCATCTGAGTCAAGTTTCAAGTGGTGGATATATGACGCCATATTTTGGCACTCCTTTCTTTCCTGGAAACCAAATGCAGGTATAGTTTATCATTTATAATTCATTCTATACTATTTATTTGTCTTTTTTTTTTTTTTTTAATATATGTAATTTGATTGTAGGGTCTACCCAACATATTTTGGCACTCCAGGAAGCAATATACACCAACTATCAGTAATTCCTTAACTTTTATTCAATGTTATACTTGTTAACAGTTTTTTATTTAACCTTTTTTTTAATAAAATTTGTATTTGTAGGGTCATTCAAATCAATTTTGGGGAAGTGGATGTCAAGTGCCATATACTGACCAGCTTAGTGTTTATGGAACACAACAACATCATATAATCAACTTTAATCATTTGGATTTGCTACAAGTATTGTTAATACATTGTATATTTAACTATGCCAATTATAAGCACGTTGATTTCTAAATAATTTAATACATTTTCTTTTGTTCTTTATGTAGGCTTAACATCATGGGCATCAGTTTAAGGATCAAGAGGTTGGCAAGTTCAGTAAAAATTAAGTTCGACTTGATCAAGATGACAAACTTTTTGTTTTCCTTTTTGTGTTGAACACAACATGGTTCTTCATTTGTAATGGATATTATGGTATTATTTGCGTGGGGAAAAGCTTATATGTTTTTAAGCACAGATGGTGACTTACAACAAGAGCTTTTTTTTATTTTTTTTTATTCAACATCATTTGAGCTTTACAACTATGGATATATTTGCTCTTTATTTATTTGAGTTTTTTGGTTTTGTGATGTATGTAGAATGAAAACGATAGCAATGTGAATATAATATTATTGGCTTGATTATTATTGGTTTGGTTGCTGAGAAAGTTGAGGGAAAGAGAAGGAAAGTCAAAGAATTGAATTGAATTGAATCTTACTATTTGAGTTGTTTGGTTTTGTATGTATGTGAAATGAAAAGGAGAATAAGTTTATATATTGGTTAGATAAATGGTTAGAATAGGCTCACTAATCACTATATTGAATTTTCATTTGGATTCCAGTGGGGTTGCTCATTTTTATAACTATTTTAGTTTATTTAAAATTCATGCCCATTGGTCTTAAAAAATGATTGATCACCAAGTACGAAACTTGAATTGAAAATCCATTAGCATATCAGTTTTGTAGCTAAAAAATATGGAGGAATATATATATAATATACAAATTTGAATCTTAGAATTTTATTTTAGTTGTTTTTGTTTCCTGAAGACTGAAAAATAACTAAATACATAAATTAAGTGCTTAATGTGGAAGCACCAAAAGCTCATGTTATGTAACATAGCAAAAATTCACTACTATGACTCTCTTTTGCATAGCATCTGCAGTGACTCTCTTATGCAGTGACTCTCTTACGCACAACATACATAACCACTAGCGTGACTCTCTTATGCACAACATACATAACCACTAGCGTTCTCCAACTTCCATGCACTTGTGGTCTTCAATCAGCACAACAATTTGCCAAGGAACATTAAAAAAGGTCCTTCGCTCTAGATTTTGTTGAAATAAGTCTGCAAAAATCAAGCTTTATAGCCTCAGTTAATGCCTTTTGCACAGTCAAGCAAATAGCTGCATGCCATTTGGTTGCATATGGAAGAACTGCAACAGCCTACCATAGCATGATTTGGTTTAATAGCCAAAACCAGCCCATCCACACCATCTCTGCTAGTGTCCCTCAATTGTCAATGTAGACACTCAATTTTGTACCCATGATTTAATCAAGAAAGATAACTAGAATGACCATTCATATACCCAAAATTCATGATTACATTACATGCATTAATTTGTTCATTGCATATCATAAAAATGATCTTGAGGTTCTAACGATCGCGACGGTATGCCTGATTTTCAAATCGGACCGTCGGATTGAAAGATATCGCATGATCAAGTTTGCACGGTCATCATGGATTGTGTTTAGG
The DNA here is from genome assembly GCA_030021035.2 of Notholithocarpus densiflorus. NCBI lineage: Eukaryota > Viridiplantae > Streptophyta > Magnoliopsida > Fagales > Fagaceae > Notholithocarpus > Notholithocarpus densiflorus. The sequence goes on along the minus strand of JARYZH020000006.1, from coordinate 1,519,517 downwards.
TAGAATCAACCACACATGATTAATTTAAATTAATTCTGATTGGCTAGACAATTTAAAATTAATTAAGTAATTTTGTGATTGGTTGTTAGTTAGTGTCAAAATAGGCTTGCTTGCATGGGAGTAAAGGGGATAATTGGATAACAATAAAATTAGGGATAATCAAGACTTTTTGGAGAATTTATCTACAAGATAATCATTGCTGAAAAGACCTGAATTATCAAGAAAAGAGTTTAATTTTTAGAATATGGATTAAAAACGCATCTAAGTTTAAGTCCCGGGTCAAAAAACCTCAAAAAGGAGTCCAAAATGGACCAAAACTCAAACGAGGTTGGCACAACTTCGGGCCCCAGCCTGAGGGCACTTGGATTGAACTAAAACACATCCTTTTCAATTTTTTAGAGATAAGGACGCATCCCAGTTCGTATTCTAACAATTTAGCTAATTTTTCGAACATCCTAGCCTGTATAAATAAAGGCTGCATCTCAAAATTCAGCACACTTTTTGACGTTCTCTAATTTCCCCTCTTTCTGACTCTTCTTTTCTATTATTTTCTCTCTTACGTTAAAGACGTTTTGGAGGCTCTAGCCTTAGGAATTTCTTTTTTGTAAGCAAAGTATTTTAGGTTTCAAATAGAATTGAACAAATTTTTTCGAACCCTAAAATATTACTTTACTAAGAAGAGCACGTCCATGCAAGAGGTAGTTTTTTTCTTCTTCCTTTATTTATTTATTTTTTTTTAATTTTACTTGATGATGCATGAATAGATGTTTTCTTTTATTTTTAATTTCTGATGTTGATGCCATGTGTTGTTAAACTTTCCTTTAAAACATGTTCTTAATTCTTTTGTTGTTATGGTTTTCTTTTTGAGTTTCAAAAATCTACTCATTAATAAATCTTAAAAAAAAAAAAACTAAAAACAAATCTATATTTTCATTAAATACAGATCTGAATTTTTTTTTACACATCATAACAGATCTGTATTTTTATTAAATACAGATCTGAAATTTTTTACACATCAAAACAGATCTGTATTTTCATTAAATATAGATCTGAATTTTTTTACGTCTCAAAACTTATTTATATTTTCATTAAATACAGATCTAAATTTTTTTACACATCAAAACAGATTTGTATTTTCATTAAATACAAATCTGAGTTTTCCAAGAAAATTTTCCTTTGTCACTAAAATAGCAAATTTTGAAATTTAAAAGAGGAAGTCAAAAGTTGTGATGGTTTTTTGTTTGATGCATGTAGCGTAGGTTTATTTCATGAGTGTAGTCCTCTTCTAAAAAAATCTTTTCTTATTTTATTTAACAAAAAAAAGACTGATTTGATTTTTCTTTCTATAAATCTAGATTTTCTATTTACAAAGCAGATCTGATTTTTTACATATAAACCAAAAAACCATTTTTTTTTTTTTTTTAACCACAAGTCAATGTCAGCATTTAATTTTGTGCATGTACTATTACATTAATTTGTGTTTGTATTCGTCGTATACAACTTTATACAGCTTTACATTATTTACCAACTATTGATGTATGTCGTTAATTTCACTTGAGATGTTATTGCAGTCATATTGAATGGATTATTCAGCTTACAGGCTGAGTGATGTGTTCACAGTGATGAGTTGTTGCTGGGTACTAGAAGACGAGTTTAGTTATCTAATTGATCCCACTTTGCGAAATAGTCCACCAGTTCACAATACAACGAGGCAGGAGTGGGCTTGGTTAGTTCATGAATAGGGGATGTTTTACAAGGAGTTGATCTGTTATTAGTTGTCAGTGCCTTGGCGACATGCAACTTAGATGCCAAAAGACATTATAAATGGAATTCGTAGCAAATTGAATTGTAACAAAGAGGAAAAAAATCGAATGAAGATTAAATTGATATTGGACCCAAGCCCAGATTTGTGAATTAGTGGAGTGTAAGTTATACAATCAAGCACGATACATGCAATCAATTCTTGCAGAATACATTTATTAGTCGGGTGTGGAGATGTTGTACAAGGCACTGCGTAATTAAGGAGAACGTCTAGTCACCATTGCTATGTTCTACTTTCTATTTACGATGAATTATTATTGTATTAGAACTGTGTCAATCACTGTTGTATCCATTTAAGGGGAAAAGGTAAACATTATTATGTTTGGAACAAAGACGCATCTTATTTATATTATAACTGGCGTCATAGTTTGAAGCAATCACATATTAATTTGCAATATTTTCGGAATGACTATTTAGGATGAAAAATTAGACACTAGAATTAGATGCAGAAGATACGAAAGACACAAATTCATACTTAGGATACCATAAATATGAATCTATTGCATATTAAACATTAACGGTATTGACATTAACTTAAACAAAATATAAAATACACACTCCACAAAAATTGTCTTCAAGACGATACAATGTCTTCTTCATTCTGACAGGTAAGGGGTCGTAGTTTAAGACATTGTTTAAAATGGTACGTAACAACTCACATTGAGAATTGAACAAGGTCCATAGAGCTCATATTTTTTGATAGTCTCGTAGCCATATGCATCACCTACGTAAAAGTGTTAGATTATGTTTTTCCATGTCATTTTTGTTGGCATTATTCCATGAATTTTTTTTTTTTTTTTTGTAATTCCATAAATTTATTTCCTTATATTTTGTGGGATTTATTGTAATGAGGTTAATCTCAAGACGGTTGAAGTTTTGCTTAATATTGTGACTCTGACGACTGTATGGCGATTGAATCAAGCTGCCAGATTGCATGTGAGGGGCACTGTTATTCCAGAGGGATTGGTGACTAGTTCGCGGGTAGGCCAACCTGCCAATAAGTCGCTAAGCACTTTGTACAGAACTCAATTTTATGAAAATCGAGTTCTTCTTTATTTTTTTAAATTTTTTTTCCAAAGAACTCGATATTATAGAAATTGAGTTCCATTTTTTTTTAAATTGTACAGAACTCGATTTTAGTAAAATCGAGTTCTGCGTGGACATTTTTGATCGGAAATGCTAGGTCAGCGACCTCCATTGTGGCACAAAACACATGGAAGTTCCATGCAGAACTCAATTTCCCTAAAATCAAGTTTCAAAAGATGGGCAATTCACTAGATAGTTTCAAATGAAATACATTTTGCTACATAGTTTTAAAATTAAGGATATTTACCTATTTTTCCCATCAATACTGCATATAAGATCAGGAGTTAAAAGTGAATTTTCCTTTTGTTTGATTCTCAAATTTTCTTGGAAGCCAAATAGTGGGTATTTTGGTAATTTTTTTTAAGTGATTATATTTTGGTAATTTTAAAAAAAAATTGTATTTGGAAGTGTATATATATTTGTGAAAACTGGAGGACTAAATTGAAAATAGAGCCAAAATATAGGGACTAAAAAGGTGTTTTTGACTAATTTCAAAAGTTGGTACACCTACTAAGTGCATGTTTGGTACATTGAATGGAGATTAAGGTAGGAATAGTAATATTTATTACTAGGCATGTTTGGTACATTAAATGGAGATTACGACTGAAATTGTAATCTTTATTACTAGGAATAAAATGTGTTATAATGGAATAACTAAACTTAATCATAAGTTTGGTTATGAGTTGTAACATTAGAATAAAATTTAAAATCTATTTTGGGAAATATTTTACTCAAACAATTATCTTTCCAAGAAAATAATATGTTTTTAAATGTGAGAGGGAAGATTTTTTTTTTGATGATTTTTTTCCATAATTGTTATGTGCATATGAAAAGTTTGTTTATTTGGAAATATATTAATTTTATAAATTATTACACATACTAAGGAATAACTATTACAACCATTTTAGAGAGGAATAGTTATTCCTCATTTTAAAGAATAGTTATTCATAAGGAATGACTATTCTTTGTAATAAAAACATAACCAAACTACTGAATAGCTAAACCATAGGAATATCTATTACATTACAATGTCTATTACAGTCTACCAAACATGCCCAAAATAAAATGTGTTGTAATTAAATAACTCTTCCTATTCTTATGTTTGGTTGCAAAATTAATTTTAACATATGGAAAATTTGTATTTTTTTGAATATATTAATTTAAAAAATTGTTACGCCTACTTTAAGGATAGATATTACAATCTTGATTAATGCTACAACCACAAATTATTTTACAACATTTTTACAAACTATTGATGTGACAAATTCTTACTAGTTCTAATCTGGGCCCACCCCTAACATCACATTTTTATTTACCAATAATTATTTGGAAAATGCTAAAGCCATATCAATAGTTTGTAACATTGTTGTAAAATAATTTGTGTCTGTGGCATTACTCTACAATCATTTTAGAGAGAATTAATTATTCCAAATGAATAACTAGTCCTAAAGAATAACTATTGTTTGTAATAAATATACAACCAAATAGCCAAAATTGCTATTACACATGAATAACCATTTCAGTACGAGATCTATTGTAGCATACCAAATATGCGCTAAAGGAAAAACTATTATAGCCAGTCTTGAGAGGACTAATTATTCCTCAATTCTTTTTAAAGAAGAACAACTATCCTTAAAGAATAAATATCCTTAAAGAATGACTAGTCTATGTAATAAAGATGTAACCAAATAATTATCACACATGAATAACCATTCTATTACATGATATTACCACATACCCAAGGGGCATAAACACTTAGATTGAAGGGGGGGGGGGGGGGGCATGGTTAGCCCCCAAACTTGTCAAATATTACATTTTTACTCCTAAATTTACCTAAATTTTCAAAAGAAATATGATTAGTCCCCAAACTGTTCATACTTTTTGTATGACACTATTAAATTGGTTTAATTTTATATTTATTATTATTTTGGTCCTTGCATTCATAAAATTCTAGTTCCGCCGCTGCACATACCAAACATATGATATTGAATTCTATTTATATGTTATTGGTTAAAAGTTAAAACCTATGTAATTCATAAGAGACATAAAAGTGTAAGTCCATTGGTCATCAAAGTGTTTATTTTATTTTTGTTGATTACTTTTTGTTGGAAATGAACTAAAATATACCGTTTTTTTTTTAAATTTAAAGAAAAACTAAAGTATACTTTTAATTTGAAAATGTAAATTTAAAAAAAATTATAAATATACCAAATAAATTAAAAAGTAAATGAAAAAGTTTTTTTTTTTTTTTTTTTTGAGAAACCGTAAATGAAAAAAGTTAATAGCAAATGATATATAAAGCCAATAATAATGATAACAATAAGTACAAACATCATAATTTTTTTTTTTTTTTTTTTTTGTGTGGAGAAAATATAAAAATAAGAACCATATGTAATTTTGTATTGTCAAAGAGTTTTGTAGCTCTACTGACATTTTTTGATTTTCAATAGAGATATTTTGGTTTGAGTCCTCGCAACCCCAACTATGCAATAAAAAAAAACCAATGAAAAATATAAATAAATAAAAAGGCACAAACGGACAAAAAAGAAAAGAAAAAAAAAAAGAAATGGTAAAAATACTATTTTGGTTCTTAAACTTTATTAAAAGTTTTTTTTTTTGTCTCTAAACTTTAAAAATTATTTTTTCATCTTTAAAATTTGTAAAGAGTTTTTTAATAGTTTATAGAAAAAAGTATGGATGAAAAAGGAACTTTTTATAATAGTTTAAGGGTAAGAAATAATTTTTTTTTTAAAGTTAAAAGATAGAAAGAAAAAAATTTCAATAATTTAAAAACGAAAGATAAACCTTTCAATAATTTAGAGAAGGAATTTTTTTTTTATTTTTTTTTATTTTTTTAAGTTTAGGAATGAAAAATAAAATTTTGGTTAAGTTTAGGAACAAAATACTGAAAATAGTATTTTACCCCTAAAAAGTAAGGGGGTGTTTGGTACATGCACTTAAACAATAGTTTTTAATTTTTAAATAACATTACATGTATTTTCACACATTTTTTCACCTACACGTATTTCTAAAAAATACAAACAACGTTATTAGAACAATATTACCAAGTTAGTCCAAAAAGATGTTTCATTGAGGCGATATTTGTTTTAAATAACTATAAAATCCAAACTATTTTATTAGTTAGCCAAGGTTTGAAACTATTTTGGTATCTAACAAATCGAGTCCAAAGGAGTTGATTTTGGTGTATAAATCGAGTATATTGCACTCGATTTCCCATTGCACAGCAGCTGAGTTGGACACACTATCCACGTAGGCCTGGAAATCGAGCCCAAAGGACTTGCTTTTCCTTCATAAAAATCGAGCTCAAAGGACTTGGTTTTGTTTAATGGAAACCGAGCCCTCTGAACTCGATTTCAGTTCAGCCAAAACATGGATTTTTTTTTCTTGTTCTTCCTTTCCTTTCTCTCCAAATGCCGTCCCATTCTCCACTTCCAAGCCCTAAAAACCCATGAACAAATCAAATCCAAAACAAAAAATCAAACCCACTCTCCAACGTGTTCTTCTCCTCCACTGGAGCGGCAGCGAGAAACCATGTGTCCGATCCGATTTCCATCGCCTGAGTTTGGTAATCGGCGCCTGGGTTGCTGGGTTTTTGCATCGTTGCTTCTTTCTTCCACTGGAGCGGCGGCGAGAAACCACATGTCTGATCCGATTTCCATCGCCTGAAGCTTTCGCTGCCTGGGTTTGGTCAGAATCGCGTTTTGATCTCTGTTTCTGCGTTACTAAATCGAGTCCATAGGACTCGATTTCCATTACGAAAACCGAGTCTATTAGACTCGATTTCCAAGCCTACATAAACAGTTCCTCCAGCTCAGCTGCTGGCTTAGCTGTTGGCATAAACCCAAAATCGACCCTAACGTGCTTGAATTGTTAGATAGCAAAATTGTTTCAAATCTTGGCCAACTAACAAAATAGTTTTCTTTTTATGGTTATTTCTGAAAAAATGCCCATTGAGGCTTTCCAACGTTAGTCACGTGGTCCTATAAAAGAAAACGTTAGTCACGTGGAGGGCCACACAAACTCAACTGTGGGAACACACAAAATAAAACAAAACAAAGCAAATGAAATTAGTGTGAGAATTTGGGGCAGACGCCAGAAAAAACAGAAGAAGAAGAAGAAGAAGAAGAAGAGGGGGACCTTCTGCGATGGGATAAGTCTTACTGTCATTCATTTCATTTCCTTTTCAGTATATTTTTTTGGTACCCTCTTTCTTGTTTTTATGTTCTGTCCGAAATTTTCGTGAAAACATCTGCCAAATCCAAACAAAATTACACACATAAAACTTGGGTTTTTGTTACCATTTTCACACATGGGAAACGCTGTTCAACATGTATGATGTAACGTACAAGGCTTGTTGTAGGCTGACACAGATATAGACAGTTTTTGATTGCACCAACCACCACCCACCACTCACTACCCACTTCTTTATTTTAAATCTCAGTCCCTTTCTCTAACACACACACACAAAGAAAGAGTTTTTGTGAGAGATACAGAAATGGCTGCTGCTCTATCGCTTTCTCAACTCTCTTTGGTTCAACTTAAACCCTCACTCTTCTTAACCCCCAAAACCCTTCACAAACAAAACCCTTGCCTTTTTGCCCACCACAACCATCAGAACCAGAACCAATTGTCTATAACTACTTTACCTCTCAAAACAAGAAATGGGTTGGTCCCAAAACCAAAAGCTTCATTGAGTTCTGTCCCTGTCCAATCCAATGCCAGTTCTCCTATTTCCACCAAAAAATCCGACAGCCCAATTATCGTCATTGACAATTATGACAGTTTCACCTACAATCTCTGCCAGGTTCGTCCTCAATTCTTTTTCTTTTGTTTGACCTTTTTGCCGTTTGGTTAAGTTTTGATAATGTATGATACAAATGTTTTATTTTTGAGTGAAGGGTATGTTCTTAGTAGTATAATTGAGTCCACGATTTTTGTTTATGGAGTTTACATTTTGTTTATAGGGTGACAAAATTGAGGAAGAAAAGTGCAATTCATGTCATAAATGTCTCATCTTTATGTTTTTTTTTTTTGTTTTTTTGTTTGATGGAAGTGAATGATAAATCGTTTCTATGCAAGAATTGAAGAATTTTTGTGTATAATGAATTGATTTCTTCGATGTGCAATGTGTTTCACAACCCTAATTAGGGGAATTTGTCTACTTGTGGTTGTGGTGGGGTTAGGGTGAGAAGGATTTGTGGAAATAGGATTTAGACCTGTTGAAGAAAGGGATATGGAGTTGTGTTAGGAATTAAAGGGTGGTTTTATAAGTTATTTGATAACTGCTTGGCAGAAGAACATTTGTGGGGTTTTAGGGTTTTGGTTGCTAAAAGAAAGTGGTTGATTTGGGGTTGTAAGGAAGAAAAAAGAGAGGGGTTTTTATGGTGTTCAGTGGCTGTATGAACAGTACCACAAGAGAGAGAAGAAAAGAGAGAAGAGAATGGAAGAAAAGAACACACATCATAAAGACCCATGTGCCTCTATGCTTAAAATATTAAATAATCTTTTTTAATCAACCCCATCACTTTTGAGTACATTGAGCTAAAATACAGATAAGGAGTAAGGACTTCTCTTGTATTGGTGTTATTAGGACTTCTAGTATTTTAGGACTCCTAGTTTTACTAGTAATAGAAAAGCCCTAATAAAAGACTTATTTGGGTCAAAGAAAATAAAACCTATCTTAGGTTCTCCTAGAAAATTTTAGACTCAACTAAACTACCAAAACACCCTTAGTTAGCAGGGATCGCAGAAATTAATAAATAAAAACCCAAAAAAAAAAACTATTTTAACTCTAAAAGACTCATACCTAAACCTTTAAAACCAAACAACTTTTACTTTAATTTGTGGACTTCACACGTGGAGCCCGTAAAGTAATTATTGAAGAGGCCAAGTTTTAAAGTAATATCAAATATCAATCTTCCATGGCTGCATCATGTTATTTGTATCTTAGCAAGCTGTTTTTGGTTATTCTGTTCCGGTTTATATTTTCTAGTTGATTGAAATTCTATTATAATGTCATTCTCTTGGGCAGTTGATCTTCCAGACTGCTAGAAGGTATTCTAATACTTTGATATGACAAATCATATAAAAGTTTAATATTATTTTATCTTTTCCATTGTGATTAAATTTAAGAGTATGTAGAAAAGAGAAGATATCTAGTGAAGATTTCCCTCCCACTTTATATTGATTAAAAAGGAAATGGCAAGAGAAAAAATAAAAGGAGAAATTTTAAATAGGAAAAAATGGTTTAAGCTCTAATTAATTCTTCCACTTGAAATCGATTTTAGATTCCTTTGCGCAGCAATACTGGAAAAGGTTAATTAGTCCCTTACTTTTGTCATTTTTCACCCTTGCAAATTAGCTAATCCGTTCTCTATCTTCTAAACCAGTTGAAATACTTATTTATATTGTAGAGGCTTCTTTTTTTTTCTTTTTTCTTTTTTTTGTGGGTTTTGCAAATGAATGGAAGTTTACTTTATGAAGATTTATAATGTTGTATATACTTCAAAAGTTATTGCTTTTTAAACAATTTCTCATAATGATTCTCTTTATTATTATTTTTTATTATTGATTGTACATTATCAAGATTTAGTCTAATAGCTTTTTTATTTTTTATTCTGAAGTATATGGGAGAGTTAGGATGTTTCTTTGAAGTTTACCGGAATGATGAGATTACAGTGGAGGAGTTGAAAAGGTAAGGATTGCTATTGTTTTTGCTCGTCTATGCATGTTGATAGTATTTTGATTGGTTAGGGATTTCTGATGGGCTATACATAGCATGTCTAATGTAATTATCCAATCATGTCTGTGACTTTTTCTGCCATTTTTATAGGATGAATCCAAGAGGAATCTTGATATCCCCAGGGCCCGGTAAGAATTTTTTGGATGTGTTGTTTTGAAATATAGATGGCCAAGGCCTATAGAAATGGAAAAGGAACTACTCACACCAAGATTTTTATAGACCATACTTTCTTTTTGTAGGTACACCCCAGGATTCTGGGATATCGTTGCAAACCGTACTGGAACTTGGACCTATTGTACCTGTATTTGGTGTGTGTATGGGTTTGCAATGCATTGGAGAGGCTTTTGGCGGTGAGTCTTTTTAGATGTCTTCAAACTTATAAGCGATCCCAATGTAGGATTTATTAATCTGAATGTATGATTAAGTTAGTTTGTATGCTATTACTGAATATATGCAAATCTGTAATCACTAGAAAATGGGAATCATGTAGTACCAACTTTCTTAAGTCTTGTTTTTGTCATGGCTGATAAACTCGATAACTACTTCTTTTTGGGTTTCTAATGCAAAACTTATGTCTTTATGGACTTGTGGCCCTTGTAGCTGATGGTATCTCATCCCCTGTGGACCAAGGGCCATTGTAGCCAGTATTACTGGTTACCTTTCCCCAATTAAAGGGAGAGGTCTAGGGGTCTAGGGTTCAACTCATGGAAGTAAGGGTTTTGGATTGGGGAGGGGACTGTGAAGCATATTATTACCATTTTATGGAACCTTGTGATTTTGTCCTTTTGCAGGGAAAGTTGTGCGTTCACCTTCTGGTGTCATGCATGGAAAGAGTTCTCTCGTGTATTATGATGAGAAGGAGGAAGACAGCTTGTTTGCTGGGTTATCAAAGTATACACTTTATTCCACATATCCTTAAAATCTTGTACTATTTATTTTTTGGATCAATTGTTTGCTTTTAAATATAGTGTCCTTGATTGCACTATTTTAAGTTATCAAGAATTAGCAATTTTAGGATTTGTCAATTTCTTTTTCTGAACTTGGTTTACATCATACATTTGGTCATCTTTTTGCAAATGGGTTGACTTGACTTTATGTGATCAATACCTTTCAGTAAATACTCTCTGGGAATATATGGAAATTTCCATTAAATTAGCATCATATGGAACCACTAGCTTGAAGTTTGTTTATTGTTTGTTTGTAAGCTCATTTTGGCGGCTTACATGTAATTACCCGTCTTGCATACAACATTATGTCACAAAATTCTCTTGATATATACTGCTTAAAATGGGTTCAATTCAATTATATCTTATCCTGGAGGATGTGACAAGCTAAGGTAGAAAATTTTGTGAAAGGGACTTTTGAACCTCAAGAACATGGCTGATCTATGAATTATATTAGTCATAAAATCAATTTGATAATGCCATATGCAAGACAGGAAAAAGTTGAGAATATTTGTTCTTCCATGGAGATAACAGAATATTTGTACATCATTTACACTTCACTTTTTGCTAACAGATTAAATGAAACTGAGTCTCTTCACTGATGTTGGTGTGTTTTATGGTCTGTGTCTCTTCAGCCCATTCGTTGCTGGTAGATATCACAGCCTTGTGATCGAGAAGGAAAGTTTTCCTGATGACGAACTTGTGATTACAGCATGGACAGAGGATGGACTGGTAATGGCTGCTCGTCATAAGAAATATAAGCACCTACAGGTAAGATATTGTTCTTCCTATACACCTTTTTTTTTTTTTTTTTTTTTAATAATTTTGAGAAACTTCCTTTTCACTTATTATGTGCTGAGTGAGACAATTTTTTTGTTGAGAGGAATTGATGAGGATGAAAGTTCCATTGGCTTAGGTAAATGCACCTTACACGGTTATTACTCCAATATGTGGACTTAGAATATGAGGTGTCATTATAATTTATTACTTTCTGATAGTGGAAATGGATGGAAATTTGTTCCATGACCTCTACACTTTGAGACGTACTGCAAATTAATTTCTAGCATTCTTCTGCAATCTGCATATATGGTAATAAACATGTAAAGCTACTTTATTTATTAGCTCCAAAAGTCAAGATTGTATTGTAACATGTGAAGTTGTGATCTTGCAATTTACTTTCCTCTTTATATGCAACCCCCTTGCTACCTTTTCCTTTTGGTTTATTCTTGGTGTGTGAAGAAATACTGCTAGTAATGGAAAGAATTTTAACATTTTTCTAGACTAGGCCAAAGCATTTCATCTTCAAATATTGGAACCAGAATAGGCTGGAAAAGTAGTAATGTGATTGAGTTATTTGGTAGAAATTTAGGTGTCATTAGTTGGCCTTATTTTGTCCTGAACCTTTGTTCTGTCTATGCATAAGTTATTGTGACTGTCAATTGGACGGGCAATTACTCGAAAGTAGTTCTCAGATGAATACTGGCTACTTAAGAGTTAAGAGTAATTTCTGGACAGCATGTTGGAAGTACCCACTCCCCCCCTTATCACAAGTATTGGCATTAGAATGCCACCTTGACCTGCTGATTTCATCTTACATCGAGGAGCCAATCATGCAACAATGACTTCACTGCCCCCCACCCCCCCTTTTTTTTTTTCTTGAATGAGAATTCATTTCTGGTGATAAATGACTAAATGGAAATTTATTTTGATGATGGGCAACCCATCAGTTGTATTATTGAAATTTTCACTAGTTATGCATGCATGATTAATTGCTTAGAAAACAAATCTTAGAAGCACAGGGCACAGACAGAGGTAAGAGAATACATGTGAGGTGTAATTGTGTGTGTAGATATGCAATGATTGAGTGAAGGGGGGCAGGTGCATCTCTTGATACCCCTAAAATGATTATAACCCTAGGTCCATGATCCAATGGGCCATAGACCCAAATTTTAGCAGTGGATAACTCTGACTACAACCTCCTCTTTTTTTTTAATCAAAAAAATTAATTATAACCCTCATGTTGACGTATTATCCCTTCCTCCACCTCCCCTGCCCAAGGATGAAATTTAATTGTCCCCTCTTCCCTTCCAACACCCAATCACTTACTAACTTTTTGTCACATTAGACCGACTTTTTACAACTTACAATAAAGTGATCATGCTTCTTTCTTCACCAAAGCCAAAGGCTTTTTTTTCCCCATTTCCCCTTCCTTTCTAGATATTCACCAAAGTTAAAATGTGAAATTAACTCCCCCCCCCCCCCCCCCACCTCCTCTCCCCCAACCAAAGCCCCCCAAAAAAGTATCACATTTTCTTACCTATCTCTTTTTTAATATCAAAACAAACCTAGCTTTATTCTTTCATGAGTGAACATCTTCAGGACATAAAGTTAAATTTCAATTATGTATATAGTTTCATATACAGCTATATTCATTGTTGTGTATTTGTGTGTATGTATGTGTTTTAGAAACTAATTGCAGTATATTTGGTTAGATAAACCAAACAAAACTTTAAATTAATTAAAGACTGAGTTTAGGCATATTGCACAAAAACTTAATTAGTTCAAAGTTGATTTGATTTTAAGGATTGATTCAAAATCAAACTAAACCAGCCTTTTAGGTTGAGAAACACCTGTCCAATGTGTTAAATTGGAAGTGCTTCCTTTATGTATTAATATCCCAACACCTGGTCCTCTCTTCCCCAAATAGGATCCTGGCCACACCAATGTAGATTATTGCAGGATTCTCTGAGGGTGTGTCTATATTGATGCTGGGTACTGTTGGGCATGCAAAATTTTGGGTCGGTTGAAGGAAATACTTCATTTGCAAAAAAAAAAAAAAAAAAAAAAAAAGAGATTGAACTGTGAAAAAACCCGGCATTTTTACAAAAATACTGGACCACACAGTTTTACTCGAACTTTCTTTTTTCCCTTGTTTCTTTGTTTAATGTTATGCTATTTTAACCAAAAAACCATGCCTTCCTTCAATTGTGCACTTTCATTTATGGGCTTTTTAGTCTTTTGCTTTTAAACTTGAAGTAGTCAAAATATCTATTCAAGTGATATATGTTTAGTCATTTTATATATCTAAAAAATAATAATAATAATAATAATAATTCTGTATTTGAATAATTTTTCTGAACTACATTATTCAATTAATATCAATTTTCAATATATACTTGTATATTTATGTTAAAATTGAATCTCATCTCATTTTTATAGTTGATTTTTTTTTATGTGTTCTTTAATTTATTTCTAATAAATTAAATATTAATCCAATGGTTGAACTAGTAAACCATCGTACAACTTCTTTGATGGTTTAATGCTCGGTTTGGTTCTGATAACTTTGCTGTTTAGTTTATGGGTTCTCTTACTAGAAAACATGTCGTATGACCAGGAGGGCTTGTGAAAGTGTTTTGTGAGTCTATAGTTGAATGAACTACAGGAAAAAAGGTTTCTGGTATTTTAAGATGGATCAGACTTTAGGCTAAAGGCCGAAATTAAATTTTGAATTAGTGGCTAATGGTTTGGAACAACATAGGGCTTTTAGGGTTTCAAAATATGTATTAGGATCAAGGGCTTATGGTCAAATAAGACAAGAAAAGACCAATTTTTTGGAAGCTATGAGCAGTGGCATAAATATTAACCACATCTTGATTTTTTAGTTTCAGCTGCTAGAGTTTATTTGTTTTGAGGGAATGGTTGGGTTGGTAAAGTGTGGGTTCTAAAGGTTTGAAGAGATGGGTGAATGGATCAGAGGTGAAGGGAATTTAAGACAAGTGAGCGATGGGAGGAGAAGATAAAGAAGGAACAGAGTGCTCAATATCACTAGATGAACAAAGCAAACTCTGCAGATCTCAATTCTGAATTAGTAGTCGCAAAAGATTTACAAACCTGTTATAAAAAAGCAGAAATCCCTAATGACAACTAATTTTGACACTTGGATGAGAGAAATTATCCCTACTTATGAAACCCTATTTGTAATAAGATTTAAAAGCTCTTAAGGCTCAAATAGCTTCTGTGGACACTTAAACCTGGACCAAAAAGGTTTGTTAATTAGTTTCTTTGCCTCTTAGTTGGCATAATACCCAGATCCTTAGTCTTAGAATTTCAAAAAGAATAGTTTTCTCTAGCCATCGAAGAGGTTTTCTCAAATGCATGTTTTTTTCTCATCCTGCAAATCTAACCTACATTACCATGACTCCCTTCTTCAAGCAAAGTTGGGTTAGGAAAGAGTTTAAAGGTACATATGAAGTAAAACCTGTGAAGCAGCTATTAGAAGACCCAAATTTGTAACTGGTAGGAGCACTAAGGCTGCTTTTGTTTTGTTGTAAAGTTTTTTCTGGAAACATTTTCAACATATTTGGGTGTTGGTTTCATTGTAAAACCTTGGTCAAACTGAAAATATGAAAATATTTATTTTTGGTTGACTGGGAAAACACAATGGAAAAAGTTATAAAATGATTTACAACATTTATTTATTTATTTATTTATTGTGTGTAAATCGTTTTCAAAACTCATGCACGCACAAAGCCCCACCCTCTTCTCTCTCTCGCATAGACCCCCTTAAGGCTCTGAATGGCAGCGATAAATTACCAATTCTCCCAAAAACTTAAGCTATGGTGAATTTAATTATTTAACCATAATTTTAATACTTTCCCTCACATGTGGGCCTAAACTCCTTAATAAGTGAGGCCCAACACGTGGGATTTTTAACATTTTAAATGGGAGGTAGAGCAAAGATAGGGATCGAACTTGGGATTTCTTACTCTGATACCATATTAAATTGCCGATTCTTCCAAAAGTTTAAGCTATTAGGAAATGGTGAATTTAATTACTTAACCATAATTCTAACACAGTGAAGTCTCTGGCATGCGTGGATCTTTGGGTTTCTTGGTGCTGTCAATGTCATGGTGGGGATCTATTTGTTGAAGTCTCCAGTGTGCCTAGGGCCTTTCGCGATGTCAACTTGCGGTGGGGATCTA
The DNA here is from genome assembly GCA_030021035.2 of Notholithocarpus densiflorus. Taxonomy (NCBI): domain Eukaryota; kingdom Viridiplantae; phylum Streptophyta; class Magnoliopsida; order Fagales; family Fagaceae; genus Notholithocarpus; species Notholithocarpus densiflorus. The sequence continues at coordinate 1,503,921 of JARYZH020000006.1, read as the reverse complement.
TCTCTGTTGCATGCAATGGTGTATGGGTTTTCTTGTGAGTTGTTGTGGGTTTTCTTGTGGGTCTTTGGGTTTCTCCAATTTGCTAGGTTGTGTGTGGATCTAGTAAATTTGGTTTTTGGGTTACTCCAAGAAAAAGAAGGCTGATTTTTCAAGATAAGAGCCTGCATTATATGAGAATCCCTTACCCAAACCAGCATATTCTCTTTTCTAATTAGTTTGCTAAAGGATACAGACACCAAGGTACAAAGGGAGGTCATAATGGATTTATTTTCTTTTCACTCTTGGAACTCCTATAAAAACATGGAGAGATATTTGTGATTTTAACTTGCCACTGGCCTATGGAACGAATGACAGTTCCTCTCACCATAAAAAGTGGTGAAGGTGAGAGTCATAGGTCGAAACGAAACTTTACAGGTGTGAGTTGTTTTTACCTCTGAAAAATCACTGATTAGTTCAACTCTATAAGCCATAATTGAGAATGATGAACAACTCTATAAGCCATAATTTTTTTTTTGGGGGAGGGGGGTGGGGTTCTTAAATCAAGATTAGGTCATTTGGTAGATGATGTAATTGGAGAAAGTTGACTATGGGTTATTGAAATCGGTTGCTAGTAACTGCAAAATTGGGTGCATTTCTAATCTCAATCCACCCCTAATGCAAATGGAATCTGCTGAGGGAGAAAGTGTAGTGAATTTAATGACACTATTCTTTTTCCTTTTCTTTTTTTAAGTAAAAAATTTAATGACAGTATACTCCCAAAGCACTTTCTTTGTGATTATAGGGACACAAGATTGAATCTTTGCGAAAAATCAGATTCAATATTTGAATTAAACATTTGGGGAGGGTTTGTGTTGAACACACAAATACATTTAAAGGATTCAACATAGTTTTGCTATCTAATGTGTATATGATATATCCTGAATGAAATTATAAACCAATAATGTTTTGCCATCTACTGTAGCACAAAACTGCCCCTTTTGGAATGTTTCCTAATATTCACCTCAACCCTGCTGCACATGCACAACGTTGGGTCATATAAAGAAATCTTGTTGTAGTAGCATTTTATAACTATGGTGATCTAGCAGGATAGTTCTAGAAAACAATCTGGAGTGCAAAGAATAAATAATAAAAAAATCAGTAACTATTTTAAGTATTTGCCTTTCTCATTATTTTTTATATAATGGTCATTTTCTTTCAGTCACTGCTATTATAATCTTCAGATTAGTAATTGCTATTATTTCTTGCTGAATTAGTAACCTGCTACAATCAACTTGGTTTGAAATTGCAGGGGGTTCAGTTCCATCCAGAAAGCATTATAAGCACTGAAGGCAAGAAGATTGTCCGCAATTTTGTTAAACAGATAGAAAGAAGAGAAGCTGAATCCCAGAATTGAGAGTTCAATATCACACACAACGGTGCTCAAGCAATGTAACATATTATGATATGTAATAAGGCTAAAAATGCGGACTCTGTACTTGTAATCTTCTTTTATACTTTGAATTTTGTGCTTTGTACTTGCCATTTATCCAATTAAAGAATTCTTGGATCTGGCTCAGACCTCTTGAAGCATCTGTATCTTGCAAGCAGTTTTCATGCTTCAAATCATACCAAGACATGGTGTAACTTGCCTTGGATGCATAAGCACTTTAATGATCATTTGATTTAGCATTGGCAATAATTCATGAAATTTTCTTGTAGAATTGCATAACAATATTCTATTTCATTGCTAGATACACCATCCATGACCATCTACTTTCCTGCCCAAACGCCCACCTTGGTCCAACACCCCCCAAGTGGGCAGCCGTTTCCCTCTTTTCTGCCTCCTAAATTTCACTCTTATTTTGGTAGGTTTTGCAATCATTGGACTCACTGTCACCATGGCTTTCTGTTGTGGCTTGAGATCACATGCTTCAGGGTTAAACACTAGGATATGTATTATTTCTATTGCATAAAAAAGGTATTTTACCTTCAACCAAAATAATTGAAAAGATTGCTGTACATTAGGCAACTTTTTGAAAGAGTGATTGTTCTCTATTATATATGTTCGTAGTCGTTGGTTGATTTAAAATTTCTAACATAAATTTTACTTTAATAGAATATAATGTAGCAAGTTTTTCATATGAAATTTATGTATGAATTTGAGCTTTATCAATTTGTGGTGTGTCTTTGTGTTAGAACCCCTTTCCCTCTCCCTTGTGTGTGTGTTTGTTTCTCAAAAAAAAAAAAAAAGTCATTTCAAATCCATAATATAACTGTTTTTGTCCAAGTAAAATCTTCAAAACTATAATCATCATGCATTTTGTTAAATTTATATCAACCAATTTATACTAACAACTATTCTTCAAATGTCTTGATTTTAAATCTTCAAATCCACACAAAACCCTAATGAATTTTAAGCCCCATGTTTAGGCATATCTAATGATAAATCCAACCCTACTCTCTAATGCAACATACATGGGCCGTTTCAGTTTTTTATGACTCTCTTTTTAGGGAATTAACCACCTTGCCTAAATATAAAGATGTCCAAAAACTGGTTACTACTTGCTACCTTCTTGTAGCTTGATATCTGGAAAATGTTGCAAGTGACCTTTATCTGAAGAGGGTCAGGTTTTAAGGCTGGCAAGTTAGATGGACTCAGATACCTCTCACAGTTGCAAGAATCCACTAAAAGTTGAGCAAGCAATTATTATGGCCCAAAAACCCACTGCTAAAGACTCTTTAAATTCCTTATAAAGAACATGACAGATTCATGCCCAAAAAGTTGTAAACCATTAAAGGCAATGAAGTCTAGTTGAAGACCACGACAGATTCACGTCCCAAAAGGTGCAAACCATTAAAGGCAATGAACTCAAGCTTGAAAAACACTTCTTTTTTTCCCTTCATTGGTGAGGTCACGGATGTAGATTCATCTTATGCAACTTGCATCATACAAGTGTAACTTACTAATAAATAAAAAAACTGAACCAAAAAAGACGACTTTGATAGGAACCAAACATGAATTCAATGATGATGAAAAGTGCATATAGATAACTCCTGAAGTCGTGTGGTTCAAAATAAATGAAGTTGAAAGCATCTCATTTCCATTGCTGACTATATTCATACCCAATTGAAAGCAGGTTGGCAAGTGACGTGCAAATTGATTAGTTATCTTATCTGTAATAACTTCATGTATTCATCGATTGGCCACACAATTTTGGAAGCATGGTGGAAATTGAAACCTTTAAACAACAACCAAACGAATATGCATTTCCTTTTCTCTTTTCTCCTTGATTTTCTTTTGCTTTTTTTTTTTTTTTTTTTTGGGCTTTAATTTATATTTGTTTGTGGGCTAAGAACTAGTAGTGAATTTTGGTGGAAAAGAAATATCATCAAGTACCCGTGAGTGTAGGGTTTTCTTGGTCATCATTACAAAAAATATAAATTCAACATCTTCCTTTAGAGTTCAGAACTATGAATTTAAGTCCACTTAATTTCATGCTCATTGAATTTCGCTTCATGGTTGAACTCATAAAGACAATCTTACACATGTTGAAAGTTGACTTTGAGTACTAAATAACCTTCTTCACGGATTTTTTTTCTTTTCTTTTCTTTTCAAACATGAATGGAGGTTAAGATAACAATTATAACTTATTATTCCTTTGCTTGTAGGTTTGAACACAGTAACTAAGATGATATTATGGTAACGTCTAAATAGGGAAGTCACTTTTGTTACCCTCACCAACTTTTTTTTGGTTTTCATCAAAAAAACGAGTCAAACCTCTCTCTCTCTCTCAAAACCATAAATCATATCCTGTCCTTAAAAGATTCCCATAATCATCTACTAACTTATAAGCCAGCAGTTATAAAGAAATCATAAATGAAAATGGGGTGGGGGGATATGCAAATTACAAACGCAACGTTTACATATGACATGTGAAAGTTTGGTAAAGATTGTTTAATTTATGTGTGTGATAATTATAAGTTTACAGGACAACATAATGCTACAGACATGTTTGGTTGTGTCAGATAATCGGATTGATACGCAAATGTTTTAGTAGTCCAAGACAGTAAGGATTTTATTCACCAACATTTGTTTAATAAGTTGGCAAAACATGCAGCATCAAAGTCAGCCAAAAATGACTGGTCAAGAATCTGAACCAACCTCAAAAATAAGTTTTCATTCTGAATATTTATATTTTCTCAGTGCTTTTGTGGCATTATTCTGTGTTTGATTATAAAATACTAGTTGCTTTTACTAGAAGAATTCAAGAAGCCACTCAGAACCAGAATGCACATGATGCCAGAATGTAAAACCAGCTACTATTTTCGATGCCAAACAATCTTTTAATCTATAAGCCCAAAACTAAGCCCAACAACTCGAAGTGGGCCCAACTCATTGAATTTTGTTTTTTGAGTGCTTAATGTAGTGTTGACCAAATATACTAGTACTAAAAATATAGCTAACATTTGCAAACAGCTGGTTCCAAATAACAATCTGAATTGACCTGAATGACAATAATGTATAAATAGTGTTATTTAATACTAAATAACATGCCTTTGTATTCAGCAAAAAAAAAAAAAAAAACATGCCTTTGCAATTTTACAAGGCAATTATTTGTACCATTTTTATTCCTTTTGAATTGATGAGTGAGTTTTGTTCTTGACTTCTTGCACACTTTTTTTTTTCTTTTTTTAGTAAAAATTCTTGTATAGTAAAAGAGAGTGCAAGAATGATTTTAGATACATCATCTATCAATATATATCCCAAGAGAGAAAGAGAGAGAGAGAGAGAGCTACAACTACAACTATAACTACAAGTCTGCTACGGTTTTTAAATTTAAAGAAGATGAATATGGAAAGATAGTTCAGTCTCCATCCTCAATATCTAGCCAGAGAGAAATTTGTGAGGATTCTTTTATTTTTCTATGCTTTAAATTATTATTTTTAACAATTACTGTTTATTTCTTTGTTTTGGCACTGAAACACTGGTATGTTGTAAATGAGTCTAAAAGGTAATTATATGACAATGGGCCAATATCAGACATAAATTATGTACATTGCTTAGCAATTAAGCTAATGACTAGTAATGAAAGAATAATGAAAAAAAGAAAAAAAAAATGAACCAGTAATGAAAGAGAGCTGCAAGTGGGGTCTGGTTGTTAAATTTGAAGAAGATTATTATGAAAAGCAATGTTCTTTTAGTCTCCATTATTAGCTTTCCGCATTTTATCTGGCCCCCCAAACTGGAAAATTTAGCTTAATGTTTTTGCTTTAGTGTTTTTGGGTCACATAGGTTGAAAGCTTTTCAACTTGTCATTGAGTAGGATTGAGCTTGAGATAAAAGCCTTAGAAAACTCATGCCATTTCTGTTCCTATCCCAATTTTTATTTTTTTAGCAACACTTGTATGTATTATTCGATTAGATGATATTAGAGTATTCACATCATACTAGATTGGGGAGACCTTGTAATTAAATGAAAGATTAAGATAGAAAAGTGTAACTTATTCCCCAAAAAATTACACAATAGGTTGAATGGAGTCCTTGATACTCTCTGTCTCCCTTTAGTTAGTTTGTAATATGACTTTCACGACAATTCTTTTTTTTTTTTTTTTTGACTTTTGGCTTGTTTTCGAAAGAAAAAATATATATGGACACAATTTATGTGCCATAATTTTTGCCTCAACGTACTCTGATGTGATAAATTGTGAGTAACGGAGAAAAAGTGGTGGGTCTATGTAAAATAATAGACAGACACTCATAGTTTGCTACATTAGAGTTATAGCATAAAAGTGTTTTATCAATGAAAAATAATCTTGCAATAAATTTTTTTTTTTTTTTTTTTCGTTTTCAAGATGGAGGTTTGAGTTAGAGGAAAATGAACCATTTGTAAAAGAGAGAGGAAGGGGGGAATGATTTTAACATGTTTGGTAGATTGTGTATTAATGGAATGGTTATACATATGGAATAGCTATTTGATTATTTGGTTGCATTTTTATTACAAGAAATAGTTTTTCCTTAGAACTAGCAATTTCTTAAATTAAGGACTAACATTTTAAAATGTTATAATAGTTATTCATTAGTTTGAGTATTAACTTTAAAATTTAATATATTTCAAAAAATACAACGTTCTATATGCACTTACAATTATAAAAATAAAAAATTATTTAAAAAAATCTCTTTTCCATAACAATTCTTTAACAAAAAATAATGTCAAATTTAAAAAATATTTATTTTTAAAAAATAATTATATGAGTAAGATATATCATAAATATATATCTTTAGCTTTATTCATATTTTACAGCCAAGAATAGTTATTCTACTAAAACACCTTTCATTACCAACAATGAAGTTACCATTCTTATCATTATCTTACCAACAATACAAAAGTTTATCTGTTCTCTTATAAGTTTTCATTCACAAAATTTCCTTCAACACAAAACCTGTCTGATATAACTTAAAATTTTCTTTTCCTTTTACCAAAGATTGCAGGTAAATTTCCTCTCTTTATGTCATTTCAGTCCCCTCTTTTGCTTTTCTTTTCTTTTTGGAACTGAGGAAAGAAAACAACAACAAAACAAATTCCTATCCATAACCTGGAGACCCCCCCCTACTGTCTCCTCCCCTCTACAAAGTTTAAAGACAACTTTGAAACCGAGATCCCTTTGTTTCAGGCCTTATAACTTTTTTTTACTGTGAACTGAAGGTCCTAACATACTGCCATTTGTACCCACTTCTGTTTCACCATTTGTCACATTCAACTGACATGGGATTCCACTTGCCATTGACAAAAATTGCCCTCTGAAGATGACAACTCTGGCCTTAGGAAAATGACACACAGACCAAAGGGCCTGAATTTTGAAAATTACACATATTAAAACAAGTTCGACATGCTCAAGGTTCTTTCGTGGACTATAATAATAGTACTATACAAGGGAATGATTAAAATAACATAAAACATACTTGACTATCATAGTTAAACAATAGCAATGCAATAAAACAACAGGAATCCCCACCTAACACAAACATATAATAGTAACTCCATATACTAGATATTTATTGAACCCATGAGGGGTGTGTCTATTAAGTTACAGAAATCATTTCCAAATTCAATTTGTAAAGACATCCATCATCAATGATAAAATAACTGGGAGAACCTAAAGGTACTATACACATACATACCCACCACCATGAACCATATAATACTCTTTATCACCATCAATAAATCTATGCTCTCTCTATACACAAAAAAAACTGACCCAGCCATATCAAGCAGAAAGGGAATCATGATGACAATAATGTCCGCATGACAAAATAATGTTGCAGCAGCCTTCTCAAATGGAAGAAGTAACCTTGGCCTGGCTTGTTCGGCTATGGTGGTGTCGTTTACTATGGTGGCGTCGGCCATTTCCAAATGTAACAGGGTCAAATGTCCTGAGTCTCTCTGCTTCTTGGGGATTAATCACACACTCAGATGGGGGAACTTTGTACCGAATGTGATCATAGCAATAAGAATATGTCATGTGCTTCTTTCTAAAACCCTCCATTTTAATTCTTTGCACCCGTGTGACACCAGTAGGAATTCCTTCAGAACCTTCAGCATTGTCACACCTTGCCATATGTTCAATGGGATCAACTGCACAGCCGTGAAGGACAAGATCGGAGAATTCCGCAATGTAGGGGGCATATTTGTAGTTTACTCTGTATTTGCCTCCATTGGTAGCCCAATCAGAACCATCCCATATTGTGGCATACAAAGTCATTGGCTTAGAGGGGAAGTCACCACCCATAGATTCTGTTCTCTTAAACTCTCTAATGGGAACATTGTCTACATAAAATCTGCAATGAAAAAACAGACACAAGAAGGATATTATCAATTTTCAAAAATCCAAACAGACACTAGACTGATTTATATATTCGACAGTATGCAACTTTTTTTTTGGTATGTACCATACTTAATTTTTAACTGTTAAGATATGATATTATCTTATTTAATATATATTTTATAACAATAGATGAAAAATTAAAATTAGATAGGTATGATACATACAAAACAAAAGTGTGAAATTTTATAAACATTTTTTTTTTTTTTTACAATAACTTTTATAAACTATTATTTAGTATATAAGGAGAAGTTGAAATTTCTAATTACAGAGGTATTAGAATGCTCCAGCTAAATTACAAAAACTTTATCCTCAAAACTAGTTGCAGAGATAACTAATAAAGAAAAATATATAAAATTTGAATCTAACCAGACAAAATTATTGGATCTTTTGATTCCCTAGTCTATAAATTCACCCCAAATAAGTGGATTTTGGGTCGATCACATCAAAACATATAAAGTTACAAAATCTACAATTCAAAGCTTCTGATCTGTCATGACCTCTTTAAGTAACCAAACTGAGCATCAACTAGATCAATGAGTAATGCTATTAAAAGAAACATAAGTTTGATGAAACAGGGGCATCTAGTAATTGAAGGAAAAAAGAAAAAAACCAAAGCAGATTCTGTTTTTTTTAGCAGAGAAGAGAACATAGGTAACAAACACATCAAACATCTAAAAAAGCAATTTCAATACTTCACAATACGGAACTATTAGTGAATAAATGTAAAAACCAACTCATAAAAAGCTTTTGTTTGTCAGAGAAGATATCTAAAAAAGTTGTACAAATCTAAAATTGTGTAAAAAAACGAAACAGAAACCAAAAATGGTGTGTGGGATTGTGGTGTATCGATGATTTATGCTTACATGATCTGAGAATCAGTCCAGAGAATGCTGTATTGATGGTAATCTTCTGCGGGGTCGAACCAGAGATTGTATCTCTCTTCTCTGCCAATGTTGGTACTTCCATTGCCATAAATATTGGTCTGAATCCTCCAATCTTTGCCTCTGATGTTACCCAAAAACTCAAAATCGATTTCATCATGGTTCTTCTCAAACATATCACCATTTGACATCTGTAATCATAATATTACAATATAAACTTGAATAAGAAAAGCAAATGACTTTGCTGGTTCAAACTTTTAACAAAATCTTCCAACTTCAAAAAAACTTTGTTATATGCACTGGAAGTGACAATCTAGTTATAAATTCTTCACTGAGTGTAATCAGTTTGATCCCAAAATTTGAACTTGGTCTGTTATTAATGACCTTGAGATGAAAATAAAAACAGATTAATGAGAAACCCATGTTGGCTTTAACAAAAAATCATCTTGCTCTGGTTAATGAGGTTATTCAACTTGAATATAAAAGAACCTTCTTTACACTTAAAAACCTTGTAAATCAATCCCAAAACAAAAAATAAAATCTGGGTTTTGCTTAAAATTCTTAAATAATCTAACTTTAAACATAATCTTCACAGATTAGGAGATAAACAAAATAAAAAAAGTAAAAACAATTTCAGGGTATTTTTGAACGAGATAATGGAAAATATGATAACTCACATAGAACGCAACAACAACACCAGCAGTGTAATCAGCAGGCAACTTAATGGAAGCACTGAAAAAGCCATGAAGGTAAAGGTCCTGTGACACAAATCCAGAGCCTATACGCCACCAAAAAGCCAAAGAATCAGTCAAAGCTTCAAAAGGCCAAAAAAAAAAAAAAAATCAAAACCATATAACACGCCAAAACTATGTAAAAAGTCCAACAAACAACCTGTCCTTTCATCCAGAGAAAGATGAACCGATTTGCCATCTCTAACTACAACCAGATTATCCTCACCAAAGAGATGAGTATACCCTTCATCAAAATTGATAATTGGCAAATTCTTGGTTGACCCAGAAACAAGAACCACAAGTTGTAAACAACAAACCATTACAAGAAAACCCAGATAAGAGAACCCCATATATTTTTTTTTTTAATATGTGATCCTTTAGTTCTTGTTTTTCTTCTGTGTGTGTATGTGTGTGAGAGTTTCTGACTTATATATATATATAATAAAAGGGAGAGGAAGAAGAGAGAAGAGTGCTAAAGAAGGAAAGAGATGAGTCTGGAATATGAAAATGTGTTATGTGACGTCTCAATCTAGAGAGGGAGAGAGGTGTTGAGAAGGAAAGCCAAAGTGGGAAAGGGAAGAGGTGATGAGAATTTGAGAGGGCTGGCTAGCTGTTCATATGTAGACAGAGGGTTTTTTTTTTTTTTTTTTTTTTTTTTGTATTTGTATTTGTTAGTAATTGAGGAATTGGAGGGGTTTCTTTTTTGGCCCTATTATTGTTAATTTGAATTTGTTATCTTTTAATGTCCATGATTAGCTTTTTAAAAAATATATATATTTTTTAATTGGTTTGTGTTAATAATTTTCAGTCTGGTTAAGGAGACTTTCATTTTTTTGATGTCATGCACTTGCTCTGTCACGAAGACAGAGCAAAGTGCATGAATTCATTACTCAGAAAAGCAGCATGTCCTTCAAGCCAATTGGGCAAAAATGGGAAAAAAAAAAAAATGCATGTATTTTTTTCCGCTTATTTTTTATGAGAGTTTCGTCTGATGTAATCTGCTCTTGAGAATAACTCTTTATCCTTATATCAAAATACTAATTAATTTTTCGTGTAGATTAGGTTTAAACCCTAGATCTCTTCTTCTACTTTTTTTTTTTTTTCTCCCCTTTAATTCTCTATTCATTTGATTTTTAATCCCACCTTCCACTTTATTTTTTCCAATTTAAAATTTATCTATGAAACCATCATCTAATCAAGACTGCTATAATAAGGCCACACTAATGTCTTATTCTTGTTTCTAAAAATATCTCACTCTTTCTTTTGTGGTGATAAATTAATATTGGTTGTTATTAGCTATCTTAATTATTAATAATAAAAAAAGGGGAGAATGCCAATTTTTTTTAAGAGAGTTTCAACCTATGGCGTCCGCTCTTGATGATAATTCTTTATCATCAGACCAAGAAACCAATCAGTTTTTGGTGTAGGCGAGGATTGAACCCCAGATCTCCTATACAACCATCAGAGACTTTACCAGTTGAGCTAACTGGAACCCACGGGAAATGCCAATTAAACTACAATCCATTTAACTTTCCAACTTTTTAAGTTTCAATAAAAGAATAACTTAAATGAGCAGTAGTAATAATTAAATAAATAATAAAAAAAATTGATCATCAGATCAAGACACCAATCAGTTTTTGGTGTAAGCGGGGATTGAACCCTAGATCTCTTATATAACCATCAGAGACTTTACCAGTTGAGCTAACTGGAACCCACGGGGAATGCCAATTAAACTACAATCCATTTAACTTTCCAACTTTTTAAGTTTCAATAAAAGAATAACTTAAATGAGCAGTAGTAATAATTAAATTAAAAAAAAAATTTGAATGTAAATTATAACAACCTCTTACAAGTTTCAAGGTTTTGGGATATGTCCTATTAAAAAAATATATAAAAAAAAAACAAAAAAGGTTTTGTGATATGCCTTTCTCACCAATGCAATGCATAGGAAAGTTTAGCAAACAAATTTTTCTATCTTTTATTTATTTGTTGACTAAATATAAAATTTAATAAATATGGTAATTATTAATATGTATTTATTTATTTTTGATGCGTTAATATGCATTAATTATAATTGTCTATCTATAAGGAACTATATATTCTACCATTTAAAGAAAATATAATTTGGTAAGATTTTATTGAATGGTTTAAATTAAAAATATAGTAATTTAAAATTAGTTAAAAAAATATAATAGAATCATGATGTGTAAAATTGTAAATTATGAGAGACATTAAAAGTTTATGTGATAAAATATTATGAAGTTAACCAAAATTCAAAAGTCAAACGTTTTCGGTTTTATCTCTATATATTAAGAGGATTCAAAAAGTTAGTTATGATTTCAAAAAATGTCAAAAATACTCCTAATCTAATTAAATAATCCTTATTCTTAAAAAATAAAAAATGAGGTTAAATTGTAATTCAACAAAATTCAAAAAAAAAAAAAAAAAAAAAAAACAACCAGAAAAACTTTTTTCCTAAAAATTAGCACACTCTCTATTTAAATGTTGTGGACGTAGCATTTCTCTTAAAGAGAGATGCTACGTCCACAACATTTTCCCAACAAATCATAGGTGGTTAGTTGTTATTGGTTCAAATTTGAACCTAACACTAAGATTACTTTTTGCCCCAATAATAACAACCACTAACAATCCTGCAATTTACTTCATTTCAAATCCTAAATTTTAGTTTCTTAAAAATTCCTTTTTGTGTAACCTCACTAAGATAAATTTAAATTGAAAAATTACATTAAACTCAAAAAAAATAAAATAAAAAAGCCTCATTGCACGTGTAGAGCGCGTGTAATGAGGTTGGTATATATTAAAGATTAGAGATTACATATATATTATAGTTCTTGAAGTTGATTATTTTAGTTTTATTTCTCTTAATTTCTGGTATCATTTAACCAATTTGATTAGTTACCATTAACTCAAATTATTTTGGGTTGAATTTTAATTTTAAAAATGTAAAAATTTTCAAAATATGTAATATTACAGAGGATTAAAATGAGCTAAGTTGAGCAGAGCATTTAGATGTTTGAACTTGATTCATCTAGCTTGATATTGCTTGAGTCAATTCAAGCTTAAAGACCAAGCACAGTTGATTGGCAAATCAAATTGGGTTAATAAATTATAAAACACCCTTTAAATTAGAATTGGTTGGCATATCAAATCCCTTTTTTTCCTCTCCACCTTAGAAAGTAAGGCTTAAGGTTTACAAAAGTCCTCCAAAAATTAAGAAAAAGAGACAATCATAGCCCGTGATACATTGTACATTTGTTAATTTAAATTATCACTTTCACAATAATTTTAGCACTTTATCCCTCTTTTAAGACTTTGAAACAAAAATGAAGTCCTAAGCTTGAAAATCAAACTTTGTATTCTTCGAATAAGGATAAAGTGACAAAACTATAATAATAAAAAGTAAGAAGAATTAAAATAAAGTAGAACAACACCAATGGGCACAGCATAAACACGTAGCACAATTTATATACATATAACAAAAAAAGTATGAATCATTAGGGTAAAAATAATGATTATTAAAGACTTTGGGGCCAAAAGGGGTTTTCCTTTAACAAAATTTGAAATTATTTATAAAAAAAATAATACAAAGTAATGGCACATACCTAACTTGGTTTACAACATTTTTACAATTTGTTGTTATGACATCAATTTTTTACAATATTTTTATTAGTTTTCATCTAAACTCGTTACTAACATCAATTTTTTAATTACCAATTGTACGGCATACTGCAAGAGGCCCATTTCCCTCGGACCCAAGCTAGAATAGGCCTATGAACAGTACCGACTATGAGCCCATCCTGTCATAAGTGACCCATGAGCAGCCCAAAAGCATTAGCCCGTCGCTTGTGATCTCGGTATACGGATACACCTTGGGTACACCGTGATTGGTAGGTACACTGAAGATGCTCGGCTATACCTCAGCAGACTGAGTGCCCTGGGAGATTGCGCTACTGAGTAATTTTCGGTGGCCAGCACCAGTTCCAATGTCCCAGCTCTTATTCTCAACGAAACATATTCCTTGTCAGGAATAATTAAATTGGGTCTCACCCACACGAGTGAAACCAGAGAGCAATCATGATTCTACCACTAACCTCAAATTATAAATAGTATAAGGTACAATGAAAGAGGGGTTAGACAATTGAGAGTCAAAATTGAGAGAACAACTGAGCACACAACGGAGAGTTTTAAGAGAGAAGAAGAGAGGTTAGTTTTTGTATTAATCATTTCCTTGAATCCACCCAAGAACTACCCATAGTAGGATACTCAATACCCACTACATAAGTAAATTGTGAGCTTAAATACCAGGTCCTGTCTAGCATGCACATCAATAATTACTCACCACAGCAGCCATTTATAGAAAAATTTATACAAAAGTTTAGGAATACAGTAAAGTCATAAACTATTTTTACAAATAATTGATGTGATGAGTGGTTATTAATAAATAAAAAAGTTATATCAGTAGTAAATTTCGTTTAGAATTAGTACAAATTAATCACATCAATAACTTATAAAATGTTGTAAAATAGTTAATAACATTCGCATTACTCAAAAGTTTATAGCCCAATAATTTTCTATTAAAAAATAAAATAAAAAGAAGAAAGAAAAGAAATTGGAAAATGGGTGTTAGGCTGACTCAGCTGGTTGCGTTCTTGACTAGGTAAGAGCACTTGCAGCAGTGGAGCTAAAAAGTTATAATGCTATTTTAGCTCCACCAAACTACCAAAAACGTCACACAGCAGTGGAGGTAAATGCATAATTTTTTGCTGATGTGCTACAATGCACATCTATCTATAGATGTGCACTGTAGCAAACATCTAAAAATAAAAAATGATATTTTATACCATCGTTACTGTAGCTTTCTTTATTTTATTCATTTCTCTTTGCTCTCTTTTGTCACTCTCTCTTTTCTATCTCACCGAGCTCTCTTCTCTCACTCTCAAGCTCTCATCTCTCTCATCTCTCAAGCTCTCATCTCAGTCTCGACCCATGCCGTCCCAGCCCACGCCTTAGCCCACGCCATCCCTGCCCACGCCTCAGCCCACGCCGTCCCTGCCCACGCCTCAGCTCTCTCATCGCCGACCTGTTCTGCCGACCCATGCCAAGCCCCATCGCCGATCTCCCCAAGCCCCATCGCCCAGTCCGTGCCCCTCCGCCGGCCTCAACATCACCAGCCCAAGCCGACCCAAGCCCCAAGCCACTGATCCACGCCTCCGCCCAGTCCTCCGATCAGACCCACGCCGCTCAGTCCTCCCCACTCCTCCGCTGTGATTGAGTTTGTTTGTTTGTTTGTTTGTTTTTTTTTTTTTTTTTTTTTTTTAATGTATTTTCATATGGGTTTGGTGGCTGTGGTGGTGGTGGTTGATTTTGGCTATAGCAGTGGTGGTGGATGATTTTGACAGTGGGTTTGTGGATTTTGGTTGTGGTGACTGGTGGCGATGGAGTTGTGATTGTGGTTGTGGTTTTTTTTTTTTTTTTTTTTCTATGTTGTGTTGTGGTTGCCAGTGGTTGTGGCCGGTGGTGGTGGTGGTGGTGGTGGGGGTGGCTGTGGCTGATGGAGGTGGTTGGTGCTGTGTATGTAATTTTTGGTTGGTGGGATATATTATTTTATTATAGTGATAATATTATTTTATTGTGATGTTTATATTATTTTATTGTGTTGAAAGCTAAAATAAATTCACTGCTGTAGCATGTGTGTAGGTAAAATAGATAAAGTGACTTTTTGTGTAGCTAAATAGCTAAAATTTTACCACCACTGCTGTGGATACTCTAACAGCCCCAGCTACAACTCCGTCCCATGTCAGTGTTGTAATTTGTATTTCCGAAATACCCTTGTATATGTCCCACGAATCTACAGATTTGCCCCCCTTACCAAACTACCTGTTGTGGGCCTCTGGTGGCATCATGGTAAAATGTTGCGGCCAAGTGGGGGCAATAAATTAATTAAATTTAATGAAGCAAAAAGTGGAACGCTCTCTCTCTCTCTCTCAGAGGCGTGGGCCAGCATCTAAAATTCGGCGCTAGGCAATTAACATGGTTATGACACGTGCCGAAACCAATCAATGTTTTAATACCTCTCTTTAAAAAAAAAAAAAAAAAAAAAACTCTTATATAAACTGATTATATTTGAAAAAACAAAAAACAAAAAATCATGGGCAAATCCAAAATTTATAAGGGTTCACCAACTTCACTGGATAATTCCCCCAACCCCCCCCCCCCCAAAAAAAAACTTTACTTAATAATTGATACGAGGTTTTTTTTTTAGTTGATAATTGAAGAAGGAGAAATTTAAATTTGAATGTTTTATTTATTTTTTGAATACAAAAAAAATTTAAGTTGACTTACAAAATTCTTATCAAATATAGAATGATGTTAAAATGATATGTCATGTGTATGATTTTTTTATTATATTTGTTTTTAACTTTGGTTATTTTATAAGAAAAATAAAAAAAAATACATAACAAATTATGATTGAAAGAGTATAAAATGCAGCGCAAAAAATGGTAGAATAGAGGTGATAGTGATACCAACTGCACACTTACATCACATGCATCGTATTATACAAAATAAATAAACCATGGACAAGCAACGCATAACCATAATTGCAACTAATTATTAACGGACTAAACTTTTCTAAATGGGCCCAAAACCATCATATAAAGCAAGCCGATGAGCTGGTTTCACACTTCTTAATATTTTAATGGCAAAATATACGTTATAAATACTGGACTTTTTCCCTAACCTTTTATTCTTTTTAAGATAAAAATAAAATAAAATACGGTAATAGGGTAATATACTAATTTTTCCATTGCCTTTTGCCCTTCTTAATGCTTGCCTCATAGAAGAATCCTCCTTCTAATTCACCTAAATGGCCCCTTTAGTGTTAAAGAGCCTTATAGCTTAATGAAATTGTCCAATTCTCTCAATAAAAAGAACTTAGATTTCAATCCCTCTCATCCACTTATTATGGAGATAACCAATAACAACAACATATTTTATTAGTTGAATTAACTAAATCTTCTCCATATCATTTCTTATTGTTTTGGATTCCTTCTCATACTGATCTAGTTAAGTAGAGCATCTCTTTTTGAATATATCTTATTGTTTTTAATTTAGTGATACAAAATTTTTCATGACTTTTTAACTCTTAAAGTGGCTTATTGTGATTGGCACTGGTAAATGTGGAATTATTGGTGGCTGAGGTCCTATAAATATTAATATTGTTCCAATTACAACATATCACTTTCATAAGTTATATAGAAAATGCTGTGAATAACCTTGTATATCTAACATGTTGGCTTTATTTTAGATTGTTCTATGTCTCTTCAAGATAAACATCTAATTTTCTCTATTATGGGGGTTCAAGTGATAATTCAATGGTATTGACATCCTTGTAATGTTTCATATCTATGAGTTGAACTCACTTCTCATCACTCACATAGTCCCTAGACATTAGATGGCTAGAGTAAATTTGTAAATTTGTCTACTTAATAGCATAAGATCCTATACTTCATTTCCATTTTGCCTCGTGATGTAGATACAGTTCCTTTGTCATCCATATTATGTCACAACATACAGTCACAAATAATATGAATTTTCTCTCTTTATTTTTTGAGAAACCTCTCTTCATCGCTTCATTCGCTTGGTATTCAATTTTGTTATTGATTCTCTTCTCAAAAGGGATAATAATTATTAAAAAAAAGTTTTGATTGTAGCACAAGTTTAATCTAGTCAATTATGGAATTAAAGAGCATTTCAAGAATTTAAAACGTCTAGGTGAATTACCCTACTAGTTCTAGATTGGTCAATCTATGAAAAAAATGCAAGAATTTACGTGCTTAACAAATTTTAATTTGAGAACAATTTTAGTGAGGATTAATTGATATATATATATATATATATGTGTGTGTGCGCGCGTGCGTGCACGCACGCATTCACTCTTTATACTAAAATTAAATTCAAAAGTTACAAATTTGGCTGCTAATTTGAACTTTTTTTTTTCTTTTTTTGAAAGAACTTGGCAGCTGATTTGAACTATAACTTCATACATTTAAGTTTTTATTATTTATTGGTGAATGTCAAACCTTATTAAATACTCATACTTTATGTGTGAAATTCTAGATAGATTTCCTCTACTGGTATCATGATTCAGACATTAAATTCAAATCCAAACTTGACTCAGCTTAAGTTTTGACTTTTGAGTCATTGGATCGAAAGTTCAACTACTGGGTCATCAGTTAAACGGTAAATTTAATGAAATTAAAAGTAATTTACAAAACATGGAAGTTGTTAAAACTTAGGTTGGATTGGAAAATACCCTAAACCCAACCTAACTAACCAAATCAAATCTATACATACATTTTAATTTTTATTAAGGTAAAACTTTGGTACAATTATTTAGGTGCGACATGTTGGATTCTCCAATTAAATTTAAACACATAATTACATTATCTTTTATTTTTCTTATTAAAAATAATATAATTTATGTTTCATTAATTAATGCAAGTATATATTTAAATTTAATTGAAAATTTTGATATACTCCACCAAACGAATTATACCTAATTATTGTCCACAAGGATACAAGCAATCTTTTGTTTTTAATTTGGTTCACTAGTATACAATTCTCATTAACAAGCAAGGATAAGGATACAATTTTGTTCAACAAATTCTTATTGATATAGCATTACTCCAGTATGATTTTTTATTTTTTTTTATTTTGAGAAATCACTCACGTATGAATCTATTACACTAAAAACAATACCAATCAGGAATCTCACTTAAAAAATCATTTAAAAAATGTATAAGAAATCTTGTTTCATTATTGAGCCTTGCTAGAGACACAAAAATAAAAATAAAAAAAGAAAGAAAGAAAAATATGTATTTTACATTCTCTTTGCCATTCAGACAACTTGGAGAGTTCGGGAATACATTTACCATTACTAAAAAATGAAAATGGGTTCTAGTGATAGCCTAGTGATATACTAGAACTCTATTTGGTATTTGATATCTATTGTTTGAATTTCATATCTTCTTTAAAATTTTTTTTTTTCTTATCACAATTATCATATATGATAGGTAGACTCTGATTTTGTGATTTTCTTTTTGTTTTTGATAAACATCAATGTTATTAATTAAAAGAAAATAAATGGCAGTCAACCTTAATTACAAGCAGAGGCGTCTGTCATCCTATTGGCCGTTCAACACGCAAAAGCTGAAAATTGGGATGAGATTATCTTTGAAGAAGACGCCAAGGCTTACTTTGACCCCTTCTTTGCCCCCCTTGATTGGGCCATTAGCAGTATTATTAGTAACATCTAAGTGTTAAAGATTTTTTTTTATTTTTTTATTTTTTTAGCTGGGTTTTTTATTTTTTTTTGAGGAAATTTTTTTAGCTGGGTTAAGAGAGATTATAATACAATTAACTATGCGGCTGCTATGCTCTCCATCAGCTCTTTTCAATCATTTTATTTTAATAATTACAATCTTTCAGTCCGTGTATTTCTCAAAAAAGAAAAAAAGAAAAAAAAAGAAAGAAAAGAAAGAGGATGACAGACGCCTCTGCTTGGAGAGCGAAGCATGGCTGGTTGGTCTTGGCACAAATTCTTTTTGTCACTGTTATACGGATCCACAATTTTTTCTCTATTATTTTCGATCTATACAATTTTGAAAAAAGAATATAGTGAAAGTATATGGTAGAATTACTGAAAATTAAGTGTTCGTTTGGTAAAAATTATTTTTGTTAATTTATTTTACTATTCAGCTTATTTTTATTATTATTTGTGGGTTTCACTGCACTTTTTGGTACTATTTATGGGTCTCACTAGGGGTGTTCACCAAACCACACAAACCGCAAAAATCGCACCAAAACCGCCAGCAAAATGGCATAACCGCACTGCACGCAAGTAACAATGCACTGCACCGCATGGTGTAGTGCGGTTTGAGGTTTTATAATAAGAAAACCGCACCGCACCGCACCCTCTCTCTATATATTAATATATTTATTTTTTTTAATATTAAATATATTATTAATAGTTCAATAACCCTAGTTTTCAAAAAAAAAAAAAAAAGTTTTATAACCCTAGTAAGTGTTGACTAGGAATGTCAGCCCAAAATAAGGAAAAATTAGCTCAATAGTTTAAAACTTGGCTCAAAACAAAGGGAAAAATTAGTTTTGGGCTAGGTAGGAAAAGCCCAAAATTTGAAAAATATACCGACTTCAAGCCGTTCAAATTGTATCTTATACATTGCACCGCACATGTGATCGCAAAAATAAGGTGCGGTGCGGTTATGGTTTTGGCTAAACTCTAAACCGCACCACATCATACCGCACTGCACATGTGACCGCAAAAATAAAGTGCGGTGCAGTTATGATTTTAGTTAAACCGCACCGCAAAGTGCGGTGCTAAAAATAACCTAAAACTGCACCGCACCGCACCGCAACACCCCTAGCCGTCTCACTATACTGTTTCAGTTAATTTTTACCTTTATATACAATAATTTTAATAAAAAATTTTCAAATTCAAAAAAATAAATAGATCCAAACAGAACTAAATCTTCACTTATTAACTTCATTATTTATTATTTGTGCACCGTTACTCTTACTGCCACAGACTGAGGCTCACTCAACATGCAGCTGACGCGACAATGTCACATCCTATCTTCTCCACGTCAACAAAAAACTAGCCGTTACCACATGTTGGGCCCCATTCAAAACCTAAACAGCCTACAAATTTAGAAAACTTTTGTAATTGGTAGGTGTAGTGGCAGAAGAGAGAAATAGATAAAGAGTTTCGTTTCATAGCGTAATTTACGGTATCCTGGCTTGTAGTCTATACCGCGAAGTTAACGCCGTTAATCATGGGGATCAGTCTGTCCAATCCCGTTAAAAAGTGAAAGACATAAAGCCAATTCTCCCTCTCATTAACGTCCGTCGAGAACGGCGTCACCTTTTCTCTCTCTTCCTTATGACTCTCAGTGTCTGTGGCTGGCGGGACCCAACACTTTATACGTGGGTCCTACTTTTCACGCGCAGGAAAGGAATAGACAATTTTTATTTGATTTATGTAACCAAAAAAAAAAAAAGGGAAAAAGTTAAAAATAGATGTTGTGAAAAGAGAGATTTGTGGTAAAAGTTTTTGGCTTCTCTTTTGTATAGGGAAACGTGCACACCTGCATGGGAAAGGACTCAACGTTATATGTCCATTCTTAAACGGACAGGATATTGGTGAATTTGCATGCAAGTTATTTTATTATTTTAATTTGAATCTGAATTTGGTAAGAATAGAAGGTAAAACTTATGTTAAAAATAGAATGTAAAATTTATGTTTTATGCTATATAATAAGAGATTATTATATCAGTTTTTTATTTAAAAATTCAATACATTCTATTACATATAATAATACCTTAATAAATTTATAGTTAAATTGAATTTTCAAATGTGTATTAAAATTGATTGAGTGCAACTGTGTTTATTATTTAATATATGATATGATAACCTTACGTATTGAGATTAGAGAGGTAAAACTTGGATTTTACACAACATCCTTATTTAATTTAATCTCTTATAATTTTTATCCTAACTTGATATATAATCACTTTTATATAAACATACAATTTTGTTTATTTTACTGTTTATAATTATGTACATAAAATTGTGACAGAAAATTTGCTTACTCTAAAGTTGTAAACTTTATAATTTGCATGGGTTTTGGTTTAGGTGCGTGGGGGACCTTGGTATCAATGGGATCTAAATATGAGATCCCTAGGCGCATAGAGGCTAATGCTTTAAGCACATTGCACAATCGTGGATACCATGCACGTGAGCTAAGAAATTTATACCGTGGGCATCCCGAGAATTAGATCCTCTAGTTAATCCAAGCCGTTCATCTTTGCTTCTTGGTGTGTGGAAACCATTTTCCTCCATGTGATTGTGGGTGTTACCCAAGATTTATATCCAACGGCTAAGGTGAACGAACCATATATAGGGTACATGGGCAGGCTCAAATGAATATAATGAATAAGTCGAGGCAGAAATTCAATAATAATAATAAAGAAAAAAAGAAAGTCGGGGCGGCGTATAGAACATAGCCAAAAATGTTAAGGAAAAGTATTTCGACACTAATGCTATGTTTGGATGTTGAAGGAAGGAGGGAGAGTAGAGTAGAGGGAGGGAGAGTAATTTAATTACCTTATTTGGATGTTTTTTAAGGAATGAGGGAGAGAGATTTGGAGGGGTTTAGAGGGGTTTGAACTCTTTCCAACCCCTCATTTTTAATTCCCCTAAATTGGAGAAATTTGGAGGGAGAGTGGAGTATTAAAATATTTGACCAAGTGAATTATCAAATTTACCCTTACCATATTAACAAAATTACAAATGAAAAGACTAATTATTCTCCTTTTCCTTACTTAATTTTAAAAACATACAAACAAGGTGGAGGATAATCATTCCCCTTTACTCTCCTCTCCACTACTCTACTCCCTTCTACTCTCCTCTCCACTACTCTACTCCCCTCTACTCTCCTCTCTCTCAAAACTTCCAAACATAGCATAAGGGTATATTTCATAGAATTTTCACTTTTTCACACCATATATGTGATTTTGGGTCTGTTTGTGTTTGGTAACGTTGTTTGAACAACAATTTTCTTTGTTTAAACTTTAAACAACACAATACGTATTTTCACAACATTTAAATAACGTTATTAGAATAACATTACAAAACGGTTCCTTTGTGTTATGGTGACCTAACTAAGCCGAGGACACTACTTTAAAGAAAAAGTTTAAGGACACAATTTTTGTATTATAACTTTTACTGCAATTCTAAATCGGTTGATTATGAGTTGTGGATAAAAGTAGCAAGTTCATGCAAGAAAATGATTGTTTACAGTTGACCGCTTTATCGAATTATGATAAATAATACGACAATGGAAAAACTATCTAAAAAGTTATGTAAGATTGAAAAAAGTAGTTGATTTTTTCGGTGTTCTTAACATGACTGAAATATGAAATGTCATGAATGCATTATTGTGAAGGGGGTGTAATTAGTATTGACTTGACAGGCAACATAGTAGGAGGTCGTTGAAAGTTTGTACAAAGGCATGCATGTAAAGCAATCGGTTAGGGTGGAGCGGTTGGTTAATCGCTGGGAAAATTTAAGGCACATTAATTTTGTTGACTCCAAGGCAGATTTAACTTTGACGCATTTGTCGCTCTGATTGAGATGCTTGAGTCTGTTTGATTACGGTGATAATGTGACCTAATATACTCATTGCGGTCTAGATTGTTTTTTCTCCTACAAAGAAAAAAAAAAATTCTTCCTTTTTTCAAATCAACTATAGTAATAGAATCTCTTGATTTGAGACCTCTAGTGTTAATACAACTTTGATCGTGGGTTCCAAAAGTTTGGTACTTGCTATTTCAATTTCGATCGGAAAAAATTTAAAACCACACTTTTTTTTGTCACATTTATAATATATTTGATTACGAGTGGTAAAGAAAAAGTAATAAGTTTATATAAAAATGACCGTTAACTAATCACAGTTTTTTTTAAAGATAATTATAATATGTTGCTAACCTACAGCTCGAATCATTTCCTCCCAGTCTCCCAAGCACTTTGTGCATGAAAAAATGTCAATTTCGCTATAAGGCCTTTGATATATAAGATAATTGTGAAAAATTGGTGGTTCTAGAATCGCTCTTCCAATAATTTCTAGTTGGAGTTGAGTTGAACATGACAAATGGATGTTTAATCCAAAACTAAAAAGGGGAATTATTATTTTTTAAAGTAATAAATATATGTAAAAGGGGTTGGTCAAAATATATAGTATAACTTCTTTCGGTGATTTTTATATTTTGGCAGAATATATGAGACTTTTTGACTTCTTGAGCTCTTTGCAATCTACCAGTCTATACATGTATTATCTTTTTCTTAAATTTGTGCGAAATTGCAATGATTGAAAGAATGATTATTGTTTCACAATACTACAAAAAAGTCACCACAATTATTACCACTTATTAAATGAGATTTTTTTGAAGAAATAAAAAAGAAAATTGTTTGTTTTTAAGTAAATGAATGAAAAAGATAAATGGATAATGTTTATAAGTGTGAACTCCCAGCTCACCACAAAAGAAATATTCTATTAATATTCAAAGTAGCTTAGAAACTTCCAAATACACATATCATCAACCGCCCTCATATTTGTTCTCATTTAAATCAAATTCGTAGTAATGACATCATTAATTAAATATTCATTAATTCATTTGATTTTTGCATTTGTCAAAAAGTTTAGATTTGAAATCCAATATATTAGTGAAGAGACTTATAGGTAAATTGTTTTCTCTTTGTATTTTCAACAAAGATTTTTAGAGTTTAAATCTTCCTCTCAACTTTTGAATCATAAAAGAAAAAGAAAAAATCTAATATATTACATGTGTATGATTCTTGTGGTTAAAGTTTTACTAGTAGGTTTAACTCAACATAAAATAAAAAGAAATGAATTTGATCACTTGATCTAAACTTTGAATAAGTATGTACGTTAGAATTAGTTATTTAACATGGTATCAAAGTAAGAGATTTTTAATTCAAGCCTTGCCTCTAGACTCTTCATTATATCTCTCATTTAAAATGTTAAAAAGCTCATGCTTGGATCTCACTTATTAATGGAGAAATTGTGCTCGTACTTGAGGGGAGTGTTAGAATTATAGTTAATTCAGTGATCAAATTTACCATTTTTAATTAATAGTTTAAAATTTTGAAAAAAAAATATCAATTTAATATATTTTTTTGAGAAGAAAGCTGATATTTTTATTAAAGAATCGAAACTAAGTTGACTTGATAAATAGCTAAGAGGTGTGGTAGGATATCTTCCATCTAGACCATAGAACCTGTGATATGTAAAGCTAATTTAATAATGTGAATATTGTAAAGAAGTATATAATATAAAGTATGAACAATATCTATTACACACGGACTATTATACACAATACATATATTTTAGTTTCTAAATTGAAATCATATATATTATGTACTACTAAGTAGTAAAGGGAAAAAAAAAAAATCCAAATCACAAGATTCATGACATTAAATAGTACTAAACTACTAATAGTATGTGTGTGTATGTATATATATATATATATATTTTTTTTTTTTGAGAAGAAGTAGTAATAGTATTTTTATTTATTTATTTGATAATAGTTGATAAGCACAAAGAAATCAGTAAGGCTGAATGTCTCGAACGTTGATAATCTTAAGGCTTGATCCTGAAAACAAAAACTAAGTCAGAGGGGACCGGTGGAGACCGGCCAAAAGTCCTCCGATGATGAAGTTAGTGAATTTGTAGTTTTCTGTGAAAAGAAGATTATTTCTCCAAAAAAAGTGTCTGAATCCCTTTACCTTTTCATTGAAGACTGTTTATATAGCCTGTGTGAAACGGTTATTTGTTTGATAACCGTTCCCATTATTAAGGGGTCCGGAAGATATGGAGTAACTTCCATAACCGCCATGGGAGTTATCTCAGTTGGACTTGGGTTGTATAATACTTAATGGAGAAATCTACACATAGTAGTCTAACTTAATGAACTCGTCCATCCTTTATCAAGGACGGACGAGTTCATTACGGACGACTTGCGTTATCGTCCTCAGTTCTTATGTAGACCTCGTCCAAACGGTTGTGAAGACGGACGAGCTCCTCACGGTACCTCGTCCATACGAGGACGAGTTCACTGAAGACGCTCGGAATAATCATCTTGCTTTTGGTTCGTCTTACCTGGCTATTGGATGGACGAGTCATATGGAAGACTAGTGGTTGATGCTTTTTATAACACCATCAATAGTATCTTAGTAATAAAACAAGAAATCAAAAATTTTATTTTTTATTTCATGCGGGGTTAAAATGTAAGACAAAACTGAAGAAGTACAGAGGATGAGGGTAAAAACAGTAAACACACACGAAGAGGGGCACGACTCACGAGTGATGAGTCAGACTTGGATTGGAAGCGGCAGATAGAGTCCGAGACAGAGACTCATTTTATTTTATTACACAGTCAACAGGACAAAAAACTAACCGTTGATACACTTAAAAAGATACTACTGCACGAGGAGATTCTGACACAAAACACTAATATGGACCTGCATAAATGGGTGTTTTCGTCACTTTGTGTTTTTAGAAACAAATGGCAATGCCCCCAAAAATATATATATAAATAGGAAAATGTTACTTTGGTTTGGAAATATTTTTATAGAAAAATGATAGAATATTTTTTTTTTGACAATTTTTTATATTTTTTATAAAAATGATGTCAAAACTTTTATATTATGGTTTATTAATCACTTTCCTAATAGTACTAGTTAATATGATTCATATAAATATTATTGGTGTTTTTTTTTTTTGGGTTGTAGGAGATGTTTGGCTGCCATCTAAGAAATCGAGCCTCTTTTTTCTCTGATAGATCTGTGCCGTATTAAATGGTTCAACTAAGTTCTAAAGGGGGTGGGGACTCAATTTTCAGTAACGTGTTCAGTATCCAAAGTGGTCCGCCTTTCATTTTGTTCATTTTCTTCACCAGGTCATTTTAGTAAACGGTGATAGTGATACGTATCTAATTGTTATCCACCTCTCACTCGATATTTGTTCATGAGAGCCGCCAAGATAACAAAAATTATTTATTTGGGTATAATATAAATAATATCAGTCATTTCAAAATTAATCAACTTGGTGATTTTTTTTTTTTGAGAAACAAACAGGCACACAAGTGACAAGAGAGAGAGAAAGAAGTTCTAACACAAAAGCACACCAAAACTCCACTCAAAAACTATATTAATCAACTTGGTAATTAATATGAAAAAATGAGAAAATGATTAACAAATTATGGACTAAGTTGAGTTTAAGGATTAGTCAATTTTAAATAGTCTTAGACTTGATCAGTATTAACGCAAACTTAAGAGAGGTTAACTGTATTTACCATATTTATTTATATAAAGAGAGTTTACACAATAATAGTATACGATGAACTTACCCAAATATATCATGTCCCATGCTAAGTAGCGGTGATAAAAGATGGACAACTATCATATTCCTTTCACTCTATTTGCTTGCTCTTGTCCTCTTTTTACAACTTTATTTGCACAACTATAAACTTTAAGGAAAACATGATAAAAAGGAAAACATGATGTGGATGGATGATTTAGCCCCTCCTGCAATTACACGCCATAAAATGTTAGCCAATGAATCACGAGCTTTGAATCAACTTATTCCTAATAACTTGATTGTTTGAAATAAGTAATTGGATTGGATTACATTGACATTCTACCTTTATTAATAATTGTCCTCAAGATATTTGATAACAAGAATGAAAAATAAGATATTTCATATTGTCGAGAAATCTTGTGGTTCAACAGGCATATTATGATGTTTCTAATCAAGATATTTGCAATCCAAATCTTTCCCCTCCCAACCATCAAATCATAAGAAAAAAAGAGAGAAAAAACTCATCATATTTTTTTATTATTAAAAATAATAGTAATACCTTATACTAGTTAAAATTTCATAAGATATACGTGAAATTACAAAAATAACCAAACCAAAAGTATGTCAATTGCAAAGGTTATCCACATTCCATATGTAATAAAACCAAGATTGATGTTGCAGTTGATTGTGGTAACTGACTGGCTGCTCAGACAGCATATTTGTATGGTGCGAAACATCGAATTTTCTCAAAAATAGTGCCCTTTCTTTTCTTTGAAAGATTGTGTGTGGAGCCACTAAAAAATTAGAAGGAAACATGGCCATCCGATTTCAGGGGGTCAAAACAAAGACTCGTGAACCCTACTACTCTCTCAGGTCTCAACCAGTAGTGGTTGGGTTTGGTTTGGTTTAGACATATTTGACAATTCAGCACCAAGTCAAGGATTTCAACTATGTGTTTATGACACATTAGTAAAATCCATATTAAATATAATAGATGTGTATCCAATGCATATATATGCATATGCAGGTGGCCCTAACGGCTAAAACACCCTTGTGATCATCCTTCACTTTTTTAGCATTGTTTGCATTTGCGACCCCACATCGATCCATTGTTCTTTAAGCAACATACGCAGAGTCACTGGCCCTTGTGTTTCTTTACTTTCTAATAGTCTTTGCTTATCTCAATCTATCCATAGCCACTATGGACGAAATGGGAGTCTATGTCAAACCAGATCATGTGCATAAATAGTGGCCGAGCTTGACTTCAAAAGAGATAAAATATTTAGGATAAATGATTTTTTTAAACCTTAGAGTTTTGAGTATGTTTCATAACCTTAAACTTATATATGTTTCATTTAAACCTCAAAGTTTTTAAAAGAATCGTTTCATTTAAACCTGTTTGAAATAAATTTCAGTTAAATTGGTTGGTTATATGTCGGACCAAGTACAAGTTGGTTTTAGACTAATTTGTGATTTGATTCGATCAAATTGGGTTGGAGAAATCCGCCTCTCGTTTTGCTTGAACTCTCGAGTTAACTTGTTCATGAAAAGTATTGATAGGGCTAGAGAGTAATTGCCGCACGTCGACCCCCCCTCTCTCCCATTGAACCCTTGGCTCTACATGGTGTACAGAGTTCTCAATTTTGTAAGATAAAGAAATGGTTATGTACTATAAAAATTTGACAGTTGAATTGCATGTTTTTTTAAAAATGTTTTTAGCAAATATATCAAATTTCGTGTCAATTGAATGTTATTTACTATTCAATCCATAAACTTATTTTTTATGCACAATTTTAGATTACAAAAACTTAAAATTTAAACATTTAATTAGTGACATAACTATTAATATCCTATCTTTTAAAATTCTTGCTAGACGTTTAACTAACATTGTTTTGTGAGACATATCATTAAAATTCAAAAAGTATTGAACTTCTTCTTCTTCTTTTATTATATAAATATATAAATATATATATATATATATATTTATATGTATATATATATTATTTTTTTAATTTTTTGAGAAGAGAACTTCTAATTACTTCCAAGTCACACAAAACCTACAAATTAAACAAAAATTCTCGTTGAGTAACCGATCACATTCTCGTTGAGCTTTTAAGATTGTGGAGATCTCTTCATTTCAAAGGTGTATCCTAATATCCCAACCACCTGATTCTTGACAGCAATGGCATTAGTTCACAAGCATTATTAATCTGTCTCTTCGCCGTAGAAATAGGCAATCCATTTTATATCAGATTAAAAAATAAAAAAAATAAAAATCCATTTCATAGTTTGTGGAATGAACTCACATAACTTCTCTAACACTATTATTCCTTACTTTGGCAGAAAGTAATAATTTCCTAATACAATATTTTAGTAATAAGTGCATTCGTAGCAAACAAGGCTACGGGGGATAAAGGGTACAAAAATAATGTTTTCTACGAATTTTTTTAGTGACATACATACCTTTCGGTGTGACCAAACTGCTTATAAGTCAAGCATTGTCCACTATACCAAGTTATTTTCATAAAAAAAAAACCTTTACAACAGACACTATCATGTAAAATTATTGTTAGGAATAAACAACTTTTTTTTAGCTAGCTGTTCATTGAATGTTAACATAGGAACGAAAAATAACATTAAAAAAAAATAAGAGTGTGACAGACCAAGAAACTTTTGAGCTTAATTACATTAGTAGCCTATCAAATGTAGAGAGAAATTTTTATTCCTATGTCTTCCTAGTTAGCTAGTTAAGGTTGAAACATGCATCCATAGGCACAAGTACATTAACATTAAACTTTCGGATAATCTTTTTATTTTATTTTTATAATCAGTACATTAACATTTAATTTGGAGAATATCACATATACCAAAATAACAAAGTATGTTCCCCTAGCTTGGTTGGCTATTAATTCGAGTTGGAATAAGTGCACAAGGGATAATTTGACCTGAGCCTTACTTTATATATATATATATATATATATATATATATATATATATATATATATATTTATATATATAATTGGTCACTACTCACCTCTAATAGATTTATAGCTAGTTTGAATCGAAAAAAAAGAGAGAATTATTGGTGGCCATGTGAGAGAATTTCTCATATCACAAGGATTAATTTGTGGTTCAAGTAGCTTAGTCAAAAAAAAAAAAAAAAAAAAAAAAAAGAAGAAGAAGCAGAAGCAAAGTATTCTATTCAGCTTAAAATTATGGTCCCAATGCCAAAAATGGCTTCAAATTTACACAAAGACCTAATAAAAACAAATTTTGAAATACGTTTAAAATTGGGCTAGCATGGGAACTATAATAATTGGCAAGAAAATTAAAAGTTATTCATTATGATGATAATAATTTAATGAAGACGTTATTCTTCTCATTGTTCTTCTTAAATTAAGGATTGGATAGTATAAAACTAATTAATTAAATATATGCGTATAAAATACTTCGAATCATTAAAATAATATATATTTTTTTAAAATGAAAAAAATAATAATTAAGAAATGGGATATAGCCGTTATATATTTATTCCTTTGGCGTATTTGCACTTGGCTGATATTGTGAATATAACCGCAAACTCGTGATAATATAAATTATAAAAGCCATGCATGGTGGTAGGAAAATATTCTCATCTAAATGGCTGTATGTATAAAATGATGAGATTCCACCGAACGCAAACAATGACACGCCAAAAACTTAAAAAGAAAACATTTATAATCTATGTGCAGCTGAACGCAGTGGGGTTCCACCACCACCTGAATTCGACTTCTTTGGTTTCTAATTTAATTTTTCATCAGAAATTTTGGGTCTTCTTTTTTTGTAGGCCCATTGTACATCATTTATTCCCGACATATCAAACACATAAGACAATCCTATGTTATATAACTCCATTCTCTCTCAAATGACAGTTACACATGCAGAGATTATTTATAAATGTGATTTGGTTGTTCCACATGATATGTATCTTATGATAGATGATCATTGAACCTTAAATTGTATTGTGAAATTCTTATTAATTTTTTTACTTTTTCATGGTAATTTCTTGTATTTCTACTGAAAGTAAATGTGAACTCAATTTCCCGGGCCTCAAGAGCACCAAAAAGGAATGAATAGTAGGTCTCTTAAAATTACAATTTTATTCATCAGAGTATATGATTTAAATAGTATAAAATAGGCATTGATGATCGTTGGGAAAAGGTGTTAAGTTCTTTGATAAGGTGAAGAAAAAAGTTTGGTTGGATTTAGAAAAGAAGTGTTGGATTCAAGAGGGTTTAACCTATCACTAGATTTGTGAAATCGATTATGAGTCATTGTCAAGTACTACGACAACTCAGAGTGTGGCTAGAGCTTATTAGTGCACTTATTGGGTTAAAGATGAATAAAGCATGCATATACAAAAACTTTCAATTGACTATAATTATGAGGTGTCCCAAACAAATGTTCATAAAGGTGCAAGATCATGTAGTAGAGGTGAGGTGCATCTGTTGATGGTGTGCGGTTGTGTACTACCCATAAGTGCAGAATTGCTTCAGAATGGGCATGAATAGAAGACTAGAAGTAGCGGTGGTGAGAGCTTGAATAGTGTCCAAGATTAGTCGAAATTTTGGTTCTACTCAACCATTATACTATGAAGTTCTGGACATGATGTATTGGATATAGTGCCATAGTGTTTTAAAATTTTGTAGGTAATCATGTTGACAATATTCTAATGCATTGTCTAGGGTGGCAATTAGTGCTCATGAGTTGTGTTTGTATAGTGTAGATTTATGAGTATTCGATTAAATAGATTGACATGAACATAACACAATTATTAATTGTGTTAGGATCCCCCAACCATAACACGAAATGTTTATTAAATGAGTTGACACAACACGAGACTTGCATAACCTTTTTAATAAATGGGACATGTTGGGCTGATACGATCCATTTAATAAATAGGTCATTTTAGGGTTAAGTTAACCTAACTAATTTACAACTTATTCTAGGAGTCAATGTTATTCCTGTGGTTTAATTTAGGAGTAATTATCAGCACCAAGCATATTGGACACGAGAACGCACTAGTAACATTAAGACTTAAGTATGTTATGGATACCAGAAAGCATGAGCTTAACAATGGCACTATTATTAACAATGGCTCTATTGTTGATACCAAGTTACTCGAGATTAACAATGGCACTAAACTCTAGCAAAATATTGGTTATACAAGAATAACCAATATTTGCTGAATAATTTTGGAAAAACTCATACAAGAATTATAGAGCAATTGAAATGTAGCACTTCATGTCCCATTGCTATCAAATACCAATACCACACCATACCCATTTATTATCAACCTATTTTTCTATTTCGTTTAAAAGTGGAAGAGAGGGTTTGTGGTTAATGGAAGTGATGATGCGAAGGTTCTACCTTGGTGATGGTCGAATTAGCTATGAGGAGACGATGGTTGGTGGCATGATGGTGACAAAGACGGTAGTCTAATAGTTACAAACAAGTATTTTTCTAGTTCTTTACCATCTATGATGAATGTAAAAATTATATTTTGCTGAAACTGTTGACAAGGAAAGATGAATGCATGAATTTTATTATGTAAAATTTTAATTTGAATAATGTCTAATCATAAGTAGGATTAGATACATGATAAAATGAGTATATTATTGATTTTTCTTAAATTTAGAGATTTAAGCATTTGATAATGTAATTTTCCTAGATTTTAAGTTCAAAAACTTGACCTGAGCTCGAGTTTGAGCTTGATATTAAGCTTAAGCTTGAACTTGACTTGACTAATTAATCAAGTCAAGCTCAAGCTTTTTTACTTTTCCATGAGCTCAAGCTCAAACATTATTTTTAGACTTGTCATGAGCTTGAGCCAAACTTGAGTTTTTGACTTTTTCTAACAAACCAAACTTGAACATACACTACTCAATAAAGCTCAGCTTGTTTGCAACTCTAGCCAAGTCCAATTTTATTAGAGCATTCACATTAGGAATGCCATATGCCATATGTAGGCAAAATTTAGCATAAAGGCCCAAAAAACCCCCCACATCTAGACTTGTAAAAAGCAAGTATTGCAAAAATTTTTGCAATACTGCTGCAGTGCAATTCTACCTTTAGAATTGCACTGTAGCACAATTGTGAAACCAAAAAAAATATTTTATTCTCTCAACTATCATCTCTCATTTTGACTTTCACTTCCTCTCTCTGTCTCTCACAAGTCACAGCTCCTCCCTCCTCACTCCCTCTCTCACATCTCTCTCGTTCAAAGCTTGCACCGGTGCTGGGTTTTGGAGGTTGGATCGGCGTGGATCAGCGGGCTGGGTTTGGATCGGTGGGCTGGGATCAGTTGATGGTAGGTTTGGATCAGTTGATTGGTGGGTTTGAATCGGTGGATCTGTTGATCGGTGGGTGGATCGTCGGTAGCTCTGATGGTGATTTTTTTAAAATGGGTTTACTTTGGTGGCGTTGCTTTAGTTTTGGTTTTTGTTTTCTCATCTATCCTCTCTCACTCTCTGACTCGCTGTTGGCCAAAGCAAGGTCCGACGAAGGCGTGACAGTGATGGCATTTGCTGATCGGTGATGGCGTTTCTCATGGTGGTGATGGCGTTTTTCTGGGTATTTTCGACGGCGTGGGTTTCAAATCGGCGGCGTGGGTTTCTGATCGGTGGCTTAGGTTTGCTGATCGTTGGCTTGGGTTTGCTAATTGGTGGCTTGGGGTTGCTGATCGGTGGCTTGTGGAGATTGGTGAGTCGGTGTGGTGGGTTTGAAGTAATTTCCTCGATCGTGGGTTTGAAGTGGTTTTTTCTCTTGGTGTGTTTCTGGCAATTTTCATGTGGTTGTTCTTGCTATGGTTTCTGGGTTTGGTGGTGGTGGCAATTGGCATGGATTGATGGTGGGTTTTTCTTCAATTTTTTGTTTTGGGATTGTTGTGATTTGCTGGGCAGAGGATTTGGGTCCGTGTAGCAATGATTTGGGTCCGTGTTGTGGGTGATTGTTGCTGGGCAGAGGATGGGTAAGTGATTGTTGCTGGGTGGAGGAGGTGGTTGGGGTTTGGGTTTGTTCACGGTGGAGAGAGAGACAGGGGAGGAAGGAACAAAGAAATTAGAGAGGAGATTATTTTTTTGGTTATATATTTTAGTGGATAATATATATTATTATATTGAGTAGAATAGGAAAATAAAAGTTGGGATGCTGGGTGAATTGTAAAATTGTATTTTATAATTAATAAAGTAGTTTTTTGGGATGGTAAAATAGGATAAGATGGAATTTCCTAATGCGAATGCTCTTAGGTCTGTGTCTTGATTTTCAATTATACCAAAGTACCAAGGGTCCGTTTGGTACGTGTGTTTAAATAACAATTTTCAATTTTTTTAAAAATACGTATGGGTGAAAAAGTGTGTGAAAATATGTGTAATGTTGTTTAAAAATAATATTTAAAATGGTGTACCATACTGGCCAAACATCAAGAAATGAGAAGAAAAGAAAGTCGAATCAAAAGGTTATGGAGTGGGATCCAGCTTATAAATGGTCCCACACGTAAAAACGGTGGTGGGATGATGGGGCTTTGGCATGAGTGAAAAAAAATGAAGATCCAAATATGTTTCTGGGATTAGGTCCTTGGGTCTCCTCCCATCATGATAACGCAGCTTAGCCTCCTTTGACACTTGGCCACCAACTTTTCTATCATCCCCACCCTAATAAAAGGGAAGGACAAAACTTTTCATCATTTTGAATTCTTTTACTCTCTTTTTTTTTTTTGGCCTACAAGTAATTTCATTACTACTGTTATGAGTAGCAGAAACTAGAAACTTATTTATTTATTTTTTTTGAGAAGTAGTAACTAGAAACTTAGTTGAATTCTCTAAATTTGTAAATTCCACTTTATCCTTCATTTTCTTTTTTCTTTTTGTGAATTACAAAAATTGTATCCCTAAGAATGCCTCTTCTCCTTTGCATCTGGTGCATGCTCATTCTATAGGATGTTACTAACAGTACCATACTCCTTCCAAGATGACCCCAAATAGCCAAGTGACAACTTTTAAACTTGTTATTCTAATTGCCTGAAAATTTCCAAGAAATTTCCTTTCTTGTTTTCAATTGCATTAATACCTGTACGAAAATTGATGATATTGACATAAAAGATTGTAATAGTAAATAGGAATAAACAAAGTCAATTTTAAACTATTCAATTTTCAAAAGTTACTTACTATTGAATACTTAAACAAAGGGAATTGCTTAAGAAATACTAGTTATTATTGGATTTAATCAGAATTAATTGCTAGTCTCTTTCAAGTATAGCTGTAGGAAAAAGATCACAAGTAAGATCATTGTCATGATCGCTTCTCCATTTTGGCATGGAGTAAATCCAAGCTTAGAGAATATATTGTGTGCACAGAAGATACCAAAAAGTCTAATATAATTACAAATACGTACGTGTCAACAGCCATAAGAATAGCATGGACACCGATGTTAGTTTGTGTCATATACAATGCCTACAAATCAATCACCATTCTCTTATCTATCAGCAATACTCGAAGTTTCGATATCATGACTCCTGACTCATGAGGCTATCTTAATTTTGATATTGAGGATTATCTAGCACAAGAATTTCATGCATGGTGACTATTACTTGATTGATGTGTACTTTCTGTATGAGACATCAACAAGATGTAGATACATATTAAGTTAGATGTTTACGTATAGTCACGTTCATTTTTGTATTAATTGGACCGAGTCCTTACATTGCTTATGAATTGTGTGCCAACCAACAATGTCCGATAATGTGTTACTACGTGTACTATAGGATGTGGAATGGTTGAAAAAAAAATCACTATCCATGATTAATTACTTCCTAACCAACCGAATCAAACAAAATTATCAAGGTCGGCATGGCATGTATTGCCAACTTACAATTATTGACAAATGTGTTAGTTTAGAAGAATCCAATTTGGTTTAATATGAAGTGAAGAAATTAATACTTTGGCAATGAATATGATCAAGTGGCATCCATTCTTTTATGTGGATTTTAATTACGAGGGTGGAATTCCCTTATTTACACTTAGGGGAAGAAAAAGAAAAAAGAAAATCGTTATGATTCAACCTAATGCTATGGCCTATACATATTGAGATTTGACAAATTTGCCTCAAGTTAAAACTATTCATACAGTTGGCTTGAAGTTTGCAAACTTTTAAATGAAATGATTATATATAGTGAGATTGGATACAGTGAGTTTATCTCTGTGCTAACTGCTTATATATATATAGCTCCATGGATACAGTTTGAGTTTCCTATAACCTATGCTTCACATTTTACAAAAATATTAAAAACAGCTTCCACCCCATTTTATAAGGTAAAATCTTAGAAATGATGAATGTCGAATTAAATATTAATATTTTTACGTGCAGATTTCAAGCTATTACCTATACTTAATAAAATTAGGCAGATTTCAAGGTATACAAAACTTGAAAAAAAGATGAAAAAGAAAAGAAAGATAGAATGAAAGGAAATGGATGGAAATGTCTCCATCAAGTAGTTATGATATGGCCCAAGAAAGCTCGGAAAAGAATGCTTATCTGACAACCACTATATGCTGCGATAATTTATTTATTTTTTATGCTAATCCCACAAATAAAAAATCTAGTAATGATTTCAAAAGAGAGAGCCTAATGGCTAATGCATATATACATCAATCAAACTAGGCTTTATCTTCTCTTCCCTCAAATTCTTCTCTCCAATCATAATATGTATTAAATGTGGAACTTCTAAAATGATGATTTTTATAAGAGCCATGTTCTCTGCAGCGTGGTCCTCGTTGTCTAGCCAAGTGCATGCAAGCTCATTGACATAATCACTACTCTATCTTTTCTAGAGGAGTCCCAAGATATAAAAGAGGACTTTCCCTCGTGACTTTTTGTATGGCCAAACGAGCAGAACTGGTTGAGAATGGCCAAATAAATGTTTTGAAAAAATTACAAAAAGAAAAAAGGAGGATTGCAATTAATTTGTTCCTACTGTATGACAATTAATGAAGTTCTATTTATATAGTGTAACCCTAATTGGGGTGTTAGCACTTAGCAACCCATGACAAAAATTGTTAAAGCCTTGTTGAGACTTTGATGTTATTTGTAACTCCAAGATGGAGACCCAAGGATTTTGAGTCTTTGACACACCATTAACACCTAATAGATCGATCAAGAATCACAATTTTAGAATTTGATTTGATGCGTTTTTAATCAAGTTTGTTATACATGTGGGTAACCCTAATTGGAGTGCATATAAAGGCCCATTAAGTATGACTTTTGGAGAGGATGTAGAGGCAAAAAAGCTTGTGTCATTCAAAGAGAAAACCGTAATCTCCACTTATTCAACTCATTAGAAGGGAATAGAGACTCATCTTTTACAGTGTTTATGTTGTCATAGTGCACAAGTTTAAAGCCATAAAGCCATCTTGGGGTTTGCTGTGGAGTTTAATGGCCTGTTTGGAAGTTAAAAAAAAGGAGGGAGAGTAGAGTAGAGGAAGGGAGAGTAATTCAATTACCTTGTTTGGAAGTTTTTTAAGTAAGAAGGGGGAGGGGTTTAGAGGGGTTTCAACTACCTCTAACCCCGCATTTTTAATTCCTCCAAATTGAAGAGATTTGGAAGGAGAGTAGAGTAGATAAATTATTAATAAAATGAATTTCCTAATTTACCATTTCTAAATTAACAAAATTACAAACGATTATATAAAATAAATTCATGTTTTTTTTTTTCTCGAGAAAATAATGTTTGAAAAAAATTTTCTCCCCCATAAAAAAAAAAAAAAAATTTCTTAACTCGTACTTTCTGGAAAACCAAACGAGCGGCGAACGTTCGCAGTCCTCGTCGGAATCGCCAGTTCTCGCCGGTGAGATTCCCCGATCAGCTCGCGGACGAGGCTTTCTCTCCACGGTGGACTCGCCGTAAACGAAAAACTGCGACTTCTTCTTCATGCGGCCGGCGAAGATCGCGGCGAACCAGGACAGAGAAGACGAACTCGTAGAAGCAGCAGTAATCACAGTTGTAGTAGCAGCCGAGGGCTTGCGAGTCGAAACCCTAGGATCCGATTCCAATTTCTCGGATCTAGACCACGTCGGGTGAGAAGGTTTGATGCGTTCATCGAATTCACGCCGACCTCTCCAATTCCATTTTCAAATCCTACCTCGAATTCACCAACCAATCATCTACCTTTGCGTCAGACCTCTCCAAAATCCAATCCTTCCTTTTCTTATTTTAATTATTATCAATCTAAGGATTTTTTTTTTTTTTTTTTTTTTGAGAATGAAGGTTGGGCTTTTTTTTTTTTTTTTTTTTTTTTTGATAGGTAAGGATGGTTTTTTTAGTATAATAAAAAAGCAGAAAAAATATTTAATAAAAAACTAATGTTTTTTTTTTTTTGAGAAACTAATAAATAAAAAAAACTAATGTTTTTTTTTTTTTAAAAAAATAAAAAACTAATGTTGATTATTTAATTCACATCATAAAAAAATATTATAAAAAAAAAATTGCATGCTATAGTCATAATTATTTAATCTAACAAATTAATCATAGATCAATGTTGCAAGTTCATTCCTTAAAAAATGTTGCAAGTTCATTTTCAAATAGGGGTAAATTTGTCTATTTAAATCATTTCTTCTCCTCTCCATCCTAATTTTTAAAACATCCAAACAAGAGAAGGGCTAATTACTCCCTTCCCCCTTACTAATTTTAAAAACATCCAAACAAGGTAGAGGAGAATTATTTCCCTCTACTCTCCTCCCCACTACTCTCCTCCCCTCTACTCCCCTCTACTCTCCTCCCTCTCTAAACTTCCAAACAGGCCATAAATCTTCAAGTGGGTATTTGAAGTCGTGGGTAATAGTTTTAAGTTCCACAGAGATCCTTATAGGAAAGTTTGTGGATTCAAAACTGCATTGGTTAATGTTAGTAAGTTTTACAGGTAGTAAATTAAAATTAATTTTTTTTTTCTTGTGGGTGCCAGTTAGCTTAATCGGTAAAGTGTCTTATTTTTAAATAAGAGATTTGGGATTTGATCTCTGCTTACACCAAAAAACAAATTGGTGTCTTGGTGTGATGATAAATAGCTATCATCAAAAGTAGACTCTATAGGTTGAAACTATTTCTCAAAAAAAAAAAAAAAAAAAAAAAATCCTCAACATTATTAATATTAGCATTATTCAAATAGATACACATGCAGTCTTAGTAGTTGGTTTGAGTGTTGAGATGATGACGGCACAATAATTGAAATGGTGCATAAGTCGCCTTAATAATCACTAATCATTATACATAAGGCCTAGGCTTCAACCCCTAATCTATTGCATGCAGGTTTTACTTTTAGATTGTAAAATAGGCCAAGTTGATTGATCCATATATTGCTAAAAATTTAATGTCCTGGCTTGGTAGCACCACCACGACCAGTCCACACCATACCCACCATTTTGCTACCTATTTTTAATTAAAACATAGCACCACCATTTTCCAAACCGTACTATCACCGAACCACAAAACCACGAGCTCTTTGTGACAGATTGAGAAATCCACTAAAATTGACTCCCAACCAAGATCCAAGTTCAATTTGCATACTATATATTATTGAATATTTAGTTTGAATGCTTTTGATTGATCTGAACTGTAGCAAACAAATAGAATTGGAAGTGAATTTTCTGTTCCCAGCAGGTACCATGCTTTGCACACATACAAAAGTAATGAACGCAAACTAGCTAGTAGTTACATCATAACAAAAATCCTCATTCTCATTAGTATTCCATTTCATACTCCATCAACTTTAATTTGCATGCTACATGTTTGATTTTTTTTTCTTTTTTTCTCAATTTTACACTTTGAATACTTTATAATGAAATAAAAATAGACGTATGGATCAGCCCCAATTATTAATAAAGGCAAATTTTGTATATACCATTTTTCTTTGGGGGGATATAGAGTTGGGTTCTGTCACTCCTTATAATCACACCAGCCAAATAAAAGAAAGAAACTAAGGGTAGAGACATGACTAGAATTGGTGAGACTTACGAGATTGAGTCAACAAGTGATGAATCCCTTAACCCCTAAAATGAGTCCCTAAAAGTCCCAACAAGTGATGAATCCTTACCCTTGCTCACATTCCTCAACCCTTTGATCCTTTAGATTTTGAAGGAATGAGAGGCCCCACATCAAAAAAAAAGAAAGAAGAAGGTTGAACCTCATAACAAAAATATTGGTGGAATATAGAATAGATATTTGCTACACATCATTTGCCAAAGTCAATCATCCACAGTCCACTCCACACGCTATGTTGCAGCCTAAAATATGGAACAACTTGAGCCCTATCTTGTTTGGGCTGGACAGAAAAGACACTATTTGAAGGCAAACACACTTAAAGAGATTTTTTGAATTTAACTCGGCCCAGTAGTTGGTCTCTCATGTCCAAAACTCGGTGGGCCTCATTCGTGGGGAAAAAAAAAATAAAGGACATGTTCTATAGACTATAGGTGTTTATACATGTCCTATATATATATATATATAAACACAGAGGAAGAAAAAGAAAGCGAAATGGAAGAAAGCATGTCCAAAGCGTTAGGTTTAGCATTTGTTGCAAAGTATATAACTACGTATAATATTTACTAGAAAAAGAGTTGTCAAAATCTAGTATTGGTCTTTATATCTATATGCACATCGCGCGTTGGAACCAGCTTAACAACACGTCTAAAGTGAGGTGAATGCAGATCTACATCTGTAGAGATTGGGCCAAAACCAGAGTTGGGCCTCGGGGGGTCCAGTTTGGTTGAACAAAAACAAATTTTTTATACCAAAAATATTAGGCTATGCTTGGTAATTTGCTTTTGTTTTTTGTTTTCAATTTCTTGTTTTTAAGGAATTTTTTTTTTCTTGTATTTTCAAAGTGGAAAACACGTTTGGTTAGTTGAAAAGAAAAAATAATTTTTCAAGAATAAAAAACAGAAAATTCTTCCCTTTTATTTTTTGAAG
The DNA here is from genome assembly GCA_030021035.2 of Notholithocarpus densiflorus. Taxonomy (NCBI): domain Eukaryota; kingdom Viridiplantae; phylum Streptophyta; class Magnoliopsida; order Fagales; family Fagaceae; genus Notholithocarpus; species Notholithocarpus densiflorus. The sequence goes on along the minus strand of JARYZH020000006.1, from coordinate 1,463,468 downwards.
TATTCACAATATTTTGTATATTCACTCCAATTGTTAAATTTAAATGATTTGTATATAGCCTTCAACTCAAAGCATGAAACTTATAATTTTTTTTTTTTTGAGATGCTAGAAATGAAACTTATAATTGAAAATTTTCAAACTACCATAAGGAAAATAGGCTTTTAAATGTGACAATTAAGTGACTAAAGTTTATATACGAAGGCATCAATGATGCCAATTATTCTCCAACTTGAAATACATCAATGATGCTTGCTATTTGTCAACATTAATTCTCTAATTTGATCCCTGTAAGTTCATATTTCAACTAATATATAAATCTTAAGTCCAAATATTTACCCAATAATTATAATAATAATAACAACAATTACTTTTGTCAGAATATAAAACAATAATATGTAATTCAGATAGTGAAAAAAAAAAACACAAGTTAAAAATAAAATAAATAAATAAAGATATGAATATATGATACATAACGTTGGGGGAGGGGAACTAGTTGAAAGCAATTTAGTTTGGAGCTTTATGCTTAGTCACGTGGGCTCACAAAACCAAAAAGGAACATAAAACAATGCAAAGAAAACAAATTGAACTGAAGGAATAGAAGACGAGACGAAGGAGAAGAAGAGGGGGGCTTGCCAAAAACTGTGAAACACAGTTCAAATTTGCTAGCAGAAATTGAAATCTGAAATTAGGGAGATGGGTCTTGGAGTGAAGAAGATGAATAACAGTCTGACGAATTTATCAACCACAAAGAAAGACGTAGAACAAGAAGAAATCTGAAATTAGGAGGGGAGAGAGAGAGAGAGAGAGGGAATGGATTTTACTAGGTTCTCATATATAAGCCTGAAAAAACACAAAACTGAAAATAGCTCATTTTTCATTATAAATTAGAAAGGAAAACTATTTTCTATTTTTCATTGGTTTCAGCTAACCAAACAAGTTTTTAGTTATTGGATACAGAAAAATGGTCATTGAAAGCAAAAAATGGAGAGAAAAAAAAAAAAAAAAGTTACCATAACGTTCCCTTATGTTTTCCAAAAAAGTATGGTGATTTTTTGTTACGAAATAATAACCTAATCTTTCTTTATTATGTAGAAAGAAGAGTATAAGAAGACAACCTATACTTTGCACTTATTTACATAACTCATAAAGGTAGGAGAGTATTATTGTGTACAAAAGTAGGTAGGAGGCTTTGATACCAGTTACAGACACAAAGTACATTGCACGGTTATTGTGATGTGGGCCTAAAATTTCAACAATGCACTTGGGAAGAACAGAATGTGGTCATTCTAAGGGTGTGCTTGTTTGGAGGGGGGAAATAAGGTGGATGAAAAATTTTAGAGAGAAACTTTTTTGGAGTGTATTTGGTTGGGTGGAGAGGAAGGAAAATAAATGAGAGGGTCTAGGTGTTTTTTCTCTGAGCCTACTAAAAAGTTTTCTTTCCAAAATGAAGAGAAAACTAAATAGAGAAAATGAGGTTGCTTAATGAACAAAAATGCCCATGTGCACTTGCACATGGACAATTCGTATTTTTTTTTATTTTTTATTTTTAACTAGACATGACTTTTTTTTTTTGGGACATGATTTTTATTTTTTAATAAATTGGGTGATTGTTTTTTTTTTTTTTTTTGGTTGTTTGTCACTTTTTTGTTTTAATTGGTCATCATTTTTTAACAAGGGTGTATGAGTAAATTTATATAAACTCACTTTTTTCATCCCTTCACTTTTCCATTCCCAACCAAACAAAGAGGAAAAAAATTAAAATCTTTTCTATCTTCCCACCATTTTCTATCATCCCACTTTTCCGCCTTTCCCATTATTAAGAGAGATTTCAATAATGGGAAGGGGGGTTAATATGATGATGAAGAAAGAGGGGTTAATTGTATTTTTGGTTTTTCTCCCCAATTCCAAATAATAATTCTATTTCAAAAAATTTTATTTTTTCAAAAATATTCTTTATTAATTTTATGAATTTTTTAATATAAAAAAGACACTAAACAACAATCAATCCAACATAATTGGACGGAATGCCTAATTAAATAAACTTGAAAGTCAAAAAACTTTAATTTAACGAAAGTGAAATTAAATGAAAAAATTGAATTTTAAGCATAGTTAAAGAGTGCAATTTGTAATTTAGCCTAATAATAAAAGTTTTTTTTTTTGGGTAAGTGTGTAGTGAGTTTTCAAACAATTTAATAACTTGTACATATATGTGTTTATTTCAAGGGAGTCAATTTCGTATTGGAAGCCATTTCGGTTTAGTTAGGGGAACGAAATATTTCGGTATTGGTGTACCATTTCAAGATTACTACTATTTATATATTTCTATACATTTATATATGTTTGTATTTATTTATGTAAGTATGAATTTATTAATTTTTACGCTTATCAACATAAAATTTAAATTGCACATATTTTATAAGCCTAAATATAGCTTAAGTTCATTAATTAAATATATTAACTTAAATAATATGTGTTTTTTACAAATATTTTTTATTGTACTGACTGAAATGTCAATACCGGCCAAAGCAACTGAAACATCCCGATATAGCCGATATAGGTTGGTACAATCCGGTATTTCATCTAGTATATTTTAGAGGAATATCGGTACCGATTTAATGGTCAGTATGGTATATTTTCCTGGTATAGCCGATACCGGTAGGATATTGACTTCCCTAATTTATTTGTTATAAAAAAGTACAACATATCTCTTTAGGGAGTTAGTTATAATAAATATTCCAATTCAAATTATACAATTGTGTATACCATGTGACTGTCATCTTGTTACAATTCTCACGTAATGATGGTTGAGTAGGATTTGCATGATTCTTGTTCATGTCATTGCTGAATTGCTGTCAACATTATTTCCAAAATTTTGCTTTCTTGATCCTTGCTATGACCGTAATTACTAATTACTGCTAATACTAATAAGGAATAAAGATCATACGTGGAAGTGTTCCACTTTATATTTATCAACTTTAGTATGCCAAGTCCATAAATGAAAAAAACTTTAGTATGCCGGCAAGTGTCTATTTTTTTTTTTTTTTTTTTCAAAAAAGAACTTTTGTTACTTTATAATAGAAATTAAACCAATGAATTGGATTTTGAATTTAATATGGGCCAAGTTTAATTTTTTTTTTTTTGAAACTAATCCTCTAGAATTTCTAGGGAATTGATGAAACTAATGTGTGAAAGACTTGACTTTGACTTTTGAAAGTGATTGTTTTAGTGGATTGATAAGGTGGCAAAATCTTAGCCTTCTATTGTAAAAGGAATGTGAGGATTAAGGAATTTTACATGGTAAAGCATCTTAAGAACTCCAGGGGATGTTGTTCCTAGCTAGACTTGTGTCCAAAAGTAACACATAATTAAATAGGGGCAAGACTTAGGTACAGTATTTAAGTGTTGTTTTTTAGATTTCCCTCCTAAGTTTTGTCCATTAAATAGACACTTACATTTTTGGCTTTTTGCATAGATTCAGAATTTGAGTTTTGTCAAAGAAAAAAAATTTTCCATTTGGGATATGCTTTCATAAATGAATATTTTTGTTAATGTAATGGAATTACAAAAAATATTAATGATCTTCCATATGAGCTAAACAATCAATAACAGTATTTATTTATTTATTTGCTTATTTTAAGGTTGTAACCAAACATAAGAAAATAAGTAAGTTTTCTAGCAAACAAGTCATTTTCAACAAAGCCTCTTATTCCCATCAAAACAAATGAAACGTAAAGCAGTGATACTTGTATTTTAACATGGTGTGAAGTATTAATTTGTTTGCCTAGGATTCTTTGGTTATCAGCGTGAATAGGTGATACTTTAATCTGCTCTTAATCTAATTATAATTCCTTTTTTCCTATCTTTTTCTTTTCCCTGGTTCCTTTTGTTTTTTAAAAAAATATTCATACTTTTTGCAATCTGTTGGGACATGTTGTCTTCTAAAGTCTCTGTCGTAACAACAAATACATGCCTTACAATTAAGTACTAATTAACATTTTTGTTCATTCTTACAATCAAATAAATTTTCCCACCTCTTGAATTGCTATGCTCTGAATGGCATAAACAAATCAAAATTGATCTTAACTACTATCTGAGCTTTCGCGTGCACACTTTAACTTTTAAGTAAGGTGAATCACTGTAGTGTAGGCCATCAAGAACTAATGATTGGAGGTCTCTGATTCTTTCTTGTAGAATTAATGTTCGTTACGCTAGTAAAAGAGAATAAGTCCTTTGGTACAACTGGGGCTGCTTCATTTTGTTGGTGCTTTGCTAAAGCACAAAGTTTCCTCAATATTCAAGATACCAAACCCAACAAGTAATCCCAAGAACAATGTTTTTACCATTTACTCTTTAAGCTTTAGGGAAGAGATTTCTATAAGAACTCACTCAACAATTACTGTCAGAACCATAGGCATTCAAATTTAAACACAATTTCATTTTTAAGAAACAAAAATCTTCTTTAGCTTGACACCCATCTAGCTCCCTCCTGCCATGGACAGAAGATCAGAATACTATAGCGCAGCCTCTCGTTTAACTTATGTGGCACACTTTTTTGGCCTTACGGCTTTAATTCTCATTCTTATTTGGTTGTTGCATTATCGGGGGGGCCTGAATTATGAATCTAACAATCCAGACCTAGTATTCAATGTAAAACAATTACTTACAATTTGCTTATTCTAACAATGTTCATTCTGGTTCATGGTATAATTATGAGGGAAATCTTGAAATCTTTTTCTTTTTTGGCAGGTTCACCCATTTCTTATGTTCTTTAGTTTGATTTTTCTTGGTGGTGAAGGTATATATTTTAGCTTTCTCAATGCTTTTTATTTGAGAAAAAAAAAAATCATAGAAAATGCTTAAAATTGCAAACTTAGAATCTAGCGTTATCTGAAATAGAAATTGCTAGTTTTTGTAAAATATAAATTTCTTTTTATTTAGTTTGGAGCCTTTGGAGATCAGAAAAACTCTATTGATTTAATTGAACTTGCTAATTTTAATCATTGGTTCATGTTAGAATTATGAATAAATGATTAAATTCATAATTTTTTAAAAGTTCAAACTTTTGGAACAATCAATATATAATTTACACTATATTCTGTTAACACTAACTTGAGTTTGGTGTTCTGAGCAGCAATGATGGCATACAAAACAGTAAGTGCAACGCATGCAGTTAAGAAATCAGTTCACATGCTAGTTCACTTGCTTGCTATAGTTCTTGCCATTGTTGGGATAAGCGCTGCTTTCAAGTACCATGACATGATATACAAGGAAGATGTGTATAGCTTGCATTCATGGATTGGCATAACAACTATCTGCATGTTTTGTTTGCAGGTAACAACCCAAGTTTTACCTATAACTGTGTTTAAACATGAAAAACTTGGGACAAAATCATCCGAAGAACAAAAAAGACTCCCCCCCCAACCCCCCCAAAAAAAAAATGTGGCCTAATACTTTACTAGTGCATTTTCCAAACTTTCATTTATATATCAAAAAAACAAAAGAAGTCTCACACATTTGTCGATGATCTTTGTTTTGCAGTGGGTGTTTGGTTTCTTTACATTCATGTTTCCAAGAGCTTCAGTTCCAACAAGAAATAAATTTTTGCCATGGCATTTGTGTGGGGGAAGGGCACTCTTATACATGGCAATATGCGCAGCTCTCACAGGGCTGTTGGAGAAGTCTACTTTCCTGCAGCTCTCGCCGCATCAACGGGAATCGCGTTTGCTCAACTTTACTGGACTGGCCATTCTATTCTTTGGCATCTTTGTTGATCTCTCGGTTGCTCTTGGTTATTATACTCTTTATACTGGATATTAGCGTGATTTCTATGTTTTCTTTCTTTCAATCATCTCAAGTTTGATTGCTGTCATAATACCTATATTATTATAAGTTTTGTAATTAAGTTGTCCCACGAGGACCGGTGTGTTGATTGTTTGAATGGCTTGCCATTTACCCCTAATAAATATTTTTGGATTCACAAAAATTCTCATGGCTTAATGATTCAACTCCGTTTCACTTGAAATCAAAGAGTTTATTTCATAATTAAGATTTTTGGTTGGCCCATTCTTATTGTTAAGATTGTATTTCCTGAATCTAATGATATACAAACCGAAACATTATTTAAAAATTAAAATGATGTGTCAATACTCAATAGATACACCTTTACATTTATAATATTTAATATGAACTAAAAAATGGCTACATCATTTTGATGCTTTTTTTTTTTTTTTTTTTTTTCAGTTGAGAAAATTCATTTTGATGCTTAAGGGCCATTTTTCTTTGAGATCCAATAATAGCCTCTTATAAGTGGTGTAGAGTGAACCTTCACCAAAGTATAGTACCAAGCATTAATTGAAAATTTTCTTTTAGCCAATTATTGATATATGGCTCAAAACGGGTTAGGGCTATCCAAACCCAACTGACATCTAAATGGAATCGTCTGACTTGGAGCCATCCGAATCGGAATTGACTCATTCCAAGCAAAGAGGTGGTCGACAATGGGTCTCTAGCTTCAATAATTGATGTCGATGGGTCAAGTGGTGGGTTTCTAGCCCCAAAACTTGAGCCACTTGATTCGACCGACAAACCCCTAAAAATATGGCGGGTCTCCATCTTCAAAGCCTGAGCCACTTAATCTAACCAACGAACCCCTGAAAGAAGACTGGATCTCAGATCCACTAAAATCCAATGACGATATGGTGGTTTTGATGGAAAAATACATGTTTGTATCACATACTAAATATACGCAGCGGAAAATTAATGGATCTACTTCTTTCGCAATTGATAACATGTGCTATGTAAATTTCAGAATATAAGAATAAGAGAGTGTACCTTGGTGTGGTGAATTTCAAAACAAAGATTGCAAGTTCTTGAGAACACTTTTAATCTTCACTCCAATTCCACTGACGCCCAAGAAGTGTGATCTTTCAATCAGTTTCTATGAATGTGTTCAAGAGAGAATTAAAGAATGTCCAACACTCTCATACAAACCATTTCATATAACTTACTTAAAAATTTTGTATGTTTCTCTCCTTATAACTGATTATCTAATTGGGCTAGCCTTTGGGCTTTTCCAATTGGGCTTTTGTATATGGCTTGGAGTGGGACCAAAAGGGAACAAATAAGACACTAGCTCCAATGGGCCTTGGGCTTTTCTGTTAACTCTTGACAAGTCCAAAGTTACCATTAATTATATTTAATACCACTATATAAATATAATTGCACTGTAGGTCTTATTAATAAATTATATCCCAAGACTTTATTGTGCATGCAATCCCTTTATAAAATATTCGTAATAATACAAAGTCATTAATGTAGACTGCCACTTTGTAGATTACTACATCTTAATTCTTGAGTACCCAGTTTAACCCTTTATGTTATTTATCATATATTTATGAAATCCAATTCCATAAATATATACTTTAGTAATCTCTTACTAAAGTGGTTAACATTCTGAATAATCGTACCCATTAAACTTATTTCAAGAGAATATTTTATATCTCCGCTAAGAGACTATGAATTCCATCTTGAGAATATATGTTCCATCAACACTAAATGTGGTTGCCCAACATACTGAGGTTTTGACCGTTACTTTAGATCCCACTCTTAATATATCAAAGCAACTTACACTTCATGATCAGATCCATTATTCTCTCAGGATTAAGAGTTCATGTAAATAGAAGTCGTGAGATTTATTATTCATTTGACAGTCGTTAGGAGAATAATAAATCTTACAGCGGTCCAGTTCAATATGTTTTAACTCTTAAAACATATCAACTAGAAGTCTCCACTTCCATGATCAAGACAAATCATCTTAGTTGATATGTTATAGTCTTCGCAGATGAAATGCCCAATTTCATCACCGACTACGAACTAAAATTCTACAAAGAACTTGTGACTTATATCTTCTATGACTAAATCATATAAATCACATACTATGTATCTCATGGATTATATGACAATGTCCGAATATTCATGTTACCATTATTTTAGTTAATAATAAAACAACTTTATTAAACACAATATTAAGTCATACATAATGTCATACATAGTATCATACAATAATATTTAAGGGCACTAATCCTAACAATCTCCCACTAGCCCTAAAGACTATTGTGCACTAATCTAACTCCCATTCCATCCAAATGTGACTTGAAAGTCCTTTGAGGCAAGGCTTTGGTAAAGGGATCTGCTAGATTATTTGCACTTTCAATTTTTGCTACTATTACATCTCCACGAGCAATAATGTCTCGAATGATGTGATACTTTCTCTCAATGTGCTTTCCTTTCTTGTGATTCCTTGGATCTTTGAATTGTGCAACTGCTCTACTATTGTCGCAAAACAATGTGATAAGAACTTGCTCCATTCTCATAACACCAAGGTCAAAAAGGAATTTCTTGAGCCAAATAGCTTCCTTTGCTGCTTCAGAAGCAGCAACATACTCAGCTTCCATGGTGGAGTCCGTAATACAAGATTGCTTAACACTCCTCTAACTTATGGCTCCACCTCCCAAGGTGAATACATATCCTGAAGTGGATTTTCTGAAATCTAGATTCGATTGAAAGTCTGAATCTGTATAGCCAATGGGAATCAAATCCTCACATCGGTAAACAAGCATATAATCTCTCGTTCTCCATAGATACTTGAGAATATGCTTTACAGCTTGCCAATGTTTTGGTCCTGGATTTGATTGATATCGGCTGACCATACCAACTGAATAGCAGATATCTGGTCTAGTACAAAGCATGGCATACATGAGACTTCCCACTGTAGAAGCATAAGAAACTTGTCTCATTAAATCAACTTCCTTTTGAGTCTTAGGCCTTTGGTCATCAGACAGAGGAACTCCATGTCTGAAAGGAAGTAATCATTTCTTGGAGTTTTGCATGCTAAATTGTTCTAGAACCTTATCTATATATCCAGCTTGTGATAAGCCTAACATCTTATTCTTGTGATCTCGCCAAAGCTTGATCCCTAGAATAAAGTTAGCCCCACCCAAGTTCTTCATATCAAATTGGCTTGACAACCAAACCTTTACTGATGACATCACTCCTACATCATTTCCAATGAGTAGAATATCATCAACATAAAGCACTAGGAAAATTACTACTTTGTCTTGATGTCTTTTGTACACACATGGTTTATCAAGATTTTGTTCAAAACCAAATGACTTGATTGCTTGATCAAATCTGATGTTCCATGACCTAGATGCTTGCTTAAGTTCATAAATGGACCTTTTCAACTTGCATACCATATGCTCTTGGTCCTTTGCTATGAAATCTTCCGATTGCAACATATAGATTTCTTCTTCAAGATTGCCAGTGAGAAATGTAGTCTTGACATCCATTTGCCAAATCTCATAATCATAATGAGCAGCAATGGATAAGAGAATTCTGATAGATTTAAGCATTGCTACTGGTGAAAATGTTTCCTCATAATCAATACCTTCTTTTTGAGTATACCCTTTCGCCACTAGCCTTGCTTTAAAGGTTTCAACCTTTCCATCTATCCCTCTCTTCCTCTTGTAAACTCATTTGCAACCAACAGGTTTAATGCTATTAGGCGCCTTTACAAGATCCCAAACTTGATTGGAATACATTGAATCTAATTCAGATTTCATAGCTTTGACCTAATGATGTGCATCTATATCATTCATTGCTTCTTCATAAGTGTTAGGATCAGTTTCGGCTTCTTCTAAGATAGCTTTATAAGTTTCTCCCAGACCTATAAATCTTATAAGTGGCCTAACAATTCTCCCACTACAATGAGGCACCTATGTACTAGACATCTCATGAGTAGTATCTTGTGGTGTATCTAATACAGCCACATCATCCCTAGTTTCATCCATTGGTTGTTCAATTACAGGTTCATCTAATTCAGCCAAGACAATTTTACTTCTAGGATTAAAATTATTCATATAATCATCTTCCAAAAATTTGGCATGGGTACTAACAAACACTTTGTTATCCTTATGATTATAGAATAAATAACCCTTGGTTTCCTTTGAATAAAATAAAAACATGCATACTTCCGTTTTAGCTTCCAACTTATCAGACTTCCCTTTCAACACATCTGCTGGACATCCCCAAACGTGAAGATATTTCATACTAGGCTTGCGCCCACTCCACAATTCCTTAGGTGTGTTAGGAATAGATTTTGATGGAACTAAATTTAAAATATGCATTGCAGTTTTTAGTGCATATCTCCAAAAGGAAATTGGTAAAATTGAATAACTCATCATAGACCTAACCATTTCCAAAAGAGTCCTATTCCTTCTTTTTGCTACACCATTTTGTTGGGGAGTTCCAGGTACAGTCAATTGGGATACAATCCCATTTTGAGTTAAGTAATCCTTGAAATCCCCAAGAAGGTATTCGCCACCACGATCAGATTGAATGGCTTTTATGTGTTTACCTAATTGATTCTTAACTTCAGCCTTAAACTCTTTGAATTTTTCAAAGGCTTCGGACTTCCGTCTCATTAGGTACACATAACCATATCTTAAGTAATCATCGGTAAAAGTGATGAAGTACTCATAACCTCTTTTTGCTTGGGTTGACATAGGACCACATACATCAGTATGAACTAATTCAAGCAACTCTTGGGCTCTTCTACCTTTTGCATTAAAAGGTCGTTTGGTCATTTTGCCTTCCAAACAAGATTCAAAAACTGGAAATTCATCAAAGTCCAATGGCTCTAATAGACCATCTTTGATAAGTCTTTGAATCTTGTTCAAATTAATAGGACCCAAACGCAAGTGCCAAAGATATGCTTCATTATTAGAAGGAAACTTTCTCTTTAATGATTTTACATGAGAGTTATTATCTAATTCAGAATTATATAATTCATGCTTATCAGGAGTTAAAATATAAAGACCATCCACAATATTGCCAGAACAGATAAACACTTTACCCTTCTTTATTACAACATTGTCTTTAAGGATAACACAATATCCATGTTTACCTAAATAAGTTGCAGAAATTAAATTCCTACGAACATTAGGTACATACAGACAGTCTTCCAATATCAAAACTCTAGACTCAAAACATAAATTAAAAACACCAACAGTTACAACTGGAATCCTGCTCCCATCAGCCAAAGTAAGAAGCAATTCCCATTCATTAAGCTTTCTTGTCTCCTGGAACCCCTGCAAAGAATTGCAGATATGATTATTACAGCCTGAATCCACACACCAGGAATCTGTATGATTTTGTACTAAATATATTTCAAGGAGGAATGAACTATTCATACCCTTATTATTGGCAGCTCTGAATTTTGGACAATTCCTCTTCCAATGTCCTTTCTCACCACAATGGAAACACTTTCCTTTGATATTCTTTCCTTTATCGGTAACTCCTAAGGCAATTTGTTTACCCTCTTGCTCGGTGAAGTCCTTCTTCTTCTTCTTCTTACCCTTGCCTTTCGACTTAGGTTGAGAAGTAGAAGTTTCATCCATATTAGCATCAACACTAGAAGTACCAAGAATGCCTTCCGCTGCTATTAACTCATTCATTAATTCAGACAATGAATAAATCTTTTTGTTCATATTGTAATTGAGTCTGAATTTCTTGAATGATTCCGGTAGTGACTGGAGTATCATATCCACTTGGGATTCTCCATCAATATCGGCACCTAAAACTTCTAATGTATTCAGATTAGAGATCATTGTAAGACAATGCTCCCTCACTGAATTGCCATCTGTCATTTTGGTATTATAAATTTGCCTCATGGTTTCTTGCCTTGCAAAACGACCTTACTCACCAAACATCTCCTTCAGACTTAGTATAATGTCCGAAGCTAGTTCTACATCCTGCATTTGATGCTGTAGAATATTTGAGATAGATGTTAGGATGTAGCACTTGGCCATCTCATTAGATTTTTGCCAACGATCATATCGCTGTTTTTCCTCAAGAGGAGCATCTAATGAAGGAAAGATAGGACATGGTTTAGTAAGCACGTATTTGTGCTCTTCGGCAGTAAGAATAATGTCCAAATTTCTTTTCCAGTCAACATAGTTGGATCCAGTCAGTTTGTTTTGATTAAGAATAGTAACAAGTGGGCTAAAAGATGTCATGTTCAAATCTGAAAACAATAAACATGAATATAATAAGTAAACTGGACATTATCAATTTAGCATATAAACATATAGTATGAAACCTTAATGAAACCATAAAATAATATATGCAACGACAATCCAATCCATGTCTATAATTCCTTGGTAGCAAGTTTATTATAAACACATTAATTGATTGAGAACTATTTTCATTATTAGTGCTATCATGATAACTCTATATATAAAATTAAAATTAAAAAAAAAGAAGAAGAAAAGAAATTGATTCAGTGGTCATGGGCGCATTATAAGAGTTATAAATCCAAACGTTCCAGATTCAAACCCTAACTCTGAATTCATTCAAACTCATCCAATACACGGGTCTAAGTAGGTGATTTGTGCATCTAGGATTTACTTGACATAAAAATAAAAACAAAAAGTTGTATTTTGTTAGACTTATACAAAAACTTGGTCTTTGCTAAACAATTTTTTGGCCAAGGGTATTGATGATGCCAAAAATCGTCAGTGAGCTGCACAGTCCTCACGTGCTCTAGACAGAACCTGTGAAACAGAAACAAAGAAGACCTTGCAGAGAGTACCGGTGTGGTACCGGCCAAATACCCTCCGAAGATTAAGTTAGAGAGAATTTCTACAACTCTAGAGTGCTAGAGCTAGGAGAATTACGCATACCTTGATTTGTGAGGGTTTTGGGGTTTTTGTAGTAGTGTAAAGTCGACCTTAATTTCTTGGTGGAGAGGGTATTTCCTTGTAGGGAAGATCTTCATTAATATTCGCAATTTACGGGATTATTTTCTTACAGGGATTCCTATAATTATGGTGGGGCGTGGAGCACAAGATATTTCCATACTAGAATCCTTGGAGACAACCCATGCCACGTGGGTGCCATGTAGATGCCGTAAGGGTGACATGTGGCTTCAATAGACCGTTTCCTTTTTATATGTTCACTTAAAAGTGTCTATTTGTCTCCTTATCTTTTCATTCGGGTCTCGAATCTATCTACCAGCCTTGTTAGACCAACTGTACCATCTCTTCCGGTTACCTCGTATCTAAAGTCTGACTCCGTTAATTCAATCCGTCTACCCTGGGATTTACCTCTATCAGCTGCCCCCCACTCCATGGGCCCGTCGCTTGATACGCCAAACAGACACGTGGGGTGACAGCCTCAGCTAGTTCTTGGGAATCGTGCTTTGATTGACAGGGTGGTTAAGAGTCATAAATGCCGTAGGACACGTGGCGAAATTTTAGTGGCCAGTTACTCGGACCAAAGCGTTGCTTCATCTTCTGTGCCGTTTCCTCTATATATATGTCGCCTTTCCCCTTCATTTCTACTCTTTGCAACCATTTCCTAGTGTCAGAGTGCCACCGTCATCTGCAAGAACTTAGTACTCCGTCACCTTAGCGCGTCCGTTCACCACATTGCTTCCGTCTCTTTTCTTCATCGTACGCCTGCAAGTGCTCTCCGTCCTATACTTATATGTTTTATTTTCATTCTTTTTTAAGTATTATATGTCCGTCGTGTATATAGACCTGTAGAGTCTTAGGAGTTTACCCGTCACTTGTAGGTGTAATAATGTCTAGTGAAGTGTCAAGTGAACAATCGTGTGTCTGCGAAGGAGCGGGCTATAATGAGGTGTACCTGTCAGGTCAAGACGACCTCGGCGCCTTTTATCCACAAAGGGTCCCATCTGCCAACTCATCTTTCGAGGAGGAAGAGGAGGATTCGGACGTGGATGGGTCAGAGAGTAGTACAAGTGAATACTCAGATGGCGAGGAGAATGTTGAGAACGTTGATTCTCCCATTAGATCCGTCATTGGCCCTGACGGCCTTAGGAAGTTCGTTCTTCCCCTCATGTGGACGGTCAACGACTTTACTTAACCATTAAAAGAAAACATTTTGACACCTTACGAGAGAGATACCAGATCCTCGACGACATCCCCATCTGTCTACCCTTTAAGTTTGAGAAGTTCTATTACCATGGTACTGACGACGTCGGGGTGTATAAGCAAATGTTCAAGGCGGGATTTAGACTGTCTTTGAGTGCTCTTCACTGTTGCTTACTCCAATACCTAGGACTAGCCGTCACCTAGATTGCTCCGAATGCTTGGAGGATCTTTCTTGGTGCGGAGGTGCTATATGGGGTTCTCACTAAAGGGAGACGTTAACTAACGGTGGAGGAGTTCTTCCATTGTTACCATCCCTCCGAGATTGTCAAGTCTAGGGGCATTTACAGCGTCTTGCCAAGGAAGTCGTCGCTTAGGCTAGTGTACGAGACTCCTGACTCTAACAGGAACTGGAAGAACCAGTACTTCTTCATCCAGGGGGACAACTGGATGAGCCATCTAGATGAACGGGAGAACATGCTCCTTGTTGATAGAACTTGGGGTATAATGCCTCCATTTGGTAGGCTTCTGCTTGTTTAAATTTGTCCGTCTATTTATTTTGTCCGTTTTACTTATTAATCTAACCGTTTCTTATTACAGCTCAGGACCTTCCAGAGGTTAACCTTGAGCAGTGGAGCATTTTGGAGAGGATCTTCAAAATCTCTTTAAAAGAGAGGATGTGGTAGAAGCTCGTCACCTTGGACACCTTGCACTGGTACTGTGAGGGTCCCGAGCCTACAACTATTGCTTGTCGTTATGAAAAGCAGGCACGGTAATTTTTGTCTAACTTGTTAAGGACATATTTTTATGTAATTGGCATATTCTTTGACAAAATGCACTTTACTTGTATTTGGGTAAATCTAAGTAGATTCAAGATGATCATTACAAGTGGTTAAATTGAAGACATGAAGATTACTCAAGAACTTCTCAAGAAAAGTGCAATCTGCAGGTCTCGATACCTCCTCGACAGAAGCTTGATCTGTCAAGATTCATTAAAGCTCGATAGATGTCTCGATCGATCGAGCTTACGAGATTCAGATTATAGCCAGCAACGTTTTTATTCTAAAAGGCTATTTGTTTATGGGTTTGTATAATTTTTATTGGACTAGGAAAGCCCAAGGTTTGTGTAAACCTATTTGGAATAGGAGAGCCCATTAAGCTCCTATTTAAAGGAGGTGGAAAAAGAAAAACCTAACCCTAGAGAGCTTCATAAGGTTTTCTTTTTGAAACCCTAGCCACCTACTATAGAAGAAAGAGTTCTTACTGCGTTTCTTGTACGCCTTTGGGTTCTGTAACCAAGCAAAGTCTTTTGCACCAACATTGAAGATCTTATTGGTGTTTCTAATTGAAGCTGCTGCAAATCAACTACAACAATCAAGGGGTTGCTGTGGTGTTAGTCACCTACTTGGATTCGTGCAAAAGAGTAAGCCGCGTACTGGGATTCGCGCATCAAATTGGTTAGTCACGTACTTGGAAGCCGTGCATCAAAAGGGGGAACTGTCACTGCATAACAAGTCCAATTGGGTATTAGGGTAAGAGTTCAACTGTAGGTTGTTAAGGTACTTGAGATTCCTTTACTTGTAACTGCTTGTTGTGATAATAGTGGAGTTTCGGGAGTAGTGACCTGAAAATCACCTGGTGGGGTTTTTGCCGTTAGGTTTTTTCTATTCGTAAACAAATCATCGTGTCATTTATTTTCCACTGTGTATTTAGTTGTTTGGTGATTTGTTTGTGCTACCACACGTTTTGCATGTTAATTTGATTAATTAATAAACTTGGTTAATTAATTAATTAATTTATCATAAGGGGTCAATACATTTGTGGCCTTTCAAGTGGTATCAGAGCAGGCACACTCTAATTAGGTTTAATCTTTGCTGTGTGATCCATTAACCCCTGTTGTCATGGAAACTCTTGATTGTTTTGATTTGCATGATCTTATGTTGAATGATGATGATGATATTCAAGATGCCTATTGCAAGCTTTATAATTTTTGTATGAAATCTCTTGAATGTTCTACAAAATTAAAAGCTAAATTTAAAAAGGTCAAACTTGAAAAAGATGATTTGATTGCAAAAATGGATGAAGCCAATAATTTGAATGAGAATTTTAAAAATCAAATTTCATCTCAGGTGGACAAAATTAAGAGTTTGGAAGAGCAACTAGTTGAATTTAAAACTGAAGTTGAAAAATTAACTAGTGCCAAACTTGTTTTTAAGCCTAACTCAAAAGAAAAAGATTTTTATATTCCTCCATTTAATAGGAATAATGAAGAGTTGAAGGCTAATATTGCTAGGATAGACAAAGGTAAAAATTCTAATGTTAACGCTGAAGTTTCTAAACCTATGTCTAAAACTCCTCCTAGGTTGAATAAAAATTTTGAATTTGTCCCCACTTGTCATCATTGTCATATTGTCGGTCATATTAGGCCAAATTGTCCTAAGTTGAGGTCTCTGTCAACCTCTAAGGTTAAACCTACTTCTAGGAAGCCGAGTAGCTCTAAAACTACTCATGTTTGTCACCATTGTGGTGTTTCTGGACACACGTGTCCTAATTGCTTTAAGTTGTATCCTCAAAAGCAAGTGTCCAAACGGTCATAGGTTTCCTCTCAAGGACCTATACCTTTGTTTGGAGAGTTATTAAAAGTTTTGAGCTTTTTAACTCAATTTCAGGAGAATTCTAATTCTTCTATGTCCTTTAGTAGACATACTAGGACACGTGCTTTTTCATCTTCACAGCCAAAGACTCGTGCTGTGTGGGTGAGAAAGGAGTCTAAGACTTAATTGTCTATTCTGTTTGTGCTTTACTTTAAGTCTTTCTATCTAAAGTAGGACTCTCTTTGCTTGATTTCTTATCTGATTTTGAAATCATGCTTTCATGCATCTGCACCTTTCTATCATGCCTTCATGCATTTGCATCTTACTTTCATGTTGTTTGTCTGTTTTTGTTGGTTGTTTAGTTTTTATTTTGTTTTGTTACCAAAATAAAAATAAAAAGGAAAAATCAGAAAAATACAAAAATAGTGTGTGTTTTGTGTACATTGGTACTTGTGTACCTTGGATGGCCATTGAAACAAAGTTTTTTAAACTTTGTATCTCTTGTAGCTTAGATGAGCATCTCTATGCACAACTAAGCAAGTGAGCTTTGTCGCTCTTGTTTGTGATGAGTAAGATTAAGTTATCTCTTATACTTAACACTTGTATCACTCTTTTTGACAGGAAGGATTAGAAAATCCTAAGAGAAAGGCATAAATAACCATCTCACCACTATTGCCCGCCAATCATAATGACATAAGTATGCTTCGACATAGCAAAAGTGCAGTGTCAATGACATTTGTGTGCTTAGGCATAACAAAATTGGAATGTCAAATATCTTTGGGTATTTCTTTTCTCTCTCTTATATGCCCATGCATGATATGCTTAAAAGAAAAATATGCAAATAAAAATCAAAAGCAAAAAGATAAAAAATGCTTTAAATATGATTGCAAGCATGTTTTCTAGGAGATGTGGGAGTTATAGGATGTACCTTAAAAGTGATAATCCCCATCAAATAGTTATGATTGTGTGTGAGTTAAAGTGATTTTCTCATATCTTAAATTTTAATAACATGGTGACACATTTGCAATCTTGCGATGTTCTTCACACACGACACACAGTATTCTTTACTACTCTTGATACATGTGCAGGTACAATGTGATTTGGCCATCACAAGTTTTACATGTGTTAATGTATACTCACTAAACTGTTTTAACTTATTTTTGAAATATAAAATTGGTTAGACTTGTTTAGTGTGTGTGTATGTGTTTTGGGATCTATGTGCTTAACATTTTTTTGTTGAGAGATGATTTCGAGAGTTTAAAATGTTGCTTGGATCTTTGGTTAAGTTGCATGTTTGATTGCATTCATATCTGTGTTTTTCCCTTCTTTGAAAAACTGTTTTTAAGCATTCTCGATAGATTCTCGACACCTCTCGATACCTAGCTTATCTGTCGAGATCTTTAGTTGCACTTTAACGCAATCTCGACACCTCTCGATAGCTAGGTGGATCGATTGAGAAAGTTCCTGTCCCCTTGATAGCTTCTTAATAGCTGTTCGATCCATCGAGGTCTACTCGATAGCTTCTCGACACCTCTCGATCAATCGAGATCCTCTTGCATGCATTGTTTTTCACATGTTTTGCATCTTTCTTTCTTTTTTTGTGTCCATAGCATCTTGTTTCTCTTTTTCTTGTAGGTCTATGGTTCCTTGTTCTCCTCGTTCCTTCTATGTCAGTTTTCTGTCTGTCTCCTGTCAAGTCTTTTGGCTTTTCATGCCCTTTGACAATTGTGTCAAAAAGGGGGAGAAATTTGAGAATTGAATGTTTTTCCTTAGGGGGAGTAATAGACTTAGGGGGAGAACTTCATGTTAAAGGGAAGAAAGTTTTTGATGTAACTAACTTAGGGGGAGAGTTAGTTTGATACACATTGATATTGATATATTTTTTTGTGTTGTGTATCTTTTGGTTTTGTAACCATTTACATACATCATGTGTTGTTTCTATATTTGAATGATGATGTATGTGTTTCACTCTTTATCTCACATGTGTTGTTTCTTTTCTCTCTTTATACACATGTTTCTTGTTTATTTAACTTGTCATTATTTTCCACATGGTACCTTGATGTGTTTTGTTTAGTGCCTTTCAGGAAAGACAAGTTAAAGCCAAGTCAAGATTCCGAACCTTCTTCTTGCAACAACTTCCAAGGTTTAGATCTTTTAGACTAGGCTTATTTATTCTGTAATCTTGAGTAGAATGTATGCTAGGACATTCAATGTACTCTTGTGGTTTTGTCACGGATTGCCAAAGGAAGAGATTGTTAGGGACATATTTTTATGTAATTGGCATATCCTTTGACAAAACGCACTTTACTTGTATTTGGGTAAATCTAAGTAGGTTCAAGATTATCATTACAAGTGGTTAAATTAAAGACATGAAGATTACTCAAGAACTTCTCAAGAAAAGTGCAATCTGCAGGTCTCGATACATCCTCGATAGAAGCTCGATCTGTCGAGATTCATTAAAGCTTGACAGATGTCTCGATCGATCGAGCTTACGAGATTCAGATTATAGCCAGCAACGTTTTTATTCTAAAAGGCTATTTGTTTATGGGTTTATATAATTCTTATTGGACTAGGAAAGCCCAAGGTTTGTGTAAACCTATTTGGAATAGGAGAGCCCATTAAGCTCCTATTTAAAGGAGGTGGAAAAAGAAAAATCTAACCCTAGAGAGCTTCATAAGGTTTTCTTTTTGAAACCCTAGCCTCCTACTACAGAAGAAAGAGTTCTTACTGCGTTTCTTGTACGCCTTTGGGTTCTGTAACCAAGCAAAGTCTCTTGCACCAACATTGAAGATCTTATTGGTGTTTCTAATTGAAGCTGCTGCAAATGAACTACAACAATCAAGGGGTTGCTGTGGTGTTAGTCACGTACTTGGATTCATGCAAAGGAGTAAGCCGCATACTAGGATCCACGCATCAAATTGGTTAGTCACGTACTTAGGAGCCGTGCATCAAAAGGGGGAACTGTCACTACAGAACAAGTCCAATTGGGTATTGGGGTAAGGGTTCAACTGTAGGTTGGTAAGGTACTTGGGATTCCTTTACTTGTAACCGCTTGTTGTGATAATAGTGGAGTTTTGGGAGTGGTGACCTGAAAATCACCCGATGGGGTTTTTGCTGTTAAGTTTTCCCCATTCATAAACAAATCACCGTGTCTTTTATTTTCTGTTGCGTATTTAGTTATTTGGTGATTTGTTTGTACTATCACGCGCTTTGCATGTTAATTTGATTAATTAATAAACTTAGTTAATTAATTAATTAGTCACGTACTTGGGAGCCGTGCATCAAAAGGGGGAATTGTCACTACAAAACAAGTCCAATTGGGTATTGGGGTAAGGGTTCAACTGTAGGTTGGTAAGGTACTTGAGATTCATTTACTTGTAACCGCTTGTTGTGATAATAGTGGAGTTTCGGGAGTGGTGACTTGAAAATCACCCGGTGGGGTTTTTTCCGTTAGGTTTTCCCCATTCGTAAACAAATCACCGTGTCATTTATTTTCCGCTGCATATTTAGTTGTTTGGTGATTTGTTTTTACTACCATGCGTTTTGCATGTTAATTTGATTAATTAATAAACTTGGTTAGTTAATTAATTAATTTATCATAAGGGGTCAATACATTTGTGGCCTTTCATAACTCTTTCTTTCCGTCCCCTTTGGTGCCAAAAAGCCAAAGGTGGTGACTGGTTCAACCGTTGGGGAGACGCCTTTGATGACCAAGCTGCCTCCTCCTCCTCCTCGTCCTAGGAAAGGGAAGGGTTTGATGATGGCCCAAGGTCCCATCTCTGAAAAGCGCCCCGTCCTCCTCCGCGAGGATTCGCCGTATGCCATCGGTTAACTCTCGTCCATCATTAAGGATGATGATTCCAAGGACTTGGGCAACCATGCAACTGAGGCCATGGGGGAGACGGGCCTCTTTAGCTTGGCTCAAGTGTGTATTCGTCCTCTTTTTCTTCCGTTTCTCTTTTACCCTCAATCCTAACCTTGTGTTTTACTCTTGTAGGGGGTGTTAATGATGAAGGGGCTAATGGACCGTTGTATGGCCCGAGAGATGCTGGTTGACCGTTTAAAGGAGAGGACCGAGTCCACAGAGATGGAGCAGAATGAGCTTAAAGCCTCGTGGGAAGTTCAAGTCCAAAAACTTGACGTGACGAGGGAAGGCCCTGGAAGAGTTGGAGGCTTAGACTGAGGTGCTGAAGAAGTTACTCAAAGACAAGGAGGGTGAGATCTCCTTGTTAAGGAAGCAAGTCCGCCAGGCAAAGGAGGACGAGAAGACGGAGTTTCGCAACTCTGACGGTTTCCTCTCCGAACTTGGTGGCTGCTACGCTGACGGCTTCAATGAGTGCCTTCGACAGGTTAAGGCCCTCTTTACTGACTTAGACATGTCTTAGGTCTCCTTGGATGACGTGGCCCAGACCCCAGCCAGGCCCGTCAAGTCTGGAGACAATGATGAGCTATTTGAAGGTGATCCCACTCCCGACGTTCATGGTGACGGAGGGGACTCTCCCTAGGAAGGACAAGCTCAATCCATTATATGGGTTAAAGAGTTTTAAGGCATCCCTTGTGATGCATCCGTCTGTTTGGTGACTAGCAAATTTCAAGGCATCCCTTGGGATGCATCTGTCGTCTTAAGGATTTAAATGCACCCCTCATAAGGACTTAGTAAATTTTAAGGTATCCTCTAGGATGCATCCGTCCACTTAAGGACAATAAATTTCAGCTCATCTCTTGGGATGTATCTGTCCATTTAAGGACTTAGTATATTTCAAGGCAGCCCTTGGGACGTATCCGTCCACTTAAGGACTTTATAAATTTGAAGGCATCCCTTGGTATGTATCCGTCCACTTAAGGACTATGTATATTTCAAGGCAGCCCTTGGGACATATCCGTCCACTTAAGGACTTTGTAATAGGTGCATTTTTGTAGAGATGTATATACACACGACATATCTGAATAACTCCTCTTATTATGGTAAATACATGCATAAGCCAAAAATTGTTCTTTGAAAAAAATAAAAAGTTGCCCTTTGGGCTTAAAAAGTACTGTAGATAATAAAAATTAACTAAAAATAAGTAAACTGGAAATGAGGAGTGGTGCTCTGCATGTCGTCGTCTACTGGTAGTATTTCTTTAGGTGCTCGGTGTTCCACGGATGGTGCAACTTTTGTCTGTTGAGTGTTTCCAGGTGATAGGTGCCTTTCCTCTACCACGAAGTGATTCTGTAGGGTCCTTCCCAATTGGGTCCTAGCTTCCCTTGGGAGGGATCTCTTGTAGCGCCCGTCACCTTCCTCAAGACAAGATCTCTAACTTGAAAGTCCCTGTGTCTGATTCTAGAATTGTAGTGCTTGGCCATGAGGTCCTGGTATTGTGCTAACCTTTGTTTGACTGTTGCTCTGACCTCGTCCACTAGGTCTAGCTATAGGTACATGGCTTCTTCGTTCCTGCTCTCATCATGGTTCTCCACCCTGTAACTTGTGAGTCTGACCTCAGCGGGGATAATGGCCTCGCTCCCGTATGCTAGTCGAAAGGGTGTTTCTCCTGTAGGTGTTCTGCTTGTCGTCCTGTATGCCCATAGTACACTTGGCAGCTCGTCCAGCCATATACCTTTTGCCCCCTTGAACTGAGTCTTGATGATTTTGAGCAAGGATCGATTCGTGACCTCAACTTGTCCGTTGGCCTGAGGGTGGGTGGGTAAGGAGTAGTGATTCTTGATTCCTAATTGTGAGCAAAAATCCCTAAATGACTCGTTGTCGAACTGCTTTCCGTTGTCCGAGACCAAGACTCTAGGGATCTCGTACCTGCAGATGATGTTTCTCTAGACGAAACTTCGTACGTTTTTCTTCGTGATGGTAGCTAGGGCTTCAGGTTCCACCCATTTGGTAAAGTAATCTATGCCGACCACTAGGAACTTTAGTTGCCTTATTGCTGTTGGGAATGGGCCTATAATGTCCAACCCCCATTGAGTAAAAGGTCATGGGGCCATAATCAGAGTGAGCTCTTTTGTTGGTTGTTTGATGATGTTGCTGAATCTCTGACACTTGTCGCAAGCTTTAGCATAGGCTAGGACATCCTTCTGCATAGTAGGCCAATAGTATCTTGCTCGAATCAGCTTATGCACTAGCGATCGTGACCCTGAATAGTTCCCATAGATTCCCTCATGAACTTCCCTCATAACATAATCTACTTCCTTGGGGCTTAGGCATCTTAGGTACGGTCGGGAGAAGCCTCTCTTGTACAAGACATTTTTTATTTGGACGAATCGTGCCACCTAGACTTTTAGTTTTCTTACAGCCTCCTTACCATCGGGTAGCGTGCCATCTTTCAAGTACGACACTATCGGTGTGGCCTAGTTGCTTTTTGAGCCTATTTCCTGCACATCGATGCCATCTATCAAGGGTGAAAGCTGAACAAAAGAAAGTACCTTACTGGAGACGGGCATGTGTTCTGCTGATGCGGTCTTGGCAAGTCGGTCTGCTTGCTCATTCTCCTCCCTTGAGATTTAAACAAACTTGGCCTAAAGGTCATCACCTACCCGCTTCCTTACTTGCTCCAGGTACTTCTTCATCCTTTCTCCCTTGCATTCGTAGTCACTATTTACCTAGCTCGTGATCACCTGTGAGTCGCAATACACCATCATACTTGTGGCCCCCCTACTGCTTTGGCAAGATCTAGTCCCGCCACTAAGGCTTTGTACTCCACCTCATTGTTAGTCCTAGGGAAGTCGAGACGAACCATGCATTCGATCTCGTCCCCTTTTGGAGAGTGTATCACTATCCCTGCTCCATCAGCCTGCCTGTTGGATGACCCGTTCGTATGGATAATCCATTGAGGACACTCCTCTGCCCCTTGGCCTTCCATATTGGTGAATTCTGCAATGAAGTCAGCGACCACTTGTCCTTTTACGGCAGTGTGTGGGCGGTATTATGCATCGAATTTGCTCAACTCAATTGCTTATAGCGCCATCTGTCCAGCGGCTTTAGGATTACTCGTTGCTTTCCGTAGAGGTTTGTCTGTCAAAATGACCATAGTGTGGGCTTGGAAATATGGTTTGAGTTTGTGAGCTGCAATAATTAAGGCGAAGGCTAGCTTCTCCTTTGCACCTCGGAGTGCCCGGCTAGTGTAGTATACGGGTTTTTGCACACTATCTTCTTATCTGATTAGGGCTACATTGACAGCAGCGGGGGAAACAACCAAGTAGAGAAATAGCTCTTCCCAAGGTTTGGAAGGACTCAGCAACGGTGGGGGAGAGAGGTATGCCTTAAAGTCTTCGAATGCTTATTGACACTCGGCTGTCCACTCAAAGGACTTCTTCAATGTGTGAAAGAAAGGCAGGCATTTGTCCGTTGCCCTCGACACGAACCTATTCAGCGCCGCTATCTTGCTGTTAAGGCTTTGCACTTCTTTTATGTTCCTTGGTGGTGCCATCTCCATTATGGCCTGGATTTTGTCTGGGTTGACTTCAATGCCCTTCTGAGACACCATGAACCCTAGGAATTTTCCAGCCGTTACCCCGAATGCGCACTTACTCAGATTGAGCTTCATGTTATAAGAGCAAAGGGTATCGAAGGTTTCCTTGAGGTCGTCCAAATGGTCGTCTTCCCGTCGACTTTTCACTAGCATGTCGTCCACGTAGACTTGGACATTCCTCCCAATCTGATGTACAAACTTTTTGTTCATGAGCCTCTAATATGTTGTTCTTGAGACCGAACGACATCACTTTGTTACAGAAAAGGCCTTGGCTGGTGACGAATGAAGTTTTCTCCTAATCAGCCTCGTCCAGCTTGATTTGGTTGTAACTAGAAAAAGCATCCATGAAGCTCAACAACTGGTGTCTTGTTGTTGAGTCTACCAAGACATCGATCCGTGGGAATGGGTAGCTATCTTTGGGGCACGCCTTGTTTAAGTCCATGAAGTCTACACACATCCTCCACTTTCCGTTGGCTTTCTAAATCACTACATTGGCCAGCCAGTTGGGATAGTATACCTCCCTGATGAATTCTGCATCCTACAATTTGCGGACTTTTTCCACTATGGCCCTGTCTCGTTCTTATGCAAACACTCGCTTCTTCTGACGGATAGGGGGAAAAAAGGGTGATACATTCAACCTGTGAACCATGATTGAAGGGTCAATCCTAGGCATGTCTTCGTGGCTTCAGGCAAAGACATCCTGGTTTTCTCTCAGGAATGTTATGAGTGCTTGACGGATTGGCGGACTGGCGAGGGTACATTCAACTTGGAGTTATCGAGAAGTATTTCCTCCAACCCCTCAACGAGCTCTGTAACCGTTTGTTGCTCTTCTCTGCTCATAGTCTGCAAGTGGTCGTCCATTTCTAACATCGCTATGTAGCACTCGCGTACTACCACTTGGTCTTCGCATACCTCTCCCACTCCGAATTTGGTGGGGAACTTGATCATCAGGTGGTAGGTTGAAGTCACGGCCTTCCACGAATTGAGGGTAGGTCGGCCTAGTACGGCATTGTAAGCGGACAAACAATCGACGACAAGGAATGTAACATCCTTAGTAATCTGCTGAGGGTAATCACCAACCGTCACGGGCAATGTGACCGCACCGAGGGGGTATACTCTTGTTCCTCCAAACCCAACGAGCGGTGCATTGGTTGATACGAGATGTTCCCTCTCGATTCTCATCTGCTGGAACGCCGGGTAATAGAGGATATCAGCAGAGCTTCCATTATCATCTAGAACTCGGTGAGTGTTGTAGTCCCCTACCCGTATGCTAACAACAAGCGCATCGTCGTGGGGGTGGTAGAGATGTCGAGCATCTTCCTCTAAGAACCCAATTATGGGGTTGTCGACCTGTGCCATCTTCGGAACGAAACCCGTCAGCTGGATGTTCTGAACCATCCTAAGGTAAGTCTTTCGGGCCTTTCTGGATGAACCAGAAGCTGTGGTGCCCCCTACAATCACCCTTATGTCCCCTAAGGGTGGCCTAAGGCGCTCGTTATCCCTTCTAGCAGCCTGCTCCTGCGACGAGTCTGCCTTTTCTTTGCTGACAAATCGTTGTAGTTTCCCTTGTCTGATAAGGGCTTCAATTTGCTGCTTCAAGTCATAGCACTCAAATGTGTCATGATCGTGATCTCGATGAAAACGACAATACTTGTCTCTAGACCTCTTGCTGCGATCTCCCTTCAACTTGCCAAGCCACGTCAAGGTCGTATCGTCTTTGATCTGCATCAATACCTGATTAATCGAGGCAGTCAGCGAGGTAAAGTTGGTGAACCTTCTAGTGAAGGGTTTGGAGCGCCTATCCTCCCATCGGTCTCCAGTTCTAGTCATCTTCCGTCCCCTGTCCTGCCGTGCATCTTCTTGCCTTTCCCTCTTCTTGGGTTTCTCCTCTCGGGCTAGTAGCGCGTCCTCTGCATTCATGTACTTAGTAGCTCGATAAAGTACATCTAACATGGTCTTTGGGTTGTTCTTGTATAAGGAGAACAAAAACTTTCCCTTCCGCAAACCATTGGTGAATGCAGCAACAAGTATCTTGTCATCAGCTTCGTCTATTGAAAGAGCTTTTTTGTTGAAATGTGCTATGTAGGACCTCAACATTTCGTCTTCTCATTGCTTAATGCTCATCAGGCATGCAGTGGATTTCTTGTACCTGTGCCCCCCTATGAAGTGTGATGCAAATTGTGCACTTAGCTCTTTGAAGGTACCGATGGAGTTGGGTGTCAATTTGCTAAACCATATCCTAGTGGGACCTTTCAATGTAGTTGGGAAAGCTCGGCATATAATCTCGACCGGAACACCTTGTAAGTGCATAAGGGTTTTGAACAATTCTAAATGATCCAAGGGATCCTTTGACCCGTTATAGGCTTTTATCTGCGGCATACGGAACTTTGCGAGAAGGGGGAATGATGTGACGGGTGCTGTAAACTAGGAGTCCGTCCGGTGGACCAACTCGTCAAGGTCGTTTGACACCCGTCTCTTGAGGGAATTCTTCATGAAGTCCATCCTTTCCTTCATCATCTACATCTCTGCAACCATATGCGACGGTGTCGTATCTGCGACGGATGGACGACTGGTATCTTGTCGCTCTTGTCTGCTCGGGGTATTGCTGCCTTCTGGTCATTCTCGGTCCCTTTTTTTAGTGTTGGTGCCCTCTTGCTCCTCTCCGTGAGTGTTGGGCCCAGCATCCCTTTGGTGTAGTTGTTCCTCCAGGTCGTGGTTTTGCTCAGTAAAGCGTTCCACAGCTGCGGCTAGCGTCTGTACCTGTCTTTCAAGGGCATTAGTGCGTGGTTCATCTCCATTATTGTTGTTGGTTGCCATTGAGCGAGTGAGTACCATACAACTCTTTTTCTGGGAAGTGTTAATATGGCCGCTATTGTTTTCTGAACGTTTCCCACAGACGGCGCCAACTGATGATGCCAAAAATCGTCAGTGAGCTGTATAGTCCTCATGTGCTCTAGACAGAACCTGCGAAACAGAAACAAAGAAGACCTTGCTAAGAGTACCGGTGTGGTACCGGCCAAATACCCTCCGAAGGTTAAGTTAGAGAGAATTTCTACAACTCTAGAGTGCCAGAGTTGGGAGAATTATGCGTACCTTGATTTGTGAGGGTTTTGGGGTTTTTGTAGTAGTGTAGAGTCGAACTTAATTTCTTGATAGAGAGCGTATTTCCTTATAGGGAAGATCTCCATTAATATTCGCAATTTACGGGATTATTTCCTTACAGGGATTCCTGTAATTGTGGTGGGGCGTGGAGCACAAGACATTTCCATACCAGAATCCTTGGAGACAACTCATGCCACGTGGGTGCCATGTAGATGCCGTAAGGGTGACACGTGGCTTCAACAGACTGTCTTCTTTTTATCCGTTCACTTAAAAGTGTCTGTCCATCTCCTTATCTTTCCGTTCGGGTCTCGAATTCGTCTACCAGCCTTGTTAGACCAACTGTACCGTCTCTTCCGGTTACCTCGTCTCTAAAGTCTGACTCCGTTATTTCAATCCATTGACCCTAGGATTTACCCCTATCAAGTATGGTTACCCTATGGCTAAAAGTTGTGGCATTTGGCAAAGTTGGTGCCTAGTATTGGTTGGTGAGGAAGTGGTGTACTGGTATTGACAACGAATCAGTGGAAATATATGTTTTAATAGTCAAATTTTATATTGGATTGGACATTGGAACACCTATTCCACATGGTGCAATCAATGAATATACAATTGGTTTTGAAAGATCTAGTAAAACGAAAAGGCACATTTGCTTTGTATAATGTACTTTCGAAAACACTGCAAGAGAACATTATATATATAGTGTAAGATCGATTTTCAGTTGGAGCTAACACCTATTCATGGCATTGAATCATACAATATTACACCCATTTATGAAAGCAATGAGGTCTCTTGTTGAGGCTATATTTACAACTGTCTCACTTCTCTCTATCAAGACACAAACTTAGAGATTCAGATAGGTGCAATGGTAACTACAAGTCGTAGCTACCAAGTCTCAGCAAACCCAGTCACAATATTTGCTCATGTGTTAGCCATAGCAGTGACAATCCTAGCTCTTGTTTGGATCCTACACTTTCGACGACAAAGCATCGATTTCAAATCCGACAGCAAGTGGATGATACTCAATGTCAGTTCGTAAACAATTCTTGCATGCACATATATTCGATGAAATTATTAATATCTTGCTGAAAATTTGCTAGACTTCATTTTTCTTTTCCTTCCATTTACTGCAGGTGCATGTACTTCTAACTATAATTGGCCTTGTTTTAATTGGAGAAGGTAATCATATATATATATATTTTTTTAATTATTGTGCAAAAAAAGATGGGAGGAAAAAGATTTTGACATCTCAATAATAAAAAATTAGGCTAAAATGCAAAACTCACCTTTTCAGTTTTTTTCAGAATTCATTTAGTCTTTTAACTTTACTTTCATTCATTTCAGTTTTCTAAGTTTCAGATTTATTCCATTAAGACATTTTTGTCAACTTTTGTTAAAATTTTTTGAAAAAAAAAATCTGGAAAGTACTTTCAATCATTAATTGAATTTTTTTTTTAATTTAAAAAATTTGTAGAAAAATTTAAAAAATTAGAAAATTAACCACAACATATAACAAAAAGTTGATGGAAAAACTTTAATTGAATAAACTTGGAAGTTAGAAGACTAAAATGTATGAAAGCAAAGTTAGAGAACTAAAATGAATTTTGGTGAAATATAAAGGATAAGTTTTGCATTTTAGCCTAAAAATTATCAACAAAATTTTTAATTTTTTTTTCTTCCCTTTTTTTGAATAATATTTTAGAAAATTATTTTTCTTCTACAACCTGAAAATCTGTCAAAATAAGCACAAACTATTATTTTTGAAAGTATGATATAATTTGTATACCTTCTATGAAGTTAAATATGTCACAAAGACTTTAGTGAGCTTTCTGGGAAGTTTCAAGCTTCCTTAACCCATTTTCAATTGAATCTACTTTTCAAATAATAAAATTTAGATACAGTCACTTAGATTTTATACATTATTCACATCAAATATGCTAACAAATTTAACTTTTAACACCTCAAAAAGTTAATTTATCTATTTTAATAGTTTACTTTATATTATACTCTACATCAAATCTTCTATTTTTTACGTGTAACTTATTAAAATAATATAAACAACACAACATATTAATTGTCAACAATGACATAGCTGACATAACTGGTTAGACAGATCACACACTCACACACACACATACAAAAAAAAAAAAACATTGAATTTGGGTTGTCTCAATTTCGAACAAGAACGAAATTGTATACATCAACCCAAAACTTGATACACCAATGGACTCATTAGTAGTGGTTAAGAAATTTTGTACTTTAAATGAAAAATATAACACTCACTTGGTAACAACTCACAAAATGAAACACAAAAGAGAGGATTTTTCGATTAAAGGCTCTCTCAACAATAGTACAACAAGTGCCTCTCACCC
The DNA here is from genome assembly GCA_030021035.2 of Notholithocarpus densiflorus. Lineage (NCBI taxonomy): Eukaryota > Viridiplantae > Streptophyta > Magnoliopsida > Fagales > Fagaceae > Notholithocarpus > Notholithocarpus densiflorus. The sequence goes on along the minus strand of JARYZH020000006.1, from coordinate 1,433,991 downwards.
TGAAAATTGTGCATGAAAGGGTATTTATAGATAGGTATAGGTTTACTTTTAATATGCGTTGAAGAAGAATTAGGATTGAAAATTTCATAACTTCATTCGATTTATGGTCGAATTAATCTTTTCCTAATTTTAATGATTGCTTGAGCAGGGCTTGGAGCTTTTTTTTAGAGAGAATTTCAACCTATGACGTCCATTCCTGATGATAGCTCTAGCAGAGCTTGAAGTTGGTCAAGCAAGTCTTCACAGAATCACACAATCCTGTAGCCTTCAAATAACAACTATTTCATCACATATTTTAACTAATTTACAATGAATATTGTTAATATATATTTACCATACATGTACACGCGTAGCCCACTAAGAGCCTAATGCGCTAGGCGTGTACGTGTATAGTAAATTATCTATATATACTATATATAAAACCGAAACTTTTGACTATTTATTGACATTTTAAGAGTGTGCTACCTCAGCTTTGCAGCCCCCACAATTTTATGTATTATTTTAATTTTTAAAATTATTTAATTTGTTGAATAAAAACAGCAAAGTTCACCTTTGAAAACCCAACTACATGTTTTGATACTTTATTTCTGGAAAACCCCAAACTGAAAACCTGAGACCCACACGACCACACACATAAAAATTGAATACTTGCTCGCCCTTGCGAATTGGACCTTTCTCACAAGCCATAGCTCCTACCATTCGGTCTTCCATGTTTATCAATCATCTTGGTTCTGTTTTTTGAGTACTCTTTCTTTTCCTCTATCTTTTCTCTAATTTTTTGTTTTTGTCTTTCTTCAACCTTCTCAGTTTGTCTGCTAATTTTCACTAGGTTTCAATCTTTCTGTAGTTCTGTTTTTTTTTTTTTTTTTTTTTTTTTTTTTCAAAATAAATGTTTTTGCAAATTGGGATTGGACTCTCTTCAAAAGCACGCTCTTTTCATTGCTATTATGTTATCATTTGGGATTCCAACAAACATATGCACCAAGTGTTTGATAAAATGTGTGTAAGTACACACTCTTGCTGTTAGTCTATGTGGGCAACTTTTTTTCTCTTTTTATTTTATGTTTTTAGGTTGTATTTGAATTGCAGTGGTAAATATGAATTTTGATAGTTTATTTATATATACAACAAAAAAATTTCCACCAATTTGAAGGGTATGAAAGGAGTGTAGGTAGTTTTTTTTTTTTTTTTTTTTTTTTTTTTGGGTTTTCCAGCTCTTTCATATTAGAGTTTATTGCATTGATTTTAGCAATGTTCTTGAATTTTATTGGGGGTAGGTTTGTCTATAAGTTTATAACACGACTGATAAAATTCCTCAATGAAGAAGTGGTACTGGTACACATATATAGATTAAAAATTATTTTTCCCCTTCTTTTTGGTGGCTAACAAAATGAGAGAAGAGAAGGAAAGAAAATCTTTTGAATTTCTTTTGTCAGTTTATTTGTATTTGAAGATTTCAAATCCTGCTGATAATCACTTTTGCTATGAAATACCAAACATACTTCACCACTAATCTGTTATTAATATATCTGTGGTTTAATGTTTATACTTTATATATTTGGTCAGTTTTCAAAACCAAGATATTAGAGCTTTTACAGAGGGGGATATTGTTCCATTTAGGGCCTGTGCTGCTATGCAAAGTGTTGCCTTCGGATTTCATGGAGCATAGTTATGTGCCATTTCATATGCAGATTCACTTTGGTTTCCTTTATGTCTTCAAAACCAAACACAATAAAAACACTAGAACCATCCCTAAACCAAATTCAACATTTTTTTAAAAACTCTTGCTCCCTATTTGTTTACCGTGTTTTCTTTATTTTAGAAATTTCTTTATTTTTTGGTTTTTCAGGAAACATAGGTCTCTCCTCGTGAAAGCAACAGGGAGTCCTCCCTGCATAAATTTATATATATATATATATATATCTCTCTCTCTCTCTCTCTTTTTTTCTTCTTTTTTTTTTTTTTTTTTTTTAATTTTCATTTTGAAATTTGTTTTCTCAAGCAATCTAATTTATTACTCTCTTAAGACTTTATTCCCATCATCAAAAGGGGTTTTTGGTTTTAACTATTATGAGCATCGCACGGGTTAGCGACAAGTATACTATGTAATAAAAGTCAGACTTAGAAACTGTGGTTGCGCCAAGTGACTACTCTCATTCATTAGTAAATTAATTATATATTTTTTGTTTTGATTTTTTCTCAATTGAGGGATAATATTTAACAACAATTTAATTTAGATAAAACTTTATCATTTAAATTTTATTCAAACTAAGAGTTTATTATAAAAAAATTACTAAAATCACACATAACAACCCATGTTTTATTTCTATATTTAAAAAAAAAAAAAAAAAAAAAAAAACTCACATTTTGACTAAGGGATAAGATTTAACAATAATTTTAAAACAAATTTAAATTCTACTTAAACTAAAACTTTATTATAAAACAGTTACTAAACTTAAATCACACATAACAACCCACGTTTCCTTTCTATTAAAAAAAAAAAACCCCACATTTTGAATAAGTGATAAGTTTAACAATAATTTTAAAACAAATTTAAATTATACTTAAACTAGAAGTTTATTATGAAAAATTTCTAAACTTAAATCCCATAGAACTCACGTTTTTGTTTTTGTTTTTGTTTTTTTCCCCTCAAATTGCATGATTTTACAATAATTTAAAACATATTTAAATTCTATTCAAACTAATAGTCTATTACGAAAAATTTCTAAACTTAAATCTCACATAACCCATGTTTTTGTTTTTGTTTTTTTTTTTTCCTTAAGTTGCATCTTATTAAATTAATATTTTATTAGGATACTAAGTTACAAATCTCTTGATTAAGGGATAAGATTTAACGATAATTTAATTTAGATAAAACTTTGTCATCTAAGTTTTAGAAATTTAAATTCTACTCTAACTAAAAATCTATTATCAAAAATTTCAGAACTTTTATATAAATATATAAATATATTTATGTATATAAAACTCATCTCTATAATTAAAAAAGCAAAACAATAGACACCATTTAAATTCTTGGTTGTGTTATGTAAGTTTTTTAATTTTTTTTATTCTTGATTTTTGAATCTTTTGTGTATGTTTTGATTTTTGGTTTTTGGTTATTGTATTTAATTTGTGAGTGTGTTGATTTTTTCAATTAGACTATCACTAGGAAAAAATCAGTATTGAGGAACAATTTTGTTTATTATTATTTGTGCTAGCTAGATCATAGATTAAACATAACCCAAATAGGAATGATTGAACCCATTCCATATCTCATATTAAGAAATTAACACAAAGTATAAAGAGAATTTTAAAATATAAAAATATATAAACAATGACAATGTCTAAATTCTAAACAATCAAAACTTAAAGTAATTTTTTTATTAAAATTATTTACTTATTTTATAATTTATTATTACGGTAGGGACACAAAATTTGGCCCCCGAGGAACTCACCTCGGAATTCTACTATTATAATTCACACAACTTAAATACAAATAAACAATAAGGAATATACACTCCACAATGGGAAACACAAGCAGTGGATTTCTTTGACCATCGATGTAATGATTACAATTACAGTCGTTAATATAGGAAACTTTCTTGTTCCCGTGGTGACACCCTTAGTGTTACTCTCTCTTTCTATTTCTCTCCCTAGGTGGATTTTTCTGATCCCCCTTTTACTTTACCTCTCCTCTTCCTTTTATAACTTCAATCCTTGCTCTTATCACCATAGCTGTCCTGTTGCCTACCATAGCCTCAGGGATATTCTTCTCAACTTTATCGGATTCCTCCCATCCCTTATCCTGGAACTCTGACTTTTGGGGGTTGCTGCTACTGTTCAGGCTGTCTCACTTGCATTTAATGTGGCAAAGGTGAGGTAAGAACCTCATCACTGATGCAAAGGTAAAGATCTTCAACCTTCTTGCATGTTCCTGAACCTTCCCGTGGTTCCAGGAATCTTCTGGTAATAACGCGTGGACCACCCACGCCCCATACCTCGGGTAAGGTGGCACCTTATCATCTCTACGGGAACTAATCTTTTGCGTCACTCATTTTTTCCGTGATACTTGTGATAATCCAGCTATTCTCTTTTTGTGGCCCAATTCTTTCCCATGGCCCAACTACTTCTTGGGCTTTAGGCCCGAGAGATGACTGTTCCACTCCCCACAATAGCCCCCCATGATCTCCAAGTCATCATAGCTGAGGGGGGGATCGTGGTTCGAGAGAGATTAAGTAATCATTAACTGGCATTTATGATAAGTTACTGTGTCAGGCAATAAATGCCATGAACACGCCAGTGCTCCTCGCCCCACGATCATCAGCGCATGTTGCTGGATGGACGGCCAAATGGAGCCTTTGGAAAACGGAAAAATGGCGAGAAAGGAAGGGTCTCATCTGTCCCTTCTCCTCCCTCACCCTTCCTATATTAGGGAGACTCCATACCCTTCTTTAGGCTCCTCCGTTATTACTTTCTCAGTACTCTAAAAAAGAAATTTTCTTTCTCTTTTTTTTCTCCACCACTTCCTTCTCCGACGATTTTCAAGTAGCCTCCAACGACCCCCCCCCTTCTCTCTGCCTTTACGTTTTGTTGTAAGTTCGTCTCACTTCCTTTCTTTAGACTTTAGTTTTATCTTCACACTCTTCCTGTCAATTCTTTCTTTATTTATTATGGGGAAATTTAAATCCATGATGGATACCCCTAAGAGGTTAGCTGGGTTTAGAAGGAAATACAATTTTCTTGATGATGTAGAAGTAAGTTATTGCCTAGAATCCGAGACAATACTTTCGAGGGGGGAAGGCAGAGTGGTAATCCCACTCATTGCCATTGTAGAGGGGGGAGTGAGGATTCCCATGAGTGACCTCCTTACCAACTTCCTACGCCACTTTAAGGTTTGCCCCGACCAATGTACTCCTAATGTCTTTAAGATCATTAGTAGTGTAGACACTCTAAATAAGAGGCTCAAATTGAAGCTTACCGAGCACGACATCTACTATGTTTATAACTTCCAAGATAGTAAAACCTCTAGGTATTACTTTAAAATCCGGCATGGGGAGGTAAGGCTTATCTTAGGCCTTTTGGATTCCAACAAGGAAACAAAGGGAGATTACCTGATCGTCTCGGAGAACTGGTACCCTAGCGGAATCCATTGCCCCACTAGTGCGGGTCAAGCAAGTAGGTAGAATTAATAGGATTTTCTTTTAACTAGCTTCTTACTTCTACATTTTTTCCGAGTTGTACTTCATATTCTACACGACTAACCTTTGCTTTTTTCTCTTTTTTTTTTTAAAATATTTTTATAGAGAAACATGCATTTAAGAAGAAGAGGCAGTTAATCAACTCCACGGACTTGAACAAGTTGCTGAGGTCTCCAATTTACCTGCACAGCGACGATCAACTCCGTGCAGCCTACCTGATACTCGGCTACTCCCCTGTGTATCGAAGCTTCCAGGCCGCAAGAAAGGCTATAATTGCGAAGCACCCTCTTCTCCCTTATATTGATGTTCACTGCAAGGGATACATTTTATCCCCATCCGAGCAAGCCCGCCATGAAGAAGGAAGGTATAAAAGCAACTTTCCTCCTCCTTTCACTCCTGAGGACCTCGGGGTTACTATCGCAGAGCCAGCTCCAACTTACCACCCGCGACACCAAAGGAAGAAGAAGAAAATGGGCAACACTCCTCCCCGCAGTCCTTCCCCTCCCTAAGACAAGTCTAACGTTCAGGAAGTCATCCCTTTAGAAAAATCTCCAGTAGAGATGACGTTCCAATGAAGTAGAGTGACCCTTGCACAACTCTTGGCCACTCTTATAGTGCCTAGAACTCAAACTCCTCCAGTCCCAACTGCTAATGCCCCTACAGTCACCCAAGCTACCTGGACTACTGCGATAGCAGCAACTCTTACCTAGGAGACTAGGACCGGACGAAAGCGTCCAAGGGGGGTGGGCCATACTTCTACAACCCCCAACTCTGAAAATTCCCCTCCCGACTTAGGGGATTCCGGTGTTAATGTCGTGGGAGCTCCTGCCTACACACACTCTTTCACCATGGATGGGGTTCCCCTCCCCGCAACTGATAGGGTCAGGCCATGGGGCCAAGGTAGCTGAAAGCGTGGGTGAAGCCCTCCTCTTGCCTAAGGACATGAAGCATTGGGCCAAGTGGGATGATGACTCCTTCATACTCAACATGAAGAGAGAGGCCATCGTGTTAACAAATTCTTCCCTTTCTCATTACTACCTTCATTTTCCTATCTTTTATTTTTTTATTTTTTTTATATATAACCACTATCTCCACTACATGGTAGGGGTATCAATGCTCCGTGGTGATCGAGGAGAGGTACCAAGCGGCCAAGCCTAGGGCCGAGGAGCTAAGTAATGACAATGAGAATCTTCTTAACAAGATTTTAGATGTCATGAACAAGGTCTCGGAATCTGAGAGGTTGTGGTCCGAGGCTGAAGAGAACACCAAGTCCATCATGGAAAGGGCAGAGGCTTTGGAAAAGAGGCTGCAAGAGACCAGGACTACTCTCGCGAGAAAAGATGCTGAGCTGAAAAGCTATGTTGCAGCAGATGATGCCAAGATCCAAGAATCCTATTGCCAAGGTTAATATGATTGCATCGCCACTGTAAAGCCCGAGGTGCAGCAGAGATTAAAGTCTATTTCATCAAAGGATGGACTGTAGCTTTAGACAAGCTAGAAGTGGAGGCTGCATTTTCTCTGAGGCAAGAGCGCAATGTTCCTATCCCCGCAGAACTAGTTATCATTCCAAACCCCAAAATCCAAGCCATCATTAATGATGAATCTCCTGTCAGAGAGGTGGAGGGGGTCGGGCCTACCACGGTATTAAGAGGAGAGACGACTACTTTAGCTGCATTATCTTCAACCGAGGAGCCCCGTGTCTAATTTTCTTTTAATTTTCATTTCTTTAAGAACAATTTTATGGTTTGCCCGGCTTTGGGGGCTTTTATTTTGCATTGAATTACTTTAAGTGTTTGAATCTTTTTCTTATACATGTATCTCTCAGTGTGCCTCTATTTTATTTGTCTATGCCTCATACTTTTATCTCCTATTTTATTTAGACTTATGGTTTTTCCCACGGGGAAAATATCACTAGCTTTTTGCTGGATCAATAATTCACTAAGTGCCAACAATGTCTAATAGTTAAACAACTTGATCAAATTAAAGGTAATAACTTTGGATAATCACTTACCTGAGATACTTGCTTTGTGAAACTCATCCATTATGTGCTAGTCAGTTTTATTGATGCTTTTGTCTAATGTCCATATGGGCAAACCAAATAGGGCAACAATTTAAGATCCATTTGTAGCAAAGATGAAGTCCATTACCTCGAAGTGTGTTTTTCTTTTTGCAAAGTTTGTAGTGCGCTTCCTGTTAGTGCTCAAGGAGTCATACCAAGATAGAAAACTCAATCTGAAGCTCATCTAGGGCAAAGACAAGGTCTAGTACTGCAGGATTTAATTTCAGTAAAGTTTTAATTTCGTTCTCTGTTAGTGACCCTAAAGTCATAAGAAGACAGAGAACTCAGTTTAAAACCCACCTGAGGCAAAGACAGGGTTCAGTACCATGGGGTTTACTTTCAATAAAGTTTTAATTTCATTTTCTGTTAGTGACCCAGAAGTCAGACTAAGGCAAAGAACTCAGTTTAAAACCCACATGTGGCAAAGACAGGGTCTAGTACTGCGGGCTTTACTTTTTCTATGTAATCTTAATGTTCCTAGTCAGGCCATTGCAAAACCTACTGTTGTAAACAAAATAGTAGCATGATTAATTCACATCTTCTTACATAATAATCAAAAGTAATACTTCTTCAAATTAAAAACATTCCAAGGCCTTGTTATAGGTCTTTCATTCAAATCTTCTAGCCGATAAGCACCAACCCCAGCAATGGATGTGATCCTATAAGGCCCCTCCGAAGTCGGGCCTAGCTTTCCCATAGCTGGATCTCGAGTATTTCCCAAAAATTTCCTCAGCACCAAATCTCCTGGAATGAACTCCCTATTTTTTATTCTTTGTTGTATCCTCGGTAGATTTTCTGTTCATAGTTAGCCAGCCTTACTGATGCCACATCACGGCTTTCTTCTATCAGATCTAGATGCTTGCAGAGTAATTGATCATTTACTTCCACTTGAAACACGCCAGTCCGAGAAGTAGGGAGCCCAGTTTCCACGGGTATTACTGCTTCTGCTCCATATGTCATCGAGAAAGGAGTTTTTCCTGTGGGGCGTCATGGAGTGGTCCGATAGGCCCATAGCACATTTGGAAGCCCATCAACCCTTTGAGTCATCCAGCCTCTTCTTCAGGCCATTTACTATGGACTTGGTGGTCGCTTCCGCCTGACCGTTGCTCTGTGGATAAGAAGGAGCAGAATACCTGTTGATAATTCCCAATTCTGAGCAGTAGCGCCGAAAGGCTTTGCTATCAAATTGCAATCCATTGTCTAATATAAGGACCCTTGGCACACCAAACCGTGTCACAATATTCTTCCAAATGAACCTCTTCACATCAGTATCTCGGATATTGGCAAGTGGCTTTGCTTCCACCCACTCAGTGAAATAATTTGTCCCGACTAGGAGCCATCTTCTACTTCCCGTGGCCTTTGGAAAAAGTCCCACTATGTCTAGCTCTCACTGGGCAAAAGGCCATGGACTGGATATAGGGTTAAGAGGACCCCCAGGCTGATGAATGCTTGGTGCAAACCTCTGGCATTGATCGCACTTTCTGGGGTACTCCAATGATTGTCTCTGCATGTTTAGCCACCAATACCCCTGAGTAAGGGCTCGATGAGCCAATGATCGGCCTCTCATGTGACTTTCACATATTCCCTCATGCAACTCTTTCAGAAGTTTTTCAACTGCCTCGGGATGCACGCATAGCAGATAGGGTCCTGAATACGATCTCTTATATAACTTCCCTTCCTCGAATACCCAATACTGTGAAAACCTGCATCTGATCCACTCAGACTCTTTCTTATCCTCGGGCAAAATCCCATTTCGGAGATAAGCTATAATTGGATCCATCCAACTTACGGACAGATGTATGCTCAAAACTAAGTTCTTGTCAGAAGGAGTTAGGCTAGAGAGTGGCAAAAGTTCAACCGTCACCATCCTCGGAAAGGGATCTTCCATTGAAGAAGCTAGAGTAGCCAAAGAGTCTGCATGACTGTTATTGCCTCTTGAGATATGCGATATCTCTAGCCTCTTGAACTGTCATTTTAGCATCCCGACCTCCCTCAAGTAGCTCATCATTCTTTGGTCCTTAGCTTCAAACTCACCCATGATCTGACTAACAACTAACCGCAAATCACAATACAGCTTCACTTTGTTTGCCCCTACTTGCCTAGACATTCTGAGCCCCACAAAGAGAGCTTCATACTTTGCCTCATTATTGGATGCAAGAAAACCCAGTCTGAATGACTTCTCCACTCTGATTCCTTCCGGAGAAATAAGTATAATTCCAACCCCTGCTCCTCGGCAGTTTGACGCTCCATCCACATATACCTGCCATATGTCTTCCTGAGGTCCCACTGTCCTGCTTCCCTCTATTTACAAAAATTCGAGTTTCTTGGGTGTGAATTTCGCAACGAAGTCTGCTAAGACTTGCCCTTTGATAGAGGTTCGAGGATTATACTGAATATCAAAAGCTCCCAAAGAAGCCTCCCTACTTGGCTATCCTTCCTGTGAAATTTGACCTTCTGAGCAACGCTTGTAAGGGGTGCTTAGTCAGCACAATTACTGTATGGGCTTGAAAATAGTGGGGTAATCTCTGTACAGCATGAATTACTGCCAGTGCAGCTTTTTCTAAAGGGAGATACCATGTTTCTACTTCCACAAGAGTCTTACTGACATAACATATTGGCTTTTGTACTCCCTGATCCAATCTTAACTGAATAGCACTTACTGCATGATCAGTCACAGCCAAATACATATACAGCGTTTCTCAGGGCACTGGCCTTGACAAAATGGGAGCCCGGGCTAGGTACAACTTGAGCTCTTCAAATGCCTGCTGGGACTCATCCGTCCACTGAAAGCCTTTCATTTCTTCAACAACTGTAAAAAGGATCGACATCTATCCGTGGACCGTGAAATGAACCAATTAAGAGCCGTGGTCATCCCAATAAGTCGTTGGACCTCTTTAGGGCTCCGAGGAGATTTTAGACTTTGCAGAGCTACAATTTGATCCAGATTAACTTCTATTCCCTAATGGGTCACCAAGTAGCCCAGAAATTTCCCCGAGCTGACCCCAAATGCACACTTTGAGGTATTCAACTTCAAACGGTGCTTCCACACCGTCTCAAAAGTTTCTGTGAGATCAGTGAGGTGATTCTCCCCAGCCTTACTCTTTACTACCATGTCATTAATGTACGCTTCCATATTCCTACCCAATTGCTCTTTGAATATTTTGGTTACCATTCTCTGATAGGTAGATCCCACGTTCTTCAACCCAAATGGCATGACCTTATAGTGAAAATTATCAGTAGGGGTTATGAAAGAAGTTTTCTTCTGGTCCTCAGGGGCCAGAGCTATCTAGTGGTAACCTTGGAAAGCATCAAGAAAACTCATCCCGGGGTGCTCAAACGTTGCATCAACAAGTTGGTCTATCTTTGGTACTAGAAAAGGATCATTAGGACATGCCTTGTTTAGGTTCGTAAAGTCTACATACACTCTCCACTTCCCATTCTTTTTCTTTACTACCACCGTATTAGCTAGCCACTTGGGATAATAAACCTCCTTGATTGCACTAGACTCTTTATGTTTGTCCACTTCTTCCCTCATTGCCTTAACATGTATATTTGAGGACCTACGAGGCTTTTGTTTCTTTGGCAGACAACGAGGGTCAACATTAAGTCGATGACAAATAAAGTCCGGATCCACCCCGGGTATGGACTCTATGCAAACACATCTAAATTGTTTATTAAAAACAAGATTAATTCAACTTTATCCAACATAGGAAGATTAGCTCCGATCTGGAAATATTTATCCTCGAGGTCAATATGTATCTTCTTCAGTTGCTCGCAGGTATCCTCGGGTAGGGACTATAGCTGCTACCAGGGGTTTGTTGACTCGGACTTGGCCTCCTGCTTATGGCCCACAACAGCTATCTGGCATTTCCAAGCCATACATTGGTCTCCGTGTACATCCACAATGCCTTGCTCAGTTGAGAATTTCACCTTTTGATGCAATGAAAAAGGTACTGCACCCATGGAATGGATCCAAGGACGTCCGAGAATTGCTGTATACGGGGAGTATGAATGCACTACTATAAAGTGGACAATCTCCTTTCATCCTTCCACCTCCACGGGAAGGGCCACCTGCCCCGCTGGCATAACAATGCTCCCATCAAAGGCCACCAAGGGACTATCATACTTTGTCAAATCCTCAGGAGTAAGTCCCAATCCCTCATATAGGTCTGGTTACATTATCTCTGCCCTACTTCCCTGATCTATAATGACTTTTTTAACATTGAAGCCCCCAATCTGCAGTGTAACTACCAGGGCAACTTCATGGGGCTAAATAGTATCCTTGAGGTCTTTCCTCGTGAAGTCGATGCTTTCATCCTCCCATCGACTCTTTTTGTGTATGGGTCCTTCCAATTCTGTGTTCAAAATCGAATTCACAGTCAGCACCTTGGGTGGTATTTTCATAGTCTCCACCCGTTTCCTAGCTGCATGTATTACCCCTATGAGCCCCCGAGTTGGTGTCAAAGTTCCTGCAGTGGTCTCCCCTTTGAAGTCCCACGGGCATGAATCTTCCCGAACTAGGAATTCTGCCAGATAACCTACTTTCTCAAGCTGACACAAGTGGTCCTTCAGAGTTCGGTAATCCTCAGTTGTATGTCCGCGATCTCGATGGTATGAATTGTAAAGGCTCTGATTCCTTCTGGTAACATCCCCACTCATTTTGTTCCGCCAACGGAAATATGGCTCATTCTTTATCTTTTCCACAATTCAGTAGACAGGCTCTTTATACAATGAGCTAACCATTTCCATCCTTTGCTTCTGAGCTTGGGGGAAAAAATCCCTCTAAGGTCGAAGGGCTTGATCTGCTTTGACCTCTTTCTTTTCTTCTACAGGTACTTTTGCTTTAGCCTTATCTTGCAACTGATTATCTTCCAATCTCTTGTACTCCTCTACTTGTTCCATTAGTTTGTTCATATCCGTGACTGGCTTTAAGGCTAATGAAGCCCTCAAGTCAGAATCAATGGGAAGGCCCACCTTAAAGGTACTTGCAAAAATTCCCCCGTTGTCTCCCCTGATTTCATTATACAATTCCCAATACCGATTTGAATATGCTCTAAGGGTTTCACCTTCCTTTATTGCTAATGAGAGGAGTGAGGCAAATGGTTTCGAGGTCCTACTGCACGTCAAAAACCTGGCCCTGAATGCCTTAATAAGCTCGTCATAACCTCGGATAGCTCCTTTTTCTAACCCATCAAACCATCTCATAGCTATCGAACCCAAGCTAGAAGGAAAAATTTTACACATCAAGGCCTCGTTTTTAGAATATATGGCCATGCTTTGATTATAATGACTGACGTGCTTCACGGGATCCGTCTTGCCATCATAAATTGTGAAAGTCGGCCTAGTAAATCTCTTAGGTAGGTCTGTTCTCTCTATCTTTTCCAAGAACGGGGATTGAGATATTTGATGTAGAGCCTTACTCATGGCATCCTCACTAGTAACATGGGGTGTCGTAAGGACTCGAGAATGATGAACTGGCCCTTTAAGCCTCTCCCCATCCTGCTCCTCCCTTCTGCTCTTATGAGGAGGTGGAGTAACCGTTCTCTCCTTGGAGGGAGTTTTCTCTCATTCCCCATGAGGATGGGGTGATCTCCTATCCCTTTTCTGATTCCTATCACCCACTCCACGCTCATCTCCTCGGGAGTGACTAGGTGCCGGACTCGGTCTTTTCTGATGATGTAGCTCATTGTCTTTATGGCGAAGCAATTCTTTGTCCTTCTTTGCATTCCTTTGCAATAGAGCCACTTGCTTCCTCAACCTTTCCATCTTCATGTCCCTATTTGCGTAGGATGGGCCCTCCATATTGGTAGCTGATCCTTCTCCTTGTGGAGGGGGACTGGGTTGCCGCTGAGTCTCCCTATGAACTTCAGACCTCACACATCGATCTGCATGGACAGATTCTTTCGACATACTAAGTCGTTCCAGATGAGCGAGACCGCTTTGTGTTCGGTTGACCATGGTCCCAGACAATCCAACTCTTGAGTCTTCTGCTTGGTAGAGTGGTTCCCACAGACAACGCCAATTATAGGGACACAGAATTTGGCCCCCAAGGAGCTCACCTCGGAATTCTACTATTATAATTCACACAACTTAAATACAAATAAACAACAAGGAATATACACTCCACAATGGGAAACACAAGCAGTGGATTTCTTTGACCATCGATGTAATGATTACAATTATAGTTGTTAATATAGGAAACTTTCTTGTTCCCGTGGTGACACCCTTAGTGTTACTCTCTCTTTCTATTTCTCTCCCTAGGTGGATTTTTCTAATCCCCCTTTTACTTTACCTCTCCTCCCCCTTTTATAGCTTCAATCCTTGCTCTTATCACCACAGTTGTCCTGTTGCCTACCAGAGCCTCAAGGATATTCTTCTCAACTTTATTGAATTCCTCCCTTCCCTTATCCTAGAACTTTGACTTTTGGGGGTTGCTGCTACTGTTTAGGTTGTCTCACTTGCATTTAATGTGGCAGAGGTGAGGTAAGAACCTCATCACTGACGCAGAGGTAAAGATCTTCAACCTTCTTGCATGTTCCTGAACCTTCCCGTGGTTCCAGGAATCTTCTGGTAATCACGCGTGGACCACCCATGCCCCATACCTCGGGTAAGGTGGCACCTTATCATCTCCATGGGAACTAATCTTTTGTGTCACTCATTTTTTCTGTGATACTTTTGATGATCAAGCTATTCTCTTTTCGTGGCCCAATTCTTTCTTGTGGCCCAACTGCTTCTTGGGCTCTAGGCCCGAGAGATGACTGTTCCACTCCCCACAATTACTATTTATTTAATAATTTAATTTTAATTATTTAAAAATTTTTGAGCTTAAATATGAATCTTCGTCAAGTCATGCATTGCACGGAAATAATACTAATATATACATTAACAAATATAACCCTTGTTAAAGCAAATTTTAATATGGAAATTTGCCAACAAGGACCTAAATCCTCACATGAAGTGTGTTTTCCTACTATTATTTGTAAGATTGCATCATGTCTATTTCTGTCTAGTTCATTGGGAAAGTAGGTCAGTTTGGTTGGAGGGGTAAAAAAGTGAGGATAAAAAAATTTTAATTTTCCTTTTTTTTTTTTTTTTTTTTTTTGGTTGGGAGTGGAAAAGTGGAGGGATAGACAAAATGAGTTTGTATGAATTTACTCATATACTTTTGTAAAAAATGATGCCCAATTAAAACAAAAAAGTGACAAGCAAAAAAAAAAAAAAAGCAAACACCCAAATTTATTATTAAAAAAAAATGTCTAGAAAAAAAAAAAAAAATTCATGTCTAGTTAAACAAAAAAAAAAAAAAAAAAACAAAACAAAGCACCATGCCACGGCCCCAAAAAATCAAAAGAAAAAAGGGGAAAAAAAAAAAGAGGCAACGTCCCAAGAAAGTAATAATAATAATAATAATAATAATAATAATAATAAATCAATTGATTAGTATATAGTTAATACAAACTGAGATATTATACACCCTTGGGCCTTGTTTCAAGTAGAGAAGGGGTTGAATGATGTTGGGACCATTTACCCTCAGATTCCCCCCTACCTAGTTTTCTCCCCATTTTGAGGAGAAAACTTTTTAGTGGGCTCAATGAGAAAACACCCGGGCTCCATCATCTTTTTCCCCTCTCCCCCTCCCAACCAAACATCCTCCAAAAAGTTTTCTTTCCTCATTTTCTCTCTTTGTTTTTTTCATTCTCCCTAAAATCCATTTTACCAAACACACTTTTAATCTTGAGAATAGCTTTATGGCTTCAAATGCAATTTTACTCTAATAAAAAACGGTTTATTTCCATGGGAAATCTATATTTTGAAAAAATGTAAACAGTAAATATACACTAATCTAAAATCATGTGAAGCAGCTGTTATGGCATACAAGACTGTCCAGGCAAGAAGAAGGTCACGGGAACTTGTACACCTCACAGTACATCTAATAGCTCTTCTGCTTGAAATTTTGGGAGTTTATGCAGCTTTCAAGTTTAACCATGACTTTAATGTTGAGGAAATGCTCACCTTACATTCCTGGCTGGGCATCATTACCATCTGCTTATTTGGTTTGCAGGTATATCCCTTTTCATTTACTTATACACCAAAGCTTCCTTGACAAACCTATTAATGTGTTTGGTTTTAGGCATTGTTTAGAATTTTATGATTTTACCAACTTCATTTGATATAATAAAAGTTGTGCACATTTCAAAATTTTGAACTACCTTTTCCTACTGAAATAATATTTGTTCCAAATTAACCAAACATATTGTTCATTAGGTTTCTTTTTCTAATCCTTGTTCTTTTCGTTCTTTCTTTCTTTCATTTTTGGTGGGTGTTTGCTTTCTTGACGTATTGCTTCCCAAAAGCAGAAAATTTAACAAGAGCAATGCTCCTCCCATGGCACGGATTTGTTGGCATGGTCATCTTTCTCTTGGCAATATGCACTGCTGAAACAGGATTTGTTGAAATATTCATTTCCTTAGCTCTAGAGCGCAACCAAGAAGCACTTGTTCGGAACTTTACCGGGCTTCTAATCTTCCTATTTGCAGTCAGCGTTACCCTCAGTGTGATCCTTCCACGATCTGATTAATTATATTGAATAATTATGGTGAATATGTTACCATCTATTGTTGATTTAGTGCTTTAATTCCATGAAAAACTTTTGTCTTGTTGAACACATTCCATTAGGAAATAAATTATGTTTGAGGTTTGATGCAACATTCAAAAACATTGATACTCTGGTCTGTTGAACAGAAGAAGAATATGTTATATGTCAATATTGATCCAACATATTGGTTGAATACTATGTCTGTATGTCAATGGTGCTAGCTAGCCTTCCTTAAACATGACATTTTTATTTTTCTTATAAGACTTCCTAAAGCTGAAAAATAGGATGTCAAAATCATAAAATCCAGCAAATTAAGAGGGGTTAGATAGCTTTAATCCACCGTTTGATGGCTGGCTTTAATTTTGAATCAATTTCGGATATGGATTTGGTCTTTTGGAGTTTGGAAATGGAAAAAAGAAAGGGTTGGGAAGCTTTTCTCTGGAAATATCAGAGCCAGGTTTCGATCCTGGGACCTGTGGGTTATGGGCCCACCACGCTTCCGCTGCGCCACTCTGATTAGTTGTTAACTGAATGGAAGTTTATATTCTTATTTAATGAATATAATATTTTATAGTATCGAGAACCAACTTTCCCTCGTAACTCTCATAAGTCTCCACGCCAAAACCTTCTATCCTTAGCAGGTGAAAAACCGAAGGGGCAAGCTTGAAAGTAGGTAAGAAAACTGAGAACCCAAGTAATTAACATTAATAAGCAATTGTAAATATCAATTTCTAAATAATATTTATGAAGTTTAAAAAAAATTACCAAAGTCCTTAGAGAATTTTGGTTTTAGAGCCACAAGTCCTAGGAAAAATCAATGAGTAATGTTACACAGAGAAAAGAGAAAAAAAAAATTACAATATTTGATTATTTTCCACACTAGTTGTGTTAACAAAATTTTATTATTTCTTATTTTTAGACCCACCACTAATATCATGTTTTTATCTATCACTAACAATCTACTACATTAGTCGAGTGTGAAATTATTTGTGTTTATAGATTTTCTTAAAATCAATTCCATTAGTTCCAAGTATGGGTGTCCATGAATTGGTCCGAATTAGGTTTATGCTCAACCCACACCCGATATGATCCCATTTAGCCAGTGGAGAACTAGACCCACCATTGACTAGTAAGGGAGGTCAGATCGAATTCTCATTGGTTGCAATCCGATTTGTGTGAAACTGGTAATGGCGGAGAGAAGCGGAGCAAGAACAGAAATCTCACCAGATTTGGTGAGATCTCACCAAATCTAGTGATGGAGTGGAGATCTAGTTAGATATGGTGGAATTTCTACCAAAGTTGATTGGGTTTGTTGCTGGAATTGGTGGATCTTCGTCGGATTTCATTGGAAACGTCACTGGACTTAGTAGAACTCCCTGGATTTAAGAGTTTTCACGTTCTAATTAGTTCAAGATGAATCTTAGAGGAGGAGACCTACTCAAGGCGATTTTGAAGGCAAAGATCCGCCATTGACCACTAAAGTCATCAAATCGGGTGGTGGGGAAAACAAGTCTAGTCAGGTGGGTGGGTGGGTGGCTTGGACAATCTTAAAGTATATTATTTTTATTCTAGTAAAATTACTATATCTTATATTCCTTGTAAGTATAATAGAATTAAAGTCTAAAGAGTACTATATAAAATTTGAATCAAAATACTTTATAACTCAATTTGTATAATATAAAAATATATTTATTAAATTTGACATATTGTACTATAAAAAATATTTATTAAATTTGACATATTGTTCCAATATTCATAAAAACATTTTACATTGTTAAACTATTTTTAATCAACAATTATCTAGGTATTTAGGTACAAAACAAGTACAAAAATTAATTATAAGACAAAATTTAAGCATTTTTATTTAAAATACAAATTATAAAGGGTAAGAACCGAAACACTTTTTTCCCATTATTATTTGAGAGATAACCACATGTTCGTTATAATTTTATAAATATAAAATTAATATAAGTAGTTGTTACATACAATTTATCACTAATGGGATTATAACTCTATTAAAATGAATATAAATAATGTTATACTTTCATGTGTGGGTTCCAGTTAGTTTAACTGCTAAAATCTCTGATGGTTGAATAAGAAATCTAAAGTTCAATTCCCGCCTACACCAAAAATCGATTGGTGTCTTGGTCTGATAATAAAGAACTATCATCATGAGCGAACGCCATAAGTTGAAATTCTCTCTCTAAAAATATATATATATATATATAATTCATGTACTGTAAAAGTAATTTTGTTTTTAGATATATAATTTAAAAAAAATATAAAAATAATCTTGTTTTCATGTAAAAATTATATACTATAAAAATAATTTTATTTATAGATAAATAAATTTTTATTAAGATTTAGGGTGTCAAAACTTAGCTACTTTACCCTTTTATATGTATAAGCACATATACTTAAGTTTATTTTATTGCTATTTATACATACCTAACTAAGATATTTTATATTTTAATTTTGAGGAGTCAAGGCCTCCCTTACCCTAATGGGGGGATTCTTCCATTTTGCCCACCCTCAAATTTCGCTAGTAATTAACGTACACGTTTAACCAAATTCTAACCTATTAGGAATTTCTTGTGACAAATTACTTGGTTTTGGCTGTGAAGAGAAGGCGACTCCTCAACAAACTTTCGAAACTTCTAATAATAAATAAATAAATAAAAAATCCCAAAGTTCTTCTATTCTATGTCATAGGAATGTCCTCCCTTGGAATTGCCGGCTAGCTAGACGGTTCTTCAAATTTCATACTTGTTGGTATCTCTCTCAACCCAACAAAATGCTTTCTTTGTGCTTACCAAAATATTTCGAGGCCTGCATGGATCATAGAATATAATTACATCCTTTTAATGTAAACAATTGGGTCTATTTATATATCCTAAGACACTTACTATATTATAAAAAAAAAAAAAAAAGGAACTAAGATAGATCTCTCTTCCTCTCTCTCTGTCCCTTTCTGTCTATTACTACAATTAGACACTCATACACAAGAGATTGGTGCAATTAGCAATGGCACCTCGTAGCTACAAAGTCTCAGCAACCCCGTTTGTGATATTTGCACAATTGATAACCATAGCAGTGATAACTCTAGTACTTGTTTGGCTCCTTCATTTTCGGAAAGGATTTTCTTTCAAATCCGATGAGAGATCAAAGCTTTTCAATGTAAGTTCTTAAAATGCACCCCCCCCCCCCCCCCCACACACACATATATATATCTTGATTCTCGTCTCTCTCTTATATTTGATTTGATTTTCTTTTTAAATAAGTGAGTGAGCAATCCAAAAGAAAGAGGAGGGAGATACTAGGATTTAGGACTTATATATGATCTCTTTTTCATGAGACATGGCATTTAATTAATTATGTTACATACCCTTTAGGATGTGTTTTCCATATATGATCTAAAGGTTTTGTGTTTCCTCTCCTTATATACAGCTACATCCTTTCCTAATGGTGATTGGGCTTATTGTAATTGGAGGACAAGGTAAGGAAAGTGGTTTTACTATGTAGAAAAAAGTAGGGAAAAGTTATTTTGACATCTATTAAGGAAGCCCGTGAATTCAAAAGCTTATTCTCTGTGTGATATTTTCTCAAACCCCTTTTCCTTTTGTTGAAGTATATCAATTATTGTAGTAATTTGTACTCTTCAATCTAAATATTAATGAGCCAATCTTCTCAATCTGCAAGTATGATGTTCTGTGGAAGTTTATTTATTATTGAATGAAATGTACCATGGAAGTTTGTATAAAGCTACTTTCCGTAAAGTGGTTTGTGAGCTTTACTTGATCATTGAGGTACGAATATGATTATAGAGCTTTTCTCAAGAGAAATAGGAGGAAAGAGAAGTGATGCTTTTTTTTTTTTTTTTTAGAAAATTGTTACAACAATGGGAAAATGGAATTTAAATTCAAGTTCTCCTCATTAAGAATGCTAGGCATTGCCATTGAACTATAAGCCTCTAGGTTTTTTTTTTTTTTTTTTTTTTAATCCAATTGGTGGACTACAAAATGAGTATAGCTTAATTCCTCTTTGTATAGTGTGAGTGGAATCCAATTCTAAATTTTTTGTATAAAGATGTTAAAATACTTTACCAATTAAACTAACTATCACCCACATCTCCATTCTCTTTTATTGAGTGATAATTGAGCTTCCTCTCCAAGTAAGTATGTATTTGGATTGACCTATTTGTTGATTTGCTTTTTTGTTGAAAGTGGAAAATTGTATAGTTGTATCTTAAAAGAAACCCCAAATGCAGACTTTTGCAAGATAATGAAGAAGAAAAACGCGGTCCTTTTAGACATGTCACTTCACATATATTAAAAAAAAAAAAAAAGTGTTTGTTTTGTTTTATTTTTATTTAAGAAATCACTAAGTATATTTTCACTAATCAAATATAATATATTGATTAAACAGCTATCATGGCATACAAGTCAATCCCTGCGAAAAGAAAGACGCGTAAAGGGGTTCATTTGGTTTTTCACCTGACGGCTTTTCTCTCTGGAATTTTGGGAGTTTATGTGATTTTCAAATATAAAAATGAGGCAGGAGAAAAGAATTTGCAAACCTTGCATTCCTGGCTGGGCATTACTACCGTATCTTTGTATGGCTTGCAGGTAACACTTCTACTTAAAATATGTGTACCACGATTAGTGGTTGGTCCACATTCCACACTGTTCTAGTGAGGAACATTCCCTATTATGTTTTAGTAGAGATTTCAAGAGCTGTCAACATTTTGATTAATCTCAGGGTTAGCATCAAACCTAACGAAATCGACCCAACCTGATGCTTCGGGTTCATTTTCATGGATTGGTAGGTTGGGTTGGATTGAAATTTATAACTAATAATAACTTACCACCTATGATTATTGTGAAATTTTGTGGACGTAACATTTCTCAATAATTTATTGAAAAAAGTGTTTACATTATTTATGAAAGTCTAATTTTTTTTTTCAAGGCATAAAATATGCATAAACAACCCACCGACTATGCAGGGTTAGGTTGAAATTTAGAACCAATAATAACTTACCACCTATGATTTGTTGTAAAAATATTATGAACGTAACACTTCTCAATACTTTATTGAATAAAGTGTTTACATAGTTTATGAATGCCCAAAGTATGTGATAGTTAGTTTTGGATGCACAATCCACCGACTATGTGAGGTTGGATTAGTTTTGGATTGAGAATATCTTAGCCCCACAGAGTGGGATGGGTTGAAAAACAATCCTATAACACAACACATATGAAAGCCCCTAGTTTCATCCAATAGATTTCTAGACATTTTAAACGGGTGTGATCTTTTAGATTGGACTAAGAGTTAGTGTGGTTCAGCTTTATGTTTTACTGTGTTATGAAAACTTGCTTTTGTAGTTGCATTTTACAAAAGGGTGCAACGCATTATTGTACAAAATACGATAATGGCCAATAAGTGCGATTTTGTAAGACTTACCAAACGCCAAACGGATACATTTACAAAATTGTATTTTGAGCTCTAAAAAGTGAAACCAAACTATCACTAGAGGTAAGTACTGCAAATGATGGGCCATTAACTAACACTGGAATGTGTTGGAGTGATCTCCCTCCCACGTTGAGGTAGACAAACTTGCACAATCAGGAGAAATCCGTGTAAATACCACAAATGTATATTTTAGTAGAAGTTGAATTGAATTGTACTCTTCTTTTCTTCTTTTGTTCACCTACTTAATCTTAACTATATATATATATATATATATATATATATATATATATAGTTGGGAAATTGCCTCAAATTCCAATTGTGACTTAGAAAGTTAATTAGGTTTCCTAGTTGAAGAAGGAAAAATTAATTTAGGTTTCCCAGTTGAAGAAGGAAAAATTAATTTAGGTTTCCTTTTTATAGAAGGAAAGACTATTCCTTGGTGTGGAAGGAAGTCTATTCCTTGTTAAAGAGGTAATGTATTCCTAGTTCAAGAGGGAATATACTCTTTGTTAAAAAGATAATGTATTCCTAATCCAAAAGAGAATAGCAAAAGAGTCTTATAAACAGACAATGCTACAAAGAATTTGATGGCTTTGGCTTTGGCCCAAGAGTCCTCCCTATAGGGAGAGGGAAAATATAGCGTGAAACCAAGAGAGAGAAAAGGGATTTACGCTTGGGAGGAACTCAAGAGGAATGAGAAAGTAAGTTACTACCGCCTTCGAGAAGACACAAATAGAGTATGTGCAAGAGCAAAGAAAGAGGAAGCCGCACAAGAAAGAAAAAGAAGAGAGAGCAAACAAGAGGGAGCCACTTAGAGAAAAAGAAGACAGCCAAGAGAGAGCTATGCATGGAGAAGAAAATAAAAAGAAGAGAGCAAAGTGTTGCCACCTTTGAAAGAGATAATTAGTGTGTGTGTGTGTGTGAGTAAAGAAAAACAAGAGAGATTTTTCTTTAACTGTGAGACATACACAAGAATTATTATAATTGATTTGATAATAGTGAAATTATTCGGAGTTTGTCCTGTGGTTTTTCCCTTCAAAGAGAAAGGGTTTTCCACGTAAATATTTGTGTTCTTGTGTGTGATTACTATTTTGGATTGCTAATATTTGTGATAATATTATTTAGGACCCAACAAGTAGTATCAGAGCTAAGGTTAGAGTAGAAGTAATGGCTAGAGAAGAAGGCAAGGCTTCAAAAATTGAAAAGTTTGATGGAACAGACTTTGAATATTAGAGGATGCAGATTGAAGATTATCACTATAGGAAGAAGTTGCATCTGCCTCTTTTGGGGAAGAAACCTGATAACTCTCTATAAAAGGAGTAAAATCCATTCACCTAAGGTAAGTTCTAACCATTCACTATTTTCTTTCCTTGTGTCTTAGAGAGAAAACTGACTTAACCGTCGGAGGGTCCTTGGCCGGGTCACACCGGTCACCTTTGACAGTGCTTTCTTTCTTTTTAGGATACACAGCCATTACCATAGCCCAAAGTATTTCAGCCTAATGATTTTCATGCTTCATCAATTGGCGCCGTTTGTGGGAAAGTAAAAGAGTTTCTATCAACTTTTCTGTTTTCATTAGTTGGCGCCATCTATGGGAAAGTAAGAGAGTTTCTATTAACTTTTCTATTTTCCAAGACAAAAAGGCTGCATGGTTCGGACTAGGTCAATGGCTACTAGTCCAGGACACCAGGAGAGTGGAAACGCCTCCAGTCACCCAAATTGCGCACCACCACCCCCTATGACTGTCCAGCAATAGTTACAATTCGTGGCAGCAGCGATGGCAGAACTGACACAACAAAACCAAGAGCTAACTAAGGAAGTTAACAGGCAACGTCAACAACATGGTGGAGAACAAGGTCAGAACTCAGGATGTGAAGGTGTTGAGAACAATGCTGAAGAGGACCATTCCAGGGGTACTGTCACTCGAAGGGTATCGCATTTGGAGAGAGAGATGGACCAAATGAAAAGAGCTATGGAAGAAATGAAGGATTCCATGAGAAGGGCAAACCACATGGATGACCTCGTCCACAGAACAGATTCCCCCTTCACTGCGTCCATCACCAGCCATCCCTTGCCTTCCAAGTTCAAAATGCCCACCCTAGATTCATACAACAGGACATGCGACCCTTGTGATCACATTGCCACGTTCAAAACAACCATGCATCTACAAGGTGTTCCAGATGAAATTATGTGCAGAGCCTTTCCTACGACCTTGAAAGGACTGGCTAGAGTGTGGTTCAGAAAATTACCGCCAAACACTATAACTTCTTTCCAGGAGTTAAGTAAGTTGTTTGTTAACAACTTAGTAGGTGGACAAAGGCAAAAACATTCCTCGTCCAATTTGTTGAGCATAGAGCAAGGAGAGAACGAAAGTCTACACTCATTTATCAGTCGTTTCAATAGAGAAGCCTTATCAGTGGATGAGATGGATGACAAGATCCTCTTGGCAGCTTTCTACAATGGAGTTAGCTCGGACTTCTTCATTCATAAGCTATATGATAGGGAGCCACAGACGATGGCTGAGTTGATACATTTAGCCCAAAGCTTCATGAATGCAGAGGACGCTATTATTGCTAAGAAGAAAAAGAAAGGTGAACGACTAGAGAATAGTTATGTGCACCACCCGGAACAAGGTCCTCGTCCAAAGAAAGCCAAAGTGGGGGAGAAAAGAGACAGAGACCGCAAGACTTTGTGTGAATTAAGATAGAAGAGAAGGGATTGCTTTGATTAAGGTGGAGCTATTCCAAGAGGAAAAAATGACTATAGTTAAGGACAATTGATGGAATTTGTGTCAAGGTGGAGATTGTTGGAAAATTGCCTTAAATTCCAATTGTGACTTGGAAAGTCAATTAGGTTTCCTAGTTGAAGAAAGAAAAATTAATTTGGGTTTCCTTGTTATAGAAGGAAAGACTGTTTCTTGGTGTGGAAGGAAGTCTATTTCTTGTTAAAGAGGTAATGTATTCTTAGTCTAAGAGGGAATAAATTCCTTGATAAAGAGGTAATGTATTCCTAGTTCAAGAGGGAATAGCAAAAGAGTCTTATAAATAGACAATACTACAAAAAATTTGATGGCTTTGGCTTTGGGTTTGGCCCAAGGGTCCTCCCTATGGGGAGAGGGAAAATATAGCGTGAAACCAAGAGAGAGAAAATGGATTTTTGCTTGAGAGGAACGCAAGAGGAAGAAGAGAGTAAGGTACTACCACCTTCGAGACGACACAAAGAGAGTATGTGCAAGAGCAAAGAAAGAGGAAGATGCACAAGAAAGAAAAAGAAGAGAGAGCAACCAAGAGGGAGCCGCTTAGAGAAAAAGAAGACAGCCAAGAGAGAGCTGTGCATGGAAAAGAAAATAAAAAGGAGAGAGTAATGTGTTGCCGCCTTTAAAAGAGATAATTAGTGTGTGTGAGAGAGCAAAGAAAAATAAGATAGATTTTTCTTTAGCCGTGAGATATACACAAGAATTATTGTAATTGATTTGATAATAATGAAATTATTCGGAGTTTGTCCCATGATTTTTCCCTTCAAAGAGAAAGGGTTTTCCACGTAAATATTTGTGCTCTTATGTGTGATTGCTATTTTGGATTGCTTTTTTTTTTTTTTTTTTTTTGGGTAATATTTGTGATAATATTATTTGAGACCCAACATTTATATAAATATATATATATATTATAATAGTGAAATAAATTGGAAAAAGAAGAAAAAAAAATGAAAATAATTACTGTAATTCTATAGACACCTTCTATCCTTAAAATTGTGACTTGTGAAAAATAGAAAATCAAACAAATTTGTATAAATTAATGTCAGTAATCTGAGGGGAAAAAACCTTTTTATTCTTTTTTTTTTTTTGGTCATACATTTCAATACTTAGCAACAAAATAAGTTACACAATTAGTAAAAAAAAAAAAAAAAATTGGTCATTTCATTTCTACATATATTGGAATTATTTATGTTTGGGATTTAACCAAATAACCTGCTAGCTGCTACTCTTGTTCTTCAGTTTGTGGTAGGTTTCTTTGCCTATTGCTTCCCGGGTGCAGAATGGACAGCAAGAGCAACACTCCTTCCATGGCATATATTTGTTGGAATGGTGATCTTCTTCTTTGCAATGGTAAATGCTGAAATAGGGTTGTCTGGGCTCTCTCAGCCAGTCATTTCCTTTTCTGAAAGATACATAGTGAACTTCACTGGGCTGTTGATCCTTCTCTATGCAATCAGTGTTACCCTCGTAGTCATCCTTCCTGGACGTTATTAATGAAGAACATTGAGATCTTGATGACATTCGTGCAGGACTATATATCCCATACATATATAAAATATTGTCAGATATATGTTACCATCCATTATTAATTGATTTGTGAAGGTAGCAGTTACAGTCAATTGGATTTTTTTTTATTTTTGTAGACAAAATAAAAGTATAAAATTAGTCTAATCCCTTGTGAGATGGGTGGGTTTTAGTTAATTTATTTGGTAAATTTGCTAAGTTTTTTGTTATTGAATAAAGAATTTGAATTCAAATCTCACCTACACAAAAATCAAAGTAGTATCTCAGTCCAATAATAAAGAGCAATAATTTTCTTGAAGCAAACGCCACAAGTTCAAATTCTAGCGTATATTATTCAACTTCTATCAAAACCCAAAACCTGAATTTATTTTCCCTTAACAATAATTTGTCAATTGCCTAATAAATTAAGCTTTGGGGGTTGCAATGAAACAAATTATAATGTAAGTCCCATTTGTTTATTTGTCCGAAATTAATCCAAATATTGAACATCTGTATTCCACCTTCTTTTTTTTTCTCTCCACAAAAGTGGAATCAACATACATATTCAAATTTTATAACATTTTTTTATCCTCCTGAAGGGAATCCAAAATCTTTCTCCCTCTCATTCCTGTTATCTCTTTTCATGAGAGAAAGAAATTGGAGGAGAGAGAACAAAAAAAAAAAAAAAAAAAAAAAAGAATCCGAATGATCAACATCTTTTTTCCACTTTTTTTTTAGAGAAAAAGTGGACTTTGGATGTTCACTTTTTGGACAAAAGATAAGATAATAAAATTTGAATTCAGATCTTCTTGTATAATTTGATCCATTGCAACCCCAAAAGTTTAGATTATTTGGCTATTAGCATTAATTTGCCAATTGTCCATCCAAAACTGATGTGGCTCAATAATATTATCTAATTTTTCAAAGAGAAAAATAGGAAAACTTGGACTTGAATGAAACCCCCTACAAAGAGGTAATTGGAAAATAATTGTTTATGACAAAATATATGAATAAAATTTTGGGGTTTGAAGGAAACAAATTAGGAACGTGAGTAATCCACGTCTTGAAGAACCAAATTCAATTTTTTTTTTTTTTAAAAAAAAAAAAATTCTCCCAAGGCGAATCCAAATTCCAAATGATTATCATCTATATATATATAATTTTTTTTTTCCGTCTCCCAAAGAAAATCCAAATGTTGAGCATCCAGATTCCACTTTTTTTAGGGTAAACTACATATTTGGTCTCTATCTTTTACCATATTTTAATTTGGTCTCTAATCTTTCAGTGTCGTGTCAATTTAGTCATTATCATTATCTTTTTTTCTTTTTTCTTTTTTGAGAAGCCTTATCATTATCTTTTGGATAAAAATTGCAGAAGAAGCAAGGAAGCTAAGGATAAGGGCTGCGAAGTTTGTCCTCATGGATGAGGTGTTGTATAAAAGGGGTTTTTCTCAGCCATACTTGAGGTGTTTGACTCCAGACGAGTCCCTTTATGTCTTGAGGGACATCCATGAAAGAGCATGTGGAAACCATTCAAGAGCCAGATCATTAGTCCATAAGATGGTCCGTGCAGGGTATTACTAGCCGACTATGTAAGTTGATGCCAAAGCTTGTGTTTTCATAATTAAGAAATCATTAACTTAAATAACTATTGTTTTAATGTTTTAGTTTTTAGAGAGAGAGAGAGAGAATCCAATATTTAACATCCCAATTTATTTTGGAGGAAAAGAAAATTGGAATCCAAATGTTCAACATACAAATTCACTTTGAGAGAGGAAAAAAAATTGGAATCTAGATTTTGAAGTTCCGGATTTCATGTTATATGGCCCTTCAAGATGCGGACTCCTCACATTCTTAATTTGTTCCTTTTAATAGCCTCCATTAATGAAATTCAAGGTCTTTCTTCTAAAAGAAAAAAGATACGGACTCCTCACATTCTTAATTTTTTCCTTTTAAATCTTATATTTGTCATTAATAATTATTTGTCAATTGGTCACCAATCATTCGCAAGCATGCACGAAAAAATATATATATATATATATATATTTATATATATACCCTACCTTTCCTACCTTTCGCTTCGCACTTTGCTTGGTGGGATTTATTTTCAAAATTTATCTTGATGCCGTGTCCATTCTTATTATTTTCAAGTCAAATATAAAAAGCTTTACAATAATCATTATTATCATGATTCTCTCTCTGTCCTACATAGACAAATAGTGATAGTGTACTTTATTGCAATCACAAACATAATGATCACCCTTTGGCACGCATAAGAACATCATTGCTCAAACGTAAAAACAAAGAGCATAATGGCAGAGTAGTTCAAACGAGTATCCCTTAGTGTTTTTAATGAAAATATTTATGGTTCAAATGCAATATTGTAATTATTGAATTATAAAAATACCCATAACCATAGCTAAAGTTGGTATTCTACAAACTCAACTTAATAAGAACTAGTTGGCTCAATTGTCACATACTGAATATTTATTATTTCTTAACTTGTGTCGTTTTAAAAGCTCCATACTTTATTGATGTTCAATTGTGAATCTTGTGATAGTGGAGTAGGCAACCTGAGAATAAATGTCAGAAAAATTCGACACCTAAGCACCAATTGCATAAAAGCCCGAAATCAGTGGCCCTTGAATGGTCCAAAGATAAGACTATCTTTGTAAGATCACTAGTGGCGCATTACCTTACTCCTTTATAGTTTATTCTCCATCCACCAGCATTTCTTGGTACAATTTCTAATGGTGTTAATCCCTTGCCTTTTTTATATTTGTTTTGGCGCAAAAAAAGTATTATATTTGTTTTGGTTTATGTACTGTATAATCTAGCCGAAAAAAGAGAAAATATCATCTCATGATGATAATTGATAATCCTGGCAAACTTGAGAAACATTTGTGGTCCAACATTGCTCTGCACTGGCCACTGGCTACCTACCACACACATCACTATACCAATTAAATTTGACTAAGAAAATGATGCCTGGTTGACTTTAACATGAGGGGGAGATTCAGTGGCATGATTGGCATCAAATAAACATTAATGGGTGTATTTTGATTCGCTTTCAATAGCAAACTGAATTGCCAATTAGTATTAATTTCTTGAGGCTATAGAATGAACCTAAGAGTATATGCTAGTTATAGTAGAATCGTATCATTTTTTATAAAATGTAGACCAAATTCAACAAGACAAGACTAACTTAAATACAACTAGAGTTGCAGATATTATTATATGGTCCTAGTAATGAATAAATTTTGGTTGGCATCCATGCTCTGTCAAGCTTCTGAGAAAAATGGATGAAGAGGAGAAAAGCTAGTTCTGAAATTTCACAACTGAAAATGATTGTTCATTTTGCATTTAAATTAACAAGCATAATCCAAAATAATAACACCAACAAACTACACACTATTAGCATCAATGTTAAAAAGAAATCAAACCCACTGCTGCTTTGTTGCCTCCATTCTCTTTAACAAGCCATCAATCTCAGCTTCCATTCTGTGTTTCATGTTGAAATAATCACCATGTGAATTTTCCAAAACCTTTAGCTCCTCCAGTTTCTTTTTGCGCCTTTCCTCAGTCTCTTGCAAACATAGTTTGGCAAGCTTTCCAGCATACTCTTCTTCCACCTTGTCACTCTTAGTCCTAATCATCCGCCGGAAACCTTCAGCCTCTCTCCGCGCATCATCAGCCTTGTTCTGGAACATCCTCGCTTCTGCTTCCTTGATCCGCACTAAGCTTTCCAAGCTGTCAAAGCTATCTTTCTTTGACAATGACCCAAACCGGAAATCATCATCTGTTGTCAACTCACTCATGATGGAAGGTTTGAGGTCACTCTGACGAAGATCATTCGACAGTAAATCGTTGCGTATGCTAGAAGAGCTCATGTTGAACCCTGTATATTTTGGGGGTAGAGAAATGGATTGTGAAAGAGGGGTTGCTTCTTTTCTAAGGATAGATTGAGTTGCCACCAACTCATTTGAAGCCACAACAGGAGCAGGAATGCCAGACATGCCATCTGTGTCCATTTGTCCAAAAAACAAAACCTTCAGAGTTAGGCATGCACATAAAAAATGTGACTTTATGTTATGCATATTAAGACAAATATTCAACTAATATACAAAAGTATCATCATAGATGATAGTGAAAGATTGAAATTATGAATTGATGGCATTTCATAAAATTCAAACACCATTCACGGTAATGGCTTCCATTTTCTATGGTGGTCCTATATAAAATTTAGGATTTTAAACCCTCAACTACCGAGTAAAACACAATTTACTTCTTCAATTCGCATGTGACATTCCTGTAAAATATTATAATGGGAAAACTTCTAGTTCTCAGAAGGTTCCTCCAACATTCTAATGACTAAGAAGCATCTGGAACAAAATGACAGTTTCCCAGTCAGTTTCTTATCAAATTTAAAGTTAAAATGTGTGATGTGGCAAAGCTTTCTGTGAGGTCAAGTTAGCACTCTGGCTCAGCTAAATATAACTTTTATACTTCTCAAAATATTTTTTAAAAGGAACTTTCCAGATACACACTAGAAATTACCATGAAAACAGCAATGTGAATTACAATGCTATGAAACATAATTCAGTTGTTCAAAAATTATAACTTAGTTGTGAATTGTGTGCTTGCTAACAAATGCAATATCTATCCATGTTGCAGTTCCTTCCAATTAACCCATTTAGTACATATGTAGACCCAAAATAAAAAGAGAGAGAGACCATTTACAAAACTCAGGTTCACACATACAGAAAATTCCTCCAATCTTTGAGTGAGGGAATGACTAATAGTTATAATATAGCTATTTTAAATGCTTCCACGAAAATCTAGAACAAAGTTGGAACTTTACAAGGAAAGCTGTCCAAGCATTCAGATAGCCATGGCAATAGTGCTTCCATTATAAAAACATAAAGAAGTATTTCTCTAACATCCATGAAGAAAATTTACCACAAATTCATCATATATAAAACAAGAACTCATACCTCTTATAAAATTCCACAATTTTTTGAAATTTCTAATTAAATATTACTTATACAAGTTTACTTTTCTATGTTCTTACAATTAAATATGAGGGTAGGGATCACAATCCAAAGAAGCACTAGCCACTTGCACTAATACCCCAAAAGTATTAACTGTGATCACAACAATCTTCCCTACTTAAATCCTTGGCATCCTCTTCTGGACTTGTGTTAAAATGCAATGGCCCAAAACCATATGGCGTTAACAAGTTGACACAATACCAAGTTGGCTTTGACATGGTTGGTCACAATCCAAAAAATAATGTTAGCAACACATTCACTGTACCTCAAAAGGACAAATCACAATTAAAGTTTCCTGTAATAGCTTATAGCCAATATCGACATAATACTCGCCCAATGTGAGACTTAGCACATGCCCACATAACACCTTCACAATCCTAATCCACACAATTCATGGTATTGCAAGTACCAATAGACCATACAGACAAATACAAACACCACTGGTTGCAGAAAATTTTCCTATAAAAGTAAGATTATCATTCCAGGTCCTAGTATATTCTAAACTAAAGTATTTTCTCAAATGCAAATCTCAACTCCAATCAATATTCAGGTCACAAATAAACCACCAAGTCTAATCACCTAATTGTTAAGATTACTAGTTACATAATTAACTGTTTCCATGATGCTAAAGATTGTCAAATATTGAAGCATTATTGAATGAAGCTAAAATCCTTCAAAAGGGCCTCATATCAGCCTTTTATCCTTGTTGCACACATATGCATTGGATACATGGGAATAGGTATCTGTCAAAAAGATCCACTCCATCACAACAGTTGGATACACATCTGATAAGCTGTTATTGTTAATTTTATAGATATATCTTCTTTGTAGAGAAGCCAACATGAAGTTGACATGTATAGGAGTATAGAACTCATACTTTGCAACCAAACCTAAAAGCTTATTAACAGCACGGTGCATATTGAGGCTAGCAGATAAAAAACAAAATCATCTTAAGAAACGATAAGACAAAGTCAAAAAACTCACAGTTGAAAAACTGAATCATGCTGTTGCACGCATCTGAAGGAGAGACCATTTTGGTCTCAAGCTTGGATAGCATATCATCAGCCTTAAGATGCAATTCTTTGCCTTTGTAATCTTCACTTCCCCTGAAAATTTTCCTGACACAATCAAGCTCCTTTTTAAGAGTTTCCAAAGCCCAATTCTTTGCGCAAAGCACAAACACATCCTTAACGAAACCAAACATTTCCGAAGCATGACCACACCCAATGCAGTGTAACTGCATCTCAGTACTCCCTGAAGGTCCCTTCAAGCTAGGACCTGGCTTAATCAGATTCTTCTGAATGCCACAAGCAGCATGGCACCAATGGGAGCACACATCACAACCAACCCAACTGCAGGTATTGTTGGCACAATCAAATTTCAAACAGATGGGACACATACACTGGCTGCAAAACCCCTTATTTCCTGAGCAAATCTTGCAGTCACAATCATCAACCGGCAGTACGCTCCGGCAATTTACATTTCTACATTTCACATACAAGAAAATGTCCACCAGATCACTTGTTGAGAGGCGAATTTCACTAGATAAGTAGCTTCCAAGCCCCATCTTCACAGCAACCAAAACTTCCAACTGCCCCTTGTGGCACTTAGACAGAGTCTCCCTAGTAAGATCAGATCTGCGTTCAAGCAAATACTGCAATCCCACTAATTCCTCTTTCTTCTCAGGCATTATAATTATACCATTCAAGTAATCCTTAACCAAAGCAACTGTCTCCTCCGTAAGTTCCTGACATATCTGAGCCATAGCAGGAACAGACTCAGATACAATCTCTACAACAAGTCTCTCCTGTCTAGACAACTTCCTAACCCTCCCACTACCACTACCACCACCATCCACACCCTCCAAATTCCTCAAACCCTCTGAACCCCGCCCTCTGGAATCACCAGACAGCGTATCAATCCGCGGCCTTGCAGGGAGCTCAGACGGGAAAAAGGAATGGTTCTCAGAGCCAGTTGTAGTCCTATAATGACTACTATTATTGTTATTAACATTACTACAAAAGTCCTTATTACGAGTACTAGCCTGATTTGCCTGCATCATTGAAAAAAGGCTTCCTACACCATGATTGGAAAGCCCCACAGCCCCATCACCGATCGGCTTAAATCGACTATGAACCGAACCATTAGTCCCTTCCCCACAGTTCCAAATCTGGTCATCGTAATTTTCAGTGGAATTACGAGTCAAAGAGCAACTGGGGTTGTGGGAAAAGGGAAGGGAATAAGAGTAAGACATGGAAGTAGCAGTGGCAGTAAAATCATTGGAACAATTGTTAGAAGGTGCTAAAGATTGCATACTCTTAGCAGCAATCTGGTTGGGAATTGGAGCAGCAGTGAGAGAGAGAGAAACATCAGGCAAAGCTAGAGACAGATTCAAAGTCTCAAGCTTTGGCTTTTTCTCTGGTACTATATTCTCTCTCTCAAGCTCTTCCTCCACCTCTCGTTTCGAGGAATTCCCTCTTGTTTCGTTCAGATTGAGGAAATCCCTCTCGACCCATTTCTCACCTTGGTTTGAAATTGAATTCTCAGCAATAGAAGCGTTCGTTTCTCTTTCTCTGTCTCTTTCTCGGGAATACAGCAAGTTTTTCTCTTTCTCAGGAAGACCCAGTTTGGAATTGTCACAGAGGTAGCTCAGTGTGAGCTCTTGTGCCCCTGAAGTCCCTGTTTTTGTTGGCAACTTTGATCTGAAACCATTCCCATCAGAACCCATCCCTGAATCTCTCTGAAAATCCATACCCTTTTCAACAAAACTCATTTTCTCATCTGGGTTCTCCTTCTTTTGCTGAGAGAGCTTAGTCTGTGAGCAATTGTCACCCTCACAACCTAAACGACCATTAGAGAGATCTTTATCTCTCAACATGACCATATTAAAGACTCACAGCAGACAAACAAAGAAAGAGAAAAAAAAAAAAAAAAAAGACAGAGAGAGAGAGAGAGAAAGAGAGATGTACCAGAGAGAGAAAAGCAAAATAGCAAATGATAGTCAGAGAAAGCAGGGAGGGGCAGTTTGGGAAATAAGAGAGAATCCTGAGGGTTCTTCTTTTCAGTTCATTGGCTTTGATTCTTCAGCCAAGACAATTGCTTTGTTTTGTTTTTTTTGTTTTTTTTTTTTTTTTTTCCTCTCTCTGCAACGGCTGGATTTTCTGAGTGTTTACACGAATAGCTATAACGGCGATTGCTTTTTTGTCTCTCGCAAATTACCACTCTGACCCTTCGAATATTGGAGAATTACAGACCTCTGGTCCATTTCACTGTATTGACTTATTTATAAGTTGGACAAAACTTATTTACTGCAACTTTCCTCTGTTTCTTCCTCGACCCTTCCTCTTGTTGAAGACACGCCTTTTGTGTGAACTCTAGTAATAGTATTAATAACAAATCTTAAGAGTTATTTTTTTGTTTTTCACAGAATAGTTCGTAACTATTGTAGAGTGGATAATAAAATAGTGTTGGTAATAATTTTAAATAAAAATGTGTGAACTCAATTATGATAACATAAATAACGATTGACTCGTTCACACTCTTTTTATCCTAAATTATACCATAATTTATACTTTGTTTCTTTCACACTTTTTTACCTTAAATTGTTCCTCAATTTACACTTTGTCTTATGGAGTATTAAAAAACACAATCAACTCTTTGAATCTAAAATTATGTAACACTTAACTCTTTATCGTCTGTTTTATTGTTAAATCTAACCAAATTTAGCATTAAAATACTAATTTACCCATCTATCATCTATTTTGGAGATGAAATTTTTGATTTTTTAATATTTAATTTTGTCATACTTTAACACCAAAACAAATGACAAGACAACAAGGGGCATTAAAACAAAGTTATAACTTTGGGAGGTTAATTATACCTTTCGATGGTTCACAAGGGCAAAGTGTAAAATTTTGTATAATTTATGATAAAAAAATGTAATTTCTCATGAAAAGTATTATTGTCTAAAAAATATATGAGAGGTAATTTGTCTTATGTGTTCCACTTTATGTTCCACAAATTATGGTATATCTTTTATTTGATTTCTTTTCCATTTTAAACATAGATTATTTTATAAGAAAAGTCAAATATATACCTATTAAGTTGTGATATCCGTGAAACGCTAAAAATAGAACAAAATATATGTATTCACAGGACTAGTAAAAGTCTTGATCACTGGCGACTGGGGTCTAAGTTTCGAAGAGGAGTAACTAAAAACCAACTTTTATTTCTCAAGGCCTAATTGATTGACAGTTTCACTCAACCCAAATTAAAAGGTACTTTCTATCTTTGAATTTCAATTTTCAAGTCAAATGTCCAAGCTAGTATGCCTCGCTGGAAAAGTCATTGTGTAATAGATAAGTTTCCTTTGGAATTATTATTTGTGGAGTAATTTAGGGATATTATAAATTTAATTAATATAAATATTCTGTATCAAATTTCAATTAAAAAATATTTTATAATTTATTTATTATATGACATTAAATTGATAATTGTTTTCGTTTTCTAAATACTACTCCAACCAAATTATTAAGTGTTGACTAAAATATAAGCACGAAAATTTTCGATACAGAGTTCCAAATTTATAATAAAAATAATAATAATAATTAAAAAAAAAATGAAAAAAGACAAACCAAAGATATTCGAGTAAGACCAAGTCTATCTTCTCACCTTTTGTTTTTGGACAGCAATTTGCTCATTTATTAGACCGTATTCCCCATGTCTACTTGTTGTACCAAGTCAAAATGCTTTGTTATTTTGCGCGTGTTCAAAATAAGAGAGGCTTTTTTTTTTTTTTTTTTCATTTAACTTGTCTATTGTTTTTTCCAGAGTCTAACTATATTATTCAAAATAATAACTAGTACATCATACGTATATAGCAATTTTTATTTTTAACTTTTGATATTCATATAGCAATTTTTATTGAATTGTTTAATTGGTTGACTAAATATTAAATCTTAAAATAGAATTTATATTTTTTGAGTATAATATTTTTTATGAGGTGGAGTCATAATTTTATACAATAAACAAAATAAATTGAAGAATTAAACTCATCAAACGCATTATTAACCACTTGATTCTCATAAAATAAGTGGTTTTCAATGGTCACACGAGAGAACTTAACCAAGTTTAATATTCATGCCACTTGAGTTACAAGATTGTTGGCACCTCCTATATATTTTTAAAATATCAATTGGCACTTCCTAGTATTTCTAACGAAGATGTTTAGGGTTCATATCTCCTCTCATCTATTGTATTTGTCAAATAATAATAATAATAATAATAATAATAATAATAATAATAATGTTCAAAATAAAAATGCCAATGAGTCAAAGATTATAGTTTTGTTGTCTTGCGTCGTTTTGGATTTCAAGTTTGAAAGTAGTCAACTTTTTGACAAGAATCTTGTAATTCAATAGGCACCTTTTGGTATTTCCAATAAAGATGCCTAGGAATCAATCATCCCACCCCTAATTATTGAATTTTCTAAAAAAAGAAAAGAAAAGGAAGTTGACTTTTTTCTTGAGAGATTTTGTATTTTATTTTCTAATTTTAATAACATATTTCATAATCTTGTTGGAAAGAAATAATATTAGTGTTTAAAAAATATCTAATAAGAAGGTAGTGTAGAGTCAACCAAATCATATTTTACACTTTAGTATCAAATTTGACTTTTTGATTGAGAAACTTTAATACTAACATTTTCATATTCTTGCAGGAAAGCAATGAAGATTGGTGTTTAGAAAAGATATAATTAAGAAGGTGGTGTGCAGTCAACCAAATAGTATTTTACAGCTTTTAAATTTTAATTTCAATTGAAAACCCTTCATCAGTACAATGCTATTATACTAATATAAAAATAATTATTCTCCTATATATATATATATATATTTCAGAATCTTTCTAGTGAAAGGAGGATAATTTCTTTTTATCAAAATGATATTTTGAAATCCTACTATTAGGTTATATAATTTATATTCTTTCTATTTTCTTAACACACATGCCAAATTTCAAGCTATTTGATTCACAAACTCATCTTCAATGAATAATTTTAAAATATAAAAAATTAAAATTTAAACAATTTTATAGATGAGAAATTTATTAATCTTAGATCGTTTTGAAATTTTGCAAGCATGAAAAGTATAAGAAGAAAATGTAATCCATCGATAAATTTTTCAAAATTTACATCCAATAAAAAAATATTGAGTAGAATAACATTACTTTTGTATTTTTCTTTTTCTTTTTTTATGGAAAACTTAATATCTTTTTATTCAAAGCAAAGATAAATGAGCTACATCCTGAGCACACACATGCTCAATAGAGCTAGGAGTCTCCTCCAGCCAAGCCTCAAAATCCTCAACGTGTTTTGCATATTGAGCTAATACATGGGCAAGAATATTTTCTTGCTTTTTGATATGGGAAAATTCGGCAGAGTTAAAACACTATATATGATAAGTAAAGCCTAAAACAATGTTCATTATCAAGTGGTAAAATATTACTTAAGGTTGAATCATGGGCAAGAATATTTCCTTGCTTTTTGATATGGGAAAATTCCGCAGAGTTAAAACACTATATATGATAAGTAAAGCCTAAAACAACGTTCATTATCAAATGGTACAATATTACTTAAGGTTAAATCATTTGTAACTTGAACCTAACTCTATATATGTGTGTGTTATATCAAGTTAAACTTGATATAACTCTTACTTAATGTTTCACACTTAGTGAATCTAGAAATGAAAAATGTTACACATTTAGGGTGTGTTTGGATATCGCTTATTTTGCTGAAAACTGAAAACACTGTAACAAAATAATTTTTAAATATGTGAATAGTGCCGTGAGACCCATTTTTAATGAAAATTTTGTTGAAAAAAGAGGTTTGTGGGTCCCGTGAACAGTGCACGGGACCCACTAGAAAAGCTTCAGTTTTGCTGAAACGCGCTTCTCAAAAAAAAAAAAAAAAAAAGGGAAACGCAGATGCGCAAGAAAATCAACCCAATCCAAACAGTCACTAAATGAAAAAACTCAACCCACATGCATTGTATTAATTATTGACCCGAAGAGCCACACCCATCCATACATATATAAATGATACATTATGTGTCTAGTTAACCAATCAAATGTTTGCTTTCTCAAAAAAATAAATAAATAAATAAATAAAACCAATCAAATGTTTGAAGAATTACTAACTTTATTATTTTTGTTTAATAGCTAACTTTATAAAAAAAAAATGTTATTATAACATGATAATAATACACATACATGTAACAAACCCTTTATATTTCCTAATTATTAAATTAGATAAAGTTATATTATATTTATACTATACACGCACACATTCACACAAATAATATTATAACAAAAATAAATAAATAAATAACGCATACAATCAATATTATCAGACACACACTCACACAAATAATATATAAATTTATAATAAAATGAGATATACTACAATTCACAAATAGTCAATATTTACTCTTAAAGTCTGAGATACCAATAGTCAGATAGAGAAAAGAGATTCATGAGAGAGAGGTCTGTGATTTATGTTATTGGTTGGTTTTGAGATGGACTAATTTGTGTTGTTTAGTTTTGGGCTGAACTAGTCTATGTTGGAGTATGCAAGATTTAAGTCAAGGTGTGCAAAAAAAAATAATTTAAAGGTAAATTAAACTAATAAAATAATGTTGTGTACATATAATATTTTTTTTATCAAGTCAGGGGATTTATTTGAACCCCTAGAAGCATTAGTAACGCCGCCCTTGATTAAAAGAAATATCATATGATAGAGCTCCTATTAAAATACAAATTCTCTATCCCATTTTTTGTATTCCACTTTATGCTCCACCGATTATAACTTGTCATGTATTTATTTGACATTCCTTATAAAATAATCAAAGTTTAAAATGGAAATATATATATATATATATTATATAGCATACCATGATAGAGTATAAAGTAAAATATAAAAAGTGAGACATATGATTTGTATTCTTTATACTTCAAGATATTTCGTAGTTGTTTAATAATGACATCTTCGACTGGTTTCTCAATAAAAAAAACAAAATAACAAAAAAAGTTTCTAAATATCACATGCAGTGCACATGACTAGTTAAAGTTCACAGCCAATTGAACAATGGGGTGTAAATTATTAAATTTATTTAAATTGGGGTGCAATTGCAAGTTTTATTATAGTTTGGAATGCAAGCTGCAAGCACCCCATAATTTAGGGTTGATTTGTACAATTAATCCAAGTAAATATTATATTTAGCTCAGATGGACATTACTATTCACTAAATAAATATAAAATATAAGATATAAATATTTTGGTTCTAAAAAAAAAAAAAAACTTCACTAAGTTGGGTGAAATATATGAAAATTGGCCATCTTGTAGTTTATAAATTTGTTTGAACGGTTTAGATTTATAAATTATATGATTACCATGCATTATAAAACAGTATAATACTATGAACTTTCAATGGAGACACCACAATCATAGCTTCTCTCATAATAACACTATAATAGGTTATAAGAAAAGCCAAAAAAATAATTGGATAATTACTAAGGACACGTTTGATATACTAAAATGGAGATTACATCAAATATTTATTATTGAGAATAAAAGATGTTCTAATTGAATAACTATTCGCATTTATAAATTTGATTGTAACATATGAAAAAGTAAAAGATGATGTATAAAGAAAATTTATATTTATTAATTTTTAAAGTTAGTGTTGAGTTCAAGACATGCATAGCACAAACACAATATTTCAATACTATCTGTCGTGATAATGAATTTAGACGGAGTATTGGACAAAGAATTTTGCACTAAAAATATTCGATTTCATTGATATGGATGTGAAGAAAATTATAAGCTGCCAAGTTCATTGGATTTTTTTGCCTGGTAATCATAGTCAACATTAAGGCCAACAGGGGTTGAAACTTTGGGAGTTGAAAATGATGGGAAAAATATTTAAAATCTAAGAGATCAAAAATGGTGACAATTTTGTTAGATGTCGTTTTTAAAGTTTAAACAATAAAAATGAAAGCGTGGTTGTAACTTGTAAACGAGGCCATTTTACATGCCGTGTAAAATGTTGACTTGGTCAGAATAATGTTTAACGTGGTTTTTAAGGTGACCATTCAAACCAAAGCATGTATGTCTTGATTATAAAGACAGGATTGTGACAATTTGTTTATGTTCATTGACTTGTGGCTTCGGGGATCGATAAAAATTAAACAACCTGTCATTGCCAGATTTATCCAATTAAAAGCGACACCAGCAGCCAAGTAGACAGCAAGGACAGGGTGGTTGAATTTTGTTTTTTTGTTTCTATTTTTCAAAAAATAAAAAAAAATTAACTTTTTGGGTGCTTTCTTTCTTGGTGTTTATGAAATTTAAGGAACAAAAAAGTAAATTGAGATCAAGACCTCGTGGGGAAAAAAAATTATAAGGGTTTGGTTGAAGTTATGTCTGGGTAACCCCAACCTATATTATATTATATTGCTCAATAATTTTTTTTATTAAATATGAATTTTAACAAATTTACTATTTGGTTAGATCTTATTTTTATATTTTACATGTCTATAAAATTTTTAGATGATTTGAGATAAATAAGTAAATAATTATGTTGTCAATCAAATATTTAAATTTCAAGTTTTTGCATTTAAAATTATGCATAAAATATGAGTTTTTAGATCTAATAGAAAATAACATATGATTGACATAAAATTTTATATTTTTGTTAAAGACATAGAGAACATGTAGTCCAATGATGAAATTTTTGAAATATTAATCCTATAAAAAGCTATTACGTAATGTAACATTTCTTAGAGTTACACTAAATATAACTTGAATACAATCCATAATTTGATTGTAGAGTCACATCTCACAACATAATCTAAAATATGTGTGATATAGATATTATTAACACAAGGTTTACCGTCATCTACTCAATTCAATAAAGTCACACTAGGACATGCCCAACTCAGGCATAGTTGAAAATTTTGAGCCATACTAAAGAGAAAGAGCTTTGGGGAGGGGGTTAGCACTGACATGACTGAAGGGATGGTGGCTGCCACCACATTTAATGCGTCCCACTAAACCTCCTAACTGTATTTATGTGGAGAAAACTCCTGAACAGTGCTGTTTTGGCTGCCGCAACTCACAAAGGGTTTGGGAAGGCGTCTGATGGGACAAACACTCAAGTAGCGGATCGGATGATCAACAAATGGAGGACCATGATTATCTCAGGGGGGCTATATAATGTAAGAAACCCTCCAGGGACAAGAGATCGGAAA
Organism: Notholithocarpus densiflorus; assembly: GCA_030021035.2. Classification (NCBI taxonomy): domain Eukaryota; kingdom Viridiplantae; phylum Streptophyta; class Magnoliopsida; order Fagales; family Fagaceae; genus Notholithocarpus; species Notholithocarpus densiflorus. The sequence continues at coordinate 1,393,059 of JARYZH020000006.1, read as the reverse complement.
ATCTGTGGAGAAAACACAGTAGTAACAAGAACTGTAATATCCAAGTCTAAAAGGAACATATATTCTAAGATCAGTCTCCTCGGATTTTGCCGAGGAAGGTTTTCTTTGCTTAAAACTTGTTCTTCTTGACTTTCTTGCTATCTTCGATTCACTGCACGTGCTCTTGGACCCATTGAAGCCTAACTTTCAAGCCCACTCTCTACAAATTCATTGTACTAGACTCTTTGGGCCTTAATCACAACATAATCTAAAATATGTGTGATATAGATATTATTAACACAAAATTTACCGTCATCTACTCAATTCAATCAAGTCACACTAGGACAAAAAAAGTCACACTAGGACATGCCCAACTCAGGCATAGTTGACAATTTTGAAATAATTGAGTAGGACCTCAGTTTGCCCTCAAGACCAATCATCCTAAAGATGGGTGTAGTTGGACTTGGAATCTCACGTACAGTTACAGCCATTACTGCACAATAACCACGATAACAAGAATTTACGACAATAATTACCCATAATGTGCCATCAAATCTTATTATTAAACAAAATTTCATATCCTAATCAATCAGTGTGTAAAAACATTGATTATAAAAAAATAACCTACTTTCTTTCCAATATCTTCTCAAAAAAAAAAAAAAAAAAAACTTTATTTCCAATAATTAGAAAAAAAATAGAGTATATACTAATGGTGAAGCAAAGAGCCAAGTTCAACCTAAAATTTTGGCGAAACTACAATATTGGTTCCTCAAGTTTATCCTATGTACGCAATTGGCCCCTTAAGTTTAAAAAGTGAGTTGTATTAATCCTTTTACTAACTGCCATTAATAGTGTTACTGATGTGGCTAACAGAACAATGACTTAGCATTCTTTTAATGACGTGGCATGTTTTTAATTAAAAATTACAAAATAAATTTACACCTAAGAAACAATATTTACAACCCGGTACCAAATTAAAAAAAAAAAAAAAGTATTTTCTACTCCACGCTCATAAAAATTTCAATCCAAAAACAAAGAAACCAAAAATCCATGTCAGGCTATCCATACTAGCCCTCTGGCTATGGCTACGACCAGCCACCGCCACCAAACCCCTACGGCTCCTCCACTCCATACGGTGCACTGCCATCCCAAAAACCCCAAGGCTACGCTGCTCCCTACAACGCCCCACCCCAACAACCCTACTCCCACTCCCCTTACGCTCTCATCACCACCCCCTTATGGCTCAGCTCCACCGTTCTTTCCTCCTTACGACCCTCACAAGCCACCAAAGGAAAACAAGCCACCTAAAGGCCACTCCTCTGGCTCTAGCTACCCTCCCTCTGCTCCGGGTTACGCCAGCCCATTTGTGTCTCTAGTACCGTCGGTGTTTCCGCCAAGAACCAATCCAAACGTCGTCGCTTGCTTCAAGATCGCCGATCAGGATGGGAATGGCTTGATCAAAGACGAGGAGTTGCAATGTGCGTTGTCTTCATACGATTAGAGCTTCAACTTGAGGACCATTCATCTTCTCATGCATCACTTCACCAATTCCAACGCCAAGAAAATCGGTTAGTGTTTTCATTTTTGGAAAATTTATTGTAACCGAATTTTTTAATGGTGTAACTGAAAATTGATTTATTAAAAAACTAGTTTGGGAAAAAAATTGAAATTCTTTCTAAATTGGTTTTGCTGGTGAATGATTTCAAGTGAAACACAGAGTTCAAAACAAATTTTCAATTAGAACTCGCAGCGGGTCAGTGCTTGGGTTTCTTCACTCTCTCCCCTTCTCTCTCTCTCATGGATGGGTTTGTGAATTTTTTTTAAGAAGCGGTGGGTTTGTGAATCAATTGCAAATACTGGTTTTAATTTGGTACCGGTTTGTGAATTTCTTATGTGTAAATTTATTTTGTAATTTTTAATTAAAAAACATGCTATGTCTTTAAAAAAAATGCCAAGTCATTGTTCCATTAGCCACATAAGTAACACCAATAACAGCAGTTAGTAAAATGACTAATACAACTCAGTTTTAAAACTCGAGGGACCAATTGTGCACGCTTGAAACTTGAGGGACCAATGCGCACACAAGGTAAACTTGAGGGACCAATATTATAGTTTCGCATAAAATTTTTCTCATGAGTTGAGTTTAAGTCTACCATATGAACTAGGTTTAAGTTACATCATTTATAATTTTAAGCAATCTTACATCACTTAATGGAGTAATTTTTAATTGGATTAATATTTTGAAAATTCCACGTTTTTTATATAATCTCTATATTCTTAAAATACATGTCAAATTTCATGTCAATCAGATATTATTACTACTTGATCCATAAACCCTTATTTTATGCATAGTTTAAAAATACAAAAACTTAAAACTTAAACATTTGATAGATGACATACAACATTCGATTTTCAAAAAATTTAATATGCATGTTAATAATAAAAAGAAAATCTAATCCCATGATGAGATTTCCAAAATATTAAATGAACACAAAATTATTAGGTAATGTAAAGTTCAAGCCTTGTGATTCGATATTATTTCTAGAGCCCGTGGCATGAATTATCATGCGATACCAAAAACCAATAATTAAAATTGGACTAAACAGTACATTGACATCACTTTTTTCTTGAAGCCAACGAGTATACAAATATTTTGATGAGGATGGGTAAAGAATAGAGCATCATGGTGCAAGAATACACCTGCAAGCATCCACATTTTGTACTACTAAATCTAGTATGGGATGTAATGCAGTTAGGTCTACTTAGAGATCGCCCATAAACTAATGATAATATTACAAATAAGTCATCTTTTATATAAGAAAAATGGCTAAAATGTTAAAAACATTTATAAGGTTTGAGCTAATACCAAGTACTAGATAGATTAGTAAAAAAAAAAAAAAAGACATTACGTTACCTGTGGGGACAAATAACCAAGAGTCACGCATCTTGGGCTGTGGGCTTAGTCCGAGGAAGACTCATGGGCCGAACAGTGTGGCATTTATTAAACATTCTACTCTCAAAAGATTCGCACATAGGAAACGGCGATTCTGTCCGAGGAGGGCATTGTCCTCGGATTAGAGGAGTTCGGTTCAAGGATGAATCCCAGTGATTGAAGTAATCCTCCTGGACTCCCCAATGACAGAAATGATCTTTGTGAACTTACTGGGAAGGAAAAGATCCTCGAAATATCTGAAGAAAGGCTGCTACCACCACATTGAATACCCTGCAACTACTTTTCTGGCCGCATTTATGTGGAGAAGACCTCTGAACAGTGCTACCAAGACTACTACCTCTCACAGGGAAGCCAAAGAAAAGATCTGATGGGACAAGTATCAAGGGACGCCTTAGATGAATGACAAGTGTAAGGTTAGGATGATTAGAAGATGGTTATATAGTGTAAATCCCCCTCCATTGTGGAGAGGGGATTTTTTTTGGGCTAAAGGAAAAAGATCGAAAAGAAAAGAAAAGAAGAAAAGAACTAGAACGTGAATTACATAACAGGATTTCTCCTCAGATCGAAATAAAACTTACTTATACCAAATTATCTCGATATGCTTTGGGCCTTTGATAAGCCTTTTAGTTTGTTTTTAAGAATAGGTTGAACGTAGTCCTCGCCATTCGGACCTAATTCTTTAACCCACTCTCTACAAATTTATTGCAGCGGACTTATTGGGCCCAGGTCCCGTGTGCTTTGGACTTGAGTGCACAATTTGTTGCCCTACATTACCTATTTTCACAAATATCTAATGTTCATCCTCTAATTATTTAACAATCATCCAACTACATGCTAGATTCTACCTAGCATGCCATATAACCGTGTGAACTATAAAGCGCTGGATTAATATATTAACTAAGCAATGATAGTTTTTTTTTTTTTGAAATAACTAAGCATGGCAATGTTAATGAAAATTTTACATATTATTGTGCTAAAATGAAAATAATTATTAAAAATGGTAAAAAGTACTTTCTCTCTTTCTATGTTTGGGGTAGTTTACAATTTTCCTGTCTTGTTTTTGAAATTAACCAATTTTCCCTTCTATGTTTGGGAAAAGGTCAAATACTTACTTTTTCAATTAAATCAAAAGGAATTACAATAATTACAAATACAATCCAAGAAAATAACAATGCAATTCTCAACTTTTTCTCTTTATTGTAGTCTACGATTAATAATTTTTTCAAAAGATTCTGTTGAATTTAATTAAAAAAGTAACAAATTCAGAATATTTGCTCATTTCCCAAATATAGATTGAAAAATTGATTTGTTTAAAAAATAATAGGAAAAATCGTGAACTACTCCAAATATATATATAAAAAAAAAAATGTTTTTTCCCTAAATATTTTTTATTTTATATTTTAGAATCGTTTGACGATGTATTTGAGAATTGACTGTATAAGGTTGACTTGAATAAAGGATGTTTGTAAGGAGGAGAGCAATTGGAGTGTGATTTTTATTTTTATTTTTTATGAAATTGGAGTGTGAACTGTGTGATTTTGAGTTGGGGAATTTTAGTACACAAATATTTTAACCCAAAGGGTGACAGTTTCAAAGTCATTTCCTTCCGAATCCAGAGAAAGCCAACAACTTTACAACTCCAAAGTACCCTTTTGTCATAACTCACAAGATTCTCATAATATATTAAGCTAGAGCTTTCTTTGCTTAAATACAATGAAAGGGAAGTCGAAACGTATAATTATAAGTTATAACAATCATCGTTTTTTTAATTTTAATTTTATTTTTATGAGAAAGTAACAATCATCAACAACAATCCTGAAGGACATTGGTTTATGAACCATTTTTAGAAACATTTTATTAGAAAATGATAAAATAATTAATTTTTTTGACAAATTTTTATATTTATAATGAAATTGGTGTTAAAACTTTCCTAATTTAGTTTATTAACAATTACCTTTAAGGCACCCGTTAACATGACTCATCATAATAATACTCATAAAAAAATATTAAAAAAAAAAAAACAATCATAATAGTAACAACAACACTAACAATAACCTATGTTGTCCAATTCCTGCCATTCTTGTACGTAGGTTGGACTTTGGATCCTCAATGGAACAAAAAGCCAGGAGAACAAAAATATTAGTCATGGAGATTATAATATTTATGTGATTTTCGTTTGAAGTGGAGACTCTTCTTTTTCTTATTTATCTTACGTATATATACTTTTTGGTAGACTTTTTTTTTTTTTTTTTTTTTTTTGATAAACAATTATTGTTGTAAAAGAAGTGAAAGTGAATAAAAATATGACTTCTGGGTTAGTTTGCTTCTTTATTCTTTTTTTTTTTTTTTTTTGAAAGAGAGAGAGAGAGAGTTTCAACTTATAGCGTCCGCTCCTGATGATAGCTTTTTTATCATCAGACCAAGACACTAATCAGTTTTTGGTATAGGTGAGAATTGAACTCCAGATTTTTTATTCAATCATCAGAGACTTTACCAGTTGAGCTAATTGGAACTCACAGTTTTTGGTGTAGGCGGGGTTAGTTTGCTTGTTAAAATAATTGAATTGAGTCGAACCAAGGGGAGAATTGAAAATTAGGATTGATTCATTTAATTTTATTCTAAGCACGAGTATGAACTGAAAATAAACTTATAGCCAAGTTAAATTATATATCTAGTCCTTGTTAATTTTATTGTTGAACAAATTGAGCCATTAGTTAACTTGTTTTATTCTCATATAAAAAAAAAAACCCATGACTAAAATTTTACAAGTTTACAATAATGATTAATTACTCATATATGAGGTAGTAGGTATGTAAATTAAAAATTATTGTGAAATTGTTATGGATTTTTTTCATGAACCTAACTCTATTCATCCCGAAATCCGAATCCTTCACAATAATATAATTTTATTTGTGTTTCTCATATATAAATATATATATATTTATATAAAATTTCATTTCAACATGTGTTGAATTACTAATACTTGAATACCCTAGATAGGAAAATGCTAACGAGTGCCCTTAGGGCATTGATTAACAATCAATTCTAGGAAAATTTTGACATCATTTTTATGGGGAATGAAAAAAACTGTCAAAACATTAATTGTTTTTTTTTTCCCCCATAAAAACTTTCTTTAACTGAATTGTTAACCAATACCCTAAAGACACTCATTAGCATGATCTTTTTAGGATAAGGTAGGTGTACATGAGGAAGGTTCGCTAATTAATTTGCACCGTGGGGCGTGGAGTGGTGTGAAAGTAGGAAAGATCCATTGGGTTATTAATTTCTTACATGTATTAATTAATCTCATAAAAGTATGGGGTTGGATTTGGTAGGTATAGGAATATAGTGAGATTCTGTGTCTGCAATTAGATTTTGTTGGTTTGCTTTGTATTAGAACTTATTTTTCTCTCCTTTGTATATGTGTGTTCGTTTTTGAAAAAAAAAAAAAAATATTGAATAACTACTTATTGGCATCAGTCATCACCAACTTGAGGAAAATATTAATCTTCTACACAAGCCCACGATTAATTTCCCTCCGGGACCCTTTATCCTTCTTTCCTTTTTTCTTAAGAATTTTTTTTTTGTTTCCAATGGTCAAATATTTTATGTAGGAAATTATTTGAATCAATTAATGTCCGTACTTTTTTCTCTCAAAAAAAAAAAAAAAATTGTACGTACTTAACTGCTTAATTTGAGATTCTCAACAACAAAAAAAGCTTAATTTTAGAAAGTCATTATACTACTTCTATAATACTATTATCTAATAGTGGGATTTTCCTTTGTATACTTATGCACACAATGATTAGAATGCATATGTATGGTACAATTAAAAACAACACAATTACATTTATATATATATATATATTAATAGATTTAAATTATACATTGTTTAAGTCATAGATAATACATGAGTTTTACTCTTTCTTTCTTCTTTATTTATTTTATTTTATTTTATTTTTTGGATATATATACATGAGTTTATTCTTTTTTATTGGGTTTTTTTTTTTTTTTTTTTTTTTATGGTTTATTTATATTAGACTCTTCGTCTTTTGCACAACATTAACTCAACTAGAAATTAAAAATATATATAGATAGGATATGTGGCGCAAAATTAGACAACAATTAGAATCTAATTTGAAATCAAATTAGATTTCCTCTCAGCTTTACCTATTAATATATACTAGTATGTAACCCGTGCGGTTAATTGTAGTGATGCTATTGGTATTTTTTTTTTTTTTTTGGAGTTATCATATGGAGGATAGAATTAGATAAAACAATGAAAAAAAAAATATTGCATTTTATTATTTAAGTGATGCTAATGGTTTTTTTTTTTTTTGGTTTATCACTCGGAGGATGGCATTAGATAAAATAATGAATAAAAAAAAATATTGCATTTTATTATTTGAGTCGTGCTACAATGAAAAAAAAATGAGAATTAAAAAAACCTATTAACCATGGTTGATTAAGCATCTGATTACACATAGGAATGGTCAATAGTAGTGGTATTATTGATATTAGCTTGGGTTGTTAAACATATAGGACATGAGAGAGAGAGAGAGAGAGAGAGAGAGAGAGAGAGAGAGATAATGTCCACATTACTTATTAAATTATAGCAACCCAACTACCCTTCTTAGCAACCAAACATTAAGCTGAATTAGATACCTTAAACCTTTAATTCATTCTTTTGATGAATTAGTTTATTTATCACTCAAGAATCATATACAACAGTTCAAAACAATATAAAACACCGAAAAGAGAAAATACAAAATTGCACATATACAAAGCTACACACCAGGCTAGAGGTGGTAGCAAATCTAGACACCAATGGAAAAAAAATGGATTTGTACAACAAAACAACAACTCTAAATTGTGAGATACACTTTCAAAACTAAAACTATACAAAAATTCAAATCTTTGAAGGGCCTGAAACAACACAACAATGAACACCACAAAAAAAAAATCCATCACTTATTCACTTGAAATTGGAATTCTCCATAGATAGTAAACTATCGTGTTGCAAAGGTACATGCACAAGATTTTAAAAATATATTTCAATTTAACAAAAAGAAAAAAAAGAAAAGAAAAAAAAAGACCATGTTATAAGAGTAAAATCATGTTGCCAAGGTACATGCACAAAATTTTAAAAATATATTTCACATTTAACAAAAACAAAAATAAATCTCAATGAATGGTGACTTTCATTTTAACCACACGTAGATGAAAGTATGAGTTAACAACACAATATTTTTGCATGGAGAAAAATAATTAACTAATTGTTTGAGTTTGTTTGCTGTTCAGAAAGGTGGAAAGGAAAATGCAAAACGATATCCATTACTATTATATCCTTTAATAGGGATAGTTGCCAAACTGAATTTTATGGCATGTTTGGATCTAACAAATTTTCAATTTCAAACACTTTTGAGAACAAAAGAAATCTAATATTCAAGCATGACGCTTTCTTCCCCCTTTTGGGTTAAGTCGCCTTACATAAAATGATTAGATTTCAGATATCATTTCAAATTCATAATATTGCAAGTGTTTTTGGGTAGACAAAATCACCTAACAATTATTCAAACAACTATTCTTAAAACACTTGTTTTAAATCCTCAAACCTAAATGCAACCTAACAAATGCAAATTTAACATCCACAAGAATCATTTGTTCCATACAAAATAGTGAAAATACATTACAATAACAAAAACCACCAAGAAATGAACTCTCTACTTTCTCGAAAAGAGGCGCATACCCAATTCCCTCAATTTAAAGAGGCGCATACCCAATTCCCTCAATTTATTCACCTGAGTCACTGACTTAAGAATCACTGCATTCCTATACCATCATTAAACACCAAAAACAAATACATCAAAAACCACATTTTTATAAAAAATAAAAAACACAAATCAAAAGCAAATGCCAATCTAAGCAATGTATGTGTACAATTTAGCAAAACATAAACTAATTACTGACCTTAATTATTTTTCAAATTTAACTAAACTCCTTCCCACATGGAATGATTGAAATGCCTCAACAAATTCAACAAAACAGTAAGGTTCATTTTGACATGCCCAATATTGCTTTTGGTCTTTATGTGATGTCACCTATAAACATTTTATTATGCATATGGATTGATGAGAGTCTCCATGAGATGCTCACCTTTCAGAGATCAAGCATTTCTATTGGAACATATTAAACAGAAAAACCTATATCTACACCTGCTTCTTGAAAGAAGTTAGCCACACTTTTCCTTGCAAGACATTTAAAGCCCATGGATTCAAAAAATCAAGCTTGAGTTTGGAGGGACCTTGGTTCACAATCTGGCCATTAGAGTGGAGAATAATATCATCAAAAAGATCAAAGTCTCTTGTACTGTTGGCTGAAGGAGGTGAGATGACAGGAGTTCAATGGAGAATGTGAATACATTATTTAAGCAAATTCACTATTTGAAAAGTTGTCAAGCAATCCAAATCAATAGATATCTTATCCATAAACAGTGCTTTTACTGGTCCAACCAGCATCTCAACTTTCACTTTTTTTTTGAGCAAGAGACCTCGTATTTCATTTAATTATCAAAGACATAATTATTTCAATTAACAAAAGTTAAGGTAAATTGGTGTTCTTAATCTAGTTTACCTGCTATAACACACTTTCTTTGTCCTCCTGAGGCTGAGATGCCCCTTTAACATTTGATCTCCAACCATGGTAACAGTGTACACTTCAAATCCCAATACCTGTAATGAAGTGAACTCAAATAAATGATAAATCCGGAAAAACTGTTATGGAACTTTGACACTCCATGCTAATGTTGCCTTTAGAAAATAATCTATAATGTTGCTAGCTTGCCTCTTGGCCTTCAGTTAATGCTCCCTTAAAATAGTAGAAGCCAAAATAAAACCACATAACTTGTCAACCGCAACGAATGTGACTTCTCTAGACCAGAAAAGGTGAGTCTATATATTAAATCTTACTTTGAGCATAGGATTTGATAAAAACACAATTTGAGCTAGACTATCTATCATTTATTGAGGTAGAGAATAAGTCATTCACAAAAACTTCTTTCTTACCTTCATGAAGATATCAATATCTAGATAAGGCATAATATTGGCTGCTTTCTCTCTTCTAGACAACTCTGCTTACATCTCTGCAAATTTACAAAATAGTATGCATGTGAGTCTTGTACTACAAAAACTGATTATATGGAGTACACCAACCATAATACTGTGAAACATTACAGTTGACAACATTATTAAAAAATTCAAGCACTTAACGGAATTTGAAAGAGAGAATTCTTGTTTGGAATTCACATCCTTTCTCATAGTGTGGAAATTCATAAAAATTACCAAATTCAATAGTTAAACCAAATTTATTTTTGGTACTCTAACATCAAAGCATCGAATATTCTTTTATAGGCCAAAAATACAAACAAATAAATCACATCCTAACTTTTTTAGCTTATTAGGATGATTAAGTTACTCAAGTATGACTTATAAAAAAAAAACTCAGGTATGAATTTTATATACTAATAACACTAACAAAGATACTCTTGACAAAGAAATCATATTCACTCATTTGTTACACTCTGCATGAATAGATTGTAACATTGACTTCCTTAATTTCTTGTTCCAATTCCACGCCATTTCTCACATTGCAAAAATGCATAAAACTAATGAATTTCAACGTTTTAACCAACAATGTCTAGTAATTGACCAACCAATTTTGCCTATGAATCATGGGCCAGGAAAATGGACAGTAACTGCACGGCTGATATAAAGCTTCTAAGATAATAGATTATGGATGAATCTTGCAACTCAATGTGTCCACTTCAAGGAATTGGGTTAAGACACGCATGTTCTCAAGGTCAGTAAACTTGCGCCAAGATGCAGATATGACTGGCTCCCATAGGTGCTTGTAAAAGTACTCTTGTGTTTATGGCTATATGCTTTTCCATTTTGTATTTATAATTTGCACTCAGCCTGATAAAGAAACAATAAGATTAGAAATGATTAAGACCATATGTTAAGGTCTAGCCTGGTTTCTCACTTTTTAAAAATAAGATGCTATTGAGTTTTTGCCAGAGCAAAGGAACACTAAAACCAAGAAAGTTATACCTTTTTCTTTCAATTTGTACTCAAAAGAACATATAATTAAGAAGACATAACTTATTGAAGGTGATGCACAACAATGTAATTAACCATGATTAATTACAATAACAGAGAATTGTTAAAATTAGAGCTTGGAAATAAAAGTGGTACACGTAAACTGAGACTGGAGCATCAAAATTGTGTACATGAAGATGAAGTGCAACTCCAACACTTGTTATTCCAAACACAAGCTTCAATAAAATATATATTTTGCTTCTAAGCCAAAAGGGACTGCCAAAATAATCAAGAGTATAACCTGCAAGAAAGACACATATTTGCCAGTCTGCTAAAAAAAACGCAAACCTTCTCAAGTACCTCCAAAAAATAGTAAAATAGCCCAAATTCAAGATAGCTAAAAAGAAACTCAAAAACATCCTTTACTATGATATAACCTTTACACAAACCCAAAATCTGATCAATGCATCAGATGAAGAGAGGGGGGAGATGTCAAAAACTCTTGGAAAAAATAAAAAAGAGAGAACTCTAATCTGAGATTTAGCGAAGGTGAAAGGCTCGTTTTTGAGAGACACTAAGGGACGTTCTCTTAAGAACTGAGACAATTAGTTTTAGAGTGATTCAGATTAATGTGAAAAAAGAAAAAACAGAAACGTGAAGAGCCAAAAGACAAAGAGAGTCATTAAAGACTCATTCTTGATTTGAGGAAATCTGAACATTTATTTATGGTGTGTCCCCCATATTTATCTATTTTATATATATAAATATATATATATTTATATATATATATATATTATATTTAGAGAAACATAAAAGAGAGAGAAAGGAGCATGAGAGTCTGCATAGAAGTGTCCAGGTGAAATGTTCTTGTTTAAGATATTTTTGTGGTTTTCTTGGTTTTTGTATTAGATGTTAATGTATTATTTATTTTGGCACAAAAATTTTAAAAATTCAGATAAGACACATGGCGCAAAATTGAGAATTTAATTAACTCACTTGAACAAAAAAAAAAGACACGTGGCGCAAAATTGAGAATTCAATTGAAATCTAATTAGATTTTCTCTTATAGGTTCACTTATTATTATATATATATAGACTAGTTTGTAACCCCATGCATATGTATGGAAACACTTAAATATATACAATAAGTTGCATAATATAATTCTTATATATAATTTAAATACTATTAATAGTCATTTTTATATTTTGTCAACTCTTTAAAAAAATTTGTAAGTATATTATTAGGTATAAAATGTATATTGTCAATGTTTTTAAAAAAAAAAATTTATTGTGAAGCACTTTTTTTTTTAAGATTCATTTATTCTAAACTCTTTGGTTTTTGTATTTAATAACTCACTTGGATGAATATATATGATGTGGTCTCACATTTGATTCTAAATTTAAGAAATAAAACTCTTTAAGAATAAATAATTTATGACACATGGCACAAAATTGGAACTTTAATTTGGAATTCTAATTTGAGTTTCTCTTAGCTTCACCTATTTTATATATATAGACTAGCTTGTAACCTCATGCATATACATGAATACACTTAAAAAAATACAATAAAATGCATAATATAATTCCTATTTATATAATTGAAATACTATTGATAGTCATTTTTATATTTTGTTAATTCTTTAAAAAATTTTGTAAGGATATTATTAGGTATAAAATGTAAATTGTCCATTTTTATTATTATTATTGTAAAGCACTTTTTTTTATGATTAATTTATTCTAGACTCTTTGGTTTTTGTACTTAATAACTCACTTGGATGAATATTTATGATATGGTCCCACATTTTATTCTAAAATTAAGAAATAAAACTCTTTGAGAATAAATAATTTAGGACGCATGGCGCAAAATTGGAACTCTAATTTGGAATTCTAATTTGAATTTCTCTCAACTTCACCTATTATTATATATATAGACTAGCTTATAACCTCATGCATATGCATGGATATACTTAAAAGATATACATTAAGATGCATAGTATAATTCATATATATATATATAATTTTAAATTTTAAATGCTATTATTGATATATAGTCATTCTTATATTTTGTTAACCCTTTAGAAAATCAAGTAAGAATATTATTAGGTAGAAAATGTAAATTGTCCATATTTTTTTAAATTTTTTTTTAATGAATTCTTAATTTTTGATATTGTGAAACACTTTTTTTTCTTATTTTTTTACAGTTCATTAATTCTAGATTTTTTGGTTTTTGTACTTAATAACTTACTTGGATGATATTTATGATGTGGTTCCACAATTGGCTCCAAAATTAAGAAATAAAACTCTTTAAAAATAAAGGGAAATGCTAACAAATGCCCTTAGAGCAATGATTAATAATCCATTTAAAGAAAGTTTTTATAGAAAAAGAAAAAAAAAGCAATTAATGTTTTGACAGTTTTTTCTATTTCCCATGAATGTTGTGTCAAAACTTTCCTAAAATAGATTGTTAATTAATGCCCTAAGGGTACCCGTTAGCATGACCCAAAAATAAATAATTTAGAACACAAGGTACAAAATTAGACTTCAATTGTAGAATCTAATTGGATTTTCTCTAAATTTTACCTATTAATATATATATATATATATAGATTTTCTAATAGTGGGATTTTTCTTTGTATATGTATTTACACAATGATTAGAAAGATTATCTAGTCACTTTCTATTTTTGAATTAATTTTTTAAATATACCTAGTAGGAGAGGAGAATTTGGATTGATATTTAAGTAAGGTCACTCTTGACCTATTATATTTGTAACTAGTGTGTAGCCTCGTGTATATGCACTGGTACAATTAAAAATAATCACAATTATACGGTTTAAATTATACATTTTTTTAAATTTTTTATATAGAAGAAGTTCAAAATTTTTTTTTTTTTGAGAAAGTTTCAACCTATGGTGTCTGCTCTTGATGATATCTCTTTATCATCAGACTAAGACACTAATCGATTTTTGGTGTAGGCGGGAATTGAACCCTAGATCTTTTATTCAATCATCAGAAACTTTACCAGTTGAGCTAATTAGAACTCACGAAAATGTTCAAATTATACGGGGTATTAGCTTACATTTTTTTTAAACCATACATTTATAAAATATGTAATTGTTTCTCATTCTATATATGTATGTGTGTGTGTGTGTGGCATCAGCTTTAGCTTTTAGTTTTTATGTACTGTTTTTTAAAATCTCATTTTTTTATTCTACTTTTTCTCATTTTTTAAAATTTTTTCAAAGTATAAGTATATTTTAGCACACTTTTAGCAAAACATTTTCAGTAAAAAGCTAAATAAGCTGTTCCAAGATGGACTCTTAGAATTTTATTTATTTTAGACTCTTCAGTTTTTACACCCAATAATTCTCTTGCCACAAAAATTAAAAACTTAGATGGACACATGGCGAAAAATTGGACTCCAATTGAAATCCAATTTAGAATCTAGTTAAATTTGAACTCTTTGATTTTTACACTCAATAATTCACAAAATTAAAATTTAAATAGGACACATGGCACAAAATTGAGAATCCAATTAAAATCTAATTGGATTTTCTCTAAGATTTGGCTATATATATATATATATATATATATATAGATTTTGGATTAATTGTGTCCAATACTTGCTTAATTTTAGCAACTCGTTAATTCCATGATGTAATCTTGGATTTTTCCCTTTGCATATTTGTATAAACTAAGATTTTTTTTTTAAAAAATTTTAAATTACCAATGGTCAGCCATTTTATACAGGAAATTATTTGAATTAATATCAAAGAAGTAAGAGGGAGTATGATGTCGGAAACGAATATATGTAATTGGCTTGATTACTTTGTTAAGGATTTATAGCTGTAGGGAAGTGGTTTAAAACCCAAGTGATGTTGGGCCCCAAATGGAGATAGGTGTATTAAAGTAGGCCTAATATGAACTAACCCATCCTAATGACTGATTTCTTCAAAGGAATAGAACCTCGAACCACGGACTTAGTCGAACACACTACCGTGAGAAGGGTAGGGGATGACAAGCCGAGGATGAAACACTTGCCTAGCTACCTAGAATGAGACACTTGTCGAGCTACTAAGGAAGAACTCCGAAGAATGCAGAGTTGTCCGAGGAAGCCTGCTGAAGCTTCTTGATAAAGCAACAGTTACCACCGCATTAATGAGGCTCACTTGCTTGGCATAGTTGAATTTATTAATAAATGACTGGTTTGAACAGTGCAAGTAGCCCTAGAAGTCTCCATTTATCCTGAAAGTAAGGAAGCAAGAGCCTGATAGGATAAGAAGTTCTCCAATTGTGTAGGGACAGCACATCGTTGAGAAGAAAGTAGGACAAATATATGAGAAGATAAGGGCAAAAAGAAGGAGACACATAAAATTAGAGAGAGAGAGAGAGAGAGAGAGAGAGAGAGAGAGAGAGAGTTGTAAAGAGAAGATAGAGCCTAAGAACACCTTTAAGAGTCTGTTCTTGAGAGTGAGAAGTGTATTTCTTTTTCTTGTGCATGAATAATACTATCACTTTACATAGTTTTACTCTTGACCTTGTTCTTGTTCAAATTTTCCATTGTGGATTATTAGTAGCCCCTTAATACAGCTATTCCTAAAAAGGGCTGTTTATCATTTTTCACCCGCACAATAGCCAACTTAAAAAATTTGGACTATAGTTTGATTGTTATTGTATGTAATCAACTAGTTTTTTTTAGGCTCCGCTTGGGAGTTCATAAATGAAGGGAATGGAATGGAATGGAATGATCATAAGAGAATGGAAAGGAATGGAATGGAATGGAATGTACTTAAATAAGGAAAAGGAATGGAAAAGAATGGAATGGAATGGAATTAAGTAACCTTGATTGGATGTTTTAAAATAAACGAATGGAAAGGAATGAAAATGAATGGAATGTAAGTAATCTTGTTTGGGAGCAACATGGAGGGAATGGAATGGAATCATTTTATGACAATATTACTATTAGACCCCTATTTTAAAATAAAGAATTGAATATACAGGGCTATTTTGAGAGTTTTAGTAAAAAAATCATTAAATCTAATTTCATTCCCTCCCATTCCTCCCAATTTCGGAGGGAATGAAAATTTGAGGTTTTAAGGGAATAGAGAGGAATGAGTGTTCCCTCCTACCTATTCCATTCCCTCCTACTTAAACTCCCAAACAAGGGAATGGGCTTTCCATTCCCTCCATTAAAACTCCCAAACAAGGGAAGGGAAGAATATTCTAAAATGATTCTTTTCATTCCTTTCCATTCCATTCCATTCCTTCCTCCCAAGCGGAGCCTTAAGGTAAATAATGGGAGATGTGGAAGGTGGGATTCATACCACTTACATAAAGCACCACAAAAATGTCATTACTATTAGAGTCATCACTTAACCCTTTCGACTGCTTAATTTTAGGAACCCATTATTTGCATTATCTAATATTAGGATTTCCCCCTTCTAGTTTTGTAGATATACACAACCCAATTAATAGAAAGATTTTCTAGCCATTTTATTTCCTATTGCCTTAAAGATAGAGACAAAATTTTCTCTAATTTCAAAATCTGCTAACTAAGGTGCCTTTTATTTGTTTTCGTTTGTTCTTTTTTCCCACTTGTGAATGATGTGCATGGTTTTAAATTTTAATTCACATGACATCTTTCCAATTATGAATTTGGGTAAATTACAAATTACACTCCTAAATTTTGGGGTATTTGGATTTTATACTGAAATTTCAGATTTTGGATTTTACTCCTTAAGTTTGGGGGTGTTTGGATTTTACATCCTGATATTTCAGAATTTAAATTTTACACACTAAATTTTAGGGGTGTTTGGGTTTTACTCCCTAAAGTTTGAGAGTGTTTGGATTTTACACCTTAAAGTTTTAGAATTTGGGAGTGTAAAATCCAAATACTTCCAAACTTTAGGGGATAAAATCCAAATTCTGAAATGTTAGGGTGTAAAATCCAAACACCCTAAACTTCAGGTTGTAAAATCCAAATTCTGAAACTTCAGGGTGTAAAATTCAAACATTCTCAAACTTTAGGGGTGTAATTTGCAATTCACCCTAAGAATTTTTATTGAGAAAGAGTTTTTTTTATTTTTTATTTTTTAGAGAGATAGGATTGAAAAGAAGAAAGTAATTAATGAGTACTCTTAGAGTTCACAAGTTCTACTAATTAACTTCATAGTAAAATCCATTATTAATGTGATAGTGAGAGAATGAAGTATCACGTCGCTTATAATAATTTTTCAGAGAGAAGCAATTAGAAAAAGTATGTATTCTTAGAAATTTTTTTTATTCAATTAGATATTTAGCAATTTATTAAATTATTAAATTTGTACTCCAATGAATTATTTAACCTTGTAATAAATTTCTATGAAATTTTATTGATAAAATATAATCAAAACATAAACACCTAAATGATTTAAACCACCTAGTATAATCTTTAATCTAATTGAATTCTTTTTAATGCAAGATAATCGTATCACTTTTTTTAATAGTGTTCGGAAACCACTTTTTTTTTTTTTCTAATTATTTGTCCGGTCCAATTTTTATAATAAATAAATAAATTAAGAGTTCCAATTTTTTAATTTTCTTTTATATAAAAAAAAATAGAGTAAAAGACAAGCATTTAGGAGTTTCCTTGCGTGTGAGGGAAACCGCAGAGATTGTTTATTGTATGGCCGACCGCGTTGACTTTCCTGCACGCGCAAACATTTGACATTTGCTATTTGTAGTAGTTGGATGTTGGAACTTGGAAAAACGTTATCACCATTCACGAGCTTCGGCAACCGTTAATTCCAATTTATTATTCATCAACTTTTTCCAATTCAAGTCCATTTGAGATGAAAAAGCTGATAAACGTTCCAAACTTCTCTCTTTTCTAATGATAAGTTCTTGGAAACTAGGAGTATTATAACATCATAAATAATTTTGGAGTTTTGGAGTTTGTGGTGTGTATTTGTTTTAATTTGTTTTTTCATTTTTTTAAGAAAAATCATCATAAATAATTTAATTGATAATAATTAAATAATTTAAATAAATTAAATAAAATCTAATAATATATAAAAAATATATATAAAAGTAAATTTTAAGTGGATATTCACACGTTATAATATTAAGAAATGAAAGTAACAAAACAATAAATAAATAAGTTTTCATTAGAAAAATAATAATTTTAGAATAAATAAATATATTCCAATGTCTAAAAAGACTCTAAACAAAGAAAATGTGGAACTAAAATGGTAAACAATAAATCCACATATATGTTTTATAAAAAAAAAAAAAAAAAATCATCCTGGACATTGAATCGATCTATAAGCTAGGTCACGGGATCATCAATTCAACCAGTAGACCATTGGTCGAATCACAGGGTCAAATAAATCAAAATATAAATATGTGAATTTTAAAAAATAGATATATACATAAATTAAACTGGCTATTATAATTCAAAATCAAAGTTCACAATAACATAGTAGTTTTTTGATAGGATAAAAGTTTTAGAGGTAAGAAGATAGACAAAAAAACACTTAAAAAAAAAATTTAGGTTTCCTCCTCTTTAAGTTACTATGTTATAACACATTAAACAGTAAATAAGTCAACAAAGTGGACCTATAGATATAATTTTACAAATTTTGCAAACTCAGCCTGATAATAAAAACTCATCCATGTTACATGGGTCATCACAAACCCATTAGGTTTGATTGAGTTTGACTAGGTCTTGCGTAGAAATGATCCTTTTAAACACTTGACTAAGTACCGATCACTGAATTTTTGATCTGACCGGCTAAGTCGATCTAGATTAACAAGTATGAATTTTTAACCTAAAAAAAAAAAAATAATTAACGTAGTTATCAACGTAATCTCAACCCCTCCATGCCCATTCCACTCCTTCCAAAGGTCAATATATAGCCCACCCACAACAAGCCGACTATCACCTAATTAAAAATATAAAATCATAAATTTCACAAGAATCACAATGCACAACCAGATGCCCACAAAGCACACGGGATGGCCTATCGTGAAAACTTGTGGTCTTGTCATATATTTAAATATTAATTTATTTTTATTTTATATTTTTATTTATATCTCTAGCATTATTCATTAAGTTTTTGTATTTAATTACTTATAGTATTTCTTTTTTCAATTGATAATATACCTAAAAAATACAAATTAGATAGCTTACTTAGAAAGTTAGAATAAAAATAACCCGGTTCTATCTTATTAAATAAATAAAAGGATTGGTACAAATGGGAAAAGTTAAACTAAATAAATTAAAAAAAAAAAATTGATAATAAAGTAACAAAAGTGGGTTGATGTGATAAATTTTGTTCATCCAACTTGATAATAGGCATAGAGGTGTAAGCCGTGTGTGCGGAGAAGATGACAAGTTTTGTTCAAATTTAAGAATTTCATAATAATGTGATGTAAAAAAATATATATATATAAATATATTTTTTAGAGAGTTTCAACTTATGACATCCGCTCTTGATAATGAGAGATAGAGACGTAGCCAGAACTTTGAGTTAGGGGGGGCGACTTTACTGCTGACTGTGTGCGGCAGTTTTAATTTCTAACTTTGCTACTGCTTAGCTGCTAAGATATATATATATATATATATATATATATTTTTTTTTTTTTGTGGATAAGAACAAAATTATTTTTGTTTATAATTTTTTAAAAGGCAGGGTTGTTTATGTTGGATAAAATTGGTTAGTTGAACTTAATTTTTTTTAGTTTTATTATTGGTAATTTTTGTTGTTAAACTATTTTTTTGGGGCTTGTATATTTTGTTTTAGAATTTAGATCTATAAATTTTTTTTATGGTCAATAAAATGAGGAAAATGCTAGAGCTACAAGGTTTTTTTTTATAAATTACTGATATGATAAGTGGTTACTGATAAATAAAAAAGTGATGTGAGTTGTGGGCCCATTATGCAAACCAATAAAAATTTGCTACAAACAGTTTAAAAAAATGTTGTAAAAAAGTTTGTGAGTATAACATTACACTTAAAAGAATTAATAATATTTTTTAAGGGAAATAAAATGTAATTTTATAGAACAAAATTGCTAAAATTAGTACACACACACATATATATAAAATAATATTTTTTTTTAAAAAATATTTGGGGGGGCTAATCCAAGGATACCTTTGTCCCTGATGAGAGAGTTTTAACCTATGGCGTCCGCTTCTAATAATAACTCTTTCTTATTAGACCAAGACACCAATCGGTTTTTGGTGTAGACGGTGATTGAACTCCAGATATTTTATTCAACCATCAGAAACTTTACCAGTTGAGCTAACTGACCATGTGATGTAATAGTAGGTACATAGAAGATGTAATCGTGTGTGGAAGCCTTAATCTTCTCTCTTCACTTTTAATAAATAAATAAATAAAAATTTTCGTGTTTTTGATACAAATGAGGCATTTTAAATAGACAATGGATTCTATTAGCTAATAAAAAGCCTTAAATTTTATATTATTGATGAAGGAACTTTAATTTTAGTAAATAAATACTAAATGGAGGGGACTTTCTTTTATTTGGGGGCTTTAGGCCATTACCTAACTTGCTTATCTGGTTTAGTCGGCCCTGCTTTAGCCTCCACCACCACAGAGGCAGGGACGGAGCCAGGGTTCCAATTGAGGGGGGGCTAAACTATAAAGAAAAAGGGTGAATCCAAATTAGCATTCATTTAGTACTAACAAAATAATTGTTTCTTATTATGTTGCAATACAATAATCTATGTTTATTATCTGATTATATGTCGTGTAGTCTTCTAACAAAAAGACTAATTAATTTTTCTATGTACATAAGAAGATAAGAAAAAAAAAATCCAAAGATTTATTAAAAAAAAAAAACCATATGAAGAAGGCTATTTAGTAAGCCTATGAATACCATAATATTTAATGCATATGAACACATATTACAAACTTGTGTAGAATATAGTTAACACTCTTTAGTTTAGGAACTAGGTTAGGACTGTAAAATTGACTGAATAAAAATGGGACCATTCAAATAAAATGAAGACGACGGACTTACGCTTGCGTGTTTTTTCTTCGTACTTTATGGCTGCTAGTGTAGGCTCGGGTCCGTCACAGTACTAGTGAATGGTGTTGAGGTTGACTAGTTTTGCCCAAGCCCTTTCTTCAGCCTGAGTCTTTGCAAAAATCTTCTCAAGAAAGCTGAACTCCTCAAGACTTACTTGTGGACGCCGTCTAACTGCAAAGAAGAACGGTCAAAATTCCTAAGAGAAGAAAGTAATAAACTGAACGGCAGTAAAAAATAAAAGATATATATAACAAAATTGTTAGGACGGGTTCATACTGGACGGGTTCAAAATGCCCCAAGTTGTGTCGACGGGCATGTGATCCGTCTCCCCTGGGCTACACATCCAGTTGTCACCTTCTAAAAAGAAGTACCGGCTCTTCCAATCCCTATTGGAGTCGGGTGTTTCGTATATTACTTTCAACAACGGACTCCTAGGTACGAAGCTGTACATCCCCCTAGACCTGTCAATCTCGTCCGGATGGTAGCAGTGAAGGAATTCCCTCACCGTCAGACTCCTGGCACCGCCGGACATGGCACCGTACAAGATCTCCATTGCTATAAAGACCCTCCAAGCATTCGGTGACACTTGGTTGACGGATATGCCCAAACACTTGAGAAGCTCACGATGTAGGGAGCTTAAAGGGAACCTAAGTCCCGCCTTCAGCATCTGTTCGTACACTCCGACACCGTCTACCCCTTCGTAGTAGCATTTCTCTGACTTATAGGGCAAACGGATGGGGATGTTACTAGGAATTTGATAGATATCCCTAAGTGTTTTGAAGTGATTCTCCTTGATAGTAGACACGAAATTATTCACTGTCCACTCCGGCAACATGATGAACTCCTTAAGTCCATCAGCACCCACGACGGATCTTATTGTTCGCTCCTCACCGTTATCAGAAATCTCTTCTTGGTCAGCCATCTCCATATCCTCATTTT
This sequence comes from Notholithocarpus densiflorus, assembly GCA_030021035.2. NCBI lineage: Eukaryota > Viridiplantae > Streptophyta > Magnoliopsida > Fagales > Fagaceae > Notholithocarpus > Notholithocarpus densiflorus. The sequence continues at coordinate 1,371,058 of JARYZH020000006.1, read as the reverse complement.
TTGAGGACGAGGAAGAGGTAGACGGGGTCCTCTCTTCATCTGGACTCTCTGAGTCTCTATGACCGGACGGATATACTCCCTCGTAATCCACCTCGTCACGGACGAATGACTGGTTACTCGACGCACTAGACATCTCCTACATATGACGACAAAACCTAAGACTCAGACGGGTCTAGAAATTGTGACGGGTGTATAGAGTTCAGAATATCAAATTACTTAAAACACGGACACCATATTTACAATATTCACGGATAGAAAATACGTACCAATTTTTGAATGGACGGAGGGAGCAGTTGAGGACGTATATATCTAGCTGAACGGGGAGGTTTCTTTAAAAGATGACGGATGGCGCTCTGACAGTGATGATGGATGCGCTCAGACAATATTCTTCCGCTGAAAATGAAGAAATGAAAGGGATAAGTCCCTGTATTTATAAAGGGAGTGCACGGAACACGAAGCGACGCTTCGATCCGAGATAAAAACCAATCAAAATGCGACACATGTCATGCGCTTTAATGGTTTCCGGACAGCCTGGCAAGCGTTTGCGCATGGTGACAGCTTCTTCACTTAGACCATCGACCCCATTGGTCCTGGATCCGTCTAGCCATTCATGATAGGGCCGTCTACCATTTAACCTTTAACCGTCACCCTACTGGCCCATTCTCACAACCATGACGGACCCGTAGGGTGAAGGGGGCAACTGATGAGGGCCAAAATGTAGCTTGTCGAGGCCTGTGAGTGGGCCTGACGGATCCATATTCTTGGGCCGATAGAGAGCAAGCCCAACTTGTCTAGTGGTCCGAAATAGTAAAAGCCCTTGATGGAAAATACTTGCAAAACAAGTATTTGATCGCCGTGGAATCCTAAGGGGAAAAGAGTCCTAAAACGTTAAGGATCCCGAAAGGATACGTGCGAATCTTTTCTATAAGGAAAAATCTTGCAAATCACGATTGAGACTATTCCAAGTAGAGTCCTATATGAAAAAGACTTCTACGCCAAGTATAAGAGGTCAACCCTCTACTACTATAAAAGGAGGAATACCTTCACAAATCGAGGTACGCATAATTTACCCTCTCTAGCACTCTAGAGTTGTGAGAATTAATTCTAACTTGACCTTCGGAGGGTATTCGGCCGGCACCACACCGGTGCTCTCTGTTAGGTCTCTTCTGTTTTCATTGTGCAGATACACTTTCGAGCGATTGTAGATCGTGTAACTCACTGATGATTTTCCCGGCTTCATCATGTAATAATAAAGAGTTACAGTACTATATATATATATATATATATTTTTTTTTTTTGCAAAAAAAAGTTACTATAATTACCTCAATCCAAATTCAACGTTTCAAAACAAACAATTATATCTAATTCACACTTTTATAAAAGCAAATTAAATTCAATATGCATAACATAATATAACATATTTATATTGGTCATAGCAAATACCTGAAGTTCATGAAGAAGCAACGTGGTTTTTGGATTATTTTCCTGCAAAAGAGAGGGTCCAAAAACTGGTTGCAGTTCAAGCCAGGGCATTGAATGTTGGGCACCTTGTCCTTGGTGTCAATCTTGTCTTGGATGTATTTGGCTACGCAGTCCTTGCAAACAGCGTGTGAACACTTGTTTTTGTTATTGAATATCTGGTTTGATTGCATCGGCTTTACGCATATTTGACAAGTGAAGACTAGATTACCTTGCCCATTCTGCTGCGTGTTTCCCCTGCCTTTTTTTTGCTGGATGTTTCCCATGCCTTGAAACTAGAAAGTTGAACTACTATAATGTTGTTTAATTTTTCTGAGGTTTCTTATTGCTTCTTATATAGATATATGTATGGGTCGGTGGTGAGTTGTCCGCCTAGTTCTTTTAGATATAGGATTTAGAGACCAGATTGGACTCTATGACTAGTGTCCCAATTCGATCATGACAAGGTATGCTAAAAAATAGCATTTTCTTTTTCTTTTTCTTTTCCAAATTCAGCTATTTAATTGAATGAATAAAAAAATTACAAATTAGGTAATGTGCTCGAGACCGCTTCCATGAAGTTCAAGATTGGTAAGGTGTGAACTGTAAACTTGCATTCTACCAGTTAAATACAAGTCCTAGGAATTCAAATAACAAACAGATAACAATAGATAATCCTATGAATGTTCAAATACTAACAGATAATCCTAAAGGGACTCAACTTCTTAGAAACTCAAATACAAATACCAATTCAAATATAACTTTATTTAGATAACCATAATTCAAATACGAATGCAGCAACAACTCCATAGTAATCCAAATTCGAATTTCAAATGCAATAACTATCCTCCCACGGCAATAGCTATCCCCGACTGCCACTCCTTTCTTCAGACGTAACAGAACGGGTTTTGCTTTATTTTCTATTTGGATCTCAATGAATTCAAATCCTAAATTCTAGCCACCGGATTGTGATATTAATAGTTCTATACATACATAAATACATCCGTAAATCCATGTATGTATGTGATGAAGGTCTGTTATTTTTATTTTATTTTATTTTATCAAATCCCCCAAAGTTTTCTTGAACCAAACTTTTCATCTCCTAAAGTCACTATAATCATTCTCCTTAATTTGATTTGAATTTTGTTTATAATCAGAGTTATGTGAAATTTAAGCTAAGTATTTGTACCAAATTAACATCTCGGGCAGTGTTGTTGTAGTCTAATTTAAATATGTTTTGTCACCTAATGAGCCCAATTCAGAACAAGACTGTAACAGAAGTTGTATCTCTCCTCTCTAGGACTTATTTTATGAGTGATTTGAGTTTAGCTTCTGAAGCATTACTTTTCATTCTTTATTATTATAGTGCTTTTCTTTCTTTATTATTATAGTGTCAATAATTAATTTGAAATTGTACGTTTTTAGACCCCTGTAAACTATAAGTTGTTTAACCTAAGGTTTATTATTCAGATCTAGGTTAAAACAAAACAATCATATCATGCAAAGCAATGGAAAAATAAAGAACACAATGATATGATGACCTAGAAAAACCAAACCGGTAAAAAACCTGGGGAAGATTTAACCTAGCTATCCTCAAGGTAAAAAACAAATCCACTAGAAAGAATTGAAGTTTGTACAATAGAACTTAGACCACTAACATCCTATTGTTACCTCGAGTAGAAAACTTACTACCACGACTCCATGATAGCTCCGAGTCCACGGACTACTTCTTTCCTTAGCCTTTGCAACACAAGCACCCACACTTGTGATAAAAAAAAACAAACTCTTCTGTTTGTGACTCCAAGACCACCCTTGAAGGTTTAGATCATCAGCACCTTTGATGACTAGAGAAGGCAACAACTTCTACAACACCGGATCTTGGGATTCTTTAAGGAATAACACTGGTAGAAGACATGGGAGAGCTTTTTGGGTACAAAACCCTAGATATAAAAGAGGCACACTCTTCTCTCTTTGAAAAGCTTGGGAAACCCTACCTAGGGTTAGCTTATGATGTCCTTTAAATACTGAAAAAAAGGGATCGCGATTTGGGCTTCAAACGGATAAGTTATGGCCTTTTTATGTTTGCTGATTTTTGCTAATCTGTGACTTTCGATCGATCAAATCTAATTTTCGATCAATCAAGTCTTGCAGAAATTGAATAGTAATTTCCTGCAATTACTCAATTCCGAACTTAATTTAAACCAAACTTTGAGCAAGTCTAAATCTAGACTAAATGTTTTGATCATGGTTTGCCAACATATACAAATTGAAGTTCTAATACATTAGTTCCTAAAGTCTTAGAACCTAATAATCTCCCCCTTTGGCAATCCGTGACAAAACACATTACACAAAATAAAAAGCTCAAAGTAAAAATAGCCCAATAACATATTATTGCCCAAATACATCACAAATCTCAATTTAAGACTCCTAACCTAGAAGTTGCAAGAAGAGGTAGAAGGTCTTGATCTGAATGTACCTGTCTTTCCTGAAAACACTCCAAAAAACACATCACCGCATGTGTGGAAAGAAAGACATATAAACAATATGAAACACAAATATAAAAACAAAAGTGTAAACTAACTCTCCCCCTAAGTTAGATACATCAAAAACCTTTTTATATTCTCCCCATTTCAAAAACAATTTCAACTCCCCCTAAACAAAACAAACAGGATTCCCACATTTCATCTATTTCTCCCCCTTTTTGTCACGTATTGACAAAGATAACTCAAACAAAGAGTAAATAGAAAACATACGCAACAAAAGTCAAGAGAAAATAGAGAATTAAGGGAACACAAAACAATTCAACTCTATAGAAAATAGAGACAACTCTCCCTATGAAGAGCAACAACTCCCCCTATAAACAACAAAGGTTAAAAACAAGCTTCTCCCCTTATAAAAATAGGAAAAACAAAACAAGTTTTGGGAAAAATAGTTTTGGAAAAAATTTAGGAGGTAGGGAAAATAAAGACACACAAACCAAACTTAAAAACTAAGTTGAGGATACACATGAAGAAAAATATTCTCTCTTTCAATATATGCAAGCTTGACACTATTTGACCCATAAACAGATGGTGTTTGAACTCAATTCAAGTAAAGAAAATATTTGCACATTATTATCCATCATATCTCTTTAGGAAAATATTTTCTGCAGTTCACACATAAAAAAAATAGCATATACCAAACTGTACAAAACTCAAAAATTAATTAATCAATATTTAAATCAAGTTGAGTACCCAATTTAGCAAAGTGTATGCATGCTATGTGTGAAAACAATAAGAGATATAACTGCAAAACTGTAAGATGGATATAGAAAATAATGCAATGCATGTGAATCCTAACATAAATGATGCTTGAAAAAAAATTTGGTCAAAAACCTAAAAACTAAAAATTTTCAGTTTCGATCGGTCAAGCATTGATCGAATACCAATCAAGTCAAGTAGAAAGTCATGATTAAAAATCAAGGGATTTTCGATCGATCGAAAAATACATTCGATCGGTCGAAATTCTGAAAAAACTGAAATTTTGAAAAACAACAGAAGTTTTATGCAGAAAATATTCAAACCAATTGATTTCATGAATGAAATGCATGAGTATGAGTTTAAAAGTTTTTCAAAAACATAAGTTTTCAACCCAGAACTTCAAAACAAGGTTTTTAATCATAAAAAACACAATTTTTGCCAACCCTTAAACATATTTTGCATCAAACACCATAGAAAACATAATCTTGGATGGCCAAACCAAATTCACACACAATTTCATGTACTAAGTTTAGCAAAGAATAACTTGTGAAGTGTGTGCAACTAGTAAAAGCATGAGATACATGTGAGGTGATATGTAGATAATAATCAATCACAATTTCTACATTATTCATCACATAAGTTTGAAAGTAACTATCACCTAAACAGTTACATCATATAACTGTCACATCTCCTAGAAAACAAGCTTGCAATCATGCAAGTTTCTTGTTTTGCCTCATAATGTACATACCATTTTTATTTCATTGTGAAATTTTTATTTTTAGCCACATAATGTACGCACCAATTTTATTTCTTTGTGTAATCTTTATTATAGCCACATAATGTACACACCAATTTTATTATTAATCCGAGGCTACACCTTATGTTCTTTTTGTGCATGTGCTACACTTTCTCGAGCACAAAATCATACCATATGCACTAAGGTATTCATGATTGGCTAGTAAACAGTGGTGAGATGGTTATTTATGCCTTTCTCATTAAGTTCAAGTCCAACAATCAAAAGCATGTGACTTCAAGATCAAGATCAAGTGATCAAAAACTATAAACAACTCTCACACAATATGCACTACATAGCTAAAACTAGCAAAGTGCAGAAAAATAAGCTCATCCAAGCTAAACAAGGGACATAAGCATGTTATGTAAAGATAATAGGCCAACGTCAATTACACATCCATGATATGTAATACAAAACACAAAAATCTTTTTGGTTTAAAAAAAATTATGACCAAAAACAAAAAGCACACATTATGCTAAATGATTAAAATACAAAAACAATGCATGACAGTGCTAAACTAAGCTATAGAGGGTACACAAACAAGAAATATCAATTTCTTAATTAACCCAAGAATACATGTACAAACTAGTACATACTCATACAAAATCATAAATAGCTTAGCACTTATACAACACATACTATTCAAGTTTCTCCACAATGTCAAGCATGTTCTAAATCAAGAGAAATATATTATAATTCATGTAATCCTCAAGAAAAATAAAACTAGACACAAAATAAAATACTTTTGTCTTTTTGAAAATTTTCAATGTTTTTGGATTTTTTTTAATAAAAAACAACCTAAAAAAACAAAACAACCAAAAACAGAAACAAAACATGTCCACAAACAATTGAAAGAATTAAATCAGGGACAAATAAACAACACTCACCTTAGCAAGTCTTTTCTCACCCATATAGCACGAGTCTTTGGCTTTGTAGATGAAAATCCATGAGAAGCATAGTGTATTTGAGGAATTACACCAATCTTCTGAGAAAGACTGAAATCCTACAAAGTCCTTTCACAAGCCTCAAAAAGATCAACTGAAACAATAGTGTCATTTTTATTCAAAACATCACAATCCAAAAAAGTAAGACACTTAAAATTATCCATGATAACAGGGATCAAGGATCAACTCTTAGATCAAAAGATCTAAAAACACAAGAGCTAACCTGCTTTGATACCACTTGTATGTTTTTAGACCCCTGTAAACTACAAGTTGTTTAACATAATTAATTAACCAAGTGAATACTTAGGTTTATTATTCAGATCTAGGTTAAAACAAAACAACCATATCATGCAAAGCAACGGAAAAATAAAGAACACAATGATATGATGACCCAGGAAAACCAAACCGGTAAAAAACCTGGGAAGGATTTAACCTAGCTATCCTCAAGGTAAAAAACAAATCCACTAGAAAGAATTGAAGTTTGTACAATAGAACTTAGACCACTAACATCCTATTGCTACCTTGAGTAGAAAACTTACTACCACGACCCCATGGTAGCTCCGAGTCCACGGACTACTTCTTTCCTTGGCCTTTGCAACACAAGCACCCACACTTGTGATAAAAAACACAAACTCTTCTATTTGTGACTCCAAGACCACTCTTGAAGGTTTAGATCACAGCACCTTTAATGACTAGAGAAGGCAGCAACTTCTACAACACCGGATCTTGAGATTCTTCAAGGAATAACACCGGTAGAAGACTTGAGAGAGCTTTTTGGGTACAAAACCCTAGATACAAAAGAGGCACACTCTTCTCTCTCTGAAAAGCCTTGAAAACCCTACCTAGGGTTAGCTTATGATGTCCTTTAAATGCTGAAAAAAAGGGACCGCGATTTGGGCTTCAAACGGATAAGTTATGGCCTTTTTACGTTTGCTGATCTACGACTTTCGATCGATCGAGCCTTGCAGAAATCGAATAGTAATTTCCTGCAATTACTCAATTCCGAACTTAATTTAAACCAAACTTTGAGCAAGTCTAAACCTAGACTAAATGTTTTGATCATGGTTTGCTAACATATACAAATTGAAGTTCTAATACATTAGTTCCTAAAGTCTTAGAACCTAATAGAAATTTGTTTCAGTATATAACTTATATGATGTACCTATTCCCAGGTGTGGAGCTTATCAAAGGGATAATTATTAAGAAATATCATATTCCCTTCAATAATTGATGCAATTGCACTTAACCCTGGTGAACATGTCTTCTAAGAGCAACTATGGGTTGCATACCATAAATTTATTATAAAATCAAAGGTTTGTCTCTTTTGTTGCTGTTTGAATTTCATGAAGTTGCTGAAAATAATGAGTTATCTTTGCAATCCAATTTTGTTATCTGAGAAGCCAACTAAAACTCTGATAAACTATCTAGAGTTAACCACCATCCTTTAGCATGCTTAATTGAAACTCAAGTTCTTGGATAAAACATTCAGAGGTTGCAGTATGCTAATCAAAACAGTATTTTGTCCAACAGATTCCCCAGTTTTCTCACTTTGTCTCTTTATAATTTTCACTCTCATGTTTTTGTTGGGGTAATGTTTGAAAGAAAGAAAAAAAAATTGGTATCTTTTGTGAACATAGGCCAACCCCATCTACATTGCCTGCAAGGTCTCTGTCTTTCTCCGTGTATATGAGTATGTATGTGTGTAAAGTTGTCTTTTTCTCTATGTATATGTATAAAGTTTGGGTGTTTTCAAGGCTTTTCAATGGGTGATATTTTCATTTTAGTTGGGATTTCTTAGGCGTTTCAAGTTAGAGTAAATTTTGAAAGGATGTGCAAAAGCAAGAGGCATGGTTGAAAGACAACACGAACTTGCGCCTGAGACTTTTGGGGTAAGAAATTCTTCCAATATGTCTTATTCTTCTTCTTCCTCTTTCAAGTTTTATTTGTTGAATTCAAAATTAGGCTTTTTGGGAATTTTTGGGTTTTGAAGAGGCCATTGTTGATTTCTTTTAGTTTTAATTTTGTGTTTATATAGAACTATTAGCATTTAATTGTATTTGTGTGTGGTTGTCTTTAGAATAAATAGATTATGACCTTGGGAATTTACTTTCTGACTTAAGTGGTTTATAAATATTAGGGCCTTGAAGCTTATTTCATCATAATTTACCACAAATCAATTGATCTTGTATGACCTATTATCTATGCCTTTAAAAGAAAAGGTTTGTGTAAGGATTCTTTTTTTGCCCGGTTTGAAGCTTCTCAATGGGTATTTCTAGGACTTAGTAAGAAAACCACAAATATGATAAACCATATGTAAATTTACTTCAAATTTTGATTCACAGTTTACACTATTGTCTCCATTACATTCCTATATTTAATTCTATAGACTCTTGCATTTATCATTTTCATTATGTTATGATGGTTAAAAACCATTTATTTATAGGAGTGATCTTTCTGCTTCAATTTATAGTGGTAGATGATGAATTTTGATACATGTTATGTTTTAGGTAGTATACTGTATCTGGGGTTTGAGATTCATATTTACAATTGTTTTAAGCATGCTCCATGTACTCTTCTTTTTCTTCTATGTTAGAAGATGCAGATATTGAGTTGGCAGATTTCAAAGCATGGTTTGACTATGTTTATCATAAAACTTCATACCCAAAAGTATGTTCCACCACAATTTTGATGACATATGTTTTCGTATTTTCTATTTAATGCTGTTGACAGCTTCCAAATTTCATAGGATCTTTCACTAGGAAATGGTAGTGATACAGAGTGAGAAGACTTTAGAACCCAATGCAGTGGCTTATTTTGTTGTTGAGGACTTTAGAACCCAAAAATATAACCCTAATGCCATTTCTTATGAACTTATTTTTTTTTATTCTTTGGTTTAATGACTGATTATTATTTTCTTTGATTTCTTAATAGTTATGAACTCTTTTTTTTTTTTTTTCAAAGTGTTTGAAGAAATACTTGAACCAAATGTGTTTGATTGAGTTTACTGATTTTTGCAACTTGGTTGGTAAGTGTGTGTGTGTATTCGTGTGAATTTTTTTGACAGAATTCTACAGCATGGTATTACTAAGAAGAATATCATCCTAACATGCAGTTGAATCTAAATAAAAATTGGGGCTTTTTTTTTCCTTTCATTAAAATACCCTAAAACTTTAGGTCATGCAGGGGTTTTCTAAAAAGAGAAATAGCAATTTTGCTTATATGAAAAAAGGCAATCAATTCGGCTCTTTAATCTTTTTGATGCTTTGCATGTGATGATTGATGCTCAATTTAATTTTAATTCTATTTACAGTTTTAGGCATTGATTTTGTTTTTGTTTTGTTTGGTTATAAGATTGAGCTTTTAGATTAAGTTTGCTGTAATTGATTATAATTTACATCATTGTGGTGCCCTCCAATTCTTTTTCACATTGCTTCGTTGAATTAAAATCTCATGGTAATGGTGGTTAACGATGTGCAATGCTATAAAATGCTGAAATCCAAGAAAGTCTAGACTCTTTCTTTCTTTTTTCTTCTTTGTATTCTACATTCTAACTTAACTATTGGGTGTAGGGTGAGTTAAGTTGTGATTTTGTGCAAATGTGCTTTTTACTCGAAATCACTTGCTGAAACTTTCTAATTTAAAATTGCTAACGTGCAAGTTCATAAAAAAAAGTTAAAAAAAAAAAAAGAAAAAAAAAGAAAAGAAAAAGAAATGAGATTCTAGAAGGAGGATGCTTAGGTCAAGACTATCAAGTGGAATGCTCTCAAAGCATTGAGCAACTTTGATAGCTGTTAGGACATATGTGTTTCACTTGTTAGGAACATATGTCATGATTTTATGTAATTGGCTTATCCTTTGACAAAACGCACTTTACTTATATTTTGGTAGATCTAGGGTGTGTTTAATGCTTTAAGAAACTGTGTTTCAAGATCAAGTATTAAAGCCTTCAAGTCTGTCCAAGAAAACAAGCTGAAAGTGTAAAGTTACTAAAGCTCGACAGCTATATCTATAGAGCTTAAGAAAGCTGTTTCAGCCCCGTGTGCTCAACACCTTCTCGACTGCTACTTGACACCTCCTATCTGTCGAGGTTTATGAATTTCAGAATTCTGATATGATTTTCTTGAGATCCGTGATTATGTGTTTGGGCCTTCTTTTCTCCTAACCCTAAACATATAAAAGGATTATTTTAAGGGCCGTCAAAGAGTTCACAAGTTGTACAAGCATTGAGCAAACCTTGTTCAAGCAAATTGTGACCGGAGACAAAGTTCTTGCCCTTGTTCATCTCTTTCTCTTGAAGAAGTTGCTGTGTATTTGCACCATAGGGTTTTGTAACCAAGCATCTTCTTGATCTTCATCGTGTGGATGAACTGAAGAATTTTGCAGCCAACAACCTTCTTAGTTGGTGATTGAAGTCGCGTACTAGGATCCGCGCATTGGTTAGTCACGTACTTGGGAGCCGTGCATCAAAAGAGGGGAACTGTCGCTACAGAACAAGTCCAATTGGATATTGGGATAAGGGTTCAACTGTAGGTTGGCAAGGTACTTGGGATTCCTTTACTTGTAACTGCTTGTTGTGATAATAGTGGAGTTTCGGGAGTGGTGACCTGAAAATCACCCGGTGGGGTTTTTGCCGTTAGGTTTTCCCCATTCGTAAACAAATTACCGTGTTATTTATTTTCCGCTGCATAATTAGTTTATTGGTGATTTGTTTGTGCTACCATGCGTTTGCATGATAAATTGATTAATTAATAACTTGGCTAATTAATTTCTATCACAATGGGTCAATTCAGTTTGTGGCCTATCAAGTGGTACCAGAGCGGGCACACTCTAATTAGGTTTTAATCTTTGCTGTGTTTGATCCATTGACCCCTATTTGTCATGGATAGAGGACAATCATTAATTATACCTCCTTTATTTGATGGCACTAACTATGCATACTGGAAAGTACACATGAGAGCTTTCTTGCAGTCTTTAGATGAGAAGGTGTGGCAAGCTGTAGAGATAGGTTGGACTAAGCCTACAGAAGCGCCAGCTAATTGGGATGATGCTAAGATCAAGGCGGTAAACTTCAACAGCAGGGCATTGAATGCTCTATTCAGTGCAGTCACCAATGAGGAGTTTAAGAAGATATCCTCTACTGAAACTGCCAAGGAGGCATGAACCATTCTCCAGACAACCTATGAAGGTACAAAGGCTGTCAAAGATTCAAAGCTTCAGAGGCTCACTACAAGTTTTGAAGAAATAAAGATAGAGGAGGATGAGTCATTTGACAAGTTCTATGCCAAGCTTAAAGACATAGTGAACTCAGCGTTTAATATTGGAGAAACCATTCCTGAACCCAAGACTGTGAGGAAAATGCTCAGATCTCTGCCTGAGAGATTTCATGCCAAGATTATGGCAATCGAGGAATCAAAGGATATTGACAAGATTCCTTTGACAGAGCTGGTTGGTAATCTACAGACTTATGAACTAGGGTTAACAAGGATTGGTAAGTCAGGCAAGAGCAAGAGCATGGCACTAAAGGCCAAGAACAGTGAGACAGATGAGTCTTCAGATGATGAAGATTCCAAGATGAAGTCCTACATCACCAGGCAGTTCAAAAAGTTTATGAAGAACGCAAATGGAAAGGGCTTCGACAAGGACCGCAGGCAATCTAGTTCTTCTCAGTTTAAGGGCCAAGACAAAGGGAAGAAGGATGCTAAGGAAGGTGGTCAGTACACTGTCCCTACAGGACCTAAGTGTTTTGGGTGTCAAGGTTTCGGTCACATGAAACATGAGTGTCCTACATATCTCAAGAGCATTGGGAAAAGCAAGGCTCTTGCTACTACCTTGAGCAACACCGAGCCTGAGGATGATTCCGACAATGAGGATGACGGAATCTTGAATGCCTTCACTGCCTCTGTAGATCCTACTGAAGGGATTGTAGAAGATGTGGATGAAGAGGACTTGGTGGAGTCCAATTTTGAGAAGATGGATGATCAAGATGATATCCATACAGCCTATGAAAAATTGTACAAAGTTTCAGAAAAACATGAGAAACTTTATAGGCTGGCCACCAAGAAGCTCAGTGATGTGGAACTTGATCGTGAAGAGCTTTCCACAAAGTTTGATGAGACTAATCAGACTATTAAAGCACTGAGATTTGAAACAATTTCTTGGCTGAGAAGACCAAGAAGCTTGAAGTAGAGTTGTTTCAAGTCAGAGCTCAATTGGAGAGAACTTCAAGTGCAAAGCTTGATGAGATGCTCAATCTTCAAAAATCTGCTTCTGATCAAACGGGTTTAGGGTATGATCTTTCTTCCTTTAATATTGCTTCTACTAGTTCTACTGTTTTTGTTCCTCCTACTAATAATGTTGAAATTGAGAACAATGATGTTAAAATTGTTTTAGCTAGTAAGAACTTAGACAAAAATAAATCTATCTTAGGAGCACCCCCTAAGCAAGATAAGAAAGAAGCTAAGAACCCTAGGGCTAAAAGGGCTAACTCTCATAAGCCTAAACAAAAGAAGCAGCATCTCTGTCATCATTGTGGAGCTGCCGGTCATACTCGACCAAATTGCTATAAGTGGCTTGCCACTCAACAGAGCAACGGCATGATAGCATTTGGAAGCCAAAATCAGCTTCAATTCTCTCTTGCTCCTCTTGGAGATCTTCTCAAAGCCCTTATGTTCCTTTCGAACTTGAATGGTTTCAATTCTTCCCCCTCACCGCCGGTTCAAGGGTTTAATCAAAGGAAAGGTTCTTCCAGTGTGTGGAAGGAAAATGGCTCCCAGTGATTCTATCACTTTCTTCTCTCTTCTTGTATTTTTTTTTTTTTTTTTTTTTTTTTGCATTACTTGTGTATTTTGCTTTACTGTTTTGAGTCAGTCTAGTTTCTATGCTTTGCTTTGTTTAACATGTTTTTGTTTGGTTATTTTTCAGTTTTGCTTTGTTTTGTTTTTCATATAAAAATAAAAATAAAAATAAAAATTTTGAAAAATCAGAAAAATACAAAAACAATGTGTTTTGTGTACATTGGTACTTGTGTACCTTGGATGGCAATTGAAACAAAGTTTTCTAAATTTTGTATCTCTTATAGCTTAGATGAGCATCTCTATGCACAACTAAGCAAGTGAGCTTTGTGGCTCGTGTTTGTGATGAGTAAGATTAAGTTGTCTCTTGCACTTAACACTCGTATCACTCTTTTTGACGGGAAGGATTAGAAAATCCTAAGAGAAAGGCATAAATAACTATCTCACCACTGTTGCCCACAAATCGTAATGACACTTGTATGCTTCGGCATAGCAAAAGTGCAATGTCAATGACATTTGTGTGCTTAGGCATAGCAAAATTGGAATGTCAAATGCTTAACATAATTGGGTATTTGTTTTCTATCTCTTATATGCCTATGCATGATATGCTTAATAGAAAAATATGCAAAGAAAAATCAAAAGCAAAAAGATTAAAAATGCTTTTAAATATGATTGCAAGTGTGTTTTCTAGGAGATGTGGGAGTTATAGGATGTACCTCAAAGGTGATAATCCCCATCAAACAGTTATGATTGTGTGTGAGTTAAAGAGATCTTCTCATATCTCAAATCGTCATAACATGTATACACTCATGCAATCTTGCAATGTTTTTCACACACGACACGCAATAGTCTTTGCTACTCTTGATACATGTGCAGGTACAATATGATTTGGTCATCACAAGGTTTTACATGTGTTAATGTATGCTCACTAAACTGTCTTAACTTGTTTTTTGAAAAATAAAATCGATTAGACTTGTTTAGTGTGTGCGTGTGTTTTTGGGATCCATGTGCTTAAAAATTATTGTTGAGAGATGATTTTGAGAGCTTATTATGTTGATTGGATCATTGGTTGAGTTGCATCCTTGATTGCATTCATATCTGTGTTTTTCTCTCCTCGAAAAACTGTTTTTGAAAAACAGGCTCGACACCTCCTCGATACCTCCTCAATAGCTGGCTATCTGTCGAGATTCTTCAGCTTTTTCTTATCGCAATCTCGCTAGCACATCGACACCTGGTGGATCGATCGAGAAAGCTCCTGCCACCTCGATAGCTTCTCGACACCTGGTGGATCGATTGAGCCTCACTTCTTGTGTCTGATGTTGTGTTCCTCGATACCTTCTCGACACTTGCTTCTGTCGAAGGCCGTTTTCTCGACACCTACCTCGACAGATGGTTTGACACCTCTCGACACCTCTATCTGTCGAGATTTACTGAGGTTCTATTTAAGCTCCTCGTGCGATCCGCTTCTCTTTTCTGTCGATCTCTCTCTCGTTTGCTCTTACTATTCATCTCCCAAACTCTCTCATCTCACTCCAAACTTCTTTCTCAAGGTTTCTTTAAGCTTTTTCAAGTTTTCTTCACTTGGTAAGCTTCGATTCTCTTACATTTTCATGCATTTCATGATTTGAAACCTAGGTTTTTGAGGTTTTTGAAAAATTTTGGGGTTTTTCAAAATTGATGAGTTTTTGTTGAAATTTTGGAATGGGTTTTCACTTATATGAGTTTGAAATCTCATGCATTGCATCACATTAGCATTATAACCATATTTTCATGCATTTAGATGTGTGTTATATGTTTGTGTGCTAGTAGGATTGGATTGGGCTGAGCCCATGATGCAATTACTTTTGCATGTCACATGCTCATGCATTCTCCATGCATACGTACTTCTTTTCACATATTCTTAATATTATGAATTGTTTTGGGACTTTTCTGATTGTCTCTTATTCTTTCTCCCTTTGCTGTTGGTTACGTTAGTAGTGTCTATGGCACCGAAACGTAAATCCACTCCGTCCCGAAACCCTCTCCGTTCCAAGGCATCCTCTTCCTCTTCAGATTCTACCCCCTTATCTCTTCGGTTCCGTGAGGATGATGCTCACAAGGCATTCTCGGAGAACTTTTCTAAACGAGGTGTTCATTCGGAATGCCAAGTTATTTTGGTAGACTTTGGCGACATCGACCTTCCCGATGTTATTCACAGTCGGGAATGGCAGTCTCTTTGTGATGAGCCCGTCACTTGTCCTATCGTGCTTATTCAGGAGTTCTACTCCAACATGCACAGGATTGACCGATCTTTCCCCTACTTCTTCACTCGTGTTAGGGGTGTTAGCATTCATGTCACACCGCAACTTATTGCAGATGTGCTTCGGGTTCCCAGGATAGAGTTTCCTGACTATCCTAGTTGTGAGCGTCTACGGACTGTGTCCAAAGATGAGCTTATTTCTGCTTTTTGTGAGCGCCCTTCTGATTGGGGTGAGCGTTAGTTTACACCATGTAAGGCCTTTGCTAAAGGTCCTAGATTTTTGAACATGGTGATGACCTTTGTACTCTATCCACTCTCTTACTACAACTCCATCACAGAGCCTCGTGCTCGATTTTTGTTGTCTTTCCTTGAGCATCTTCCTATAGATTTTCCTTCTCATTTCATTCTTTCTATTATAGATGTTCATCTAGATTCGGCGTCCCGTGACAAGCTCATCTTTCCTTCCGCTATCACGAGGATTCTACGCCATTTTTCTGTTCCTTTTCCCTCTTTCGACCATTTCACCTTTATGTGTGCCATAGATGCCGCTACCGTAAAACGTAGTGAGGCGCAGTTTAGGTCGCGACAGACGGATTCAGCAGCTCCTCCCTCCCGTTCAGCTCCATCTCGATCTACTCCATCCACATCCGCTCCCTTCTCTTCTACGAGCGATGTGTCACTAGGAGACATCATGGCGCAGCTGCAGCGCATGGATGCTCGCCTTGATACACTCTCTATGGAATTGTATCAGGTGAACGTTCGTGTCGGTCGTATTGCAAGGCGACAGGCGTCCATAGGTGGCTTTGCTTGTGAGGCTTCTCCTCCATCACCTCCTCTAGTGGCTTCTGATTCTGAGGATGATAATGATGTTGATGATGATGCTTCGGATGATGATGATGGAGATGCTAGCTCTACTGATGAGATGTCTACTTAACACTCTTACCCTTTGTCACTCGTGACAAAAAGGGGAAGTAGTTTTGGATATGAGAGTAGTCACTCTTAGGAGGAGAGTTAGTATAGTTTTTTTGTTAGGGGGAGTGTTGAGGATATTATGTATCTTTTCTTTTCTTTTCTTTCTTTTTAGATACATTGTTCTTGTAAATTAGGTCTTGTGACCATATTTATGACATACATTGGACTTATCTCTTTATATGATGATGTATGTTGTTTCTTTCACCTACCTCTTCATGTGTTGTTTCTTTTCTCTCTTTATACACATGCTTCTTATATTTTAATGCAATCTATTATTTCTGTAATACACAAAAATGCCTTGATGAGTTTTGTTTAAAGTGTTTCAGAAATACAGGTTGTCAAAATCTACTTGCCCTAAACTCTCTTCTTGCAAAGCTTTTCAAGAGTTTGTGTTAGGATAGATTTTAGTGTATTCAACAAGTGAGTATGAGTTGAGTGATTTATGACTTCTCTCATATGTTCATTTGTTTGTTGTGGTTTTGTCACGGATTGCTAAAGGGGGAGATTGTTAGGACATATGTGTTTCACTTGTTAGGAACATATGTCATGATTTTATGTAATTGGCTTATCCTTTGACAAAACGCACTTTACTTGTATTTGGGTAGATCTAGGATGTGTTTAATGCTTCAAGAAACTGTGTTTCAAGATCAAGTGTTAAAGCCTTCAAGTCTGTCCAAGAAAACAAGCTGTAAGTACAAAGTTACTAAAGCTCGACAGCTGGCTTGACAGCTGCATCTATCGAGCTTAAGAAAGCTGTTTCAGCCCTGTGTGCTCGACACCTTCTCGACAGCTACTCGACACCTCCTATCTGTCGAGGTTTATGAATTTCAAAATTCTGATCTAATTTTCTTAGGATCCGTGATTATGTGTTTGGGCCTTCTTTTCTCCTAACCCTAAACATATAAAAGGATTGTTTTAAGGGACGTCAAAGAGTTCACAAGTTGCACAAGTATTGAGCAAACCTTGTTCAAGCAAATTGTGACCGGAGACAAAGTTCTTGCCCTTGTTCATCTCTTTCTCTTGAAGAATTTGCTGTGTATTTGCACCATAGGGTTTTATAACCAAGCATCTTCTTGATCTTCATCGTGTGGATGAACTGAAGAACTTTGCAGCCAACAACCTTCTTAGTTGGTGATTGAAGTCGCGTACTGGGATCTGCGCATTGGTTAGTCACGTACTTGGGAGCCGTGCATCAAAAAAGGGGAACTGTCACTATAGAACAAGTCCAATTGAGTATTGGGGTAAGCGTTCAACTGTAGGTTGGTAAGGTACTTGGGATTCCTTTACTTGTAATTGCTTGTTATGATAATAGTAGAGTTTCGGGAGTGGTGACCTGAAAATCACCCGGTGGGGTTTTTGCCGTTAGGTTTTCCCCATTCGTAAACAAATCACTGTGTTATTTATTTTCCGCTGCATAATTAGTTTATTGGTGATTTGTTTGTGCTACCATGCCTTTACATGATAAATTGATTAATTAATAACTTGGCTAATTAATTAATTAATTTCTATCACAATGGGTCAATTCAGTTTGTGGCCTATCAATAGCTCATGTGGTTGCATTTGGATTTTATGCAGATTACATGCCTAGAGAATTAGAGATAGATGTGGCAATAGTGTTTGCTTGTAATTATTGAGATAATGGATGCAATAATGTTTGAAAAGCAAGGTGAATTATTTGAATAATACATTGGAGTGGGAGTGGATTTGTGTAGTGAGGTTGATTCACAATTAAATTGAACTTGTATGTTTTTGTTCAATCACTTATTTACTTCTTGCTTTTCTGAGATCTAGGTTTAAAAAGAATAGATAAGATTCTAGAAAGATGTTTGGATTAGATTTTGAAAATCCTTTCATTTTGGGGTCTGTACAACTTTTGGTCCATTTTTCTAATAGCCTTTTAATGCATTTAGATCCCCTTATACAAATGTTATCTTTCATTTATTAACTAAATTACTTTTTAGATGAATACGGGGTTGATTAATGATCATTCCCTAATTGTATTTCATGCTTGACTGTATATCATGGGAATTGTACCTTCGAGAAAAATAAATATGTGATTTTTATCCAACTATTCCATGCATAGAACGGGTTAGCAACTACTATTCATGCTTGACTATATATCAATATATCATGAGCATTGTACCTGTGAGAAAAATAAATATGTGATTTTTATCCAACTATTCCATGCATAGTGCAGGTTAGCTCTAATATAGTGTAAAACCGAAGTGCCAGACTCTTAGTTTTCCTCATGAAATTTTGATACCTAAGATTTTGATGGGAAACATCTCAACTTGAACATTCTCGCAAGTATTCATAATACCAAATTGTATTACTTTCTCAAAATGCATGCATTATTTTGACTAAATAAAAACAATATTTTGGGTTAGAACTCAGAAACGAAACGCATTTTGCATGGTCATGGTATTGTTTGGTGGCCAAGCCACTTAGCTTAGACGGAAGTTAGACAATATCAACAAGATGAGTCTTTCAAATATATTAGTTGAATGACAATAACAATTAATCTAGATGATAAAATATATTGGTGCGTATCTGTTTAAGAACAACTTATTTAGTTGAGATTGAAAAGTTTTTGCTGAAAGTACTATAGATAAAGCTAAAAAGTAGCTGAATAGTAAAGTAGGGTCATGAATAGTACAAAAAAGTGCAATGAGACTCATAAATAGTACCAAAACAAAGCTGCATAGTAAAAAAAACTGACTTTTTAAGCAATTCCAAACGCACGCGTAGATTATAAAATATATACATATTTTACCTAGGGATATGTATTTATTGGTTATAATTATTTATAAGAACGTTTACTGTGATTGAAATATTGGAGAAATCCAATGATCTACCTTCCAATGAATTTCACATTTCAATTTGACAATAAAAAATAAGCAAAAGGAAAAATAAAGCATTTCCAATTACCAACACTAAGAAAGGATAGATTGGTTGTACCCATATATTCCAGTTCATGCAATAGGCATAAACTTTTCTACAAACATTTTACAAACTGTTGATGTAGCATGCTCCACCTTAGCTTTTTAAAAACTAAAATACCACATCAGATACTAACAAAATAAATTAATAAAAGAAAAAAGAAACCCATATTTGTTTTGCTTCTAAACCCTCTGACTGCGCCTCCCTCTCTTCCTAAACCCAGGCCTCACACTCCGACTAACACCACCGAAACCCAAATCAGCTTCTGCAACGATTCCCTTTCTGCCTCAAATGTACGGCTTTTCCCTCCTTCCTTGCCTCATCAGTGCTGACAATATCCTAAATTCAAAATGTTCCGGCAAAAAACACAAAACGTTCTGGCGCTGCATCTCCTCTTCCTCTTCGGTCTCACATTCAAGCTAAAGAAATCTGCTTCCTTTTGCCGACTAATGCTGCTGCCACACTTCTCGCCGGAATCGTTGCAGAAGCCACCAGAACCATGACTGAGAACGGTGTTGCAATCACATTTGATGAGAATGATGCTCCTACTTCAGTATCTAATGCTTCTAATTCTTTTACTTTTGGCAATTCCTCAACTATTTTAGATAAGAAAGATATGCAATGCTTTAGATAAGAAAACCATTCACAGTCAAACAGGCCAACATTCTGCTATTCGAAACGTATTCATTCTATAGAAACAAAGGAAATTATATATATGACGATGATGCCGAAAAAAGTCACTAGTGAGCCACACGATACTTGCACACTCGAAATAGCACCTGCGCAATAAAAAGAGAAGACCTCGCAGAGAGCACCGGTGTGGTGCCGGCCAAATACCCTCCGAAGGTCAAGTTAGAACTTCTCACAACTCTAGAGTGCTAGAAAGGGATAAATTATGCGTACCTTGGCTAGTGAGGGTATTGGGGCTTTTATAGTAGTAAAGGGTTAACCTCTTTTTCTTGCTGTAGAAGTCTTTTCCTTATAGGAGTCTTTGAGCGTATTTTGTGGAATTCTTTCCTTGTAGGAGTCCAACACTGAGCGTGATGCGCAAGATATTTCCTTATATACCCATGCGTGGAAGCCAAGTCAAGGTTATGTCGGAACCGTCAGCTTTGCGCATCTCCTACAGCCTCAACCCGTCAGCTTTCCAATGTTAATGGGTTTACCCCGTCGCCTTAAAGCTGATTCCCTACCGTCACTATTGCCAATGGACAATAGTGAGGCTGACGGGCCTGATTGAAACATCACTTCACTCCCTTCCGTCAGTGAGTGTTACAATTTTATACTTATCAACTGCCCCCTACTCCATAGTGCCGTCAGATTAAGCTAACGGGTTATGTAGTTATATTTTCAATGCTAATCTCCTTCCAAGAAATAAGAAAAACCATTTAGGAGCGATTCCTCGAGCCGCCAACATTAAATGCTTGGACACATGGCGCATCTTGGTTGGTTCCGTTTCTGGACGAGGGCGTCGCTTTGTCTTCCGTGCATCTCCCACCCTATATATATAACTCGCCTCTTCCCCTCATTTCTCCTATTTTATCCTCACTGATTTCCTGAGAGAAGGCTCGTCAGCTTTTACCCTGTTGGTTTGTTGACTTCGTCGCCTATGCTGTTACTGTCGCCTTTGAATCCGTTGCTTCAAAAGTCATACTGGTAAGTTCTTTCCTCTTCTACGTATGTTTTTTATTTTAGTTGATTAACTTTCTAATGAGACCGTCATCTTAGGTTCTTAGAATGAATCTGTCACCTGTAGGTAGTCAGATGTCAAGTGACGCGTCGGGTGAAAACTCATTAGTCCGCGAAGGAGCGAACTATTACGAGGTATTTGGTTAAGGTTATGAGTCCGAGGGTTCTTCCTGGTCATCAGAAAGAGAAATGTCAACCCAATCTCCTGACGAGGAAGTTGAAAGTTATGGGGAGGAAGGTGAGGAAGGAGTGGTGACTGAGGAGGAAGAAGAGGAGAGGGATAGTGACGGAGGTGGAGATGAAGGTGATTAGGAATCCTGTGAGGGGACTTCAGGAAGTCCTGGAGGCAACCGTCCCTTCATTCTTCCCGAGAATTGGGCTGTCAATAAGTTCCTACCAAAAATGAGTGACAGGGTCTTTAAGGAATTGCGTACCCGTTACCAAATCCAAGACCATATCCCAATCCGTCTACCTAGAGAAAACGAACAATGCTATACAAGGAGGACGGCAGATGTCAGTATGTACGATGCTATGTTTGCTGTGGGGGTTAGACTACCATTGACGGCTTTGCACCGTCAGTTGGCTGATTTCATGGGATTGTTCGTCAGCCAGATTGCTCCGAATGCCTGGACGATCTTTATAGGTGCTGAGATCCTATGGGGTCGTCTGAGTGGAGGGAACCGTCATCTTTCGTTGGATGAGTTCTTCTATTGCTACAGACCCGAACACATCGTCTCTTCTAAAGGGACGTATCATTTTGCCGTCCGAGAAAGGGACTTGAGACTAGTGTTTGATATGCCAGATTCTAACAGAAACTGGAAAAGTAGGTACTTTTTGTCAAGGGGACAAATTGGGTATGTCGTCAGGAGGAATGGGAGACGATGCCCCATGGTTACTTTGACAACACTTGGGCTTTTGTCAAAGACTCAGGTTAATCCCATTTGCTTTTCTTCCTTTGTTTGCCTGTTCTAAGTTTCTAACACCGTCTATCCCCCTTGTTTACAGCTAGCGTTCGTCCTTGTATTTCAGAGGAGCAAGAAGACTTCATTCGCCGGGTAACAGAGATTCCTTTGGACGAGCGGAAGTGTCGGGATCTCATGACACTCAACACTTTGCACGTTTATTGTGGGGGTCCGGAACCTACGGAGGAAGCTCGTAGATTAGACAATCTTTCTCGTCGCCGTAAGTAGTCTCTATTTTCCTCGTCAGTTCATTCTTTCCGTCTAATCCGCTAATCATACATCAATTTTGTAGAAATAGAGGCTACTAGGCAAAGGGTGAGGGCTGCTACCGCCCACAAGAAAGAGGAAGAGAAGGCGGCCCAAGGAAAGGATGGGACTTCCTCGTCAACCCCTAAGACCGTCGCCAAAGGCTCGGCAAAAAGAAAGAGTGATGAAAAGGATGAGCGTTCCCCCAAAAAGGTAGCCATCACTACCGGGGATGTGCACCCCAAGAAGAAGTCACCCTCCAAGCCAGTTCGTGGTGCGGGGAAGGGGATGATGACTTCCTCTGGTCCTATCACTTAAGGACCCCGTTGCTTGCTCACCCACAAGGATTACACTGTCGAGGAAATAGAGTCCCTTATAAAGCCGACGGACATAGATCCCTGTGCTCAGCTAGGGACAGAGGAATTGGGGGCGTCAGCTCTTTTTGACTTAACCCGGGTAAGCATGCTTCCTTGGTAGATCTTACCTCATTTATTCCTTGTTTATTGGCTAATGACCGTATCCTTTATAGGCCTTGGTACGTGTTAAGGCACTTCAGGACCAGTGTGTGGCCAAGGAGGATGTCGTCACTCGGATTAGGAAGCACAACACCAATTTGTTGGATCAGCAGGCTCAGTATAAGGAAGGCCTTCGAGATTTGAACCGTGAGTTGAAGACGAAGGGGAAGAAGTTGGAAGGGGCAAAGCGTCAGAAGGAGAAACTTCAGGAAGAGGTGACGGCTTTGCGCAAACAGGTGAAGACAGCAAGGACTGACACTGTCCAAAAATTTAAGGTGTCGCAATCTTTCATTGACTCTTGTGTCGACTATTATGGCACTGGGTTCGAAGATTGCCTCAAACAAGTTGTGTCAGCTTTCCCAGAGTTGGACCTATTTAGGATCACAATGGATAATCTTGAGCCGACGACACCTGTTGGTGACGTCGTTGTTAATGAAGGTGACGGCGCCCCTAAATCCAATCTTCCTCCCAAGGATGATGGTGCCGTCGTTCTAGCCCAACTTGCTACCAATCCTCCTCATGTTTCTGCTTCCAACCCTCCAGTTGTGCCTATAGATGTTGAAAATTCTCATTCTTGGAAAAAAGGCGACGGGAACCCTACTAATGCTCCTGCTGCTTGATTTTGCTTTCTGTGTATTTCATTCATTTTGCAAACATTGTTTAAATTCCCCTTTGCTTTTGGGCTTTTATTTGTAAACAGTTTACCCTATTATATGGTATGTTACTTCCGTCGTTTTTCGTCTTTTATTTGTTGATGCATTGTGTTGGATGCCTAGAATGAATTCGTCGGCCTGTAGTCCCGTCTGTCTTGGCGAACTCGTCAACTTTATGGATTAATGTTGGACTTGTTTATTTTGAGGGTATGATGAGTCCGTCAGCACATAGGCTCGTCCATCTTATGAGCAATCAACTTATGTTCTTTGTAGTTTTGAGCTCGCCTATCTTATCCTTTGAGTTTGATAAACTCGTCGATTTCGTGAGCTTTGCCTCTAGACATTGATTATTTTGCTAACCTTATGACCTCGTCCGCTTTATGGGCTTGATGAACTCACCATTTTTTATAAGCCCGTCAGCTTTATAGCTTCGTTCATGTTATGGACTTCGTTATTTTTATGATCTCGTCCATTTGATGAGCCCGTCAGCTTTATGGCCTCGTCCACGTTATGGACTTGTCATTTTTATTTATAATCTCATCCATTCGATGAGACCGTCAGCTTTATGGCCTCGTCCATGTTAGGGACTTATCATTTTTATAATCTCATCCATTCGATGAGACCGTCAGCTTTATAGCCTCGTCCACGTTATGGATTTAGAGTCGTCCACTTTTTAAGGTCGTCCACTTTATGGACTTAGAATCATCCACCTTTTGTGAACTTAAAATCGTCCACTTAAAGTCGCCCACCTTTTGTGGACTTAAAGTCGTCCACCTTTTGTGGACTTAAAATCATCCACTTTTGTGAACTTAAAATCGTCCACTTTTGTGAACTTAAGGTCGTCCACTTTACGGACTTAGAATCGTCCACCTTTTTTGAACTTAAAATCGTCTACTTTTGTGAACTTAAGGTCGTCCACTTTATGGACTTAGAATCATCCACCTTTTGTGAATCATCCACATTTGTGAACTTAAAGTCGTCCACTTTATGGACTTAAATCGTCCACCTTTTGTGAACTTAAAATCGTCCACTTTTGTGAACTTAAAGTCGTCCACATTTTGTGGACTTAGGGTCGTCCACTTTTGGTGAACTATAAATTTGTAAATAGAAACTTCAGTCATTTTTGAATAAACTCCTCTTATTGCCATGCATTCATAGAAAAAGTAGTTCTTAAAAAGAAAAAATCATGCCCTTTGGGCTTAAAAGGAAAAAAGGTATTGTCGCAAAAACTAAAGCAAATGATAAAACTGAGGAGTATAACTAAAATTTGCTACGGTGAACTGTAAATAAAAAGGGGGCGTCATTCTCCATGTCGTCATCTTTATTGGTAGTACTTTCGTAAGTGCTCTGTGTTCCATGGATGTGGCAGCTTCTGTTCGTCTAACGTCTCCAGGTGGTAAATGCCCTTCCTCTGCCATGTCGTGATTCGGTAAAGTCCTTCCCAATTGGGGCTGAGCTTCCCTTGGGTAGGGTCTCTTGCTGCACCCATGACTTTCCTTAGAATGAGATCTCCAACCCGGAAGTCTCTGTGTCGGACCCGGGAATTGTAATGCTTAGCCATGCGGTCCTGGTATCGTGCGAGCCTTTGCTTTGCTGTCGCCCTGACTTCGTCTACTAGATCAAGCTATAGGCGTAGGGCCTTGTCGTTCTTGCTCTCATCATGGTTGTGCACCCTGTAGCTTGTGAGTCCGACCTCAGCTGGGATGACTGCCTCACTCCCATATGTTAGCCGAAATGGTGTCTCTCTTGTGGGTGTCCTTGCCGTTGTCCTGTATGCCCATAGTATGCTTGGCAACTCTTCAGGCCATATACCCTTTGCCCCCTTGAGCCGAGTCTTGATAATCTTGAGCAAGGATCGGTTCGTGACTTCAATCTATCCGTTAGCCTGAGGGTGGGCGGGGGAGGAGTAGTGGTTTCTTATCCCTAATTGCGAGCAAAAGTCCCGAAAGGAGTCGTTGTCGAATTGCTTCCTGTTATCTGAGACTAAGACTCTAGGGATGCCAAACCTGCATACGATGCATCTCCAAACGAAACTCCGCACGTTCTTTTCCGTAATGGTGGCCAAGGCTTCAGCTTCCACCCACTTTGTAAAGTAGTCGATGCCCACTACCAGGAACTTCAGCTGTCGCACTGCTGTAGGGAATGGTCCCATGATGGCTAATCCCCACTGGGTAAACGGCCATGGGGCCGTCATCGGGGTCAACTCTTCGGTTAGTTGTCTAATAATATTGCTGAACCTTTGGCACTTGTCGCAGGTCTTGACATAAACCTCGGCGTCCTTCTGCATGGTGGGCCAATAGTACCCTACTCGCACTAGCTTGTGTACTAATGATCTTGACCCCGAATGGTTTCCGCAAATCCCCTCATGTACCTCTCTCATGATGTAGTCTGCCTCTTCAATACCTAAGCACCTCAGATATGGATGGGAGAAGCCTCTTTTATACAGGACATCTTTTATTAAGACAAATCTCGCTGCCCGGACCTTCAGCTTTCTCGCGGCCTCTTTCCCGACTGGCAAGATGCCATTCTTCAAGTATGAAGCTAACGGTGTAGTCCAGTTACTTTCAGAACCTATCTCCTACACGTCGTCGGAATCTATTAGTAGAGAAAGCTGAACAAAAGAGAGTACATTACCAAGGGTGATCATATGTTCTGCTGAAGCGGCTTTGGCGAGACAATCGGCTTGCTCATTCTCTCCTCTGGGGATTTGGATGATTTTGGCCTTTAGGTCGTCTACTCTTCTTCTTACTTGATCCAGATACCTTTTCATCCTTTCGCCCTTGCACTCATAGTCTCCATTCACTTACTTAGTAACGACCTGAGAGTCGCAGTAAATGACTACGCTCACGGCTCCCGCTGCTTTGGCGAAATCGAGACCTGCTACTAGTGCTTCATATTCTGCTTCATTGTTGGTGGTGGGGAAGTCAAGATGGACCATACATTCAACCGTGTCTCCTTCGGGTGACAGTAGTACGACGCCTACCCCCCCGGCCTGCTTGTTAGATGATCCGTTTGTATGTATACTCCACTAAGGAGATTCTTCTGCCCCCTTGTCCTCGTTATTGGTGAACTCTGCTATGAAGTCTACGACGATCTGTCCTTTGATGGCGGTTCGTGGGCGGTACTGGATGTCAAACTCGCTCAATTCTATGGCCCATAGCGCCAATCAACCAGCAGCTTCAGGGTTGCTCATCGCCCGTCGTAGGGGCTTGTCGATCAGGACGATCACCGTGTGGGCTTGAAAGTATGGTTTGAGTTTGCGGGCTGCCGTAACTAATGCAAAGGCAAGTTTCTACATGGGCGGGTATCTTTCTTCGGCACCGCGAAGCGCCCGGCTGGCGTAATACACGGGCTTCTGCACTATTTCTTCTTCTCTGACCAAGGCGGCAGGGGAGACGGCCAAATAGAGGAAAAGCTCTTTACCTGGCTGCAACGGACTTAGCAGCGGCGGGGAAGAGAGATAAGGCTTTAACTCCTCGAATGCCTGCTGACACTCGACAGTCCACTCGAAAGATTTCTTCAACGTGCAGAAGAAGGGTAAACACTTATCTGTTGCCCTCAACACCAATTTATTCAGTGCTGCTATTTTGCAGTTGAGGCTTTGTACTTCCTTTACATTTCTTGGGGGTGCCATCTCCATTATGGCCCGGATCTTGTCCGGGTTGGCCTCGATGCCCCTTTGAGACACCATGAATCTCAGGAATTTTCCTACCGTCACTCCGGAGGCGCATTTTCCTGGATTGAGCTTCATGTTGTAAGAGCGAAGGGTTTTGAATGTTTCCCTGAGGTCTTCCTCCCTTTGGCTTTTTACTAGCATGTCATCAACGTAGACTTGGACATTTCTCCCGATTTGCTGTGCGAACATCTTGTTCATAAGCCTCTGATACGTTGCACCCGCATTTTTTAGGCCGAATGGCATCACTTTATAACAGAATAAGCCTTGGCTAGTCACGAACGAAGTTTTCTCTTGATCATCTTCGTGCATTTGGATTTGGTTGTAACTTGAGAAAGCGTCCATAAAGCTTTACAGCTGATGCTGAGCCTTAGAGTCTACTAGAACGTCGACCCGCGAGAGGGGATAGCTGTCTTTGGGGCATGCTTTGTTTAGGTCGGTGAAGTCCACGCACATCCTTCACTTTCCGCTAGCTTTTTTAACCATCACTACGTTTGCCAGCCAGTCGGGGTAGTAAACCTCTTTAATGAAGCTCGCCTCCTGCAGTTTGCGGACCTCTTCCGCTATGGCCTGATCTCGCTCCGGGGCGAACACCCGCTTCTTTTGTCGAACGGGTGGAAAGGAGGGCGACACATTCATCCTATGTACCATGACTGAAGGGTTTATCCCTGGCATGTCCTCATGGCACCAAGCGAATACATCCCGATTATTTCTAAGAAAAGTTGTGAGCGTTTGGCGAACCGCAGGATTAGCGAGGGTTCCAATTTTGGTTGTTTGGTCAAGTTTTGAGTCGTCAAGAATCACCTCTTCAAGCGTCTCTACGGGCTTCGTCGCCATCCGGTGTTCTTTTATGTTCATGGCTTGGAGGTGGTCATCCATTTCCATCATGGCCACATAGCATTCACGTGTGGCCACCTGATTTCCGCGTAGCTCTCCCATTCCATAGTCGGTAGGAAACTTAATCATTAGGTGGTAGGTTGAAGTTACGGCCTTCCACGAATTGAGGGTGGGTCGTCCGAGGATAGCATTGTAGGCGGACGAATAGTCGACCACTAGGAATGTTACATCCTTGGTAATTTGTTGAGGGTAGTCGCCTACCATTACAGATAATGTGACCGCGCCTAGGGGGAATACCCTTGTTCCTCCAAAACCGACGAGTGGGGCGTTCGTCGGAATCAATCGTTCTCTGTCAATTCCCATCTGCTGGAGCGTCGGGTAGTATAGGATATCTGCCAAGTTGCCATTGTCGACCAACACATAGTGCATGTTGTAGTCTCCTACTCGTATGCTGACGACAAGCGTATCGTCGTGCGGGTGGTGAAGACGTCACGCATCTTCTTCCGAGAACCCGATAATGAGGCCTTCTTTTTGTGCCATCTTTGGTACGGAACCCGTCAGCTGAACATTCTGGACCATCCTAAGGTAAGTTTTGTGGGCCTTTTTGAACGACCCAGTGGTCACTGTTCCCCCTACGATCATCCTTATGTCCCCTTCAGGGGTCTTGGATGTTCATTATCCCATTGGGGGTGCTACTCTTGAGGGGGTGGATCAGTTCTCTCCTTCCTAACGAACTTCTGCAATTTTCCTTGCTTGATAAGGGCCTCGATCTGCTGCTTTAAGTCATAACAATCGGATGTGTCATGACCGTGGTCACGGTGGAAGCGGCAATATTTGTCCATCGATCGCCTGTTGGGATCTCCCTTCAGCTTTTTGGGGTAGGTCAGGGCCTCCTCGTCCTTGATTTGCATTAGGACTTGGTCTATCGGGGCAGTTAGTGGGGTGAAACTTGTGAACCTTCCTCCCGAAGGCTTAGAGCACCTTTCATCCCTTTGGTCTCCTGTTCTTGCCTTCTTCCGCCCTTAGTCTTGTCATGTGTTCACCTGTCTCTCCTTTTTCTTGGGCTTTTCCTCCCGAGCTAGCAGCGCATCTTCAGCATTTATGTACTTGGTGGCCCTGTAAAGTACTTCTGTCATGGTCTTCGGGTCGTTTTTGTATAGGGAGAACAAAAACTTACCCTTCCGCAGCCCATTCGTGAAGGCCGCTACAAGTATCTTGTCGTTGGCTTCGTCGATCGAGAGTGCTTCCTATTGAAGCGAGATATGTAGGATCTCAGCGTCTCGTCCTCTCGCTGTTTGATGCTCATCAAGCAAGCCGTAGACTTCTTATACCTATGTCCCCCGATGCAGTGAGCAGTAAACTGAGCACTTAGCTCCTTAAAAGTGTTGGTGGAGTTGGGCGTCAATCGGCTGAACCAAATTCTTACCACACCCTTCAGCGTCGTAGGGAAGGCCCTACATATGATTTCATCTGCTACTCCTTGAAGGTGCATCAAGGTTTTGAAGGTTTCCAAGTGGTCCAAAAGGTCCTTCACTCCGTCATAGCTGTCGATCTGTGGCATGCGAAACTTATGCGAAAGAGGGAAGGCGTTGACGGCCGTGGTGAACAGCGAGTCAGTACGGTTGACCAGATCGTCAAGGTCGCTAGACACCCGTCCCTTTAGGGCATTCATCATAACTTCCATCTGTTCCTTTATCGCCTATATCTCCGCGACAACAGGTGGTGGAGTCATATCCGTGAGGGATGGGAGGCTTATATTTTGTCGCTCCGGTCTGCTTAGGGCGTTACTGCCCTCCAGTCCCTCTCGGTCTTGTCGTTCGGCACTGGTACCTTCTTGGTCTTCCTCTTAGATACCCAAGGCTGCATTCTTCTACCTTAGCTGTTCCTCTAGGACTTCGTTTTGTTTGGTAAGGCATTCCACCGCTGCTATGAGGGTTTGGACCTGTTTCTCCAGGGCGGTGGGTCGTGGTTCGTCTCCCTGAACGTTGTTGGTGGTTACCATCAAGCAGGTAAGTACCATGCAACTCTTTGTCCGGGAAGCATTTGTATGGCTTACAAGTGAATATAGATTGCCACAGATGGCACCAACTGATGATGCCAAAAAAAGTCACCAGTGAGCCACACGATACTTGCACACTCAAAATAGCACCTGCATAATAAAAAGAGAAGACCTCGCAGAGAGCACCAGTGTGGTACCGGCCAAATACCCTCCGAAGGTTAAGTTAGAACTTCTCACAACTCTAGAGTGCTAGAAAAGGGTAAATTATGCGTACATTGGCTAGTGAGGGTATTAGGGCTTTTATAGTAGTAGAGGGTTAACCTCTTTTTCTTGTTGTAGAAGTCTTTTCCTTATAGGAGTCTTTGTGAGCGTATTTTGTGAAATTCTTTCCTTGTAGGAGTCCAACATTGAGCATGATGTGCAAGATATTTCCTTATATACCCATGCGTGGAAGCCAAGTCAAGGTTATGTCGGAACCATTAGCTTTGCGCATCTCCTACAGCCTCGACCCGTCAACTTTCCAATGTCAACGGGTTTACCCTGTCACCCTAAAGCTGATTCCCTACCGTCACTATTGCCGATAGACAATAGTGAGGCTGACGGGCCTGATTGAAACGTCACTTCACTCCCTTCCGTCAGTGAGTGTTACAATTTTATACTTATCATATGATATGATTACAAATAAATTTGGTTGGTAGGTAAGCATATAATTCCGTCACTCAAAGAGATTCAGAAGTGAACTTATTGCAAGTGTTATTAGTGATTATTCATTCACATTCAATGAATAAGTTTGTTGTTTTCTATAATGTAATTCAAGCTCTAGATTAATAAGAAATTGCTGTTTTTTCTTGATTCAACCAAAGAAGTAATGAAAGCATTGAAAGGGGATTCAAATGTTATGGGATTATTTTATGCTTGACTACGGTGTTGCAATCCCATATGACAGAATTTTTAAAGTTTATATGACAGAATTTTTTAATTTTATTGGATTATTTTATGCTCGACTACGGTGTTGCATTCCCATATGACAATTTTATTTTTAAAGTTTTGTATTTTCGACTTCTAAATGGTTTAAACTTTTATATTTTTTACTAGATAATTGAATAGTATTTTTAATGGAAACAATCATGTGATTGTCAAACAATGAAGACTACATGTCTTCAGATGAAGAAATTGTCATTGATGAGGAAGAAAATGAGCAAAAGTTAGAGATTGAAAAGATTGAGGAAAATGAGCATGAGATCAACAAGATTTTAGATGAAAATGAAATTGTTTTAGAACCAAAGGTTGGGATGATGTTTAATTCAGAAGTAGAAGTTAGAGCATATTATACGCAATATGCTAAACAAGCAGGTTTTGGTGTGTCGAGGAGAACCTCTAAACTTGGACGTGATGGGAATTTAAAATATTTTACTATTTCATGTGTTAATCAAGGCAAGGCAAAAAGTAAGGCAACTAATACTCTTAAACTGAGGCCAAAAAAAAAAAATCTCGGGTGCAAGGCCAAGATTAATGCTACTTGTCCTAATGGAAAGTTTAGATTGACTACTGTTGTGCTTGACCATGTCCATACTTTAAGTCTTGGAAAAGCTAGATATTTTAGATGTCATAAATAGATGGATTCTTATGTGAAAAGAAGGCTTGAATTAAATGATAAAGCTGGAATTCGTATTAGTAAAAACTATAAATCTATTGTTATTGAAGCAGGAGGATTTGAGAAGCTTCCATTTGGAGAGAAAGACTGTAGAAATCATGTTGACAAAGTAAGGCGGCTTTAACTTGGGTTGGGAGGTGCTAGAGCACTTCGTGACTATTTTGTTAGAATGCAAGAGAAGGATGACCGGTTTTATTATGTAATAGATGTGGATGATAGATCTCGATTGAGGAATGTGTTTTGGGCAGAAGCAAGAAGTAGAGCCACATGTGACTATTTTGGGGATGTTATAACATTTGATACAACATACTTAACAAATCCATATAAAATGCCATTTGCTTCATTTGTAGGAGTGAATCATCATGGTCAATCAATACTTCTTGGGTGTGGTCTAATATCAAACGAGAATGTTGATACTTTTGTTTGGTTGTTTGAATCATGGATGAAGTGTATGTCAAGCCGAGCTCCAAAAGCAATTGTAACTTATCAAGACCAAGCTATGAAAAGGGCAATTGAAATAGTATTTCCTGAAACTAAACATAGGTTTTGTTTATGGCATATAATGAAGAAAATTCTTGAGAAATTTAAAGGATATTCTCAATATGAGGCGATTAAGAGTGATATAGACCACTGTGTATATGATTCCTTGAGTCGTGATGAATTTGAAGATAGTTGGCAAAGATTACTTGAGGTGCATAATCTTCAAGATAATGAATGATTGCAATGGTTGTATTATGAGCAACATCATTGGATACCAACATATGTGAAAAATACATTTTAAGCGGGAATGTCTACTACACAACGTAGTGAAAGTATGAATGCCTTTTTTGATGGTTATGTGGGGCCGAAGACTACATTGAAGCAATTTGTTGATCAATATGATGAGGCCTTGAAGAGTACGGTTGAAAAGGAGAACACAGAAGATTTTATTTCTCTAACATCAAGAGTTCCATGCATAACTCATTATGCTATTGAGAAGCAATTTCAGGACAGTTATACCAATTCAAAGTTCAAGGAGGTTCAAAATGAGATTAGGAGGAAAATGTATTGTCATCCTTTTCTTCTTAAACAAGAAGGTGCAATTTCTACATACCAAGTTGTTGATCAGATAGAAATTGATGATGATACAAAGGAAGTAACCTTCCATGTTTACTTTAATGAAGATGAATTGGAGGTACAATGCAATTGTTGCTTATTTGAATTTAGAGGAATCCTCTGCAGGCATGCCTTCTCTGTGCTCATGATGATAAAGAAAATTAAAATATTGCCATCAAAATATATTCTTCCACAGTGGAGTAAGGACTCAAAACGAAGATATACATTTATTAAATGTATTTACAATGAATTGAGTGGACATCCTGAAGCACAACATTATGATAAATTGCACACTTCTTTTTATGAAGTTGCATCAATGGCATCAAAAAATGAAGAAAGTTGTATGACAGTGATGACAGTTTTAGACAGGCTGAAGGAGAAGTTGAGTCTGAATGTGTCAAGTAGTGAAAGTGGTCAAACATCTCATCACACACCAGGTGCAGTGACAATATCTAATGAAGTTATTAATGGGACATTAAAGGAATGTATGAAGGTGCTTCGTCCTTTAGTGGCTCGAAGTAAAGGGCGACTAGTGTCAAAATGAAAGGAATCTAAAATAGACCAAGTGATTAGGAAATTGAAAAGAAGAAAGAGACTGGAAGGGAACAAAACTATCAAAAAAAAGGAAAAGGAAAACAGGTACTTGCTTATTAATTTTAGCTAATAATCTATTTTATTAGTTTCTTTATTGTATTATATATATTTTTTTTATCTAAATAACTTGTCTAATTCATCTATTTTCTTTCTAATGAAAGAATTCTCAAGTGGCACAAGAAATTGAAGTCGATGCAAGTGAAATTGGTTTGCCTACTTTAAGTACTCCACAAGAAGATCATGAAATGGGAACACAAGAGAGAAGGAATGTTTAGGTATTAAGAATAAGGAAAAACTATGAGATTGATTGTTTGAGATTTTAATCTACTATGTAAATAATTTATGCAATTGCATTTTATTAATCTAATGTTCAGGTAAATAATGGTAGCATCATGGGAGATGGTTTTGTTGGGCTATAGTCAACAAATTCTAGTTTAAACCAATTCTAGGTAAAGTTTCTATGTATGTGGTTTTTTTTTTTTTCATGAATGCTCTTATCTGCTTTCTCTTGTGATTAATATATAATTTATAAGATTTATTTTCAATTGTATAGCGTCATCTGAGTCAAGTTTCAAGTGGTGGATATATGACGCCATATTTTGGCACTCCTTTCTTTCCTGGAAACCAAATGCAGGTATAGTTTATCATTTATAATTCATTCTATACTATTTATTTGTCTTTTTTTTTTTTTTTTAATATATGTAATTTGATTGTAGGGTCTACCCAACATATTTTGGCACTCCAGGAAGCAATATACACCAACTATCAGTAATTCCTTAACTTTTATTCAATGTTATACTTGTTAACAGTTTTTTATTTAACCTTTTTTTTAATAAAATTTGTATTTGTAGGGTCATTCAAATCAATTTTGGGGAAGTGGATGTCAAGTGCCATATACTGACCAGCTTAGTGTTTATGGAACACAACAACATCATATAATCAACTTTAATCATTTGGATTTGCTACAAGTATTGTTAATACATTGTATATTTAACTATGCCAATTATAAGCACGTTGATTTCTAAATAATTTAATACATTTTCTTTTGTTCTTTATGTAGGCTTAACATCATGGGCATCAGTTTAAGGATCAAGAGGTTGGCAAGTTCAGTAAAAATTAAGTTCGACTTGATCAAGATGACAAACTTTTTGTTTTCCTTTTTGTGTTGAACACAACATGGTTCTTCATTTGTAATGGATATTATGGTATTATTTGCGTGGGGAAAAGCTTATATGTTTTTAAGCACAGATGGTGACTTACAACAAGAGCTTTTTTTTATTTTTTTTTATTCAACATCATTTGAGCTTTACAACTATGGATATATTTGCTCTTTATTTATTTGAGTTTTTTGGTTTTGTGATGTATGTAGAATGAAAACGATAGCAATGTGAATATAATATTATTGGCTTGATTATTATTGGTTTGGTTGCTGAGAAAGTTGAGGGAAAGAGAAGGAAAGTCAAAGAATTGAATTGAATTGAATCTTACTATTTGAGTTGTTTGGTTTTGTATGTATGTGAAATGAAAAGGAGAATAAGTTTATATATTGGTTAGATAAATGGTTAGAATAGGCTCACTAATCACTATATTGAATTTTCATTTGGATTCCAGTGGGGTTGCTCATTTTTATAACTATTTTAGTTTATTTAAAATTCATGCCCATTGGTCTTAAAAAATGATTGATCACCAAGTACGAAACTTGAATTGAAAATCCATTAGCATATCAGTTTTGTAGCTAAAAAATATGGAGGAATATATATATAATATACAAATTTGAATCTTAGAATTTTATTTTAGTTGTTTTTGTTTCCTGAAGACTGAAAAATAACTAAATACATAAATTAAGTGCTTAATGTGGAAGCACCAAAAGCTCATGTTATGTAACATAGCAAAAATTCACTACTATGACTCTCTTTTGCATAGCATCTGCAGTGACTCTCTTATGCAGTGACTCTCTTACGCACAACATACATAACCACTAGCGTGACTCTCTTATGCACAACATACATAACCACTAGCGTTCTCCAACTTCCATGCACTTGTGGTCTTCAATCAGCACAACAATTTGCCAAGGAACATTAAAAAAGGTCCTTCGCTCTAGATTTTGTTGAAATAAGTCTGCAAAAATCAAGCTTTATAGCCTCAGTTAATGCCTTTTGCACAGTCAAGCAAATAGCTGCATGCCATTTGGTTGCATATGGAAGAACTGCAACAGCCTACCATAGCATGATTTGGTTTAATAGCCAAAACCAGCCCATCCACACCATCTCTGCTAGTGTCCCTCAATTGTCAATGTAGACACTCAATTTTGTACCCATGATTTAATCAAGAAAGATAACTAGAATGACCATTCATATACCCAAAATTCATGATTACATTACATGCATTAATTTGTTCATTGCATATCATAAAAATGATCTTGAGGTTCTAACGATCGCGACGGTATGCCTGATTTTCAAATCGGACCGTCGGATTGAAAGATATCGCATGATCAAGTTTGCACGGTCATCATGGATTGTGTTTAGGTAGAATCAACCACACATGATTAATTTAAATTAATTCTGATTGGCTAGACAATTTAAAATTAATTAAGTAATTTTGTGATTGGTTGTTAGTTAGTGTCAAAATAGGCTTGCTTGCATGGGAGTAAAGGGGATAATTGGATAACAATAAAATTAGGGATAATCAAGACTTTTTGGAGAATTTATCTACAAGATAATCATTGCTGAAAAGACCTGAATTATCAAGAAAAGAGTTTAATTTTTAGAATATGGATTAAAAACGCATCTAAGTTTAAGTCCCGGGTCAAAAAACCTCAAAAAGGAGTCCAAAATGGACCAAAACTCAAACGAGGTTGGCACAACTTCGGGCCCCAGCCTGAGGGCACTTGGATTGAACTAAAACACATCCTTTTCAATTTTTTAGAGATAAGGACGCATCCCAGTTCGTATTCTAACAATTTAGCTAATTTTTCGAACATCCTAGCCTGTATAAATAAAGGCTGCATCTCAAAATTCAGCACACTTTTTGACGTTCTCTAATTTCCCCTCTTTCTGACTCTTCTTTTCTATTATTTTCTCTCTTACGTTAAAGACGTTTTGGAGGCTCTAGCCTTAGGAATTTCTTTTTTGTAAGCAAAGTATTTTAGGTTTCAAATAGAATTGAACAAATTTTTTCGAACCCTAAAATATTACTTTACTAAGAAGAGCACGTCCATGCAAGAGGTAGTTTTTTTCTTCTTCCTTTATTTATTTATTTTTTTTTAATTTTACTTGATGATGCATGAATAGATGTTTTCTTTTATTTTTAATTTCTGATGTTGATGCCATGTGTTGTTAAACTTTCCTTTAAAACATGTTCTTAATTCTTTTGTTGTTATGGTTTTCTTTTTGAGTTTCAAAAATCTACTCATTAATAAATCTTAAAAAAAAAAAAACTAAAAACAAATCTATATTTTCATTAAATACAGATCTGAATTTTTTTTTACACATCATAACAGATCTGTATTTTTATTAAATACAGATCTGAAATTTTTTACACATCAAAACAGATCTGTATTTTCATTAAATATAGATCTGAATTTTTTTACGTCTCAAAACTTATTTATATTTTCATTAAATACAGATCTAAATTTTTTTACACATCAAAACAGATTTGTATTTTCATTAAATACAAATCTGAGTTTTCCAAGAAAATTTTCCTTTGTCACTAAAATAGCAAATTTTGAAATTTAAAAGAGGAAGTCAAAAGTTGTGATGGTTTTTTGTTTGATGCATGTAGCGTAGGTTTATTTCATGAGTGTAGTCCTCTTCTAAAAAAATCTTTTCTTATTTTATTTAACAAAAAAAAGACTGATTTGATTTTTCTTTCTATAAATCTAGATTTTCTATTTACAAAGCAGATCTGATTTTTTACATATAAACCAAAAAACCATTTTTTTTTTTACTTTGTTTCAAAACAAATCTGATTTTTTTGAAACAAAATAAATTTTTATTCACCAAAAATAGATCTAAACTTTTTCTAAAAGAAGAGGCTACATTCATAAAATAGATTTATGTGTTAGTTGAGGGTTAAGTTTGTCATGTATGCAACATATCATTCATATCATGCATAAAGGGTATACTGGTCATGAAAGTCTAGAAGACCAGACTTTGTCTGGGTGGAATGGGTGCCTAACACCTTCCCATGCCACAACCTAGCCCCCGAACTTAGATTTTTTGGATAGGTAGACCTAGGCTTTATCTTTCTTTTTATTTTTTGGTAGATTGTAACTAGGACCCAAAGCCTTTAATATTCAATCTATCAAGTTTGTATATTTCTTATTCAATTAATGACAATCAAACATTTTGGTCATGTAAAGTTGTATTTATTTATTTTTTTTTTTTTTGTATAAAATATAAGTGGCAATTCCACACCACTTATCCAAAACGAGAGGTGTCTTAGAAAAGCACCCAAATTTCTTTTTTGAGAGCACCCCAAATTTCTGCGGTCTCTCATAGTCAGCAACATTCACAACCCTCCACAACTTGACAAACTTGCCTTGGTACTTTCCTGGAGTTACTCTGATCTGCCTGTTGTGCAATACAGACTTGTGCATACCTGCAAAAACAAAGCATTATCACTTCTTAAGCAGACTCTTTTTTCACCCTTAAACGTCAATCTATAAAAATTTGGATCCTCCATCCATTGAGCCAACCACTGCTTCAAAGAGCAAGGAGAAATTAACTCGGTTCCAAGGCTCAAATGTAATCCAAAGATTCCAAACAAAATAGCTTCAGCACTATATTAACAAAGACTTGTTTATATAATCCATTGGACTGCCTAAACACAGAAAAAGACATGTTTTCATAAAAATTCTTTGGACTACCTAAACACAGAAATTCTCCCCATTCCATCCACATGTTTATATAATCCATTGGATTGGCTCAAGGCCATAAATATTGCAATACTCTACATCAAATTTGCATATGAATCAATTAAATACAGTAAAAAAAAAATTCAAATCATTACCGGGAGGGAGGCAGATGGCTTGGAGAATCCATGCTCATGACGGCACTAGCAGCGATGTGAGGATATCCTTCCATTTAGGCATTTATCAATGTTATGTTAAAATCCCTATGACTATACTTCTTTATGATGAAACGCAATACGATTTGGCTTCTTCCCCTGTATCCAGAAATACCATAGAGCTTCGGTCATTCTCGAAATGGTCTATGTTACAGGCCATTCTCTGGTTTTAAGTCAAGGCTTATGCACAAAATTAATGTCTTCTATTCCTTTTCCACTTATTAGGATATAGATTAGCTCTAGACTTTTTTCAGGCCCATGCATGTAAGTTTTTGAATTTTTAGCATAAATATTAACATTACTTGCATACGTATGTATTCTGATACCAAACTTATAATGGATTTGCTTTATATCAGGCCAAAATTTCACTATAATGATGATCACACAAACAATTATATTTATCTACTGTCTATTTGTACTTGCATATTTTGGTGGATTCCAGTTTTTTAATTTTGTCTTGTCATTTGAACTTGATCGACCACCAAAAATAACATATATCAACCTGTAAGGCATAATCTGTATCACACATTTTGGCTTTATTCAGCTAAAACGTAAAATTGAAAGAAATAACATTTGAATCCCCTTTCAATGCTTTCGTTACTTCTTTGGTTGAATCAGGAAAAAACAGCAATTTCTTATTAATCTAGAGCTTGAATCACATTACGGAAAACAACAAACTTATTCGTTGAATGTGAATGAATAATCACTAATACCACTCGCAATAATTTCACTACTAAATCTCTTTAAGTGACGGAATTATATGCTTACCTACCAAATTGATTTGTGGAGATGCAGATTTCTTTAGCTTGAATGTGAGACCGAAGAGGCAGAGGAGATGCAGCGCCGGAACGTTTGTGTTTTTCGCCAGAACGTTTTGAGTTTAGGATATTGTTGGCACCGATGAGGCAAGGACGGAGGGAAAAGTCGTACGTTTGAGGCAGAAAGGGAGGCGCAGAGAGAGGGAATCGTTGCAGAAGCTGATTTGGGTTTAGGCGGCGTTAGTTAGAGTGTGAGGCCTGGGTTTAGGAAGAGAGGGACACCAGACGTTTAAGGTAGAGAGGGAGGCGCAGATAGAGGGTTTAGAAGCAAAACAAATCTGGGTTTTTTTTTTTTTTTTTTGAGTAATGCTACAGGCACAAACTATTCTACAAACATTTTTTAAACTGCTGATGTGGCATACGCCAGCTTTTAAAAACCAAAATACCACATCAAATATTAACAAAGAAAATTAATAAAAGAAAAAAGAAACCCAAATTTGTTTTGCTTCTAAACCCTCTCTCTGCGCCTCCCTCTCTTCCTAAACCCAGGCCTCACACTCCGACTAGCGCCTCCGAAGCACAAAAAATTTTAAAAAAAAAATTGTCCCATAAAATTCCGTCAGATGGGATTGCAACACTTTAAAAATAAAATTGTCACATTACGGAAAACAACAAACTTATTCGTTGAATATGAATGAATAATCACTAATACCACTTGCAATAATTTCACTACTAAATTTCTTTGAGTGACAAAATTATATGCTTACCTACCAAATTGATTTGTAATCATATAATATATATAATTTCCTTGTTTCTATAGAATGAATACTTTTTGAATAGCAGAATGTTGGCCTGTTTGACTGCGAATGGGTTTAGGAAGAGAGGGAGGCGTCGTACGTTTAAGGCAAAGAGGGAGGCGCGAAGAGAGGGTTTAAAAGCAAAACAAATATGGGTTTCTTTTTTCTTTTATTAATTTTCTTTGTTAATATCTGATGTGGTATTTTAGTTTTTAAAAAGTTGAGGTAGAGCATGCCACATCAGCAGTTTGTAAAATGTTTGTAGAATAATTTGTGCCTGTAGCATTACTCTTTTTCTTTTATTAATTTACTTTGTTAATATCTGATGTGGTATTTTAGTTTTTAAAAAGCTAACGTGGAGCATATAAGAAAATAGAGAGCTAGGAATGGAAAACTAGAAAGAGAGAAAGAGAGCTTTTTTTTTTTTTTTTTGAGAATGAAGACTTTTATTGAAATGAACTAAAGAGCGGCCAAATCAGCCTGAACAAAAGGTAAAGTGCAAGATGGAACATCCTTCATCCACACTGTACAATGTTGAGATGTCAAAGCTAGCCTAGCTAAACTGTGAGCAACTTTATTACCATCTCTCTTTACATGAGAGCTTGAGAGAAAAGAAAGATTGAAGAATTCTTTCATTCAATTGTTACATTGAATCTGTACAGAGAATTGGACTTTATACACTAATTGATCAACCAGCTAATCTAACAAACTATCCAACTTATCAGGACATGCATGCTCAGTCAGTTACTAGCAGTTAAAATATGTGTGAAAGCTAAAACTGATAAATACTACTCTAAACGACACACATCATAATACAATGTTAAGGCATACAACATGTAGCTTGCTTCTGATTACTTCTTCATCTTTTGTTAACTTGAGCTGCTGCATCCTTTTTCTTTTGTTTTTGATCTTTGCAGTCAATAGTATTTTGACATTCCCCCTCAAGATGAGAAGCTGAACTATGAATGTTCACAATGTTCATCTTGCCCAATAAATGCTTCAACTGTTGGCTGTTAAGTGCTTTTGTGAGCAAGTCTGCCAATTGTGAATGTGTAGGAGTAAAGAACAATCTAACAACATTATCTTGAACTTTATTTCTGACTAGATGACAGTCCACTTCTATGTGTTTGGTTCTCTCGTGAAACACTAGATTTTCTCCAATGTGTAGAGCAACTTGATTGTCACAAAATAAGAGAGCAGGCTGAGGATGATGAATCTTCAAATCCTTCAACAAGGCTAATAACCAAGTCATTTCACAAATAGTTACTGCCATAGCCCTATATTTTGCTTCAGCAGAAGATCTAGAAACTAGGGATCTAGAAACTAGGGATTGTTTCTTTGACTTCCATGAAACTAGAGAATCACCAAAAAATATGCAATATCCTGTAGTAGACCTTCTGGTATCAACACAAGATGCCCAATCAACATCTGTGTAAGCCTTTAAGTGAAAATTTGATGTAGCAGACAACAAAATGCCTTGACCAGGACAACCTTTTATGTATTGCAGCACCTTATAAGCAGCATCCAAGTGAGGTTTCCTAGGTTTTGACATGAACTGGCTCAATTTGTGACCAGGGTATGCAATATCAGGTCTGGTTATAGTTAGATATAATAACCTTCCCACCAACCTTCTGTATATTCCAGGATTAGGTAACAACTTACCTTGAAACTTGCTCAATTTCAAATTTTGCTCCATTGGTACCTTGCTAGGCTTGCAAGCTGACATTCCTGCATCCTTCAAGACTTCTAAAGCATATTTTCGTTGACACAATGAGATTCCTTTGTCTGATCTAGCCACTTCAAGACCAAGAAAGTACTTTAAACCTCCAAGGTCCTTAAGTTTAAAATGCTGATCTAAAGAAACCTTAAGTTCTTCAATTGCTTGAACATTGTTACTTGCTATGAGAATATCATCAACATAAACCACCAAAGCTATGAAAGAATCATTGAACTTCTTAGTAAACAATGAATAGTCAGCTTTAGACTGCTTAAAACCATGCTTCAAAATAACAGAACAAAACTTAGAGTTCCACTGTCTTGATGCTTGCTTAAGCCCATACAAAGACTTATTTAACTTGCAAACAACATTCCCCCCTTTGCTACGAAAGCCTTGAGGGAGTTGCCTATACACCTCCTCATGAAGATCCCCATGTAAAAAAGCATTATTGGCATCCAATTGGACCAAATGCCATCCTTTCATAGCAGATATGGCAAGTAGAGTTTTAACAGTTGTCAACTTGGCAACTGGAGAGAAAGTGTTTGTAAAACCAACCCCTTTTGTTGAGTAAACCCCTTAGCAACAAATCTAGCTTTATATCTCTCTACAGAACCATCAACCTTGTATTTCACCCTATATACCCATGTACACCCAATGGCCATTTTATTTGAAGGCAGAGGAGTAAGGGTCCAAGTATTGTTTGACACCAAGGCTGCAATCTCAGCATCCATGGCCTCTTGCCACTTAGGATCCTTAACAGCTTCATGATAGAATCTTGGTTCAGGTATAGAGGTTATGAGAGAACAAAAATTTGCATAGGAAAGGGACAAGTTTGAAGAATCAAGATAATCAGAGATAGGATATTTGATACCTGGGATGGCTGAGGAAGAACCTAACTTGCTGTTGGCATTGGACTAAGTAGATTCATTAGAAATTATAGTGCTACACTTGTAATCTTGCAAGTATGAAGGTGGTTTGGTAGCTCTAGTGGATCTTCTTAATGAAGGAAGTGAATCTATTGGAGGTGAAACATCTCGAACAATAGCAGGCCGTTGTTCAAGTGACAAAGAATCTTGTTTTGCAGAAATTGCAGAATATGGAATTGTAGGTGGCAAAGGATCTAAGGATATAACAGGATCAGGAATAGGAGATTCTAAA
Organism: Notholithocarpus densiflorus; assembly: GCA_030021035.2. NCBI lineage: Eukaryota > Viridiplantae > Streptophyta > Magnoliopsida > Fagales > Fagaceae > Notholithocarpus > Notholithocarpus densiflorus. Next base: position 1,328,268 of record JARYZH020000006.1, on the reverse strand, counting down.
GCTTGCTTAGGAACAGTAATAGGATCAGAACCAGAACAAGCAGTTGGAATAGCATGTGGTATAGTAACAGGTTCTAAAAACATGGAATTAGGTTGAGTGGCCACAGGAGGACAAAGATGAGGAAGTGAAATTGTGGAGTGTGGTGAATAGGTAGAAGAAATGAAAGGAAAAACAGTTTCATGAAAAAAAACATCTCTTGAAATAAAAATCTGCCTTGTAACCAAATTTAGCAATTTGTAACCCTTAACACCAAAAGGGTAACCAAGAAAAACACTTGGAATAGATCTAGGTGCAAACTTAGATCTATTGTGAGCTAATGTAGAGGCAAAGCAAAGACACCCAAAAACTTTTAAGTGATCATAAGAAGGAACCTTGCTATAAAGCTTCTCAAAAGGAGTTTTATGTCCTAAAACATTACTAGGCAGCCTATTAATGATATAAACTACTGTCAAAACACAATCTCCCCAATAACAAAGTGGTATGTTAAACTGAAATTTCAATGCCCTTGCAATGTTTAAAATATGCTGATGCTTTCTCTCCACAACTGAATTCTGTTGTGGAGTAGCAACACAAGAATGTTGATGAATAATCCCATGTTGAGCATAAAAATCTTTGATGAAAAACTCCTGAGCATTATCAGTTCTAATCACTTTGATATTGGTTTGAAATTGAGTGTATATCATATTGTAAAATGATATCAGTAAAGGCCTAGTATCTGTTTTAGATTTCATGAGATAAACTCATGTGGATCTAGTAGCATCATCCACAATAGTAAGAAAATATCTAAAACCATCATGGGTGGCTTTAGCAAATGGTCCCCATACATCATAATGTATTAAATCAAAAGCATTGACAGACAAGTGATTAGAAGTAGGAAATGGAAGTCTTTTATGCTTTGCAATAGGACAAACAATACAATATTTATTTGAATGAGAAGATGTTACATCAGGAATACAATGATGTAAAACATAGAGTTTGTCATCAGACACATGTCCTAGCCTAAGATGCCATAGGTAAGGCTTAGTAGCAATAGGAACATTAGAAACTGAATGAACAAAAGAATGAAAAATTGACTCTAGGATAGCAGTAGCTTCTGATACAGACTTGCAGTTTGCAGAAGTTTGCAGCAGGTACAGATTATTATGAAGTTTACCCAATCCAATCGTTTTTCAGCAAGTAAGGTCCTGTATGAAACAATAGTTGGAAAGAAAAACCAAACAACATGATAAAGATTTGGTTAATTTGCTTACTAAGATCAGATTGAAGGTAAAGGCTGGGACACAAATCACATTCTCAAGAATTAAAGTTGAAGTGATCTGAACTGTGCCTATGTGTGTGACAAGGACCTTTTCACCATTGGCTAAATGAACAAAAGAAGAGATGAAACTAGTAATTTTAGTAAACAATGAAATGGAATGAATAATATGATCAATAGCCCCTGTATCAAGAACCCAAGTTTCTTCACTATAAGCTGTTTTGTTTGCAGGATTTTCAGCAAAAATTGAATTCTTCATATTAATGTAGGTAGAATCTTGGAAAGAAGCACAAGAAATACCTGAAAGAGCTGAATTGGCTGAGTGAATGGCATCACTGGTGCTAGAGGTTGATGTATGAGAGCTTAGCATTGAAAGTAATTGCTGACATTGCTTAGAGGTGAAAGGAAAAGAACCAAATTGTAATGCAGCCTCAGATTGACCAAATTCACCATCAAGAACCACTTGATTAGCCATAGACACTTTCCCCTTTTGCTTGTAACCTGGTGGAAAGCCAACTAGCTTATAACACTTCTCCATGAAGTGACCAACTTTACCACAGTGACTGCATACAGGTCTTCCCTTTCCTTTTGCATTCTTCCCAACTTGATTGAATCCTTGAGTCTTGACTGCAAGAGCAGTTGAATCAACTGAAGGACCTCCATTGAAACCTAAAACAAACTAGAAACCCTAATCATGGATCTAAGCATGTTTCATCACATCCTAAGGCCAAAGCATAAATGCATGGACATTGCTAATGCATGACCTACCTTCTACTTACCTCTTAGCAAATCAATACCTATGGCATCATGAATGGGCATATGAATGCATGTTCATGGCATCAAGGCAAGAAACAAACATAAAACCCTAATCTAAGCATGTTAAAGACAAAGAAGCATGTTAAAAAGTGAACAAGAACTCATGGGGCTTAAAACATATAAAGAAGAGGCTATACACAACAAACATGTGAATACAGAAACAAAACAAACAAAAATTAGGGTTTCTGGGCAACAGCATCACGCACGCTAGAAATGGTCTGCATGCGCAAGCTAGATCATGTGTACGTAGATCCTTACCCAGAAAACCTAAAAACATAGAAATAAAGCAGAATTTTAAAACAACAAGCTAGCAACCTCACGTACACAAAATGTGAAAAGAACTAAAGGGCTAATCTAAGCAAACATGTACAAAAGTAAACTAAGCAAAAAATAAGATTAGAACACAAAAGAAAAACAAAAAAAGAAAAAGAAGGGTTAGACTCAATACCTTAAACAAAAGCTTTCCAGGCTTTATTTTGATTGTTCCCCTCAGTCAAATCTATTCACAAACCAATAAAAGAGTGATTAGCTACGTTGAACTAAAAGGATTAGGGCTAGAGAAGGTCCCAATCAAATAATATTGACTTAAGGGTGTTTTGTGAAAAACTCCCTTTTGATTCACTATTTCTAGTGAATCTTAGGTTTTTCCTGTGAGATTTCTGTGTGTTTTGAAAATATACCATGTAAGGCTTTTTATAGTGAAAAAAATGGGGTTTGGAACGGCTCCCAAACGATGTGGGATTCATTCCAAACCTCAACCATTATTGCAGAAAACTTGCATTTCTTGTACTTCTGAAAGCCTAGCTATGTACGTAAGAATGTGCCCGCGTACGCATGCATTAGCTCATGTATGCAGGCCACGACTCACGTACGTAGGCCGAAGGCCACTTTGGTCATTTTATTTCCAAAAATATATTTTTTTCTCATTTAAAATGTTATATTTTCCATTTTAACACTCCTCAAGTTAATTTAATATCTGACTGGGCTCTAAACTGGCCTTGAGCCTTAGAGTTCGAGCATCATTGGGAACAGGGGCCCGAGTCGTAAGAGGTACAAAATGCGGTGTCTACAGATGTCCCTCTTTTGATTCGTGAGCTTCCCTAACGGAATCAAAAGAATAAGAGACAAAACATTTTGTTTCAACGTACATCTCAGGCCCAACCCACGCACATGACACACATTATGCATACATGGGGCAGGGTGCAACTCCGAAGAGCTGCATGGGATTCGTATGTTCGAAGTCCCACCTTTGTTGCTAGGGAAACGAGCAATGACAAGTTCGCTATCCCAGAACCTGTTTTGCTACTTGCAAGCATGTGGCAAATGACTCACTATCCTAGAGTCACTAAAAAGAAAAAAGAAAACAAACAATAGTGCTCTTACGAGCTAACCCAACAGACAACAATAGGATATAGTCTCTGTGGTGTCCATCTGGGGCTCTTGCCTCAAACTTCTCCGGGTGACTTGTTCCTCTTGTCTTCTTCACTTCTTTCTCTACCTTTTCTGGTGAGGCTCTTGCCTTGGGTTGGCCTTGACCTCTTTCTCTATCACTATCTCTATCTTTTTCTGCTGTGCATGCATGTTTAATTCCGGGAGGATATGTGCACGAGTAGGATTCACTAGGGATGGTGACAAACTCACTGAGGAGTGGATGTGCATGAGGAGGAATCTTCTGCCTCTCATGACTTACTTAGGGATGAGAAACTCGCTGAGGAGTAATGTAGATGTGTGATCCACTAGGGAAGAATCTTCTTCTTCCTACATGGTTCACTGGGTATTTTGAGGGAGAATCTTCTGCTTCCTTGCTGGGGACTTTTGGTGTATGGGACTCACTGGGGAAGAATCTTCTGCTTCTTTACTAGGGATACTTCGGGGAAGAATCTTCTGCTTCCACACTGGGGACTTGCTTTGGTGTACTTGGGTCCATTGGGAAGGAATCTTCTGCCTCCTCAATAGGTATGGTGCTTGATATGCCTGAATTATTGAGGAAGAGTCTTCTGCTTCCTCTATAGGGATGATATTTGATAGGTTCAATTCATTTGAGGAAGAATCTTCTACTTCCTTCACTAGGAATATTGCTCGGGATTCTTGAAATACTGAGGAAGAGTCTTCTGCTTCCTTATTGAGGATAGTGTTCTTGATATGCTTGATCCGCTAGGGAAGGTTCTTGATGTGCTTGAACCACTGGGGATGATTCTTGATGTGCTTGAACAAGGGAAGAGTCTTCGACTTCCTTTGCCACGTACTGGGGAGTCTTTTGATAATTTTGTGCCAAATTGGGGTAATCTTGAGATGATCCTCCTTTTTTTTTTTTTTTTTTGGTCCATGACTAAAATACACGTATTTTAGTGGTAAGGCCTAAACTACACGTAGTTTAGCCATCAGGTTTGTGTGTTCCTGCCTTTTTATTTTCTCCAACGGTTACCAACCATTTCTTTTCTTCTTTTTCATTCTCTTCATCTCCCTCACCTCTTCATATTCTTCACTCTTTTCTCTCTATAAAAACCTCCTTCCTCTCTTTCTTTTCCTTACTTTCTGACTCTTTCATCTTCTCAAACCCTTTCATTTTCTTATTTCTCTCATTCTTTCATCATCTTCTGCAATGGCACCCAAGGCCAAGAAATCTTCCTACGTCCTATCTTCCGATGCCTTCCATCTCACCCGTTGGAGCGGAGCCACAAGGCTAGTGGGACCTCCACCATTGACATACCGGCTAGAGAATCACATTCCCATGGGTGAATCTGTGAGTTTTTTTTCATCTTTTTCTCATTTTCAAGTTTCTCTCTGATCTTCTATTTAAATGTGTTTTTGGCTATGTAAATGCTTATGTTTTTTTGTGGGATGGGTTTAGATGAAAACTTGACAACTTAGGAGGGGTAGGAACATGTCTAGGATTGATTTTGGATGATGCTCCTTTGGAAATATCAAAGAACTGCTTCTGTTTGTGTTCTTGCGTGCATGGGCTTGAGCTTGCGTACGGAGCTTGCATTCATGCGTACGCAGGTATGTTCTTGAGGTTCTGCGTACGTGGAAATGGACCTGCGTACGCGGGGTCTTAACTGTGTGCGTGGGCTTTGACCCGCGTACGTAAGACGCCTAGCAGAAGCCCTACTCTGCCAATTTTCACTCCTTTTTCAACCGTTTCCCTTACATATGCAATTCTAACATACCATTTTGTCATTTTTGCATCTGAATATCACTGTATCCTCTTTTCATCTTCATTCTTGCACCAAAACATCATATTTTTCAAATTTTTCTTGAATCAGGAATCTAATGTCATCTTCCTTTTTGCAGTCATCTTCCCCTTATACTGGTAGGGGAAGTACCAATAAGGTGGTGGAGTGGTTCAACCTCCTTACTCCTGAAACTAGGGGCTATATCCAAGAGGCGGGCTTTGAGCCTATCATCAATCTTCTTCCGAAAAAGTCTGCGAGTGCCACCTTGGCACAATGCCTCATTTATAGGTGGTGAGACATTACCTACGCTTTTCATATTGCTGAGCGGGAGATGATGGTGACTCCCTATGACTTTTACCGCATGACTGGCCTTAGCTTCGAAAGGGCCATCATTAGTTTGGATGGTGTGTCGGGCATCCAGCTGGGCATTGACTTGTTAGGGAGGAAGTACTCCACGGAGACCATCTGCTACTTTGACTTGGTGTCAGATTACATGTTCCTCCCATAGAGGACCACAGAGGAAAGTGTCTGTATGGCTAGGGCTTTCCTTCTTCACTTGTTGGGGGCCTACCTCTTTGCCAACGGTGGGCAGACGATGTCTTTGAATTGGCTAACCCTCTTCCAGGACTTTGGGGAGGCACGGAGGGCCAACTGGAGGCAGGCATGTCTTGCTTATCATTATTCCACCCTCGACACTCTCAGCCGGAGCACTTTATGGCAACTTATGGGGCCTTGGAAGCTCCTTGAGGTCAGTTCTCTTTTCATTCTTTACACTTTCATCTGTAGCTCGTAATCTTACAAACTGTACTATCTTGAAAATTATCATCTTGCATCTATCATCTTGCATACCATCATCTTGCATCTAACCTGCAGCTTGTGTTTATTTTTTTGTAGCAGTGGGTGGTTAGGTATGGCCTCATAACTCCGAGCACCGACCTAGTTCTGAGGGATTTTCCTTAAGTTAGGGCACATCTTGTGAGGTTGACTTTTGATGAGATAAGTTCAAGGGTTCTAGTTTTTCATGCTTCTTCATGTATTTCCCTTAGAATATCCTTCTTCTAACCTTGTGTCATTGTAGGTTAACTGGGCTCCATGAGCCGACTAGCCCCTTCTTGCTTCTCGAGACCTAGATTCTGTCGCTCTCATTGCTTCAGAGATCACCCGACCCTTTGAAGGAGTGGGCTTGAGGGCGATATATTTGGCGGAGAGGGTGCGGTGCCAGTTGGTGGGTAGTGATGAGAATGCAAAATGTCATATTTTTCTCCCTTAATATTTAGTCTTTTATATTTATTTGGTGCCTAAATGTACTCATTATTATTATATTTTGATTTAGGATGCAAATGGAGGCGTTAAGTGCAAAGCGTAGCTAATTGGGCGATTTTGGACAGCTTTGACATTGCTTCGTAATCTGGGCATAACTCTCTCCTCCGAGCTCTGATTGAGATGATTCAAGATGCTATGGAACGCCAAGACAAAGTTATACAACTTTTTTGTTTTGAGTTTTGAGAGCTACCAGCTGAATCAAGGTCGAAATCTGGCTTGAAGTTGCTGCACCTGCACTGTTGACGTTCTAGAATGTTCCTTTGCCTGCAATTCTAATACGCAGATCTGATGCGGTTTATTTTTGGAAGGTTCCAGATCTGATGCACGAAATTTCCAGCTGAAAAACATCACTTTCCTAGTTATATTAGGACTTTGTTTTATTTTTAATATTTTTCCTTAATTAGTCAGATTTGGATATTATTATTTAGAATATTTTTAGGAGATTTTGTAGGCTTGGGAAAGGGGGAATTAACGTGTAAAAGGGGGAGGAGAAATCAGAATTGGACATACACACCTCTCTCTCCCCTCTGCCCTAACTTCTCCTTTGAGTTTTCATCATGGCCCTGCGTGGCTAAACTTTTATACTTGGTCAAGGAAACTGAAGCCTCGGAATCAATAAAACTGTGAGATCTAATTTGTTTTTATTGTTCAATTTATGCTTTGAATATCGGATTTTCTTCTGTGCCTATTTTCATGATTGTCTCGTTTAATTACTAGGAGGCCTACTAGTTTATTGTTCATTGCAATCTACTGCTAGGTTAGATATCAAATCCGTAATTGTTTTATCTCTTTAACTTGTGAAGCAACCAAGATTTAATGATTTACTGCGTTAGAAATTATTAGATCTTAGGAAGAATGCTCAACTAAATTAAATACAACCGCTTGTGCTTGTGTTGTTTAGCTTCATCAATCTCTCTAATTCTTAAGGCTGCTACTAGATTAAACCTTTAGCACTTGTCTTGGGTTGTTTAGTAGTTAGGGTTAATTAGATCTCTTGTTTTCTAATTAACTACAACTAAGGAGAGATAGGAAAATAGTTCCAACGGTGAATATTCAAAGTGTGAATTGATATATACTTGCATCAATGATCAGTTGTAAAATTTCGATGGTGGATGTTGACTTCGACCAAGGTTCGTTCTCTTGATTGATTTTGATACTTTGATTTAAATTGTTCCTTAGTTGTTTTTCTTAAAATTGTTTGCCTTATACTCAAAACACCCCCCTCCTTGTTCACGTAGCATAAAACTGGGCTAGATACTCTCCGTGGGAACGATCCTTACTTGCACTACTACATATATTTTTAGGAGTTTAGGTTTTATTTTTGGTTGCCTGCGACAGCACACCAGGTAGGGATGACCCACAGATTCCGATGGACCCTCTTGAGTTCATGCTTACCCCACACTTTATGATTGATGCTGAATACAACTTGTTGGGGAGTAGTGTCTCATATGCCGAGTGGCTTCTTGAGGGGTTGGACTATGAGGAGTTTAACATCACTCACCTCATACCTTCTCTTACTGTTCAGGTATACGCTAAATCTCTTGTTCTTCTTCTCTCCCTTTTTTTCTTTGTTTGTCATGACTTCTAATGTGGGATATTTTAATAGGGGGGTCCTGCTACCGGTGAGCCCATTGATCCTCCACATATCCCTTGGACAGTCTATACTTATGGCTCGGATGGCTTTGCTCAGGAGTGTGCCATGCCCTATAACCCTAATGTCATGATCTATCCTTTCCCTCTCAACACTCGAGCGGTAAGTTCTTTCTTTCCTTTGTCCTTTCTTCTTTTCCTTTTTTGCCAAATTTCTCTTCATGTTTCAATCACTAACCCTTCTTTTTTCAAATTGTTGCCCACTATCCAAGAGCATGAGGAGTTAGTATGGCTGGCCAAGAATCTCAAGTTGGAAGTGACCAACTATGTGAGGAAGTTATATGGTCCTGGAGGAGCGGCCCATCTAGGTGGTGGAGATGATGATGGCGGTAAGGAGGAGGACTCGGAGGCGACCCCTAGCTACCAGCCGAGGAAGAGGTGGCATTGTTGATTACCTGCAGTTACAACACATATAGGCACACAACACACAGTTTTTTTTTTTTCTCTTCTTTCTGCTTTTAATGTTTTTCATTTCCCTTAGCAAACATTTGGATTAATCTTGAGACAAAGGATTGTATTTAAGAATATCTTTTTTACATTTATGCCTTTGATTGGAACTTAGCACTTAATGATAAATCGTATGTTTCTATACAACTTTGCTTCTTTGATGCTTGCAATCTTGTGCTTGGAATGTGTCTTGAATGATTCCTTAGGTCACAGGAACCCTAGGAATGCCTTGGAGTAGGAAAACTATGCTCAAAATAGGGGAACGTGGGCTTCTGCCAAGTGCCATGCGTACGTGAAGATGAGCATACGTACGCAGCTTTGACATTGCGTACGCAAGGTTGACTTTGCCTACGTGGGCCGCGAATCAGAAAAACCCTAGCCAACTTACTTAGGTATAAAAGTAACCGTTTGGGTCCAAAACCCTCACCAACATATTTCCAACCTAAAGAACACTTTTTTTTTAGGTCTCCTAATTGCAAAAAACTCTCCTCTTGATGACTCCACTTGGATTAGGAAGCTTGGTCCCTATTTCAAGGATTTTGTTGCTCTCTATGGCCTTTCTTGCATCTTCCCTTATCATTAAATTAGGGTGGATGAGCCTTTTCTTCGTGTTGCTGCCAACTATTGGGTTCCTTCTTGGCATGTATTCCGCTTTAACAGAATAGAATTATGCCCCACTATCGAGGAATTTGCTGCCATCATGGGTGAATCGGAGATTGATGATCTCATCTTTCCTACCATGGGTAGGGATCTTCCTTCCTTGCTACGAGTTGTGCTGGGCATCCCTGAAATCACAACTAATAAGCGGTGTGTCTGTGGCAAACTCAACCTTAGGCTGGTCTTTGATTACTTTTTTGGTTCAGGCCTTCCTGAGGATGAGAGGCCACGATCATACTATCTTTGTGCCTTTTGCTTATGTGGCCTTGCAAGGTATTTCTTGGTCCAAAAGTCATATTGTGTGGACCTTCGGATGTGCATGGTGGCTTATGAGCTAAAGAAAGGTAATCCAGTGGGCTTGATCTTGGTGGAGACTCTCAATGGTTTGGATGCCTTTTAGAGGAAGGAAGCAAGCTTCTTTGCGGGAAGTCTTCTTCTTCTTCAGGTATAATCCCTAACTTTTGCCTAGGTTCTCAACCTAGCGGGATTCCTCCAATTTTGCATGGATTGCCTTTCGGTTTTCAACCCATCGAGGCATCTTATATCGTCTTTCATTATTATTATTATTATTATTATTATTATTATTTTATTTCTTTTTTCTCACTCATGCTCTCCACCTTTTTTTTTTCTTTTTTCTTTTTTCCTTTTCTCCCTCTTTTCTCTTCTCTCCTTTTTTCAGATATTGCTACAAGAGAGGCTTCGGTTGCTTCAACCTCCTACTGTGCCCCTCAGCACCTACCTTCCGAGGCATCTTAGGGACCACTGACTTCAGAATGTCATGGGCTTTGAAGCATACATAGAGCTCATGGGTCGCCTTAAGGAGACCGACATTCAGTGGGTTGTGGAATGGTGGCATATCTTAAGCATGGTCCATAGTTGCTGCAAGGATCATTGTGTGACTTTAGTCGGGCTTTCGCCAATAGGATCTTGGGTAGGAATAGTGAAGTTTGGCCACGTCGTAGGGTGACGAAAGACATTGTTCCTCCCAAATACATCGACCCCACTACAAGCTACAAGCAATGGTTGGAGTATGACATGAAGTGGATTCTGAGGGATGAGAAAGCTTATATGAGGACTAGCAAGAAGGTAAGGAGGATTGAGTGACCACCTTGAGGGGTCCCATAATTTACTTTCCTGCACTTTTATAATTCTCATGTTTTTGTTTTTGAATTTAATAAAAGATTGGAATGTTCCAAATCCCCTATGAAAACAAACTTAATATCTTTTAATTTAAACAATGAGAGAATTTCTTTTTTATTATCTTTGCTTATTGCCATCTCATTTATTATTATTTTTTCTTTTCTTTTCTTTTTCCTTTGCCATGTAATTTTTGCCCATGACGTCCCTTCGGGAATTTGCGCCATGCCCATGGTCTTTTCCCCTAACTTTTCCCTAGATCGCCTTTTCGGGTTTTCGATCTAGCAGGGTTGTTTTGCCTTAATTTTTTCCTAGGCCACCCTTTCGGGTTTTCAACCTAGCAGGCTTTTTTCTTTTTTTTTTTCTTTTAAATGTGGTATTTCCAGAGTCTGTCCATGTTAATGGGGCGAAACATCTCTTCCCCATCCAAATCTGTGATTCTTGTAGCACCTCCAGACATGATCTTCTTAATGATAAAAGGCCCAGACCACCTAGGCTTCATCTTTCCTCTTGGATCAAAAGTCTCATCTCTAAGCAACTTTAGGACCAAGTCCCTTTTTTTTGAGGTTTCTCGGACTTTCTTATTGAATACTCTAGCAATTCTTTTTTGGTACCCTTGTGCATGGTATTGTGCCCTAGCCCTCTTCTCATCTATCAAAGCCAATTGTTCATATCTCACCGTAGCCCAATCCTCTTCTAGGACCTTGGTTTCTACTAACACCCTCAAAGATTGTACCTCCACCTCAAAAGGAAGCACCGCCTCACTACCATAAACCAAAGAGTAAGGTGTTGCCCCAGTCGATGCACATATAGAAGTTTTATAACCCCATAAGGAAAATGGAAGCTTCTCGGCCCAATCTTTGTATGTTGTTACCATCTTGGCTGGGATATTCTTCACATTCTTATTGGCTAATTCTACGGCCTCATTAGCTTATGGTCGATACGAAGAAGATTTGTGATGCTCAATGCCATATTCTTCCATGACCTTCGAACTTCACCCTCAAAGTGAGTACCATTATCGGAGATGATCTCTTACGGTACCCCAAATCGACATATGATGTTGTTTTCTAAGAACTGCACCACATGCTTGGCCTTCAACATGGAATAGGAGGCTACATCCACCCACTTGGTGAAATAGTCGATTGCCACTAAAATGTGTTCGTACCCATTTGAAGCCTTAGGAGCTATCCTTCCAATCACATCTATGCCCCAAACCGAGAATGGCCATAAAGAAGTCATGCTATACAACTCACTAGGTGGTGTATGGTTCAAGTTGGTGTGTGTCTGACAATCATGGCAGCTTTTCATATAGTCCACACAATTGGTCTCCATTGTATTCCAGTAGTACCTTATCCTTAGGATATTCTTGGCCAACATCCTTCCATTCATATGAGGGCCACAAATCCCTTGATGAACTTCTTCTATTACCCTCTTAGCTTCTTCTTTCTTTAAGCAACGAAGGTGTACACCATCGTAGGACCTTCTATAGAGTTGTCCACCATAAAAAATGTATTGGGTTGCCATCATCCTAATGGAACGTAGCTCTTTCTTATCGGCACCATCCATATATGCCCTTAGTTCCAAGAACTTCATGATGTCATAGTACCATGAAACTTCCTCTTCATCTATAGCCATTATTGAAGCTTTGGTTTTCCTTTTGTGTACTTTTTCATAACTCTGTTCAATCTCTAAGGGTTGTGTCCATACTCCCTCAAGTATTTCAACCATGGAGGCTAAAGTAGCTAAGGCATCCGTAAACTGATCCTGAGCTCTAGGGATGATTGTGTACTCAGTCTTGTCAAAGGTCTTGGTCAAGTCCTCCAAGTATTGTTGATAAGGCTTCAAATGTTCTTCCTTCACTTTTCACAACTTTTGCGCTTGGGCTATAACCAAAGTTGAATTCTCAAAGACTTCGGCCTCTTTTGCTCTTAATTCTCAAAAAGGTTCCATTCGAGCAATGCAAGCCTCATATTCAGCCAAATGTATGTGAGACTCCTCGGGAGTGATCAAGATTATTCTTATCCCATTCCCATATTATTTTACGGTTCCGTCAAAATACATCTTCCATGTCCCTAACTCAACATCTAAAATGTCCTCATATGCAAAGTCTTCTTTACCATTTTCCCCTTCTATAGGATTCTCGGCACATAAATCTGACACGATGCTTCCTTTGATAGTTTTCCTAGCCACATACTTCAAATCAAATTCTACTAGCAAAATCAACCATGTTGACAATCTTCCACTCAAAGCGGGTTTCTCAAAGAGATACTTCAATGGGTCCATTCTTGCTACCACCCATATTTGGAAGGGTAAAACGATATGTCTTAATTTCTATACGGCCCAAACAAGTGCGAAGCATGACTTTTCTATGGGAGTGTACCTAATTTCGTAATCATGGAATCTCTTGCTCAAATAATATATGGCCCTCTCATTCTTCTCATCATCTTCTTGTGCAAGCATACTTTCAACTACATCCCCTATGATGGAAAGGTATAGGAGTAAGGGTTTTCCATGTTGTGGAGGCACTAGGATAGGTGGTTGGAGGAGATACTCCTTGATAAGTTCAAAGCCTTTTTGGCACTCATCGTTCCATGTGTGTGGTTCGTTCTTCCTTAGGAGTTTGAAGATAGGCTTACATGTGGAAGTGAGCTTGGCAATGAATTGACTAATGTATTGTAGTCGACCCAAGAAACCCCTAATCTCTTTCTCACTTTTGGGTGGAGGCATCTCCAATATGGCTTCGATCTTAGATGGGTCAACTTCTATCCCTCTATCACTCACTAGGAACCCTAACAACTTTCCAGCAGTTACTCCAAAGGTGCACTTTTGCGAGTTCAATCTCAATTTATATTCTTTAATCCTCTTGAAGAACTTCCTTAAGTTTGTGGTGTGGCTTCCTCTATCATTGGACTTCACTATCATATCATCAACATACACCTCTACCTCATTATGCATCATATCATGTAGCAAGGCCATAGTCATTCTTTGGTAAGTTGCTCCAGCATTCTTGTGGCCAAACGGCATTACCGTGTAACAATAGATTCCCCATTTGGTAGTGAAGGTGGTTTTGGTCATGTCCTTGAGAGCCATCTTGATTTGGTTGTACCCCGAAATACCATCCATGAAGGACATCAATGCACTTCCTGCTATGTTATCCACCAAGACATCAATGTGAGGGAGAGGAAATTCATCTTTAGGGCATGCCTTGTTCAAGTCTCTAAAATCCATACACATCCTCATCTTCCCATCCTTCTTAGGTATAAGCACAACATTGGCTATCCATTCGGCTTGGTTTATGGGTTTGATGAACCTTACCTTTAGTTACTTAGTGACTTCCTCTTTGATCTTTAAAAGCCATTTGGTCCTCATTCTCCTCAATTTTTGCTTGACAGGCACCATTTGGTCGTAAGTATCAATGTGATGTTGAACTATCTCGGGGTCAATTCCAAGCATATCTTCATAGGACCATGCAAACACCCTTTGAAATTCCATAAGGAGTTCTTGAAGATCTTTCTTTTCTTTTTCATTTAGAGTTGAGCCAATTTTAATTAGGCATGGATTCTCATCATTGCCCATATTAATAGTTTCAAGGGTTGGATCCATAGGTTCAATTTTCTTTTCAAATGGTTTATTAATTTCATTTTCAAATTCATTTGAATCATTTAAGTGCAGAATTTCAATGTTATGGGACGCATCAAAGTAAGTCAAATCAGAATTCATCTTATTGAAAATATTGAAAAGTACATTGGAATTTGCATTACAAAACCTTTTCCCCATGTTCTCAAAAATCCCAACCCAAGTCCAATTATTAATTGGCCCTATAGTAGGCATGACGAATTCTTTCTTCTTTCTTTGTCAAGGCTTCCCATTCCTCCCCTTGTCTTTCTTCAGCCTGTCTTCTTTCTTCAAGGGTTTCCACACATGCATAGCTTCGGTCATGTCATACAAATCCTTGCCCTCGTCGAGGAAGTCTCTCATCGCCTTATCAAGAAACCAGCCACCATCATCCCCACTCCAACAGCTAATCATTTCATCATCTCCTTCCTCTTCTTTTTTCATTACGAGGTATTAGTCGTCGTCGGTAGAAGGGTCCACGTTGCGTTCTAGCATGAAGCGAGCTAGGGTGACTTGGGTTATCCCCACCTTTGAGGCCCATTCTAGCCAATCATGATCTTCCCACGATCCTGCGTCTCCTGATTCGAAAATGTCGTTGACATGGGCCCTCTAGAAAGTCCATGGTCTCGGAGCGTTCCTTAGTTGTGGCTTAAAGTTGGGTAGAAGTAGGCGAACTTTCCCTTCTGCCATCATGCGGTTGAGGTTCTCTTGAGTTAGCTCACTTTGTTTATGGTCAGCTTTGTCTTTTTCAGCTTTTTCCTTCCCTATCTCGGAGAGGTAGTCTATTATCTTTTTAAGGACCTCAGCTTGCGCCTCCATACACTCAAGCATCTTTTACATGAGGACCTTCTCACTTGCAGCGTCCATCTTTCCCTTTTGATAGGTCTTCCTTTTGGACGTCTCGCCTTCCATTGGACTTGGATTGGAATGGTGTCTGAAAAGAAGCCCCATTTTCATTAAGTTCATGTCCCAATTGAAGGTTCCTTTTAAACTTAGATGTTCTTAGAAAATTCTTAAGTTTATTTTAATAAAGGCCCAATTACAATGCCACTCCCTTTCCTCTCATGGATCCTTGCCCCTTGTTTCATTAGGCTTCAGTCCATTTACAATAAAGCTCTCATCTTACTCTCATGGGCTTTCATTAGAATGCACTTAGAAATTTTGCAACCCTTTATCTCAAACTTGGGCTTACAATGTATTCATCAGCTTTGGGCTTTTCAATCTTTGTTCATCATTTTTCCTTGAAATAGCCCTCTAGCCAGAATACATTGTAGCCTTCCTCTCAAAGTCTATGAAATTCTCATCATTTTGGACCTAGGCATGCAACAAAGAGGCCCAAGATTAGGGAAGTTCATTTTGGCTTTGAAGGATGTTGGATGCTAAGTCCATAGCGTATTTGTTATCTTAGACCTAAAGTCTTCTTTTTCAAAAGGGTTTTTTCCACTTGGGCCTACGATAGCAATTAAGCTATGGTCTTATGAACTTTTCAAATTAAGATATGCCTTTGGATTTAAGGACAAGCCTCTTATATGTGAGAACTTCTTTTCTTTTGTCCTACAACATCTTAGGGTATACCATAACTTTAGGGCCATCCCTTCCATTTTTATACATTTTATTTGTCCTTTAGAATTAGGTGAACACATGATATATGGTTGAACAAACAAGAGATATATAAAGGGTACCCTTCATGATAGGATCTAGGATCTCTCTAGTGTGGGTAGGCTCCCTAAGGCTATAGGGATAGATAAGTAGGTCACTCATAACTAGGTGGGCTATGATTCCAACTAAGGGCCTAAGTGGACCTTATAGTGGATTAATAGCAAACCTTTAACGTACTCAAGGCCCATTATAGGCGATGGCACTGATTGTGAGTTGGTGGGATGAATTTCGGAAGATTTGGGCCCGAATGGAGCCTTCCATCTTCCCACTCATCACCAACCGAGGTTAAGGGACAAAAAGAACAAGTGAATGTGTGTGCAAATAAATATTGAAAAAGCTTTTATTAAGGTTAAGAAATAAGACACAGGAATTAAACCCATAATCCCCAGTGGGGTCGCCACTGTGGACACAAGGGTTCTTAGGAGTCGCCACCTAGTTATATTGTCTAGGAACCATGAATATAGCGTCCTTTTGAGGAAGGACCTTTGATCTTACTACCAGAGCATGAGTTCGGAGTTTAGGTACGCTTTTGGGAAGGTGTTAGGCACCCAAGATCGCCCAACCCTAAGGTTGGCCTCCCATCATTGTGTCTTACGTCTTAACCTTATTAAAAGCATACTCAACACGTGCATCTATACTCACACACACACTAGCATACATCTAAACATACAATATGACATCTTTATCCCAAAACAACATACTTATCATCCTAAAGCAAAAGAGCCAAACACGTCAAAGAAACCCTAGCATTAATCTATCATGTGAAAACCTATCATACATCTAATACATCTCATAAACCAAGCGTCAAAAAACTGGAAACCCTAATCATGGATCTAAGCATGTTTCATCACATTCTAAGGCCAAAGCACAAATGCATGGACATTGTTAATGCATGACTTACCTTCTACTTACCTTTCAACAACACAACATTTATGGCATCATGAATGGGCATGTGAATGCATATTCATGGCATCAAGGCAAGAAACAAACATAAAACCCTAATCTAAGCATGTTAAAGACAAACAAGCATGTCAAAAAGTGAATAAGAACTCATGGGGCTTAAAACATATAAAGAAGAGGCTACACAGAACAAACATGTGAATACGGAAACAAAACAAACAAAAATTAAGATTTCTAGGCAACGACATCACGCACGCTAGAACAGGTCTGCGTACGCAGAATCAAGCCTGCGTGCGCAAGCTAGATCATGCGTACACAAATCCTTACCTAGAAAACCTAAAAACACAGAAACAGAGTAGAATTTTAAAACAACAAGCTAGCAACCTCACATACATAAAATGTGAAAAGAACTAAAGGGCTAATCTAAGCAAACATGTACAAATGTAAACTAAGCAAAAAACAAGATTAGAACACAAAAGAAAAACAGAAAAAGAAGGGTTAGACTCAATACCTTAAACAAAAGCTTTCCAAGCTTGATTTTGACCATTCCCCTCAGTCAAATCTATTCACAAACCAATAAGAGAGTGATTAGCAACATTGAACTAAAAGGATTGGGGCTAGAGGAGGTCCCAATCAAATAAAATTGACTTGACGGTGTTTTGTGAAAAACTCCCTTTTGATTCACTAGTTTCTTGTGAATCTTAGGTTTTTCCTGTGGGATTTCTGTGTGTTTTAAAAATGTACCATGTAAGGCTTTTTATAGTGGAAAAAATGGGGTTTGGAACAGCTCCCAGACGATGTGGGATTCATTCCAAACCTCAGCTATTATTGCAGAAAACTTGTCTTTCTTATGCTTTTGAAACCTTACCTGCGTATGCAAGAATGTGCCTACGTACATATGCATTGGCTCGCGTACACAGACCGCAACTTACATACGCAGGTTGATGGCTACTTTGGTCATTTTATTTCCAAAAATAGTGTTTTGCTCATTTAACAGTCCTCAAGTCAATTTAATATTTGATTGGGCTTTAAACTGGCCATGGGCCTTAGAGTTCAAGCATCATTGGGGAATGGGAGCTCGAGTCGTAAGAGGTACAAAATGCGGTGTTTACACTCATCCACATTGCTCAGGTGGGATGTGGAGAAAATCCTTTGGAAGTACTCCTCTACCATCCCACCTATTTCTTGCTCATCTGTTCTCTAGCCCCCATTCTCAACTAGTAGACCCCCAATCTGATTTTTCTGTCATCTTTGGCTTGCCCGTCTATGAAAGAAGTTGGTATTTTTGTCCCTTGCTGGGAGTCATATAGATTGTGATTGTTGCCTCCAAAATACCTCTTCATGGTGTAGCAACTCATTTATTTCTCCCTTTACCGTACTAATCCGTTCCAGGTTGTCCCCATAGCTTGTACTGACCAATTCTTCTAGTGCTTTTTGTTTTGCCTCTAAACGATGTCGTGTTACCAAAAGCCTCTCAGCTCCAAGCAATCAGCTGCATCCGATAAAACTTGATTTTCTTGAAAAGTCTAAACATAGGACTTCCATTAGGAAGGTGTTGGGACCAAGCTTCCTTGATTTTTTCCTCACATCATGGGCCACCCATCTTTCTTCAAACTTGTGGAGCCAGTTTCGTTGGGTCCAAACCTGCTGGACAAAATACTGAGTGTTTAAAAGAATTGGGTCATGGTCAGAGTATGATACCTGCTGGTGAAACACCTTGGCCGTAGGGAATTGAACTTGCCAATCTTGATCCAGCCTCTCCTCAACAAAGCTTCACCTGGTCGGCCATTCCGCCAAGTAAATGGATGGCCTTGGTATCCTAAATCAACCAGACCACAATGCAGGAGTGTCTCCTTGAAAGCTAGCATTGGCACCAACTGTTTGGGGAGTCCACCTTACTTTTCTGTAGAGTGGAGTACTTCATTATAATCACCCATGCAGACCCAAGGCATGGTGGATCTCGCATGCAAGTGTCTAAGGAAACGCCACGATTCCTGCTTACGATGTCCCTTCGGTCGGCCACAGAAGCCAGTTAAGCACCACGGTTGTTGGTTAACAGACAAGATGTGTGCATCAATATGGTTCGAGGAGAAAGTATGAATGTGAAGATTACAATCCGCCTTCCAAAACATACCCAAAACTCCACTACGTCCGTCACTTGGAACTGCCAGGACAGATTGGAAGTCTAAATCAAAATATAATTTTCGCATCTCTGCTGTAGACCGCTTTGTCTTCATAAGAAACAGAACGGTGGGCACTTTACTTCTCACTAATTCAGTGACTACATCCACTGCACGTTGGTTCCCAAGGCCTCGACAGTTCCAATTTATAATGATCATTGTGCTCGGCAGGGCTACACCGCGGCCCCCACTGTTGATGCATTCAGGTAGTTAATGTTCACCCTAGTTTTGATACGTTTTCCATCCTTTCTATCATTGTGTTCAAGCTCCATAAAGAAGTTTACATAATCCCTCTTGTGGCCCACTTTCTCATCCAGCCCAGCTAAACTTTCCATCCTATCAGTGTCATGTGGTCGTGCTATTCTCGTCCATCTAGGTTGCATGTTGTGAGAATGAGGTTGGTTGCGCACGTGGTTCGCAGTTCTTGCATCACTGTTGATAGCACCTTCAGACGCCACGTGTATGGTTTCCTGCATGTCAACCAACTCGATATAGCCTTGGGCTGAAGTCATGGGTTTATCTCCAAGAGAATCATTTGTTTCTTTATTAGTACTTGGTGGATCAGAATTTTGTTTCAAGTCAACTCCCATTACTTGCGTCATGAGCCCACTTGGATCCTCATCCCCAGATTGCATATTATGGGATTCATTCATGCCCGAGAATTTTGCTGCATATGCCAAACCCTATCCTCAGTCCTAGTCAGCATCCTAGGGTTTACTGGGGGATATGAAACCCTAGTGATTGTGCTGTCACCTTCCTCCTCCTAATGCGGCGGGGTGTTTCACTCGTGAACTTGAGGCCCATCCATACCTCGTCGACCACCTACTCTCATCTACTCGCCATAAGGGGTATCAACATTATTTGTTGGCTTGTTAGATGAACGCCGATGAGGACAAACCTTCATCTCATGTCCCAATCACCCACATGAGTAGCATAAACCCACAATCCTCTCATACTTGAACGCTACCCATGACTTATCACCCTTAGGGCTAACCACCGGAGCCCCCCTTCTTAAAGGTTTGTTCAATGGTATATCGACCCTTATTTGGAGAAAACGTGCCTGTTCTGAGGCAATAGCTTTGACATCCAAAACCAAAATCTCACCCAGCCCCGCACCGATCTCCTTTCCAACCACTTCGTTCATTAGGTCAAAAGGCAAACCCCACACTTGAACCCATAACCGTATACTAGGGAAAGAAATGTTGAGCACCGACATCCCTTTCTCCCATCTCCGAAGAACTAAGAGATGATTATCAAAACACCATGGACCATTATCGACTACCCACTTCAGTTGGCTCTCCAAAGAAAATTTAAATTGAAGGAGGCCATCCCCCACCTCCACAATCTTAAGATCGTTCCCCAAGTGCCATACCAAACATAACAAGTTCTTTACCAATTTGAGATTAAGGGGTTTATCACTCAAAAAACGTCCATGCATGCTAAGAGAGCATTCTTCCAGGGTTTCTTTATGATGGTTCACCTGTATAGCTATATCTAGTTCTTTCTTCTCAGTGAGAGAGATCTTTCGTAGTATATTGTTAATAAAGATAAAGTTCAAGAAATTCTCTAAGTTTATGAAGTCGTAAAGACACCAAAGGAACTTCTCCTATATGTATATGAACTAAGAAATGACATAGCTGCAAGTGTCCTGGCTTGAGCTCCCAATTACTTCCAATATGGGCCTCCAATGATAGACCACTATGAAGTTGGGTCATGTTGCATGGTGTGGGCCCATCCTAAATATAGCACCGATGAGGCATTTAATTCACCATGATGTTACATTACACCGTAATATTACGTTATTGTAATTTTGCATTAACGTAATTTCAATACAAGAATACAACATTACATTGTTTAGGAAGGTGATGGGATTAAGGTGATGTGATATATTTTGTAATTTTAGATTATGGTAATGTTAGAAAAAATAAAGTAAACCAAAAACCTTAATGTCACATCATCGTAATGTACATCACATTAAGGGCACATTACAACAAACCAAATGCCCCCTGAGAGTATTGCATAAATCTTGTGGATTAAGGCGGATAGAAGGAGTTGCCACTCGATTTTGAATAGGACAAGAACCACTTAGAAGGTGTTAGGTATCTAGAACCTTTCATCTATATGATGAGCATTCGCTTGTATTATATATTGGGCTATATTCTTAGGCGAACTTTACCTAAGAAGCCGATCTTAAACACAGTTTTACCACTATCACCCTATTTATTACATATTGTCATATTGACAAGAAACCACATTTTCTCCTTAACAAGTTAAATTTCACATGCCAATAAGTCACCAATTTGTAAAGATAAATATAAAACAACATCTGTTTAATTTAAATAAATGCAAAAATTCAAAATCCACCCTTTAAGTTTCACTTGAATTCATTTCAGTTCTCTTACTTTACTTTCGTGCAATTGAGTCCTCTAAATTTCAAATTTGTTCAATTAAGGCTTATCATCCACTTTCGTCAACTACTTGCCGTTAAGTGTCTAATTTTGAAATTTCAAAAACCGACATAAAAAAAAATAATAATAATAATTTAAAATATTTTTTTAAAAGAAGAAGAAGAAGAAGAAGAAGAAGAAGAAGAAATTTGATTGATCTTCCTTAGCCCCACTTCAAACCCAAACTCTATTCATTCCCTCATTGCCCCCACAAACCTCTCATGGCATGAATTCGAAGAATCTATTTTACTCAACATTTGAAACCTTCAATAAATGATTTCCCAATGACAAAATATTTGATTACTTAGACTTTCAATCAAAGCACATTTCAGATTCACATAGATCCTATAGCCTTGGTAGCAACCTTAAAAAAATCAATAGTAGGCCATTCCTGTATGTGAGAAATAATAGAATCTTACATTCGTTGACTGACAACTGGAACAACAAACTTATTCCAATGACCGAAACTTCATAATAAGAAAAACACATACAACAAATACTAATCTTAAACATGTTCATTGGTCAAAACTTCCACACAAAAAAACCCACAAAATTGATCAAATTCCAGTTGAAAAAGTCAAAAGAAAAGAGAGGGAAGGAGGGAGGCTTATGAGTATAAGGAATTCAAAGTGTCGGTCGCCAACTCCTTAGTCTAGTTTGTGGGGCAGTGAGGGGGTTGAGGACTAAGGTTTGAGTATGAAGTTGGGTTGAGGAAGAGGTGGAGAAAGAAGAGAATGGTAGTAAAGGTAAAGAAGAATGGCATTTCCTGGTTTGGGTTACCGATCGTGTTTCTTCATTATGTAGATTTGGGAAACCATATATGTTTTTTTTTTTATAAATATAATAAAATGAAAAAAAAAAATTAGACACTTTAACGGCAAGCACTTAACAGAATTGGAAAAAAGTCTTAATTAAACATATTTGAAATTAAAGGACTCAATTGAATGGAAGTAAAGTTAAAGGACTAAAATGAATTCATGTGAAACGTAAAACGCGAGTTTTGCATTTTTGTCTTAAATAAAACTAAAAGTCTATCATCAAAATTTTCTAAACTTAAATTCTACACAACTCACGTTTTTGTTTTTGTTTTTTTCCTCAAGTTGCATCTTATTAAAAAAATATTTTATTAGGATATTAAGCTACAAGACTTTTGATTAAGGAATAAGATAGAACAATAATTTAATTTAAAACTTTATCATTTAAGTTTTAGAAATTTAAATTCTACTCCAACTAATAGTCTATTATCAATATATATATTAAGCCATGGCTTTTCGATATAATATCTCTTAACCAATAAAGTAATCCATATAATTAAATCTCACACAATACACCCCACATTATTGTATTTTTTTCTTTTTTTCCCCAATATGCAACTTATGCTTACTAAAGGATAAGATTTAACAATAATTTAATTTAAAACTTTATCTTCTAAGTTTTAGAAATTTAAATTCTACTCCAACTAATATTCTATTATCAATATATATATATATATATATATATATATATATATATAAAGCCATGGCTTTTTAATATAATATCTCTTAACCAATAAAGTCATCCCTATAATTGAATCCCACACAATACACCCCATGTTATTGTATTTTTTTTTTTCATTTTTCCCCCCAATATGCAACTTATGCTTATATTTTAATATATCAAGTTCATCTTACTTAATGTTCTTTGCTTCTGAATGTGCGTACAAGATATTATGCCAAATGAAGTTTACTATAAAGAAGCAAAATAATGGACACCCATTTTAAGTTCTTTGTTCTCTTATGTAAGTTTTTAATTTTTTACTCTCACTAATTAGTAAATTAATTTTATATTATTTGTTAAAAATATTTCCTCAAATTAAGGGATAATATTTGACGACTTTTTAATTCAGGTAAAACTTTATCATTTAAATTGTAACAAATTTAAATTTTATTCAAACTAAAGTCTATTATAAAAATTCTAAACTTAAATCCCAAACAATAAGCCACATTTTCTATCTAAAAAAAATCCTGCGTTTTGACTTTTACTTCAACTAAAAGTTTATTATCAATATTTTAAGAACAACTAATTAGTAAATTAATTTCATAATTTTAAACTTCAACAAATTTAAATTATATCCAAACTAAAAGTTTATTATGTAAATATTCAAACAAATTAATTTCTAAATTTAAATATTTAAACAAATTTAAATTCTACTCAAACTGAAAGTCTACTATAAAAAATTATAAACTTAAATCTTAGACAACAACCCACGTGTTCTTTCTTAGAAAAACAACATTTTGACTTCTACCAAAACTATTAGTCTATTATCAACATTTTAAGAACAATTAATTAGTAAATTAATTTTACATTATTTGTTATGATATATTCCCTCCAATTAAGGGATAACATTTAACAGTTGTTCAATTTAAATAAAATTATAAGTCTATCATCAAAATTTTCTAATCTGAAATCCCATACAACTTACATTTTTCTTTTCACTTTTTTTTCCCTAAGATGCAATTTATGCTTATGTTTTAATCTAATAAATTCATATTATTTATTATTCTTTGCTATTGAATTTGCGTGCAAGATATATGCTAGTCTTATAAGTTTTTTTTTTTTTTTTTTTCTCAATTTTTGAACTCTTTTATGAATATTTTGATTTTGAGTTTTGGTTATTGTATTTAATTTGTGAGTGAGTTGATTTTTTTTTTTTTTAATTAGACTATCACAAGGAAAAAATTGGTGTTGGGGAACTATTTTGTTTATTATTGTTTGTGCTAACTAGAGCATAGACTAAACATTATCACACGTGCTTTAAGCGTGCACTTAAGCTCTTTTTTATTTTTTTTATTTTGGGTTTAGTGAAATAATGTTTGTCGGGGGCATTTTTCGTCGCCCATATGATGTTTGGGGAAGCCAAGACTGAGACTCGACTTTGGGCTTGGAATATGGCCCAAAGGTTATCGGTGAAGTGTGAAAGGCCCATTTTTGCTCAAGGTCCGGGTTACATCCAACAAAAATTATAATAAGGCCCCAAAAATAACTCTTGTAAAGATAAGCTAGCACAAAGAATGGCCCACCACAACAAGTGCTTAGATA
The DNA here is from genome assembly GCA_030021035.2 of Notholithocarpus densiflorus. Taxonomy (NCBI): domain Eukaryota; kingdom Viridiplantae; phylum Streptophyta; class Magnoliopsida; order Fagales; family Fagaceae; genus Notholithocarpus; species Notholithocarpus densiflorus. Next base: position 1,303,928 of record JARYZH020000006.1, on the reverse strand, counting down.
TTAGTCCAGCAGTGAACAAGAGAAATGTCTAGCGGTAGATGTTTGGAAAATTAATAAATATATTTGCATAGTAAAAATTTTGCATTTCCTCCATAGTCGGTTAATGTAAAAGTGGGTCCGTTATAACAAGTACACAAGAGGAAAAATGGTCCAGCAGTAAATATGACAAACCTTTAGCAGTAGACATCTGACAAATTAATAAGTGTGTTTACATGATAAAAAATCATATAGTTTCTTCATTATTATTAAGTCAACATGAGGAAAAACTTCTATAGTATCTAAGACATTATGACCTTCATTATAATAGCAATAAAAAAAGATTAAAAGCTTCATAATTACAAGTAAAAGAGGAAAAATTAGGATGGAATGAAGGGAGAGAAAGAGTGTCCATCCAGTGTAGCAATGGTTTAAACAAGATCTCTATGTGCCATATTATGCCCATAATGATGAATATATGTGTTAGTAAGTGGTGGGAGTGACTTTATGGAAAGTATGAGTGAATATATGAAAGTATGAAAGAGAGATGAAGTGGTGTTCAAGCATTTTCAGGTAGGGTGTAAAGAGGGGCTGTTTATGACTATATTAAGGTGCAAGGATTTTCTGAGTAGATGGAATGTGATGTTTATGGGTAGGTGTACATGAGCATTTATGGACTAAAGGCTAGTTTCTGAACTAAGGGACTGACTTATAGGATGAAAATAGCATGATGGGTGAGGAATTTTATGATAAGATTGTTGTTCTTGATGAGTTGATGATAGTTCCTTTTATAGTGAAGCTTAAGGGATTGATTAGCAAAATTTAGAAAGGACCAGGTCTGACAGCAGCAAAATCCCAGAATATCTCTTCTGAGATTTGGCCCAAAAATGGTGAGACTTACTTTTTGGGTGTTTTGCTTATTTGGGTAATGCAATTGGAGGCTGAGATACTCCTAATCTAGGCATTAAATGCTGAGATTTGGAGATTAATTTCATCCAATAGGATTAGAGCAAGTATGAGGACTAGAGATCTTGCTTGCTGCCACTAGGATCAGAGCTTAAGAGGGTTGGCTGACACCCCAAGCCAGGTGTCAACCATTGATGCCTCTGCTGGAAGCTTCTGCTAGACACCCTATTATGCCCTCCAATCCACTTTTCCCTAATTTTCCCCTTTTAGGATTCATGGGCATGGTTCATGAATCAATTACATACATTTTTAGTAAGAGAATAAACTATTTAGTTAAGAATTTCATTAGCTTAGAGGTCTTAGTTATGGCTTCCTTGAGTTGTGACGCCGTGCAACTCCAGCAATTTTGTTTAACGGCCAGACTCCCTCTCCCACGCACAGCTTATTCCGGCAACTCCAAATACTCCAGCATGTCATTGCAAATACTTCAGCGTTCAACAAGGAACAAAACACCAGCTCAAGCAGGTCCTGAAACGAGCTGACCCTGGAAAATTCAGATGGTAAAGATGTGAAGCAGGAACCCCACATCGAGCAAATATCCTGACAAAACCAAAGGGCATGAAGCATTGATTCCTCTCCTGCATGACAGAGGCAACAAACCGAGGAAGGAACAATTCTACGCTTATGTAAATTGAGCATAGTTGGAATGGAATCTGTACATGCTCGGCAAAGGAAAATTTTCACCTTGTTTGGAATGTTTAACTTCCAGAGTCTGTTCCAAAATTTTTTCTGTCTCGCGGTATCCGAAGATGAAGCCACATCATCTTCGTGCAAATCACAAAGCAAATGATACCTTGAACGCACCTGATACATGCTGGTCCGAGAAAGAGGCCAGAACAGAAAATCCTTCTAGACAGAATGGCAAACCGGAATGGATTTAATCTGTTGAGCTTCTGAAGGTAAAGAATTTTTTTTTCTTCCTTTTATAACATATTGTTGTTAATAGATAAACCAAGATCAAATCATATATCATACTCAACACATTTCCTATGCCTTGCATGAGTTAGCGACTAATCATATACTATATAATAAAAGTTGGACTTAAAAGCCATAGTTGCGCCAAGTGGCTGCATCATATTGCAGAAATTTTTTTTAGATTTTTAGATTTTTTTAAAAATATATAATTTTTCTTCTCCTATAATTTCTAAGTTGATAAATATCTTAATTTAATTACAATTCAAATTATTCATCTGATTCATCTAATCCTTATTTAATTACTATACTACACGTAAAAGAAAACATTTATCATTTAAAAATATATAAATATATATATAATTTTTCTTCTCCTATAATTTCTAAGTAGATAAATATCTTAATTTAATTACAATTCAAATTCTTCATCTGATCCATCTAATTCTTGTTTAATTACTATACTACACGTAAGAGAAAACATTTATATATATATATATATATATAGGTAGCAACGTGTATTATTAAAAAAAAAAAAAAACAGCAACGTGAATTATAAAAATAAAAAAAAATGCAACATAGTGTAATCTAATCCTTCTCAAATTCTTCATCTAATCCATCTAGTCTTGATATATATATATATATAGAAAAAAAATGGGCAACGTGTATTATAAAAAAAAAAAATTGTTGAATTCAGTTTTTTTTTATGCATATACACAAACATGTAGCGTAATTTTTACTTTTGATTATATAATTGTAATTCATTTAGCTATAATTTTTTTAATAAAATTATATGTTTTATGAGTTTATACTCACGGGACTTAAACTTCAAGTTTCAGTGTCTTCTCTCATGCTTTCAAGGACAAAAAATAAATTCTCATGTGAGTTTCTCCACTTCAAAAATTCATATATTTAGTAATTTAGATTGTTCTTAATTATTGAATTGAGGTTTCCACTTAAATATGATTTCAATTGTTACTTTCGATAGTTTTTTATTATTAAATTCAAGTTTTACTCATTTAAATACATGTGATTAATTGAGCCTTATAGTTCAATGTATTATTGAAAATCATTTTATATTTTTTTTAAGTATTTCTACCATCTTCCATTCAATTTTATTTATATATATATATATATTTTATGATACCTTAAGTCTCACACAATATACATTCATTATATAACTTAAAAGTAAAATATTCATTTATTTTTATTATTTATTTTTAAGTAAATTAATAAAAAAAATTATTTACATATGAATTTTGATTAAACTGTGCATCGCACGGGCATATTGCTAGTATAATATAAAACCGAAGCATAGATGACTTTTTTATTGACTTCATAATATTGTGACACCTCCCTTGGTGGCCTCACAATTTTTCACTTCATTATTATTTATTAATATGAATGATTATTTAGTTTAAAGGGTGTGTTTGTGTAAGTTATTGCAAATACTGTTTTGAATTTACAATGAATGTTTGTACAAAAGTTACGCGGAGTTGTGGTTGTAAAACAAAGTTTTGGGTTTTAAAAACTTTATTTTAAGCTCTCAAAATGCCTAACCAAACAGACCCAGAGTTTCAAACAAAATCTAAATCACTCCCTCATGCAAGAAAAAAGAAAGAAAGAAAAAAAGACCTAATTAATGCAGAAGAAGTCTCTCTCTCTCTCTCTCTCTCTCTAGATCAGTAAGCTGAATCATTATCATCTACTATTATATTTTTAATTTGAATTATTTTTTAGTTTAAAGTCTCAAACAAAATCTAAATCACTCCCTCACGCAAAAAAGAGAAAGAAAAAAAAAAAAAAAAAAAAACCTAATGAAGAAAAACTCCCTCTCTCTCTCTCTCTTTAAATCTCTAAGCTTCCCCCAAACCCTAAACTCAGGCAGTTGCTTCCACTAAAAGATTGCAGCCACATCAAATGCTCTCCTTCCACAGATTCATTATGCTATTTTTTTTTTTTTTTAATTATAAACTGATTGATAAGATGCTTGAGCTAGTGCGATCACCTCTCTCTAAAATTTTGTCTTTCTAAAGCATAACCCCAAATCAACGTTAAGAGAAGAGAAATTGCTATAGTGGGTGTTTGTTAGGTATCAAAGGTTGTGTTTTACAACCATTTGATGTGGCAATAAAACATATCAAATGATCCACGATGCATGGTTCAACAAAATTAAATTTGCTATGTAATTCTATACCATATTTTTTTATATGCTTTCTATTAAGCTATTATTATAATAATTTATAGCTCTAAGTAATGTACTTGGCAATTTTCTATGTAATTTATAAATGTTCTATGTATATATGATGAAGATTTGAAAGATTTATGGGTGCTACTTTTTTTTATTAAACATTGTCATGGATGGTGGTACTTTTCTTATTTTATGTTGAGATCTATGATTTCTTAAACATTGTAAAAAGTATTTGTCTCATTTCCCTTCTTACAGTTCATGACAAAGCACCACATAACAAAGGATGCTTTGGAATAAAAAAAATGGGTAGGGACTAAGGTTTAGTTTGAATTTAGTTTTACTAGCAAACTTTGTAGATATATTAGTCATGATTAACAATAATAGTATTGATGAATCCAATAGATTATAGGATAATTTCTTACAGATTTTTTGAAAATGGACCACGAATCACGCGGGATATTGGCCAGTTATATTTAACTGCCCAACGAATTGATGAATTGAAATATTGAATTGTGAACTCGAGTGTAATTCTTTTCATTACAATGCAATGAATCGAATATCTTAGAGCGTTGTTTGTACTTGCCACTTGCATTACATTCAATTATTGTTACTTTTCCTCTAAGTTATGACTTTACTAAACATTATTCATATAAAAGAGGCTAAGTCCCTATTGTTATTGACCTTTATTTATCAACTTAAGTACATTTGTAGCTGATATCAAAGTTTCTTTATGACATTGAAATAAATATAGTGTTGAAACATATGCAAATTTGTGACACAATAAGAAGTCTTACGTTTGCTTCCAAAGTTGCATCATATGCGTTTCAAAACAATAAAGAGTTGATCTCCTTCATTGTATTTTGACTCCAACATGCTGATAAACTCTTCTTCTTTCTTACAGAATCGATCAAATAGTTCATCAATAATCTCAACTCCAAAATGTTTGCTTATTATACCCTCCATGCCAGCTCTTAGGTGCATCGCGCATGCCTGGACAATGAGGCCATCAGCTCTTGCATAAGGCAGTGTTATCTCCATTCTTTCAATGCTAAAACACTCATTTCTTTCCACGAGTTGCGTCATCTCCTCGGGTGAGGAAAAATACACAGGTAAGTTAAAGGTGTCCACCTGAGCTTCACTAATTAATCCCTGCAAAGATAAGAGTAGGTATTTTGGTTTGAAAATACTAAAACTATTACCGATATTACTAGAAAAGGCCTACAAGTACAACTTGATGTGGTAGTGGATGCGATTGGTCCTATTTCAATAAAATAATAAATGAATGTTTGAATTATTATGATTTGTACACAAATTAGTTTGCAAAGCATATGTAATAAAATTTACAGTATCTCTAGCATTATTCTTTTCATTTTTACACATATGTAACATAAATTGTTCTTGGAACAATGCATAACTAGGAGAAGTGAGAACCTCCAACCTCTACAAAAGAGATCCTCATGAAGTGGTTTTCTTTTTATGTTGTTTGCCTAGCAAATTGCTTGTACATTATATAGACCAATGAGTATATAAAAGTTTAAGTTTTACAAAATTTTGTATTTTTTAAGTTCCAAATTCTAAGTTCATATGCTGACATTTAGAATAAGTTCAATAAATTTACTTGCAGTGATCTATTTGACTTGAAAAATTTTCTAGTGCAAAAAGTAATAGTTGATTGCTAGCTTACCTCTTTTGCCATAACCATGAGGCACTGTCCCAGGAAATCAAAGATCCCGCCTATCAGTGAACTGGAATGAGGAATCCCATTCGGAATACCTGGCATAATAAGCACCATTAGTCCACCCACCACAAGCTCTTTAGCCCTACAATCTAAAAAGGCTGTTATGTCCTTAGCAAATTGGGTTGTAAAAGCTTGAGCTACTTCATCTGGGGCACTTGCATAGTGAACCCTCCCCTTGTTCCACGCAGCAGAGTTCTTATTTAGCAGTTCTTCTGGCACCTTAGAGAGACATTGGAGTGCATAAGATGAATATACAAAATCGAGAGAGAAATTAGGGAATAGCCGACCATGGAAAGACCCTGGCACTCCAGTTGCAAAGTATGGCCTTTCTGGTGGGAGAGAGGCAAAGAGGGTATTAAAATCATTGGATGCGTGGTCATTGAAGAACACTTGAAATTCAGGCATTTGAGAAGCAAAGCCTTGGGATTGGTACTTTTGTTGCACAGCATCTGTTATATTTTGCATAGCAATAAAGGTATTTGGCCCAACTGAACATCCCAAATCTGCTATACGGAATGTGCTCTTTGAACTAGAAAATATTTTGTCTACATCAAGCTTCTCCGCAATTACATCATCAATCATTGCCTTCACAGCATTTGCACCTGCCCTCTGCATACTAGGTATGTCAATCATTGTAGTTTTCGACTTTTTTAAATGACACTTTTTATTATATATAGTTTTTCTTTTCAATCCTTAAACAATCCTATTTTCAAAAAAGATACACCAAATGGACACTAGGTTTATCTAAATGGACATGAGTTAAGTAAGCCATTATTAACATATATACACACAAGAATCATTGGTATGGTTGAATCTTGGTTATAAACTTATAAACTTATAATTGATTTTGTAAATGAATTCATTGCTTTTTGGCAGTCTCTCTTTCTTTTTGACAACTATGACTAAAACACGTTAATAGAATACACAACATTTGAAGAGATGATAAACTTTCAAAACTTTTTTTTTTATTTTTTATTAAAACTTTTTGCTCCTTGATAAACTTTTTTATATTATTAGATAGATAAACAACGCATTCTATTAGCCAATAAAGGAAGTCTTTTTTTTTTTTTTTTTTTTCTAAGTGAGATGTCATATATATATTGAAAATTCCATCTTTAAATTACATGTATGCCAATTTTCATGTCAATCGAATGTTGTTTACCATTCAATTCATAAACTCATCTTCTATGCATTGTTTTGATCTACAAAAACTTGAATTTAAACACTTATTGATGACATGGTATATTTGATCATCTTGAAATTTTGCAAACTTGGAGAATAGATGAAGATAATGAAATCTAACAGTAAGTTTGTTAAAATTCACATTTAATTAAAATATATTGGGTAACATAACATTGCTTAAAGTTATATTATGTGTAACTTTTTTTTTTTTTGAGAAGATATTATGTGTAACTTGAACCTAAGAGATTTATTATCATGCACATTATTTGGCTGGTAAAAATTCATTTCCAAATGATATACACATTAGTATGCAACATGCCTAGCAAGGATGGGATCAACCAAATTTAGTATAAGAAGAGTGTAAGAAATAGGAGAGAAATAGATAATAAAATTGAAGAAATTTGAAGAAACCTGGGAGGAGGAGTTTTTGGTATAACTATTAATGCCATCTCCGCCATTCATTGGATAAGATTCAGGCACTGTATATGTATTGTTGCTCATCTTTAACTCTCTCCCTCTCTCTTTCTCTCTTTCTCAATAATATTAATAAGGCACTCGATTTTATAGAATTTTGTGGGCTTTCAAGTTTTAACTTTATGGTTTCCTCAAAAAAAAAAAAAAAAAAAAAAAAAAGTTTTCACTTTATGGAAGAGGGCGATTCTTTGTCAGTGATTTTTTTTATAATTTTTTTTTTTTTTATGACAATCACGGCAATATGTTTCCAAAAACAAAAGGAAAGATGTTTCCAATAAAAAAATCCATATATTTTCTTTTTTGTCAATTATTTATATCATATCATATACTATATAATAAAAATTGGACTTAGAAAAAGTGGTTGGGCCAAATGACTACTCTCACTAATTAGTAAATTAATTTTATAATATTTGTTAGGATATATTTTCTCAAATTAAGGGATAATATTTAACAACCATTTAATTTAAGTAGAATTTTATCATTTAAATTCCAACAAATTTAAATTTTATTCAAACTAAAACTCTATTATAAATAATTATAAACTTAAATCTCAAACAATAACCCATGTTTTCTTTCTTAAAAAAAAAACCACATTTTGACTTCTACTTCAACTAAAAGTCTATTATCAATATTTTAAGATTAACTTATTAGTAAATTAATTTTATATTATTTTTTATGATATATTTCCTCAAATTAAGGGATAAGATTTAACAATTGTTTAATTTAAATAAAACTAAAAGTCTATCATCAAAATTTTCTAAAAATCCCACACAACTCACGCTTTTGTTTTTGTTTTTTCCCTCAAGTTGCATCTTATTAAATTAATATTTTATTAGGATATTAAGCTATAAGACTCTTTGTTAAGGAATAAGATTTAACAATAATTTAATTTAGATAAAATTTTATCATCTAAGTTTTAGAAATTTAAATTCTACTACAACTAATAGTCTATTATCAAATGACTTTAAGGGTGTATTTGTTTGGAGGTAAAACACGGTGGATGGAAAACTTTGGAGTGAAAATGGGAAGGAAAACTTTTTTGGAGTGTGTTTAGTTAGGTAGAGAGGAAGGAAAACAAATGATGGGCCCAGGTATTCTCCTTGGGCTTACCAAAATGTTTTCTCTCCAAAATGGGGAAAAGACTGAGTGGGGATGAATTTTTTCTTGATTGACAAAAATGCTCATATGCACATTTTTCAAGTTGCCTTTATGTTTTTTTCTACTTCACTAGGCAGTACCGTTGACCTTTTTTTTCTGGCAGTTGCCTCCTCTTCTTCTTCTTCCTCCTTCTTTTTTTTTTTTTTTTTTTTTTTTTTTCTGATTTTCTAGGGCCTGGGCTTGCCTCTTTCTTTCTTTTTTTTTTTTTCTTTTTTTTTCTCTGGGCAGTAATGTTGCCTCTTCTTTCTTTTTATTTTTCTTTTTTCAATTCTTTTCTTTTTCTTTTGATTTTCTAGGGCCTTTTTTTTAACTAGACATGATTTTTTTTTTGGGACATGATTTTTATTTTTTTAATAAATTTGGGTGATTGCTTTTTTTTTTTTTTTTGTGATTATTTGTCACTTTTTTGTTTTAATTGGACATCATTCTTTAACAAAGGTATATGAGTAAATTTATTCAAACTCATTTTTTCTATCCTTCTACTTTTCCACTCTCAATCAAACAAAAATGAGAGAAAATAAAATATTTTCTATCCTCCCACTTTTCCACCCCTCCAACCAAACGGACCCTAATGATTAAGAGAGATTATATATATAAAGTCATCCATATAATTAAATCACATACAGTACGCCCCACGTTGTTGTATCTATTTCACTTCTTTTTTTTCCCAAGATGTAACTTATGCTTATATTTTAATCTAATAAATTCATCTTGCTTATTGGTCTTTGCTTCTGAATTTGCGTGCAAAATATTATGTCAAAGGAAGTTCACTATAAAGAAGCAAAATAATGGACACCCATTTAAGTTAAAGTCCAAACTCTAAACAATCAAAACTTAAAGCAAATTTTTATTATTAAAAAATTTACTTATTTTACAATTTATTATTACTATCTATTTAATTTTTTTTAATTATTATTTTTTTTTAAAAATAGCTTACATATGAATCTTCATCAAGTCGTGCATTGCATAGGAATAATACTAGTATAATATTCAACCAAAAGCACGGCTGACTATTTTATTGACATCATAATATTGTGACACCTCACCTTTTTGGAGGCCTCACAATTTTCCACACTATTATTCTTTTTTCAAATTGAATGATTATTTAGTTTAAAGGGTGCGTTTGTATAAGTTGTTGAAAAACAATCTTTTGAGTTTATAATAAACGTCTGTAAAAAAACGCACCCTCGCGTGGAAAATTGAAAAATAAACTCAAAGGGTGCGTTTGTATAGGTTGTAAAGTTGTGATTTACAACTATGTGTTTTGTTGGCTTTAATTCCGTGCCAAATTTGATTGTAATTTTATTCAATCTTTTGTACCTTGTATTTATTGTGGGATCTGACTGTAAGGGTTGTGTGATAAAGAGAGAAAGTGTGAAGACTCAACCAATTGAAGACTGAAGAGTTCTCGCGGGTGTCTCGCGACTAAGCATCCCGCGAAGTGACTCATGTGACTTGCACATGCTGGAATGCGAAGAGTTAGGACAGGATGGAGACAGCTGTGTCTCGCGAGTATCTCGTGGGTAAGGCCTTCCTGCAAGACACCCGCGAGACATTCTATTCTGCCAGACTGTACTATCTGATACACACTTTCTGTACCCATACTATATATACCCACATTACCCACAAATGTTAAGGAGTGCTTCTGAGAGAAAACCCTAGCCAAACACCTTGAGAGTTAGAGATTGTTATACCCACAATCCTTTACATAGTAGCTTGTGGATTTTCCTCAACTCCTACCTCTCCATTTCCATATCATTGAGAGGTTGATAGCCCAAACACTTACCACACCCTTTCAGAGTGTCAAGTGATAGTTTGGAGCTGCTGGGAAGCATTGGAAGAAGCCAAAGATGGCAGATGCAACATGGAGCTTGTTGTGGGATCTGGAGAGCTAGACAAGACACGGTTCTGAGAAGCCTTGTTGGAGTAGGAGCTTGGAGGGCTTAGGCACATCGGGTAGATTAGGCTTTGAGGGTCTCTTGCTAACCCATGTATCCCAAGTGATTGTCTAGTGGATCGATTACAGCTTGGAGGGCGGCGAAGAGGTTTTATGCTGAGTACTTCGGTTTCCTCTTCGATAACACATCGGCATGTTATCTTGTGTTTGCATCTTTCTTCCCTACTCTTTTATATTTCCATTTTACTGCTGTGTTACTTTTAATATGGATTAGAGTAGCTTGTTTGTTTATCCGCTCGCATTTACACTATTCCGCACTTAGTATTAAGTTAGTGTAAAATCCATCGAGCCGTAACTTTAATTTGGGGATCTAAACAGCTCTTGTGTTTTCAACACATTTTCGAGCTTTTCAATTGGTATTAGAGTGGGTACACTCGTTGTGGTTTTAATACCTGAGTGTGATCCTAGACCCTCTTGGTTTGCCATGGAAAGTGATATGGTAAAGGCCAACATGAAGCATAGTAAAGGTGTTTGTGAAAATGACTCTATGAGCATATTTGGAGATTGTTCTAGTAATGAACTTTTGGAGTTATTCAAATCAAAGAAACATACTAGAATCTTTATACACATGCTGAAATCACTAGTTCATAGGAATCATGATATTCATAATAGCCTGTGTGAATCAAATTCCTTAATTGACAAATATAAGAAAAGGAATAGACGTTTATGTGACAAACTAGATTGTCTGAAAAGAAAGATTCACTCATCTATGAATGAAGTAAAGAAAGATGAGTCCTGCTTTGATGGTCAAGAATGTCTGTCTCATGCTTGTCTTTTTGTTCATACCGCACTGAAAGTATTTAATTCATGTTTGTTGTATCTTGACAGCGGTTGTTCAAGACATATGACTGGAGATAAATCTTTGTTCAAAACTCTTAAAGAGAAGGAAGATGGCTTTATGACATTTGGAGATGGTAGTCACTCACAAGTTCTTGGAAAGGGAACCATGGATATTCCAGGATTGCCTTTGTTAACTGATGTGCTGTACATTAAGGGATTGAAAGTGAACTTGCTGAGTATCACTCAGAAATGTGATGAAGACTTCTTAGTCCAATTTTCAAAGAAAGGATGTCTAATCCTAAATGAAGAAGGTGTTCAGGTTTTGAAGGGACTTAGGACCACCGACAATTGCTATGGGATTATTCCCAAACCAAGCATAGCATGTCGAAGTGCTCGAGTGAATCTTTTGGAGTTGTGGCATCAAAGACTTGGACATGCTAGTTACAAACAAGTGGCAAAAGTCTCAAAACTTGAAGCTGTGATTGGTTTACCAAAGTTTGGAAAAATTGAGAAGAATATTTGTAGTCCATGTCAATTGGGAAAACAAACAAAGTCAAGCCATTCGAAAGTAAATGTGGTTGCTACTTCTCGCCCTTTGGAGTTACTACATGTGGATCTAATGGGTCCAACAAGAACAGAAAGCATGGGTGGAAAGCGCTATATTATGGTGGTTGTTGACGATTTCTCAAGATATTCTTGGGTGGAATTTCTTAGAGAGAAGTCGGAAGCATGTGACAAGATGGAAAGGCTATACAAGGGGCTGCAAAATGAGAAGGGAGTTCCCATAGTTAAAATCAGAAGTGATCATGGGAAGGAATTTGAAAATGCAAAGTTTGAAGCATTCTGCAATGAACACGGCATCAAGAAGGAATTTTCAGCTCCAAAAACTCCATAACAGAATTGGGTGGTTGAAAGAAAGAACCGGGTGATCCAAGAAATGGCAAGAGTAATGTTACTAAACAAAAGCATTCCACAGAAGTTTTGGGCTAAAGCAGTGAATACTTCTTGTCACATTGGGAATAGGATTTACTTCCGGGCAGGAACAAAGAAGACATCGTATGAAATATGGAGAGAAAAGAAGCCGAAAGTGAAATATTTTCGAGTATTTGGAAGCAAGTGTTATATTCTCAATGATAGGGAGAATCCTGGAAAATTTGATGCTAAGAGTGATGAAGGGATATTCCTAGGCTACTCAACAAATAGCCGAGCATATAGAGTGTTCAATAAGCGCACTAAGACAGTGATGGAATCGATAAATGTGGTGAAGGACCGAGTCTTAAGAAGAATGAGGGTGATGACAACATGTCTCAAGGTGAGGATGCTGAGAAAGAATCACCGGAAAAGGAGTTTACACCTCCTATATCAAGAAGGGAGACTAGATCAACTCAAGGATCTTATAGTCCACTCACCCCTCCTGAAGTTCAACCTCCAATCTCTCGTGATGAGGAACTTTCCACTTCTAAGAGACCATCGTCAAGGGTAACTCTCAATCATCCCTCAAGCAATATCATTGGTGACTTAGAAGAAGGAATTCAGTTGAGAAAAGGACCAGCCTATAGTGCGAATCATGTGACATACAACTGCTATCTTGCTCAATTTGAACCAAAGAAAGTGGAGGAAGCTTTGAAGGATGAGAATTGAGTAGAGTCCATACACCAAGAGTTGCATCAATTTGTTAGAAATGATGTATGGAAGTTGGTACCAAGGCCCAAGGATACACATGTAATCGGCACCAAGTGGATCTTCAAGAACAAGACTGATGAAGATGGTGAAATTGTCCGAAATAAGTCTAGATTGGTGGCTCAAGGATATACTCAAGTTGAAGGTATAGACTTTGATGAATCTTTTGCTCCAGTTGCAAGACTAGAGTCAATTCAAATTCTTCTCTCTATAGCATGCATTATAAACTTCAAGTTATATCAAATGGATATGAAGAGTGCTTTCTTGAACGGGTTTTTAAACGAAGAAGTGTTTGTTGAGCAACCAAAGGGGTTTCAAGACCCTCACTTTCTGGATCATGTGTTAAGGCTGAAGAAGGCGTTATATGGGCTGAAACAAGCACCAAGAGCTTAGTATGATGTGGATCATGGTTTCAAGAGAGGTCAAGCCAATTAAACTTTGTTTGTCAAAAGAGATGAGAAATATCTCCTTGTTGCTCAAGTATATGTGGATGACATTGTCTTCGGATCCACAATCGATCACCTAGCTCATGAATTCTCAGAAGAAATGAAAAGGGAGTTTGAGATGAGCATGGTGGGAGAGCTAAACTACTTCCTAGGGCTTCAAGTGAAACAACGGGAAGATGGGATATTTATCTCTCAGGGGAAATATGCCAAAAATCTTATAAAGAGATTCGGCCTAGACTCTAAGAAACACACTTCCACTCCCATGAGTTCCTCAGGAAAACTGAGTCGTGATGCAGCAGGTGTAGAAGTGGATCCAACACTTTATCAAAGCATGATCGGTAGTCTTCTCTATCTCACTGCTAGCAAACCAAACATCACGTTCAGTGTAGGAGTATGTGCTCGATTTCAGGCAGCACCCAAAGAGTCACACTTGACAGTAGTCAAACGAATTATCCTCTACATAAATGGCACATCTGATTATGGAATTTGGTATTTAAGAGACTCGAATGACTGCCTAGCTGGATATTCTGATGCTGACTGGGCTGGGTGCATTGATGACAGGAAAAGAACTTCTGGTGGTTTCTTCTATCTTGGAAATAACTTAGTGTCATGGATGAGCAAAAAGAAAAATTCAGTTTCTCTATCAACGGCTGAAGCTGAGTACATTGCAGCGGCAAGTTGTTGTGCACAATTATTATGGATGAAGAAGCTTCTATATGATTATGGAATCACTCAAGACACTATGTGTGTGTTCTGTGACAATACGAGTGCCATAAATTTGTCCAAAAATCCAGTTCAACACTCAAAATCAAAGCATATCGAGATCCAGTACCACTTCATTCGAGATTTGGTGGAGGAAAAGACTGTGTATTTGGAGTTCATTAACACTGACAACCAAAAGGCAGACATTTTTACTAAACCTCTTGATGGTCCAAAGTTTGAATCTTTGCGTAAGACCATTGGTGTCGGTATCATTCCTTGAACTCTATCTCTTATGTGAACCTATTCTGTTCATTGTTGCACATCTAGTGTTTAGGTCTCACATGCTTTAATATTAGCATTTTTCTTTGTTTTGGTTTGTACTTGTTTTTGTTGATCTTACTTTACTTTCTGTTTTTTAGTGTGTTCAAAAATTCAAAAACCCATAAAAATTGAAAAATCTCCAAAAAGTTTGATCGCTTGTGTTGTGTTTATCACATGTGAGTTTGGCCTAGTACCTTCGTACTAATGGCGTAGTGAATTTATAAGCTTAGCTTGTTATGTATGCACATATATCTTTGTGGGAGAAATCTTGAAAACTATGTGTGATTGTTGTAAATAGATCTTCAAGCTTGTCATGAATAATTGGTCAATAGTCTTGATGGTCTTGATACTTGCATAGACTTGTGCCTATATATCTTCCCACCATTATTTTTTATGTTTTTGCTATAAAGCTCACCAAATGTAAATCTCACAATGAAAAAGAGATTATGAGCTGCAAAAGCCTGTCGCACATACTAGTATTTGACTAGGAAAAAGGGAAAGCGACTTTTGTATTGAATTGTATGGTGCTCAAAAAGCCAAAGGCTAACTCTACATGTTGAAATATAAAAAATTTCAAGCACCGATCTCAAAAAGGAGATGTATTATCCAAAAATGATCAATTGTTATGACTTATGCAGAAGCCAAATGAAAAGCTTCTAAATTTTGTAATCATTCTCTTGTGGGAGGTCATATATGCTCATATCTATAATTGAGATAGTCCACTTGATTTCGATCCAATTGTGTATGACTTGATTGAATTGATCATTGAAGCTTCACTCTGGTCTAAGGACTATTCCACATTTGATACTCACCCACAACACACAAGTCTTCGATTCAACTAATGCTTATCTCATTTGTGTGATTGTACATGTTCAAATGTGATGTGTATGCTCAAGTACTTGGTGATCAAATCCAAAAAGATTTTTGAGTGTTTTATTTGTTTTTTAAAGTGTTTTTATGCTTTCGTGCTTTTAGTTTTTGTTCAAAAATGCATTTTTGTGTTTTTCTTAAAAAAAAAAAAAAAAAAAAAAACCTAGTTCAGAGGTCTTTTCGCGAGAAGCTCGCGACTTAGAGCTTCCCGCGAAATGTGCTAAAGGGAAATCAATCTTTTTATCATTTCACACAGAGGATATCGCGACTGTTTCACGACTGATTCACGACTAACAGCTTCTCGCGAAAAATTTTGAGCTTCAGTGGCCCTTTTCGCGACTGTCTCGCTATTGCCTAACCCGCGTGTTTTCAGTTTTATAAGGCAGATGTGATAGGTTTTCAAAAACATTCTCATTTCCCTCGCTTAACCTCTCTTGAACCCCCTTCAACCCAAAATCATTTTTCACTTAAACCCCATCATTCTCAAGCTTATTTTCTGCATTTTCAACTTCAAGCTATGTTTTCTAAAACATTATCTTCATGTTTTTCTGAGATTCTGCAGAAATTTAAGTTAGGTGTCTAAAAATTGGGAATTTTTCCAAAATGGGTTGGGGTCTTAATTTTGTGAATTTTTTTTTAAAAATCTTTGATTGGGCTGAGTCCCATTTGATGTTTGTGTATCTGTGTTGGCCCCATGTGGCAATTTGAGCATGTATTGAGGCATTTTTCATTATGTTCATGCACTTTTCATTATCTGTGTACTTTGTTGCATGTTAGGTGTTTGACAAAATGTCCTAGTGACATTCTTGTGCTGATTTGGACTCAAATGAGTTCCAATGATTGGATTTTGTCTTGACTGATCGTGTTTATCATGTTTTGGTCAATGTTTGTGTGTTTTTCACGCTTTGTTCATTTTGTGCCTCAATGCCATGCCATGAACACACTAGGCACACCTCTTGCATCTCATGCCACACACACATGCATCAGCACATGCACAACACATACACACACATGCATAGTGATTCACTTCATGCATTTTGCTGTTGTTTACATGGTTAAATACTTATAGCATGTTGTTTTGTGTCTACTTGCTCTGTTTTGAGTTTGTTGTGCTCTGTTTTTAGGTAGTTTTTACCTTTGTTTTGGACTAACTTGAATCTAATCAAGTTTTATGGTCTGTCTGTGCTGTGTTGCATTTGTTCTCTTGTTGTGTGTCCATGTATGCAGATGTCTCCTACTAAGCATGCAGCTACTAAGAGATCATCCTCCAAACGTTCACGCACTGATTCTGATAACTTCCGGTCTGTTGAGGCTGATATGAAGTATAATGACTGTTATGAGGATAAAACAATCATCATGGAAAGAGTTGTACAAATGGAATCACTTGAGGACACTTTCATACCTAAAGTGTTTAAGGACAGGACATGGACAAAGCTCTTGAACCCGACTAGAGTTGTGTACTCGGAGATTATCAAAGAGTTTTTCTCCAATGCTAGTGTTGAAGGAGATATTATAAACTGCTGGGTAAGGCACAAAGAGTTTGTCATCACTAGGAACAGCATTCAGGAGTTCTTAGAAGTTCGTCCTCCCTCACAGCCTGTTACAGTACAATATGAGGATCGTTTGGGCTCTATTGAGGAGATGGTGAGGATACTTGGTGGTACTTCTAAGAAAACCTCCATGAATACAATCCTGTTTTCACTAGAGATGAGGACATTGGCATATGTAATGATCCATAACTTGTACCTGGTCACCAACCTCACTACACTGTTAGCTCCAAGGACAAGGTTTCTGCACGATCTCTTCACCCACAAGGAGATAGATATTTGTGGACATATTTTCCACATTTTGAAGAAGAGCATTGAAAAGCAAAATTCCAAAACAGTTTTGCCTTTTCCCTCATTGATTATAGGTCTCATTGCCAAGGCGAAGCTCGAACTTTCGAGTGGCCTGACAGTAGTTCAGAGGGACTATCCCATTGGTGCACACATAGTCACTAGGAGCACAGCTCACATCAAGGGCTCCAAAACAAGTGTGCATACGATACCACAGGATCGTGTTGAGGACGAAGGTGGAGATACATAGGATCAGATTGATAGATTCATTTTTGCTCCAGAGACTTCAGCACAGCCATCCTCTTCTGCACCAGCACGAGGACCAGACAGACTTGATTGCCTCCTAGATAGAGTGGACCAGATGTTCACTATGCTAAACTCTCATGTGCAGCACACTGCGACCCAGTTTGCATACGTCCAGGGACAGATCACTGCTTTGTCTTCACAGATTGATAACTTGTCCATGGCGTAGGGATCAGATTCAGAGTCTGATAAGTTCTAGCCTCTTTGGCCATTTCGGTCAAAAAGGGGGAGAAAATTTTGAGGGGGAGCAGAGTATTGATATAGCTTAAGCTTAGAAACCTTGATTCATACAGGCGGTTTAGTTTTATTTATGTTATGGTTTAAACTGTTTCAGCATTTATAACTCTTGGATAGTTGTTTTTGTTTACAGTTTTTACTGCTTTTGTTTAAAGCTTTAGTACACTATTTTAATTTTAGTTTATTCAGTATGTTATGTTTACCTTATTGCTTTGTATCATTTTTTTGTACTTTTAAGATATTGCTAATATGTCTTGAGTACTTCACTCTTGTGCCCTTAGTAGGATTGTGTATCCTAGATGCAAATACTTTGTGTATTCTGCATTGGTTGAGTGTTGGACATGTAATTGATCCGTGGGATTGATCTTAATTGCATTGCGTGTCCAGATGAGCATTTACTTGCTAAATGTTCATTGTAGTCATTCTTTAATGACTGATCCTGTTTGATCAAGATATGCTTACATGTTCTATTGCGCTTACCAACTTGATTGCATTTTACTTGGTTATATACGTACCTTGTATTCAACTTGTCATAAGCTTAATGAAAGTTTTGTTTGTGTGCAAGCGTTTCAGGTTACAGGTACATACGTGCAAGTGCTTCACAGCTTCTAGATTAGGTGTGAGTGAGTTTTGCCATTGTTTCCAAACTCACGTTTAAGTCTAGAGTCTATTTTAGGGGTTTTGTCACGAAATAGCCAAAGAGGGAGATTGTAAAGTTGTGATTTACAACTACGTGTTTTGTTGGCTTTAATTTCGTGCCAAATTTGATTGTAATTTTATTCAATCTTTTGTACCCTGTATTTATTGTAGGATCTGACTGTAAGGGTTGTGTGATAAAGAGAGAGAGTGTGAAGACTCAAGCAATTGAAGACTGAAGAGTTCTCACAGGTGTCTCGCGACTAAGCATCCCGCGAAGTGACTCATGTGACTTGCACATGCTGGAATGCGAAGAGTCAGGACAGGATGGAGACAGCTGTGTCTCGCGAGTATCTCGCGGGTAAGGCCTCCCGCGAGACACCAGCGAGACATTCTGTTCTGCCAGACTGTATTATCTGATACACACTTTCTATACCCACACTATTTATACCCACATTACCCACAAATGTTAAGGAGTGCTTCTGAGAGAAAACCCTAGCCAAACACCTTGAGAGTTAGAGATTGTTATACCCACAATCCTCTACACAATAGCTTGTGGATTTTCCTCAACTCCTACCTCTCCATTTCCATATCATTGAGAGGTTGATAGCACAAACACTTACCACACCCTTTCAGATTGTCAAGTGATAGTTTGGAGCTGCTGGGAAGCCTTGGAAGAAGCCAAAGATGGCAGATGCAACATGGAGCTTGTTGCGGGATCTGGAGAGCTAGACAAGACACGGTTCTGAGAAGCCTTGTTGGAGTAGGAGCTTGGAGGGCTTAGGTACATCGGGTAGATTAGGCTTTGAGGGTCTCTTGCTAACCCATGTATCCCAACTGATTGTCTAGTGGATCGATTACTGCTTGGAGGGCGGCGGAAAGGTTTTACGCCGAGTACTTCGGTTTCCTCTTCGATAACACATCGGCGTGTTATCTTGTGTTTGCATCTTTCATCCCTACTCTTTTATATTTCCATTTTACTGCTGTGTTGCTTTTAATATGGATTAGAGTAGCTTGTTTGTTTATCCACTCGCATTTACACTATTCCGCACTTAGTATTAAGTTAGTGTAAAATCTATCAAGTCGTAACTTTAATTTGAGAGTCTAAACAGCTCTTGTGTTTTCAACACATTTTCGAGCTTTCAACTTCTACTCCAACTAAAAGTCTATTATCAATATTTTAAGAGTAACTTATTAGTAATTAGTTTTATATTATTTTTAATGATATATTTCCTCAAATTAGGGGATAAGATTTAACAATTGTTTAATTTAAATAAAACTAAAAATCTATTATTAACATTTTCTGAACTTAAATACCACACAACTCACGTTTTTGTTTTTTGTTTTCCCTCAAGTTGCATCTTATTAAATTAATATTTTATTAGGATATGAAGCTACAAGACTCTTGGTTAAAGGATAAGATTTAACAATAATTTAATTTAGATAAAACTTTATCATCTAAGTTTTTGAAATTTAAATTCTACTCTAACTAATAGTCAATTATCGAATGGAGGAGGGAGCATCAGGCCGACCGAAGGAGATTCTCTTGCACTCCAAGGAGGGCAAGATGAGCTATCACCGTACCAAGGGGCATAGACTGAAATTGACAATCACGGGTAGGCGCCAAAGGAGAAAGGGGGGAAGCACCCATCACCTTCGCATTAAATACTTTGCACCAACTAGGACAATCGCATTAATGGGGGAAGTGATGCCTGAACAATACCTGGACAACTTGTAACTCACCCAGCACTTCCCCCAAAGGGGGGATGGGACTAGTATCTGATGAGCAACCACCACCCTACAGCTGGAAGGCCAGGATTAAAGACAGACTATTATAAAGGGAGGGAAAAACCCCACTAAGAGAAGGGGGGGGGGGGGGAAGGGGGAGAAAAATTAGAGAGAAAAAGGGAGTAAACTAACTAAGACTCGTGTTGTAGCCTACTCATAAATACCTTCCTTGGCCAGCCGAGGGAGCAATAATATAAGACTTCTTCTTTCTTTCTTCTTTACTTAATCTAGTTGTGTTTTTCTTTTGTATTTATCTTTGCGCTGGGCCCGCTTGCCCCAAGTCAGACCCTAGGCCCAAGAATCCACAAGTTGGTCCGTCATTCCCATCTCTAAACAATTAATTATTGTGGGCCCACACCCAAGGCCCAAATTCCTTGCCCTTGGGCTTTTGGGAATATCTCCCAAATCCGCCCCACACAATATATATATAAATTCATCCCTATATTTAAATCCCATACAATATGCCCCCACGTTGTTGTATTTTTTTCACTTTTTTTTTCTTAGGATGCAACTGACGCTTATATTTTAATCTAATAAATACATCTTACAGTAAGTTAAATTCCAAGATTCTTACTTATTGGTCTTTGCTTCTAAATTTGCATGCAAAATATTATGTCAAATGAAGTTTACTATAAAGAAGCAAATCAATGAACAACCATTTAAGTTAAAGTCCAAACTCTAAACAATCAGAACTTAAAGCAATTTTTTTTATTAAAAAATTTACTTATTTTATAATTTATTATTACTATTTATTTAATAATTTTGTTTTAATTATTTTTAAAAATTTTAGCTTATGTATGAATCTTCATCAAGTTGTGCATCACACAAGAATAATACTAGTATAATATAAAACCGAAAGCACAGTTGACTTTTTTATTGACTTCATAATATTGTGACACCTCAACGTTTGGAGGCCTCACAATTTTCCACATTATTATTATTTTTTAATTTGAATGATTATTTAGTTTAAAATGCACGTTTGTATAATCTGTTGCAAAACAGTGTTTTGAGTTTACAATGAACGTTTGTAAAAAAAAAAAAAAGGTTTCGAGGAGTTATGGTTACAAAATAAAGTTTTGGGTTTTAAAGACTCTCTTTTAAACTCCCAAAATGCCTAACCAAACAAACCCAAAGTCTCAAACAAAATATGAATCACTCCCTCATGCAGAAAAAAAAAGAAAAGACCTAATGCAGAAGAACTCCATCTCTCTCTTTAAATCTCTAAGCTGAATCATTATTATCTACTAATATTTTTTTAATTTGAATTATTATTTAGCTTAAAGTCTCAAACAAAATCTGAATCCCTCATGCAAAAAAAGAAAAAGAAAAAAGAGACCTAATGCAGAAAAACTCTCTCTCTCTCTCTCTAAAAGCTTCCCTTAAACCCTAAACTCAAGCAGTCTCTTCCACTAAAAAGATTGCAACCACATCTGATGCTCTCCTTCCGCAAATTCATTATGGTTTTTTTTTTTTTTTTTTTTTTTTTTTTTTTTTTTTTTTTTAATTTAAACCGTTTGATAAGATGCTTGAACTTGTGCCGATCACCTTTTTCTTAAATTTTGTCTTTCGAAAGCATAACCCCAAATCAATGTTAGGAACAGGGAATTTGCTATAGTGGGTGTTTATTAGGTATCAAAGGCTGTGTTTTACAACCATTTGATATTGGTACATCCTTTTTTTTCTTTTCTTCTAGGTTTTTCTAATTCTACTGCTTTATAAGTATGCAACCATGAACCACCAATCCCTATACCTATGATTGTTTATGATTAGTTTTTGTTCATTGTTTAAAGTTTAGACCCATTAAAACTTATTACTTTAGGGTTTATTAAGTTTTATTTTTCTTTTATTTTTGTGAAGTTGCTAGGAACAACCTAGTCTATATATAGTTAAAGCCAAAAACTTAGAAAAAGTTCAATTAGATTTTAAATTGGAGTCCAATTTTGCGCCACGTGTCCTATCTAAATTTTAAATTTTTGTGTTAAGTGAATTATTATATGCAAAAATCGAAGAGTCTAAATCCAGTTAAATTCTAAATTGGATTTCAATCGAAGTTCAACTTTGCGCCATGTGTCCTATCTAATTTTCAAAAATTTTGTGGCAAGTAAATTATTGAATGCAAAAACCAAAGAGTCCAAATCCAATTAAATTCTAAATCATATATGTGTGTGTGTGTGTGTGTGTGTGTGTGTGTGTGTGTGTGTGTGTATATACTAGTGTGTAACCTATGCTTATGCACGGGAATGATGAATTGTAGTAATACTATTGATGTTTGCTTGGGTTATTAAATATATAAGACATTAGTTCGACCAGGACATTTGGAAATACTAAAATGTTTTTTCTTTACAATTTTCATGATATTGATTACGCCAAGTTTTTCATTACACTATTACATATATAATTTTGAAAATCATTATTGGATACTACATATACAATATCGATTCACAATCACTGCCCCGTGAAATTCTACTAAATACAACACAAAATAAAAGAATAAATTGGTCCAATAGTATCTCCTAAATTGAATGGGGATAAGTGCATGGCATCGTTTAACTCAATTAGAATTTGTTACGTTCAAGATCTTCACATACAAAATATCTTAATAGAATCTGTATAAAAAATATGCTCAATCATTCAAAGAAAAAATAACAGCAAAAATCTAAACAATTTAATTTGTATGTAAAACTAATAAAAGCAAAATCCAATTTTTATTTTAATTGAATTTTCTTTAAGCTTTGGTTATATATTAGTCATGGTAGTTTCTAAATAAATAAAAGTATAGTCATGATATATTACATAAATGACTTATAAATTTGAATTATTTTTAATTACACAAAAGTATAGTCATGGTAGTTTCTAAATAAATAAATAAATAAAAGTATAGTCATGATATATAGTCATGGTAGTTTCTCTCATTCATTTTATATATAAGATTAGATATATTAGGTTTTTTATGGTTTATTTATATTGGATTTCTCGTTTTTTACACTGAATTAACTTACTAAACACAAAAAATTAAAAGCCTTAGATTAGATGGGACACGTGGCGCAAAATTAAACTCTAATTGAATTCCAATTTTTACACTGAATTAACTCAGTTGGCACAAAAAATTTAAAAACTTAAATTAGATGGCACACGTGGCACAAAATTAGACTCTAATTGAATTCCAATTTAAAATTTAATTGGATTTTCTCTCAGTTTTGGCTTATATATATATATATATATATATATATCATTACATATTTTAGAAATTCATGACTTAAAAAATGTGTAACTTGTAACTCTAACACGAGGTATAATTTGAACTCATATGTGTGTGTAATTGTGATTGTTTTTAAATATACTCGTGCATATACACAAGTTTATATACTAGTTCTTTAGATAGTAGTTAATGATGCTTATATATTAGTTCTTCAAATAGTAGTTAATTATCATTTTATTCTCAACTATGCTTGTGTCCAAAAATCCAATTATAGACTTTCCTCGTAATTAAAAAAATCTTCATATTTTTCTCATTTATTCTTCAAATATTAACTCGTTTGGCTGAAAGGTGAGAATTGGTTTGACATTTGACCCACCATATGATATGAACGCATAGTCTCTCTCCCTAAAAGCATTCACAACAAAGTTGTTAAAATAGCTGAAAAGCTATTTTAACAACTCAAACCATAAAAATCAAGCAACATCAAAGTTGCTATATCTAAAAAAATTTAGCTTTCAGCTACACTAAGCTGTTATCTATAACAGCTCATTGTAGCATCAAAGTTAAAAGTAAAACTCAATTTTTTATTCTACTCTCTCTCTCAGATTTTCTCTCCTCTCTCTTCTCTCAGATTTTCTTTTCTTCTCTCACTCTGTTGGTTGTGTTATGGTGGTTCCGGTTGTGGCCATGGGTGGTTCGGTGTGGGTTGTGAGTTGCTGTTTGGTGGGATGTGGAGGTTGTGAAGGAGATTATTTTTTGGTGGGTTGTGGGTTTTGTGAGTTGTGGCTTGCTTGGTTTTGAGGGTATTTGGTGGGGACAGTGATGGCTATGGTGGCTGCGGTTTTGACTATGGTTTTTTTTTTTTTTTTTTCGGTGGTGGTGGTGGAGGCGGCTGGCAGTGAGTTAAAGGTTGTGTGTTCTTGTTTGTGGTTGAAGTTGTATGGGTTTTATTTTTTCCCAGTGATGGTGGTGGTGATGGCTGGCAGTGGGTCGTGGGTTCTTGTTTGATGTTTTTTTTAATCGGTGGTGGTGGTTGGTGGCAGTGAGCGGGCAGCAGAGAAGAGAAAGAGATGGAGAAGAAGATAGAGAAAGAGAAGAGAATAAGAATAAAATAAATAAATAAATAAAGAAAGTATATTTTAAAGGAGTGTTAAAAAAATAGAACCTTTGATGTTAGGTGTATTATAAAGTGAAGTGTTAAAATAGATAAAGTAGGTTTTTGAGATGTTAAAAGCTAGTAAAATTTTTAGGAGCTTTGCAGTGAATGCTCTAACATTATTATATGGCGAAAATACACTTTTGATCCCTACATTTTGGGTCAATTCCCGTTTTGATCCCTACTTTTTTTGGAGTGCTTATGTTAGTTCTTGAAAGTCAAAAATCATTACATTTTGGTCCCCACCGTCATCTCAGTAACAAAATTTGCCTACATTGCAGACAAAGTGCACTATTGGCTAACATATTTAATAAAATAAAAAATATGTGGCATTTAAAAATTCCACATCAGTATCTAAATTAATTTAAAAAAAATTATTTCTCAATTTTAATTTAAACTGAAAAAATTCAAAAACAAAAACGAAATAAAGACTTTTACAGATTTAAAATTTAAAGATTGAAACCCACACAAACTCAAATCAAAAAGCCATTTTCAAGTTTTGTAGAACCTCCAAAGGTACCCCATTGTAAGGTTGAATTTATTCAATCATGTGTTGGCTTTATTCCATGCCAAATTTGCTTGTAATTCAGTAATTAGAAACTCTGTATTTAGGTGGGAATAATGTAAGGATTGTGTGTGAGAGAGTGTGAAGATTTGATCAAGTGTGTGCATTCAAGAGCATTCTCGTGACTAGAACTTGCGACTAACTCGCGAGTGGTGACTCGCCAGAAGTGTCACGCGTGTGAAGCATGCAGGAAGTTGAAGGGTCACGACAGCTAGATCACTATAGGAGAAAAAGTACAGTTTGGCCTTTCTGTTAGTTGGCGACTGGAACTCGCGACTCATCCTAGTCACGAGTCACTCGCCAAAGCCCCCTGTTTTGCAAAAAAATGACTTTTCACATTCCTTTTCATACCCTACTATAAATACCCTTATACCCACGAAATGTTGAGAGCTTCCAGAGAGAATTTTGAGAGAGAAACCCTAGAGAACAACAAGATTGATTCATCCACAATCTTATACATTTGACTCTTCAAATTCCTCTACTCTCACCATTTCCATTGACATACCCTTGAGAGGAGTTTTAGTCAAATCCTTACCTCACCATATTCATATCAATGAGAAGGTTATTTGGTGCTTAGGAAGCAGTTCAAACAGGACCAATTCATTTGGTTGATGCAATGGGCTTATTGCGGGATCCGGTAAGTTAGAGAAGACAAGGTTAAGCTTAACCTTGTTGGAGCAAGAAGCTTGGAGGGCTTAGGTGCATTAGGTAGATTAGGCTTGGAGGGTCTATTGTTATTCATGTATCCCAACTGATTTTCTAATGGATTATTTCACCGCTTGGAGGGCGGCTGAGAAGTTTTTCGCCGAGTTCTTCAGTGTCCTCTTCGATAACAGGTGCCGGTGTTATCTTGCGTTTGCTTCTCTCTAACCCTTACTCTTTGCTTTTAATTACTGCTATGTTGTGATTACACTATATAGAAAGTTCACTTGGTGTGTAAAAAACTAGTGAATGTTTAGATTCCAAATTTCAAAATTACCAACACAAGCTTATTCTCAAACAATATATGTGCGGAATGATAAGTACAAGCTATACCCAAACAACCAAACTACTCTAAGCCATCATGTAATCACAACACAGCAATAACTAAAAGCAAAGAGTAAGGATAGAGAGAAGCAAACGCAAGATAACAACAGCACCTGTTATCGAAGAGGAAACCGAAGAACTCGGCAAAAAACCTCTCTACCGCCCTCCAAGCTGTGAAATGATCCATTAGAAAATCAGTTGGGATACATGAATAGTAATAGACCCTTCAAGCCTAATCTACCCGATGCACCTAAACCCTCCAAGCTTCTTGCTTCAACAGGGTTAAGCCTAACCTTGTCTTCTCTAGCTTACTGGATCCCGCAATAAGCCCATTGCATCAACCAAATGAATTGGTCCTCTCTGAACTGCTTCCCAAGCACCAAATAAACTTCTCACTGATATGAATATGGTGAGGTAAGAATTTGGCTAAAGCTCCTCTTAAGGGTATGTCAATGGAGAGGGTGAGAGTAGAGGAATTTGGAGAATCAAAAGTATAAGATTGTGGATGAATCAATCTTGTTGTTCTCTAGGGTTTATCTTTCAAAATTCTCTTTGGAAGCTCTCAACATTTCGTGGGTATAAGGGTATTTATAGTAGGGTATGAGAAGGAATGTGAAAAGTCATTTTTCTACAAAATAGGGGACTTTGGCGAGTGACTCGCGACTAGGATGAGTCGCGAGTTCTAGTCGCCAACTAACAGAAAGGCTAGACTGTATTTTTTGTCCTGTAGTGATCCATGACCCTTCAACTTCTTGCATGCTTCACACGTGTGACACTTCTGGCGAGTCACCACTCGCGAATCAGTCACAAGTTCCAATTGCGAGAATGCTCTTGAATGTACACACTTGATCAATTCTTTACACTCTCACACACAACCCTTACATTATTCCCACCTAAATACAGGGTTTCTAATTGTTGAATTACAAGCAAATTTGGCATGGAATAAAGCCAACACATGATTGAATAAATTCAACCTTACAATCTCACCATTTGGTTATTCCGTGAAAAAACCCTAAAACAGACTCTAGACTTAAAATGTGAGTTGGGAACAGTTGCCAAAACTCACTCACACCTAACTCTAGATCTGTAAAGCTCTTGAATCATATGGACAAGTTTTCCTGAAAACAATATCACAAAAAGTTCATTGTCAGCAGAAATCTTGGAATGCATATGGAGCAAGCACAATACGATCAAGCAAATATGAATATGACAATAAAGCATAACTTGACCAAACAGGAACAATCACTATAAATAGTGACCATAATGAACATTCACACAGTGAATGAACATCCGGACATGCAAGCTAATAAGATCAATGCAAAGTATCATTTGCATGTCCAACACTCAACCAATGCAAGAACATTAAGGTAATTGCATCAAAGATACAAGATCCAACAAGGGCACAAGAGTACTAAAGTAAATGCAAAACATTAACTTAAAGTACTAAATAGCTACAAAAGCAAAGGTACAAATTAAAGCATAGTTTAAATAGCTAAAACATCCAAGTATCCAAAGCACACAATATCCAAGTATTTTAAAACCAAAGTACTAAATCCATAGAGTACTTAAAGGCCAAAGTACTAAAACCATAGAGTACTAGAATAAGTGCTATGAAAAACTATAAAAACTATAAAAGCTATAAAAACTTATAAAAAGTTCTCCCCCTTAAGATAGGCTCCCCCTTAAGAGCTACTCCATACTACTCCATGGCCAAAGGGCTACGACTGGTGAGTGAAGCTATCAAACTTGGCTGACAACAAGTTTATTTGGTCCTGGATGGCTACAAGGCTGGTGGAGTGCTCGGTTTGGACATCTCTTAGACCATAAATCCTCTCAAGAATGATCTTAAAAGCGTCTGGAGGCACTAATGAAGACGATGAAGCTCCGCTTCTACCTCAACCTCCTCTTGAGGTTGTTGTCCTTCCGCTTCAGTTTCTGTATACGCAGGAGGTGCTTGTTCAGGTTCATCAGCTTGTTCATCACCCAGAAGACGAACTCTGCTCCTTAGGATTGTTTGAGAGTTGATGGAAGGAGGCACACTCATTAAGCTTATGTCCTGTGGAGTCTCCACACCCTTTTCATGAAGGATCCTTATAATCAAACTTGGAAGAACAAGCTTTGCCCTTAAGGTTATCCTTGTAGCTTCAGCAATGATGGAGTAAGCATGAGCACCAATGTCGATGTAGGTTCTCTCATGAAGCTCTATGAGGAAGATGGCTCTAGCATTGTTGAGGTCAACAACGTTCACAAATCTCTCTTGAATGATTGAAGCCTTCTCAAAGTGATGGTTGTATCGCTCAAAATGTTGAGTGGAGCGAAACCGGTTCTCATCCATGCGTTTCCTCTTGTCACCACGTTGAGTAGTGGTTTTTCGTGGAGCCATCTGCAAAACAGAGTAGCAAATTCAACAAAACATGGCACAATACCCGATAACAAACTTGATTAGTAACAAGTTAGTACCAAAACATAAACTTCAAATTAAAACCCTAAAAATTGGAATTTAAAGAGTAATTCAAAAGAAAATTAACATGCGAAGATGCTAAACATCACAACATGATAGAATCATTGGCATTATTCACTCAACACGTCAAAGGGTGTGTGTGTGTGCATCATATGCAAAAGTGTGCAATTAGGGCATGAAAACATGCAAGGGGCAATGTGTGAAACCACAGAATCATTTGATGTTTCAAAAACAAAGAAACATGACTATCCCCACAATATTTGTACTCAATGGAGTCCAAAAATACACACAAAAACATCTATAATACATTTTATCATCAACAAGCTTTGCACAATACAACACAAATCATAGCAAAATGCATGAGCATGTAGTATAAACATGTAAAACATGTAAAACTAGCATTATACTATGAAAACCAACAAAACCCATATATCAAACTCAACAAAAACATCAAAAACCCATATTCATCAACCATATATCCATATCTCAATATAAACAACAAATCCATGAAAAAGAAGGCTTTAAACTTGAAATAGAGTGAAAATAAGTGAAAACCCATACCTTTTCTTGAAGATTGAGAGAGGATTGAAGAAGAAAATGCAGGTTTTGTGAGTGAAAATGGCGGTTTCGGGAGAGGGAGAGGCGGAGAAGACAGAGTTTTGCATGTGAAGCGAGGGAAACCGAAAAAGTTTTTTAAAACTATCTGAAATTTAACCCTATTTGTGCAAAACACGTGTTTTTCGCGACTCATATGACTAGTGATTAAGTCGCCAAAATGAGTCACCAAAATCCCTTGTGCAAGATTTTGAAAATTTTCTCTAAGTCTTTTTCGCGACTGGGACTTCCATTCGCCAGTGAGTCACAAACCTCTCTGAGTAACTTTGCGACTGGACTTCTACTCGCGAAGTAGTCGCAAAAATGACAAAAAACTTAGAATTTTTGAAAAATTTTCTAAGTATTTTTCGTGACTGGAAGTCTCACTCGTCAAGGAGTCGCGAAACCTTCTGTGTAAGCTCACGACTGGTGCCTCGCGACTCGAATGACTTGCGAAAGTGAGTCGCCAAAAGGCAGAGTTGAAATTTTTTTGGGTTTTTGTGAAAAATTTTGAAACAAAACACTTTCCAAAAACAACTAAGATACTCAAAAATCTTTTTGTGTTTGATCAACATATGATTGAGTATGTACAACATATTTAATCAAGTACAATCACATAAATGAATAAGGCATTCATTGAACATAGACATGTGTGATGTGGGTGGGTATCAAATGTGAGATAGTCCTTAGTTTAACATGAAACTTCAATGATCAATTCAACCAAGGCATACACAATTAGTACTAAGTAGAGTGACCAATCTCAATTATAGAAATGAGCTTATATGACCTCCCACAAAGATTTGATTACATAACTTTGAAGTTTTTCATTTGGCTTCTTACATTTCATAGCATTTGATCTTTTTAGAACATTACATCTCTTTTTGAGATCGATACCTGAAATTTTTTATATTTCAATTTTGAGAGTAAGCCTTTGGCTTTTGGGCATCATACACTTTCAATATAAGTCGCTTTCCCTTTTTTTCTATTTAAATACTAGTATGTGCGACGGCTTTTGTAGCTCATTATCTCTTTCCGAGATTTGACATTGGTTGAGCTCTTTAAGCAAAAAAAATATAAAATAGTGGGAAGATATATAAGCACAAGTCTATGCATGTCTCAAGATCAACAAAACTATTGACTAATCATTCACGACAAGTTTGAAGATCTATTTACAACAGTCACATAGATGTCAAGATTTTTCACTTGAAAAATCTTGCTATCATTTTGAACATCAACCGACCAATGTTTGTCAAACCACCGATGTATGATGAGTTGGAACCGAATCTTGACATGCTTTGAGACGCTCTCGGAGAAAACTTGGAGATATCCTCAAATGGGAAAGCAATCGGTGTGTCATCGTTATCTCCTAAATTGAGGTTGCTCACCACTATAATGTTTCATAATCTCTATCCTTTCTCAAGCACCGGGTACATGAATCTTGGTTGGGCTTTATTTCTTCATGACTTGATCACCAATGAAGAAATTGATATATATATATATATATTCACATATCTTCCACATTTTGAGTAAGACTGCTAAGAGGATGGCCTCAAGGAACTGCCTTCCTTTTTGCTACCTCATTTTGAAGATATTGAAGCTCAAAGGAGTACACATGTTGGAAGATGAGTACCCTTATCCTATGCAAAGCCCAATCAACATTCGCACTCTCAATGCTATCATAGAACACAGTCGAAAGAATGTCAAGCAAGAAAGTAATGCTTCTCATGGTGGTTCAAGCTCTAGCTCACACTCCTATGATGAGAAGTTGGACAACAAAATGGCATCCATGCAAGACATCAGCACTAAGTTGTCCAACCTCGCGTCTATCCTGCACTCCCAACACACCCGATTTGACACAAAATTCACCTCTCTCCAAACTCAATTGGATCAAATCCAAAGAAAGCTAGAAGGAGATGATGACTAGCTATTCCATGACAAAAAGGGGGAGATGGTTCATGATAGGGGGAGAGCAATGATAGGGGGAAAGAGAGCTAGATCAAAAGGGGAGCAATGCAATGCAATGAAGAGCAAGAAGCAACCTACAACAAGCCTTTAGCCTCTACATTTTCTTCTTTTGATGCTACTTCTAGTCTATGTTTATTTTTCATGGTTTAAGCTTATGTTGTGTACTTGACTATGCTTTATTTGTACCTTTGCTTATGTAGCTTAGTACTTTTAGTTAATGTTTTGCATTTACTTTAGTACTCTTGTACCCTTGTTGGATCTTGTATCCTTGATGCAGTTACCTTAGTGTTCTTGCATCAGTTGAGTGTTGGACATGCAAATGATACTTTGCATTGAGCTTATTAGCTGGCATGTCCGAATGTTCATTCACCGTGTGAATGTTCATTGTGGTCACTATTTATAGTGATTGTTCCTGTTTGGTCAAGCTATGCCTTATTGTCATATTTATATTTGCTTGATCGTATTGTGCTTGCTCCATATGCATTCCAAGATTTCTGCTTACAATGAACTTTTTGTGATTTGTTTTCAAGAAAACTTGTCTGTATGGTTCAAGAGCTTCACAGATCTAGAGTTAGGTGTGAGTGAGTTTTGGCAACTGTTCCTATCTCACATTTTAAGTCTAGAATCTATTTTAGGGTTTTGTCACAAAATAGCCAAAGGGAGAGATTGTAAGGTTGAATTTATTCAATCATGTGTTAGCTTTATTCCATGCCAAATTTGCTTGTAATTCAGCAATTAAAAACCCTGTATTTATGTGGGAATAATGTAAGGGTTGTGTGTGAGAGAGTGTGAAGATTTGATCAAGTGTGTGCATTCAAGAGCATTCTTGCGACTAGAACTCGTGATTGACTCGTGAGCGGTGACTCGCTAAAAGCGTCACATGTGTGAAGCATGTAGAAAGTTGAAGGGTCATGACAGCTGGATCATTACAGGACAAAAAGTACATTCTGGCATTTCTGTTAGTTGGCGACTGGAACTCGCGACTCATCCCAGTCGCGAGTCACTCGCCAAAGCCCCCTGTTTTGCAGAAAAATGACTTTTCACATTCCTTCTCATACCCTACTATAAATACCCTTATACCTACAAAATGTTGAGAGCTTCCAGAGAGAATTTTGAGAGAGAAACCCCAAAGAACACCAAGATTGATTCATCCACAATCTTATACATTTGACTCTTCAAACTCCTCTACTCTCACCCTCTCCATTGACATACCCTTGAGAGGAGTTTTAGCCAAATCCTTACCTCACCATATTTATATCAATGAGAAGGTTATTTGGTGCTTGGGAAGCAGTTCAGAGAGGACCAATTCATTGGTTGATGCAATAGGCTTATTATGGGATCCAGTAAGCTAGAGAAGACAAGGTTAGGCTTAACCCTGTTGGAGTAAGAAGCTTGGAGGGCTTAGGTGCATCGAGTAGATTAGGCTTGGAGGGTCTATTGCTATTCATATATCCCAACTGATTTTCTAGTAGATCATTTTACCGCTTGGAGGGCGGCGGAAAGGTTTTTTGCCGAGTTCTTCAATTTCCTCTTCGATAACACGTGTCGGTGTTATCTTGTGTTTGCATCTCTCTGACCCTTACTCTTTGCTTTTAATTACTACTGTATTGTGATTACATTATGGCTTAGAGTAGTTTGGTTGTTTGGGTATAGCTTGTACTTATCATTCCGCACATATATTGTTTGAGTATAAGCTTGTGTTGGTAATTTTGAAATTGGAGGTCTAAACATTCACTAGTGTTTTACACACCAAGTGAACTTTCACCCATGATTGAATATCTGGAAGAAACCCCACTTGCTAGCAGCATCACAGATTGAATCTTCAACCTTTTTGGGTCATCCCATCAATGATAGGAATAGAATTCTCGTGTTGTAATTTGGTTAGGTGAGGTCTAGTCTTTCTTCAAAACGTTGGATGGATGTAAGGCTCTGGAACACTTTCTAGGCCTATATCTACAAGACCTTTTACTCTGTTCCCTTTATGCACCACAAAATCAATGACATCGGAGGAGGAGATTAGCGGAGACATTGGGTTGTTGAAAGAGAGAGAGGAAGAGAACTCCAACTAAATTAAATTTGAGAAATTAATCTTTTTAGTTAATTTATATGCTGATGTTGCATTTTTAAATGCCATATATATATATATATATATATATATATTAGACATGTCAACATCTAATATGCTAACGGTGTACTCTGTCTGCCACATAGGCAATTTCCATTGCTGAGATGGTGGTAACGACCAAAATGGTAACGATTTTCGATTTTTAGGTGGCCCAAAAATGTATTTTCGCCTTATTATAATCAAGACATCAACATTGAATTAATAGAGGTAATGTCTCCTCTCTTTTATCATCATTATTGGTTCATGGTTAGTAATTGTATTACTCAAACTGTATTGGACTTTTTAAATTTGGGTATAGTTCTGGATAATTTTTTTAAGACTCATATCGTTCTCGTACCTAAAGTTAAAAACCCAAACAAAATTACCCAATATAGACTTATTAGTCTGAGTAATGTTATTTCTCGCCTAGCCTCTAAGGTCATTGTTAATCGTTTAAAATGCATACTCCCTCGTATTATTAGTGAGAACCAAAGTGTTTTTATATTCAATCGGCTTATCACAGACAATGTTTTACTTGCTTTTGAAACTATACATCATATTAGCCAAAAGAGAAGTGGGAAAGTGGGGGAGATGGCCCTTAAGCTTGATATGAGTAAAGCTTATGATCGGGTGGAATGGGGGTGCTTAGAAAAAATTATGATCAAGATGGGTTTTCATACAAATTGGGTTGTGTTGACGATGAGATGTGTTAGTTCTGTTAAATATTAAGTGAAGATTAATGGTCCTTGTGGTAACATTACCCCTACTAAAGGTTTATGCCAAGGGGATCCTTTGTCGCCTTTATTGTTTTTAATATGTTCAAAAGGACTATCAGCATTACTTAAAAAAGCAGGGGAGCAAGGGACACTCAGGGGAGTAGCAGCTTGTACACATGGACCAAAAATTTCACATTTGTTTTTTTGCTGATGATGGTCTTATCTTTTGTCAATCCACAAAAGAGGAATGTTCTACATTAATGACAATCTTGGAAAGATATGAGCAAGCTTCTGGACAACAATTAAACCATGAGAAGACTTCCTTATTTTTTAGTCGGAACACTCCTCAGGAGATGCAAGATGTGATTAAGAATCGTTTAGGGGCTGATATCATAGAGGAAAATGAGAAATATTTAGGTTTACCATCTTTAGTGGGGAAAAATAAGCAAAATATTTTTCACCAATTGATTGAGAGGTTGAACAATAAATTATTAGGATAGAAAGAAAAATTGCTTTCCAATGCTGGGAAGGAAATTTTGATTAAGACTGTTGCTTAGGTAGTGCCAACATATATACCATGAGTGTGTTTAAGCTTCCTAACAATCTTTGTGATGAGATGACTAGTATGGTGCATACGTTTTGGTGGGGACAAGCTAATGACAAAAATAAAATGGCATGGCTTAGTTGGGAGAAGATTGTATGCCCAAGGATGAAGGTGGTTTGGGTTTTCATGATTTAAAGGCCTTCAATTTAGCGTTGTTGGCTAAACAAGGTTAGTGCCTACAAACAGCTACAAATTCACTGGTTTATAGTCTTCAAGGCTCGTTATTTCCTAAATGGTGATTTTTTTTATATGTAGAGATGGGAAGCCACCCCTCCTATGCATGGAGAAGTATCATGGCAGCACAATCTCTTGTTAAAAAGGGGTATAGATGGCAAGTGGGTAATGGGCTTTCTCTTAATATCTTGAAGGATTTACATAAACCATCTACCTTCACTGTCACCCCTAGGCCTATGGATGTTCCATTGGATGCGACAGTATCACTTCTCATTAACCCTTATACTCGAGCCTGGAATTCAGCAATTGTTGGGTTAAAGATAGATTGACTCCGGTTAATTAATTCAATTACTCAAGTTGATTAATTAAGTCAAATTACATATAAATTGTGGAGACACCAACAAATCACTAAATAAACTAAATGCAGCAGAAATTAAATTGACACGATAATTTGTTGACAAATGGGGAAAACCTCTCGCAAGGCAAAAACCCTACCAGGTGAATTTAAGGTCACCACTCCAAAGAATCCACTAATCAATAATCAAGCGGTTACAAGTATAAGGAATCTTACCACTAATCTGGCATATCCCAAAATACCAACCTACAGTTGAACCTTCGCTTTAATACCCAATTGAACTTGATATTGTAGTAGTCTTCTTTCCTTTGTTGCACAAATCTCCAATCTGTGACTAACTCTTTTGCACAGATCCCAGTACGTAACTAACTCTAGTAACTTGATTGATTGTTGTTGGCTGCAAAGTTCTTCACTTCATAAACGATGAAGATTAGGAAGCACTTGGTTACAAAACCCTAAGGCGTACAAATACAGTAGCTTCACACATAGTATATGAGTTCTAGGTCTCTATTTTTGTGTTTGATGACTTTTAAAATAAGCCTTATATATGACTAGGGTTGTGAGAAAAGAAACCATAATCAAACAAGTCATCATGGGCCGAATTTCAGATCTAGAAATTCTAAAATCGTAGATCTTGATAAATTGAGCTTGTGTCGAGAATCGAGCTTCTTCATTAGTCCTCGATAGTAGTATCTGTCGAGACTTAATGAATTAGCTTTTCTTCACTTGTTTCTTGGATTAATCTTCATGTCTTTAAAGATACCACTTAATATGTTCGAACAACATACTTCTTAATATATTAAACCCAACTTAGATCTACCCAATTACAAGTAAAGTGCGTTTTGTCAAAGGATTAGCCAAATACATAAAAAATATGACCCTAACAGCAATGATCAAAGAATTTTTTCACCAAACGATGCTTCGGCCATATTGAGTATACCCTTAAGTACGAGATTGCCTGCTGACTGGATGCTATGGGCGTACTCACCAAATGGGAATTTCATGGTCAAGAGTGCATATAGATTAGCGGCGGCATTAGGGTGTGTCGAATCTACTGGGGGTTCGTCTAATGTGCAAAATCAAAAAAAAAAAAAAAAAAAATGGAAAATTTTGTGGCAGCTTTATATTCCAAACAAGGTCAGGTCATTTACTTGGAGAGCTAATAAAAACATACTGCCGACGAAGGATAACTTATACCGAAGGAAGATAACTGAGGATCCTCTATGTGTAGTGTGGTTGTGAGCCAGAGAGTAGTGGTCATATGTTCTGGGATTGTGAAAAAGCTTTAAAAGTGTAGAAACTCACTGGAATTCCATTTGATACTCACAGGAGGATATTCCCTGAGTTTATCGATCTCTTGTGGCACCTAAAATTTGAGCAACAACTAGGGGAGGAAATTTTGGAGCTCGTGATCATGGTGGCATTGAGTATATGGTATAATCGGAATGAAGTTTGTCAAGGTAAATTGAGTCAGGTCAGTGGGGCAATTCTTCATAAGGCTAGATTTCTTCTCTACGAATTTCAAATAGCCAACTTCAGTGTCGCTCCGCATGTGGATCCGGTCTATATATGCCCAATGGAAAGCTCCACAATCTCCATGGTATAAGCTTAATGTTGATGGAGCGATCTTTTCTAGCTCTTAGTCAGCCAGTGAAGGGGCTGTTATTCGAGACAATGAGGGAAGAGTAACAGCAGCTTTAAACAAGCACCTACCTCTCCCATTGAGACCGTTGGAAGCTAAAGCAATGGAAGAAAGTGTTATTTTTGCTTGGGATGTGGGTATACAGGAAGTGATTGTAAGTGTGACTCCCAAATTGTGGCTGATACTTTGAATAGTGTGAGTGAGCCACCAACTGCGATAAGTAATATTATTAATGGGATTTGCCATAAGTTTCAAGAGTTTAGACAGGTACAAATATCTCATGTCAGAAGACAAGGCAATTGGTCAACAAACTTCTTGGCTCAATATGCTAAGAATGTTGTTAGTTATGTAACTTGGATAGAGAAAAATCCAAGTATGATTGAGTCAGATCTAGCTCAAGATGTATTGTTTTTATCTTTATTTTAATAAAGTTATGCTTTTTTTTTTCCAAAAAAAAAAAAAAAAAAAACAGAGGTAATCATTTCAAAAATCATTAACAAATTTAATTACAAGTATCTAAGAAAGTAGCTTCCAATTATTTTATTCCTCTTCTAATTTTCGGTAATTCATACGAAACTAACATTGTCATTGCTTATGTAGTCTAAAGTAATATATAACATGTAAAATCATTATTTGACCCTAAGAATATTGGCTCTTTTACTTTTTCATGAACATTATCCTAAGGCATTATATGTTTTTTATTTTAGATTTTAATCACCATTACTTTATTAGTATACTATAGCTAGAACGAGCAGGTTACCTAAAAAGGCATGCTTATTGCTCAGGATGACTATGCATTCATTCTATTTCAGAAGGGACAGAATTCGATACAAACCTCATTTCTAAATCTGGTTTTTGCAAACATTTTGCAACTTCTTGGCAATTTTTGGTTCTTCCAGAGGCACCGATATTATATTCATAACTAATGTTCAGTTTTTTTCAACATGCTACCTTTCAGCTATGAACTCTTATCCGGGTTTTTTGTTTAACAAAAAATTATTATCATTTTTTCTTTTTTAATGACGTGTAATCTCACTAAGGCAGGGTCCTTTGAACTCACCCTGGAAAGTAAACTCTTATCTGGTTATCCTAAGGATCACATCAAAAGTCATATTGGTTTTTCACGCTGCATCATTGTGAAACCAATTTAACTTTTTTGAATCCTTCATTGCAAACATCAAAGATTAATAAAGATGACAATACAAAGTCCAAATATTGGTAGCTTGGATATAGTTGAAGGTCCTGCGCAGGATATTGGCCTCAAAATGCACCCCTAGGAATAATATTGACATTCACGGTAAAATAACTTAAACCACCTTCCCTCAATCATACCAAATTAAAAGCCAAAAAAAATTCATACCAACAAATAAATAATTAGGAAACCAATAATGAAACATTTTATAGCATGTTAGATAGGCTAAATTGTGAAGAAGTTATATAAGTTACCACTGTACCATAGCTGCAAGTGAAGTGCCTAATTCAGAAATCACCTTTCCAGCTACTGAGAGAGACCTGATATGTGGACACTAGAAAAATAAATACAAGGGATTTTTTTTTTTTTTTTTTTTTCTAGCTTCTGATAGAGAGACCCGATCAGGCCTGCTCTTCTCAATCGTCTTCAATAAATAATAAAAAATAAAATAAAATTTTAATTAAATTTAAAAATTAAAAAAAAATAAAATAAATAAAAATAAATAAAAAAACGCAAATAATAAGAGCTAAAATGGAAAGAGCAGCGGGAAATGCATGTTTGAAGGATGTTTTTTTTGTACAAATGTTGGATGATATATTAATTTGTGGAAATAACACAAATCCAATTACATAACCTTGGTATACCAACTAACATAAAATTAACACGTCAATGCAGGATTACTTGAAAAATAGTGTGTCAAAACATATTGAGATTAAACAAGGGGCTGCTTCTTCCATCTTAAAATGGTAAACTAAAGCACATCATCCACCAAAAGGAAAGAAAAATATGTAGAATTATATAATTGCAAGTTTATCAATGAAACAGAAAGAAGTTTTAACTACTTCCCGAACAAGAAGAGGATAACAACTTATGAGGTGAACACTATTATCAACATTACTTGGCAAGCTCTATCAATTAATTTCAACCTGCAGAAATTCTTATACAACAGTTGTAACATCTTTCCAGAACATATAGAAAAGGAAGAGAGTTTTGATTAAAAAGAAAGAAAAAGAAATATTTAAGAGCTCATAGCCGATGCCAATGCATATCTCATGTACAAAGGGAACATTGTCTGAAGACAAT
Source organism: Notholithocarpus densiflorus (assembly GCA_030021035.2). Lineage (NCBI taxonomy): Eukaryota > Viridiplantae > Streptophyta > Magnoliopsida > Fagales > Fagaceae > Notholithocarpus > Notholithocarpus densiflorus. The sequence goes on along the minus strand of JARYZH020000006.1, from coordinate 1,264,943 downwards.
AATATTCAAACAAAAAATCTCAAAGTTTCAAAGTAAGATCAGGGGACGATGAAGTTGTCCTCGGTGGGGGTGCTGTCACGACAAAATTCATATTTGAATTTTGAGCTAATTCCATAGCCAAATTACCACCAACTGCTCCTACTGGTTCACTCACCTGCCGGAAACTCCCAGGCCAAAACAGTCCCACATCATCATCTTCAACGAACATTGGTACTCCAAAATAGCCTTGTTCAAACCTTGCTCCACCTCGAGGAGGCCTTTCTGATGGTAGTATTCTTTGGTGCATTGCAGCGTGGGCTTCAATCCCAAGGGACCGAAATGCAGAACCATGAAGGGGAAGAGAAGCCAAGCTAGTATACCTATCAGAGAACATTCCCATCCGCATAGCACGTTTTGCCATTGTCCTTTCCCTTTTATGAGCATTTTGATGGCCTCCCAGTGCCTGTGAACTGAAGAACTTGCGCCGGCAGTAATTGCAAGAGAAAACCCTTGGAACTGTTGCTGCAGAATTATGGGCTGCTGCCTCACCAGTCTCATCTGTGGCCTTCATGTTAGCATCAATGGTGCTGAAGTGGAGTGTCAAGTCGAGTGAAACAGGCTTTGGATCTGGTTGAGGCTTAATTGCATTTGTGAGACAGGATGAATTAGTGGTGCTGTCCTTGGAGAGATCAAGAGATGCTTCTTGCACAGGTACATTTGAAGCTACTTGGCTGCTGACTTCTGACTCATTCTCAGATTCCAAGTTTGAATTTGGCGTTACCATGTTTGAGTAGTGCATGAGGTTGAGAGCTTGTTTCTTTTGACAAAAACAATGAAAGAATGATAAAGCCAATTGCTGACAGTGGTCACTTAGCTATTCACCTGCATGGACAATGAAACATTTTATTCACTGTATATACAGTGGCCGATACCGCTCAAATTGAGTATAGAGTGCACCCTTCTGGTTCTTCCATATATACAAAAACATTAGCTGTGCTTCATCCATGTACTACAGAAAAAATGCACAAGCATATGCACATGACTGTACTTAAAAAAACAGAAGAAATGCAACATCTGCTGCCATGTTTCAAACTCTTGATTTTGGGTCTACAGTATGCAGAAAACCTGTGTCAAACTACCATTTAAACAGTATTAAAACAACAACAAAGCCTTAGCAACAAAACTATAGGGTTAACTATGGATTCCCAACTGACTAAATTGGGGCTGTTCACATGTATTCTTCACAGCCATTCTATCCTATTCAAAATCATACCCTCTATCACCTACTTAATTAAAATGTCCTTTTTAACTACTTCTACTAGTGTAATTTTTTTGTCTTACTCTAGCTTTTTTCTCTCTCAACTTGAATAAGTCAAGTTGCCCCCAAAAGATCAATCATCCAGTGAATTACAACGATGGTCCTTAGTGCTTATTATAGAAGATGCACCTGATGAGCTTGTCATCCCAACAAGTGTAAAATATGCAGGCAGTCATCAATGTGAATAACATTATTAAGCTTCCACAAAATTAAATTCAGTTGACAATCTTACAACCTTTATTAAAAGAAATCACATCTATCACTCCGTTTGACAATGGAGAACAAGCTAAAATGCAGTATTTGAAGATTCATGAAAAAAATCCCAGCAGATAGATTTTGCCACATGCAACTGCTTCACCTTTGATGCTTTCACTCCAAAGAGATCTACAAAGCAACAAAATTTTTTCAAGATCCATTGTTTATTTGAGATTATTAAAGCAGATGGGAGGAAGAAAAGGAAAAAGTATGACAGCAATGATCAGTAACTCAAACTTTCAAATCTGTTAGGGGACATAGCCACAAGAATTCTAGATGATCTGATATTACTCTGTACTGTTGAAGTTCTTTTTATAATTGCTGATGTTTTGATGTTTGCCGCAGTTGTTAATATATTAAAACAACTACAACCTCAATAACAAATACTACTAATTACAATGAGCACTTCCGAAAATGTTGGAATTCAGAATTTTAAAGGCTCAATATTAAAATACTTTTGTTCAATGTGTAATATCAAGAATATCAAAATTCCCAAATAACATCAGCAGGGAAAAGCATATTCAAAATCAATAATCCAAGATTCAAAATTCCTGCAATATGTGCTCAGCTGATAGTCCCTTCATTGTTGATAGGAAAAATGAAACTTAGAATTTGATTGAATGTAGATGAACTGCTTGATCATTGAAGATTGCTAAATTTGACATGAAAAGACACAAGAGTTTGAACTTATCCCATGGAAAGCCCAAATCAACTCAGTATATGCCCAATGTGGAACTCAACACAAATCCACACAATACACACTCAATCAATATCCAATCAACCTAGAAAAAGCATTAGCCACATTTGTGCTATACCCAAAATAACTAGTCTAGTCACAATTGAGGCTCCTTGTAGTTGTTAATAAAGCCCAAATCAACCCAATATATGCCAGAAGTGGGGCTCAACACACACACACCCACACAACACACACTTAATCAATATCCAATGGGCAACCTAGTAATTGTGACTAGACTAGTTCTTTTGGGGTATGAGCAAAGATGTGGCTAGCACTTTTTATTGGGTTGCTACAATTGTGACCATGGAAGCCAAATTAAGTCTCCAGATTTGAGACATTGTTTTGATGAAATATTTTTTTTTTTAAATTATACAGATGCAATACAACCTTTTCTAGAACAAAGATTTATTATTCCATACTATAACACCATAAGTGCTAATTAATTGTTTAAAAACAAGTAGAATACCTCTACTTTACTGAATTTCATTATAAGATAGCAACAATTAACCCTCAGGGGTAGCCCAATCAGCTGAGGACCACGACTCAAAAAAGTGGAGGTCATTATATTAGTTCGGATCTCCCCTTTCCCCTCCCCTAGGGCCAAAACTCACTTGGGGTAAATTATACTTTTAGTCGTTGAAATTTGGTATAAGAATGAATTTGGTTCATCAAATTTAATAAGTTTGGGTTTGGTCCCTAAAATTTTTAAAAGGGAAGAATTTGGTCCCTCCTTTTTTCTTTTTCTTTTTTGTCAATGTGACTAATAGAATGATGAGGCACCCCATTTTTGAGGAACTAAATTGAACCAGCCCATATTAATGGGACCAAAATCAAACCATCCCACATTTAAAGGACCAAAATCAAATCAACTCCATATTTAAATGACCAAAATCAAACCTCCGCAAAATATGAGGGACCAAATTCAAACTTTTTAAAGGACCAAAATTAAACTTATCCCAAATTTCAAGAACCAAAAGTATATTTTATCCTAAAAAAGGGGGGGGGGGGGGGTGTCGAAGCAAAGCGGCAATTAACCAAACTACTGCAAAACAAATGACCCCATGGGAGGTTTGACAACCATATCTTGGATAAGCATTTATCATGAACCAAATATAGCCAAAATGATGGAAAGATCCCCTATTATGCAGAGTGTGTATAGCACTAGGTTGTATCAATGAATTTTACATGTATGGAACCCATATTCAAGGTTAAAGATCATACCTTGCAACCTAAAACATTCTCACATTATATTAACTTGACTTGTGATGGTAAAGGCCCGTAGAAGATCTCTAAAAATGTTTACATATAAATGTATTTGCCATCTTCTATAATGAGTGATGATTCCTTAACATGAGAGACCCAGTACTGGGTTAGGAATTTAGTAAAGCACTCCTCATGCTCAGCATAAGTCTACTGTTTTTATAATTTACTCTATGCAAGCAAATTACTAACATAGTACTTACCAAAAGAAAATTATCGTCTCTGACTTTGGATGATCTACTTGAGATTAACAAGTAGCACCTTCCCTTAAATGATTTTAACTATACTGTGAAATTACCACAACCCACCACTACCAAACACACAAGCACAGTAAAATTTAGGTAAGAAATCACATACTGCATCAAATATAGGTATATTATTATAACAGAAAACCAACAATCAACATCAAAAAAACTGGATCATCATCCCAGCTACCCATAATGGAAGCACAAAATATTAAAATTCTGTACATACCAAAAGTTAAAAAATAAAACCCATAAGAATTAAAGGTGAACAAATAAGTGAGGAGCTACTAACAAGTAACAACAGCTCAGACAAACCCCAAATCCTCAATAGAAAAATTACAAAGTAGGGAACTTTGAGTAGCATCAACAACCATACAGCAACAAAGAAACAAAAAGCAAAAGAAAGCTATAATCAGGACCAAAATATCTAGATGAGGTGGTAAGAGTTGCTCACTCTCAGTCTCACAGTACCTTAGAATTGCAGGGTGGGCTTCAGTGATATGCTTAACTTTTAGTGTAGGCTACTGGGTTTTTCTAGTTTTTACTACTTGTGGAGTGGGTAGAGGAACAGATAAGAGAATAAATATGGAGAGGGAGAGAGAGAGATATGAATGATGATGGTAGGAAGTCAGTAAAGTCAGAGAGAAGAAAGGTAGAGAACAGTAGAACAAAGCTACTAGCTAGATAGAGAAAGAGAACACAGTTTAAACCTCTATCTTGTTGAATTTTGGGTCTACCCTTGTCTTCATGAGTACTAGCTAGCTAGCTACTAATAATAATCAATGAGAGAGAAAGAGAGAGAGAATACAAAGAGACAGGGAAAGCCAAGAGTACTTTTAAGTCTTTAACCTTAAGTCCCACATAAAAAAAGAGACACAGTAGTTAGTGTAGTGTGAAGTGTCTATTTGTTGTTTGCTCTCAGTGCTCATCTTCTTTTCTTTTCTTTCCACCACTTGAAAAAAGAATGGTCAGATTCTTTTACAAATATTTTTATATAACTTACTCAGGGCCAGTACTGCTTTTGTCAGATGGACTCTCATAACGCCTCCATCTCCTACTTGTGCTATGCAAATTACATGTAATGCACATTCAATAAAATATACCAAAAAATTATATAGTTTCATGATAATTCTATTTGACAACATGTATAATAAGTCTAAATGTGTATATTTTTTTTAATAAAAAAAAGCAAAAAAAGTTATTAGAGTTACTTTTCTAAGTGGACATCATTAACCAGTGAACCATAATTGTTATTTCAGTCCTATTAATGGACACTGAACCGAAATTTGAATTTTTTCTAGACACTTTCTATTGCGGATATATATATATATATATATATATATGACATTGAATTGAAATTTCATATTTTTTTTCCAAACATTTTTCATTGCGAACATGACATTGAACTGGAATTTGCAATTTTTTCCAAGCACTCCCCTAAATATTTTTTTTCTTTTTTTTTGCTGGACACTCCCCTAAAATATTGTCTTGCCATACACTACCCCTTGTAATTTTGTATTTCTTTTTTAATATTATATTTTTTTAATATGTAATTTTTTTTTTGGATAAAATATATTATATATATTTTTTTTCTAATTAAGGGACCTCATCTTTTTGGAGAAGGCATATTATTGGTCATGTACAACCGAATGCTTGATGTCGTCACTAGGCACTAACTGCAGGGATAGGACAAAAAAGGCCAAGAGCCTGGTAACCTTATGTGGGCCCACGCAATTTCTCGGAAAATCTCATCTTGTACTGCGACATGACCTAGAAAAGCTTGAGAAACCAATGCATACTTGTTTTCTATTTTATGATCTTCATGAAAAGAAGGATTGGATGTACTTATTCCAGATTTTTTTCTCTATCTCCTGTTTGGCCTTTTGGGGTCTGAGTAATAATGATCAAAACATTGTCAATACTGTTTGTTGTTTTGTTTTTATCTATTCAAATATATTTCAGTATAGATGTATTTTTGCGTACCATTCCAAAATTATTGCTAATTTTATTTTATAACAATATAAATATACTAAATACTACCATTATTCTGCAAATAATTAATTATTTAACATTTTTGGCAAAACTCACACAAAAAATATACAATGAACTTTAATAATTTCACATAATTCTCAAAATAAAATTTAGAAATCCATTTTTTTTAAAAGCACATCTTAGATTATAACTAGATTTAAGCTTTTTTTTTTTTTTTTTTTTTTTTAAACCAAAGAAAAATCCGTAACAACTTTATCAGTTGAATCAAGCTCAAAATATAATTCTGAACCAATCAAATAGCACATAGCCCATTATCAACACTTATTAAAAGTGCTTATCAGTTGCTATCTATGTTTCAGTGACAAGAGCAAGCTAGTCCGTCGGATATGGAGGCAGGGAAGAGTCTGTGGAATGGCATTTGGAAGCTTCGGGTACCTAACAAAGTTAGGCACTTCTTGTGGAGAGCGGTTCAAAATTCTTTGCCCACAAAACTCAATTTGTATAAGCGTCAGGTGGTGTCTGATGGTTGCTGTGATATATGTAGAACTTGCCTTGAAGACAATACCCATGCCTTGTGGTATTGTGATGTTGCAAGGGCTATATGGCAGACTGATGTTCGCTTTAATTTTATTCGAACTAAGAAACTTTCTACCTTTGCAGACCTTGTTCAATTCTTGTGTTCGCATGGTTCTTCTGATTTGTTTGCTCGGTTTGCTATGGTTGCGTGGAGCATATGGGAGCGACGTAATAGGTTGCGAGTGGGACAACCTCATGGCAGGTAGATGAAGTAGTCAAGCGAGCTTCAGAGCTCCTTCACGAGTTTCAGGATGTGCAAACGCCGGTTCGTCGGGCAGTTATTCGAAATGGGGATCTGCGGTGGAAGCCACCTGACTTTGGCCTTTATAAAATCAATTTCGACGGTGCTGTGTTTGCTGATCAGGTTAGTGCAGGTATCGGGGTGGTCATTAGAGATTGGGAGGGTCAGATCATTGCTACCTTGAGTCAGAAAGTGAGGTATCCGGGTTCTGGATTTGGTGGAGGCCTTAGCTGCGCGTAGAGCAATTTGCTTTGCCAAAGAACTCAGCATTCATCAGATGGTGATTGAAGGTGATTCATTGCGAGTTATACAGGCGATCAATGGGACTAGACCAATTTGGACTATGTACGGTCATGTTATAGATGATATTCGTTTTTTGTCTTCTTCTATTTCTTGTAGTTTTTTACATGTTAAGCGTAAGGGTAATAGATTAACTCATGCCCTCGCTTGTTGAGCAGTTTCATTTGCAGATACTGATGTGTGGTTAGAAGATCTACCACCGGATTTGGATGATGTTTTTTAGCTTGATTTTCCGTAATAAAGTGTCTTTACCTTTTTCTCAAAAAAAAAAGGTAGCTCAATCAAAAAACAAGAAAATGAAATTACCTTTGAAATTCATAAAAAAATCAAGTGGATCTTGTTCTTGAAAGTTGAAGCTTTTCATCTTAACAACAAAATGGACCGGTTGCTCCTCAAGGCGGCAATTAGGAGATGAGTAGACAATCAGGGTGTCAATTCAGGTGAGCGTGTCGTGTCAAGATAGAGTATTCAACTAAATGCCTCAATTCGAACCTGACTCATTTAATAATCGTGTTATGATCTTTCAACCCTAACCTGATATGTTAATGAAACGGGTTAACACAACCCAACCCACTTGACACGCTTAAAAAAGGGTTGTGTTAGGTTGACATGAATATGACACAACCCATTTTAACTCATTTAATATTAAATATAACATCCATATAGAAATAAGTTTTTTACATTCTAAAAGTAGTGCATACACTTCAAGTTTTCAACCCACATTCAAAATAATATAGTTCAGCAAATTATAAGAAGGTTTACAGATTTAGGATTTGTAAGGTTTAGAGATCTAGAGTTTGTAACGTTTCAATTTACAATTATATCACTTATAAGTTATTGTAATTACTCCTTTTTTTTTTAATTGTAAAATATAGGTTGGATATAAAAAGTATTTAACAAATCTTAAAATAAAATGAATATTTATTTGTTATATGAGTTAAACAGGTTGTGTTAAATGAGTCATTTTAGGTTGACACAAATAAATTGGCGTGTCAAAAATGTCTATTGTGAGTTACACGAGTTGACCCGCTTTTGACACATTTTTTTATCGTGTCGCTTTCAAGTCAACCTGTTTATGACCGAAACTCGCTGAGGCCCAACCCTAACCTGCAAAAACCAATGTTGTGTTCGCGAGTCGTGTCAAACATTGACAATGATGAAACAAAATAGGTCTTCCTTCCTCACGACATAACAAACTAAGAAATGCTCTCGTCTTATTTTTTGACAAGGGTGCAGCAGTCCTCCGAACACTTCTTACTCAGCCTAGGTACTAACCATGATCCTCATTGGCTCGGTGGTCCAATGGCCAACAACTTTTTCAGGATAGTATGAGTAGTAGCAGGAGCTGGAACATCCCTGGAAGTCCTAAGGGTGCACGCATTAAGTCCTCAGGATATAAGCTGAAAAGCAAGGACAACTAGCTCATCTTTATATCCTTCAAGCATTATGACCTCAGTAGGTGCAGGAAAGTGACTGGGATATGAGGGATGACTATCTTGCTTACATTGGGGCTTTTTTCCTTCTAGCGTAGCAAGTCGCCTCTCCTTCTTCTCTTTTCTAGTTTGGGCACGGCCACACCTCATGGGTTTGAACCCTAAACCAAAACCATCTTTGTTTTATGGCATGCTTATCAAAATGCTTCTTTCTTGACCAAGGGCTCCAAGACCTTCTCCTGGCTGAGACAAGAATTTCAACATTTGTTTAGCTACCATGATGACTGCTTCGGGGAGGCTAGGGATCACGATCGCAACTTGGTGGATCACTAACACAATTTCAAACAATGAAAAGAAGCATCAAGAGTGGCATTGTCTTCCACATAGGGCACAAACACTTCTTGAAAGATTAGCATTGCTTCCTTGACCATAACTGATGAGTCCAGAAAAATCATTAAGCTCGTCCATTAATATGAACGATCTTGCATCATTAGTAGGCCATCAAAGATAACCGCTTAACACATTCAATAACAACCATCAAAGGTCTTAAACTCTCATCAAGACAGAGAATGTTACAGTCAAGGTAATAATCTCCATAATTTATGTACAACAGCTACCTAAGTTACCTATAAAATGGACAATCTATCTCACTAGCTAAGGTATGTCAAAAACTACTACAAAACACTATCTATATACGAAATATATAGGCTGATACTAACTTAAGCATCGGAGGCTCTCCCACCGGGCACAACCAGTTGGTCTTTTCGATCTATCTCTCTTTTATCTTGCAGGTCTTACAAGATTGTCTAATGCTCTAGATTGGACAAGTGACCCAACTTACGATTTTGGCATCATCAGTTTGGCGTCGCCTATGGGAATGTGATTAGTCATCTAGCTCTTCCTGCAACAAATGGTTCACTCGATTCAATGGAGAATCATGAATACAAAAGTACCGATCTAAGAGTACCCCACAGGATATTACCCTTTGATCATCTCTTCATTCTGCCCATGCTCATTTCATTTAATCTACGATTGGGTTGAGATGGGGGAGTAAAGAGATATCACCAAGACACCTTCGTCTTCAAAGCATGACTTGTCAACCAAACAAGTAGACGATGATGTGAGAGCCAAGACGCAATGTCTCAAATCCTTTGGCCTTTAAATTCAAGGTCCACACCATTGAAATAGAGAAAATAACACCCATTTGGGTCTAAAATTGGAGGCAATCAAGTGGGTGGCTCATTGTGAGGCATGGACTAAACAAAAGACAACCACAAAATTGAAGTAACCTCAACAGGCCTCAAGGGTATGACCTAGTTCTTAGGTCATAAGGTCAGATTTATGTATTTCCCGTTCTAGCTCTCCAAATATTTGCAAATTGCAACAATGTTTATATAATTGTTTTGGCATGTGGCTTCTTTTTTATTTCATACTAAACTACTTTCAAAATATTGGATTGCCTCACTCTAAAAATTTTCTAAATTAAAATGCTTTCCTCACTGTTTTTAGATTTAAAATAAGCCTGGTCGTCTGTTGTCCTACCAAGCTTAAAGACCCCAATTTTGGGTATTAAAGAGGTGAGATCGAATTGTATTGGAAAATACAAGTTTTTGGCAAAAAATCAAATATCATTATGGTTTTGCCACATTAAAAGACCATTTATTGTCTATAAAATTTAAGAAAAATAAAAAATAAAAAGAAGAAAACAGTTGAGGAAAGCCAGCTGCCGTGTATATAATTCTAATGGTATACTCATTATTGCATTAGGCAACGTAATTTCTGGAAAGTATACTAAAAAGTTGCTTGATAAAGAATGGTACCAATTAAGGAGAGTGCCTATTAAGGAAGTCAACTATGAAATGGTAGAAAATAAAAACAAATCAAATTCTTTTGAAATATTTACCATAACTGTTGTTGCGGAAAAGAATTATGTATATCCCATATGGAATCAAATCAAAATTTATGTCTCATAAATGTTGTCATGCCAAAGGTGGCAGTAGCAAACCGCGACCATTTACCCAAATTTATTTGTCCTAATCTGAATAACCACATAAAACACAATTAAGCTCTCACTAGAAGTTCAAATCATTTTTAGTCTGGACTTAAACCATTCTAAGCATATTGTTCACAAGGCCAATTATAGGCAAATCACAAATCTGTTTTGCTCTTACACCATAACTCAAATAATGCATTTTATTTATCTCACACAAGAACTCCACATGGTTCACATCTATAAAGGAATAGGCTAACGCATAGGGTTTCAAAGCTTTTTAAACACTTTACCGAGTGTAATTTATTTGCGAGGGAATAGGCCTATTTTTTACTATCAATATTAAATGATTTTAAGATAGTCCCTCTTATTATTCCATCAAAAGCCTAGAAACTTAAAAGGAAAGTTTCAAGAAAAATCATCAATTTTATATTTGCCTTATAGGCTTAAAAATAAAAGAAGCTGCTTTTTGACTTTCCAAAGTTTAAAGATCCCAATTTTGGGTCCTTAAAAGAATGAAACCAGATATTTTTGAGCTTGAAGTCCTTAATTGCTCGTTTAAAATGGAGCACGATGTGCCTAAATTCTGGATTTTAGCATATGCACAAGCACAACTAATTAATTACATGTGCAAAACATTGTTTTCTTTTGATTAATATCTCATATGTTATACACTAATGTATGCAAGTAGTCCCATGAGCATATGATTGATTATGAATTCACAAATAATAATCATAACCCACTATTCCAAACTTTTCTAAATGATATCGGTTGCTTTAATTTTGAGAAGGAATTCCAAAATATATTTGTGTTATGTAAACACTCTAAAGGATATTATGCTATGTCATAGACGCAACAACATATATCCCCCTTTAGTTAGATAAAATTTTATACATTTGTGGTTAATATTATTTGTGAATTTTTTATTTGATATCGTTGCTCCTAGTTTAACACTTTGCACAAAAAGAGTACATGTAGTACAACAACTAGACTAGAGTAACTAGACTATCTCGATTGTACATACACTCTCAAGTCCACATGATTAAAAATGAGAGCTCGTTAGGAAGAGCTTGCTAAAAAGGAGATCAGAGGTATGTGACATAATAGCATCATACCACCCCGTCTCTATCTATATATATAATTGTTGACACTGCTATAAGGTAATTTTGTACCAAGGCCAAAAATTATGGAAAAGCCTAGACTCTTTCCATAGCATCATGAATATTTCTTTCTTAAAAAAAAAAAAAAAAATTGTGCTATATCAGTATGCTATATGTCTATTACATAATGGCTCACACAATGATATGTAAGAGACGTGATGTTAAAACATTAGCTTGAATATTCATTGAATGTGAAAGTATGATGATAGATCACATGTCAAGCGTAAGTACTCTCTTTAAATTGTAGTATATGCGTAACCAATTAGGCATGTAATAATAGAAGCACCTGGCATAACCTTCGTCCCTAAAGAAAGGAAATATAACCTTGAACGAACAATATGTCCTAGTACTTGCATCTTCAAAAGAATGAAGCAAAAGAGATCCAAGCCTCAAACATGAAATAGCATGTTAAGCTTAACAAAAGAGATCTTAGAAGAGGGAGAGCTTGTCAAGAAGACTACAACAATGAAAAAATCGAGGTACGTACACAATAGTATCGTCAATATAGCATATGTTCCATTGTTATGAATCTGAGAAATTCTATTAAGTCTCCTAGACTTAAAGTGTTAGATGATCATGTTCGCAATATGGTCATGAGTTTAAGTCTCAATAAATTTCTACTGTCTCCATCAACTCACCAAAATCTTCTTAAATTGCTTTAAAAATTATATATGGTAACAAAGCTCAGTTTAAAACAAGCATATAGTCAAATAGCTTCAATTCTTATATATCACAGAATACTTCTCTATGATTCATATAGAATGCAATTCTTCAATTGACATCCATAATTGTATAGCATGCAATTGCATATTTGTACATTGTCATTCCTAACAAAATGCAGTAGCACTAGTGAAGTAACTTAAGCATACAATTAAAGAAGAAGGAAGAGGAAATTGCTATTACAAATAGCAATGACCATAGTCGTCAAAGCATGCAAAAAAAGGGGGGGGGGGTTCCAATCAAGATAGACCACTCCTATAGTCGTCAACAAACGAGAATTGCCCTTTTCATGTTTGAACGGGGGCAACAACGTGGCTTAGTTTTTACGTCTTCAAAAAATTGAAGCAAAAGAAATCTAGGCCTTATACATGAAGTATCATGTTGATCTTAAAAAACCTTGAAAAGAGAAGAGCTCATCATCTTAAAAAGAGAAGAGCTTGTCAAGAAGATCCCAACAATAAAAAGATCGAGGTATGTGACAAACTAATGTCGTCATTTAAGGTAACACATTTATCTCTATCTCTTTTATATTCGTCTATAAAAATTTACACCTAGCAAGGTCTCAGACAAAAATGTACATAATACTAGACAGATCACAAAAGAGGTAAAACCCTAGGATTACAAGAAAATAAGAAAAATGCCCACCTAGGCCATTGGTAACTTATTATTCATGTATGAATCGTTCCAAAATTATTTTTTAACCAAGTCTTGGCAAATGCATGTGCTACTTAATGCGAGTATCAATATGGCCTCAAGAAGGTCCAAAACGACATAACGTCAAGGAATCTTTCCAGCAAAAAATTATACAAATTCCACAAGTGGGAATATAAATCATATAACGAAGCCAAGTGATAAAATTCCTTAAATGGATGTAAATTACCCAAAAATGGATAAGTGATAAAATTCCTTCAATGGATGTAAATCACTAACGAAGCTAAGTGATAAAATTCCTTAAATGGATGTAAATCACCTAAAAATGGCTAAGTGATAAAATTCCTTAAACGGATGTAAGTCACTGACGAAGCCAAGTGATAAAATTTCTTAAATGGATGTAAATCACCTAAAAATGGCTAAGTGATAAAATTCCTTAAATGGATGTAAATATAAAATTCCTTAAATGGATGTAAATCACCTAAAAATGGCTAAGTGCTAAAATTCCTTAAATGGATGTAAATCACTAACAAAGCCAAGTGATAAAATTCCTTAAATGGATGTAAATCACTAACGAAGCCAAGTAATAAAATTCCTTAAATGGATGTACATCACTTAAAAGTGGTTAAGTGATAAAATTCTTTAAATGGATGTAAATCACCTGAAAGACAAGCTAAGTGGTACGACCTCGAAAAGGATATGGATCACTTCAATGAGGCTAAGGGAGGTAGACCATATGGCAAAGGTCAAAGAAAAAACAAAAAGTTCGCATAGCAATTAATGGAAGACGGTCATCATAGCCTGAGCAACTTCGTCAGCCTCCATTTCTTTATGGAATCAAAGTCTAGGTTCTCCAAATCAACCCCCGGACCATGCTTCACCGAGTACCTCCTTAGCAGTTCAAAGCCTTTGTAGTACCAGCTGAACAAAACAGTATTGTATTCTTCAATGAGTTGGAACGCTTGGACGGCCTTGGCAGCCACGGTCTTGATCTTCTGATTGGCCGACTAAAGCCGCTTGTCCTTCTGCACCGTCAACAACTTCTTGGTCAGAGCTTTAACTTTCTCCTTCCACAAAATGCAATCACTCGACGAACAACAAAAAAACATCAATTCTTCCCTAAAACCTCATCGTCAAAACCACTGTGGCCAAGCTACAAAAGAATGATGAAGGGATCCAAAGAGGAAACTAAAACCTTACACATGTCATCCAAAGAAATCAACTCACTTTCAAGCTATGATCCCTCGAACGTCCAAAAAGACCTTCAAAAGGCAAATACTAAGAGGTCGTCATAGAAATACTAACACTCCTGAAGAAGAAAGTAGTTGAAGATAAAGAAGCCTTAATCTAAACAAGTCAAGAACATTCCCTAAGCCTGACCAGCATAAAGCAAAATCAGACTTGGGAATGGGGGGCAACTGATGAGTCCAGAAAAATCATTAAGGTCGTCCATTAATATGGATGACCTTGCATCATTAGTAGGCCATCAAAGATAACCACTCAACACATTCAATAACAACCATCAAAGGTCTTAAACTCTCATCAGGACAGAGAATGTTACAATCAATGTAATAATTACCATAATTTATGTTCAACAGCTACCTAAGGCACCTATAGAAGGGACAATTTGTCTCACAAGCTAAGGTATGTCAAAAACTACTACAAAACACTATCTATATACGAAATATATGGGCTGATACTAACTTAAGCATCATAGGCTTCCCCATCGGGCACAACCTGTTGGTCTCTTCAATCTATCTCTCTTTTATCTTGCATATCCTACAAGATCGTCTAATGCTCTAGATTGGACGAGTGACCCAACTGACGATTTTGGCATCATCAATAACAATTTCCATTTGGTTCCTTCCTATAAACTTCAATTTTTGGTGGATGGTGGATGAAAGGGCACAGGCAATGTGCAACCAAGGTCGTCCTAGCAACATATTGTAGGATGAATCAATATCAAGGACTTTGAACCTAATGTTGAAGACTTGAGGCCCAATCTCAACTTTGAGGTCCATTTAGCCAAAGTCTTCTCTTTTAGTATCATCAAAAGCTTGAACAATCACATTGCTTGGTTGGATAATATCTCAAAAAGGCTCACAATGGACATAGGGAAAACATTGAGCGTAAACCCATTGTCATTTAAGACCCTAACAACCACCATGTCTTTGCTCTTCACAAAAATTTGGAGGGGTTGATGTGACTGGTACCTTCGGGTGGCAACTTGTCATTAGAAAAAGTAATTTGATTGGAGGCAAGCATGGTAGTGACAAGATTCTTAAAAGATGAGGGGTTGTTTGGTAGGGTATTTTGAGTAACAGTTTTCAGTATTTAAACAACATTACACAATTTTCACACACTTTTTCACCCACACATATTTTCAAAAAATACAAACAATGTTACTAGAACAACATTACCAAACGGCCCCTGAATCAGCGATGTTGGTAAGGACATAAGCTTCCTTAAGCACCTTCAAGAGGGTATTGCGGTGGGCTTCAGATGAAAACAACAAGGACAAAACCAAAATCTAGGTCAGTTGCTTCTTCCATTGATGAACCACTTCAAAGTCACTCTAGCGAATAACTTTAAAAAGTCCTCTGCTTCTCTTTCTATCACCTTTTTTCTTACGAGCTCTTCAATCCTCTTGTTAGCTTTTTTCTTTATCTTCTCCACTTCTTCGAATACAAAACATTGTCCACTTCGGGTAGATCCCCTAAATCGGTTGACAAATTGTGTTTTCCACCTCAGAGTTATAGCTCGAGATCATCTTGACTTCATAGCTCCAAGGGGCACGACAATTGTTTGTGTATGGGAAGGGTTGTGGAGCTTGAATAATTTCAAGTTGAATATCGATGCTTAGGAAAAAGTTAGGACTTTTTTGAGGAATTTTGTGTGGGATAGGATATCACTAGTGGGGTGAACACCTCGGGTGTTTTCTTTTGGGATGGATATTTTAGATTAAGGATTTATCATTATGGTTGGGGTGGATTATATGATGAGTTTGGGACTTCCTTTTAGGTAGGTTTGAGGATAATTTATTCAATCTTCTTAGGCTTAGCAACCTCAATCTCATTTACAGTATTTAGGCTGACCTCACCTAGAAACTCTTCTTCTTCTATGGCAAGCTTTCACAACTTCGTCTCTAAATACTCTTTGAAATAGATTTTGAGTTTTTCCATAAGGGTTTGTGTATTTCTCCTCTAATAAGGGTGTAGAGGGCAACCCTCAATTTCCATATAATGCCTCTCCTTTTTGTGCCCTTTTTCATATTGGATGATTACTCAACCTATAAGGCTTTGGACTAGCTTCTTGAAATCTTCATATTCGGTGATAGCGTGTCCTACATCCTCTCTATGGTACTAATAAATCCATTCGCATGCAAAAGACCTCTTCAAGAGGTACTTATACTTAACTAAGGCTTCATACAAATTTTTTCCAAGAGACAAAACGAGAAAGCATTACGATCTCAAGTTTTTTTTCCTCTATCATGTTCACATTGTTCTCACCATGTGGTGACAAATGATTCTTCGTAATGTTGGGAGCTAATCCCTTTAGGAACTGCAAGATATCTTGGTCAATCAAATCCTGGATCTTGTTCTTGAGTGTCCAACAATCTTCCAGGTTATGTCTAGGATTCCCAAAATGATAGTCACACTTCTTGGAGAGATCACAATAATTGGGTAAAGGATGGGCTTGGGCACAATTGTAAATACCAAGTGCTTCTCTAGAAAAATTGGATACAACTAAGAAAAAGAGTGTACTTTCTGAATTTCTTCCTTAGGAAATTTGCTTGGGTGGTACCACAGTTGACATTGGTGTTACTTTGGGGTATTGGTTGAACTAGCTGAACTATGAAAGATGGCATAGGAGCTTGCGCTTTGGCGAGAGCCTTAGATATCATTTACACGTCAACCTTCTTGGTTTATTGTTCATAGAGTGTCATAAGGGCGGCAGTGTAGATACCGCATTTTGTACCCTTTACGACTTGGGCTCCTGTTCCCCAATGATGCTCGAACTCTAAGGCCCAAGACCAGTTTAAAGCCCAATCAGATATTAAATTGACTTGAGGAGTGTTAAAATGGAAAATATAACTTTTTAAATGAGCAAAATTCTATTTTTGGAAATAAAATGACCAAAGAGGCGCTTGACCTGTGTACTTAGCTTGCGTACGCAGGCACATTCTGATGGAAATATGCATGTACGCAGCGGAAAATTAACGGATCTACTTCATTCGCAATTGATAACATACACTATATAAGTTTCAGAATTAAGAACAAGAGAGTGTACCTTGATGCAGTGAAATTCAAAACCGAAGATTAGAAGTTCTTGGGAATACTTTTAATCTTCACTCCAATTCCACTTGATACCCAAGATGTGTGGTCTCTCAATCAGTTATATGTGTATGTTCTAGAGAGAATGAAAAAAGTTTCTAACACTCACACACATACCAATTCATGTTCTTACTCAAATTCTGTATGTTTCTCTCTCTATATAACTTATTATCTAATTGGGCTAGCCTTTTGGGCCTTTCCAATTGGGCTTTAGTGTGTGGCTTGGAGTGGGACCAAAAGGGAACAAATAAGACTCTAACTCCAATGGGCCTTGGGCTTTTCTGTCAACTCTTGACAAGTCCTAAGTTACCATTAATTATATTTAATACCACTATATAAATATAATTGCACTCTAGGCCTTATTAATAAATTATATCCCAAAACTTTATTATACATGCAACCCCTTCATAAAATATTCGTAGTAATACAAAGTCATTAATGTAGACTGCCACTTTGTAAATTACTACATCTTAATCCTTGAGTACCCGGTTTAATCCTTTAAGTCATTCATCATATATTTATGAAATCCAATTTCATAAATATATACTTTAGTAACTATTTACTAAAGTAGTTAGGCTTAACTTTCTGAATAACAAACCCATTAAACTTATCTTAAGGGAATATTTTGTATCTCCGTTAAGAGATTATGAATTTCATCTTGAGAATATATGTTCCAGCAACACTAAATGTGGCAGCCCAACATACTGAGATTTTGACCGTTATATTAGATCTCACTCCTAATATATCAAAGCAACTTACATTTCATGATCAGGTCCATTATTCTCTTAGGATTAAGAGTTCATGTAAATAGAAGTCGTGAGATTTATTATTCAATTGACAGTCATTAGGAGAATAATAAATCTCACAACGGTCCAGCTTAATATGTCTTAACTCTTAAAACATATCAACATATCAACTAGAAGTCTCCACTTCCATGATCAAGACAAATCATCTTAGTTGATATGTTATAGTCTTCGCAGATGAAACGCCCAATTTCATCACTGACTACGAACTACAATTCTGATTTTACAAAGAACTTGTGATTTATATCTTCTATGACTAAATCACATACTATGCATCTCATGGACTAAATGATAATGTCCGAATATTCATGTTACCATTATTTTAGACAATAATAAAACAACTTTATTAAACACAATATTAAGTCATACATAATGTCATACATAATGCCATACTTAATATCATACATAGCATCATACAATAGGATTTAAGGGCACTAATCCTAACACATTCCTGCATACGCAACTAGGGTTTCAGAAGCATAAGAAAGGTAAGTTTTCTGCAATAATGGCTGAAGTTTGGAATGAATCTCACATCGTCTGGGAGCCATTTCAAACCCCATTTTTTCAACTATAAAAAGCCTTACATAGTACACTTTCAAGACATATAGAAATCCCACGGGAAAATCCTAAGATTCACTAGAAAATAGTGAATCAAAAGGGAGTTTTTTACAAAACACCCTCAAGTCAATTTTATTTGATTGTGACCTTTTCTGGCCTCAATCCTTCTAGTTCAATGTTGATAATCACTTTCTTATTAGTTTGTGAATAGATTTGACTGAGGGGAATGTAAACACTGCATTTTGTACCCCTTATGACTTGGGCCCCCGTTCCCCATTGATGCTCAAACTCTAAGGCCCAAGACCAGTTTAGAGCCCAATTATATATTAAATTGACTTGAAGAGTGTTAAAATGGAAAATATAACTTTTTAAATGAACAAAATCTATTTTTAGAAATAAAATGACCAAAGAAGCCATCGGCCTACGTACGTGGGTCGCGGCCTGCATACGCAACCACATTCCTGCATATGCAGCTAAGGTTTTAGAAGCATAAGAAAGGCAATTTCTGCAATAATAGCTGAGGTTTGGAATGAATCCCATGTCGACGCCCGGCCTTAATCGAAGCGGAAAACTGCTATCGTGGGCCTTCGTTTGACCACCCACTGTGGCAACGCTCCCACGCACGTGGGCTTGTTGGAGGCCCCTTTCGACTGACTGGTGCATGTTTCATGCGAAGTTTCGAGTGCTCTATCTCTCAGTGGAGGAATGTAGGTTTGTCTATCTTTGGAGGTGTGGTAGGAATCTTGGCCAAATTTTAAGGGAATTACCAAAGGTAAGTGAAGTCGCCACCAATCATTGGGTTTTTCTAAGGTGCGATTGGTCACCTATTTCTAGTTGATTTTATTACCGATCCTAGGCTAAGATAAAGGGCATTTTTCCTAATCTAATGTGGATGGCAAAAAATCTGGATTCTTAAGTCTGGAAGTTTGGTTACGTGTGGGGAAGGTGTTAGGCACCCCACAACGCCTGTCCAAGGACAGTCCTTTGTTTTGATAAAACCTTAACTTTTGGAGATTGGCAGTAAAAACATAATTTTGGCATTGGCTTACGGGGCTTTGCATGTATGGGGGCTTTAGGGTTTGGCTTTTTAATGGGTGTGGTCCCAATTTATGCTTTCTTAAGGCATTCGGGCAAAATACTTGATTTCCACGGTGAAAATTCGGCGACATGTCACCTTACTTTCGCAGTGGAAATTAGGCATCGCTTCACCTTAGGTGACATGAACTGTGACAATCAGACCGGAAGGGGGGAGTAGGTGTGTATATATATATATATATATATATATATATATATACATACATCACGCACGATGCAATCACACAGAGTAGAAAAGTAAATGCTTACATCCCTAGAGCATGGCCCAAAATATAGGTGTAGAAAAGTAAACAGGGGTCGCCATACTCTAGAGATGAAGACGAATGGTACATGGCATGATATACCTAATACAACCCATCTAAGAGAGAAAGGAGGGTGGAAGGAAGGGGGTTTAAAAGAGTACATAATCAAAAGGGAGTGGCTAAACCCCTAAATCTACTGAACATAGCCGCTTGGCTTATATCCATGTGCTCGCATCCTCACACTTTTTACTTGCGCCTGGGAGACCGTGCCCTAGCTTTATGCGTCTACGCTCCATGTGTGTACATGCAAAGGCAAAGACAAAAAACCAGCAGACAAGCAATGGAAGGAAAAGATGCAAAGAGCATATGAAAGAGGCATAAAACAAATAAGCATGATAGACATGGCAAGCAAAGAAACAAGAAAGCAAGCAAACAAGCAAGAAGGCAAACAAGCAAGAAAGAAGACAAATAAGCAAAAAGGCAAATGAAAGGTGGTTTCCGCGAGGGAAAAATGTAGGTTTAGATCGGATGTCCATAGCTTCATTGTGTTGAAGTATGGACAACACACTAGCAAGCAAGACTCATGCATAGACATGTAAACAAGGTCTAGGCCTAAGCACATAAAGATGGTGTGAAGCACGCAAGCACATGAGAGATGGCATAAAGCATGTAGAACACATCAATCTAAGCATGTAGAACACATCAATCTAAGCATGTAAACACACCGATCTACACATATAAGCATGGAAATGCGCATGTAAGCATGTAGATATAGAAATAACGGCACGGGAGAACACAAACCCAAGCATACAAGCATGTGAAGGCATAGACATAGGCATAGGAGCATAGAACATGCATACAAACATATAGATCTAAGCAAGGCATAGCTGAAGACATGATATCAAGCATGTGGGCATGTAGACCCAAACATCAACACATAAGAAAGAAGGATCTAAACATGGCATAAAGCATAAAGCATGAAGAAAAGGCAACTAGCACATGAACAAACATGGAAGCATATGGAAACACGCTAAAAAAGCATGCTAAAGCAAGATAAAGCGAGTATCATGCTAGATAAAGCAATAAATCATATTATTAAGGCAAAAAGAGCAAGATAAATGCTAGAAAAAGATTTAGAAAGTTAGGGGTGTGGATAGTAGCTAAAAAGCTACATCCACACCCCTAAATCCCAAATCCAAGGTGTAGAACCAAAGAAAAGAAGATTAGGTATAAGAACAATACCTTGTATTTTTGGTGAAGAGAAAAAAAAGAGGTTTTGATGTGTTTTTTTTGTGTTTGGAAGAGAGGAGAAAAGCTCATAATTCATCCAGGCAGAGAGCAGGGAGCTAGGGAGTTTCTTTTTTTCTTCTTTTTTCTGGTCTGGAGGTGCCTAGGGCCTTTTTATAGCCCCGGCACGCTTTACGAGGCATTGGCCCTTCAAGGGCCGCCACCTTCAAATGGTCATGGATGGGGTTGATCTTGACACCCCTGGAAATGTCTTGACTTCCAGTTTCTAAAAAGGTATGGAACTTGAAAATCTAACGGTCGGATCAAAAGTTATGGCTCCTGGAAGTTAGTGGTGCATCGATCAGTGCGTTAGCCTGGTTTTCATGATATCTTGGCCGTTCTATCTCTGATTTTGACCCATGAATAGTCATTGGACTGAGAATTTGATAATCTTCACAATGGCGTTGATTTCAACCCATTCTAATGGCTGGATCAAAAATAGGGTTCCTAGGGCCCGCCGGGGAGTCAACTCCAGGTCAAACTTGGTTAAAGTTGCCAAAAATCTTTGAAAAGCTCGGGTTTGATGTAAAACTACGAGAAGTGTTGTTTTGTGAGGGTTTTGACATTGTTTGACCTTCGGTCAACCCTGGGTTTACTAGGGGCATTTTGGTCATTTTAGCTGAAAAAGGCACTTTGGGTGCTCTGGCGCCCGAATGGGTTGTGCCACATCATTCTGGATGTCCTCGTGGCCCCATGGAGAGAAGATAATATTTTTGAATTTTTCGGGGTTTAACACGCATATCAGGGGCGGACAAAATACGGTATCAACAGCTGCCCCTTCTTTATCTGACATCTCGAGTGCAATGAGAGGTGTCAAATAAAGAACATGATTTCAAATTTTGTTGCCCCCAAATTTGCGTGCGGAGGCTACTCACGGATTGAGACCGGATCTTACCTGACTGGATCGATTTGTTGTAGTTGCTTTCGAAATATTTTCCGGACATGTTTTTGAACTCTGGGAGAAGAAAAGCCCCCCCCCCCCTTTTTTTCTTGAGGTTTGACCGGGTCAACCGATCAACGTTGACTTGGTCAACGCTGACCAGTGACCCTTCAAGGTGCGCCGGGCTGACCCGACCGCCTAAGAAGGTGCGCTGGGCAGCCAGGCCGTCTAAAGGCCTATAAAAACCTCTTTTGGGCTCATTTTGACTTCATTTTACCCTTTCCTTTGACTTCCCACTTCTAAAAAATTCTCTAGAGCGACTGCGTACTTAGCGGGTCCGGCTTTTCAGCTTCAGTCTGCTGTTTCAGTCTTTTCTGCACTTGAGGTCAGTGTCTATCTTTCTTCTTCTCTTCTTTTTTCTGGTAGTCAGGAATAGTGGAAATGGTGAGACGTACGGCACGACCTCTAGTTAGTCTCGAAATTTGGGGGATCCGGGTAGAGACAGAGGATATTTAAACAGCAGTCCCGGGTAGTAGAAACTTGAGAGATCTTTGGAATTTAGTGTCAAAATGCTGGCGAGACGCATGGCACGGCCGCTAGTTAGCCTCGAAATTTGGGGGATTCGGGTAGAGACAGAGGATATCTGAATAGTAGTTCCGGGTAGTAGAAACTTGAGAGATCTTCGGAATTTAGTGTCAAAATGCTGGCGAGACGTACGGCACGACCGCTAGTTAGCCTCGAAATTTAAGGGATCTGAGTAGAGACAGAGGATATTTGAATAGCAGTCCTGGGTAGTAGAAACTTGAAAGATCTTCGAAATTTAGTGTCAAAATGCTGGCGAGACGTACGACACGGCTGCTAGTCAAAACCAGAAGATATCTGAATTGCAATCCTAATTGGTATTAGGTAGGAACAGAGGATATCTGAACAGCAATCCTGATTTTTGCCAGGTAGAAACAGAGGATATCTGAATAGCAGTCTTGGTCTTGGGCCGGGTAGAAACAGAGGATATCTGAATAGCAGTCCCGATTGGTGTCAGGTAGGAACAGAGGATATCTGAATAGTAGTCCTGATTTTTGCCAAGTAGAAACAAAGGATATTTGAATAGCAGTCTTGGTCTTAGGTTGGGTAGGAACAAAGGATATTTGAATAGCAGTCCCGATTGGTGTCAGGTAGAAACAGAGGATATCTTAATAGCAGTCCTGATTTTTGCCAAGTAGAAACAGAGGATATCTGAATAGTAGTCTTGGTCTTAGGCTGGGTAGGAACAGAGGATATCTAAACAGTAGTCCCGATTGGTGTTAGGTAGAAACAGATGATATCTGAATAGCAGTCCCGATTGGTGTCAGGTAGAAACAGAGGATATCTGAATAGCAGTCCTGATTTTTGCCAAGTAGAAACAGAGGATATCTGAATAGCAGTCTTGGTCTTAGGCTGAGTAGGAACAGAGGATGTCTGAACAGCAATCCTGATTGGTGTTAGGTAGAAACAGAGGATATTTGAATAGCAGTCCCGATTGGTGTCAGGTAGAAACAGATGATATCTGAATAGCAATCCTGATTTTTGCCAAGTAGAAACAAAGGATATCTGAATAGGAGTCTTGATCTTAGGCCGGGTAGGAACAGAGGATATCTGAACAGCAGTCCCGATTGGTGTCATTTGCAATTGTGTGCAGGGTACATACCTGCACATTTTTAAAATAATGTTAGTCCACTTGTGTTGCCATTTGACTTATGGGCTTACCAATTATGTTTGGATTTCTTGCCGTTTTGCAAATTATGTCATGGAGGACGAGTTCCAGATGAGACTAAGGGAAGGCCCCCATTTATGCTATGTCCTATAGGGACTCTTCTTCCATGATGAGACTGTTTCTGCTGGTAAGCAGGTGGCTCAAGTTCTGCAGAGCCATTTTGACCACAGGGGTGACGACGTTAGGCCCGCTGGTGGGATCCCTATGGAGACTCGATTTAGGAGGCGGCGTTCAGTCAAGACAATTAGTGTCTCTTCTGAGTCTCGCACTATTTCCAATGGGGCTTCCTCACGGCGTAGGTCGGCTACAAGGAGAGGGGCCTCTAGAGGAGAGATGCCAGTTAAGGATCTCCTTTTTGACATAGAGGTTAATTTGTCTAGGGAGGAGGAGATCTATCCGGGCGCCCAGAGGCACGGTTTGAGGCCGAGATTCCCGCCATATCAGGGCAGGGCCGATGCTTATGCTGGAGCGGTAGACAACAGAATTAGAGACACTCACCTTCAGTGCGGGCTAAAGGATCATCCTTCTGCCTAGGCGCAGAAGGGATAGGTATGCTGTATTTCTTCTTTTGCCATTTAGATCAACGTTGTTAAAAGCGCGCTTAAGCTCAAAGCTCGAAGCCCCAAGGCTCTAGCGCTTTTTGCCTCAAAAGCTAGGCTCATTCAAAGAAGCGCGCTTTAGGCGCGCTTTTTTGCGCTCTTTCAAATAGCTCAAAGCGCACTTTTTGGCGCTTTTTTATAGTTTTCAAAAAAATAAATCAAAACTGAAATAAAACTTTAAGATCTTGACAATATTGATATAAACCATTGATTTGACATGTTTTTAGTGTAACTTACTTATCAAAAAAAGATATTTTGAGTGTAACTTGTCCTAAAAGGCTAAAACCCAACCCACAACCTCCCAGTTCTTCCCTATTTTTATTTTTATTTTTTCTTGATTTTTCTCCTTGAAACAGTAACCCACCCAGCTTCTTCTTCTTATTCTATTTTTTCCCTTTTGGATATCTGCTTGGTACCAATTACCATGTTGCTATGTCCTCATATTCTTAGCTCATTCATGGAAAAAAAAAGTATGATATAACATATTTGTGGTAATTGTTTAGTTACTTTAGTGGCATATTTGTGGTAATTGTTTAGTTACTTTAGTGGTTGATGTTGAACATAGCAGACTAATTCCTATAGAGTTACAAGTGATTAAATTATTAACTAATATTACTAATTACTCATAGAGCATTATGGATATTGGATATTTAAGAAAGGATATTACATGGAAGTACTCATATCTAGCTTATAAAAAAAAATAAAATGACTTGATTTGCAATTTTTGTGTTAAAATTGCAAAAAAGTAGGGCTTATCTAAATGTTATGTGAATTATATAAAAATATTTATTTCAATTTCTATGATAATTTGATTGTTGCATTTCTCATTAATAATTATTTATTATTATTTTTTTTTTAAATGTGCGCTTCACTTCAATCAGGTGTGCGTTTGCGCTTTGCACTTCGCGCCTAGGCCCCAAGAGGTCTTTGAGCTTAAGTGTGCCCCTCGCTTTTACCAACACTGATTTAGATTCCTGTTATATCCATGTGTTAACAGATAGCTTCTGATTCTGAATGCAGGGGCTTGACAAGATCCGTGGTCAGGGTGCTTGGTCCACCTTTCTTCAACTGCTTTCTAATCCTGGGACCCACCGGCACTATGCGGATTTCTTGAGAGAGCAGGGGTTCGAGGATTTTTTAAGGATCCCCCCATACACCATGAGGCATGGGATTAGGAAGGCTTTGGTGCGACGGTTTCATACCAAGACAAACACCTTTCACTTAAGTTATAGGGAGTATGCCATTCCCCCTCTTGATTGGACAGCCATCCTGGGCATCAGATTTGGCGGATACCCGATTCCGACTGATGATATGAGCTTTGAGCTAGCCTGCGAGCTCTTGGGCATCCCTCTCCCATTGACTTTGGACACGAAAGCATACTTTGGGCTACAACGTCGCCATAGATCTGCACTAAGTGGCTGCAGGGTAGCATCCCTTAGGGTGTGGCACCTACTGACATTCATCTTCGGCGGTTCTTCATGTGTTTTCTCTGTAGTTGCTTCTTTGGCAACAACCAATCGGTATTATCCTGCCAGTTGCTGTGGGCCATGAAAGCAGTCTTCGACGTTGGGAGATATAACTAGGGGTCTGTCACTTACAACTTTTTCATCCCTTTCCTGAGGCGAGCTTCATAGTGGGATTTCAAGAGCCTAAAGGGGCGTTGGCAGATTTTTAAATGGTAGGCGTATGAGTACATCCCAGCTTTGCGACCACGGTTCTCGGGTTTGTCAGTGATAGTTTATCCTCGAGCATATGCTTGGTCTCTCTGTATGATCACTAGGGTTGTCCTGGTGTAACAGGTCACTATCTCTATGACCTTAGATTATGTCACCTGGGGTGAGATAGTAGTTCGCCCTTATGACAACTCACTGCGAGGGAGACCGCAGCTCACTATTGCCATAAGCCAGTCGAGGGTACGACGCTGGTTTTGGGCCCTATTGAGTTGGGAGTTCTTTTTGGCAGAAGGGACCTTCCACCAGGTCATGTCGGTTTTCGAGGTACCTAGAGATCCACCTCCCCTCAGCTTGTCATTTGAGTCCATTGTCATGGACGACCTGGCTTATGCGACAAGTTCTTTTAATGCCTACGTGGATACTCATCGGGATTATGCCACTTGGTTCGCGGAGTCCTCCATGGGGCCTATCATTGGAGATGTTCCTGTGAGTGAAGGTAGAGTGCTGGGAGACATTGTTCGTGCTCAAGTGGCCTCCGGAGTTGAGTGGAGATTGCGTGTAGAGGCTTTACAAGCCAGGGTGACAAAGCTTAAGGCTACTGCTGCCGCTAGGGAGGTGCATGTATAGGAGGAAACTGCTCAGGCATTAGCTCGAGAGAGGGAGCTTTGGCAGAGGGATAGCGAGGCCCGTGCTACTATCACAGAGAGAGAGAGAGCGGAGCTAGCTTTAGAGTGAGCTAACCATGTTTCATGGCTATGCCATGGTTTTGATAGGAGAGTTACGGGTGGCTCGTATTCATGTTCCGCCTCCACCTCATATTCCAAGCCAGGGGGTCATTATTCCTCCATACGAGCCCGGGTATATGCCAGCTCCTCCAAGTACGCCGGGCGGTGGGGCTCGTTTGCTCAGACTCAGGGGCCTTCTCAGGACCCAAGATACACTCTTGGCACTTCAGCTAGTGCAGGTCCTTCCACCAGTTCTCTTGTAGCGATGGTGATGATGACGATGATGATGATGGCGACCAGTATTTTAGGGATGATGATTCTTAGTAGGGTTAGCCTTTTGTTGTAGCATGATGTAGCCCCTGCATGGGCATGTATGTATTCTTTATGTATCTTGTAGACATTACCCCATGGTGGGCCTGCTATGTATGTATATTATGCATCGCCTCTTGATAGGCCTGGACATGTGTGTATTATATTGCCCCACAATGGGCCTTGATGTATGATATTATCTCTTTGTAGCTTCATGGTGTATGTACGAAACAATGCCTCTTGTTAGGGCTTACATGTATGATTCTGGAAAATGCCCTTGAAAGGGCCGATGTATAACTTTAGGAAAAGTGCCTTTGAGAGGGCTGCTGATATATGTGAAAAACAATGCCTCTGATTAGGACTTACATGCATAGTTCTAGGAAATTGCCTTTAAGAGGGCTGCTAGTGTATGCCTTTAGCCAAATCGCCTTTAAGAGGGCTGATGCATAGCTCTAGGAAATCGCCTTCGAGAAAGCTGCTGATGTATGACTTTAGGAAAAATGCCTTTAAGAGGGCTGCTAATATATGTTAAATATAATGCCTCTGATTAGGACTTACATGCATAGCTCTAGGAAATCGCCTTTAAGAAAGCTAATGTATCACCATAGAAAAATTGTCTTTGAGAGGGCTGCGGACATGTGTGAGAAACAATGCCTCCAGGTAGGACTTACATGTATGATTTTGGATGTCGCCTTTAAAAGGGCTACTAATGTATGCATGAAATAATGCCTCTGGGTAGGACTCACATGTATGATTCTGGATGTCGCCTTTCAAAGGGCTGCTGTTGTATGTATGCACTATCGCATTTTCATCATAGATGGTGGTTTTGAACTAGCTTGTGTCACACTCATTTGTATTGCACTGCAGTTTCACAGGTTTATCAGTGCATTTTGACAATGATCGTCCCGCTGAAGGGAGAGAGAATGGGGAGATCGTGTGAAATAAACTGCCCCAGTTTAGGGTTTCATGTGATTCTTGACATGAGGGATACATCCTCAGCGGGATGGACCCATTCTTATGTATTGGACAATGTGGAGGGAATCGCGCAAAATAAACTGCCTTAGTTTAGGGTTTTGTGGGGTTCCAAGCCTGCAGACTGGCTGAAAATGGCCTCGACTTCATAGACCATACCAAATTCTGGTAATGAATGCGGACATTCTGAATGAAATCTGCTTAAACACGCTATAAGGCGGTATGCACTGATCGCTCCTGTTATTGCCCAAACCGGCTATCAATTCAAAGACGGGTTTCTTGGGGTGACCTTTATGGGAAATGGCTCCCTCCGACCTCAAAATAAGCTGAAAAAGCTACCGCATGGCTAAGAATGGGCTCTAGTGTCTTTCTGTTGTGAGCTCTAATTACTAGGGTTGAACTGACCCCTAAACCGGGTGAACCGGGCTTTAGAAAATGAGGTTCAAGATATCTGGAGGTGCTGAATGGGACGCACAAAGATAAACTGCCCCAGTGTAGGATTTGTGTGGTCTCGGATGCACGAGTGGGAGTTCTTGACAATCTGGTTCACTGTCGGGCCGATCGCGCACTACGGCGGGTGTTGAAATAGAGGACTCTTTGCTCCAAGGTGGTCGAAAACATCCCAAACTCGGAGGGAGTGGTCAAAATACATTGGGGTTTGTGCCTGGGGGGCTGAAAAGCCCTAGCACGTGTCCCAAGGGTTGGCGGCCCTTCAAGGACCGCCGTCTCGGTTCTTGTGCATAAAAGGTTGGGTTCAGCCTAGCCCTAGCTCATTCTAGTCTACGATTTTCTGGGTTCTTCTTCTACCCTTTTCTTCACCCAAAATGTGCAGAAAACACTATTTTTCATCATTTTTCGCGTAGATTCTCATCAGATCATCAAATTTAGTAGGATTCGTTCAAGGATGCTCTTGTTGCTCACTCCTATGACACTTTGGTCGAGCTTGAGAGTGAGTCTTACTATGAGAAAAAGCTTAGGAGATGGTTGAGCTCTTTTTCTTATGATGATTGAGCATTCATTCGACAACTTCTTGGAAATGCTATTGCTCTTCTTCACAACTCATTGGATTGGCATTTGTTGGAGGTCATTACCTCTTGTTGGGATCCCATCTTGAGATGTGTCACCATTGGAGATGTTGATCTGGTGCCCACCCTGGAAGAGTATGATCATTTTCTTTCTCTTTCTACCCCTCTAAGCACTATTTTTGTTCCACCGGTGTGGCCACGCTACGGCAAGAGACTCACTGATCTGTTGGGCTTCAAGAGGCTCGTTATGGAGACGCTGACTTGGTATGGCAGCGGGATAGGAAGGAGCATGTCCTTTGATTTCCTGTATGATCGGTTCCACTCATTAGAGTGCCCCATTGGCTACCGAGATGACTTTGTGGACTTAGAGGAGCGGTGGATATCCTACCGGCATCAGGCCTTCTTGGTGGCCTTCTTTGGTATGGTGCTGTTTCCTTCATCATTAGGAGCTGTCAGCTTTTCCGTTCTCCTTTTGGTGAGTGCCCTACCTCATGGTATCTCTTTCATTCCTACTTTACTTTCCAAGACGATTAGGTCTTTGTGTTTGTGTCAAGAGACCGGAAGGGATAGGCTAGGTTGTTGTGTTCATATGTTACAACTGTGGTTCTGTAGCCACTTGAGTGTTATTTCTAGGGATCAGCCTGTGGGCTTTGTGAGTAGGAATAAAGTCCAGGCTACTGTAGTTCTTGATCTTCCTTTTTCTGGGGATACTGAGGGTTGGCTAAGGTACTTGTGCAGCTTTAGTTCCACTGATTAGACCTGGAGAGTTAAGTAGGGTACCATTAGGTGTCAGGGGCAGACCCACTGTGTTGGTTTACTTGGCATTCCCCTGGTGGGTATCTGGGGGTGCACGGGGTACTTTCCAGGTATGGCCATGCGGTAGTTCGAGGGTATCCAGCACATCCCCCGACTTAGCAATCTTTTTGTTGTCACTTATGCGTACAGGCTCGTGGATATCGATGTAGCAGTGATAGGGCGTGCCTCTGAGTTTTGGGAGGTGCGCAAGTCGAGCATTGACTTCCCCCTTTGTTCTAAGGATGACTAGAAGTGGTTTTCTGCTAAGTTTAGAATGTGGCAAGACACTAGAGATCCCAGTTTTGTGTTTGACTTATCATCACCAGTCTCAGCCGAGATGCCACTTTCGGCTGGTGTTTTGAGAGACTATTCTCTAGAGTTTGAGAGCAGGGTTGAGAGGGCTTTATGGATTTAAGGGAGTGCCTGAGGGAGGCCGTCAAGGATAGAGACTGCTGCCGAGAGCTGGCTGATACCCTTATGGAGGATATTGAGGAGATTAGCAGTGCACATGAAAGTGAGATTGTTACTCTTACGGCAGAGCTTGATCGGAGGGGGCCAGCCCTCTAGGCATAGAGGTGGAGTGTGTTCAGCTAAGATCTCGAGTTGCGAATTTGGAGGATGAGCATGCGGATTTGGAGGATGAGCTTGCGAATCTTACTCAGAGATTTGCCACTTTAGATCACACTTGGGATGAGGAGAGGGTCGTACTAGAGGCCGGCAGGGCCGAGGCTAGTAGTAGGGCCGATGGCTTAGCATTGGAGCTAGTACAGGCGAAGGCCTACATTCATTCCACTTTGAGCATGGAGTATAAGCGAGAGGGCGATGAGCCTAGTGAGTCGTAATTGGCCTTCCGTTGCCTTCAAACTGAGCTAGCTGAGAGGGAAGAGGCTTTGAAAGTTGCTACTGTAGAGGTGGGCACCTTGCGGGCTTTGCTAGAAACTGAGAGACAGGGCTCTACTTCTAATTCCACGATGGAGAGGGAGCTGGTCTGTCTTCGACATTCACATGACAAACTCAGAGAGATCACTAGAAACCTGGGCTTTGATGCAGCCAGGTTACTTCGCACTCATGCTCATGATGACCCGATTCTCCATACTGGTTTTGGGAGATTGTGCCAGGCCGTGTTTGATCGCCTAGACCACGTTTGACTTGCTGGTGTTCTTTTCTGCATATTTTGTTTCTGCACATGAGCTATGTAGTTAGTATCCTACCATGTATGGAAAGGTCCTTCGTAAATTGCTAGGCAATTGCGTATGGCCTTCCGCTTTTTGTTTAAGTTTTTAAAGCATAGTCTAGTCTGTTAGGCATGCTTAGAAACTAAGAGATGGTGGAGAGAGATGTTTATGATGGTATTCATGAGATATTTATGAGATGAGGTTTCATGCTTTGGTATCAGGATATATGAAAGAAATAAAATGGCACAATATAGGCATGTTAATGAATATGCAGGCAAATGCTTTGAAAATGCAAGATTATACAAATAAGTAATAAATGTAAAATCCATGTATATCAATATCTTATTTTTCCAAGGATACATCCTGTTCTAGATGGATCTTTTCCTTTTCCTATTGAGGTACATTTCCCATTGGCATGAGCTAGAACATCTTGAGCAGACCACTGGGTCGTGGCAGTATTGTAGACAAAGAGCAAGCTCGGAGGCATCTTTACATCTTGTCTTAGACGCTGGATCCATCTAATTTTCTAATCTTGACCAAGAATTCAAGTAGGCACAACTGATCGATTTTTCTTTTAAGACATGACCAAACTAAGACGGCTGCCTACGTACCTCCACTAGGAAGGATCAGGTCATCACATAGTTCAACTGACTTTGATTGCCTTAATTTTTGCCTAGTCCGCCCATTCGGGTTTTCAATTTAGCAAGCTCTCTCACACTCTTTCTTTTGCTCTCCTTTTGTGTAGACCGTCCTTTCGGGTTTTCAATCTACCTTTTGCATATTCTCACGCTCTCTTTCTTTTGGCTCTCCTTTTGCGTAAACCGCCCTTTCGGGTTTTCGATCTACCTTTTACATATATATTTTTTGTTTTTGTTCTTTTTTTTTGGTTGATGTAAAAATATAAAAATGAGGTGCATTGAGAGGCTCCTTCATGCAAAGTATCGTATGACGGCGTCAGAATTGGTGGGCATATTGAAGTCATGCCCATCCATGTCGGCTAGAATCAAGGCTCCTTCGAAAATGGCCTTCTTTACCACATATGGGCCCTCGTAAGTTGGGGAAAACTTTCATCTGTGATCAGGCATGGCCTGATTGCACTTCTTTAGACTAGATCGCCTTCTTCAAAGACCCGGGGTCTGACTTTCTTGTCGAATGCTCGCTCGATGCGGCGTTGGTACAACTGACCATGGCACATTACGGTCATGCGCTTTT
This sequence comes from Notholithocarpus densiflorus, assembly GCA_030021035.2. NCBI lineage: Eukaryota > Viridiplantae > Streptophyta > Magnoliopsida > Fagales > Fagaceae > Notholithocarpus > Notholithocarpus densiflorus. Next base: position 1,232,653 of record JARYZH020000006.1, on the reverse strand, counting down.
CATCTATCATATTCAGTTGCTCATATCAGGGACGGGCCCATTCAGCTTCTAACAGCTCTGTCTGAGATAAAATCCTAAGAGACGAGATCTCTACCTCTACGGGGAGGATGGCCTCCATGCCATATACTAATGAATACGGGGTCGCACCCATGGAAGTACGAACAGTACTAATGAATACGGGGTCGCACCCATGGAAGTACGAACAGAAGTGCGATATGCGCACAAAGCAAATGGCAAGTACTCATGCTAATCCTTGTATGTGTCTGTCATCTTCACCAAGATTTTCTTTATGTTCTTGTTAGCAGCTTCCACTGCACCATTCATCTGAGGGCGATAGGGAACCGAATTTCTGTGCTTGATCTTGAACTGTTGGCAAAGTTGCTGGATCATTTTCCTATTTAGGTTCGCCCCATTATTTGTAATGAGCTCTCCCGGCAAGCCATAGTGGCAAATAATGTTATGTTTCAGGAACCAGGCTACCACTGCTTGAGTGACGCTTTTATACGAAGTGGCTTCCACCCACTTTGTAAAATAATCAATGGCCACTAAGATGTACTTATGACCATTTGAAGCTTTCGGAATCACAGGTCCGATGACATCCATACCCAAAGCTGAGAAGGGCTATGGTGCTGCTAAAGAGTGCAAAGGCTGAGGAGGAGCATTCTTCCTGTCTTGATAGGCTTGGCAACGGTGGCATGTCCTCACATGTTTAATGCAATCACTTTCCATGGTGAGCCAATAGTAACCGGCTCTCATAATCTTGCGAGCCAACAGGGGTCCACTGGCATGAGCTCCGAGTAAGCCTTCATGCATCTCTTCCATCAAATGATTAGCCTCAAAGGCATCTACGCATCGAAGCAGGGTAGAATTGTGGTTCCTTTTGTACAGGACTTCTCCACTCAGGAAAAATTGGCAGGCCATGCGCTGGATAAACTTCTTTTCACTGTCTGTTACATTAGACGAGTATTCAGCGTTCTTGATATAAGCCTTGATATAATGGTACCATGGCTTTCCGTCGGCTTTGACTTCGACACTTATGCATTCTTCGATGTTTATGCAATAGGCTGGAACGCCACGAACTTTTATGTGCAATTTTCGCATATAATCTCTTTCTGATAACTTGACCATGCTAACTAGGGTAGCCAAGGCGTTTACAAACTAGTTGTGTGCTTAGGGTAAATAGGCAAATGTGATGTCTGGGAATTTCGGAATCAAGCAGTTGACACATTTCTGATACGGAATCAACTTGGTGTCTTGAGCTTGCCATTTTCCTTCGATTTGGGAGATGATCAACAGGGAATCTCCAAAGACGCTCATGTCATAGGCGCCGAATTCTAGGGCCACTTGCAGGCCAACTATGCACGCTTCATATTCTGTGACGTTGTTGGTGCAATCAAAATTCAATTTGACTGAAACAGGGATTTGCTGGCCTTTGGGGGAAACTAAGACTGATCCCACTCCATTTCCGGTAGAATTAGTGGCTCTGTCAAAGTAAGGCTTCCAATACCACGATTCCACACTATCTGGTTCTGACTCTAGCGTCATGACATCCTCATCAGGGAAGAGGGATTCTGAAAGTTTTGGATCATTCAGCGGCTGGTACGCTAGGTAATCGACTATGGCTTAGCCCTTAATGGCCTTTCTTGTCACAAACACAATGTCGAACTCGGAGAGCAACATTTTCCAACGGGAAATCCTCCTTGTAAAAGCTGGCTTTTCAAAGATGTACTTAATGGGATCCATGCGGGAAATGAGCTGTGTGGTATAACAGAGCATATACTGCTGCAACTTGCGTGATGCCCACACTAGGGTGCAACACGTCTTTTCAATGGCGACGTAGTTGATCTCACAACTGGTGAACTTCTTGCTTAAGTAGTAAATCGCCCTTTCTTTCTGGTCGAGCTCAGCCAATTGGCCTAACATGCAGCCCATGGAGGTTTCTTGTACCGCTAGGTAGAGGATCAATGGATATCCCGGCATCGGGGGAACCAAAACAAGAGGGTTCAACAAATACTGCTTGATCTTGTCAAAGGCCACTTGGCACTCATCTGTCCATTCTATCTTTGTGTCTTTCTCCAAAAGCTTAAATAGTGGATCACATGTGGCGGTCAATTGCGCTATGAAACGAGCTATGTAATGGACTTTTCCTAAGAAGCTGCGAATCTGTTTCTCAGTTTGCGGTGTCGGCATGTCTCGAATGGCTTGAACTTTTGCTAGGTCCACTTCGATTCCTCTTTAGCTGACTATGAAGCCAAGCAATTTCCTTGAACTAGCTCCAAAGACACACTTGTTAGGGTTTAGTCTCAACCTGTACTTGATAAGGCGCTTGAACAGCTTTCTCAAATCTACTAAATGATCCCTGGCAGTGCGGGATTTGGCAATCACGTCATCCACGTTGACTTCAATCTCTTTATGTATCATATCATGAAACAAGGTTACCATGGCTCGCTGATAAGTAGCACTAGCATTCTTTAAGCCGAATGGCATGACATCATATGCATAGGTTCCCTAATGAGTGGTGAATGTTGTCTTAGCTTTGTCTTCCTCAGCCATTTTGATCTGATTATAGCCTGAGAATCAGTCCATAAAGGAGAAGAACATATTGGTAGTGGTATTATCGATCAGGGTATCGATATGTGGCAATGGAAAGTTATCCTTGGGGTTGGCCCAGTTCAAATCCCTGTAGTCGACGCACATGCGTACTTTCCCATCTTTCTTAGGCACGGGAACAACGTTGGTGACCTAATCTGAGTAGGCTATCATGGTAAGGAAACTAGCTTTCAATTGCTTTTCTACTTCTTCTTTGATTTTCAAAATGATCTCAAATTTCATCCTTCGAAGGGTTAGCCGCACTAGGGGGCATTCAGGTTTAACTGGAATTCTGTGCATGACAATCTCAGTATCTAACCTTGGCATATCTTGGTAGGACCAAGTGAAGATCTCTCTGAATTCCTTAAGTAGTGCTATAAGCTCATGTTTCAAGTCTTTAGGAAAGTTCACCCCAATCTTGACGGGTTTTTCATTCTCGCCTTTGTCGGCAAGGTTAACCGCTTCTGTCTCTTCTATGTTGGGCTGGAACCCTTCGCTCTCTCTATTTAGAGCTTCCAAAATATCACGAGGCAAACTCGGAATTTCCTCTAATCCTTCAACATCATGATCCAATTCTATCGTCTCATTCACGTTATCAATATCCTCGTTATGACAATAGGACAATGTACCCGCTTGGGAATTAGAATAGATCCTATAGAATGGAACATATACAGAGAAACATAAGATAATTTGCACACACATATTCATAGGAAAGCAAATAAAGAGATAAATGCAAGGATTTTCTGAATAGTACGCTGGATAATTTTCATTAATAGGTTATAGACAAGGAGATAACAAAGTTCCTGCCTAATAATGATAAAAAGGAAAAAACTCTTTCTTTTTTTTTTCTTTCTTTTTTTTTGGGAAAATAAACTAGGGAAATGCAAACAAGGAATGCAGAAAATAGGAATTAAACGTCCAAAACAAACTAGATATGCTATTCCAACTCTTTCGGGCAATTGGAGGACCCAACCACACGATGATGGAACACTCCTTACTCAGTCTATGCAACCACAAAGCGGGGCTCGATGGTCTAATGGCCTACTGTCTCACCTGGTACACAGGGCCAGATAGTAGAAGTCAGATCATCCCCTGGGGATATGATGGCATTCACTGAGAATTCTTCAGGGCACAAGTAGATGAGACAAGCTAGATCTAATTCCTACTCGCATGGTTGTTATGCCATTTCTAATCTGAAGACCTCGGCCGGAGCCAGAAAAGTAACCCTGATGTGGGGAATGGACATCTTTTGGCCAGTGCACTTCCTTTTCTTTCCTCTAGAAGCCTATAAAAGTTCTTCATCGGAGGGGTTGTACCCCAGACCAAAACCTCCTTTAATGTCCGGGAGTTCAATCAAAGCAGCCTTCCCATGTCTTACAGCACCGAGGCCTTAGCCTAACTGATAGCCAAATTTGAGCATCTCCTTGGCAACCATTAAAGTAGTCGAGGGCCATGCTGACTTGAGTTCTGAAGCTCTAGAGATCATGGTGACTAGCTCGAAACTTTGGAAAGTTGCCTTTGGAAAGGCATTAGCACCAATGTAAGGGATAGAAGTCTCCTTGAAGATGGTTAGGGGCTCTTCAGCCATAATAGTGATCATCTAATCCTCGGAGGGGAACTTGAGCCTTCGGTGAAGGGTAGAAGCAACTGTGCCTATGGCGTGTAGCCAGGGCCTCCCTAGGAGCATATTATATGGGGAATCTACCTTGATGACTTGAAAGTTGACCATGAAAAACATGGGGCCAATTCTAATGGCTAATTCAATCTCGCCCTACACCTCCCGGACAGTGCCATCAAAGGCTCTAATGATCATGGTGGTAGGGCGAATAAGAGAGGTATCCACATTCAAACGCTTTATATTAGACATCGAACAAACGTTCAGGGATGGTCCATTGTCAATTAGTACTCTGGAGACGATTATATCTTCACACTTTACTATAATTTGCATGGGCAAAGTATGCTCTCTACCTTCTGGTGGTAGCTCATCATTTGTAAAGGAAATCTAGTTGGTGGCAAACACCGTTGAGACCATACCCTCAAAGGAAGATTCTGTGACACCTGTAGGAACACATGTCTCTTTCAAGACTTTCAAGAGAGTCTTGTGGTGGACATCAGAGGATAGCAATAGCGCCAAGATGGAAATCTGAGCTGGTGATTTGTTTAGCTGTTGAATCACACTGTATTTTGAGTTTTTGATAATTTTCAAGAATTCCTTGGCTTCTTCGGTTGTGACCCTATTCCTGACGAGTTCGACTATACCCTTGCCGATCTCTTTCCTTCTCTTTTCTAGCTCCTTGGGGGTATAGCAGCGGCCATTCCTAGTAAGCCCAAATAGACCTGAAGAGATATTGGAGCAGACCTCCTCCTTTCTGGTTCAAGTGGAGATCAAGGACACATCGTATTTCCAAGGGACGCGATGGTTATCCTCATAAGGGAACAGCTTTGGCACATAAATGATAACACCCTTCTGATTTTGCAAATTGGGCACTATAGAGAACGTCTTCGAATCAATGACCACCGGACTTGGCAGAATGGCTTCAAGGGCTTTTGAGCCGGATACCCCAGAGATTCTTGAGGCAGGCTTTGGCAGAATAAGAGGATCGAAACCTCGGATGGCAGGGACAATGGCGATTACCTCCTGAATGGATGATGAAGCTGGCCCTGTGATTGCAGGCAATGCAAGAACTAGAGGAGTGAATCCCTCGATGGCTGGCGGGCTTGCCCTTTTCCCAAATCTGTTGACCCTAAATCTGCAGGTGATTCTATGATATCCTCAATGACTACTGAAGAGGGAGGCATTGAAGTAGCCTTACCAAGGCATTTCTGTAAATATTCCTCCCAATCTTTCCTTGACCCAACTAACATAGCGTTGCAGCTGGCTCCTGACTGGGTAGCTAGAGGACACAGGCTGGCTGTCGTGCAATCACCTCTTCATACAACCTCTCTTTCGATCCAAATAATACCACGATTGGCTAGACTCTGAACTTGTGCTCAGAGCACTTTACAATCAAACAGGGCATGCCTGTCTTCACTATCACAGAATGAGTAGATTCCCCAATCAAATCTTGGGGTTCCTATATCCTTAAGATCAAGGTGACTCTTTTGGACCAAGGCTTAGAGCATAGCCTTCCATGGGAATGACGGTGAGGAGAAATCCGAAACCCTTTCTTCCACTATGATGATGGCATTCATATTCCCTTCCTGATGGGGAGGCAAAGGGTTGGTGATGATATTCGGAGCGGCTGTATTATCAAACTGTATCAACTTGTTTTCTATGAGATCTTGGACACGGTCCTTCAAATGGTTACATTCTTCAAGGGTATGCCCTTCGGCCCTAAAATGGTGTTCACACTTCTTGGACGGTTAAAACCAGGTGATAGAGGGCCTTCTTTGGGCCTAGAAAACATCGGGGTCACTAACTTCCTTTTGAGCAGGTAAGCGTAAAGGTTCGGTTAGGTGCTTGAGTAGACTAAACCTGTTGTTGATAAGGTCTAGCTGCTGGGGTTGCATAAGCAGAAGTAATACCCTTAGGCCTTTTTGATGTATTGTCAATCATATGCACATCGGCTTTCTTAGTTTTGCGGCCAATCATTTTCTTGACTTGTTGTTCAACCATGGAACTCAAAGACTCGGGGTCCATGATCTTCTTGCTCCTAATACCCTCGTTAATACGCTCCCCGATAAGGAAGAGGCTAGCAAAATGAGTGACTTGGGTGCTGATCATCTTCTCATAGTAAGGAGGCTTGAGGTTGTCAATGAACCATTTGATCATCTCATTTTCCATCATGGGGGTTGCACTTGTGCGGCTAGTTCACGCCACCTCTGGGCATATTCTCGGAAAGACTCCTCACTCTTCTTCTTCGTTCTCATAAGGACCATGCGATCGGGAGCTATCTCAGTGTTGAACCTATAATATTCCAGGAAAGAGTTGGCCATTTCCCTCTAGCTAAAGGTCTTTTCCAATCTCGCATACCATGTGGCTGCAGGGCCAGTCAAACTATCAGGGAAAATCTGGCAAAGCAGAGGGTGATTATCCCCATAGGGAGCTATCTTCCTACAGAACATGCGCAAGTGCACGCAAAGGTCTCTAGTACCATCATACTTGACGAACTCTGGCACCTTAAACTTGGGAGGCATAATGACCTGAGGGAAGTTGATCAGACTGTTTAGATCAACACTTCCATGGGCACTGGAGCCCTCTATGATTCGAAACTTTTCAGCCAGAGTTTCCACTTGGCTTTTGACTTGGCTATACCCAGATTCAGGGGTCTTATCCTTAGAAGGATCTGTTTCTTGGTCATTGCCCTAGAGTGGTATATTATGGCCCTGATCCTATTCAGGTGGGGGCTGATTTTCATTCTTGGTTTGGGGACCTCCTTGACTATGACTGGAAGTGTTTTGTCCTCCTCCAACAACCAGTTGTTGCATCATACGCATCATTTCTGACATTTGCTCTTTCATCTGAGCGAACTCGACAAGACTCACTTCGGGAGTCGAAGGCCCATTGGTAAACATCTCTGTTGCATGGGATCTAGTGATGATGGGATCAAGATGTGGTGGTAGCTTAGACTGTTTCCTTTTAGCAATCTTTTTATCCTGAGAAAGAATAGGAGGTAAAAGAAACGGGGTGCATTCGACAATGTGGAAACATAACACCAAAATCAAGTTTATGCCCTTGCTATTTAACATGCACCTACCACTTTTAGAAAAATTTGGCTTTGCACCCTTGATCGGGCATTTATCATGGTGAGTTTCTACTATGATGCAAGATTAATGCATAAGATTGGCAAGTAACCGAAACATTCATGATATGCTTGGTAATGCGGGTCGGACCCTCTTTTGATTACATGCTTGTACAAGATTTGCTTTTACAACGCTGGGTTCATCGGCTCCAACGGTGGGCCTTTTACAATACAAGGAAATGCAATTACGAGGAAAAGCTCGGCTACTAACAATGTGGACTTCTCAGGGAAGCTCTTAGACACTTGGATCTCTTGGTAACTTGGACAACATGGATCTCTTGGACCTTTGGATCTCTTGGGGGAGCCCTTGGATTCTTGACATCTAGGACCTTTGGCAATCTTGACATCTTGGGAATTTGGATCTCTTGGCAATTTGGATCTTGGACCCTCTTGGCCACTTTGACATCTTGTGATTTATTTGATGATTTAAGCTTCTGGACAATCTTTTTAGATCTTTTCTAGGAAAGCTCTTGAACTCTTGATGCTTTGGAATTCTTGACAGCTCTTCGGTAGCGTTTCCTCCTAGGGAGTTTTGGTTACTTGCCATAGATTTTATCTTTGCACAATTAGGTGACATGATCGTTTAGTGTATGCATGAATGCCTTTATAGGGTTGTAAACCCTTAGGGATAGGGTATGATCTAGCATGTATAAGCAACGGGGTTGCTTTTCCTAGGGATTTAATCATGGATGTTGTGCAGGCAGGATAGAAAGAACTTGGAGTAGAGCACAATTTCTTTAGCGCAAGCAAAAAGGGAGCACCTATTACAAAACATTTTCCCCTGACCTCTAGCCCTATAAGGGTATCCTTTCTTAGGCTTGGATGTTCACTCTTTGGGCTTCACTTAGTCCTCATGGGCTCTGGGCTTGATCTAGTCCTCATGGGTTTGACATAACTAAGCCAATTATATGCAAAGGCTTAACTGGTAGGTTGTTCCTATCCTAGGGGAACTCAATTGCCATACCCCTTCCTTCATGGAAGTTGTGGGGCAGGAAGGATCGAGGGGCCTTTTCAGCTACTCCTGTCCACCCATGAACCCAGAAGTGCCTACAAAGTCAGCCCCAAATCTAACTATGGGTAACACTGCCAATGTTTGTGTCTGGGCATCTGCAAATGAGGTTATGAAATCCCTAAAGAGATGTGACTACACCAACAGTGCGGAGCCTGGGTTCGGCTCAAAAAGGGTGTATGTGTCATGCAATCCTTAATGAAAGGGAAAGACTTTTTTCCAAACACAACAGATATATATATATATATCTATATGAAAGCAGATAAAAACAGTCCTTTGTTTTGATAAAACCTTAATTTTCGGAGATCGGCAATAAAAACATGATTTTGGCATTGGCTTTCAGGGCTTTTCATGCATGGGGGCTTTGGGGTTTAGCTTTTGAATGGGTGTGGTCCCAATCTATGCTTTCCTAAGGCATTTAGGCAAAGTACTAGATTTCCACGATGAAAATCCGGCAACATGTCACCTTACTTTCGCGGTGGAAATTAGGCATCGCTTTGCCTTAGGTGACATGGACTGTGACAATCACACCGGAAGGGGGGAGTAGGTATATATATATATATATATACATACATACATCAAGCACAATGCAAGCACACAGAGCAGGAAACTAAATGCCTACATCCTTAGAGCATGGCCCAAAATATAGGTGCAGGAAAGTAAACAGGGGTCGCTATACTCTAGAGATGAGAACGAATGGTACATGGCATGATATACCTAATACAACCCATCTAAGAGAGAAATGAGGGAGGAAGGAGGGGGGTTTAAAAGAGTACATAACCAAAAGGGAGAGGCTAGACCCCTAAATCTACTAAACATAGCCGCTTGGCTTATATCCATGTGCTCGCATCCTCGCCCTTTTTGCTTGCGCCTAGGAGACCGTGCCCTAGCTCCATGCGTCCTCGCTCCATATGTGTACATGCAAAGGCAAAGACAAGAAACCAGCAGACAAGCAATGGAAGGAAAAGATGCAAAGAGCATATGGAAGAGGCATAAAGCAGATAAGCATGATAGACATGGCAAGCAAAGAAACAAGAAAGCAAGCAAACAAGCGAGAAGGCAAACAAGCAAGAAAGAAGACAAACAAGCAAAAAGGCAAACAAAAGGTGGTGTCCACGGGAGACAAATATAGGTTTGGATCGGATGTTCATAGCTTCATTGTGTTAAAGTATGGACGACACACTAGTAAGCAAGACTCATGCATGGACATGTAAGCAAGCATGTAAAGATGCATAGAAAGCCAACGGGTGGCACAAATAAGCATGGTAAGCATAAAATCGTGTGGAGCGGAAAAGGGAAGGGTAAGCACGGAGCAACCTGGCATCTAGAGATGCCTTCTAAATGGTTAAGCCCGCGGAGGGCGCCAAACATGGCAAAACCTAGAATAGAGAGTCTAACACAAAGCATAAAGCATAGAAGCAAGCAAGCATAGACATGCAAATAGGGATGATCCAAACCCTTTGATACAGGCCAAGGTGTATGGACAAAGACAAAGACCATAAGGTCTAGATCGGGTTCTAACCATTAGGCCAAAACACAAGAAAATGTGATAAAAGAAACAAAAGGGCTACAATAGCACATGGCATGACAAACAAGGTCTAGGCCTAAGCACATAAAGATGGCGTGAAGCACGCAAGCACATGAGAGATGGCATAAAGCTTGTAGAACACATCGATCTAAGCATGTAAACACACCGATCTACACATATAAGCATGGAAATGTGCATGTAAACATGTGTATATACATCTAAGCATGTAGATATAAACATAAAGGCAGGGGAGAACGCAAACCCAAGCATACAAGCATGTGAAGGCATAGACATAGGAATAGGAGCATAGAACATGCATACAAACATGTAGATCTAAGCAAGGCATAGCCGAAGACATGATATCAAGCATGTGAGCATGTAGACCCAAACATCAACACATAAGAAAGAAATATCTAAACATGGCATAAAGCATAAAGCACGAAGAAATGGCAACTAGCACATGAACAAACGTGGAAGCATATGGAAACAAGCTAAAAAAGCATGCTAAAAAACTACATCCACACCCCTAAACCCCAAATCCAAGGTGTAGAACCAAAGAAAAGAAGATTGGGTATAAGAAAAATACCTTGTATTTTTGGTGAAGAGAAGAATCAAGAGAATTTGATGTGTTTTTTGTGTTTGGAAGAGAGGAGAAAAGCTCAGAATTCGTCCAAGAAGAGAGCAGGATGCTAGGGAGTTTCTTTTTTTTTCTTCTTTTTTCTGGTTTGGAGGTGCCTGAGGCCTTTTTATAGCCTCAGCACGCTTTATGAGGCAACGGCCCTTGTAGGGCTGCCACCTTCAAATGGTCCTAGATGGGGTTGATCTTGACACCCCTGAAAAGATCTTGACTACTAGTTTCTAAAAAGGTATGGAACTTGAAAATCCAACGGTCGGATCAAAAGTTATGGCTCCCGGAAGTTAGTGGTGCATCGATCGGTGCGTTAACCCAGTTTTCATGATATCTCGACCGTTCTAACTCCGATTTTGACCCATGAAGATTCGTTGGACTGAGAATTGATAATCTTCGCAATGGCATTAGTTTCAACCCGTTTTGACGACCGGATCAAAATTTGGGTTCATAGGAACCGCCAAGAGTCAACTCCGGGTTAAACTTGGTCAAAGTTGCTAAAAATCTCCAAAAAGCTCAGTTTTGATGTAAAACTATGAAAGGTGCTATTTTGTGAGGGTTTTGACCTTCGGTCAACCCTAGGTTGACCAGGGGCATTTTGGTCATTTTAGCTGGAAAAGGCACTTCAGGTGCTCCGGCGTCCGAACAGGTTGCGCCACATCATTCTGGATGTCCTCATGGCCCCATGGAGAAAATATAATTTTTTGGATTTTTCGAGCTCTAGCATACAAATCGATGGCGGAAAAAATACGGTATCAACATCCCACATTTTCTGGGAGTCATTCCAAACTCCATTTTTTCAACTATAAAAAGCCTTACATGGTACATTTTCAATACAAACAGAAATCCCACGAGAAAAACCTAAGATTCACAAGAAATTAGTGAATCAAATGGGAGTTTTTCACAAAACACCCTCAAGTCAATTTTATTTGATTAGGACCTTTTCTAGCCCTAATCCTTCTAATTTAACATTGCTAATCACTTTCTTATTGGTTTGTGAATAGATTTGACTGAGGGGAATAGTCAAAATCAAGCTTAGAAAGCTTTTGTGTGAGGTATCTAGTCTAAACTTCTCTTTTTCCCTCTCTTTTATTTTCTGCCTTTAAATCCTCATGTTTGCTTTATTTGTTTGTTAAGATATGTTCTAATATGCCTTCCTAGGTTAGGATTAAGTTTTTGTATGCCTAAAATACATGTTAAGGTGTTAGGTTTTGAAGTTCTGCTCTGTTTCTGCGTTTTTAGGGTTTTCTGGGCAGAGATCCGTGATGTCGTTGCCCAGAAACGCTAATTTTTTGTTTGTTTTGTGTTTGCCTTCACATGTTTGTTCTGTTTGGCCTTTTTTCATATATTTTAGGCCCAATAAGTTCCTATCCACCTTTTCACATGCTTGTTTGTTATTACATGTTTAGATTTGGGTTTGTCTTAGGGTTTCTTAGTTTTAATACCACCCATTCACATGTTCATGGATGAATGCCATGGGTGCTGTGTTGCTGCAAGGTAATGAAAGGTAAGTCATGCATTGAAAATGTTCATGCATTTGTGATATGATCTTGTGCTGATGTTAGAGATGAATATGAATGCTTGGATCTTTCCTTATGCTTATGTTTCTGCCTTGATTTGATTGTATATGTTGCTGCATTGAATATGCTTTGATGCCATAATAGATGTGTGCTAGGGTTTTTGATGAGATGCCATGATAAATGTATGCTAGGGTTTCTTTTGTGTGTTTGGCTCTCTTTTGCTTTGTGGATAGATAAGAATGCTTGTTTAGGATTAAAGATGTCATGTTGTTTGTTAGATTCATGTTAGTGTGTGTGAGTTTAGAATGCAAGTATTTAAATACTTTTTAATAGGGTTAAGACATAAGACACAATGATGGGAGGCCAACCTTAGGGTTGGGCGATCTTGGGTGCCTAATACCTTCCTAAGAGCGTACCTAAACTCTGAATCAATACTCTGGTAGTAAGATCAAAATGTCATTCTTCGAAGGGACGCTATATATATGGTTCCTAGACCATTGCAAAGACTAGGTGGCGACTCCCCCCTTGTGTCCACAGTGGTGACTCCACTGAGGATGGTGAGTTTAATTCCTATGTATTTTGTTTCTTAACCTTAATAAAAGCTTTTTCAATACCTGTTTGCACACACATTCATTTGTTCTTTTGTCCCTTAACCTCGGTTGGTGGTGAGTGGGAAGGTGGAAGGCTTCATTCGGGCCCAAATCTTCCGAAGTTCATCCCACCAACTCACAATCGGTACCATCGCCTATAATGGGCCTTGAGTAGGTTAAAGGTTTGCTACCAATCCACTATCGGGTCTACTTAGGCCCTCGGTTGGAATCATAGCCCACTTAGTTGTGAGTGACCTACTTATAGAGAGCCTACCCACACTAGAGAGATCCTAGACCCTATCACAAAGGATACCTTTTATATATCTCCTATTTATTCAACCATACACCATGAGTTCACCTAATTCTAAAGGACAATTAAAAGGTATAAAAATGGAAAGGATGGCCTTAAAGTTATGGTATACCCTAAAATGTTGTGGGATAAAAGAAAAGAAATCCTCACATATAAGAGGCTTATCCCTAAAATTTGAAGGCACATCTTAACTTGAAAGGTTCATAAGACCATAGCTTAATTGCTATCATAGGCCCAAATGGAAAAAAGCCCATTTGAAAAATAGGACTTTGGGCCTAAGGTAACAAATACGCTATGGACTTAGCATCCAACATCCTTCAAATCCAAAATGAACTTCCCTAATCTTGGGTCTCTTTGTTGCATGCCTAGGCCCAAAATGATGAGAATTTCAAAGACTTTGAGAGGAATGCTACAATGTATTCTAGCTAGAGGGCTATTCCAAGAAAAAAATGATGAAATAATGAATAAAGAATGGGAAGCCCAAAAGTGACGAATACATTGCAAGCTCAAGTTTGAGACAAAGGGTTGAAAATTCCTAAGTACATTCTAATGAAAGCCCATGAGAGTAAGACGAGAGTTTTATTGTAAATGGACCAAAGCCCAATGAAATAAAGGGCAAGGATCCATGAGAGGGAAGGGATTGGTATTGTAATTAGGCCTCCATTAAAATGAACTTAAGAATTTTCTAAGGACATCTAAACTTTAAAAAAGAACCTTTAATTGGGACATGAACTTAATGAAAATGGGGCTTCTTTCCAGACATCGCTCCGAACCAAGTCCAATGGAAGACAAGAGATCCAAAAGGAAGACTGGTTGAAGAAAGACAAGGGGAAGAGTAGCAAGCCTTAAGAAAGAAAGAATAAAGAATTCATCATGCCTAGTATGGGGCCCGTTAATAATTGGACTTGGGTTGGATTTTCTGAAAACATGAGAAAAGAGTTTTGTAATGCAAGTTCCAATGTACTTTTCAATATTTTCAATACGATGAATTCTGATTTGGCTTATTTTGATGTGTCCCATAACGTTGAAATTCTGCACTAAAGTGATTCAAATGAATTTGAAAATGAAATCAATAAACAATTGGAAAAGAAAATTGAACCTATGGAACCAACTCTTGAAACCATTAATTTGGGCAATGATGAGAATCCACGCTTAATTAAAATTGGCTCAACTCTAAATGAAAAAAAAAAATGAAAAAAAAAAGAAGAAAAAAAAGATCTTCAAGAACTCCTCATGGAATTTCAAGAGGTGTTTGCATGGTCCTATGAGGATATGCCTGGAATTGACCCCGAGATAGCTCAACATCACATTGATACTCATGATCACATGGTGCCCATCATGCAAAAATTGAGAAGAATAAGGATCGAATGGCTTTTAAAAATCAAGAGGAAGTCACTAAACAATTAAAGGTAGGGTTCATTAAACTCGTGCACCAAGCCAAATGGATAGCCAATGTTGTGACTGTACCTAAGAAGGATGGGAAGATGAGGATGTGTGTGGATTTTAGGGACTTGAACAAGGCATGCCCTAAGGATGACTTTCCTTTCCCTCACATTGATGTCATAGTGGATAACACGGCGGGATGTGCCTTGATGTCTTTTATGGATGACTTTTCGAGGTACAACCAAATCAAGATGGCTCCCAAGGACGTGACCAAAACCACCTTTACTACCAAATGGGGAATCTACGGTTACACGGTGATGCCGTTTGGCCTCAAGAATGCTAGGGCAACATACCAAAGGATGGCTACGGCCTTGTTACATGATATGATGCATAATGAGGTAGAGGTGTATGTCGATGATATGATAGTGAAATTCAAGGATAGGGGAAGCCACACAATAAACTTGAGGAAGTTCTTTGAGAGGATTAAAAAGTATAGGCTAAGATTGAACCCATAAAATTGTACCTTTGGAGTAACCACCAGGAAATTGCTAGGCTTCCTAGTGAGTGATAGAGGGATAAAAGTTGACCCATCCAAGATTAAAGCTATTTTAGAGATGCCTCCACCCAAAAGTGAGAAAGAAATTATGGGTTTCTTGGGTTGATTACAATACATTAGTCGATTCATTGCCAAGCCCACCTTTACTTGTGAGCCCATCTTCAAACTGCTAAGGAAGAATGAACCACATACATAGAACGATAAGTGCCAAAAAGCCTTTGAGCTTATCAAGGAATATCTCATCCACCCATCTATCCTAGTGCCTCCACAACATGGAAGACCCTTACTCCTATACCTCTCCATCATAGGGGATGCGGTTGGAAGTATTCTTACACAAGAAGACAATGACAAGAATGAAAGGGTCATATACTATTTGAGCAAGAGGTTCCATGATTACGAAACTAGGTACACTCCCATAGAAAAGTCATGCTTTGCACTTGTTTGGGCCGTACAGAAATTGAGACATATCGTCTTACCTTTCCAAATATGGGTGCTAGCAAGAATGGACCCATTGAAGTATCTCTTTGAAAAACCCGCTTCAAGTGGAAGATTGTCAAGATGGTTAATCTTGTTAGTAGAATTCGATTTGAAGTATGTGACTAGGAAAACTATCAAAGGAAGCATCGTGTCAGATTTCTGTGTCAAGAATCCTATAGAGGGGGAAGATGGTAAAGACAACTTTCAAGATGAGGACATTTTGGATGTTGAGTTAGGAGCATGGAAGATGTACTTTGACGAAGCCCTAAACCAATACGGGAATGGGATTGGAGTACTCTTGATCACTCCCGAGGGATCTCATATACCTTTAGTAATCGAGCTGAGCTTCGAAGCAACTAATAACATGGCTGAATATGAGGCTTGTATTGCCGGAATGGAAGCTCTTCGAGAATTGGGGGTAAAGGAGGCCGAAGTCTTTGGGTATTCGACTTTGGTTATAGCCCAAGCGCAAAAGTTGTGGAAGGTGAAGGAGGAATATTTGAAGCCTTATCAACAATACTTGGAGGACTTGACTAAGACCTTTGACAAGATTGAGTACACAATCATCCTTAGAGCTCAAAATCAATTTGCAAATGCTTTAGCTACTTTAGCCTCCATGGTAGAAATACCCGAGGGAGTATAGACACAACCCTTAGAGATTGAGCAAAGTTATGAGAAAGTGCACAAGAGGAAAACTGAAGCTTTAGTAATGACCATAGAGGAAGAGGAAGTTTTGTGGTACTATGACGTCATGAAGTTCTTGGAATTAGGGGCATATCCTGATGGTACCGATAAGAGAGAACGTCGTTCCATTAGGATGATGGCAACTCAATATATCCTATGTGGGGGACAACTTTATAGAAGATCCTATGATGGCATACACCTTCGTTGTTTAAAGAGGGAAGAAACCGAGAGAGTAATGGAAGAAATGCATCAAGGGATCTGTGGTCCTTATATGAATGGAAGAATGTTAGCCAAAAAGGTCCTTAAGATAGGGTACTACTGGAATACGATGGAGATTGATTATGTGGACTATACAAAAAGTTGCCATGATTGTCAAACACACGCCAACTTGAACCATGTACCACCTAGTAAGTTGTATAACATGACTTCATGACCATTCTCGGTTTGGAGCATAGATGTGATTGGAAGGATAGCTCCCAAGGCTTCAAATGGGCATGAATACATTTTGGTGGCAATTGACTATTTCACAAAGTGGGTGAAGGCAACCTCCTATTCCGTATCGAAGGTTAAGCATATGGCTCGATTCTTAGAAAACAACATCATATGTCGGTTTGGGATACCCCAAGAGATCATTTCTGATAACAGTTCCCACTTTGAGGAGGAGGTTCGAAGGATTATGGAGTTGTACAACATTAAGCATCACAAGTCTTCACTGTATCGACCACAAGCTAATGGGGCCGTGGAAGAAGCCAATAAGAATGTGGAGAACATCCTAGCCAAGATGGTAGTGATATACAAAGATTGGGCCGAAAAGCTTCTGTTTGCCTTATGGGGTTATAGAACTTCTATCCGTGCGTCGATTGGGGCAACACTTTACTCCTTGGTTTATGGTAGTGAGGTGGTGCTTCCTATTGAGGTGGAGATACAATCTTGAGGGTATTGGTGGAAACCAAGGTCCTAGAAGAGGATTGGGTTAAGCCGAGATATGAACAATTGGCTTTGATAGATGAGAAGAGGGCTAAGGCACAATATCATGCACAAAGGTACCAAAAAAGGATTGTTAGGGAATTTAACAAGAAAGTGAAACCAAGAAACTTTAAGAAAGGAGACTTGGTCCTAAAGGTGCTTAGAGATGAGACTTTTGATCCAAGAAGGAAGATGAAGCCAAGGTGGTCTAGGCCTTTTATCATTAAGAAAATCATGTCTGGAGGTGCTACAAGAATCACAGATTTGGATGGGGAAGAGATGCTTCACCCAATTAACATGGATAGACTCCGAAAATACCACATTTAAAAGCCAAAAAAAAAAAAAAAAAAAAAAAAAAAAAAAAAAGAAGAAGAAGAAGAAGAAGAAGAAGAGAAAAGCCTGCTAGGTTGAAAACCCGAAAGGACAGCCTAGGCAAAAATTAAGGCAAAAAAACCCCTCTAGATTGAAAATCCGCAAAGGCGGTCTAGGCAAAAATTATGGGAAAAGACCATGGGCATGGCAAAAATTCCCGAAGGGACGTCATGGGCAAAAATTACATGGTAAAGGAAAAAAAAAAAAAAAAAGAATAATGATGATGACAATAAACAAAGATAATAAAAGGAAATTCTCTCATTGCTCAAATTAAAGGATAATAAGATTGTTTTCATAGGGGATTTGGAACATTCCAATCCTTTATTAAATTAAAAAGCAAAACATGAGAATCATAAAAGTGCAGAAAAGTAAAACATAAGGCATATCAAGGTGGTCACTCAGTCCTCCTTTTTATTCTTACTGTAAGCCTTCTCATCCTTCAGAATCCACTTCATGTCATCCTCTAACCATTGTTTGTACCTTGCAGTGGGGTAGATGTATTTGGGAGGAACGATGTCTTTCATCAACCTACGACGTGGCCAAGCCTCACTGATCCTGCCCAAGATCCTATTGGTGAACACTGCGATGTGGTAGGCCCCCTCATCATCAAGAGCTCCTTGACGCTCTCCAAACTGCCTTGAGATACAACAAGTGGAGTAGTAAGGGTAGCATCGAAGCCCAACTAAAGTCACACAGTGGTCCTTGCAGCAACTATGGACCATGCTTGAGATATGCCACCATTCCACGACCCATTGAATGTTGGTCTCCTTGAGGCAACCTATAAGCTCCATATACGCCTTAAAGCCCATGTCATTCCGATGAAGTCGGCGGTCCCTAAGGTGCCTAGGTAGGTAGGTGCTGAGAGGAATGGTGGGAGTTTGAAGCAACCGAAGTCTCTCTTGTAGCCATATCTGGAAAAAAGATGGAGAAGGAGAGAGATGAGGGAATAAAAAGAAAAAGAAAAGAAAAAAAAAAAGAGAGCGTGAGAAATAAAATAAAATAATGATGAAAGACGATATAAAGTGCCTCGATGGGTTGAAAATTGAAAGGCAATCCATGCAAAATTAGAGAGATCCCGCTAGGTTTAGAACCTAGGAAAAAATTAGGGACTATACCTGAAGGAGAAGAGGACTTCCCACAAAGAAGTTTGTTTCCTTCCTATGAAAGGCATCCAAGCCATTGAGGGTCTCTGCCAAGATCAAGCCCATCAGATTACCTTTCTTTAGCTCATAAGCTATCATGCACATCCGAAGGTCCACACAATACGAGTTTTGAACCAAGAAATACATTGTAAGAGCACACAGGCAAAAGGCACGAAGAAAGTACAAACGTGGTCTCTCACCCTTGGGAAAGGTTGAACCGAAAAAATACTCAAAAACCAACCTAAGGTTGAGCTTCCCAAAGACACACCACCTATTTGCCGTGGTGAAAGGGATGCCCAACATGACTCGCAGCAAGGAGGGGAGGTCCCTGCCCATGGTAGGGAAGATGAGATCATCAATCTCCGGTTCACCCATGATAGTAGCAAATTCCTCAATAGTGGGGCATAGTTCTATTTCGTTGAAGTGGAATACATGCCGAGAAGAAACCCAATAATTGGCAGCAGCACGAAGAAGAGGTTCATCCACCCTAATTTGATGATAGGGAAAAATGCAAAAAAGACCACAAGGAGTAATGGAATCCTTGAAATTGGGACCAAGCTTCCTAATCTGAGTGGAGACACCAAAAGGAGAGTTTTTTGCCATTAGGGGACCTCAAAAAAGTGTTCTCTGGGTTGGAAATACGTGGGTGAGAGTTTTGGACTCAAACGACTACTTTTATATTTAAGTAAGTCGGTTAGGGTTTTTCTGATTTACGGCCCATGTGTGCAAAGTCAAATCTGCATACACAGGCCCATCCCCACGTACGCATAGCGCTTGGCAGAAACCTATGTTCCCCTATTTTGAGCAGAGTTTTTCACTCCAAGGCATTCCTAAGGGTTCCTGCAGCCTAAGGGATCATCCAAGACACATTCCAAGCACAAGATTGCAAGCATCAAAGAAGCAAAGTTGTATAGAAACATACAATTTATGACATATCTTGTAAATTAAGTGCTAAGTCTTAATCAAAAGCATAAATGTAAAAAGATGTTCTTAAATACAATCATTTGTCTCAAACTTAATCCAAAATGTCTGCTAAAGGGAATAGAAAACCATGAAAAAAAAAACAAAAACAAAAACAAAAAACAAAAAATATGTGTGTTGTATGCCTATATATGTCTTGAATTACAGGTAATTAATGGTGCCGCCTCTTCCTTAACTGATAACTAGGAGTCGCCTCCGAGTCTTCCTTCTCACCATCATTATCACCACCGTCTGGATGGGCCGCTCCTCCTGGACCATATAGCTCCCTCGAGTAGTTGGTCACCTCCAACTTGAGATTCCCAGCCAGCCACACCAACTCCTCATACTCTTGGATGGTGGGCTGCAGTTCAAAGAAGGAAGGGTTAGTGACTGAAACAAACAGAGAAATTTGGCAAAAAAAAAGAAAAAAAAGAAAAAGGAAGAACAAAGGGAAGAAAGAACTCACCGCTCGAGTGTTGGGAAGGAAAGGATAGCCCATGACATTAGGATTACGGGGCACGACACGCTCCCGAGTAAAGCCATCTGTGCCATAAGCATAGACCATTCAAGGGATATGTGGAGGATCGATAGGCTCGCCGGTAGCAGGTCCCCCCTATTACAATTTATCATATTAGGAGTCATGACAAACAAAAAGGAAGGAAGAGGGGAAAAAGAGATTGAGCATGTACCTGAACAGTAAGAGAAGGCATGAGGCGAGTGATGTTGAACTCATCATAGTCTAACCCTTCAAGAAGCCGCTCGGCATAGGAAACGCTGCTTCCCCACGCGTTGTATCCAGCATCCGTTATGGAGTGTGGGGCAAGCATGAACTCAGGAGGGTCCATCGGAATCTGTAGTTCATCCCTACCCACCAACTGGCATCGCACCATCTCCGCCAAATATAGAGCCCTTAAACCCACACCCTTAAGGGGTCGGGTAATCTCCAAAGCAATGAGAGCGGCAAGCTTCAAGTCTCAAGAAGTAGGAAGGGGGGGCTGGTCGGCCCATGGAGTCCAGTTAACCTATAATGACACAAGGTTAGAAGAAGAGTATTCTAAAGGAAATGCATGAAGAGGCATGAACAATTAGAACTCTTAAACTTATCTCATTCGAAGTTAACCTAGCAAGATGGGCCCTCACTTGAGGAAACTCCCTCAGAACTAGATTAGTGCTTGGGGTTATGAGACCATACCTAACAACCCACCGCTGCAAAAAGAAGCACAAGTCACAGGTTAGACGCGAGATAACAGTTTGCAAGGTAACAGTTTGCAAGGTGACAGTTTGCAAGATGATAGTTTGCAAGATGATAGTTTTCAAGACAATACAATTTGCAAAGCTACAAGCTACGAGTGAAAGTGCAAAGAATGAAAAGATAATTAACCTCAAGGAGCTTCCAAGGCCCCACAAGCTGTTGCAAGGTGCCCCAATTGAGAGTATCAAGAGTGGAGTAGAGATAGGCAAAACATGCCTGCCCCCAGTTGGCCTTTGTGCCTTTCCAAAGTCCTAGAAGAGGGTTAACCACCTCAATGACACCATTTTCCCACCATCGGCAAAGAAATAAGCCCCCAACAAGTGGAGAAGGAAAGCCCTAGCCATAAGGACACACTCCTCCCTGGTCCTCTGAGGGAGGAACATGTAATCTGACACCAAGTCGAAGTAACAGATGGTCTCAGTGGTGTACTTCCTCCCCAACATGTCTAGACCCAGCTGGATGCTCGACACACCGTCCAAACTGATGATGGCCCCTTTGAAACTAAGGCCGGTCATATGGTAAAAGTCATAGGGAGTCACCGTCATCTCCCGCTCGGCAATATGAAAGGTGTGGGTAATGTCCCACCACCTTTCAATAAGGCACTGCGCCAAGGTAGCACTCGCAGACTTCTCCAGAAGAAAACCGATGATAGGCTTGAAGCTGGCCTCCTGAATATAGCCCCTGGTTTCAGGGACAAGAAGGTTGAACCATTCCATCACTTTATTGGTACTTCCCCTACCAGCATAAGGGGATGAGGGATGATGACTGCAAAAAGGAAGAAGATGACATTAGATTCCTAATTCAAGTAAAATTTAGAAAATATGATGTTTTGACACAAGAATGAAGATAAAAAGGATATAATGATAATTGGATGCAAAAATGACAAAAATGTGTTAAGATTGCATATGGAAGTGAAACGGTTGAAAAATAAGTGAAGATGGGCAGAGTAGAGCTTCTACCAAGCATCTCATGTACGCGGGTCAAAGCCCACGTACGCAGATAAGGCCCCACGCATGCAGGTCCATTCCCACGTACGCAGAGCCTCAAGAACAGACCTGCGTATACAAGAACAGAACTGTATACGCATGAATGTAAGCTGCGTACACAGGCCCGAGCCCACGCACGCAAGAACACAGACAGAAGTAGTTCTTCGACATTTTCAAAGAAGCATCATCCAAAATCAATCCTAGACATGTTCCTACCCCTCCTAAGATGTCAGGTTTTCATCTAAACCCATCCCATAGCAAAACCGAAGCATTTACATGGCCAAAAACACATCAAAACAGAAAATCAAAGAGAAACTTGAAAATGAGAAAACTTACAGATTCACCCATGGGAATGTGATTCTCTGGCTGGTATGTTAATGGTGGAAGCCCCACTTGCCTCATTGCTCTACTCCAGTGAGTAAGATGAAAGGCATCAAAAGATAGGATGTAGGAGGACTTCTTGGCTTTGGGTGTCATTGGAGAAGATGATGAGAGAATGAGAGAAAAATGAGAGAGTCTAAGAGGATGAGGGAGTCAGGAAGTGAGGAAAAGAAAGAGGAGAAGGAGGTTTTTGTAGAGGAAAAAAAAAGAAGAGTTATGGAGAATGTGAAGAGGTGAAGGAGATTGAGAGAATAAAGAAGAAAAAAGAAACGGTTGGTAACCGTTGGAGAAAATGAAAAGGTGGGAACACACCTGATGGCTAAACTACGTGTAGTTCTACACGTAGTTTAGTCATGAATAGTAAAAAAAAATCTTTCTTTCAAAAAGGGAGGGACATCTCGAGATTACCACAATTAAGCACAAAATTATCAAAAGACTCCTCAGTGAGCGGTAAAGGAAGTAAAAGCCTCTTCCCCCAATCAAGCACATCAAAAGCCATCCCCAATGGATCAAGCACATCAAGAACCATTTTCAGTGGTTCAAGCACATCAAAAACACCATCCCCACGAAGGAAGCAGAAGACTCTTCCCTCGTAGATCAAGCGTATCAAAAACACTATCCTCAATAAGGAAGTAGAAGATTCTACCTAATATGGATCGAACCTATCAAGCATCACCCTCAGTGAGGAAACAGAAGACTCTTCCTCAATATTTCAAACATCTCAAGCAATATCCCCAGTGAAGGAAGCAGAAGATTCTTCCTCAAGCAGGATCAAACCTATCAAACATCATCCCCATAGAGGAAGCAGAAGACTCTCCCTCAATAATTCAAGCATATCAAGCGTCATACCCATAGAGGAGGCAGAAAATTCTTCCCCAATGGACCCAAGCACATAAAAGCAAATCCTTAGAAAGGAAGCAGAAGATTCTTCCCCAAAGTATCCCTAGTAAGGAAGCAGAAGATTCTTCCCCAGTGAGTCTCAAACACCAAAAATCCCCCAGCAAGGAAGCAGAAGATTCTTTCTCAAAATCCTCGGTGAACCATGTAGGAAGTAGAAGATTCTTCCCCAGTGGATCACAATTTACACTATTCCTCAGCGAGTCCATCCATACTACTCCTCAGCAAGTTTCTCATCCCCAAGCAAGTCGTGAGAGGCAGAAGATTCCTCCCTATGCACATCTACTCCTCAGCGAGTTTTCATCATCCCTAGTGGATCTAACAATCAAGGCTACTCGTGCACATATCCCCCGGGAATTGAACATGTAGGCACGGTAGAAAAAGGTAGAGATAGTGATAGAGAAAGAGACCAAGGTGAACCCAAGGCAAGAGCCTCACCAGAAAAGGTAGAGAAAGAAGTGAAGAAGACAAGAGGAACAAGTCACCCGGAGAAGTTTGAGGCAAGAGCCTCAGATGGACACCACAGAGACTATATCCTTTTGTTGTTTGGTGGGTTAGCTCGTAAGAGCATCCTTGTTTGTTTTCTTTTTTCTTTTTTAGTCACTCTAGGATAGTGAGTCACTTGTCATTTGCTTGCATGTGGCAAAACAGGTTCTGGGATAGTGAACCTGTCATTACTCGTTTCCCGAGCAACAAAGGTGGGACTTCGGACATACGAATCCCACGCAGCTTTTCGAAGTTGCACCCCCCATGTATGTGTGATGTATGTCATGTGCGTGGGTTAGGCCCGAGTCGTACGTCAAAACAAAATGTTTTGTCTCTTATTCTTTTGATTTCGTTAGAGAAGCTCACGAATTAAAAGAAGGGCATCTGTAGACATTGCATTTTGTACCCTTTACAACTTGGGCCCTAGTTCCCCAATGATGCTTGAACTCTAAGGCCCAAGACCAACTTAAAGCCCAATCAGAAATTAAATTGACTTGAGGAGTGTTAAAATGGAAAGTATAACCTTTTAAATGAGCAAAAATCTATTTTTGAAAATAAAATGACCAAAAAGGCCCTTGGCCTGCATACGTGGGTCATGGCCTGCGTATGCAAGATAAAGCATGCATACGTAGCTAGGGTTTCAGAAGCATAAGAAAGGCAAGTTTTCTGTAATAATGGCTGAGGTTTGGAATGAATCCCAGTGAGTCTCATACACCGAAAATCCCCCAGCAAGGAAGTAGAAGATTCTTCCTCAAAATCCTCGATGAACCATGTAGGAAGTAGAAGATTCTTCCCTAGTGGATCACAATTTACACTATTCCTCAGCGAGTCCATCCATACTACTCCTCAGCAAGTTTCTCATCCCCAAGCAAGTCGTGAGAGGCAGAAGATTCCTCCCTATGCACATCTACTCCTCAGCGAGTTTTCACCATCCTTAGTGGATCTAATAATCAAGGCTACTCGTGCACATATCCCCCGGGAATTGAACATGTAGGCACGGTAGAAAAAGGTAGAGACAGTGATAGAGAAAGAGACCAAGGTCAACCCAAAGTAAGAGCCTCACCAGAAAAGGTAGAGAAAAATGTGAAGAAGACAAAAGGAACAAGTCACCCGGAGAAGTTTGAGGCAAGAGCCCCTGATGGACACCACAGAGACTAATCCTTTTGTTGTTTGTTGGGTTAGCTCATAAGAGCACCCTTGTTTGTTTTCTTTTTTCTTTTTTAGTGACTCTAGGATAGTGAGTCACTTGTCATTTTCTTGCAAGTGGCAAAACAGGTTCTGGGATAGTGAACCTGTCATGGTCTATTTTTTCAACTATAAAAAACCTTACATGGTATATTTTCAAAACACACAGAAATCCCACGAGAAAAACACCTTAAGATTCACTTGAAAATAGTGAATCAAAAGGGAGTTTTTCACAAAACACCCTCAAGTCAATATTATTTGATTGGGACCTTTTCTGGCCTCAATCCTTCTAGTTTAACGTTGCTAATCACTTTCTTATTGGTTTGTGAATATATTTGACTGAGGGGAACGGTCAAAATCAAGCTTGGAAAGCTTTTATGTGAGGTATCTAGTCTAAACTTTTCTTTTTTCCTCTCTTTTAATTTCTGCCTTTAAATCCTCCTGTTTGCTTTGTTTGTTTGTTAAGATATGTTCTAATATGCCTTCCTAGGATAGGTTTAAGTTTTTGTATACTTAAAATGCATGTTAGGGTGTTAGAATTGTTGTTTTGAAGTTCTGCTCTGTTTCTGCATTTTCAGGGTTTTTTGGGCAAGGATATGTGTACGCATGATCTAGCCTATGCACGTAGACTTGATTATGCGTACGCAGACCTGTTCTAGAGTGTGTGATGCCGTTGCCTAAAAACCCTAATTTTTTGTTTGTTTTGTTTCTGTCTTCACATGTTTGTTCTGTTTGGCCTTTTTCAATATGTTTTAGGCCCGATAAGTTCCTATCCACCTTTTCACATGCTTGTTTGTTATCACATGTTTAGATTAGGGTTTGTCTTAGGGTTTCTTAGTTTTAATACCATCCATTCACATGTTCATGCATGAATGCCATGGGTGCTGTGTTGCTGCAAGGTAAGTGAAAGGTAAGTCATGCATTAGAAATGTTCATGCATTTGTGATATGATCTTGTGCTGATGTTAGAGATGAATATGAATGTTTGGATCTTTCCTTATGCTTATGTTTCTGCCTTGATTTGATTGTATATGTTGTTGCCTTGAATATGCTTTGATGCCATGATAGATGTGTGCTAGGGTTTGTGATGAGATGCCATGATAGATGTATGCTAGGGTTTCTTTTGTGTGTTTGGCTATCTTTTGCTTTGTGGATAGATAAGTACGCTTGTTTAGGGTTAAAGATGACATGTTGTTTGTTAGATGCATGTTAGTGTGTGTGTGAGTTTAGAATGCAAGTATTTAAATAGTTTTTAGGCGAAAACCACATTTTCGTCCCTACATTTTCAGGCAATTCCCACTTTGGTCCCTAAATTTTATTTTCACCGCTTTTAGTCCCTAAAATCAAAAAAGCGATCTCGTTTTTGTCCCTACCGTCATCTCATGAACGGAAATAGTCTACGTGGCAAACAGAGTGCATCGCTAGCACACTAAATGCTAACGTCAACATTAAAATAATAATATAATAGTTTATTTAGCATTTTAAAAATGCCACCTCATCTTTAAAAAAAAAATTAATTTATGAATTTTAACTAAATGAAAAAAAGAGAGGAAAAAATAGAAATAAAAACCTCACAAAAAGAAAAAAAAAAAACAAAAAACACTACCAGCTCTAAACCTCATAAACCACTCCGTCTAACCTAAACACACAAAAAGAAATTCAAAACCTCACAAACCACTCCATCTAACCTAAACACACAAAAACAAATTCAAAACCTCAAATTGCGGCCAAATTAGCCCTAACCAAAACTAATTCCCTCAAAGCTGAGATCGGTTTTGGTATCTCTCTGTTGACTGAAACTTTTTCTCTCTAAGGTTTTTGGATCTTGGTTTGATCTGGGTTAGAGATAGAGAGAGCCTGAGATCAGTTTAATCCAGGTTAGAGAGAGATGCTGAGATCAGTTGCTGGTAGCGGTGTAATACAAGACTAGTGACGGCCATGGCTGGTGGCGGCGCAATGCAAGACTAGAGAGATGCTGAGATCGGTCTTGTCTCTTTGATCTAAATGAAGAGATTCGGTCTCTCCCTCATGAGCACCGCTGCCAAGATAGCCACCACGACCACAAAGCCAAACCCAATGACATCTCGGTCTCTCCCTCTCTTCGATCTACACGATTGGAATGGGTTTTTGCTATTTGGTTTTCATTTGGGTTTGCTTTGTTGGGTTTGTAAATTTGGATGAAGGTGTGTAAGGTCTTTGTGTTTGTTGAAGGTCTTTGTGATTTGAATCTTTGAAGGTCTTTGTGTTTGTAATGAGAATGTGAAAGAATACTGAGTAATTGTTGAATGTCTTTGTGTTTTGTAAATTTGTGGGCATGTCATTGTGTTTTGTAAATCTGAGCGATTTTATGGGTTTGGTTGCTAAGGAAATGTAAGAAAAGAGAAAAAAAATTGATTCTTTAATTTTCTGGGCAAGGTTGGATGATTGATCGCAAAGAACACATGTTCTGGTTCTTCATGTTCTTAAAAAAAAAAATAATAATAATTCTTTTCTTTTATTAAGGTTTAAAAAAAAATTATTTTCATTATTTGATTTTTAATTTTTCTGAGGTGGCATTTTTATTTATTATTTTAATGCTAAATAAAATATTATATTATTATTTTAATGCTGACGTCAACATTTAATGTGCCAGCGATGCACTCTGTTTGCCACGTAGACTATTTCTGTTCGTGAGATGATGGTAGGGACAAAAACGAGATCGCTTTTTTTATTTTAGGGACTAAAAGCGGTGAAAATAAAATTTAGGGACCAAAGTGGGAATCGCCTGAATATGTAGGGATGAAAATGTGGTTTTCGCCTAGTTTTTAATAGGGTTAAGACATAAGACACAATGATGGGAGGCCAACCTTAGGGTTAGGCGATTTTGGGTGCCTAACACCTTCCCAAGAGCGTACCTAAACTCCGAACCCTTACTCTGGTAGTAAGATCAAAAGGTCCTTCCTCGAAGGGACGCTGTATATATGGTTCCTAGACCATTGCAAAAAATATGTGGCGACTCCGAACCCTTTATGTCCACGAGGAATGGTCGAAATCAAGCTTGGAAAGCTTTTGTGTGAGGTATATAGTCTAAACTTTTCTTTTTCCCTCTCTTTTATTTTATGCCTTTAAATCCTCCTGTTTGCTTTGTTTTGTTTGTTAAGATATGTTCTAATATGCCTTCCTAGGTTAGGTTTAAGTTTTTGTATGCTTAAAATGCATGTTAGGGTGTTAGGTTTTGAAGTTCTACTCTGTTTTTACGTTTTTAGGGTTTTCTGGGCAAGGATCTGCGTACGCATGATCTAGCCTGCACTCGCAGGCTTGATTATGCGTACGCAGACCTGTTCTAGCGTGCGTGATGTTGTTGCCTAGAAACCCTAATTTTTTTGTTTATTTTGTTTCTGCCTTCACATGTTTGTTTTGTTTGGCCTTTTTTTTTTCATATGTTTTAGGCCTTATAAGTTCCTGTCCATCTTTTCACATGCTTACTTGTTATCACAAGTTTAGATTAGGGTTTGTCTTAGGGTTTCTTAGTTTTAATACCACTCATTCACATGTTCATGCATGAATGCCATGGGTGTTGTGTTGCTGCAAGGTAAGTGAAAGGTAAGTCATGCATTGGAGATGTTCATGCATTTGTGATATGATCTTATGTTGATGTTAGAGATGAATATAAATGCTTGGATCTTTCCTTATGCTTATGTTTCTTTCTTGATTTGATTATATATGTTGCTGCCTTGAATATGCTTTGATGCCATGATAGATGTATGCTAGGGTTTGTGATGAGATGCCATGATTAGATGTATGGTTAGGGTTTGGGATGAATGATGCCATGTTGAATACTTAGATGTATGCTAGTGTGTTTGTGAGTTAGAATACAAGCATTGAACATGCTTTTAATAAGGTTAAGACATAAGACACAATGATGGGAGGCCAAATTTAGGGTTTGGCGATCTTGGGTGCCTAACACCTTCCCAAGAGCGTACCTAAACTCCAAACCCATATCTCTGGTAGTAAGATCAAAAGGTCCTTCCCCGAAGGGATGCTATATATATGGTTCCTAAACCATTGCAAAAACTAGGTGGCGACTCCCCCCTTGTGCCCACAGGTGGTATCCACAAGTTTCTTACTTTTGATCACATCTTCTATGCATTCCCCAATTGATATAAAGTCAGTGAAAAGTTAAGCTTGGGTGCCAATCATCCTCTCAAAGCATGGCAAAATGAGTGTCTACAAAAGTCTTGATCATCTCTCATTCAAGCATTGGAGGTTGGGCTTGGGCCGCTTTGTCCCTTTACCTTTGAGCATACTCCTTGAAAGTCTCCCTACCCTTCTTCTCCATTCTTTGAAGATCAAACCGGTTGGGAGCCAACTCCTTGTTTTGGTGGTATTGATCTAGAAGTAAATTCACTCATATACTTGGTCTATATAAAAATTTCCTCTTGTACCATTTTACACACTGTGCAACGCATAGACTTCTAGTCTTTTCAACATCAAAGTCTAACTATGATATGTGTAAATGATACTCAAAGAAATGATTCGTTTTTACCTTTACTAATTGATCAATTCAACACCTTAAGAGCAATAGCATTGGTGGTGCCAAATTGCTATTTTTAACAACCAATATAACAAAAATAAGGTTGTAATAGTGGTGCAATTGCTAAAACTTTTACCACTTAAGCTATATTAAACTGCCATCTATGGCAGTGCACTGTAGTTCAAAGCTACACCAAAATATCAATATTTTATTTCATCTTCTAATTAAATAATATTTTCTCTTTGCTTTTATCTTTTTTTCTATTTCCTCTTCAGCTCTTCTCTTCTCCCTTTATTTTTTTCTCTCTTCCTCCAGCTCCTCGCCGACCCATCTCCCCATACCCAATCACCCAGATGCTACCAACCCAAGCCCCAAGCCACCGCCCTCACTATTCTCATCAAACCTCGCCGACCCATCACACCTTTCGTTCCTTGCTACCACCCTTGAGTCCATCTATCTTCTCTCTTTGCTATGATGATCGGGATTGAGATCAAAATTTGGGCATGTTGGTTGTGATTAGGTTTTTTTTGTGTGTGTTCGTATGGGTTTGGTGGCTATGGTGGAGGTGGTGGTTGATTTTGGCAATGAGCTTCTTAGATTTTGGTTGTGGTGGTGGTGGATGATTTTGGCTTTGGCTGTGGGTTTCGTAGATTTTGGCTATGGGATTCGTGGTTTGTGGTTGTGGTTGTGACGATGGGTTTTGTGGATTTTGGTTGTAGCAGTGGCAGTGGATTTTGGTTGTAGTTGTGATGGTGAGTTGTCATGGCTAGTGATGATAGGTTGTGGTTTTGTTTTTTTTTTTTTTTTCTACGTTATGTTGTGGTTGCCACAGTGATGGTTGTGGCCGATGGTGGAGGTGGCTATGGCTGGTTGCTATAGTTTTTTGTGGTGTTTTTTATTATTATTTTAATGAGTTGTTTATATTATTATAATGAGATGAATGTAAAAATAGAATCATTGATGTTAGGAGTATTGTAAAATAAGGTGATAAAATAGATAAAGTAGCTTTTTAAGGTGCTAAAAGCTAAAAATTTTAGCTACACCAATGCTGATGCTCTAAAACCACCAAACACATTAGTCCAGATGATATCTCTCCTTGCTAAATGCATGGGGACATGGGGGTAGGAGAACTTAGTTTGAGCCATAAAAGGGATTGGGATGGGATATATTTAGTTAGCATATATTTCTAAACCAATTTAAAAAAATTCAACACATCATGTTTAACCTCTTAATTAACATTATTTTGTATATGGGTTCCATTTCTGCAAAAGTTTGTAGGTTCATTTCATGATCCAATTATATTTGGCTTTGACTTAGGAATTAGGAATGTCCTATCCACTTTTGAGTACCATTGATTTGAGTTGGAATTAATTAAAATTTAGAATTTGAGCTTATAAATTCCTATACTCGCTAATAAAATCACTAATTTAAGCCAATTGAATCACTTAGAGCATCCACAATTGGAAATCTCATCTCATCCTATTTTACCATCCCAAAAAGCCACTTTATCAATTATACAATAAAATTTTACAATACTCCCAGCATCCCAACTTTTATTTCTCTATTCTACTCATTAAAATAATATTTCTACACAATAAAATAATATATCTCACAATC
Source organism: Notholithocarpus densiflorus (assembly GCA_030021035.2). Taxonomy (NCBI): domain Eukaryota; kingdom Viridiplantae; phylum Streptophyta; class Magnoliopsida; order Fagales; family Fagaceae; genus Notholithocarpus; species Notholithocarpus densiflorus. Next base: position 1,201,881 of record JARYZH020000006.1, on the reverse strand, counting down.
ACCCTCATACAATACAACACATTATTTATTCTTTCTCTCTCCTTCTTTTTGTTCAAGAACCACAATCACCACCACCGCTGCACTACACACACCTGACACCACCACCACCACCGGTAACCCATAATCTACCGTCAATACCAAAAAAAAAAAAAAAAAAACCAACCCAGAGAAAAGACTAGACCCACATCACTGCACCTACTGCCCTTTTTGACCATCAACACCACCACCACCACCCTCTCCGACCATCAACACCACAAAAAAAAAAAAAAAAAAAAAAAAAAAAAAAAAAAAAAAAAAAAACACACACACACAACAACAACCCACGATCAAAAACCAGACTCACGCCGCTGCACCTACACCTATTGAAATCAACCCACTACCACCCACTAACCCAAAACCCATCCCCACACAGATCACAACCCACTTGACCCACACAACCCACATGACCCAACACTAATCCATCGCGATCTCCATCGCTAACCACTGCAAAGCCATACAATTTTCACCCACAAACACAACAAAAATTTATGAAAACCGGATTGCTCAATTCGCCGCTTGGTAGCTCGATTTTGTTGAAGCTCGAAGGAAGCAGATTCACCGCTGGGAAGCTTGAAGGAAGTTGATTTTGTTGACCTATGCGGAGAAGGAAAAATGAAGAGAGAGAGAGTTGCCGGAGAAGGAAAAACGCGGAGACCCACTGCCGCCGATCTCGCCGATCTAGAAACCCACCACGCCAATCTTTAACTCAACCACGCCACCATGCCGATCAGAGAGACGAAGAGGATGATGATTGCTTGCGTTGCGTTTCCACTGGGTTGATGAGAGTTTAGCGTAGAGTGAAGGTAATGAGAAGAATCAAAGAACAAGAAGAAGAGAGAGTAGAAAGAAAGAGAGAAAAGGAAGAGAGAGAAGAATTAGAGATAATATAATAATAATTTTCAATTATACAATGTTGCTACAGTACAATCTTAGAAATAAGATGGTACTGTAGCAGTATTGTAAAATTTTTTACAATTGGTACATTTTGCAAGTCCGGCTGGAGCAACATTTGAAGGCTGTGATGGTAAATATCTCAACATATACCATATACCATTTGGGCTACGGATGCTCTAAGACACTAATTCCCAAAAAAAATTTTGAAAGTGACACTAATTCTTAAATTGATCATTAGGGTCCGTTTAGATACCGCTTATTTTGCTGAAAACTGAAAACACTGTAGTAAAATAATTTTTAAATGTGTGAATAGTGCCATGAGACCCATTTTTAATGAAAGTTGTGTTAAGAAAAAAGGTTTGTGGGTCCTGTGAACAGTGCACGGGATCTACTAGAAAAGCACTTTGCTTGTTGAAATGCACTTCTCAAAAAAAAAAAAAAAAAAAAAAAAAAGAACGCGAAACGCATACGCTTGGGATTAAAAGCTGTATCCAAACGAGTACTTACAATGACTAGAAATAAAATGTCTACAATATATAAAGACATTAGTAAATAGAATTTTTTTTTTTTTTTTTTGAAAGAGTTTTAACCTACGGCGTTCGTTTATTATCAGACCAAAACACTAGTTGCTTTTTTATGTAGGCGGGTATTGAACAACAGATATCTTATTTAACTATCAAATTTTACCAGTTAAACTAACTGGAACCCACTAGTAAATAGAAAGATCATTTGTACCTTTACATTATTCTTCTTTACTTAATTATATGCTTATGAATTGTTTAGACATTTGCCCGTACGTTTTGTTTTTTTTTTTTTTTAAGGGAAGAAATGTGATTCGAATCTAGTTTTCCTTAGGAGACTGGACAGTGTCACTTTTGCAACGCTTGCCCCTCTGTCACAAACTATGATATTATTGTGGAACACAAACACAATGCCAAAAGTTGTTTATATGCTTTGAATATAGGCTTGTCAAATGTTGAGTGGTTTATTTATGGTGTGCTGAGCAATACCACAGAGTTGGGATTTAGTTGGGTTAAAAGAGATGCTAATAGTGTTGGTAATTTCCTCATTAAGTTTGGTTTTGCAAATACTCTTAAATCTTTTGTTTATTGTAATAATTTTTTCTTCCCTCCTTAATTGAAATCGTGCATTAATAATAATAATAATAAATAATTAAATAAAAATACATATAAAGTTATAATTCAATACTAAGTTTTTTTTTTTTTTTTTGAAGAATACTTATAATTCAATATAATTGATTGGTCTCTTTTACGAGAAGAATTAAAGTTTAAATTCTTCAAAAGTTTTGTAGCTTAACACCTCTTGGTATTTCTAATAAAAAAATCCAGATTAAAATCTCCCGCTCCTAACCATCAAATCATAAATGAAAAATAAATTGGACTTTAAATTCTTCAAAGTTATGATATCTACGGATCTTTTATAGCTTGTTTGGATGGATGAGAGTAGAGGGGAGTAGAGTAGAGGGAGGGAGAGTAAGTTAAATTACATTGTTTGGATGTTTTTTAAGAGAGGAAGGTGAGGAGTTTGGAGGGATTCTAATTACTTCTAACTACTCATTTTTAATTCTCTCAGATTGGAGAGATTTGGTGGGAGAGTAGAGTATTGAAATACTTGACCAAATGAATTACCAAATTTACCCTTACCATATTAACAAAATTACAAACTATGAAAAGGTTAATTATTTCCCTTCTCCTTACTTAATTTTAAAAACATCCAAATAAGGTGAAAGATAACCATTTCTCTCTACTCCCCTTCTCTCTCTCTCCAAACTTCCAAATAGAGCATTACTCTCCCCAATCCTATTCCTCGGATAGCTTTCGCACTATCAACTCATAAAGGTTGAGAAGACCGAGGCAACAACCACATATGCTTATCAAAAAAAAAAATTGCAACCGCATGGGCGTGCTTCCATATATTATTGGACTAGCCTGAATTATAAAACTGAGCCCACGCTCAATATATGGTTATATTTTCAGATTTTACTGGGCTCTAAAATAAGAATTCAGACCAACTTGATGCAATAATGGGCCGAGAGAAACAAATGGGTAGTCTGGGATATAGTATATACACGCAAAAACGATACTACGAAAAATTACAAAAAAAAGTTTTTTTTTTGTTATTATTATTATTTTTTTAACTGCTCATTCAATTTAAATTCCGCCAATTCCTCTTGAAGAAGAAAATGAGAAATTAACAATAAAAAATAAAAAAATAAAAAAAAACATAACGGGCATTGTAGAGATTAATTGGAGGAAATGATTTTATTTTTCAGGTTGAAAGGTGAATCGAGTAATACTGCTTTTTTTTTTTTTTTGTGCCAAGTAATTCTCACAATCATTCAATTTTAGCCTTTGGAAACATATCCATACGGAAAGTCAATCAAGTGGATAATGAGGCACATGCATGTCGACATAAATGACAAAATTTCAAGACGAAACATGAGGCGAAGGGGTTAATCAAGCACTTTTTTGCAGTAATTTTATTAGTGTTGATGTTCCAATTTTAGCCCATTCAGTAGTAAACCTCTTGGAATTTAGCAACAGTGGCTGCCACGCTAGAGTCCAGCCGCAATCAAAGAAGACAATGTTTTTCTTTTTTTTAGAAACAAACATATACACGCGGAGAAAGAAATGGGTTCTAAGTTCTAACACAAAGACACATATAACTCGACTCAAAAGGCATGGTAACTTTTAAGGGAGGGTGAGGCAAATTATACTATGCACAACATTCTCTCTTAAGAAATATGAGACAATTACCTATCTCTTTTTGAGAAATAAACACACACCAAAGAGAGAGAAAAAGAGAAAAAAAGATAATGTTAAAGTTAAAGTGTTACTCCAGCAAAAGTCAAGCCTATAATTAGAAAAGAAATTAATTATGTTCTTCAATTGATTTTTTCTTATCTATTTTTCTCATTAGTCTTTTAGTTGACTTATGAGCCCTATTTGTTTTTTGAATTAGGATTTAGATTTACTTTCTTTCCTAATTTGATAAGAATTCCTTCCTAGTAATATGTGTTGGAAAACAGGTTTACATCATACAAATCCAATATAGAGGAAGACAAATCATCTACTTTTATTATTCAGGATAACATGTAAACTTTCAATCTTAGAAAAACATTATATGAAGTACATACCTTGCTGCAATAAAATTCAAAAACAAAGTGATGATTTAATCTTGAAAACACCTCAGATCTTCGCCTCAATTCCTCAAGAACTCTAGAGTGTGGGCAATAGCAGTTTTTCATTTTAAAATTAAATAACCATTTGTGTAATTGTTACTGACAAAATAATAAATCATTTAATAAATGGATTAGTCTATTAGACTTAAGTATGTAACTTAAGATGGGACTAAAGAATATATTAAAACTCTAGTCTGGGGTACTAGTCCTAACAGTAGGGTGGTGTTTTATTATAAAAAAGGTGTAAGGGGATTATGATAGATATTAATCGTTTATATTATCTTTTTATTATTATAATGAAACAATTGGGTTTTTCTTAGGAGTTACTCTTGCATTATTTTACTGTCCTTTAATTTTTTTCATCTTGATTATGAGTTGACAAAGCAAAGATCAGGGTAGGCTTATATGTAAGAAAATCTAGACTAGCGGAAGAAAACATACATACTTTTTCTTTTAGTCATCATTGCTCAAGTGTTTTAGAGAGAACTAATTATTTAAGATAATGTATAGATAAAAAAAGTTCTTCTACCTATGGCATTTTCCACAAATATAACCTTTTGGTGGAGACACGGGCTATATGGGCTAGACAAAGGACCTTTTTAATTTAAGAGTTGTTCCTTAACTCCTTCCATCAAGGAGTTTAATTAATTTTTAACTCCATGTTTGTTTACTAACTGTAGGGGTTATTCCAAGGTGTCTTCAAAGTATAATCACCAATTGAGAGTTACTGATAGAATGTTACTGATAGAATGTTACACCATAAAGAGTTACTTTTACAAATAGAAAACTTAAGATGAAGTTTTCATATATCACTTAAATGTGGGCCACATAAAATCTCCTAATGGAGATATAATCTTAAATTCTCCTACTTGGCCCACATAGCATTTAAATAACTTTTTTTTTTTTTTTTTGAGAATAGCATTTAAATAACTTGATAAGTGATATTCACTATAATATGGTCATTATATATATTACCCATGTCATATAGTTTGGTAGGTTCCAGTTAGTTCAACTGATAAAGTCTCTGATGATTGAATAAGAGATTTGAGGTTCAATCTATGCCTACACCAAAAATCAATCGATGTTTTAATCTGATAATAAAGAGCTATCATTAGAAGTAGACGCTATAGATTGAAACTCTCTCAAAATGTCATATAGTTGTGAATGCTCCCACTCAAATAAAGAATCCAAAACATGAATCACGACGGTAATAACCTTAATTATAATGAGTGCTTCCTTTCATGTATTACAATGTATTGTAATCCTTACATAAGTACTTTATTAGCCATTTGGGTCCTCCTTTATATATCCTCGTAGATATATCCTCCGCAAATAAATCTAACTTAATACATATACTTTACGTGCACAGAATAAAAATAATACATTTTCTTCTCAAAAAATAAACAAATACGTGTCCAAAACATAGAATAATTAGAGAGAAACTAAACACCAAATGAACTAGCAAGTTCCAAATGTCCAAAAGACTTTTAGTTACAAAATTAACTTATATTAGCTCAATAATTTTAACTCAACGGACACTTTAAGTTTCTTAAAATTCTCCCTAATACTAAGTTACTTCATGTCGATATTCTTATTTCGGCTTTCACTATCATTATCCAGAGAATAGAAAATTACAACCAAGTTATCTTAAAAAAAAAAACTTTAAATGTCTCATTATAAAATCGACAACATTAAGAACTATCTATAATGCATGTGTTATAGTTAGAAAATTATCGAGTTAATAAGAAATTAACTTCAATGTGTCCACTTGAAAGTAGTTTTAAAGTTGTAAAAATCCTTGAATCCCACATAGGAAAAAAAAAGAGGATAATATATGGGTATATATACTCATGGGCTGGACATTGAGTTGGGCTTAGGCATGTGTGGACTAGGCAATATTTTATTATTTTATTTTTTGAGTCAATAAGTCTGTATGCATCAATTTTTCTTGAACAATGTGTTTGTTTACTAACATACATATTTAGTCTCTCATTCATAAAAACAACTTTTATTAAGAATTTTTCTCCTAGAGAAAAATATTTTTGTGCATAAATATAGAGTCAAATAGAGAGAAAGAGACATAGTTCAATTCGCTGAGCACAAATTTTGCAGTGCTTCTTCTCAAATCTATTGATCATTTTATCCTAGGAGACAAACATCTAATGGTCTCTAAGCACCAGTAATTGTGTGAGGCGCCAAATTTGCATTAAGGGGATTGTGTCAAACACAAGACTTGATCAATTTTGCATAATTCATTTTTCACGTATTTGGTCTCTAAATTATTTAATTATTGTACATATTTCTTTTTATATATTGAATCTAATTGTGTTCTTGTTTATGATTAGATTTGTATGTTGTTCTTGTTTACATATTCACAAAAGTAAATTATTTTTGAAATATATCCCACAATAGCTTCATATCATATAGAATGTCTTACATGGCAAAACCAAATCACTACTTCCAAGTGGTATGTCATTCATATTTAGGCCTTAAAAAATACATATACTTCTACTGAACTTAAGGTACATATATCGGTCAACAATGTGATCAGAAAACCAAATGAGACAACGTTAGTGAACCTTTATATATCATTAGCCGGATACTTGTATACCTAATTTTTGCAGCGTAAAACTTTTATTGTGAGTCAAACCTTAATGGATCTTGTAAATTGATATTAATAGATTTCACTGAACCTTTAATTTTATAGGAATAAATTCTCAAACTCTTACTCTTGAGCAATTAGATCACTCCCACCCTCGTACTTAGTTTCTCATTTGGTATATTTTACTTCAATGAGATGAGTGGTTCATTCACATTGTAATTTAATAGATTTTTGGGTTGAAAGATTACCCGTTATTATGTGTTCAGAGTTTGATTGTTACGTGGGTTAATAAATTTATGTTGCTTAATAAAAATATAAACTATGAATTTTTTTATATAAAGTTATTTTTTTTTATTTAAATTGTGAAAAGATTCATTGATGTATACTGATTCCAAAATAAACTCAAAATATTGATTTAAATCATTGTATACTTTATTCACGAAAAAAAAAAAAAAAAAATCATTGTGTATATGCTTATTCACGTGAACTTCGATAGAAATAGTTTCCCTTAAGAGCATCAGCATCAGGAAATGCTATTCTATTCTATTTTATCATCTCAAAAAGCCACTTTATTACTTATATCATACCATTTTACAATAACTTCAGCATCCCAAAACTCTATTTTTATTAAAATATTATTTTTTAATCTTTTTTTATTATTTCTTTCCAACCATCACTTTTTTTCAAACTTTGGCATGATTCGATTTTCCTGGGCTTTCCAACAGTATTTTTTTTCCTTTCTCTCCCTCAACCTTTAGCACCGGTTCAACACACAGAGCCACACACAAAGACCCATGATACACCGATCAACCTATCCAAACTCATCATCACACACACACACAAACACAAACCATCAAACCATCAACAAAGCCACACACACAAACACAAACCATCAAACCATCAATAGAGCCACACACACACAAACCATCAAACCAGTTGGAGCCAACAAAGGCCACCACACCCACCACCTAAGCCACCGATTAGAAACCCACATCGCCGATTTGAAACCCAGCCGATTTGAAACCCACCGAAGCAAACCCATTCAAAAAAAATCATCACCGGAGCCACCATCGGAGCTACCATCGGAGCTACCGATGATCAACCCAATCGATCCACCCACCAATCAACAGATCCACCGTTTCAAACCCACCATCAACCGATCCCAGCCCACCGATCCAAACCCAGCTTGCCGATCCACGATGAGAGATAAGAGAGAGGCCGTGTGAAGCTTCAGCGATGGAGATGGGTGAGGGTGAATCAGTTGAGATGGGTGAAGGTGAATAGGGTGAGAAATTTCGGAGATGGAAAGGCAGAACCCAACCACGACCAAGAATAGAGTAGAACCCAGAAGAACCAGCCAACCATGCGGTGACCCACGCCGATCTCGCCATGACCTTGCCGGACCTAAACACTGGCGATCTCCGATGACCAACAACCCACTTCAGCCACAACCCACTTCAGCCACGACCCAAACACCAGACCTAACCACCACCAACGACCCAAACACCGGACCTAACCACGACCCACAACCCCTTTAAGTACCAGTCACAGCCAAAAAAAAAAAAAAAAAAAAAGCAACCACAAAACCCGCCGAATCATAACCCACCAGAAAAAATGAGCCACTGTGATGTGTGATGTTGATGTTGGGAGGAGAATAGTGTTTGGGTCTGAAGTGAGGAAAGAGCAGATGGAGAAACAGAGAAGGAAGAGAGAGAGAAGAGAACTGAAATAATGAGATAAAGGAGAGAGAAATTTTGGAAGGAAAAAGGTAAATAAAATATTATTATTATTTTTAGAATACTGCTATAATACAATTCTAACTTTAGAATTGTACTGTAGCAGTATTGCAAAAAAATTTGCAATAGTTGAGTTTACCATTTTCTGATACAAAGCATTTTGAGACTTAAAATATCAAATTGTCCTTAGATTTGACATTAGCATTCTCCAATGCTGATGCTAAGCAACAATGGTTCCCATTACACATGACATAGAGAGTGTTGGTGGAATTAGTCAAAGCCTCAAAGGAGTCTAGGTCCAAGTTAGCCTAACACTTTTTGTAGTAATAACTATTAAAAAAAAGAATGAGAAAAGGTAAAGAGACACACCAGATCTTTTATACTATAAAATACATTTGTCCCGTATCTTTGCTTCACAAGGTTTGAGAAATCATGTTGGCAAGGCCTTGACTTACTACAGGGGTTGAAAGCACCAGATACAGTCTATTTGAACCTCTCGAATTTTTCCCCCCATCTTTTTAGGCAATGGCTCAATTGAATTTGTAAGGTCACATTTGCTCATTGTTTAGATGAGTAGGAGACATAAAGTTGCTCATTTGGCCCATTATGCATTTATGCTAAGCTATGCGTCTAATCTTATGACTATATTTGTTCCTTACAACCAAAGAAATCAAATACAACCTAAAAAAATAGTGAAATGCTAGGGGACAAATGCAAATGGAGTGAGCACATCGTTAGTTTTTAATCGTTTTATTTTTATTTTTATAATTAGATAGTTCCAAAAGGAAATGGGGATTTAAATGTCATTAGGAACACCAAAAAGTATTATTTAATGGGTGTCTTTAGGAAAATTGTTAATATACTATTTTAGAAAATTTTAACACAATTTTCACAAAAAATTATAAAAAGTTGTCAAAATAATTAATTTTTTTTTCTCATAAATTTTTTTTTAAAAATATTTCCTAAATCAATACACTTATGGCATCTCTTAACTTTTCCCTAACCTCTAAGAGAATCTCCAATAGGTTCTCTAAACACAAAATTCTCTCTATTGTAGAGAGTAAACCCACAAAATAGGTTTCCAACAAACTCTCTATACCTGAAATTTTTTTTGACTTATGAACAGTAGCTCATCAAGTCTGATGGGCTACTGTTCATTCTTCAAATATTTTTTTCTATTATAATAATAAGGTATTGAATAAAAAAATGTTGGAAGATGTGTAGTTGTTAAAAAAATGATAAATAATGAATGAAAAAATAATATTTAAATGAGATAGAGAATCTGTTGGAATGTGTATTTGTTGGTAGCTAAAAGGTAAAAGTCACTGTTCATTCTCCAAACAGTACAAAAATTTGCCTAATCTGCTGGAGATGCTCTAAGGCCCTTGACAATTGTTAATCACTTTGGTAATGATTAGGACAATAAGACATGCCTTATTTACTTGCGAGTTGACCCATATTAAATTTTGGATTAAGATTTTTTGTTTTAGATAATACTTTGGAGCAAAAAGTGGTGGGCACATTTTCTGGCAGTGTAGTTTAGCTTGTGAACTGTGGAACCTCACTAGTATTTCGTTTGATGCATATGGAATGGTCTTCCCCAAATTTGCGTATTTTTTGTGGTTTTAATGTATATTCGTAAGTTTGGGGGATGAGCTAATGGAGCTAGTTATCATGGTAGCGTGGGGTTTATGGTTCAGTACTAGGAACGAAGTGCGTTAGGGAAGGGCTAGGCTACACGGATCAATAAGAGTACAGAAGGCTAGGTAACTGTTAAATGAGTTTCAAACGGCTAACCTTAAGCTATCTCGGGCTACAAATGTAGATGACGCACGGTGGGTACCTCCTGTTTCCCCTTTGTAAAAACTAATGGTCTGTTTGGAAGTTTAGAGAGGGAGGAGAGTAGAGGGGAGGAAAGTAGTGGGGAGGAGAGTAGAGGGGAATGATTCTCCTCCACTTTGTTTGGATGTTTTTAAAATTAGTAAGGGGGAAGGGAGTAATTAGCCCTTCCCCTTGTTTGAATGTTTTAAAAATTAGGATGGAGAGGAGATGAAATGACTAAAATATACAAATTTACCCCTATTTGAAAATGAACTTGCAACATTGGTCTATTATTATTAGAAATGGTAAATTGAAAAATTTATCTAGTCAATAATTTATCTACTCTACTCTCCCTCCAAATCTCTCCAATTTGGGGGAATTAAAAATGAGGGGTTAGAGGTGCTCCAAACCCCTCCAAACTCCTCTCCCTCCTTCCTTAAAAAACTTCCAAACAAGGTAATTGAATTACTCTCCCTCCCTCTACTCTACTCTCCCTCCATTTTTAAACTTCCAAACAGCCCATAAATGCTACGTTTGGAGCTGATCAATCATCTGGGGTTGGGGTGCGAATTCGAGACTATGCAGGCCGTGTTACAGCGGCTCTAAGCAAGAAATTACATTGCCCACTGGGACCGTTGGAGAGTGAGGCAATGGCAATGGCAATGGAGGAGGGGGTTACTTTCACTTGGGATGTGGGTGTCCGTGATGTCGTGTTTGAGTATGACTCAAAGATTGTATTTGACGCCTTGAATGGATCTAGTGAACCGCCAGCTACTATAGCCAATGTAATTGATAGGATTTGACACAAGTTTAAGGATTTTCAACAGATTTTAGTTATGCATATTAGAAGACAAGGCAATTGCTTTGTTCGTGTCTTGACTTAACATGACAAGGGTATTAGTAACTATGTAACTTGAATAGCTGAATAATCTACTTTCATTGAGTCCGCTTTAGCTCAAGATGTAAAATTTTTATTTTCTTCTTAATAAAGTTACAATCTTCTTATTAAGAAAAATTTGATAGAAGAGAGATTACAACAACGATTTTTGTTTTCATTATTTAATGGAGATTACATTGAAGATTTTAAGATTTTATTAGAATTGTAATATTGAAACTTTGAGACTAGGACCTACTTAAGAATTTTGTGCACGACACGGTTTCACGGGACTGAAAAAAAAAAAAAATGTTGCATTTAAAAAGCAGCTTTTTTTTTTTTTTTTTTTTTTTTTTTTGATTGGATAAAAAGCAGCTTTCGATATAACAGGACTTGTGTAATCCACGCCAAGTTCATTTGATTTCAGATTACTAGAGAATTTTGAATAGATTCTTACAAGCTAAATTAACAATATCATTGGACAGTTTCCTGGGAAAATGATAAAGAAAAAATGCAAAGCAGACGTAACATCAAGATGAAGATATGATTTGGTTCCAGGTTCTTGGTACGACGTCAACGAACTTTATAATATAAGTCAATTGGCAATTTATTTGGCACAAGTATATTTTTTAGATACCTCCACCTTAAATCAAATCCAAATCTGCGATAATACTAATTTATTTATGCATTTTTTTGGAGGAATTACTAATATGGTCATTAAACTATTTGCTAGAATCCTAATTTCATTTCACAATTATTAATTATGTCACTATTTCTAATTTTTCAAAAATAGTTCAATGTTACATTTTCCTCGCTTCTTTTTAGAAATGTAGTATTTTCTAATAAACTGTTTTGCAAACCGAATTATTTGACCCTTGCTCGACTAAAGGTGTATTTAGATATTGCTTATTTTACTAAAAATTGAAAACTGAAAATACTGTAATAAAATAATTTTTAAATGTGTGAATAGTACGGTAGGGCCTATTTTTAATGAAAGTTTTGTTGAAAAAAGAAGTTTATGAGTCTTGTGAACAGTGCATGAGACCCATTGGAAAAGCACCACAGCCACAAAATGCGCTTAAAGAAAAAAAAAAAAAACACAAACGCGTGATAATCGGTATCCAAACGGATACTAAAAGAACTAAAATAAATTTTAGACCCTTAAAGTTTGGAATTATTTTGATTTTGACTCCATTTCTATTTAAGTCAAATCACTCTTATAAAACCAAGCATTACTAAATAGACTTTGAAATCCATATGAAAATGGAATCAACGGGATTAAAATAAAAATGTTGATATGTAAATGGGCAAAATATAAACAATCTCAAACTTCAAGGAAAAAAATATAATTAGTCTAACATTTATTTTTCTGATAATTCAATAGTTACAACAGAGATATGAGATTTGAATTCTAAATATTATGAGAAATTTATTCAAATTCTCAGATTTATAAGATGCAAAAATATGAAAGAAAAATTGTAAGAAAGAAAACAATCACACACAACACAATAAATTACTTGGTTCATTAATTTGCCTACATTTATGAAGTTGCAATGATTTCACTAATTTAGGAAAATTTTACAAGATGCAGCAGTACAAATTTTTTTCTCTCAACACAGCAAACCTAAACCTAAAGAAACAATATTTTTATATCCCACACAATGGATCCACAATTGGGCTAAAATGGGCCAATTTTTTTTTTTTCAGGGGTAGGCCTATTGCCCAAGCCTTCACTCCATAGACTAAGCCTTATAAAATCAGCCATTTAAAACCGTAACGCTTCTAATTCAGGTCAGGTCATAATCTGAATCGAACACAAACTAGGCTTTACATAACCCAACAAATATTTCTATTGAAAACACTAAAATGTGCTAATCAATTGAGGTACGAGGCTTTTTCGATAAATCAATAGTAATAACAACAGAGAGAGCATTTGAACTCCAAATGTCATAGACATACGAAGGATTCATTTGTCATTGGATTATAAGCTAGTTTTTTTGCTTTTAGTTTTTATGTACAACTTAAATTTTTTTTTTTTTTTTTAAGTACAAGTATACTTTAGCACACATTTTGCAAAAAGTTAAATATATTGTTTCCAAACAGATATTAAGCGAAACCAAGCAGTTGAGCAACAAGGCTTGACCTTGCAATATACGTTTTTATTTTTTTAGGAACGGCCTTGCAATATACTTAGTGTCTATTTAGAAACAACTTATCTAGCATTTTGCTGAAAATTTTTTTAACGAAAGTATGCTAAAGTATACTTGTAACTTTAAAAAATTTGAAAAAAAAAATAAAAAAATAAAATTTTAAAAAGCTGTATATAAAAACTTAAAACTAATATCAATCGCACCCTTAGTCTACTAATTCAGGAATTAGGCGTAGTAACCATTGGATTCAGGCCGGAATGCATCACATGGCCCAATAAAAAGTAAAGAAATGGGACCACAGGAGAGCCATTTTGAGCATGCATGTGCAGAACCTTTAGAGAATCGGGGCAGGGCAGGAGCAAAGGTGAGGCAAGCACCTGGCCATGTGAGGGGAGCATGGCAGAAGGACATGATTATCATTTATTGAACAATAGAAACATAGAAACATAGACTTTTGTTTGGGACAGTGATGGCTGGCCTTGACTAGCAAAGCTTAGTTTACCACATGGCCGACACTACCCCTACATTTTAACACACTTTGAGTGGCACAAAAAATAGATAGGCTTCAAAACCATTGCAAGAGGACAAACCAAACCCTCTCCTTTTAGTCCTTTCCTCAGCCTGACTTGTTTAAAATATGGTCCCCATGCAATCCCCGTATTCCATCAAGAGATATTCCCTTTAAACAAATCAAACATCAACTACTGTTTAAATCTCATTTCAAAGTTACATCCATTGCATCACACCTACTAATGTTTTTAAAGGTTGAATGTTAGTAAAAAAAATCTTGTATTTTTGTTGTATTATCTTGTCTCATTTATAAGAAGAATTAAGATTTAAATTCCATGTCCTTAATTTCTTATAACAATTGAGTTATCAAAAAAGGAGAGGGTTTCTAGGTTGCTCAAATAATTTTTGTGACATAATTTTACTTAATGGCCTCCCTTTTTTTTCTTTGAGAATATTGATTTTATTTTTTTGGGGGCAAATTTTGACAAGATTAGTTAATGGCCCCTTGTATATTTTAAATGAATTATATAAATACTCATTTAAAGTATTAACGCCTCATTTTTTTTTCTTTTAATATTCAATTTTGTTGCCATATATAGCTCATTAACTTTAGGAGCATTAAAAATATGTTTCCAATAATATATAAGTATATCTCATTAGTAAAAAGGTTTGGAGAGGGGTTTGGCTTATTTCTAGTATTTTTTTTTTAAAAGAATTTCTTTTTATTTTAATGAGAGACTGTCACATTACTCACTAACTAAATAAAATGTGGGAATTAAAACTCATTACCACTTGCCATTGTATATTTAAAACAAAAAGACATGTCCAGTTAAAAATGTACTGGAGGTAAGCCAAACCCGTCATAAAACTATTTTTTTTCCCAAAAACAAACTCTTCTTCATTTTGCATTTAGAGAGTTAATGATATAGTTTTTTTTTTTTTTTTTTTTTCTCTCTCTTTTTCCATTAGAAGAAAAGATGCAATGATTTTTGTGATTAAGAGTATGGGACACGTACTTTGTCATCCATAAACAAAAGAAAAGATTTTAATTTTCTATTATTTTTATTATATTTCTCTTATTTTATAATGGATATGTTAAGTCATATAAAAGTGACATTTACAATTTAATTTAATTGAAATTGGTAAATTTTTTTATAGAAAAAAAAATTGATTTTTATAAATTTTTTGTTTTCTAAAACTATTAGTAACTCTAAGGTGTAATCTTTAATTTATTAAACATAAATCTTAATTTAGAATGTTTAAAAACTATTAATTGTGATTAATATAATTTAAAATATAATTACACATGAATTATTGAAAGAAAATAAATACCTTAAATTGTATAAGTCTGAGTTGATGAAATTTTCTTATATATGTGTGTGTAAGTGAGTGAGTGTGCAATCACAATATTTTACGAAAATCAAAATTATTGATATATTTAGGTTGGCCCCTAGCTAAAATAAAATTTATGGCTCTGACATTAGGAGTTGGGTTCAAGATGGCAAAATTTTCAAGCTAAATAACCTGACTCAACCTATGCCATTAATGGCTTATATGTGTGTGTTAATTTGATTTTGGACTTAGTTCTAATAAAATTGAAAATTATGATCAACTCGTAGAACTGACCCACCCGACCAAACCAACTAGACTTGAACCGTCTGCCGCCCAATCCGACTACCCCAGTGGTTGGCGATGGGTCTTCACTTTCCAAAACTGATTCTAGCGGGTTGAGAGTGAGTCTCCTCCTTCATCCTTGTAGAATTTCCAATACTCGCTTGGACATGCAATTTACTGATATTTTACATTATCAATTGGCACAATCTTGAGAAATGCATTTTAGTCTCACTTTTGGAATCAAGGCACTAATCCTAGTGGAAGTAACATTGTACAAATTTTGGACGAGTCATTATTATGAAGACAGAAATTTGGATGAGCTTCACTTGCACCAAGGTCTCTTGTACGAAGTTAAGGAGCATGTAGCACAACAAACGACATATATTAGTAGAAGGAAATGATCTGCATGTTTGCAGAAACCCTTAAGAACCATTCCTTTCAAAGAATGATTGGGATTCAGCAGTAGTTCTTTGCTAACCTCATATCAATTAGCGAGAGAATAGAGGATGCCCTAAAAAGCAAAAGGATGTTGGATACCTCAACCTTGTCAAAGTTGGTGGAGTAATATAAGAAGGCCTTGCAAAAAAGAAAGGGTGATTTCCAAATGATAGCCAAGAATGCTAGCAAGCAGAAAGAATCCCTTCCATCTTCACTATCCAACCTATCCAAAACCAACCTAAGCTAACCCAAATAGTGCAAGCATCCACAGAAGTAATTGAAACCACCCAAAAAAACCGCCAATTTTCTAGTAGAAAGGAAGGAATCACAAAAGTCTCACCCATTACCCATGCTGGTATCTCAATTATACCCTGTCTTGGTTAAGAAGAATTTGATCACCCCTATAATACCTAAACCATATTATAGCATGTTCCTAAAGACCACGACCCTAAATTACCTTGTTATTTTCATTATGGATAAGTATGAGACTCTATGGATAATCGATGCCATTTGAGACATTGTATATAGGATCTAATTGACCAAGAGATTTCAGGTTTTTTTGGGACTCCTAATGTTAAAACCAATCCTTTACCTATGAAAGGAAATGTGAATGTCATCGACGATGAGGAAGATGGTCTGTATCTATTGCACATCTCCCATAATTTGTGAAGGCTTGATTGAGTTTTCTGACCTTTAGTTGTTGGAAAGCTATATTTTCTCACAATTTGTCAATTACACACACTCACTATTTCATGATCCTTTAGCCACCATTTCATTAGTCTTAGGATTCTCCAATAAAACACCCAAAATCTCACATTTGTTTGAGTTGCTGATTTACCCATACAACTATTGCTAGCTTCTAAAGATTTAGGATTAAATGTTTAAAGTCTCAATTTGTATATGTTGGCAAACCGAAACAAAAACATGTCTAGGATAGGTGTTAGACATTGCTCAAAGTGGTTCATGTCAAGACTCAAGAATATACAAGCTGCAGGAAAAAGAATTAAAATTTTGTGAAGCTCGACCAGTCAAAAATCACAGAAAACATTTAGGGTTTCAGTCCAACACTCTTATGTATAAAAGGAAAACCCTAGCTACATTTTGATGACTCTTGGAAGACTTGTGAGTTACTCCTGTGAGATCTGAGAGGTTCTGTACCTTCTAACTCTACAAGTGTTTACCAGAACAAGATCTACAATCAAATGCTGGTGGAATCTAGTTGTTGCAAAGATCAACAAGCCGTGATCTGAAATTTTTGAGTGGGATCTCAAAGTCACAAGCGTGGGTGCTTGTGTGGTGCAAATTCAAGAGAAAAGGAGTCCGTGAATCTTGCACGTGGTCGTGTCAGTAAGTTATTATTAGAGGTAGCAATAGATTTAGGGTTAAATCTTATTGTTAAAACTTCAATTCTCTTATAGTGGATTTGTTTTACCTTGAAAATAGTTAGGTTAAATTATTCTCAAGTTTTTACCTTAAAACGGTTTGTTTCATTGGTTTTCCTGGGTGATCATATGGTTGTGTTCTTTATTTTTCCGCTGCTGTGCATGATATGATCTATCCTTGTTTAACCTAGATCTCATAATTAACCTAAGTAATCACTTGGCTAATATATTAGGTTAAATAATATGATTTAAGGAGTCTAAACAAATTAACAACTATGACAACCGATTTCAGTCTACTGCTTATCTACATCCCTGTAAGGTACTAAAGGGGTGAGGTATAGATTTTTATCAGAACTCATATTCTCCTCCTTAATCTTTTATTGCTTTGTACTATTTTTCCATTTTTTTAATGTTCTATTATTAATATGATGTATGGCGAAGGATGATTTGAGTGATAACATGTTGTTTACCTACGTTTTAATTTCATTTTCTGGAAACATCATGAATTTGGAAATCTACCTCGGAGTGCATACACCACAGAATGAACATGTATGCGTCTCCATCCTAGCAAACACTACTTTTGGGTAGAACAATGTTCTTTTTTCTTTTATTTTTTTTTCAGATTTGTTTTTTTAGAAATTGTTTGATCTAATAATTGAAACTATTTTTTTAAAATAGTCTTCAAAGTTGCTTTTGAGAAATGTTTTTCAAAATAATATTCTAAATCTATTTTCAAATTTTTTTTTTCAAATATCTGGTCTTAAATTTCATATTTATTTTTATATCTAAAAAGTCACTTTAATCTCAAAAACCGTTTTCAATTTCAATGATTATTTTCAAACTTCAAAAATTATTTTCTAAGTGCAATGTGAGTGTATACTTTGTGAATATGCCATGCATGTTTGATGGGATATGTTAATAACAGGTTTGAAATTTTTTTTGGAAAACATATTAGAGAATTATTTTGAAAAACAGATATGAGAATGGTTTTAGAAAACAAATCTAAGAATAGTTTTGATTTTAAAGATGATTTTTAGGTCTAAAATAGATTTTTTTTTAGAAAACAATATTTACAAACGAAATCACATTCCACATAAGGTAAAAATTTGAGATGTATATTCTCACTCTAAACTGTTGTAACCTAGTTTCTGAACTTAGATCTAGGGTTCTACATTAGCGAATTATCCATGTAATTTTACATTTTAATAGAATGTAACTAAGACCAAAGCCATGTGCCATTTTCTAGATTGTATATAGGAGCTTTACATTTTTCAATCAAATGTAATTTTCAATTATTCAATGCAATTCAGTTGTTCAATTCAATTTTTGGCTTTTTTATTTTTTTCCTCGTAAATAAAATAAGTGGTGACTCTATTATAAAACTTTTGATCTAAGGGGAAATATATTTCACGTGGGCTATTCACTTTGAGGGACAATAATTACAATCTCACCCATCCAAAGTTCACACTGCGGAAACTTTGTTAGAATGTTGCTTGAGTAGTTAAGCTTGGAGCAATTCTTAGCCAGAGTTTAGCTGGGCAAGGTATCCAAATCTCACTCTAAAATGTTACTGAATGCTTATACTATATTTACTTAGTCATGTTAAACTCTAAAAAACTCCATGGAGTAAAATAGAGCCATAAATGTCATAACACTTGGATGAAAGGTGGCCCCTAACCTATGAATGATGAGCCTTCTAGTTAGGGCACCTTGACTTCACTGCATATGAATCAATAAAAAAAATATTTAGGGAAATACACCCATGGCTTGAAAAACACTCCAAAAAATTGAAAAAAAAAAAAAAGTCGCCTTTTGTTGGACTACAATGAGATCTTTTTTTTTTTTTTTTTTTTTTAGAGAGTTTTAACCTATGGTGTCCGCTCTTGATAATAGCTCTTTATCATCAAACCACAACGAGATCTAGAATATGACCAAAAAAAAAAAACTCCGATTCTAGCAGGCAATGTTGGAATTTCTATTGCATTCCACCATTGACCTTGTAGAAAGTAGAAACCCTTAAGCATACCAAGATAATAAAAATATGAAATCTAAGGTCTGAAATTTGTTTCCAATAAAACCATAAATATATATATATATATATATATATATATCATTCTTGATACATGTATGACAATATTGGGACATTCACCTCTGTTTCTAAAGCTAACAAGCCTAATTTTTAAAATCATATGAAAGATAATAAAAGAAATGTAACTATCATCAAATGGATATTGTGGGGTGCTTAACTTCTTTTTCACACATAATTAAACCCCTCGAATCTAGCTCTTAGTTTGAAGACCTAATTATATTAAATAAAAATAAATCAATTAGATATAGGCTACCAATTATAGTTCAAAATCCCAATGGTTGGTGGCTTACTCAAAATTTCAAATTAAAATCTCTAATGCATACAAGGAGTATGTAAAGAACACCTTCAAGCACATACATCGTATTCACGTTGCTAGGTGAATAGGGTCAAACAACAGAAGTAAAAATTTCTCTCCCATAGGAAACTAAAGTTCAATGTCAACACCTACCATGATTAGCATTTTATGTGATATGATAGGAACCCCCCTTATAATCATGGGGAAGGTGCCCTCAACCAATGCCCCCCTCCCAGATTGAAATCATTGGGAGGGGGAGGGGGGGGATAATGTGATGTTAGGTACTTAGGTTCACTTCATGCCTGCGTAGAACCCCACCAACCACCATCGAGGACACACTATATAAACCCATCTCAACCAGAGACAACAATGTGCATTCTATTACCTCATTTATCATTTTTCTTAAAACTCATTCTATAGTTTTCTCTACTAGCTTAATCATCGAAATGCCTTTGACGAACCCCATTTGTTGGTCTTCGACCTAATAAACAAGTCATTCTCATCATGCATACTTCCTACCCATAATCCTTATGACCAATTTGAATGGAAGGGGAGCCATTAAGGCGCTCAACTTTCACTTCATTTTTCCCAATTCTCACCTACTCGATTGTTTGAAAAACATGTTACTTAATCCTTTGAAAAAACAAAGAGTAGAAATTTAAAAAGTAATGATTTAAAATTACGATTTTAGACCCATTGAAAACTGGCGCAAACTACACTACAAAATAAGCTGCTTCTGTTCATCAAAAAAAAAAAAAAAAAAGCTGCTTCTTCTTCTCTCTCCATTTATTTATTTTTTCTGAATACAAATAAGCTTCTTTCTTCCTTTAATTTTCTTGACAAGTCAAAAAATAACCCAAACTCTGTAAACTAATGATTTTAATGCTAGTAAAATTTATAATTTCTAGGCTGAAACCATGATAATGATATCATTAAACTCCCCGGCTTTAAATGAAATACATGTGTACTGTCGTTCAATCACATGTACATGTAATGATTAAACTAGAGGCTGTACAATCAAAAAAACAAAAGACGAAAATAAAGAGAAGAAGATTGAAAGTACTAATTTATAATGGGTTTTCTTAATGTGTGTTTTAAAGACACAGAATAATTAATTATTTTTAGAAAAAATTTCTCAAAAATTAAAAAAATATTGACAGTTTTTTCAATTTTCAAAAAAATATTTTTAAAAATAGATGATTTAGAGCATACATTAACCGGACCCATTTATAATCATAAAAGTCCTATTAAACAATTCCATGAGATGAGAGGGTTAAATTTGATATTTGAACAAAGAAAGCAGTGGGCAAAGATGTAATTGAGATTGGAGTGAGATCTGGGTTGTGTGGCCATGTCATTATCGCAAAGATTTGTGATTGCGATTTCTACCCATTCCCCACAGACTTAATTAAATCCCATTCCAAACACACCCTCCATCTCTCTCTCTCTCTCTCTCTTACCCTTTTTTTTTTTTTTTTTTGTGTGTGTGTGATAATTTTCTCTCTCTAACTTAAATTTGGAAAAAAAAAGAAAAAAAAAAAGAGAACCCAGAAGTGGGACAAAATGTGAGGTTTTACTTTACACTATGATACATAAAGAAAACAACATGGGTACAATTCTATTAACTGACCAACCAAAATTACATTATGGGTTTTGTTATTATTACCCATTTTGAAGCTTTTATTGATTTCTTCATATTAAAATAGATAAAGAACTTTTGGGGTCAGCCAGACCCAATTCTAGCTTCAAACCTATCAAAGATGTTCAATATGGCTATAGTTGTTCAATTTGGAAAAAAAATTCAGCCATCAGTGTCAATGGGTTTAGCTCAGGAAATGCAAAAGAAGAGAGAGAGAGAGAGAGAGAGAGAGAGGAGACAGGGCGTGGTGTGAAATACATTATTATAAAGAAGAGGCCAGAGAGACATAGAGGAAGGACTTTAGAGGGAGAGAGAGAGAGAGAGAGGACCAAGGAGACAAGAGCGTATCTTGGAAAATCCTAAAAATTCGATTCAGTGTTATATTTTTTTTTCTTTCTTACTTTAAAAAGCATAGGACAAACAGTTAAAGAACTCCCTCACATGAAAATAAAATCAAAGTATTATACAAAAACAAAAACTCTTTTCCCATTGTGTTCATTCATTGTACCTCTCTCTCTCTCTCTCTCTCCTCCTAGCCTAAGCTAGTTCTACAGGTAAACATTGTTTCTTACAACAATAACTACCACATCTCTGTCTCTTTTTAGAGTTGTTACTTTCTCTCTCTCATTCGGCTTCCGGGCTGTGTTTTTGCTTCGCTGTTTGTTGTGTGTGTGTGTGTTTTTATTTAAGGGTGGTCAATCTGTGGCATTTGGTTGATTATATAACATAAGGAATAAAAGCAGTGAACGTGCTCTTCTTTGTCTGGTTGTTTCTAACTAAAACTTCACGCTTTTGATTGGAGTTGGAGAAGAAAACATTATTTGAGATTACACTCTGTACTTTTCTGTTCTTTTTTTTAATCAATCAAAGGCCTAAGACAGAGAGGAACAGACCCTTTTGACACACACTGTGAGAGAGAGGTTGTTCTTTGGAAAATGAGCTTCTTTTATTTTTAAGTTTTTCCATCTTTTGAGAACCATGCTTGTCTCTCAGAATTGAGTATTCCTCTTTTCAAATTCTGGTCTTTCTTATATATCTCTTCTCTTTCTAGTCTCTACCGTATAAATTTTGCTTGGTTTTTTGGTTGTGGCCTTGTGGGTGTACTTATGCTCTTTATGAAGCTTTGAATCACGCAAAACAATGCTGTAATGAAAAAATTACTTGCAGTTTACCAGTAGTACCTTTTTCTTTTTTTTTTCCTATATCAGAAAAAGGTGTCTGTAAAAATTGCCAGTACTTTATCAAAAGTTGGTTTATATATGCGTATGCATGACTTGGGGGGTTTTTCTAGCTTAGATATGAAGTGGGTATTAGAGAAACAAGAACAAGAAGAAGAAGAAAAAGCAAAAGAGTCGTCAGAGAGAGATTTGTGGTGATGGGTTTGAAGACACAGCAGAGTCAGACTCAACAGCACCACTCTGTGGCTGTGAGGTTGAACGAGCAAATGGGGAGCAAAAGAGGGTTCATTCAAGCCATCAGGGACTGGCTCCTAACGTTGCTTCTGATTTGGATCATGGTGATGGTTTTCTTGAGCATGACAGTGTACAATCGCATAGATGCTGATAACAGAGTAAGGAGGAAGGATTTACTGGTAAGCATGTGTGATCAGAGAGCTAGGATGTTACAAGATCAGTTTAGTGTTAGTGTTAATCATGTGCACGCCCTTGCCATCCTCGTTTCCACTTTCCATTACTACAAGAACCCTTCAGCAATTGATCAGGTTTGTGCTTGAATTTTAATCTAAACTTGTTAAGGTTATGTATTTGTTGCCAGTTTATTGAGGAAAATTTTGGGATTTTTTTTTTACATTTCCTGGTGTCACTGAGTCATTGTTGCTATATAAATCAAAATATTAGCTAAATCTTAGTCAACTAAGTGTAGAAGATTAGTGGAGTTAATATTTCATTTTTTGAGAGAGACCAAGACAGGAAAATAAATGGAATTTTGATTCACTCTGATTACTATCAAATGTGGTTGATTTTGTATGGTTAATTGCGAAAAATGCAGGAAACATTTGCGGAGTACACAGCTAGAACCGCTTTTGAGCGGCCATTACTGAGTGGTGTGGCCTATGCACAGAGAGTAATGGATTCAGACAGGGAAAATTTTGAGAGACAACATGGTTGGACAATAAAGACAATGGAGAGGGAGCCTTCCCCGGTGCGAGATGAGTACGCACCTGTGATATTCTCTCAGGAAAGCGTTTCTTACCTTGCATCACTTGACATGATGTCAGGAGAGGTATACTTCAGAAATTTTGACCTTCACTTTGCTTATCTTGTTTGGATTTCATGATATCTAGTAATATGTAAAGTTGGTGCTTCATATGGCCTGCAATTTTTCCTTTGGATGATGTAGGAAGACCGAGAAAACATTTTGAGGGCGAGGGCTACTGGTAAAGCTGTTTTGACTAGCCCCTTCAGGCTTCTAGGATCTCATCATCTTGGTGTTGTGCTTACATTCCCTGTTTACAAATCCAAGCTCTCTGTGAGTGCAACAGTGCCAGAGCGCATTGAATCAACTGCAGGGTCAGTCCTCTGAGCTTGCCTTTCTGATTGGAATACTAAGTTAATTATTAATGGTTGGTTTAATGTTTTTCAGTGTCTGTATATGACAGTTCATGAACAGATTGAATTTAGATTAGATATAAATGATAGACTAGAAGACCGATCTAAATTGGTTTTGGGAATGATAGGAACAAGAATTTGGCATTCTATTATTGCTGGAGCTTTAATGACACATTTATTAAGTTTGAAGTTTATCTTTTTTCTTCATGTGCTTTGTGGAAATGAAATCACTTGAATGGTGGCAGTAATTTGACAAGATTTCATATTGGAGATATAACATTAGCTGCTGTTGGAAGACTTTCATTATTATTTTTTCAGTTTTCAGTTTTCACTTTTCAAGAGTAGGGTGTTATTTTCTTGTTTGTGGTTGTTTTTGTAGGTATTTTAGTCAAAATTAAGTCTTTATATGGTAATATTAACTATAGTTAATTTAGGAAATTCCCTTGTAGAGTAGGTATGCCTTATATGAAGCCTTTAAAATGCTTGCCAAGTTGTAAAATTGAAGTTCAAGTCACTTATCAATAAAATTTTAGTCAGTTTGTTTTCTCTTATCTAGCCTTATGAATCAGAGTGTTGTTAGGGTCTAGTAATGCAATAGCCCTTTTGTCATAATCATGCTGTGAGAGTTGATATCAGAGCCTTAGCTTTACTTGCTAAGTCTAGTAGCCAAATGATGAAGCTGACAAGAACCGCTATGTTGACAACGATTAAGGGGTGTATGCCATCTAGACTACAATTAAAGTTCAGAAGGTGGTGTTATGGACTTATGAATACCTATAAATAATAACTTCAAGTTGTGAGATCTCGCTTGTGATAAGTGTAAATGTAAATGAATACCTAGGAATAATAAATTCTTTTTTTTTTGATGGAATAGTGCATAAAGAAGATTGCACAGATTAGTTGAGTAATTTTGAAGACTATTTTGATTAGTAGGAGATCTGTGAAGAGGAAAAGGTAAGAATTGTATTAAATAAGCTAGACAGTAATTTGGGTGAATGTTGGGATGATTTACAAGAGTATAAAGTGCATCAAGTTAAAAATGAAATATATTCTTTTTTTGATAAAGAGTGAAATAAACATTGGCCTATTTCTTTTTCTTTTCCACCTATGATTATTATTATATATTGTGTTATTCATGTTATGATTATGACTTGTGAATTCATATAAATAAAATGATGGTGGTATTGAAAATTTTCATTATCCAACCACCAAGTCAAGAATATTGCCTATGAAACTGTTTCAGTAAGTTTCAAATTCAAGCTCCAAGAGAATTAACAATTTGAGGCCAAATTTCAAAGAAAATATTGATGATGCTGAACAAGATCAAGTCTTACCATTGCAAGTTGAAAATTACTGCATCAAAGAGTAAAAGATAAGGTTGTTGAGAACATTCATGAACAACTTGATATAGAAAAGAATCATGAGAAAATTATGGAAGACCTCATTAAAATCAAAATCAAAGGTGAGCCTATTACCCATGTGGCCATGTGCCCAAGTATCTGGTTGATTTTGTTAACAATTGTGCATCAATTGGCTTTATTGGAATTGAGATTTTCAAGCTGGTTATCAACTATTGCTTGATTTATATCATAAAGAAATTAGGCATTGAAGATTGAACCTCAGAATTTTTGAGCCTTGGATTGATCCCAAGCTATAAAACAAAAATTCAAGTAAATCATCAATAAATTTCAGTTAGATTACTTTCTGTCAACTGGTGTTCCAGATTTTTAGCATTGTGGATTCAAGATGTTTTAGAGTTTAGTTGTACAATAACCCTTCCTCCGCTATCATTATGTGCCAATATATTACATTACGATTCTTATATTTCAGTTGGTTTTTGCTTTTCCTTATTTCTCCTATATTTATGAGTTTACCCAAATTTACCTTGTTAGCACCTACTGCCACCTACAGTCATCCCCGCTGACGAAACTCTCCACTGCTGTTTTTACCCCAACCACAATTGCTGTTTTTTAACTTTTAGCTTTTAAATACGGCTTTTTAAAATTTCATTTTTTCAAAGTGAAAGTGTACTTTAGCACACTTTCAACAAAAAGCAATCAACAAAAAGCTAAATAAGCTGATGCCAAAAGCACACTTAGAGCCTGTTTGGCATCAGCTTCAGCTTTTAGCTTTTAGTTTTTATGTAGAACTTTTTAAAACCTCTCTTTTTCCCACAGTTTTTCACTTTTTCAAATTTTTTTCAAGGTACAAGTATACTTTAACACACTTTTAGCAAAAAGCTAAATAAGCTGTTCCCAAACGAACACTAAGTGTTGTAAAGTCAGGATATTAGTCGGGTGTGATTTTATCCTGGTTAATTTCTTTTTTGTTTCCCTTAAAGTATGTTCTGATGGTCTTATATTGGACAAGAGCTTAGAATTGTTGGCTTTCAGTTTTTCAACTTAATTTTGGATGTGTTAATGTGGAAGTTTTGGCTAGATGCCCTTTTGTTAATGAAATTTTGATACAAAGCAGATATGTTGGTGGAGCCTTTGATGTTGAGTCCCTTGTGGAGAATTTACTTGGGCAACTTGCTGCGAATCAAGCGATATTAGTGAATGTGTATGATATCACCAACTCCTCTGATCCCCTAGCCATGTACGGTCACCAATGTCAAGATGTTGACATGTCTCATTTCCATGAGAGCAAGCTTGATTTTGGAGATCCTTTCAGGAAGCATCAAATGATATGTAGGTAAGTGCACCCAGTCATTGATCATTATTTTAGAAGGTAGATGAAGAGTTCCAGGATTTTTGACTCATATATGCTCATTTTGGATGTTGAGCAGATATCATGAGAAGGCACCCATGTCATGGGCAGCACTAACCACTGCATTCTTTACGTTTGTGATTGGTTTACTGGTGGGTTATATTTTATATACTGCAGCAAGTCACATTGCTAAAGTTGAGGATGATTTCCATGAAATGCAAGAACTGAAAGTTCGTGCAGAAGCTGCTGACGTTGCAAAATCTCAGGTATTGTTCCCAACATTTTTGTAAAGTAGACTTCAACTCAGTTTACAAGCTTCAACCTTTTAATATGAGCAATTCTTGTGATCTTGTTGCCAGTTTCTAGCTACTGTTTCTCATGAAATCAGAACACCCATGAATGGCATCCTTGGTATGTTCCAAGTCTTTTTATTTATTTATTTTTCTTATATGATGGTGTCATGTTTTATTTACTTGAACACTTTGTATTGAATGATGAATTGTTATTATGTGTATTTTGCAGGGATGCTCGCTCTGCTTCTAGATACAGAGTTAAGTTCAACGCAGAGAGATTATGCCCAAACTGCTCAAGCCTGTGGGAAGGCACTGATAGCATTAATTAATGAGGTGCTTGACCGGGCAAAAATTGAAGCTCGCAAGTTAGAGCTGGAAGCAGTCCCATTTGACCTCAGATCCATACTAGATGATGTTCTCTCTTTATTTTCTGAGAAGTCTAGAAACAAGGGCATTGAGGTAAGTCTACTAGCAAGTCAGAGTGTTAATTATCTTTTTGGTGGTTGGTATGGTTGCTTGACCTTCTGTGAGGAAAAAAAAATTCCCCCATTTCGCTTAATTTTTTTGCATTATTACATTTCACTCCTGTAGTTTTTGAATATGAAGTTCCATTTGTTTTGTTCTTCTCATGTTTAAACTGACTCTCTCTCTCTCTTACCTTGGTGGGGGTTTTGATACCAATGAATGGTGCTCATGATGCTTCTTCACATTTGACAATTCTTTCATCTTGGATATGTAACCAATTGGGGAAGTGAAGCTGGCAGCGTTTGTTTCTGATAAAGTTCCTGAAATTGTTATGGGGGATCCAGGGAGGTTCAGACAAATTATTACAAATCTTGTGGGAAACTCTGTTAAAGTAGGTGGATCATTCAAGATTTAATATACTATTATGACTAGTTGATTACTCATATTGTTAATTTTACTTCGATTTATGATCTACTGTTCTGGTGGTTTTATGGTTTCTGCCAGACCCAAATAAAACTTCAGTGTAAACTTTGCATTATTTGATTTTTTTTTTCCACTACTGAATTTCTTCACCCCCCCCCCCCCCCCTTCTCTTCCCCTTTTGCAAATCTACTTGATATTAATTATGTTGAGCATGTGGCAGTTCACTGAACGAGGACATATATTTGTTGAAGTCCATCTAGCTGAACAAGAAAAAGCCTCTGTAAATGCAAAAGCTGATACTTGTTTGAATGGAGGATCGGATGGAGGTGTATTTAAAGCTGAAACTTGTTTGAATGGTGGATCGGATGGAGGTGTATTTAAAACTGAAACTTGTTTGAATGGAGGATCAGATGGAGGTGTATTTAAAGCCGAATGTTTGAATGGAGGATCAGATGGAGGTGTATTTTTATGTGGTGGACATCAGTTTAAAACCTTAAGTGGTTGTGAAGTTGCTGATGAGCGGAACTGTTGGGATACCTTTAAGCATCTAATTGCTGATGAAGAATTTCGTTCTGATGCTTCACATAATATGTTGAATACTAATGAAGCATCTGAAGATGTCACTTTGATGGTATCTGTAGAGGATACAGGGATTGGTATTCCCTTATCTGCTCAGGATCGAGTTTTCATGCCCTTTATGCAGGCAGATAGCTCAACCTCTAGAAATTATGGAGGAACTGGTATAGGCTTGAGCATTAGTAAGTGTCTGGTTGAGCTTATGGGTGGTCAGATAAGTTTCATAAGCCGACCTCAGGTTGGGAGCACATTTTCATTTACTGCCATTTTTGGGAGGTGTAAGAAAATTGCATACAATGATAAGAAAAAGGCTAATTCTGAAGATTTGCCTTCTGGTTTTAGAGGATTGAAAGCAATAGTAGTTGATGAGAAACCAGTTAGAGCTGCTGTAACCAAATACCATTTAAATAGACTTGGTATCCTGGTCAAAGTTGCTAGTAGCATCAAGATTGCCATTGCTATGTGTGGAAAAAATGGTTCTCTGACATCTCAGTAAGTTCTTTTATTTTTTTCCTTTCTTGTCTTCTTCCTTGTTTTGAATGTAAAATGCATCTCAATCTTTAGGCAAAGCCATGTCAAAGATATCTCAGGTTTACATTCATGGACTAAGAAAACTAGATTTTAGTAAAAGGATTTACTAAATTTCTGAGAGTGCATTTCAATAAATAACTTGATTGGACAGCTTAGCAACCAAAAAAAAAAAAAAAAAAAATTGATTGAATCAAGGCATACTCAATTGTGTTCATATAACAACTCCTCAAGAAGTTTTTGAGTAAAACCACACCCCTTAAATTAGAATTTTGTGACAAATCTGTTGAAATTATAAGATTCAGTTTGTTGAGTAAAGCTACATTATTTACTATGACAGAAACTTCCAGCCAGATTTAATTCTAGTTGAAAAGGATATATGGGTCTCTGGTGAGGAAGGTGGTCTAAATTTTCAGCTATTGGACTGGAAACAGAATGGGCATGTGTTTAGTTTGCCTAAGATGATTCTTCTTGCAACGAATATCAGTAATGCTGAATTTGATAAAGCAAAGGCGGCAGGATTTTCAGATACTGTCATCATGAAACCTTTGAGGGCAAGTATGGTTGCTGCATGTCTTCAGCAGGTGCTAGGGATAGGGAAGAAGAGGCAACAGGGGAAAGACATGCCTAATGGAACTCCTTTCCTGCAGAGCCTACTTTGTGGCAAGAAAATTTTAGTGGTTGATGACAATATGGTTAACCGCAGAGTTGCTGCAGGTGCGCTAAAGAAGTTTGGAGCTGATGTAGACTGTGCTGAGAGTGGCAAAGCTGCACTGGCATTGCTTCAACTACCACATGATTTTGATGCCTGCTTCATGGATATTCAGATGCCAGAAATGGATGGGTATGTATTGAAATTCTTGAATGCAATCTATATATTTAGCTATTTATTGTTGACTAATTATGTTCTATCCCAAAACTTTTAAAAGTAAAAAAATAAAATAAAATAAAATAATTGAAAGCATTTCAACTGTCTTGAATTAAACTGTTGCTACATATCCTAACTTTATAATTTGTTTGGTAGTTGTTTCATTAGCTTCAATTTGACTGATAATGATATTGGAGAAAAATACTGATCTTCTGTCGAAGAGAAAGATAGAACTGAGAATGTAAGATCAGGATTGAAGAGGGTGTTGTTTATGGAGGAAGCTAGTTGGTGGCAAAAATCACGGGATTTGTGGTTAATGCATGTATTTTTCACCATTTGGAGACAGAAATATGTTTACTGAATCATAGCTTTAGTTGGTTCAATGTGTAACCAAATTTCTGCATGATAATGATATTTAAAACTTCTTTCTGAAAAACTGTCTATAATTTTTAGCACCAAACTCATTATTTACCCCAAGCTTGTTCATAAGACTTAAAAAATGCTGGTGAGCTATATACACAGTTCAAGAAATTTCTCAACGAATATGTTAATTGACCAAAGTCTTGATTATTCAGTTCAGGCTGTGTGATGCTTATGCTTAGTTGGCTTTAACAACTCAATTTGTATTATGTTGTAGCATTTTTTTTCTATTATGTGATTAGTCTCTTATTAGATTAACTGATTAAATTCACCATTTTTTTATAGTTTAAGCTTTTGGATGAATCATTAATTTTTCATGGTAATAGAGCAGGAGGTCCTGGGTTCTATAACCCTATATCCACCTTACCTCCCATTTAAAAAGGCAATTTAGGCTCACAAGTGAAGGGAGAGTGTTAGGTTAAATGATTAAATTCACAATTTACTAATAGTTTGTGAGAATCGGCAATTTGTCATCTCCAAATAAACATTTTGAGCTATTTGCTATTTAACCCCTTTCTAGATGATATCTGTTCATTCAAGGACTTGAAATGTTTTAGGTGCCTAAAATTAAGATTTCCTATATCTTTATCTTATGTATAAATAAAATATTATGGGCATTGGAATGAAGGAAAATGTGGAAGGATATAAGTCTTCTTGAAGTACAATTCATTGGTACACTGACCTCAAAAAAGCTGTATATTTGTCCTATAATTGCAGGTTTGAGGCAACCCGTCGAATACGCCTAATGGAGAGCAAAGCAAATGAGCAAATGAATGGTGGAGCCACAGATGGAGGAGCTAATCGAAAGAGAGAGTGGCATGTGCCAATATTAGCCATGACAGCCGACGTGATTCATGCCACATATGAGGAGTGCTTGAAATGTGGGATGGATGGATACGTCTCGAAGCCCTTTGAGGAAGAGAATCTCTACCAGGCAGTTGCCAAGTTCTTCAAATCCAAACCCATGTCAGCCTCATAACAAGATCTTCCACTCATGTAAACCGGGCAAACCTAAAGTGGCAACACTTGAATGGGCTGAAAAGTACCAGCAATTTTAGTACTGCTGGTGCACTTCTCCCTCAGATGAAAGGCAACAGTTGGCGTCCTTGAATTTGAAGATTCTTATCCAACATTGTTTACAGATTCAGCCAATCAATTCTAACCAACTTCAGTTTAACATGATTAGAATTCGAGTACATACTGCTATAAAATTCTCCATCCCCAGTTGTATGTATAGAGCCTTAGACGGGGAAGGAGCCAAATTGTGTAAATCATATATATATATATTTGTATGCTTTCCCTGGAACTTTCTTTTGAGAAAGGGTCTCAATATCTTGATTCGTATAAACTGTCTGTTGTATAAGTCTTTGGTCGATGAACATTTTGTATGCTGAGAATGAAATTTTTTTCTTATTATTGAACCTAGATCTTAATATATATATATATATATTTATATATTTTGAGAATGAACCTAGATCTTAATATGATGTTTTGTTTGAAAACTCCATATATTATTTATTTTTAACAGGGAGGGAATAAGACGTTTTGGGAGTAAATATGTAGGGAAGTTGTAAGGAATGAGTGTTCCTCATATACATCCCATTTCCTCTCACCTAAACTTCCATATAAGAGAATAATATTTTCACACTCTTCCAGACTCCAGCAATGAATCTTTGAGTAAGCTATATTATGAATAAGTAAAACTATGCCTTTAGCTTAATGAATAAGTTGCCAGGTTGACTTCCACGTCCTCCATTACCAGCTCCTGGTACACAAATCGTATCTCCAGAGTCCACACCTAATCCATTTAGAAAATAGAAATAATGATAAGATAAAATACATGAACTCCTACCAATAAGATCTATCTATAACGGTTCTTTGTCATTTGAGATAGATCACAACAAAAGGGAGGTTTTTCAGTAAACTTTTATTTCCCCCTTCTTTTCACCCTGTAAGGCATTCTTTATTCAATTTCAACTCCAATTCCTATGTGTCTCCAGTCATATCGCTTTTCAATTTTTCAAAAGTTTGTGTTATTATGTAAACCTTGCATTCATGTCAAAGACAGAACCACTGCCTGTTCTTGTCATAGAGAAGATTCAATTAATGATAAATGAAAGAGAGAGAAAAATATAATAAAGAAAATCGCACCAAACTTCCATAACCATTAATGCCATATAACCTCTCAAAAGTATTTTTCCCAATTTTAAAATCATATATTGAGCATGTAGATGTGTCCGGACAATATTTGTTGGGCCAACCTAATAAAAAGAAACATGTTTCTGATTATTACTAAATGATAATATACGTGATAATTCCTTTGCAGCCTCTCTTTTTTTTTTCCTTTTTTTCTTTCTTTCTTTCTTTCTTTCTTTCTTTCCTTTTATTTGATAGAATTAGATGTATGATTTTCCTTTGCCACACCCCCAGGCCATGTCAGCTACATCTTTAGTGAATTCTTCAAAGAAAAGAGTCTAAGACCAACCTGCTGGAATTGTAACTTTAATCTCCTTTACACCTTCAACCGTCCCTGATCCTCTACATGACATACAGTGTTCCTGCACCAGATGAATTAAAAAATCATTAACATATCTTATAATTAAATCAAGAATCAAGCTCAATAAAGTTATTCACTGAAATTCATATCAGACCTTAATGATTCGGCCAGACCCTTTACAAGAGCCACACCTTGATGTAAACGGAGGAATTGTTACCTGGTTGATGATTTAGATAGGATTAGAAGCAAAAGAACATTCAAACTATTAACCTGTCACACTTCCAAAATAAAAGGCAAAAGAAATCCTCCTCACAACGTGAGTCCTTTCAGAATGATTTATCCACTAATCATCATCAATGTAGATCTTCAAAGCACTTACACTCCCTGTGCCTCCACAGGTTGGACAATCTTTTGTCTTGGCATCAGGTGGATAGCCACGCCCATCTACATCATGAGATAAACACGAAGATAAGAGCAGCCCAATCATTTATACCAAGTAATCAACAGACTTAAAAGGGGATTACATAAAGGGCATGAATAAGATCAAAGCATGCTTTACTTTAAACATGTTCATCAAAACAAAGCAATATTTTGAATATCCAATTGTTCATAATCGGTTCAAAATTTTTACAATAGACTTGTGGTAATTAGGTTTTCATTGATAATGAAATAAAATTAGACCTAAGGACTCTACATGATTGGATGAAAGCCTTGAATCCACTTTCTTTCATGAATTTCTTGGAATTGTTAAACCTTCTAACTTTTAGATGCTAATTAAATGTATTCCAAAAAAATGGTTTTCCCCTGATATGCTTCCTCTACTGCTATCTAGAGAGAGAGGGAAAAAAATTGTAATCACAATTGTTTGATATGGCCAAGCCCACGTGGACTGCTAACTCAGCAACTTAAATCCCATCTCATCTACTCCCTCCGTCCCACTTTTTTTTGTCCTGTTTGAAAAGTCAAACTTTTTAAGGAAACATCATTTATTGTCTTATCTACCTTTTAAAAATATATAAGTTTCCAAAACTACCCTTAAAAAAATTTACCAAAAAATTGAATTAGTAAATTAATAGGGGTATAATAGAAACATTAGTAAATTAATGACTTTTATTTTTAGAAACAGGGCAATATTTTGGGATATCTCAAAATGGAATAGAGGACAAAAAAAGTGGGACGGAGGGAGTAATATTTAAAGAGTAATGCTACAGACACAAACTATTTTACAACATTTTTACAAACTACTGATGTGATCCTTTAGTATTAGTTATTTTAAGTAAAAATGTAATGTTAGTGATGAGCCCATATTAAAACTAATAAGAATTTTCAACATTAACAGTTTGTAAAAATATTGTAAAATAGTTTGTTTATGTAGCATTAATTTTATTTGACCGGCTACCCAATTAAGTGAGTCTCAACCCTCAAGTCCTTGTCCCAGTCATCACCTGTGCTGTCCTCCTCTCACGGCATCTTTCACTTCACTAGCGAATGAAACAAGTTTCTCCTAGAATGTTCTTGTTTCCTAGACCGTTGAGAAACTCAGTCCCAATTAAGCTGCACAATTATATAAATCTGAATAGTAATTTTTTTTTTTCTTTTTCTCAATAGAAATGATATGTCCACAACATTTTCACAATATTTTTACAACAAATCTTAAGTGGCAGGTTGTTACTGGTTGTTATTGTTGGGGTAAAAAAGTAATCTTAGTGTTAGGTTCAAATTTGAACTAATAACAACTAACCACCTGTGATTTGTTGCGAAAATGTTGTAAAAATGTTGTGGACGTAGCATCTCTCTTTTCTCAATACCCAAACAATGAAACAATCTATTCCATTACCATTAATTTTGCTTCAACAGTGTAAACAACTCATTTCTCAAATCCCAAAAATCATAACCAACTCAATTAAGAGAATTTTCATAACAAATTCACCTAAAAACTTATCCAACAAAGAATTCCTAATTTTTAAATGTCGATTCAACACAAAACATACCCACATATCTGAATTGGAACAACTGGAATGTCGCTACAACCCCAAGGCAGACCCAATATGCATAGCAATTCATGGGTGTGAGATCATACGCATTAAGATAAACTAATATTGTTCCCTTCTTCTCCTTCTTTGGTAGAAACACCAATATGCACAACATTCTTCAACGACCCACCACGCCCCAAATATGCTATTTTCACAAAATTTTCGAGGGGCAAATTGGGAAGAGACAATCGAAAATTCTTAGGTATATTTCTTCTTAATTAGTTTTTCACTCGGAAGGAGAAATTATAAGGTTCTCGTGGTGGACCACGTCATTTGTCTACCATTCTACTAAAAGACTCCCACTTGTTTAAAATTGCTGAGTCAGTAATCAATTTCTGTTTTAAAAAAATTTTTAACTCAGCAATTTTAAACATTTGGGAGTCTTTTAGTGGAATGGTGGACCACGTCACTTGTCCACCATGAGGACCTTATAATTTATCCGGAAGAAGAGCCTTGTAATTCTGACTTGTCACTTGGTCTCAGCAAAAAAAAAAAAAAAAAAACATTCTGAATTGGGGTCTCATTTTACTTGGTTTCAGAAGCCGAAAGTGTCATTTGCAAACATCAACTCTACCAGCATGCCGTTTGAGAGAAGAGGATAGCACCAGTGATGACTGGGAGAGGGACTTAACTAGGTAGCCGGTCAAATAGTAGATGAGTTAGGATCTTATTTGCAAAGTTAACAGTCCATGTGGCATCTTAGATAGCATAAAAATAATATTTAATTTGAGCTGTTAGCCACATCAGTAATTTCCATTCATAACATAATGACAGCTACCATTTTGACACATTATCAAAAGGATAGAGACTAAATTGACACATTCGAAAGTTTAGGGACCAAATTGACATATAGCGAATAGATTAAGGACCAAATATGCAGTTTATCCTATTTCCTTTCTTTCTTTCTGTGTGTGTCTTGGAGTGTAAATGGACTACAAATTAGGATTGCCAAATGCCAATAAGTGATGCAGGTTAGGCAAAATCAGACTCCAATCATCGCCAATGCGAAAGAATGCTAAACCTATTTGTCCATTCAGTAAAGCCGAAAGAGATGAATAGGGTCTGTGTTTTTTCATATAAAACCTGTTGGTCGTAGACATGCAACTTGTTATCAATCAACGAGTTAAATCCTAAAGTGTAGATTCAATTCAAATCGAAATAGTCATAATCTTGAGTGTGCTTTTATTTAGTAGACTACCTTTTTATTTTTATTTTTTTGAATAAAGGCAATAGAGAAATTTCTACTATATCCCTATTTCGAGTTTCTATGGCTACAGCATGCGTAGCTGTATTGCACATTTTTGGGAACATATTGCAAATCAACTTGGAAAAACCCTTGACTCATCTCTAGCATCCTAAATCAGATGACTAATGTTGGAAGAATAGGTAATAGGTAAGTAAAAAAATAATACCAGTGGTGGGTTTAAATGAGAACTAGCAATAACTTGCCACTTAGATTTAATTGTGAAATTATTATGAAACTATTTTGATAGTAGCACAACTCATGTTGGAATTACTATGATTGGCTGATTGCCAGGGGCGGCATTATGTTCAAGCTAGGGGGTTCATGTCCTATCAAAATTATATATATAATTTTAAATTTTTTTTTGACCCCTATAATAAAAATTTGAACACCCTGACCCTAAATTTTATTTAAACCCAACTGAAATATATTTGAATATGATCATCTTAATGCTTCTTTCACAATATTTTCACAATAAAGGTAATGTGGCAAGTTGCAACTGTTTTTTATTTGGACCTAGAATTGACATTACTTTTTTACCTACCTTTAACAACTTGCCAACTAGATTTTGTTGTAAAATTTTTGTAAAAGTATTGTGTTAGTAGCACTACTCTTACAATATTTAATTTTATAAAAAATAATAAAAAATAATGTTTCAAATTTTTGCTCATTATTAAAAAAAAAAAATCCTCTCTCCAGGACTGTAGTGGCTTACTTTGCTATTAGACAGTGAAATGAAACTATTTTTCCTTGCACTTTTCTTCTTCATAAGCAAAAAATTACACCACTGTTACAAGCAACGGATCTCTATCTACATATGTGATTCTTTCCTCATTTTCCTTATCTCTCTTTCTCTCTTCTATGTTTTCTTAGTTTTTCTCTTTGTTTGATCAAGTAGTTTGATAAATGCTTTATAGATTTCCAAGTCCAAGAAGTCTTTTAGGTGCTTGCTAAAATTCTAAGAAATTGACCACGTGTATGATTAAAAAGCTATACACTTCAAAAGCAAAAGCTTATATTAGTCACTATTTTTTTCTTAGTTTCACATTTACTCCTAGTCCTACTCCTAGGTGTGTTACTATTCTTCTTTATCATATATTTTTATTTAATTGATATTACATATAAATATAATAAGTATCTATTAATTTGACAAAAATGTATGATTAATTATTTAATTATATTTATTATGCATTCAATAGTTGTTGTGTTATCAATCTTTAAATTATTAATAATTTTTTTAGACTATTGTACAATATAGTTGTATTATACACTAAGTTGTATTTAGAATACTATTTTATATTATTGTATATAATATGGAAGTTGTATATACAGAAAAAAAAAAAAAAAAATCATTTTAGTTTTTACTTACCCCTCATGACAAATTTCTAACTCCGCCATTAATAACCATCTTAGAAAAAAATCTTGAAGCCGCCACTGCTGATTGCAATGTTGAGAACACCTTAACGAGTAGTATACCCTCAACAATTGAGTTAACCATTCCTTGTTGGCCACACCATGGTCTAGCCTTTCTCGCACTAATTCATGACCAACTTGTTGATTACTGAAGGTGAATTTCAACCACTCATAACCCAAGCCTTTCAAAGCATCAATCATTCAAAAGTCATGCATGTGGCATTCCGCCCTCGCATTGTTCGGGGAGACCCAACCCATACCCGTCCTTTGGCCAACCCTACTTATTTCTCCTTTGATAATCAATATTTTATTAAAATCACCTATACACATCACGATTGCCATATTACATTGCCTATGAAGTATAAAACAATCTAAGCAGACCCCATGATTAAGCTGATAAGCTCTATATTCTCTTGCTTTATCCATGAATCTATATGATAGAAAAATGAAACTCCCCTTAACGATGTCCACTTCCGATATCCACATCAATGCTAACACACTCCCTTTGTATTCTTTTCTCACCGTTAGAGCAAATGACATTTCCAAACGGATTTATTTCTCAACCTCTTTGTCCCTTTTCTATGTGTCTTTTTTCTAACACAAGAAGTTATTCAAATAATTTGTTGGGAGGTGCACGGAACCTTGAAGGCTAGCCCATATAGGACTTGTGTTTAAGCATTGAAGGAATCCTATTTCCATTAGAAATAGGTGTATGTGTTGCACAAGAAGTCAAAGACTCCTATTCCTAATTATAATAGGAGTGTCAGGTGGCTTGAAAGCTTTTATATAAAGCTTGTGCATGTGCTTTCACATATAGAGAGAAAAAAGAGAAATTCAGAGAGACTGAAGAGTGAAACACAGATTTGAAGCCGACTGAAGGAAAAATATTAGTACTTTGTGCGGCACTGAGGGAAAAAGGAAAATGTGATTTTTCTTTGCTCAAGACACACAAGGAAAATAAATTGAGGTTTTCTCTAGGACAATTATTTGGGTGCTACAATCATAAGGAATTGAAGTATTCAGAGTGGAAGATCTTGCTACTAGGTTTTGTGGTGAGGTTGTATTTGTTCTTAGATGTATTATTGTATTTTCCCAATTTATTGTGAACTTAGGTTTTGAATATAATTTGAGTGTTGTAATCTCTATTTTATTATAGTGGATTGATCGGATTTGCCCCGTGGTTTTTCTCTATACACTGGAGGGTTTTTCACGTAATTTCTTGGTGTTCTTGTTAATTGATTTTTTTATTGCTTCCGTAGATTTCTATTGTCTTTATTGCTTAGGTTATATTTAATTTAATTTACACATAGATGGGGATTTATCCCAACAAGTGGTATTAGAGCCAGGTTGTTGGACGTGATTGTCTTGTATTGAATTAAATGGAAAATATGAATATGAATATGAGTACTATGATTAAACTCACGGCGTCAAATTATTCGATTTGGAAGCCGATGATAGAGGATGTCCTTTACTATAAGGATTTGCATGACCCTATTGAGGGTGATAGTGCTAAGCGAAGCGAGATGTCTGATAAAGACTGGGAGAAGTTAAATAGAAAAACCATTGGATGTATTAGACAATGCATCGATGTGAGTGTGTTTCATCATGTATCTCAAGAGACTAATGCAGAAGCTCTTTGGGAAAAATTGAAGGGTCTCTATGAAAGAAAGACAGCTCAAAATAAAGCTTTTGTGGCTAGAAAGCTTGTGAATTTGAAGCTTAAGGAAGGGAGATCCGTTGCCGAGCATTTGAGTGAGTTCCAAGACTTGGTGAATCAGATGGTTACCATGAAGCTGATAATTGATGATGAGCTTCAAGCTTTATTACTTCTGAGTTCCTTACTTGACAAATGGGAGACTTTGGTGGTGTCACTCAGTAACTCTGCTCCAAATGGTGTGCTACAACTTGCAATGGTTAAGGATAGCTTATTCAATGACGAAACAAGAAGAAAAGACATGGGCAAGGATAATGCACAAGCTCTTGTCACAGAGAACAGGGGGAGGAGTAAGACTAGAAATTCTAAGGGGCGTGGTAAATCCAGAAGTCAGTCAGAATCGAAAGGAAAATTCAAGTGTTTCTACTGTGACAAAGAAGGTCATATAAGAAGAAACTGCAAGGCTTGGAAGACTACACAGAAAGATGAGAAAAATCAGAATAAGGCAGAAGACACAGAATACCACTGCTGTCTCCACAATTGAAAATGTGGTGATCTGTGTAAGAGAGGATGAATGTTGCAATGTTTCACATCCCTATGTTGAATGGGTGATTGACTCAACCTCTTCCTGTCATGTCACTCCAAGAAAGGAGCTATTTACTTCATACAAAGCAGGAGACTTTGGGAGAGTGAAGACGGGCAACAACAGTTATGCTAACATTGTGGGAATTGGAGATATTTGTGTTGAGACTAACACTGGATACACCTTGGAATTGAAGAATGTATGACGTGTGCCTGATATGCGCTTGAATCTGATTTCTACTCATAGTCTAGATAAAGAAGGCTATGACAACTATTTTGGAGATGGTAAATGGAGACTCTCCAAAGGATTATTAATGCTTGCTGGAGGGAAGATTTGTTGTACACTTTACAAGACACAAGTAAAGGTGTGCAAAGATGTTGTTAGTGCAACTCAGGAAGATTCTACGCCTAACTTGTGGCATAGGTGGCTGGCTCATATGAGTGAAAAGGGGTTGCAGATTTTGGCAAAGAAGTCTCTCATTCCTTTTGCCAAAGGCATGTCACTTAAACCTTGTGATTATTGTTTATTTGGAAAACAACATAGAGTGTCTTTTCGCATTCCCTCTAATAGAAAGCCCAATGTGTTAGATCTTGTTTATTCTGATGTATGTGGTCCCATTGATGTGGAGTTCTTAGGTGGTAATAAGTATTTTGTTACTTTTATTGATGATGCTTCACGAAAGGTGTGGGTGTATTTTTTGAAAACTAAAGACCAGGTATTTGAGCACTTCAAGAAATTCCATGCCATGGTGAAAAAAGAGAAAGGAAAGCCTTTGAAGTGTCCCTATATTGACAGTGGAGGTGAATATATGTCTAATGAGTTCAAGAGTTACTGCTCCAAGAAAAGTATTAGACATGAGAAGACAGTTCCTAGTACCCCACAACAAAATGGTGTGGCAGAGAGGATGAACCGTACTATTGTTGAGAAGGTCAGATGTATGTTGAGAATGGCTAATCTGCCTAAGTCATTCTAGTGTGAAGCTGTTCAAACTGTGTGCTACTTAATTAATCAGTCTCCATTATTTTCATTGGAGTTTGATATTTCAGAGAGAGTTTGGACTGGGAAAGATGTTTCTTACTCTCACTTGAAGGTATTTGGGGGCAAGGCATTTGCACATGTGCCTAAAGAACAAAGATTGAAGCTTGATAGCAAAGTCATTCCTTGTATATTTGTTGGATATGGAGATGCAGAATTTGGCTACAAGTTATGAGATCCTGAGAAAAAGAAGATGATCAGAAGTCGAGATGTGGTTTTTCATGAAAATGAAAATTTGGTAGACCTTGAGAAAACTGAAAAGACAAAGGATGCTATTGTAGGTGTTCCCGACCTTACACCTACCTCTTCTTCCTCCAATCATGCCATAAATAAGGAAGATGTGCAAGATGAGAATCTTGGTGATGATCCAATAGTAGTTGATGGTGATGAGCCAGCAGGAGTTGATGGTGATGATGCTCAAGATATTGAATATGTTGAACAAGGGGAGTAGCCTGTTCCATCAAAGATGGAAGAACCTCAAGTGAGGAGGTCTACTAGGGAGCGTCGTCCATAGACTATATCCATCTTCTGAGTATATTTTGCTTACTGATGAGGGGGAGCCAAAATGCTTTTAAGAAGTAGAGTCTCATAAGGACAAGCAAAGCTAGATGAAGGTTATGCAAGAAGAGATGAATTCTTTGCGTAAGAATAAGACTTATGAGTTGGTTGTGACCAAAGAGAAGCTTGAGCTTTGTGTCAGAACGGTCGGCATGAATTCTAACTGAAGAGTTGGGATGAAGATCTCTTTCCTTAATGGGCTAGAGGGGGAGATTGTTGGGAGGTGCACGGCACCTTGAAGTCTAGCCCATAGGACTTGTGTTTAAGCATTGAAGGAATCCTATTTCCATTAGAAATAGGTGGATGTGTTGCACAAGAAGTCAAAGGCTCCTATTCCTAATTATAATAGGAGTGTCAGGTGGCTTGAAAGCTTTTATATAAAGCTTGTGCATGTGCTTTCACATATAGAGAGAAAAAAGAGAGATTCAGAGAGACTGAAGAGTGAAACACAAATTTGAAGCCGACTGAAGGAAAAATATTAGTACTTTGTGCGGAACTGAGGGAAAAAAAGAAAAGGTGATTTTTCTTTTGCTCAAGACACACAAGGAAGATAAATTGGGGTTTTCTCTGGGACGATTATTTGGGTGCTACAATCATAGGGAATTGAAGTATTCAGAGTGGAAGATCTTGCTACTGAGTTTTGTGGTGAGGTTGTATTTGTTCCTAGATGTATTATTGTATTTTCCCAATTTATTGTAAACTCAGGTTTTAGGTATAACTTGAGTGTTATAATCTTTATTTTATTATAATGGATTGATCGGATTTGCCCCATGGTTTTTCCCTCTACACTGGAGGGTTTTCCACATAATTTCTTGGTGTTCTTGTTGGTTGATTTTTTTATCACTTCCGTAGATTTCTATTTTCTTTATTGCTTGGGTTATATTTAATTTAATTCACACATAGACGGGGATTTATCCCAACATAATTTTGATTAGTAAAATTTAATTTTCAGATCAATAGAGTAATCTGCCTCCAATGTTACTATGTTAGCCTCACCCATACCTGAGTAATTAAGGTTCTAGTGACAAGTATTGAGCTTTTGGATTGTTTAGAAACGGCTTATGTATGTTTAATTGGTATTAAGGTGTTAATGATGTTAATGTTCACAAATCCAAATCCCAACAGCTTCATTCATGGGTCCGGTTAAAGGGTGCCCTTAGGCTTCGTTTAGGAGTTTATAAGGGAATGGAATGGAATGAAAATGAATAATGATAAAGGAATGGAAATGAATGTATTTAAGGGAAATGAATGGAAAAGAAATGAATGAAATGTAATTAAGTAACCTTATTTGGATGTTTAAAATAAATGAATGAAAATGAATGGAATGTAAGTAAATTTGTTTGGAAGTAACATAGAGGAAAATGAATGAAATCATTTTATGATAATATTACTATTATACCCTTATTTTAAAATAAAGGGCTGAATATAAAGGGATATTTTAGGAGTTTTAGTAAAAAATTTATTAAATCTAGTGTCATTCCCTCCAATTCCTCCCAAT
Organism: Notholithocarpus densiflorus; assembly: GCA_030021035.2. Classification (NCBI taxonomy): domain Eukaryota; kingdom Viridiplantae; phylum Streptophyta; class Magnoliopsida; order Fagales; family Fagaceae; genus Notholithocarpus; species Notholithocarpus densiflorus. Next base: position 1,159,233 of record JARYZH020000006.1, on the reverse strand, counting down.
TTTGGGGAAATTGAAAATTTGAGATTTTAAGGGAATAGAGATGAATGAGTGTTCCCTCTTTCCCATTTCATTCCCTCTTACCCATTTCATTCCCTCTTACCCATTCCATTCCCTCCATTAAAACTCCCAAAGAAGAGAAGAGAAGAATATTCTAAAATTATTATTTTCATTCCCTTCCATTCCCTCCTCCCAAACAAGGGCTTAGGGCATTTGTTAATGGGCAATTTTAGGAAAGTTTCAATATCATTTTATGGGAAATATAAAAAGTTATTAAAAAAAAATCAATTACATTTTTCTTTTCTAGTAAAATATTTCTAAATATAGTTTGTAAACCTATAGGGCATCAGTTAACTTTTCCTTAACAATAACAAGTTAGAAATCTGCGTTAAGAATCTATTCTGACTGTGTAGTAACTAATTATTTGGCTATGCAACCTAAACTGCCCACAAAATTGCAGTAGGATACAAATACTAATGCCACAGGCACATGATTTTTTAACACTTATAAGCTCTCTTGTGTCTTCTGTGATTCAAGGTGGATTGTTTTATTGAAACACTACAAGAAAAAATGTTTATAACAACAAAAAAATCGTTGTAATAACATCTGTGTCATTGCAATAGTTGATACGAGTTGTTGCAATAAAATTTGAGATAATAGATTTGTATAACAAAAAATTTCATTGCAATAAACTCCAAAATTTTTAATGACAATTTTGATAGAATAATATATATGTTGTTGCAATAAACAATTTAATGTTATGAATATCTTGTAGCAATAAGCCATTACTTCAAAAATCTTATTATAATAGATTGAAAATAATTGACAAAAATAATTCAAATCAAATTATTGTAACAATATATTTGTTGTAATAGATAATTATTTCATGTTTGTCATTGTAATAGATGTAAAATAATTGATATCTAGTTATTGTAACGATATCTCAATATATTTCATTGCAGTAGATTGTAAAATAATTTATATTAAGTTATTGCAGTGATATTTTAATATTTACAATTGTAATAGATTGTAAAATAATGTATGTCAAGTTATTGCAATGAAGTTGCTCATAGTCTAGCTAGATATGCTTTACATATCTTAGATTTTGTAATTTGGATGGAGGAAGTTCCACACTTCCACCACAAGTTTATCCTGTATTACAGGTTGATTTAGCCAACTTTCATGAATATAAGCTGCGTAGTCTTTTCTCTCACAAAAAAACAAAAAAACAAAAAAAAAAAAATTCTTACGATGTAATAAGTTATCATTTTGAAAATTTTCTTACAATATATTATAAAAATAATTTATATCAAGTTATTACAATTATTTTTTTTATTTTAAATTATCACAACAAATTTCTTTTTAGAGTAGTAAGGTATTAAATCCTATATTGCAACATAAAATTATAAGTTATTGTAACTAATTATTGTTAATGCAATAATTCACCAATTCTATGTTATTATTACAACAACTTTTAACTTATAAATTCGATATTGTGTTTAATACCACTATACTAATTTTGTTGTATTAACACTTGATGTAATATATTTATTTTGGAGTAGTGTAATTATTTCAATATGTAGATCCTATATGTTTGTAAACTAGTTTTGGGCATGGTTTTCAAACCCGGATCGTTCAATGAACCGGAAAAAAGAGAGGTTCAAGGGTTTTAAGGTTAGATCGAGGTCAAACCATGATGATGTCATAATTAATTTAATAATTATTTAAAAGATAAATAATCATATTGTGGGGTCAAAGAATTTGGCCACCCCAGCCCACTTTATACTAAGCCCAAGGCCTACGCCGAGGAAGAAGAAATGCCCGAGGACGAACGAAGAAAGTCCGAATCGCCAAGAAGCATCACCGAGGACAATCCTGTCCTCGGCGAACCGAAATCATAGAAGGGAAGAGCGGCACACCATCAAAGGCAGCCTCGTAGAGCATCCCAATAAAAAGACAAGTACAGAGGGTTAGCCATGGGAGCCTGGTGGAGGGGCAATTCAAGGAGAGACTGTCACCTCCACATTAAATGCCCATAACTAATGTTCTGGCCGCATTAATGAGGAAATGACCCCTAAACAGTGCTGCTTTGGTTGCTGCAACTCACAGAAGGTTTGGGACGGCGGCTGATGGGACAAGTACTCGAGAAGTGACTTGCATGATCAACAAATGGAGGGTCAGGATCAACTGAAAGGGGGTATATAATGAAAGAAATCATCCAGAAAGGGAAAGGAGGTTTTCAAGCAGAAAACACTGTAGCAACTGGGATCATCTTTGTAACCTTTGTAACCAAGCACTGAGAAAATAATAAGAACAAATAGCTCCCCGAACAAGTGCCGAGGATAGAATTTCATACTTAAAGCCCACTTTCTTGTTATTTAGTTTACCCATAACCATGTCTATTCGTTATTATCCTCACTAAAACCTAGTTCTTAAACTCATTCTTTACAAATTTATTGTATTGGGCTAGTTGGGCCTAAGTCCACTCATCCAATAGCGGAAGTGCTCAAACCCAGTCTCTACAATTGGCGCCGTCTGTGGGAAGTACTTGTGTCTTAGGAAGGGTAATAATCAACCATGATAGGATCAGGCCCTCATCAAGCAGGTCCCCACCAGCCTCAACCTGCTAGATCCCAACAATAGGGTAACTTTCCCGAACCTGAGCATGATCGGAATGAAGAGAATGGAAGGTTTCGAGAGGGAAGTGTGCACACCACTCAAACCAGCAGCAGCCACTCTCGTGTGAGAAGTCACGTGCTCCAGAGACTGAATAACATCCGGTCCATGCAACAAGATGAAGTCAGGAGCCATGTATCCTAGAGACAGATTGATAATCAGGCCATGCAACGAGAGATAGACGATTTGAAGAGAAAGCTGCGCCATGCACAATGAAAGCGGTCTTATTCTAGCCCTAACATGCCCCCCCAGTGATGAAGGCGATGACGACTATAGACAAAGATCGCGAACCCCTCCAAGCGAGACCTTCTCTCACGAAGAAGAACAGTACCGTAGGCATAAACATAAGAGCCCATCTCCTAGGGGCTTGGGAAACGATGCCATGAGCAGGGCATTGGATCAACTTTCCAAATCACCCTTCACACGCCACATAGAGGGGGCTACACTCCCCCGACGATTCTCGCAGCCAACCTTCACCATTCATTTATAACGGCAACACAGACCCCGTGGAGCATGTGAGCCAGTTTAACCAAATGATGGCTGTCCATTCTAAAAACGAGGCGCTGATGTGCAAGGTTTTCCCATCTAGCTTGGGACTAGTGGCGATAAGGTGGTTCAATGGCTTAAAGACGAATTCCATAGACTCGTATAGGCAGCCAACCCAAGCCTTTGGCTCTCGTTTCGTTACAAACAGCAGAGCTCCTTGGCCCTTGAATGCGTTATTGTCGCTATCCATGGATAATGGAGAAACTCTGAAGGCCTACTCGGACAGATATTGGGAGATGTATAATGAAATGGATGGCAATTGTGACGATGTCGCCCTCAGCACCTTCAAAAATAGTCTCCAAGCCGAGCATGACTTGAGGAAGTCTCTGACTAGCAAGCCTGCCACCAGTGTGCGCCAACTGATGGATCAGATCGATAAGTATAAACGAGTAGAGGAAGACCAGCTGTAGGGTAAGGGAAAAGAGAAGGTTATCCCTCAGGAGAGGAGGAATTTCTGGTCGGACCGATATAACAGCAGCCGCCCGATGAGAGATTTCGTAGGGCAATCCGGAGCAACCAGCACACAGACTGTCAATACTGTATCCCGAGAACCAGTACATCGGGTGTTGGAGAAAATCAAGAACGAGCCATACTTTAAGTGGCCGAATAAGATGGCGGGAGAGTCCACGAAGCGCAATCAGAACTTTTATTGCCAATACCACCAGGACCACAGATATACCACGGAGAACTGCAGGAACCTCTGGAACTATCTGGACCAGTTGGTCCGAGAAGGAATGTTGAAGCACCTTCTGCATCATTCTAGTGGTCATCTAGGCCAGACCCATCAGGAACCCCAAAGAGATACTGCCCTAAGGCCACCCTTAGGAACGATCAATGTAATCTTGGCCGCGTTAGGAAGGACAGGCATGCGCCCTTCATGAGTGTTATCTGTGGCCCAGCTGACTGCCGAGGAGTCCCAGCCAGAGCCGAAGAGGGCCAGAATGAATTCTCACCCAATCTTGAGTTTTTCAAAATAAGACAAGGTCGAAACCACCCAGCCCCATAATGATACGCTGTTGATCACTCTCAGAATCAGGGACTACGACATGAAAAGAGTGATGGTGGATGGTGGCAGTGCTGCCGAGATTATGTACCTCGACCTCTATAAGGGGCTAAATTTAAGACCGGAAGATTTGATGCCTTATAGCTCTCCTTTGATGAGCTTCGAAGGGAAGCTTGTTATTCCAAAGGGTATGGTTAGGCTACCCATCCAGATCGGCCCAAAGAGAGTGGTGGTGAACTTTATCGTGGTGGACACCTACTCTTCATATACAACAATCGTCGGTAGGCCCTGGCTCCATACCTTGGGGGCTGTTGCTTCCTCCTTGCATCAGAAAGTGAAATTTTCATCAGGAGGCCAGGTTCTCGAAATTCGTGGTTGCCAATCCACGGCAAGGCAGTGTGTGGTGGCTGCCATTTCACATCGGCTCGATGCGGAGTCCTCGGCCTCTGTTAAAAAGGACTAATAGCAATCAAAGGCTCCGGTGTCGCCTCCTGATACAGCCGCTGAGGAGGCAAGATGCGAAGATCTAGAGAGAGTGGTCATTGGTGGTGACCCGGATAAGTTCTTTCAGGTAGGGGCTCAACTACCTCCTCAGGAGAAGGGGGAGTTGATTGAGCTTCTCAAAAGCAATATTGATGTATTTGCATGGGATGCCTACAATGCTCCAGGGATTGATCCAGCCTTCATCTGTCACCATCTCAATGTTAACCCATCCATCACTCCCAAGAAGCAGCCACCCCGGCGCCTCTCAAGAGAGCATGCTGATGCGATTAGGGGCGAAGTGGAGAATCTTAAGCGTGCAGGGGCTGTCAAAGAGGTTTTCTACCCCGAATGGTTGGCCAACACCGTGGTAGTCAAGAAGAAAAGTGAAAAATGGCGGGTTTGTGTACACTTCACGGACCTAAATAGAGCATGCCCAAAAGACCCGTTTCCCATACCTCGGATAGACCAGTTGGTGGATGCAACAGCGGGCCATCCTCGGATGAGCTTCTTAAACGCCTTTCAAGGCTATCATCAAATACCACTAGCCTTGGAGGATCAGGAGAAGATAGCCTTCGTGACACCTACTGGGAACTACCACTACAAAGTAATGCCGTTCGGTCTGAAGAACGCAGGGTCCACTTATCAAAGGATGATGACGAGGATGTTCGAGCCACAGTTGGGCAAGAGCATCGAAATCTATGTTGATGATATGGTGGTAAAGAGTAAAGTGGTGTTCGAGCATTTGGTAGACCTCGGCAATACCTTTAATGTCTTAAGGAAGCACAAGCTGCGTTGAAATGCTTCCAAATGCTCATTTGGCATGGGATCAGGCAAGTTTTTAGGCTACATGATTACTCATAGGGGAATTGAGGTTAATCATGACAAGATCAAGGCTATTAACGATCTAAAACCACCGCAAAACGCCAAGGAGGTCCAAAAGCTTACTGGAATGATTGCAGCCCTGAATCGATTCATTTCCAGGTCGGCGGATAGATGCAGACAATAAAGGATTTGAATGGTCCGAGGACTGTATTGTGGCCTTCTAGTAACTCAAGGAATACCTATCCCGGCCACCTATCATGTCCAGTCCTGAGGTCGATGAAGTCCTATACGCATATATTGTTGTGGCCCCTCATGTTGTGAGCTTAGTGCTAATACGAGATGACAATGGCCTTCAAAAGCCAGTCTATTACATGAGCAAGTCGCTACATGAAGCTGAGGTCAGATACTTACCCTTGGAGAAAGCTATACTAGCTGTGGTCCATGCTACGCGAAAGTTTCCTCATTATTTCCAAGCCCACACAGTGGTTGTTCTAACCCAATTGCCCTTGAAGTCCGTACTTCAGATTGCTGATTACACTGGAAGGATTGCCATATGGAACACAATTCTGGGAGCTTTTGACATCAAGTACATGCCTCGGACCTCCATAAAGGGCCAAGTCCTAGCTGACTTGATGGCCGAATTTGCTAAACCACTAGTCGAAATAGTAGCAAAGGAGCGAAACATGGATGGAAAATCGATTGGGGTAGTCTCTAAGCCAGGACCCCCATGTTAGAAGGTGTATGTTGATGGCGCAGCAAATCAAAGGGGGTCCGGAGTGGGGCTAGTCCTAGTGTCTCCTAAGAAGACTATCATAGAGAAATCCCTGAGACTTGGGTTCTCAGCCACAAATAACGAAGTCGAGTATGAGGCCTTGTTACAAGGAATGACCATGGTGCAGAAAATGGGAGGAAAAGCAGTAGAGATATTCTCGGACTCGAGATTGGTAGTGGGCCAGGTAAAGGGAGAGTTGGAAGCCAGAGAGGCGAGGATGCAAGCGTACTTAAGCCAGGTCAAACGCTTGCAGTCAAACATCGATCTTTTCAGCTTGTCACACGTCCCCAAAAGTGGAAACACCTATGCAGATTCATTGGCCACGCTTGCTACCTCCTCGGTAGAGGGTCTGCCTCGAACCATTCTTGTCGAGCATCTGGATAAAGCAAGTGAGGTGGCAAAAGGCATGGTCCATATCCATGGAGTTAGAGTGGGTCCTAGCTGGATGAACCCTATAGTAAGGTTCCTCAAAGATGATACCCTGCTCGAAGAAAAGTCAGAGGCTGAAAAAATACGAAGAAACGCTTCTCGGTTCTGGTTGTCTGAGGACCACAAATTGTATAAGCGCTCCTATTCTGGGCCATATTTACTGTGTATTCACCCTGAAGCATTAGAATTACTGCTTGAAGAGCTGCATGAGGGGATCTGTGAGAGTCACAAAAGGGGAAGATCTCTGTCGCACTGAGCCCTTACCCAGGGATATTGATGGCCGGGGATGCAGAAGGAAGCCCTTGAATATGTTAAGAAATGTGACCAGTACCAAAGGTTTGCCCCAAATATTCATCAACCAGGAGGGGTCCTCAACCCTTTGTCTAGCCCATGGCCGTTCGCCCAATGGGGCCTGGATATTGTAGGCCATTTCCCCAAGGCAACAGGGAATAAGAGATACTTGTTGGTCGGCACAGATTACTTCACCAAATGGGTCGAAGTTGAGCCATTGGCCAACATCAGAGATGTGGATGCTAAAAGATTAATCTAGAGAAACATTGTTACACGATTTGGGGTCCCTCGAACCCTCATTTCAGATAATGGACTCCAATTTGACAACAAAGCCTTCAGAAGATATTGTTGCGAACTGGGGATCACAAATAGGTACTCAACTCCAGCTTACCCTCAGGGAAATAGGCAGGCCGAGGCTGTTAACAAGGTCATAGTCAATGGGTTTAGGAAGAGACTGGATGACGCCAAGGGAAGATGGGTAGAGGAGCTGCCACACGTCTTATGGACTTACTGGACCACACCACGACGGTCAACAGGGGAGACACCCTTTGCCATGACTTATGGGGCCGAGACTGTTATCCCTCTAGAAGCAAACTTCCCGATGCTGAGGACGAGCTCCTTCGTTCCAAGCAGTAATGATGGATTGCTGGGGAAGAGCCTAGATCTGATCGATGAACAAAGAGAAAAGGCAGTGGCCTATTACCACCAAAAACTCAAGCAGGGACATGATGTCAATGTGAAGCTGAGACCATTAGCACCAGGGGACTTAGTGTTGAGGAAAGTCGTGGGTACTACCAAGAACCCGTCCTGGGGAAAGCTAGGACCCAATTGGGAAGGACCATACCGAATTACTTCAGTAGCAGGAATATGTGCATATTACTTAGAAGACTTAGAGGAAAAAGTTGTACCTCGTCCATGGAATGTAAATAACCTGAAAATATATTATTATTAACAAAAGCATTTCTCTAATTCAAATTTTTAGTCCATTGTGATCATATGTCTTGTATTTTGGCAACCATCTAAGTACTAGACAGAACCAAGGTCTTGCATGGTCCTCAGACTCAAACCTATAGGGAAACTAGTTACTTCCAGAAGAACCTAAGTGTTAGACAGAACCAAGGTCTTGCATGGTCCTCGGACTCAAACTTATGGGGAAACTAGTTACTTCTAGAAGAACCTAAGTGTTAGACAGAACCAAGATCTTGCATGGTCCTTAGACTCAAACCTATGGGGAAACTAACTACTTCAATGAAAATCTAAGTGTTAGACAGAACCAAGGTCTTGTATGGTCCTCGGACTCAAACTTATGGGGAAACTAACTACTTCAATGAAAATCTAAGTACTAGACATAACCAAGGTCTTGCATGGTCCTCAGACTCAAACCTATGGGGAAACTAGTTACTTCTAGAAGAACCTAAGTGTTAGACAGAACCAAGGTCTTGCATGGTCCTCGGACTCAAACTTATGGGGAAACTAGTTACTTCCAGAAGAACCTAAGTACTAGACAGAATCGTTTAAGTGTTGTGGAAATACGTATAGGTGAAAAAGTGTAGTGGAAATACGTGTTGTGTTGTTTAAACAACGAAAACTGTTGTTTAAATAACACAACCAAACAGGCCTTGAATTGCGTAAGAAAGAGGAGGAGAGGGTGAGCCCTAGACCAGTTTAGTACAAGAATGAAGAATCTATATATATGAAATAGCAACCCAAATTTCAAAAGACCAAAAAATATATATAAATATATATATATATTATCGTAGTCTTGAGACTTGAGGTTGTTGAAAATTATTTTGAGAGCATAACACATCACAAGAGGCACATATTGGAGAAAGAATAAGAAAATTATTCCTCGGACTCAAACCTATGGGGAAACTAGTTACTTCTAGAAGAACCTAAGTGTTAGACAGAACCAAGGTCTTACATGGTCCTCAGACTCAAACCTAAGGAAAAACTAACTACTTTCAACAAAGGCTTGAGCGTTAAACAGATTCCAGGTGTTGTGTGACTTCTTGGACCATAACTTTTGAGGAAATTAATGGGCTTGAGCATTTATCTGAGTTACAAATACAGCCAAAGGGGAGTCTGGAACCTAGGAACACTTGCCCTGTCCTCATTCGATAAAGATGTAAATAAACACAAGCCCATGAGCATCACTTAAGGCACTTTGAGGTACATTGAGCAAACTCCCCTGCATAGTCAATAACTAACTGTTTCCTTGAGGTCAGTAAATTTGTGGAACATACCTATAAATGCCTTTGTACATTGAGTTGTGGCATTTGATCTTAAGATTTAAAGGTTTATCTTTATAAGTGCTGCGCGCTTAGCATTTTTTACCCGTTGTAATAACCAATTCATGAGGTATAGGATTCATATTATAAGGTTATTGCCTTTCATAGTTCATTCAGCAAAAGCAAGTCATAGTAATAGCGTGGCTCAATTGTTAATCAAAGTCTAAGTGGAAATTATCATTATGAACTTTACATTTTTTGGCGGCTGTTTCAAAAATGGAAAACAAGTCACACTGTTGAGACTGTTTAGCTGATAATCAAAGCACAAGTTATATAAATAGCAAAACCCCTCATAGCAACAATTAACACATGAAAAGGGAAATGGCATACATTAAGTCCAAGTGTTCCATTACAACAGTTCAAATATCTATAAAAAAAATGAGAAGAGAAAGAAACATGAGGCTAAAGCACAACAGAGGCAGCCTATTTTTTCAACTCGATCTTCATTCCCCCCTTAGGAGGTTGGTTTAAAGCGGCCTTAGGGTTCTCGGGGCTTTCACCTAGGGGAATAGCCTACAGAGGCACCACAAGGAGAGCTGTCTCCTCGGCATGAGGGGCCTGGGCATCAATTGAGGGCTTTGTAGCATCCTGGGGTGCTTCTTGGTTAGGACCTTTATCTGTTTCGGTTACCCTAGAGGGCTCAACTTCCTTAGCAGGCTCATCAGGAGAAGTTGAAGCAAGAGCAGCGTCAGGATGGCCTGCCTCAACCACCTTGAGAGAAGTACCAGCCTCGGAGCTAGGAGGGCTTGGCTCTCGGATGGCAGGAGGGTAGTATACATTCTCTACCATCCAAAGGTCAGATGAAGCCTCAACTTTAGCTTGTTTAAGGGCTTCATTCCAAACCTGGGAATAGTAGAGCCTACACACCCCAGGTACTTGAGCCTTAAGAGTGGCCTGAGTCTCATCCATTCCCAAGGCATAAGCCTTATCCTCGGCCTTCTCTTTGGAGCTCTCGGCCTCTGTCTTGGCGAACTCTGCCTCCACCTTAGCCCTCAAGGCTTCATCCCTGGCCTACTCCGCGACGTTCTTGGCCCCATCCGCCTAGGTCAGCTTCTTCTTTAGATTAGTGATTTGCTCCTTAGCAATCTTCAGCTGATCCTCAACTTCGAGTAGGCGCCTCATCTGGTCCTCGGCCTGTTTTTGAGCGCTAGCCAGGCCTGACTCAACGCTATCTCTGGCCCTTGTCATCTTCTTTAGATCTTCCCTTGCTTTTAGGAGATCGGCCTCGGAGTTCTTAAGGGTTCGCGTAGCATCCAGCGCTTGTCACGCTTGAGCTCCAGGGCCCTACCCTGGTCGTTGGCTGCCTCTTCTAGCCTATAAATAACCTGGACAGCTTGCCAATTGAAACAAACACCTGGTAAGTTGGAAACCAAGGAATGAAAATCAATGGAGTCACAAGTGTTAGAAGTCTTACCGTGCCTAAGTACCTCTTGGTGCTGAGGAAGAACTCCTGCCTACTTAAATTCCTCAACTCAGCCATATTGGCAGGAAGTAGTAGGGACCTCTCCAACGCTTCGGCCACATAGGTGCCTTCACCCCCTCGGAAGTCCCTGAGGGATGCGTTGTCCATTAAAGGCTCCCCATGAAGCATTGGGGCAGGAAGCCTGGCCTGGGCCTCGGACTGAGGGCGACTTCTTTCTCTTGGCTTTGGTGCCCGATTTTTAGTTGTTTTGAAGCTCGTAAGGCTTCATCTTCTTCCCGAGAGGAATGAAATCTCCCCCCATCCATGGGCTCCTTACCCTTGGGACCCCTTTTCCTTTTCGGATCGGCGGGCTCAGGCCGAGGAGGCAGAATAGACTAGAGAGGAGGAGGAAGTTTGGACTGTGGAGATGATAGTTGTAATTAGGTGGAAGAGAACCTGGTCTGAGCTGGTTGAGGCTTGGTTGGAGGAGGAGGAAGCTTGGACTGTGGCTTCCCCAGCGCGTCCTTCCCCAGTTGGCCCTTAATTAGGTCAAGCAAGTTAGTTGAGAGTTTTCTCTTAAAACCCATTTCAGCTTGAGAAAAAGTCCCTACTGATAGGAGATCCGCTTCAGTCAAACTGGGGTCACTCAAGTCACTAGAGGGATCCTCGGATAGGTTAACTTGGTCGAATACACCAAAATCGTCCTCGGACTGACCCAACTCAGCGACCTGTTCTTCGCTTTCTACTCTTCCTCCCTTGGCCTCTACAGCTTGATGGGACGAAGAAGGGCCTGCCAACAGAGTGCCTTCTAGGACAGGGGATCCTTCGGGAAGCAAGAACCCGTGTTTTGCTATGGTGATTCTGTGAAGCCAAGGATCTTTGGCTCTGATCACGTACTTCGAAGCCGAGAATGATTTTTGGATGGGATCGTACCTGAGGATCTTGTGAGCAGCTCTGACTTGGTTGTCAGCTTCGTTCACAAAAACCTCCGCCCTAAGGATGGTTGCCAAATCTTCCCGGTTGATCAAGTGAAAGTGTCGTTCAAAGGCGTGTGGATCTACAAAAAAGAAAGTATATTCATATTAGCAGCCAAACAGTGCAAACTATGACAACACAAAAGATCAACCAACTTTTCGGACTCAACCAACTTTTTTAATTTACTAATCCCTAGAAACGGCTAAAAGGCTCAGGGAAGGATGAAAGAAAGAGAGGAATAAGGGGAAAGGAAACTTAGAAGGGAGAAAGCACGAGTTAGGGAGATAAGAAGACTTACAGAAATGAGGAAAAGCTACTTAGACAGGCCTTTTATGCTGAAAAGAAACGCGAGTTTGACTGGAGATTTGACTGAACTCAGGATATGTGCGCAAGAACTCTTGAATGTGAAAGTAAAGAGGCAAATCGGTTCAAATGGGCATTTATACCTTCGATTAAAAATAACCGTGCGGGTTTTCCCGCCCATAAAGTTAAAGAAATCCCTTCCGTTTGATTACCATCACACTGTTGAACGTGGGGAGCACAGAGCCGCCAGAATTTAATGAGGGCGCGCTCCGTATACTGAAGCGCCAGGAACGTGCCTTGGACAAGCGAAAAGGCTCTGGCACTGATGGAGGACAAGACTTGACATGCCATGATAAAGGCCCGAGGACATCAAAATCCTCCTCTCCGTCCGAGGAGCTGGACAGCAGGATTTTGAGGGGCTATTGTGGGGTCAAAGAATTTGGCCACCCCGGCCCACTTTATACTAAGCCCAAGGCCCATGCAGAGGAAGAAGAAATGCCCGAGGACGAACGAAGAAAGTCCGAATTGCCAAGAAGCAACGCCGAGGACAATCCTGTCCTCAGCGAACCAAAATCATAGAAGGGAAGAGCGGCACACCATCAAAGGCAGCCTCGTAGAGCATCCCAATAAAAAGACAAGTACAGAGGGTCAGTTATGGGAGCCTGGTGGAGGGGAAATTCAAGGAGAGACTATCACCTCCACATTAAATGCCCACAACTAACGTTCTGGCCGCATTAATGAGGAAATGACCCCTGAATAGTGCTGTTTTGGTTGCTGCAACTCACAGAAGGTTTGGGATGGCGGCTGATGGGACAAGTACTCGAGAAGTGACCTGCATGATCAACAAATGAAGGGTCTGGATCAACTGAAAGGGGGTATATAATGTAAGAAATCCTCCAAAAAGGGAAAGGAGGTTTTCAAGCAGAAAACACTGTAGCAACTGAGATCATCTTTGTAATCTTTGTAACCAAGCACTGAGGAAATAATAAGAACAAATAGCTCCCCGAACAAGTGCCGAGGATAGAATTTCATACTTAAAACCTACTTTCTTGTTATTTAGTTTACCTATAACCATGTCTATTCGTTGTTATCCTCACTAAAGCCTAGTTCTTAAACTCATTCTCTACAAATTTATTGTATTGGGCTAGTTGGGCCTGAGTCCACTCATCCAATAGCGAAAGTGCTCAAACCCAGTCCCTACACATATTAAATTAATAAAAATTAAAAAATTAACAAAAATAATCTAAATTAATATAAAGATTTATATTTCAAATATACTTTTTATGTAATAAATTTCATAATGCAAATAAGGTATATTAAATTCAATGAAAACATAATTATGCAAATAAAAAATATTAAATTCTAAGCCTAAGTAACTACCCAACATTTTCTTTTTTATGCCCCATTTAATAGTCAACCATTTGTGAATTTAAAAAAAAAAAGAAAAAAAGAAAAGAAAAAACAACTACAAGAGTGGGCAGACATTGGTTTGCCTGCTCATCAAAAAATGGGTTAAATAAAATTTAGTAAGTGCTTGACAGCAAGCCTTAGTGGTTGAGAGTAAAAGCAAGTAACCAAGCAGTCCGTGCAATACATCATCTACAAAGAACTGAAGAAGAACTAGAAGACTCTAGAGGCAAAAATGCAGATACGGCATCGATTTAAAACGCAGAGAGAGAGCAAGCGACGGAGTGAGACATCGAAGAAGAACAAGAAGATGGTGGTGCGATCTTAAGTCTGATAGTCTCACAGTGGGTGGTTGAAGTTGAAGGCTTGAAGCTTCAACAATGGCTATAAGCCTGTAAGCTTTAAGTAACCCAAAAAAAAAAAAAAAAAAAAAAAAAAAAAAAAAAAAAAACTCTTAACGGTCGGACTCTGCATGTGAGAACTGCTTACGGTTTTCAAACCCGGAAGGTTAAACTGTGGTTCTCACAGTTCACAGATTTTCTTATACAAGCCGGTTATTAAGGTTAAAAGAACCGCTTTAATGAACGGTTTTCGGTTAACCCAATCGGACCGTACGGTCCGGTCCGGGTTTCAAAACCATGGTTTTAGGATGTGATTATTTAGAGTTTGATGAATCAAATTTATTTAAATTAATAGGTTAGCAATGACATGATCGAGGTAATAGACTCATGTAATTGCTTGTTGCTTAGCTACACTTACAGCGCAAAAAAATCTATCAAAACCTATATAATTTGTAATCCTCTGACCAAAGAACGTGTTATTTTTCCTCACCATTTTAAACAATCTGATATTGTTTGCTACGCATTGCTTGTTCATACCACCAATCTTGGTTATTTGTGTTTGTAAACTAAAAGGAAAAAAAAAAAAAAAAAACCCTCGCTCTATATTGTCTATTTTTCATGGGAGATGGGTGAGTGGGAGAAATTTGATATTAGACTTACCAGTGGCGGAGTCAGAAAATTTTTCCCACCAGGGGGGGGGGGGAAGCTAAATATAAAAAAATTATTTAGGAGCTATCTAAAACCCAAATAATTGCACAATGTATAAAACTTGTGTTTTGGACTAATTCAGAAGGATTGAGGAGTTAAAGGCCTAAATTCTAAAATCTGTGGGAGGCCAATAACTACATTTTTCTATAATTTGTACTCTTTTATGATTTAAATATTATATATAGTTGAAAATTGCAAAAAGGGGGGGGGGGGGGGGGGGGGGGGGGGGCATGGACCCCCTGGCCCCTCCTAGCTTCTCCTATGAGACTTACACCATTATCTGACCAATATAAAATAGGTTCAAAGGTGTTGTTTAACAAAAACTTATTTTGGGATTGTCTTGTGGGGCACATTCTTATATTTGGGATCACCACAATAAAAAATGTTTATTACAATGGAAAAAAATTGTTGCAATAACATATGTGTCATTACAATAGTTGATAAGAGTTGTCACTATAAAATTTGAGGTAATACATTTTGCGCATTCAAAATTTTATTGCAATAAACTCCAAATATTTTAATGACTATTTTAATACAATAATATATATATTCTTAAATTAAACATTATTGCAACAATATATTCATTGTAATAGTTAATTATTTCATGCTTGTCATTTCAATAAATTGTAAAATAATTAATATTTGGTTATTGTAATGATATCTTAATATTTATCATTGTAATAGATTGTAAAATAATTTATATCACGTTATTGCAATAATATTTTAATATTTGTTATTGCAATTGATTGTAAAATAATTTATGTCAAGTTATTGCAATGAGAACTTCGCTACAAAAAAGCTATCATTTCGAGGTTTTTGTTGCTATAGATTGCAAAAATAATTGGTATCAAGTTATTCCAATGATTTCTTTATTTTAAATTATCGCAACAAATTTTTTAGTGTAGTAAGGTATTAAATCTTGTATTGCAATATAAAATTACAAGTTATTGTAACTAATTATTGTTGATGCAATAATTTACCAATTTTATGTTATTATTGCAACAACTTTTAACATGTAGATTCGATATTATTTTTAATACCACAGTATCGATTTTGCTACACTTACAATGCAGTAAAATCTGTCAAAACTTATATAATTTGTAATCCTCTGACTAAAAAACGTATTGTTTTTCCTCACCATAGTAAACAATATGATATTGTTTGGTATGCATTGCTTGCCAATACCACCAATCTTGGTTACTTACAATATAAGGTTCTTTGTGTTTGTAAATTGAAAGAAAATAAAAAACCCTTACTCTATATTGCCTATTTTTTCATAGGAGATGTGTGAGTGGGAGAAATTTGATTACAGACTTTCACCATTATTTGACTAATATATAATGGGTTCAAAGGTGGTGTTCAACAAAAACCTATTTTGGGATTAATGTCTTGTGGGACACATTCTTATATGCCACTTGAATAAAAAAGGTCTAAAATTGCTATGAGCTTATTGAATCTCCTCGGGTTGAGCTTGGAAGATATCTTTGGAGATCAAATGATGAGATTTAATATTTTTGCTTTGGGGCCGAATAAGTTGTCCTAGAATGGGGTGGAGTGGAGTGGGGATAAGTTGTCTAAGAATGATAAGTTTATATTTCATTATCTTTATGTCTATGGACAGAAAGTGGAGTGGAGGGTCAGAAATGATGATACTAATTAAATATACTTTTTAATCATGTAATTTCACGTCTACATCTTAACATTACATAACGGTAATGGGCAAAAAGAAGAAGAAAAACGTAGCCTTGAAATATTCTTTGTTTCTATACTCTTGTCATGGTAGAAAAATGTTCAGGAATCAAGATATCTGATTTAAGTTGATTTGTTTTATTGAAACATAAATTTTCATTACGTAACCGTCATGCCCCGCAAAAAATCACATAATCCTTGGCACATTCTTTGTTTCATGGGGCGGGCCTCTTTCGAATGTCAATTTCAGGATTTCCTTGGGTGACGCCATTTGGAAGTTTTTTTTTTTTTTTTTTTTTTAATTTGTTATTAATGTTGTCGAGGTCGGGGGAATATACTTGAAGATCAATTTGTACCAATAAATTGGTAAATATGTATGCGCCAAACTAAAACAGGATGTATATATTTGACAAAAACAAAAACAGAATAAAATAATGAGTGAATACGTGGAAAATTTTGATTGCCAATAAATTTCGTAAGAGCAATGTTACATATATATAAAAAAATTCACAATATTTTTCAGAATAATTGAGTTAATAAGCTTTTACTGATTTTTATCTACACTCACTACTAACATTACTTTTTTATCTATTACTAATAATCTGCCAAGTCAACAGTTGTCAAATTTTGTGGGGGAAATTCCACCCTAAATTATATACCACATTTTACACTTTAGTGTGCATTTGGATATCACTTATTTTGCTAAAAATTGAAAACTGAAAACAATAAAAAAATAATTTCTGCAACACTGTTCACTCTTTTAACACTATAGCTTTGCCTTAATGCACTGTTCATGTCCCATGAATAGTGCAAGAGGCGCTGGTCAAGAAAAGAAAAAGAAAAAAAAAAAAAGGCAGATGCAGACATGAATGTGGAACGCGTAATCCAAACGGAGCTTTAATCTTTGAACTATCGAAATGCTTGATTAATCTCCTCAAAGTTATAACTTTGTAACACTTAATCCCTTGCCGTCTATTTTGGGTTAAGTCTAATGAAATTTAGCATTAAAAGACCAATTTACTCCTCTCCAAAAAAGACAGGAGAGGGTAAATCAGTCTTTTGCTAAACTTAACATCAAAACAGATGGCAGGGGGTTAAGTTCCAAAATTACAACTTTGTGGGTCAATCATGCATATCTATAGTTTAGGGGGCAAAGTGTAAAATAAGATATAATTTAAGGTAAAAAAGTGTAATTACCCCAATATTTTGTGTGTTCGCACTCTATAGACTTTCTCATTTCGTAATGAGTCCTAATTTCAGATCTTCCTGCACCAGTCCAAGTGTTTTATATCTTTTTGATCGTTTGAAGATTGGTTTTTGCTGAATAATTTGCCTTCCATTGCAGATTGGTTATAGTCTTTCGGGTTGTTCAATAGGATACAGTTCTCTTCTTTGGTCCACATCATGTTTTCATTACTTATTTGGCGTTAGGATAAATCTAAGGATTGTAGACGTTGTAAACATATGCATGAGGGTGCCAAATATTCAAATTGAAGTGACAAGAGGTTACTGTTAGAGTTACTCTATCGGACTACGTACCAGCGTCACTAAATTGCATAAGCATATAGTTAGGTATCAAATCCTTTCAAAAACAATTATTTTCTGTGTCAATATCAATTAATCAAAATCGCCAATATATTTATTTTTATTTTTTATCTGTAGTCTCATTCACCTTGTAACTGTGAGGTGGGAAATTCAAATTCGAAGTCTCATTAAAGAGACTAATAAATAATAGCATCACTTAGTTCCACTACCTCTCGATAGAATCTAACATAATTTAATAGATTAAAGGTAATAATAAATTAATAATGCACCAGACTTCAGAGTCAGACTTGTTAAAGGTCATAATGAGTTAAATGGCAATAAATCTTATCCAACCAAAATGCCAAAGGATATCAATGAGATATGATAGAACAACGTATCTTCGTAATTGAGTGAATAATCTTTCTCAAAGGTAATTGAGTGAATATAGTGATTTCCCCCTCAACTTTTTCTGATTTGAATACTGTAGTTTTTGAAGTGTTACTGTGGTGTCACACGAGAATATTAATTTATTGTATAGCTAATGAAACTATAATTACATAAAAGAAAGCTTTCATGGTCAAAATTAATAGAAAAAGTATCCATTATCGTTGTTAAATATAGTGTGATTCAAGTGGTTCAAATCAATTGTAGGTTTTTTTCTTGAAAAAAAAATCAATTGTAAATTTATGTACTTATAAAACATATAAATTTACCTTAGGTTAGTATATAATTAGCATAGACTCAGTCAAAGTCCTCTAGTATACAAACCTTATGAATTCAAAAAAATAGTATACAAACCTTATATTGGATTCATTGTAATACAAGAGTTTTATAGTAAATATGTAACTTTCGAGTGTTTTTCATCATGAACATAGGCTTTTGCTATCTTTATTGTGGGAACCCAAAAGGCCAAAAGACCTCTTAAGTGGAAGTGAGGTGAGGGGGAACCAAATCCTGACCAAGTCTCACATCATCTATATAGGGGAGGTCTTATGCCTTATAGGGCCTTAGACTCTAATTAGTACAATGTGTTTTAAAACCACAAGGGATAATCTAAAGTAGACAATATTAAGCGAATAATATGTTGGGGTGTGATAGAATGTATCAAAGTCGACCCTATGCAATGAGATGGTGGGTGGGTCCCACATGAGGACGTGTAGCCCTTTAAAAGGTCGACCATTTAAGTGAAATGAGGTGAGGGAGAACCAAATCCTAATTAAGTCCCACATCGCCTAGGTAATAGGAGGTCTTGTGTCTTAAATGGAGGGTTTTGAAGTGTGAGGGGCAACCCAAATCGGATAATATTATGCCAATGATAAAATGAGGTATGACAAAATGGTATTAGAGTGGACCCTACGTGACATGATGGAGGATAGGTCCCACAAGAGGATGTGTGGCCCTTCAAAGGAGGTGGATTGTGGGGACCCAAAAGAGCAAAAAGCCTCTTAAGTGCCTTCAACTCTAATTGATATGACGCGTAACCTTGACAATCGTAAAGTTGAAATTACTAAAAGATCGTATCAATGTATAAAACTCTTATTTTTTTCAAGGTCTGTGAGAGGTGATTGTTGGATACCTTTACACGATTTTTATTTTATTTTTAAGGCCGATTTGTACTCAATTGCAACCTATATCTTTTGGTTGAAGGCACATACTATATTTTCTCTCTATAGGAGAGCTTTCTTCTACCTAAGGATAGCCATCGTTTTCACCCAAAAGACCTTTCACTTTCACCTCTTTTCACTCCCAATCATATCTCATTCACATTACTCCTCACATGTAGCTGTTTAATCCTACAACAGCCAACTGCATTCTTAAATTTTTCGAACCCCAACTTTTGCATGTCCAAGGCGTGGACTTCTCTAACTTCTAGTGGTCATCCCTTTTTCCCACGTTTGCTTTTCTTTTCTTATCCTTTCTTGGTTCTTAACTAGCCTTTTATCCTTCCTGAATTGTTCCTTTTGTACTCTGTGTGGTCCCTGTTTCCTTTCTTTTTCTGGCTACACTCTCCGTATCTTACTTAATCTAGGCATTTTGTGGTCTTTTCTCTGACTTTCATGGACGATTACTTCACAACAAAGGGAATATGGTTAGACTAAAAGTAGTGACTCAGAAGTCAGCACTGAGCTTTTTGCTGACGAAATAGAATTAGATCTTCAGTCCAGTAAGGGAAAGGAAATCCCATTCGCAAGACATGGACCAGTGCTAGAAGCAAACCCTGAAGAAATCAACATGCAACGCGATTTTTGGAGCTCTTGTGCAATTGGGTTTATACTAGACTACAGGAAGTTCTCAATCTCATATCTCCAGCATATTATAAATGCTACATGGAGAATCAGAGGCTCGGCTACTAATGTGGGAAGAGATTCCTACTTTTTTCTCATCCACTTTGAGTTGTTCGAAGACCTAAATCACATTTGTAATGAGGGACCATGGGCAGTAGATGGAGCTCTCTTTGTGCTAGAGAGGTGGAGACCAAATTTGGTCCTTAGTAGACTTCAACTAAATTTTGTTTCTCTATAGGTACAGCTGCATGGACTTCCATTAGAGTAACAGTATCTAGAGTTGGCAGAGAGGATGGATCAATTGATTGGAATTTTTGAGAGAGTGGATTGGGAGGATCGCATGCCATGAAACATTCGTTTCATGCGAATCAGGGTTCGTATAGATCCATGGATGCCTATTATATCTGGCTTCATCCTAAGATTGGATGATGGCTCTAGAACCTGGATTCAATGTAAATATGAAAGGGTTCACAAGCTATGTACTAGATGCGGTCTGATAGGTCACACCAGGAATCAGTGCACCCAATGCATGGATGAAATAGAAATGAGCTTGTTTAGACAGAGACGACGCATCCAACGATTACACCAGGTACAGTTTGGTTTTGATGCTTTGGAACCACACTTTATCAATGAGCTTAGGGGGCCTTTTATAACAGAAGAATACGTTGGACCACCCAAATTCGTTTTGGATCTTTACCACCATCACCTCCCTCATCTGATAACCAACATCCCAACATTACCAGTTCTAAAAATCCTGCTCCACCCCAATCATCCCAGGCTCAAGAAGAAAGTCAATAGAACTTCCCAGACCCAGACACACCATAACACCCCAATCCTGACACCCACACACCTAACCCATACCTTCATCCCTGAAAGCACGAAAATGTGTTAAAAAACACAAGAGCTTGTTTAGACCCCCAATTCAAAGTTACGGCTAGATTGCTTTTACTCTAACTTATCTAAGTGCGGAAACAAGAGTACATGAAGCGCAATAAACTGATACTACTCTAGTACATAAACATGAACAACCAACATTAAAAGTAAAGCACAAGAGTAAGGGAAGAGAGAATGCAAACACAAGATAACACGACGATGTGTTATCGAAAAGGAAACCAAAGAACTCGGTGAAAAACCTCTCCGCCGCCCTCCAAGCGGTAAATTGATCCTCTAGGCAATAAGTTGGGATACACGAATAGCAAGAGACCCTCCAAGCCTAATCTACCCAATGTACCTAAGCCCTCCAAGCTCCTACTCCAACAAGACTTCTTGGAACTGTGTCTTGTCTAGCTTTTCGGATCCCGCAATACGCCTGATTGCATCCGTCAATGATCCACTAAAGAATGTAGCTGGGATACACGAATAGCAGAAGACCCTCCAAGCCTAATCCACTCAATGCACCTAAGCCCTCCAAGCTTCTTGCTCTAACGAGGTTACGCCGAACCTTTGTCTTCTCTAGCTTACCGGATCCCACTATAGCCCATAGCATCAACCAAACCTCACCGGCTTCTTTTGGCAATTCCCCAAAACTTCCTAAGCTCCAAAACACTCTTTACACTTTGAAAAGGTGTAGGTTGTGTTTGGGTACAAATCTCCTCTCAAGGTATGACAATGAGAGAGGAATGGAGAAGAGACTACAAGGATTTCTCACTAAGGATGAGTAGCTCTCTCTCAAAAAGATGGGTGTGTGTTGTAGAGAACCTATCTAGGGTTTTTCTCTCTGAATGGCCTCTCTTACATTTGTGGGTAATGAGGGTATATATAGTATGAGTGAAGGGTATGAAAGTCTCACTTAAAAATCCTCCAGGCAGAATGTTTCGTGACTGTCTCACGGGTAGGTCTTACCCGCGAGATACTCGTGAAAACGACAACCTGGCACGACTCTTCAGCTTCCAGTCATGTGCTCCTTACGTGGCTCTTTCGCGGCTTAGCTTCTCGCGAGCTTCTCGCGAAATCCACTGATTCTTCATTTAAGCTTGAATCTTCACCAACTTAATACTAAACCCAATACAATAGAATCCCACAAAATACAAGGAACAAAATTAAAGCAATTACAACACATTTTGTCATGGAATAAAGCCAACATAAAACATAGTTGTAAATCACAACTTTATAATCCCAATACATAACCAGAGAATGAACATGCAAACCTAAATTCGGCCATCCACACTTTAATAATTGGAAATAATGCACTCCCCCCCACCCCTAACCTTTTAACTCACGTAGATCATCTCCTGACCGCCCACTGAATAATGTCACGAATCCTAGTCCTAATTTTGTCCCAAATCATGCCACAAACCATATCCCAATTCTAGATTAACCCCCTCCCCCCCTCCAGTTCTACCACAAAACAGTACCAACACCCAGGACCAAAATCCAAACTAATCTCAAATCGAATTAACCTTTTCCATATGCCCCCCATGGCCCCCCCCCAACATCCATATCACTCAGATGGACTTAGGTTGATGGAGATGGCCCATTCATCACGAATGGGGAAATGAGAGATACTCACCTCACTTCATCTGAAACAGAGAGTAGTTTAGCAACAGTAGCAATATTCAATCTTGACAATTTGAATGCTGACAGACTTGAAGTATTGCAAGGAGCTGCGTGGGGTCGAGGCCAAATACCTGAATCACCTGATTCCTTTATAGAATCACTGGTTCAAAGGGTAGATAGGGGCAGATTCAAATGTGAAATAGGAAGCTTAAGTAATGGGCCTCAATTACAAAGGCCATAAACCCTACCTAGTGAGATGGATCAAGTAGGTAATGGTAACCCCATATTGGGAACGAGCCAAGCTACTATTGTACCAGGCCCAACTCAGGAAGCACACTTTGGCCCAACAGTTAGTTTGGATACGGGCCTGGAAACCTTAACACACGGGTCCCTTTATCCCTTGGCCTAGGCCCACCATCACCAACCTCTACATGCTTGGACCCATACCCTATTTCGTGTCTACAAGATGAAGACTGGTGGGATTTTGCTGTTGGCAATCCTGGCATAACTAAGGCAACAAGGAAGAGGTTCAAGATAGAGTTTGGAATGCTAGGAAGAAACATCAGACAACGACTTCTCTGTGGATTCTGTTCGAAGGAAGGTAATTCTAATATCCTTGTAGATTACTTTGATAATGCCTCGCTTCATTTTGAACAGTGCTATGGTGATATATACCTTGCATATCCAAATAGGCAAAGGGAAGCTGGCCCCAAATAGCTTCCTCAGCAACCATGAGGATTTTAAGCTGGAACTGTAGAGGTTTGGGCAAACCCTCTACAATTCTAAAATGCTAGAAAAAGCCCCTAGAATTTAAACCTGATGTAATGTTCCTTATGGAGACTAGTCTAGTAAAAGAAAAGGGAAAATAAGTATGGGTCAAATGTGGATTCTCTGAAGGATGGGAGGTTCCAAGAGAAGGTTTCAATGGTGGCTTGTTACTTGCTTGGATGCTTAGACAGAGACTTAAGGTAGTGTATGAATCAAAAAACCTTGTACATACTGATTTACTAAACAATAAAGGTAAACCCTGTCCATTACCTTTGTATATGGTCACCTTGAACTTTCCAATAGAGAAGTAGTGTGGCAAAAACTTAGAAGTTTAAAATCTCTAGCTTAGTCTAATTGGCTTTGCATTGGATATTTTAATCAAATCCTAGTTTGAAAGGAAAAACTATCTTTCCACCAGGGTACAATTAGGGGAGCTAAACTTTTCCAACAAGTAATAAATGAACTCCAATTTTGTGACTTAGAGGCAACTGGGCAAAGGTTCACTTGGATGAACAATAGGGGTGAAAATGATTTTGTTATGGAGAAACTAGATAGGGCTTTTGCCAGTATTGAGTGGGTTAATACTTACCCACATTATGCCCTAAAAAATCATCCTATCTACCATTTTGACCATGGACCAATCACTTTGGACTTTGAATTTCAACATCCCTTTAGAAAGAGGCCTTTTAGATTTGAATGTATGTGGATCAACCATCCTAAGTGTAAGGATATGATTCAACAGGCATGGAATTTACAAACAACTGGATCAAGGGTTGCACAATTCCGCAATATAAGAAGAAAAGCTCCTGACTGGAATAGGATAGTTTTTGGAAGGGTGGAAAGTGAGATCAGAAGGAGGATTGCCCAATTACAAGAAATACAGAATACCATAACAACATCAGAAGATGTGAGGAGGGAGAGAAGTATCTGGGAGGAATTGGAAGAATTGTTAAATAGGGAGGAATAGATATGGGCTCAGATGGCAAGATGTGATTGGACTCTTTTTTGGGATAGAAACAAAAGATACTTTCAAACAGTAGTTAAGCAGAGAAGAGCTAGAAGCAGTATATTGCACATTAAGGATGGAGAAGGGAACTTAACTGATAAACCAGATGAGATTGAAGATATTTTAGTGAATCATTTTAAGTTCTCATATGAAGATCCAAACTCCAATAGTGTTGATAGCATTCTTCATGAACTGCAATCTCTACATATTCCAAAGCTCTCTACACAACGATGCTATGATCTCAATAGGCCTATAACAAGCATTGAGATTGAGGATGTTGTTTTCCAACTAGAACCTTATAAAGCTCCTGGACTGGATGGTATTCCTGCTTTCTTCTTCCAGGAATATTGGAGTATTGTCAAAACCGATATCATCAACACTATCCAAGCCTTCTTTCACTCAGGTTCACTTTTCAAACCTCTCAATCACACATACATCACTCTCATCCCCAAAAATCCCTACCCGGATGATGTTACACATTTTAGGCCTATTAGTCTATGTAATGTGATATACAAAGTCATTTCTAAACTCTTAGTTAATAGACTTAAGCCTTTCATGGATAGCATCATAAACCCTTATCAAAATGCTTTCATTCAAGGAAGAAACATCACTGACAATATCCTCATTGCTCATGTGATCCTTGATATTCTTAGGAAGAAGAAAGGTAGGAAAAACTGCTTTAGTGTACTAAAGATAGATATGAGCAAAGCTTATGATAGGCTGAATTGGAACTTCTTAAAAGCAGTATTAATAGCCATGAAATTTGATGCTAAATGGATAAAGTGGATCATGGAGTGTGTAACTTCAGTCCATTACACTTTATTAGTCAATGACTTGACAAAGTCTTTCAAACTTGATAAAGGCCTTAGACAAGGAGATCCCCTGTCACCATATCTCTTTCTCATGTGTGCCAATATCTTATCAATTTCACTCCTACAAGCAGAAGGCTTAAATCTGATCAAAGGGGTTAAAGTTGGTAGGAATGGGGGTACTTTCACTCATCTGTTATTTGCTAATGACTCCTTACTCTTCTTCAAGAAAGATAATAAATCCCTAGGGAATTTACAAAGAATACTAGATTGGTATTGTTCTTTATCAGGGCAAAGCATAAATCTATCAAAATTTGATCTCTACTTCTCTCCAAATATGTCTAAAGATGATCAGGAGTTCCTAGCTAGGTCCTTTCAGGTAAACCTGGTACCAAACCCCAACAAATACCTTGGTCTGAATTTCAAATTGAGGGGTAACAGGGTAGCTAATTTTCAATTCTTGATTGAGAAACTAAATTCCAAACTACAAGGGTGGAAGGCAAAATTGCTATCTCAAGCAGGTAGAACAACCCTCATCTCATCTGTCCTACAAACCCTACCTCTCTACACCTTTTCATGCTTTAAAGTACCATAAACTACTTGCAAAAAAATGGATTCTATAGTTAGAGCCTTTTGGTGGGGTCATGAACAAGGTGAGAGGAAGCTGCATCTTCTCAAGTAGGACAAAATCTGCCAGCCTAAGAGTAGAGGAGGCCTAGGAATTAAGAAATTCAACTTAATGAATCAGGCTATGCTTGCAAAACAATTTTGACGAATCAGTCACAACCCAAACTCTCTTCTTGCTAGAACCTTCAAAGCAAAATTCTACCTTAGATGTTCCTTACAAGAATGCACACCCAAACCACAACAACCCTAGTTTTGGAGGAGCATCATCAAACAAGAAAACCCCAAACTCAGAGAGGGGAGATGGTGGATTGGTAAAAGGCTATGATATTTCCCTGAATCATCAAGACTGGTTCAAAAGCTCTTCACAGAACCTAAACAGCTCTAGGCTTCTCATTGGTACAATGGCTGATCTTATTGATCAGAGTACCAACACTTGGAAACCTGATCTAGTCCGAGCCTTGTATCCATACCCTCAATGGTTTGAAATTATGAAAATTCCTTAATCTAAGACTAGTTCAATAAGTGATAAGCTCCTATGGAAATATTCAAGTACTAGTGATTTCAAAGTCAAGACAGCATATAAATTGCTGGTTGAGGATTCTTGTACCTCTTCCCAAAACCAATCTAAACCAGCACACATCCAAAATGGGGTTTGGAAACAAATTTGCAAAATCAAAGTGCCAATGAGAATCTGCAATTTTGTGTGGAGACTTATGCATGATAGCCTACCCACTTTGCTCACATTAAAAAATAGGGACATCTCTACCCAAAGCAACTGCCCTTTGTGCGACACAGAAGAAGAATCCATATCTTATCTCTTTCTGCACTGCCCCATTACTAGAGCTTATTGGCATGGCTTAACTCTAGCTGTCCATACATCTGATCTACTCAATACCTCAATGCAGCAATGGGTTGAAAACTTGCTGATTAGACATAATATATGTTAGGGATATATTTTATGTAATTGGTTAATCTTTTGACAAAATGCACTTTACTTGTAATTGGGTATATCTAGGATGGGTTTAGTACATCAAGAAACATGTTGTTCAAGCCAAGTATTAAAGCCATGAAGATTGGACCAAGAAACAAGTGAAGAAAAGCTGTTCATTAAAGCTCGACAAATACCTCGACAGAAACAGTATCTATCGAGATTTAAGAATGAGCTCGACAAAAGCTAAATTTATCGAGATCTACAAAATCAGAATTTTCAGATATGATTTTTGGCCCTAGCTGACATGTATGTGTAGGATTTCTTTTCTCACAACCCTAGACATATATAAGGCTTATTTTAAAGGCCGTTATACATAGAGAACACATGCAAAAAGTGACATAATTTTTTATTCTCTCTACAAGAAGTTATCGCATCTTTGCACCTTAGGGTTTTGTAACCAAATGCTTCTTAATGAACTTTGCAGCCAACAAAATCTTCTTTAAGTTGCTGGAGTTAGTCACGTACTGGAATCTGTACATCATTGGTGGCGTTCATATACTAGAGAGTTCAGAGGTTCTGAAGTAGTAGAAGGTTTCTACTATAAGTTCATCTACTGGGATTGTAGAGTCCAAAGACAAAGGTTTTGTACTAGATCTGAAATTTCTCTTTACTATAGTAAATTGTTTTTCAGGAAGGTTTCCCCCCAGCTTTTTCACTATGAAACTAGTTTGTTTCATTGATTTTCCTAGGTCATCATATCTTGTCTTATTTATTATTCCGATATACATGATATTGACATGATATTGATGGTTGTTTGTTTTAAAGAGGTTTATTCATAATAAATCTAATTAACAACTTGGGTTTAAAACTTGTTAATTCTATCAACTGAGGTCTAAATTTCCTAACAAGTGGTATCAGAGCAGGTTCACTCTGATTGGATTAATTTCCTAAGTGTGATCCTTGACCCCCGTTGTCATGGATCATGGACAATCTCTTTTGATTCCTCCTTTGTTTGATGGTACTAACTATGCGTACTGGAAAGTTTGTATGAAAGTTTTTTTGCAGGCTCTTGATGAAAAAGTATGGCAAGCTGTTGAAGTCGGCTGGGTTAAGCCAAGGAAAGCACCGATGGATTGGGATGAAGCAAAGATCAAAGCAGCAAGTTTCAACAGTAGGGTTTTGAATGCTCTGTTTAGTGGTGTGACCAATGAGGAATTCAAAAAAATATCATCCACGAAAGTTGCTAAGGAAGCATGGACTATTCTTGAGACCACCTATGAAGGTATCAAGGTAGTAAAGACTGTGAAGTTTCAAAGACTCACTAGTAATTTTGAAGAAATAAGGATGGAGGAGGATGAGACCTTTGATGAGTTCTATATTAAACTCAAGGATATTGTGAATTCTGCATTCAACCTTGGAGAATCTATAGCAAAATCCAAAATTGTTAGGAAAATCCTTAGGTCCTTACCTGAAAGATTCCATGCCAAGATCACTGCCATTAAAGAAGTGAAGGACATTAATCAAATTCCTTTGACTGAGCTTGTAAGGAACCTTCAAACCTATGAGATGGGATTAGGTTTAATGGGAAAATGTGGAAAGAGTAGAAACTTGGCTCTTAAGGGTGTATAGGAAGAGATTGATGACTCTGAAGATGAAAATGAAAGCAAAGATGAAGATGAAGATGATAATGAGGATGAGGATCTAACTTTCATAGCTAATGAGATTATCAAGCTTTTTCAATATAGGAAAAAGGATAAAGACAAACCTCCTAGGAAATCTAAATCCTCTAAGAAGGGTAAGAGTGAGAAACCCCTTATCTAGTGCCATGAGTGTAAAGGTTTTGGTCATATGAGGATAGAGTGCCCAAACTACCTAATGAAGGAAAAGGCCAAGAAGTAAAAAGATAAAGGGTTGGTTGCTACCTTGAGTGATACTGAGAATGACTTTTCTGATGAATATGTGGATGAATGTGGTCACTTTATGGCTTTTGCTACCACAACCGATAAGGTGATTATGGAGAGTGCTAGTGATAGTGAGGATTCTTCTGATGATGAAGTACCCAAGAAGTTGACCCTTCAGGAAACCTATGATAAGCTATGCACTAAATTTATAAAATCTGAAAAGACTTTTCATTTTTGTAGAAAAGAGCTAAATGAGATAAAAACTGAAAAAGCTGAACTGTTAGTCAAACTAGATGAGACTACAAGGTTAGTTGAGACTCTTGTTGTGGAATACACCTCATTAGAAGAGAAGGTCAAGAATCTCGAGGTTGAACTTAGTTAAGCTAGAACTCAAATAGAGAGGATGTCTAGTGCAAAGCATGATGAGATTTTGAGTGCTTAAAAGCCTAGTTCTGATAAGATTGGCTTAGGATATGCCGTTTCCTCCGGCCCCTCCTCTTCCACGGCTTCTGAATCAAAGACTGTCTTTATGCCCAAATCTGAGAAAGGTGATAAATGTATGAAATTCAAAACTGATTTAGCTAATTCTAAATCCTTTGTTAGACCTCACTCTAGGAAGTCCAGTAGTTCAAAAACTACTCATGTTTGTCACTATTGTGGTGTTTCTGGACACATTCATCCTAATTGTTTCAAGTTGTATCCTCATAAGCAAGTGTCCAAACGGTTACAGGTTCCCTCTCAAGGTTCAATACCTTTGTTTGGAGAGTTATTAAAAGTTTTGAGCTTTTTAACTCAATTTCAGAAGAATTATAATTCTTCTATGTCCTTTAGTAGTCATACTAGGACACGTGCCTTTTCATCTTCACAGCCAAAGACTCGTGCTGTGTAGGTGAGAAAGGAGCCTAAGACTTAATTGTCTTTTTGTTTGTCCTCTGCTTGATTTCTTTCTATTTAAAGTAGGACTCTCTTGCTTATTTCTTATCTATTTTAGGAATCATGCTTTCATGCATTTGCATCTTTCTTTCTTGCTTTCATGTTGTTTGTCTATTTTTGTTTCGTTGTTTAGTCTTTATTTTGTTTGTTTTTCAAAATAAAAAGAGAAAAAAAAAATACAAAAACAGTGTGTGTTTGTG
The DNA here is from genome assembly GCA_030021035.2 of Notholithocarpus densiflorus. NCBI lineage: Eukaryota > Viridiplantae > Streptophyta > Magnoliopsida > Fagales > Fagaceae > Notholithocarpus > Notholithocarpus densiflorus. The sequence goes on along the minus strand of JARYZH020000006.1, from coordinate 1,129,621 downwards.
TATGTTGGTACTGGTGTACCTTTGATGGCCATTAAAACAAAGTTTCTAAACTTTGTATCTCTTGTAGTTTAGATGAGCATCTCAATGCACAACTAAACAAGCGAGTTTTGTGGCTCGTGATTGTGATGAGTACGATTAATATTGTCTCTTATATCTCATACTCATATCACTCTTTTTGATGGGAAGGACTAGAAAATGATAAAGAAATGCATAAATAATCATCTCACCACTAAAGCCTGCCAATCATGTATAACATCTATGTCCTTCGGCATAGCAAAATTATGATGTTTTGGCTTACATAATTGGGTATTTCTTTTCTCTCTTATATGCCCATGCATGCTATGCTTAAAAGAAAAATATGCAAAAATAAAATAAAAGCAAAAAGAATCAAAATACTTTTAATATGGTTGCAAGCGTGTTTCTAGGAGATGTGAGAGTTATAGGATGTACCTTGAAGATGATAATCTCCATCAAACAGTTATGATTATGTGTGAGTGTATTAGATTTTCTCATGTCTTAAATCTTCATAATATGAGACACTTAAGCACTCTTGCTTTGTTTCACACACAACACGCAAATTCTTTGCTACTCTTAATACATGTGCAGGTACAATGTGATTTGGCCATCACAAGGGATACATGTGTTAATATATGCTTGCTATACTGTCTTAACTTGTTTTTGAAAAATAAAATTGGTTAGACTTGTTTAGTGTGTGTGTGTTTTTGTTCTAGGAATGCTTTGCATCTAGAGTTTGAGCTGTGTTTGACTGCATAACATGCTGCTTGGATGCTTGTTTGAGTATGCTATCATGTTGCATTCATCTTGTGTGTTTTTCCTCCCTTGGAAAACCTTGCTTTTGTCTTTTCGATAGCTGCTCAATACCTTCTCGACAGCAACTCGACACAAGTTTCTTCTATCGAGATTTCTAGATTTGACATTGATAGCTTCTTGACAGCTAGGTCGATCCATCGAGCCAAATTTCTATGCTCTCTGTCTACTCGATACATTCTCAATAGATTCTCAATCCATCGAGATTTTTGGGTAGCTTCACGATAGATTCTCGACACATATCTTGATCTATTGAGGTAATTTTATGTGCTCTCTACCAGCTCGATAGCAGCTCGACAGCTTCTCAATCTGTCGAGACCCTCCTGCATGCATTGTTTTCACATGTTTTGCATATTTTTATTATCTTGTCATCCATAGCATCTTGTTTCATTACATTCATGCATTTATATGGATTCATTGTGCCCCCTTAATCATCTTTGATCATCTTTATGTTTCTCGGGTGAAGCTTTATAGCATCTTGTACCCTTTGTCAATCATGACAAAAAGGGGGAGAAAATGTGGTTTCTTTTTAAGATTCTACAGGTTAGGGGGAGAAATACATGCCTTTGTAAGGGGGAGTTGTATTTCATCTTTTTAGGGGGAGTGTTTACCTCCTTGTTGTTTTAGAAGCTTCTTTTAGCTTCTTGTATACCGGTTATGTGATCATTTTTACATACATTGTGCTTATCTTTGATATATATATATATATATATATATATATATATATATGATGATGTATGTCTTCTTCACCTACCTCTACATGTGTTGTTTCTTTTCTCTCTTTATATACATGTTTCTTTATGTATGCAACTTTTATTTCTGTTTCACACATGATGCCTTGATGAGTCTTGTTTAAGTGTTTCATAAAGACAGGCTGTGAAAGTCTACTGTGCCATGAACTCTATTCTTGCAAAGTTTTTCAAGAGTTTGTAGGAGGGTTAGATTTATTTTGTAATACAACAAGTGGTTATGAGTTGAGTGATTTAAGACTTCTCTCATGATTATTTATTTTGTTGTGGTTTTGTCACGGATTGCCAAATGGGGAGATTGTTAGTGACATATTTTATGTAATTGGCTAATCTTTTGACAAAATGCACTTTACTTATAATTGGTTATATCTAGGATGTGTTTAGTACTTCAAGAAACATGTTGTTCAAGCCAAGTATTAAAGCCATGAAGATTGGACCAAGAAACAAGTGAAGAAAAGCTGCTCATTAAAACTCAACAGATACCTCGATAGAAACAGTATCTATCGAGATTTAAGAACGAAGCTCGACAGAAGCTGAATCTGTCAAGAACTACGAAATCAGAATTTCCAGATCTGATTTTTGGCCCTAGCTGACTTGTATGTGTAGGGTTTCTTTTCTCACAACCCTAGACATATATAAGGCTTATTTTAAAGGCCATTATACATAGAGAACACGTGCAGAAAGTGACCTAATTTTTTATTCTCTCTACAAGAAGTTACTGCGTCTTTGTGCCTTAAGGTTTTGTAACCAAGTGCTTCTTAATCTTCATTGTTGATGAAGTGAAGAACTTTGCAGCCAACAACATCTTCTTCAAGTTGCTGGAGTTAGTCATGTACTAGAATCTGTGCATCATTAGTGACGTTCATATACTAGAAAGTTCAGAGATTCTGAAGCAATGGAATGTTTCTGCTATAAGTTCATCTATTGGGATTGTAGAGTCTAGGGACAAAGATTTTGTACTAAATCTGAAACTTCTCTTTATTATAGTGAATTGCTTTTCAGGAAGGTTTCCTTTCAGGTTTTTTATTAATGAAACTAGTTTGTTTTATTAGTTTTTCTGAGTCATCATATCTTGTCTTATTTATTATTCTGCTGTGCATGATATTGACATGATATTGATATTTATTTGTTTTAACAAGTTTTATTCATAATAAATCTAATTAACAACTTGAATTTAAAACTTGTTAATTCTATCAACTGGGGTCTAAATTTCCCAATAAAATAAAGGAATATGAAGCTATGGGATACATGCAAGGAATTTTTACTACTTTATGGGCAATATGGAAACAGAGGAACCTAGTTATCCAAGAAGGTAAAGAACCAAATCCCATGGAAGTGGTATTAATAGCTCAAAACTTGTCTTGCAGGTACAAAGACTCCTTTACCAGTCAACCAATCACCAACAGGCAAACCAGAAGACCAAAACCAGTGTCAAAATCAGCAGCAGGACAATGGCAATTTATTATTAAAATTGCGGTTAGGAGGAAAAAAGCTAGGAAAAGTGCTTATGCTTTTGAAGCCAAGAAAAGTACTAGTAGCACAGCAAGGTCTGCTTATGGGGCCACGCAAGAAGCTATGGTGGAGGCAGCTCTCAAGGCCAAACATCATGGCTTCCAACGAATTTTAATACTAAGTAATAGCAGAAGTCTAATCCAGGTTATGAACAAGGAAAAAAAAATCCAAGATTGGCAAGAGAAGACCATGATGGCTGAAATAAGTTTTTTGCAGCAAAATGGATTAACTTCTAAGTTGTACTTAGTCCCCAAAGTTGTCATAGACAAGGTTTGGTCTGTAGCTTATATGGCAACCAGATTGCCAATACATCAATGCTGGCATAACCCAACTATTGTGTAACTTCTTGAACTATTATCTCCCTTTGACTGGTATCAAAAAAAAAAGGATGGAGGAAACTTTTCCCAAAACATTTAATAGTCTTGCATATATCCACATGAACCTTGTGCTACTTTAAAATTCTTCCGTCTTGTATTAATTAATGATTCTTATAGTACTTGTCAGAATTATAACATTTTGAAGGTTTTTAAATGAGAATTTAATTAACATGTTAGCATATCACCTTAATCCAAAAACTTAAGCAGGTGACTATATTCAATTATTTTATTTAAACTTCTCAGCTAGCTATATTCCTCCTTGTATGATTTTCAATCATATATGAAATCCAACGTGCTACCAAGCTGGATTAATATTAACTCTCTCTTAGGTACCAAATTATCAACAGGTAGAATATCATCGATTCTATTAATGGGCCTCAGTGGTAAAATCATAATCAATAATACAGCTTGATTTTATAATTCTTCTGACAAGGAGACCAACTACAAGACAAGGAGTTTATGTCAAATAATATTTAACAGCATGTTCCTGTCCACGTTAAACACATACATAAAAATCGCCGCTACACAGAGTTCAAAGAGTTCATATATATATATATATATAGCTGTTCTTAGGCAAATGAATTGCATCATTGCTAATCACTAGCTAGTACAGCAGTAATTAAGATCTATATAGCACAAACTAGCTAGTGATGGCAACACTGCTCCACCCTTTAATTGTCACAGCATTCTTATTATTTTGCTGCTTTTCAGTCACAGTTGTTGGAAGAACCGGGACTGCAACCTTCTACACTCCTCCATACACTAGTAAGCCTCCATATGCTAATTATATTCCAGGGTTGCTTTGTGTTTTGAGAAGCAATCAAACCACCTCAGACTTGGGGATGGTGCTTGGATGACTGAAGTTTGTTATCAGTTAAAACCTTTTAGATAGAAAAATGGCTACTTTTTTTTCTTTATATACCCAATGAAGGTTCAAGTGGGGTGTGTATATAAATATATATAAAGTAATATTACACCAACCGATAACTTATTATTGAATTAATATTTTGAAAATCTCACTGTTGGATCATATGTTTTATATGTTCTTAATATGCACACTAATTTTCATGCTAATCGGATATTATTTACCATTCAATCCATAAATTCATCTTTTATGCATTATTTTAAACTATAAAAACTTGAATTTAAACAATTGATTAATTATATGACTATTATTTTTTGATCACCTTGAAATTTTGCAAGCACGGAGAATAAACAAAATAATGTAATCCAACAATGAATTTGTCAGAATTCGCATCCAATTAAAAAATATTGAATGGTATAAAATTGCTTAAAGTTACACTAGGTGTTATTGAAGTCAACTTTTAGAAACAATTTTGGAAATTTTGGTCATTCCATCGATCCTATGTTGCTTATCCATCTAATATTTATTCAACAAATTCAGTGATGTTCGGAAAGTTGAATAAGGAGAAAGTTTCTGCACATAACTTGTGTGACACAATTTTTGTCACAATTTTGATGTAATCGACTATAATTCATAGACTTCCATATGTTCCATGGTTTGGTAGCATAGGCAATAAGAAACTTTACCCTCTTTCTTTCTTTAAAATAAATGACAGCTAAGATTTGATGATTAATAGCCTCAATGCTTATCTCTGCTTTTCTTTTCTTTTCTTTTTCTTTTTTCTTTTTCTTTTTTTCTTGATAAAAAAGGTGTGGCTGCGACCCTACTTATTGTAACTATTGTATATATGTATATAGTTTTACTAATTCACTCCAAAAACAAAAATATTGCCGCGGCCTTTGGTCACCCCGAAAGGTTGCCATGGTACTTACCTTGCAAACTAATAGAATGTTATATAATATGACATGCATGGTGCCTTTTGACCAAGACACATGTGACATACAACCTCACTTCCATATTAGCATTCAAAATACACCCTAACAACTTTTCTAAGAACTTTAATTATGTAAGATTTTTATTGTGTGTATATATATAGCATCTTTTATTCAGATAAATTAAAAGATGGTACTCATTTATGGTACACATTTATGGTATCCTGGAGTATATAATAATTTTTCTACCTTAGCCAAGTAATAATATGATCATGAATTGACTTTCCATATTTGCCAAATCAGGCCCTAGTGTTAAACAGATTGCTAGGTTATATGACAACTATTTACTAGCTTCATAACCATTTTGTGACCACACCAACACAGTATGTCTGATTCCATGATCCAACATCGAATAGTATACTGAATATTGTTTGATATCTCTTGGTTTAGGCAGCTTCTGCTTGTAATGGGTTTAAAAACGATGGTGTGATGATTGCAAGCAAGCAATGAACTTTGGGGCAATGGAGCTGCTTGTGGAAACAAGTATAAGGTTAAGTGCCTGAGTGGAACCAACGCAGGAGTACCTCACCCTTGCAAAGAACACAGATGTAGTTGTGACCATTGTCGATTTTTGCCCACCAGGCTGTCAAGGCACCCTTGATTTGTGACAAGAAGCCTTTGCAAAAATTGCTGATCGCAATGAAGGAAAGATAAACATTGATTTTCAACAGGTCAAAGGGATCAAGTGCTACGGTTTGTTCAATTCACTATAAGTGGATATGGATGCAGCAGTTGAAAAGTGATTGCTAAAATACGTGTAAAAATAACAATTACGTCTCTTTTGCGCGTTAAAATAAGTTGAATGTCTTTGTTATCCAGTCTTGCTGATAAATCTTAATGCAAGTTGGTTTGCTGATGTCTTCATTTAGGTTTTGATGGTGACTTGAACTCAATGTGATCAATACATATCTTTACTACCGTAAGTGAAAATTAGATGAAATGAATTAACATTTAACATTGACTTGGCCATATTGGGGTCTTCAATTCCCTCCTCTTTTTTTGGAAAAAGAATGGGCCCGATACAGGACTGGATCACCCCGTATCCACTACAACTGGGTGAACAACAGAGAGGATAGGAATGGATCCTGGCCCACTAAAAGGTTACAAGTGACCCGCCGAAAAAAAAATGTGAGCCATGGTATTTTGCTGATTTGAGAACATGAGAAGCACACCAATGCAAGACGAAAAATTAGGCAAAAAAGCTCTATACCATCAATGATGCCAGCAATAAGCCTAGAGGGTTAATAAAAAAGAAGAAGAAGATGAAGATTTTAGGCGAGGAACATTAACATTGAAGGCATCCCCTTCTAATTCATAACAGAACAATCCCATGGTCTTTGCTTTCAAAACTATTAGAAGTGTTGCCTTAGCTTTTGCCTATTTAGACAAAAAGGCAATGTTTTTGCTTTATCAAGCGGTGGATGAGTCAACTTTTGATACAATTGCCAAAGCTAAGTGAAGTAGAGAAGCATGGAAGACCCGAACTTTCTTCAAGGGAGTTGATTATGTGAAAAGAGTTCATTTACAAACTCTCTGAGTTGAGATCAAAGCTGCTCACATGAAAGAAGGCAAGAAAATTCTCATTATTTTTCACGATTACTTCTAATTGTTAATTGATTGAAGAGTAATAGAAAGTGTTGGGAAAAATTCTATATAAGTGGGAATATATTTCAACAAGCATAGCGAAAGCACAACTACACAAAAATACAAAGATTTACATGAAAATCCCTTTCTCCTTGAAGGGAAAAATTACGGGACAAATTCCGAATAATTTCACTATATTAAATAGATATTACAACACTTAGAGATACAACTTGAGAAAAGAAAAAACTCTCTTTTTCTTTTCACTCACTGCTCTCTTCCTTACTGTGTATCTCTCACAATTTTCTCTTACTCTGTCTATTCTTCTCTTCTCTTTTGCTTGCTCTTACTCACGCAGTTCTTCAAGGCTGCACTTAATTAGTCCTCACTTTCACTAGGACTTCTCCTCTTCACTCTTCTTGTGCACCAATTGGCCGAATAGCCTCCTTTTATTTCTTCATCTTTTCATTCTTTTCTTCCTTCCACATGCTTCACATCAAGTCACAATAAATACAAGCACACAAGCCTTGACTTTTGTACATGATATTAGACAAAAAGGATGAATTCAATTCTGCTCTTAACTTGGCCGAATGTCCTTGTGTTTTTTTTAGCCAATTTTTCTTCTTCCTTCGGCGTGTCCCACATGCTTAATGTCAAGTCTTCTCTCCTCTCACAACTGGTGGGTCCCACCAGCTTGTGAGAGGGAGGAAGCATACACCCGTAACAGGTTATACTTCCTCCATTAAATGAGCTATTCCATCAAGTGTGGACTGGAACCCACGTGTGCCACACACCCAACAGAAAGTGTGTTCAAGATGTTTCGTGTAATGGAGAAAATATGAAAATCCATATTAACTATCAAAGATTCAAAAGATTTGGAGACTCTCTTAATTGAAGAATTACTGGGATCTCTTTAGGTGCATGAGTAGCGTATGCAAAAATAAAACTAGCTCTATTGAAAAACATTAAAGTCAAAATTGACTCGAAGAAAACAGAATCCTAGTTGCTCCCAACGTGAAGGTTGTACCAATGGCAACCATGGTAGGGGCCATGGCAGAGGAACATTCAAAGGCAGATCCAGTCGTGGAGTTGAACACTACAAAACCAAGACTCAATGAAGCTATTGAACACTACAAGGCCACACTTGTAGCAGTAGAGGCCATGCCTAATCTAATGCTATTTGGGCAGGAGATCCTATAGATCACCGTTTAACTACTAGATTTTTCTATTTGCTTGGAGACTATCTCATCTCTTATGGTAGCAAAAGACAAATTGTGGTCGCTTATTTTAGTACAAAACCATTAGAACTCGTGGCTATGATGACTTCTACAAAATTTAGGTGTCTCCTCCCTATGGTAATGCCTATCTACTGTGACAGACAATAGGGGTGCAATCCAAATTGTACATAATCACATCTTTTATGAACATACCAAGCACAATTGATTATCAATTCCTTCATCACCATTTGTTACAGGGTACCTTACAGAGTTACACTCCATCTCCCAATCAGTTGGCCAATATCTTCACCAATTCCCCTCTGCCATGATGCTTTCATGATCATGTATATATATGAACTCTAGTTGATCTCACACATCCCAATATGAATTCCAAGGGGCTATTACAATTTGGGAATGGTTTATGTCCGGTGGCCAGTTCTACTAAACACGTTAGGATCTAAACCCGCATTCAAGATTAGACACATGTCCGCATCGCAACGTGTCCAGTGAAACTGTCCACTGGACACAAGTGCCACCTTTACAATTTAGGATCAAGAGCTCAAGGCCAAGTCATATGTACTAGATTGTACTATCACTATATTGTAATCCTGTCAGTGTACTATCTCTGTACTATTGTATTACTAAACCTATTTTGCATGCCTACATAAAAAAAGACTTTATCTTCAATTCAATAGACACAATATACAGAGGCCGCACCGCATTGTCTCTAAAGGTTGAAATGAACCCCTGACTCAGGGGGGAAAAAATTAAAAATAAAATATTTTTGTTTTGACTACCTTAAAATAAAATTTTGAACTCCTTCAAAAGAAACTTGACAACAAACCAATTCAACAGCAACCTTTATCTTGGCATTTTTAAACAGGAAAAACAAAAAAAAAAACAAAACAAAACAAACCAATTTGATCTAAATATGGAGAGAAAAAAAAAGAATCTCAATAGCAAAAATTAGTAATTTGTTGATATATCTTAAATCTCAGAAAAAATAATAACTACGTGGGCAGTAAAGTGTAAACACTAAAATACAATTAAGTATGAGGTAGTAGAAGTAGGACGTGAGACACTGGAGAGTGAAGACAATTTTTTTATAATGATTTTATTGTTGTGTTGAATTGTTAATTAAAAGAATTGAAAAGAGTAAAGAAAAAAACTAATAAATTATATAAATTAAAGTATTTTAAGCAATAATAATGGTTGGTGTATATAATATTAAAATACTACAACAATAATTAACGTTCACTTAACAATAATAATTAATAACTTTATTATAGTAAAGACAATGATGATTTCCAAGATTTAATATTAGCAACAATAATTAATATCTTCATTATACTAAGAAACAATATGTCTAATAAACTTATAGTTTATATATCTTTTATTCTTTTACTGGTACTATGGATAAATTTCTAATAAGGAAATAATATGTACTGCAAGATTCATCTCTTACCTATTATTCATTTTCTAAGAGAAACTCGTGTTGACTTCAAAAAATCTTCATTCGGATCATGAGTTACAAGAAAAAAAATCTTATCTTATCATCTTAATGATCAAGAAGAACTAAGAAAATATTGTTTACAATCATTATCAACCTTTTCAGCACAAATTTAAATGATCCCAAAAAAATATTGGTAGAGCCACCACTAACAATATAATAAAGAGATCTGAGGTTTAATCCCAAAAACTTATTGGTGTTTTGGTCTTATGATAAAAAATTATCATCAGGAACAGATACCATAGGTTGAAAGCTCTCTAAAAAAAGGTAATCATTATTTTTCAGTATCAATGTTACATAAACCGATTATCATTGTAAGTTGAGCTGAATTCATTGTAATGCTAAATGAATTGTAATACTTGCTGACTACCTGGAAAAACGATTATCAATGTTAAATAAAGATAGTTTCTCAAAAAAAAAAAAAAAAAAGAGTTAAATAAAGATATCCATGCTTACCAAATAAGTTGAGCTGAATTCATTGTAATGCTTGCTGACTACCTGAAAACCCCAACTTAACTCAACTTTTGACCACGATAAAGAATGTGTAAGTTGGAGAATTCCATGAATTTATTAGTCTCAAAATTCATGTCTCTATATATTTTATAAATCACATGTCATAAAAAAAAAAAATTACAAATTGCTAAAATAAATAAATAGCTTCTTTAGTGATGCTCTCCATCCTACATTTTTAAAAACTATTAGTAAGTTGCTCGTGCAATACATGGATAATGTAGTAATATTTTATATAAGATAGTTTTGGAGAATGTTGTACATATATTATAGCATATTTGTGATAGGCCACAAACAGATTGACCCCTTATGATTGAAATTAATTAATTAATTAGTCAAGTTATTAATTAATCAATTTATCATGCAAAACGCGTGATAGCACAAACAAATCACCAAACAACTAAATACACAACGGAAAATAAATGACACGGTGATTTGTTTATGAATGGGGAAAACCTAACGGCAAAAACTCCACCGGGTGATTTTCAGGTCACCACTCCCGAAACTCCACTATTATCACAACAAGCGGTTACAAGTAAAGGAATCTCAAGTACCTTATCAACCTACAGTTGAACCCTTACCCTAATACTCAATTGAACTTGTTCTGTAGTGACAGTTCCCCCTTTTGATGCACGGCTCCCAAGTATGTGACTAATTAATGCGCGGATCCCAATAAGCGACTTCAATCACCAACTAAGAAGGTTGTTGGCTGCAAAGTTCTTCAATTCATCTACACGATGAAGATCAAGAAGATACTTGGTTACAAAACCCTACGGTGCACATACACAGCAACTTCTTCAAGAGAAAGAGATGATCTAAGGCAAGAACTTCGTCTTTAGTTACAAATTGCTTGAACAGAGTTTGCTCAATGCTTGTGCAACTTGTTTTTTTTTTTTTTTTACGGCCCTTAAAACAATCTTTTTATATGTCTAGGGTTAAAAGAAAAGAAGGCCCAAAGACACATCCACGGATCTCAAGAAAAACATATCAGAAATTATGTTTTCATAAACCTCGACAAATAGAAGCTGTCCAGCATCTGTCGAGCTAGCTGTCGAGCCACGGGGTTGAAACAGCTTATTAAACCTCAACACATGCTAGCTGTCAAGCTTTAATAGCTCTGCACTTTCAACTTGTTTTCTTGGACAGACTTGAAGGCTTCAACACTTGATCTTGAAACATGGTTTCTTGAAGTATTAAATATATCCTAAATCTACCCAAATACAAGTAAAATGCGTTTTGTCAAAGGATAAACTAATTACATAAAATCATGACATATGTTCCTAACAAATGAAACACATATGTCCTAACAATCTCCCTCTTTGGCAATCCGTGACAAAACCACAACAAACAAATGAACATATGAGAGAAGTCATAAATCACTCAACTCATATTCACTTGTTGAATACAATAAAATCTATCCTAACACAAACTCTTGAAAAATTTTGCAAGAAGAGAGTTTATGGCAAATAGACTTTGACAACCTGTATTTCTGAAACACTTTAAACAAAACTCATCAAGGCATCTTAGTGTGAAGTAGAAATAATAGATTGCATACAAGATATAAGAAGCATGTGTGTAAAGAGAGAAAAGAAACAACACATGTAAGAGGTAGGTGAAAGAAACAACATACATCAACATATAGAGAGAAATAAGTACAATGTATGTCATAAATATGGTCACAAGACCTGATGTACAAGAACAATGTATCTAAAAAGAAAGAAAAGAAAAGATACATAATATCCTTACTACATCCCTCAGCACTCAACAACACTCCCCCTAACTAAAATGTCCTATACTAATTCTCCCCTTAAGTATGACTACTCTTATACCAAAACTACTCCCCCTTATTGTCACGAGTGACAAAGGGTAAGATTGTCAAGTAGACATCTTATCGGTAGAGCTATCATCTCCATTATCATCGTCAGAAGCATCATCGTCATCACCATCAGCATCCTCAGACTCAAAATCCACTAGAGGTAGTGGTAGAGAAGCCTCTGGAGCAAAAACCACCCATGGTCGCCTGTCGTCGTGCAATACGGCCGACACGAACGTTCACCTGATACATCTCCGTAGAAAATGTATCAAGGCGAGCATCCATGCGCCGCAGCTGCGCCATGATGTCTCCTAAAGTCACATTACCCGAAGAAGAGGAGGGAGCAAATGTGGATGGAGCAAAACAGGATGGAGCTGAACGGGAGGGAGGAGCTGCTGAATCCGACTGCCAAGATCGAAACTACGTCTCGCTACGTTTAACGGTAACGTAGTCTATGGCACACATGACAGAAAAATGCTCGGAAGAGGGAAAAGGAACAGAAAAATGACATAGAATCTGCGTGATAGGCGAAGGGAAAATGAGCTTATCACGGGTTTCCGTATCCCTATACACATCTAAGATAGAAAGAATGAAATGTGAAGGAAAATCAATAGTGAGGTGCTCTAACAAGGAAAGCAAAAATTGAGCACGAAGCTCTGTGATAGAGTTATAGTGAAAGAGTGGGTGCAAAACAAAAGTCATCACCATGTTCATGAATCTAGGACCTTTAGCAAAGGCCTTACATGGTGTGAACTGACGATCACCCCAATCTGCAGGACGCTCACAGAAAGCGGAAATCATCTCGTCTTTGGATACAGTCCTCAGACACTCACAATTAGGGTAGTCAGGATGTTCTACCCTCGGAACATGAAGCACATCCGCAACAAGCTATGGTGTGACAGTGATGCGCGTACCTCGAACACGAGTAGAAAAGAGAGGTACTGAAAAATCGAAATCATGCATGTTGGAGTAAAACTCCTAGATCAGCACGGTCAGACAAGTGACCGAGACGTCACACAGTGACTCCCATCCCCGACTGTGAATGACAGTGGGAAAGTCAGTGTCAGCGAAGTCTGCCAAAATGACTCGGCGTTCCAAATGAACACCTCGTCGAGAAAAGTTCTCCGAGAAGTCCTTTCGGGCATCCTCATCACAGAACCAAATATGAGACGGAGTAGGATCAGAAAAAGATGATGCACTAGAACGCAAAGGGTTCTGAGACGGAGCTGACTTATGCTTAGGTGCCATAGACACGGCTAACATAAACAGAAAGAGAGGAAGACAATCAGAAAAGCTCCAAAACAATTCAAATATAACAAGTATATTGAAATAGAGTACGTATGCATGGGAAATGCATAAACATTGACATGAAAAGTAAATTGCATCATGGGCTCAGCCCAATCCAATCCTACCAGCACATAATCAATTGCACACATCTAAAATGCATGATAATACTGTTATTGTGCTAATGTGATGCAATGCATGAGATTTTAAACTCATTTAAGTGAAAACTCATCCCAAAATTTCAACAATAACTCATCAATTTAGAAAAACCCCAAATTTTTTCAAAAACCCCAAATTTTTTTTTCAAAAACCCCAAAACCTAGGTTTCAAAACATGAAATGTATGTAAATGAAGGAGATTAGAAGCTTACCAAGTGAAGAAAATCTTGAGAAAGCTTGAAGAAACCTTGAGGAAGAGGTTTAGAGAGAGAGAGATAGTGTTTGGGAGATGGACAAGTGCGGAAAGGTCGAGAGAGATCGAAGAAATGAGAACCAGATTACGAATAAAGAATATATAGATCCTCAGTAATTCTCGACAGATAGAGGTGTCGAGACATCTGTCGAGGAAGGTGTCGAGAAAATGGTCTTCGACAGATACAAGTATCGAGGAGGTGTCGAGGAACAAACCATCATATACCATAACAGAAGCTCGATCGATCCACCAACTGTCGAGAAGCTATCGAGAGTCTGGGAGATTTCTCATTCGATCCACCAGCTGTCGAGTAGCTATCGAGATTACGATAAGAAAAGACATAAGAAGCTTGACAAACAGCCAGGTGTCGAGGAGATACCGAGGAGGTGTCGAGCAAGCTTTTCAAAACAATTTATCGAGAAGAGAAAAACACAGATATGAATGCAATCAAGCATGCAACTCAACCAATGATCCAATCAACTCTCAAAATCATCTCTCAACAAAGATTTTAAGCTCATGGATCCTAAACACACATACACACTAAACAAGTCTAACCAATTTTATTTTTCAAAAACAAGTCAAGACAGTTTAGTAAGCATACATTAACACATGTAAAACCTTGTGATGGCCAAATCACATTGTACCTGCACATGTATCAAGAGTAGCAAAGAATATTGTCTGTTGTGTGTAAAAAACATCATAAGATTGCAAATGTGTCAACATGTTATGAAAAATTAAGATATGAGAAAATCACTTTAACTCACACACAATCATAACTGCTTGATGTGGATTATCACCTTCGAGGTACATCCTATAACTCCCACATCTCCTAGAATACACGCTTGCAATCATATTCAAAACATTTTTGATCTTTTTGCTTTTTATTTTTCTTTGCATATTTTTATTTTAGCAAACCATGCATGGGCATATAAGAGATAGAAAAGAAATACCCAATTATGTTAAGCATTTGACATTCCAATTTTGCTATGCCGAAGCACACAAATGTCATTGACACTGCACTTTTGCTATGCCGAAGCATACAGGTGTCATATTATGATTGGCGGGCAATAGTGGTGAGATGGTTATTTATGTCTTTCTCTTAGGATTTTTTAATCCTACCCGTCAAAAAGAGTGATACGAGTGTTAAGTACAAGAGAAAACTTAATCTTACGCATCACAAACAAGAGCCACAAAGCTCATTTGCTTAGTTGTGCATAGAGATGCTCATCTAAGCTACAAGAGATACAAAGTTTAGAAAACTTTGTTTCAATGGCCATCCAAGGTACACAAGTACCAATGTACACAAAACACATACTGTTTTTGTATTTTTTCTGATTTTTCAATTTTCTTTTATATTTTTATATGAAAAACAAAACAAAGCAAAAACTGAAAAATAACCAAACAAAAACATGTTAAACAAATCAAAGTATAAAACTAGATGCAAATGCATGAGGAAGGAAGAAAAAAGAAGAAGATCATCCCATGGAGATAATACCAATGTTTTGACGAAGGAATTCGAAACGTTTACTGTCAAGAGGTTTGGTAAACAGGTCATCCTTCTGATCATCGGTGTGAATAAACTCAAGAGTGAGAGTACCATCTTCGACAAGTTCCCTAATGAAGTGATATCGAATCTCTATGTGTTTGGTTCTAGAATGTTGAACCGAATTCTTAGAGATGTTAATGGCACTAGTATTGTCACAATAGATAGTGAGATGCTCTTGACAAATACCATAATCGTGGAAGAGGTTTTGCATCCATAGGAGTTGGATGCAACAGCTGCTGGCAGCAATGTACTCAGCTTCTACAGTGGATAATGAGATGGAGTTCTGCTTTTTACTCATCCAAGAGACAAGATTATTACCCACATAGAAACAACCCCCTAAAGTACTCTTTCTATCATCAGCATTCCCAACCCAATCAGTGTCAAAGTACCTAACTAAGACATCACTTGTGTCCTTGCTGTACCACACACCAAACTCAGCAGTGGTTTTGACATACTTTATGATTCTTTTTAAAGCAGTCATATGGGACTCTTTGGGATTAGCCTGATATCTAGCACACACTCCAACACTGTAACTAATGTCAGGTCTACTAGCAGTAAGGTAGAGAAGACTACCTATCATGCTTCTATATAGAGATGGATTAACACTTTTACCTAACAAGTCAACAGTGAGTTTAACATTTGGGTTCATAGGGGTTCTGATAGAACTAGCAGATTCTAAACCAAACTTTTCCACAAGATTCTTAGCATATTTAGACTGAGATAGGAATATACCTGAATCTTGTTGACGAATCTGCAACCCAAGAAAGTGAGTCAACTCTCAAATCATGCTCATCTCGAATTCGGCCTGCATGAGTTTTGAGAAACCATGAGCAAGTTCATCCTTAGTCGATCCAAAGATGATGTCGTCAACATAGACTTGAGCAACTATCAGCTCGCCATCTTCTCTTTTGATGAAGAGAGTCTAATCAGCCTTTCCTCTTGTGAACCCATGTGACACCAAGTATTGTGTAAGCCGATCATACCAAGCTCTTGGGGATTGCTTTAACCCATAAAGTGCCTTCTTGAGGTACAGTACATGATCCGGAAAGTGTGGATCAATGAATCCTTTTGGTTGAGCCACATAAACATCTTCTTTGAGCAGCCCATTTAGGAACGCAGTCTTTACATCCATCTGATAGAGCTTGAACTTCAATTGACAAGCCAAAGCAAGGAGAATTCTGATGGACCCCATACGGGCAATTGGAGCAAATGTTTCATCATAGTCTACTCCTTCTATTTGTGACTATCCTTGAGCTACAAGCCGAGCCTTGTTGTGGATCACATTACCCCCCTCATCAGTCTTATTACGGAATATCCACTTTGTACCGATGATGTGTTCACCCTCCGGTCTAGGTACCAAGGTCCAGATGTCATTCCTCTGAAACTGAAGCAGTTCATCATGCATTGCTTCAACCCAACTTTCATCCTGAAAAGCTTCTTCAACTTTAGTGGGTTCAACCTGTGACAAATAACAAGAATAAGACACAAAGTTAGCGACACATTTATCAACTGTACGTTTCCTTAATGTGAGTTCATTCAAGTTTCCCACAATGACTTCTGGAGGATGATTTAGCTTAATCTTGGAGGAAGGTCCTTTTTCCTCATGGGATTCAGAATCTGGTGAAGTGGTTATATCTGCGGAATCTTCCAAAACACTAGGAGTAGCTGGAGTACTAGGAGATGCAGGTTCTTGTTCAACAATTTCTTGAACTTCCCTAGGCTCAGGAGGAAGAATTTCTGTTGGTTTTTAGACCCCTTAAAACACAATTAAATTAACCTAGTTAATTAGCCAAGTGATTACTTAGTCCAAATTATTCAAATCTAGGTTATCACAATCGAACAATCATATCATGCATAGCAGCGGAAAGATAAATAAGACAATGATATGATCACCTAGAAAACCAAACCGGTAAAAACTTGAGGAGGATTTAATCTAGCTATCCTCAAGGTAAACCTGAATCCACTATCTTGAAAGAATCGAAGTTCATACAATAAGACTTACAAACTCCTTGTTCAACTTCTTATTGCTACCCACTAGTAGAACTTACTGACACGACCACGTGCAAGCTCCGAGACCATGGACTCCTTCTTTCTTGGATTCACCACCAGATACAAGCACCCACGCTTGTGTTTCTTTAAACTTCAATGGCAGCAACTGAGTTGATCATCAAGGTGTAGATAACATCTTCTCCTTGAAAACCCTAAGCTTTGTGTAAAGGAAAGCTCCTCTAGATCTCATAAGAAATTTACACAAAACAACAATATGAGCAACATCTAAAACGTGACTAGGGTTTGCCTTATATACCTAGGGCAAAAAGTAAAACCCTAAAACGTTTTAATGAGCTAGGGCTGAGTTGGAATTCTGTAGAAAAACGCTTCAGACCCGATTTTCGATTAATTGAGCCTAAGCTTCGATCGATCGAACCAGGCAGAAAAGCATAAATAAATCCTGCAACAGCTTATTCCAACTTTACATAAAAGAATCAACTTTGAGCAAGTCTAAACACGACTAAACATATTGTTTTGATCATGGTTTGCCAACAATACACATTAGAGTTCTAAATACATAAAATCCTAAGTCTTTAGAACCTAACAAACTCCCCCTTTGGCAATCCGTGACAAAACACACTAAAAGCTCAAAGTTTACAAAAAAACCCTTTACAAAAAAAATGCTCAATATAACAAATTCAATCCTAACTACTATCCATCAGTTGCAAGTATAGACAGCAACTCAATTGAATCAACCTGTATATTTCCTGAAACACTAAACAAAATGCGTAAACGCATGTGTGACAGAAAAATAGTAAAAAAAATAAATATGCAAACTAACTCTCCCCCTAAGTTAGATACAACAAAAAAAAAATGTTTACTCCCCCTAAACAGAACAATCTTGTATTTTCCACACATATTCCCTTGTTCATCAAAATCTCCCCCTTTTTGTCATGTATTGACAAAGACAACTCAATAAAGAGTAAACATACACAATAAAGGATAAGAAAAAATGAAGGGAACACAAAACAATTCAACTCTATAGAAAATAGAGACATCTCCCCCTATGAAGAGCAACAACTCCCCCTATGAACAACAACGGGTAAAAAAAAAAACTTTTCTCCCCCTTTAAAAATAGGAAACACAAAACAAGTATTGGGAAAAACAATTTTGGGGAAAATAAAGGGGTGGGAATAAATAAAAAGACACAAACCAAGTTTTAAAAAAAAAACTAAGTTGAGGATACACATGAAGAAAAAATATTCTCTCTTTCAATAAAATGCAAACATGGCACTATGTGACCTATAAATAGTTGCATGAGTTGAGAAAATATTTGCACATTGATTATCCATCATATCTCTTAAGAAAAATATTTTCTACAGTTCACACATAAAAAAGACATATACTAGAAAGTACATAGCTCAAAAATTAATCAATCAATTTTTTGATCAAGTTGAGTACCCAATGTAGCAAAGTGTATGCATGTTATGTGTGAAAACAATGAGAGATATGACTGTAAAACTGCAAGATAGATACAAAAACAATGCAATGCATGTGAATCCTAAACACAAATGATGCATGAAAAAAAAAAATTGGTCAAAAACATAGAAACTGAAAGTTTTTCAATTTGGATTGATCGAGAATCAATCGAACATAAATCGAGTCAAGCAGACTCAAACCAAAAAATTTTAATCGCAATTTCGATTGATCGAAAAACAGGTTCAATCAATCGAAAATCTGGAAAAATCTGTTTTTTGAAAAACAGAGCATTTTAATGTAGAAACTCCTCAAAGCACATTGTTTTATAAAAAAATGCATGAGTATGAGATGAAAAGTTTTTCAAAAATATTTGAATGCAACCCAGATCTTCCAAAATCAAGATTTTCAATCAATTTGTCCTCAAAGCGCAAACATTAAACACATTTTGCATTAAAATCAAGGAACTTTTAATCTTGGATGACCACAACAAGATCACACATAATATAATGTACCAAGTTTAGCAAAAAGTAACTTGTGTAATGTGTGCAACTAGCAAAAGCTTGAGATACATGTGAGGTGATATGTGGATAGCAATCAATCACAAAGTCTACAAAATTCATCACATAGAATTTAAAAGAGACTATCACCTAAAGAGTTACATCATATAACTTCCACATCTCCTAGACCATAAGCTTGCAATCATGTAAGTTTCTTGAATTTTGCCTCATAATATACACACCAATTTTAATTTATTTAGAAACTTATTAAAAAGCCAAGATAATGTACACACCAATTTTAATTATGTGATTTGGCATCAAACCTAATAGTACACACCAATTTTAAGCATTAAGCAATTAAACCGAGGCTACACTTTATGTTCTTTTTGTGCATGTGCTACACTTTCTCGAGCACAAAATCTTACGATATGCACTAAGGTGTTCATGATTGGCTAGTGAACAGTGGTGAGATGGTTATTTATGCCTTTCTCAAAAAGTTCAAGTCCGACAGTCAAAGACATGTGACTTCAAGATCAAGACAAAGTGATCAAAACTATAAACATTTTTCCCACACAACATGCACTACAAAGCTCAAACTAGTAAAGTGCAATAAATAAGCTCATCAAAACTAAACAAGGTACATAAACTTGTTATGTAAAAATAATATGGCCAATCCTTGATTATAAATCCAAGATGTAAAATACAAAACACAAAAATCTTTTTGGTTTTAAAAACTATATGACCAAAAACAAAAAAGCACATATTATGCTAAATGAACAATGCAAATGCAATGCATGACAGTGTTTAACTAAGCTATAAAGGGTACACAAACAAGAAATATCAATTTCTTAATTAACCCTTGAGTACATGTACAAACTAGTACATACTCACACAAAATCAGAAATAGCTTAGGACATATATAACACATGCTATTCAAGTTTCTCCACAATGTCAAGCATGTTCTAAATCAAGAGAGAAATATCATAATTCATGTAATCCTCAAGAAAAATAAAACAAAACACAAAATAAAATATTTTTTGTCTTTTTGAAATTTTTCAATGTTTTTGGATTTTTTTTTTATATAAAAAAAAACAAAAAAACAAAAAAACCAAAAACAAAAACAAAACATGTCCACAAACAATTGAAAGAATTAAATCAGGGACAAGTCAACAACACTCACCTTAGAGAATCTTTTCTCACCTATCTAGTACGAGTCTTCGGCTTTATAGGTGAAAATTCATGTGAAGCAGAGTGTATTTGAGGGATTACACCAATCTTCTGAGAAAGACTGAAATCTTGCAACTTCCTTTCACAAGCCAACAAGCTTAAATTTTTCAAAATAATATGAAACAATTTGTATGGACTTATGGCAGGAGAAATATCATCACATATCCTAGACTGAAACACAGAATGCTTAAATTTTAGTTTATGACAATTAGGACGAATGTGACCACAGACGCCACAAAAGTGACAAATAGGAACAAATTTAGGAACATCAGTATTCCTAACAACAAGTCTAGTCTCAGATTTTGGTTTTTGCCTCAACAAAGAACAATTTGGTCTAATATGACCAACAACACCACAGAGGTGACAAGTAGGCACAAAAACATATTTATTATGCTCTCTAACAGTAGGTTTAGACTTAGGTTTAGAAACTTTAGCGTCTACATCAGAACTTTTACCTTTGTCCAACCTAGCCAAATAAGCATTTTCTTTATTATTCCTCTTAAAAGGAGGGATATAAACTTTTTCAGTTTTAGGCTTAAGAGAAACAGAAACACTTCTGTTATCAACAGCAGGCTTGGTACTAGTCAAATTTTCAATTTTAGCTTTAGATTCAACTAACTCTTGTTCCAAGCTTTTCATCTTCTCATCTTGAGAGGAAATTTGATTTCTCAAAAATTCATTCTTTTTATTAGATTCATCTAATCTAACAAACAATTCTTCTTTTTCAAGATTAGCCAATTTTAACTCTTCCTTGAATTTCTTAGCAATTTTCAAAGATTTAGATAATTCCTTACGAAGAGATTCACAGACATCAACAAAATCAACAGAAACATGAGCAGAAACATGATCAGAAAGACACTTCAAATTATCCATGACAACAGGGGTCAAGGATCAACTCTTAGATCAAAAGATCTAAAACAAAAGAGCTACCCGCTCTGATACCACTTGTTGGTTTTTAGACCCTTTAAAACACAATTAAATTAACCTAGTTAATTAGCCAAGTGATTACTTAGTCCAAATTATTCAAATCTAGGTTATCACAATCAAAAAATCATATCATGCATAACAACGGAAAGATAAATAAGACAATGATATGATCACCCAGGAAACCAAACCGGTAAACCTGAATCCACTATCTTGAAAGAATCGAAATTCATACAATAAGACTTACAAAATCCCCGTTCGACTTCTTATTGCTACCCACCAGTAGAACTTACTAACACGACCACGTGCAAGCTCCGAGACCACGGACTCCTTCTTTCTTGGATTCACCACCAAATACAAGCACACCCGCTTGTGTTTCTTTAAGCTTCAATGGCTGCAACTGAGTTGATCATCAAGGTGTAGATAACATCTTCTCCTTGAAAACCCTAAGCTTTGTGTAAAGGAAAGCTCCTCTAGATCTTACAAGAGATTTACACAAAACAGCAATATGAGCAACATCTAAAACGTGACTAGGGTTTGCCTTATATACCTAGGGCAAAACATAAAATCCTAAAACATTTTAATGAACTAGGGCTGAGTTGGAATTCTGTAGAAAAATGCTTCAGACCCGATTTTTGATTGATCGAGCCTAAGCTTCGATCGATCGAACGAACCAGGCAAAAAAGCATAAATAAATCCTGCAATAGCTTATTCCAACTTTACATAAAAGAATCAACTATGAGCAAGTCTAAACACAACTAAACATATTGTTTTGATCATGGTTTGCCAACAATACACATTAGAGTTCTAAATACATAAAATCCTAAGTCTTTAGAACCTAACAATTTCTTTAGTGAGTTCCTCAATACCTTTTTCAGAACTGGAATCTGAAGACTCATCAACAACAACATTCACTGTCTCCATTACCTTCATGGTTCTTTTGTTGTATACCCGATAAGCCTTGCTTGTAGATGAATAACCCAGAAATATTCTTTCATCACTTCGGGAATCAAACTTTCTCACATTCTCCCTATCCTTTAGGATGAAGCAAGTACTTTCAAAGATCCTGAAGTACTTCACATTAGGCTTCCTTCCTTTCCATAACTCATATGGAGTCTTCTTGATACCGAGTCTAAAATACACTCTATTAACCGTATGACACGCAGTGTTAACAGCTTCTCCCCACAAGTTTCTAGCCACATCCTTATTGTATAACATGGCTCTGGCCATCTCCTGAATAACCCTGTTCTTTCTTTCTACTACACCATTTTGCTGAGGAGTAATAGAAGCAGAGAATTCTTGAGAGATACCTGATCTTGTGCAAAACAACTCCATATATGAGTTCTCGAATTCTTTACCATGGTTACTTCGAATTCAATCAATTTTCAAGCTCTTTTCATTTTGCAGTCTTGTGCACAAAGCTTCAATGTGCTCAGGAGCATCAGACTTGGATTGTAGGAAAATGACCCAAGTGTACCTAGTGAAGTCATCTACCACAACCATGATGTATCTCTTGCCACCAAGAGACTCAGTTCTAGTTGGACCCATAAGATCCAGATGTAGAAGCTCCAATGGTCTAGATGTAGCTGATGTCTGAGTGCCAGGATGCTTAGCTTTTGTCTGTTTTCTAAGCTGGCACGGTCCACATACCACATTGCTCATTTTACTAAGCTTTGGTATCCCTAAAACTGACTCATGCTTAGATACAATAGAAAGATGTTTGTAGTTAGCATGTCCCATCTGTTGATGCCATAGATCTTCATTTGGCAAACGAATGCTATTACAAACAATATCAGCATCAGGAACCAATCCATAACAGTTGTCAAGAGTGTGAACACCACTTATGAGTTTCTTTCCAGACTCATTCATAATAAGACACTTTCCCTTGGAGAATAGCACCATGAAGTCTTGATCACATATCTGACTTATACTCAGTAGGTTTACCCTTAGTCCTTTTACATATAGAACGTTTGCAATGTCCGGCAGTCCAGGTAGAGAGATGATTCCTTTTTCCTTTAATCTGTGATTTGCACCCATCACCAAAAGTAACATTGCCACCTTTCTTAGACTCGAAAACCTTGAAGAGAGATCGGTCTCCAGTCATGTGTCTTGAGCAACCACTGTCAAGGTACCACAAACATGTGTCCATCACTTTAAATGCGGACTTCATCATAAAACATACTTTGTGCTTAGATGACAAATCAGTGGGAATGGTACTTTCTCTCAACTGCCTTATACGAGCTAAGCCTTTAACTTTCACTCTTCTCAGACGAACTCCTTTGCACATTTTCATTCTAAGACAGTCTAGTTTCTTCTTAGCCAAACTGAGATTTTTTTCAATAGTCATCATAAGAGAATTCAAATAACTTTTAAACTTGTATTTTCTGAGACACTCAAACAAATAGAGATTAGAAAAACAAGATGTATTTGAAAGAAAAGATCTCTTCAAGCCGGTTACAGCCATGACAACAAGGGTCAATGGATCAAACACAGCAAAGATTAAACCTAATTAGAGTGTGCCTACTCTGATACCACTTGATAGACCACAAACGGATTGACCCCTTGTGATTGAAATTAATTAATTAATTAGTCAAGTTATTAATTAATCAATTTATCATGCAAAGTACGTGGTAGCACAAACAAATCACCAAACAACTAAATACGCAACAGAAAATAAATGACATGATGATTTGTTTACGAATGGGGATAACCTAACGGCAAAAACCCCACCGAGTGATTTTTAGGTCACCACTCCCGAAACTTCACTCTTATCACAACAAGCGGTT
Organism: Notholithocarpus densiflorus; assembly: GCA_030021035.2. NCBI lineage: Eukaryota > Viridiplantae > Streptophyta > Magnoliopsida > Fagales > Fagaceae > Notholithocarpus > Notholithocarpus densiflorus. Next base: position 1,105,524 of record JARYZH020000006.1, on the reverse strand, counting down.
ACAAGTAAAGGAATCCCAAGTACCTTACCAAGCTACAATTGAACCCTTACTCCAATACCCAATTGGACTTATTCTGTAGTGACAGTTCACCCTTTTGATGCACGGCTCCCAAGTACGTGACTAACTAATGCGCGGATCTCAGTATGCGACTTCAATCACCAACTAAGAAGGTTGTTGGCTGCAAAATTCTTCAGTTCATCCACACGATAAAGATCAAGAAAATGCTTGGTTACAAAACCCTACGATGCATATACACAGCAACTTCTTTAAGAGAAAGAGATGATCTAGGGCAAGAACTTCGTCTTCGGTTACAAATTGCTTGAACAGAGTTTGCTCAATACTTGTGCAACTTTTTTTTTTTTTTTTTTTACGGCATTTAAAACAATCCTTTTATATGTCTAGGGTTAGGAGAAAAGAAGGCCCAAAGACACATCCACGGATCTCAAGAAAAACAGATCAAAAATTCTGTTTTCATAAACCTCGACAAATAGAAGCTGTCGAGCATCTGTAAGCTAGCTGTCAAGCCACGGGGCTGAAACAGCTTATTAAACCTCGACACATGCTAGCTGTCGAGCTTTAATAGTTCTGCACTTTCAACTTGTTTTCTTGGACAGACTTAAAGGCTTCAATACTTGGTCTTGAAACATGGTTTCTTGAAGTATTAAACACATCCTAAATCTACTCAAATACAAGTAAAGTGCGTTTTATCAAATGATAAGCCAATTACATAAAATCATGACATATGTTCCTAATAAGTGAAACACATATGTCCTAACAATTTGTTATATAATTTTGTTAGTAATGAGTTCATCATAAGAAGAAACAATTATAGATTACACACACATATCCGTTATAATTATTCAGTTCAAGTAATGAGAAATAAAAAAAATAAAAAATAAAAAAACAATTTTGGAGAAATATTGTAAAATAAAAGTTAATATAAAATGTGTCTTTCTCTTTCTCCTTAATTCTAAAATAAAATACACATCTCCAAAAACCAAAATCAATCACATCCTTTATAAAACCCACAAATCTACAACATTTGACCTAAACATCAAAATAGTAATTACCGCTGTTGTCACTCAATATAAAATGCAAACCCCCCCCCCCCTTTCTTGGTTGTAGCCAACTCATACGGGTTAGGATTAGATGAGACAACAATGTTAGAGCTAAGTATCATTGAAAAATTGAAGATAAATGAAATCATTTTTGGACTATTGTATTTAAGATGAGATGGCATAAAGGGCTATATGGAGGTATATATAGGTGCGGTTTGGATCCACGTCCACGGCTGCGTTTTCATGTTTTCAGTTTTTTTTTTTTTTTTTTTTTTCCTTGGACGCGCTTCTGGTACTGTTCACTGTCCATGAACAGTGATTTTAGGCTTATGAACAGTAAAAAATAGAGTAAACAGTAACTTTTTACACATTAAAAAATTATTTTGCTACAGTGTTTTCAGTTTTCAGTTTTCAGTTTCAGCAAAAATAAGTTGTATCCAAACGGACTCATAATGGAGTAGAAGTGCAAGAGATGAAAATGATGAATTAAAGTGCAAAGAATTTTGTGTATATGTGTAAGAGATGAAAAGTCTTGAAATATTGAAACAAATAATACAAAGAATATTTACTTTTTAATTAGAAATTTCTTGAAATATTGAACCAAATAAAAAAAAAATTTTAATATTTAATTTGATTTTATCTTTGATGTGGCACTTGAAAATATTTCAATTCTCTTTGTTAAGAATGTGCTACTTGGCAGAATCTGATGCTCTCTCATATAAAGTCTCTACTTTTATATATATATATATATATAAACATTTATATTTATATTTATATATATATATATATATTGATGATTGATTGCTCTCACACCCACTCACTCTAGTAAGTTGTATCTTTTGAGTTAAATCCATTAAAAATAGAAGAGGCTACTGCCTTTTTCACCTGTTACTCGACATGATGAGTTTTCAATCAAAACTTTATACATACTTAGGGTCTGTTTAAGATCCGCTTATTTTGCCGAAACTGAAAACTTTTTGCTGAAAGTACTATAAATAAAGGTAAAAGTTAGTTGAAATAGTACAATAAGACCCATGAATAGTACCAAAAAGTGTAGTAAAGTCCATGAATAGTAGCAAAAATAAGCTGAATAGTAAAATAAGCTATCCATTTTCATCAATGCCAAACACACACTTTCACACAAAATATTATTAAAGAGCCAATTTGACAACTTCCGTGTAGCATTAACTTTGCATTTTGTGAGTTGCGGGGTATACCCGTACACCTAAAGTCTTGCATGAGAACAAAAATCTAGCCTTTAAACTTCATGAAATCCGCTACTTTAATGCCCATATGACAAGTAACCTATATTTTTTTGGGGCCACCGTGCCAACTTTCCGCTGAATTTTTATCATTCTAAGTATTTTATTGTAGCGAAATATGGCATACCTTTCACAGTGATTAGTAAAGAATTGCTAAACTTGGTATTATAATAATGGAGGTGGAGTTATAAGTATGGAGCGGAACCCACCAGCCATAGAAAATGCATGGGGGCTTTGACTGCTTTGTCTTGAAGTCTCAACAGTGCTAAAGTGTAGTGTGGACATGAAACTGATAGAGACCAGGTACGTGTTTTCTGCTAAACTTTACAGCCTGCAGGGCAGACAGAAACCTTCATATGTATTGTCTGTATACCAAAAGCTACATGCCAAGACGGGCATGGAGGCCCAACTTGAAGGTGTAACATCAACCTATGTCTAAAGAAGTTATAAATAATTAATATACAAATAAGTTGGGCCATATTGGGAGGGAGTTATATATCTTAAAAATGACCTTCAATTTGCTGGATGCTTGTCCAATAGAACAGTAACTTGCTCACACAAACATCGTCATGTCTTTCTTGTTTGGTTTATAGTTGTTTAGGTTAGTAAACCGTGAACAAAAGTTAATTCTTGTGCGTCAAATAGCATCATTTCAAGATTAACACTAAATCCCACGATTGGCTAAAGATAAAGGAAGTCATTGTATTCTCAACAACTACTTGACACCTAGTTGATCGATTGAGATGTGTCTTGACACTCTCGATCAAAAATTGTAACACCTAATTTTTAGTCAGGTTTGTTAAGTTGACTAATCACTTAGAATTGAGTCCTACTTACCAAATTTAGTATAAAAGGGATAATTTGAAGTTGACTAATTAGAAGAAGAGAGAGCCTTTCACATATAAAAGGGATGATTCCATGCGACTAAAAATCAATATTACTGATGTTTGGTGATCTAGTTGAAGCCACAATACTTACACAATCAAGATTGCTGTGAAATCTTCAAGGTGGTTCTTAAAGTATCAATTTGTTTATGTTGGTGAAATCTACAATAGAAGACTCCAATCAAGTTAGACTGCGTAGGGCACGTGAGTAAGTCATTATAGGAAGTAGTGATAGAAGTTAGGGTTAATTTCTATTATAAGAACTTCAATTTTACATTATGGATTCTTGCTTTGTGTCAGTGGCTAATCCCTCGGTGTGTTTTATTCCTTTCATGTTTATCGTTGGTTTTTTACATTGTAAACAAATAACTGTCTCATTTATATCTCCACACTTTACTTCATACTATGATTAATTTGTTTGTCGTAGATGTTAACCAGACTTTGAACAAACTACGTATGTGATTAATTTGATTATCGTGAACATTAACTAGACTTTGAACAAAATCCGTAAACTAATAATTAATTCAACTTGACTTAATTCTGCTATAATTGTCAATAGGTTTAACATAAATATTTTTATTTATCTCTTACTCATTCTCTATGTAAATGTCTAATTCAAGAGGACTACCTAAGAGCTATCAACATAACTACATTGAAATAAAACACGATAATCATTTTAACTTGATTTATCTCTGTTTGATGCTACATAGAGGAGTAGGGTACCTTAAAGCTTCGTTGATTGGCACCAAGACACTTTTTTTTTTTTTTTTACTTCAACTCAGTCTCTCTCTCTCTCTCTCTCTCTCTCAAATTACAGTTTTTAATTTTTTTTTTCTAATATACAGTGTTTCAAAAAGGGTTTTGATTGTTTCATAACCAATAATATCTGCACTGTTTCACATCATATATACATTCTCTTACATAACGTGTGTGGACGATTAATTTGAAATTGTGAACATTAATTATGTGAAAAATTTTACATCCCAGGCGTGAAACAATAATTAGCCATTAGCTTGTAAATAAACTAAGGGTTTTAACCCCTCCAGTCCCCCCTTCTCATCCTCCATCTCCAATATCAGACAAAATTTTGTACGTTAAAAAAAATAAAAAAAATAAAAAAAAAAGTGAGGAAGTTAATGGATGATGATAATGTAACAAAACATAACACTTCAGCCACCTCATGACCTTCCTCAATTGGGCACTCCAATCAGCAGACAGGATTACAGACACCCATTATAAAAGGAAAAGCAACGCTTCTCTCATAACTTGGCATAATACAAAACCACGCAGAAAACAACAAAACCTAGCCACCAACTAGGTGCTTAATTGCCTAATCATAATCCATATTACAACACGAAGCTTCTTTATATCATTGCTTGTCTTTATTCTCACCACACATTTGTCTATCTGATAATATTCTTTATTCTCTATTCGGTACTAGATTTGCCAATGAAAGTTTTTTCACTTTTTTTTTCCTTTAACTACTTTGAATTTCGGACCTTGCTAATCCCACTACACACTTCTTTAATTAACCTCACCAAACAGCATATTCTTTTTTTTTTTTCCTTTTTTTTTTCTTTTTTTATTCACTGGTTTATGGTTCTGACCTTGTATAAATCTAGGGTTTTGTTCAATTGGTATGGTAGGAATAGGTAAAGAAAGCTCTCATAGTTTCTGAAGTAGTACCCATAAAACTATAAACCATTTTCTGTTTAAGCCATGGACTTGAATGTTTTCTTGAAGGAAACAGTTTGTCTAAGGCCGTCTGAACAGTCCCAAAGACAAACTATTGAACTTTCTGGTCTGGACAGGATATCCCCTGCAATTCTCTATGCTGTCTTCTTTTATAAATGTAATTTGAACTCAGAGGCAGAAAATAGTATTGAGAGAGCCAAGAGAGCTCTCCAAAAGGTTCTGGTTTCATGGTATCCAGCTGCTGGGAGATTTAGAATCAGCGATGCAACGGGGAAGCTAGAGATTGACTGCAACGATGAAGGTGTAACCATGATCACTGCAGTGTGTGATTCCAAGCTTGAAGAGCTTGGCAAACTGCATGAATACAAACCATGCTATGAAAAGCTTGTTCCGCAGCTTTCTGATGCTGATGATATATCAAAAAACCCACTTGTTCTTGTGCAGGTTTTGGTTTCATTTGCTTATGAACAATACATACCCTTTTTATTTTTCCAAGTAAATAGTACTGTAGAAGGGAGAAGTGGAGCTCAAATCCTGACATCAGGCATCATAAAGGGTGCCAGTAATACTGGGCTATCTGTCGAATCCCATCAAGAAAAACCCTACTTTTAACAATTTATTTCAGTAAATTTTTTTTTTTAAGTCTCTAACAGCTAGCTATAAAATTTCTTTCATATTGAAGTGTTTCTACAATCCTTGAAAATTATTTTTTGGAAACTTTATGAACCGGAGGTCATGCCAGTCAAGTTTTGCACTCCAAAAAAAGAAACCCTAAATTTGTCTTTTTGACATTAAATTTCAATAGTGTACAGTTAATTTCTTTTGATCCCCACCCAAAAGAGAAAATAAAGGTGTACCATCCCAAGTCTATTAATAATTGTGTAAGCTTATTTTAGGTCATGAAAGTAATCATGTCTCTTCACTATTGTTCCCCACTTTCTGCTGCTGATTTATTTTTGTTTAGATTTATGTCTCCTATATATTAAGTGAGAAGAAAAATAATCTAGGTCCGCTAATGATGTACGAAACCCTAACCCTAGATATTAATTTTCTTTATTTGTCTAGTTGTTGATTATAGAACTATTATTTTTGAGGATAATATATTTAGTGTTATAATCAGTTATCATTATCTAATCATTTCAATCTAGAAATTTTAATTTAGCTAGCTTCTGTGTGCTTTTAATTATGAAACTTGAAAAGCTTTTTTCTTCTAGGGTTTGACTGAACAACAATTTACTTATACTTGCTTCAAGGAATTAAAACTAAGTTACACCGGATAAGACTGAAAAAAAAAAAACAAAAATAAAAAAAAAACAAAAATCCAAAAGCTACACCTTGGGTTATATAGTTTTAGTCATCATAAATATTCTATGAATCCACTAAAGCATTATAAATGTTGTGTGGCTAGTTTAATTGATGATTGGGGTTATACACCACTTAACCAAAGGTGGACATGAAAAAAAAATGGAGAAATCAATTCCACTTCACTTTTTCATTCAGAATGGATTAGATGATAGATATAATATTAAGCTTTTTCTTTCCCCTGTATAGGCTCTGTGTTTGTGTGTGTTGTGTTTTTCTCGAGAATTTAACCCCAACATTTTCTAAGTTAATGTTCCCTATATATCTGCAGATAACAAGGTTTGCTTGTGGAGGGCTTTCGGTTGGTGTTGGAGGTAGCCATGCTTTATTTGATGGCAGTGGAGCATTCACTTTTCTAGCATCATGGGCTCATATATCAAGTGGGAAAGATGAATCTGACCTTATTGTTCCCAACCATTCAAGAGATGCGATTTTGCATGCTATCTATTCTCTGCATTCAACCCCTTCAGCTGCTTCAATTTATGAACAAGACCACATAATAGCTATTGAAGATCTCTATGGGATACCAATGCAGACCATGGCATCCGATGATAGATGTTGGGAAACTGCACTAGCAAAATTCAGCCAAGTTGATCCTCAAGGGGGGCTTGAACTTATTACATTGTGCATCAAAAAGGAAACTGTTGAGACATTGAAGGCATTAGCAATCGAGAGGGGCAAGCTCTTGAAGTGTTCCACGTTCGATGTTTTATGTGCACACGTATGGAAGGTATGTTTTAGAGGCAGGAAAGGAAAAGATATTTCCATTCAATAAATCGAAAGGACATTTTCAGGACCACCGGAGCATGAATATTATGAAGCATTAGATTTTCTTTTTGAAAAGAATATATAATTGCGTATAATACTCAAAAGTATAATGTACCTAAACTAGTTCTAATTATAACATTTGGTGGTACACTGGTGTTTGAATGGTAAATAATTTATATGAAAGAAATATTCCATAGCCATATACAGGTGTAAACAAAGTTAATTTCCTCACCATGCATTAACTTTTAAGCTGTGTACTTGAGTTCATACTTTGCACGCATCTGCACAAATTTCATAAAAGAACTATATATTTATAGACATGCATGGTAAATTCTTTGTTAAATTAAATCAAGGATGAATGATACAATTTGTAGGAGATTACCAGCAAAAATCACAAACAATGCATCAAAAAGGGATTATAGCAAATAATATATAAGTGAAACAAATATTAAGTTGTGATTTCTTTTATACATTTTATTAATATCTAAAGATTCCTGAAAAATTATTCCTCCACTATTGGAATCTATTTTTATTTGAGAACTAGGTTGATAGTAACCCATAGTAAATCTATGATAACCTCAGCTAGGGATAATCAGTCTAGGGTTAGCAATAAGGTGTATAAATCACCCAGTGTAAATATGTATATTACTGAGTAAACATGTAGTCATCTAGTGTTTATAATATAAATCAATGTGGGTCATGAGACCGTATATTACTAACATGTAGTCATCTTGGGTTTTATTATAAGGACAAAGTTTAGTTACAAAATTTATTGTAGCCTAAGGCTACAATCTTACTCAATACATTCACATTACTACATATTTTGAAAATCTAACCGTTGAATTACATATTCTTTATGTTCTTAATACACATATCAAGTTTTGAGTCAATTGGATATTATTTATTATATGATTTATAAGCTTACATTTTATGCATAATTTTAAACTACAAAAACTTGCAATTTGAACAATTTATTGATAACATAGTTATCAATTTTTAATTTTATAGAAATTTTGCAAGCATAGAGAATATAAGAAGAAAATGTAATCCAACGGTAGATTTGTCAAAATTCACCTCCAATAAAGAGACATTGAGTAAGGTTGTAGCCTTAAGTTATAATTAATTTTGTAGATAAATTTTGTCCTTATTATAATATAAATCAATGTAGGTCATGAGGCTGAATTAAATTAATTTCTCTCTCTCTCAATAATAGCAACATGCATGGTATTAGAGCCCCCACCTCAACAATCCACCACCTAGCTAGCTAGTCACTTGCATTGCACTTCACCATCCACTACTAGACCTCAAAATTGCCTCAAACCGGCCCATTACTAGCTCTTTTTTTGACAAAAAACATGCTACTTATAATTTAGACTTTAGTGTACCGCTCAGTCTTTTCATAATCACTGTAAGATGTCACATATGCTCTCACACGCTCCCCCAGCGTGCTTAGGGGCATGTACACATCGCTATATTATATAGCTCTTGAGACATATTCTCATACTCATTTATGTGTTGGCTCCATATTGACAACACATTTCACATGCTCCAAGCATTGTACATGCCTCACTCTATCACATGTTGGGATGCACTTAGTATTGGGGACTCTCTTACGTATCAAATTTCTTTAAATGCTACACACACCTTACATAGTTTTCCTAACCGTCAAACCACCTCTAATAAAATTCCGAACACCGTTCAACCATCCCAACAAATTTCCAACCACATGTAAGTAATGGTTCCACCTGCTTCATTTAATGGTTATTGAAGAATTTTCATCTAAATCTAAGTTGCCATTAGACTTCCGCTTTTAAATCTAGAGAAATACATTTGTGTCCAGCTATTGTAAACTTAGGGAAACCTAAGGTTAGTCAATTTAGGGTGAACTACAGTTGATTTACTATATAAAATTATAAATCACTCATTGTAGATAATACATACATCATTGAGCGTAGATGTAGTTTTTTGGGTCCTGTGCAAGTTATGAATGTAGACTGTGAGGCTGAATCACATTAATTTTTAATATATTTTCCCTCTCCCTCTCACTCTCAATCCCCTATAACAATTTCAACATATCTTTTTTGAAAATGACAACTATATTTGTTGGTAGCTGGTAATGACAAATTCTTTTTTGACGAAAAATAATTCCAGAAATCCGTTGTCAGGATTAAGAATATTATCACCTCTCTAATACTCATGATTTGGGCCGGATTATACATGTGTCTTGAACCTCTATTCTTCTTGTCAGTTTTCTAAACCATTTTTTATTTTTTTTATCTACCATTTTCAATGTTAAACTATACGCAGAACATCAATAACATCTATGCGTCATCTATAAACAAATAAACTATGGTTGTAAAAAGCATATTATATATGTCTGACTAGTACACTAAAAGTCAACAAAACTGAAGGAACCTTTAATTCCCTTGGCCACAAACATAGATTCCTGTATACATCCTCTTGCATTTGTGGTTGTGATTTCTCATACACCTCCACATATACACACACTAACTATACACATTATTACTCAACATATCTTTGTGCTTACAACTAAACAGTAATAATTGTGTTTGTGATTGATTTTCTATTTTCTAATCTTATAGGCAAGAGTAAAGGCTCTTCTTCTAGATCCCAACACAAATATATGTTTGCAGTTCCCAGTTGATTCACGAAACAGGTTCCAACCTCCACTTGGCGAAAACTTTACTGCCAATGCCTTTGTTCTCGCTTCAGTTTCGTGTTTAGTGAAAGAACTATTAGAAGAACCTCTTCACAGCACAATTCATAAAATTCAAGCAGCAAAAGATATTATTACTGATGAGTACATCAAACTATACGCAAAAGCTCTCGAGTCCTCGAACAAGTTTTTACCTTCTATGCGAGAATTGACAATTATTACTGATTGGTTGAAGTTCCCCTTCAATGCACTAGATTTTGGTTGGGGAAAGCTTTCTAGTGCTGCTCTTTTAGCAACTCCTGTGCAGGAAACTGCATTTCTGATGAAGAATCTTGAAGAATCTGGAGGTTTCTTAGTTCGGATTGGAATTGGAGGGCAATACGTGCATGATCTTATCAGCAACTTCAATAACTTCAACTACTGCTGAAGTGGCAGAGCCCCTTCATGCATGTATGTTTCGTACTATGTTAAGTTTTTGTAAAAAATTAGTTTTTAGTCTGACTGGTGCTGTAGTATAGATCTCAGTGGTTTTTTTTGGAAGAAAGACCTCAGTGTCTTATATTATAGCATAAACTTTGTAAAAAAACCTAGTCAGAAGTATGTGAAATACTGTTTGTGAGTTTGTGATCTTTTGATTAATAAAACTATTGTGTACTATTATAAATAATGTACTTCTAATCTTTCATATATACACATGCGTTCACGAGTCAACCTTCTTTAATATTCTGTTTTTGCCCTTACACCATTATTCCTTATGGAATGGTTGAGTAACTCACTTTCTCCTAGCCTGATAATTCATGAGAAAAAATCCTCTAATTCTTGTTTACATCCACTATTTTTCATCAATATCCATAATTGATGCAAAAATGTTCAAATTTTAACACATGATAGTGGATGTAAAAAAAAAAACAGTATAAGAGTATAAATGCCCTAATTTATGTGTACCTTCATAATCTTGTTTAGCATCAATTAAATGTCAAGACTACTTTCCTCAATGAGTATTCATGTTTAAGGACATGAAGGAAAGTTTACAAATTTCATGTTTAAGGACATGAAGGAAATTTTACAATTTAAAAAGATCCTTGTATGGATTCAAGCAATCCTCCAAGCAATGGTATTTGAAGTTTCATAAAAAAAAATCTTAAAGATTGGTTATGAGATGATTCCCTTAGATCACTATGATTATGTATGGAGGTGCAATGAGAAGTTAATAATATTGTCAATATTGTTGTTATATGAGGATGACAAATGACAAATTATTAGCAGGAAACTATCCAAATTTGATGTTAAAAACAAAGCCCTCCAAGTATCAAAGTTTGAAATGAAGGACAAAGGTCCAACAATCTATGTGTTGGGGCCTTGCGGGTAGGGCTGTCCAAACCACCCACCTAGACTGATCAGGCCGACCTAAAAACTGCCTGATTCATGGCTTGTGACGGTCGGCAATGGGTTCTAACTTCTAGAAACTGATTTCAACGGGTCGATTGGCGGTTCATTGCTTCAAAATCCAACTCCAACTACCTGACCAATCTCCACCAACCAAAAGCCACCATTCTCTGCTGTATGAAGCATTATTCGCTCAGATTCGATGAGATCTTGGGGAGATTTCGTGTAGATCTGACAAGATCTGTCTAGATCTACTAGAGGATTTTGACTAGATCAAGCCAAATTTCGACCAGATTTGACCTGATTTTGACCAAATTCAGCTGAATATCGGCCAAATCTGGCGAGTTCTGTCCAAATCTCCTCCTCCCTGACCTAACCGAGACCGACCACCAACTGACAAGAACCTGACCAATCCAACCCAAGTTCTTCACCGGTCGGCAACAGGTCTGGAAATTTCACACCCAATTTGGTTGGTCCGGTTGCGAATTAGGCACAAACCCTACCCATGGACACCCTTACTTGGGGGAATAAAACTTACAAGAAATAGAGATGCAAATCTCTTATATCAAGATTAGGAAAATTATTTGAAGAAGGTGCTCAAGAGATTCAGTATAGCCAATTATAAATCTTTAAACACGCTAATCAGTAAATGAACTATCTTGAGTAAGCAAATGTGTCACAGGGATGAGGAAGAAATGAGAGCAAATGGAAAATGTCCCTTATACACAAGCAATGGGCAACCTCATGTACCCAATTTATGCTTAGGATTGGGAGGGTCTTAGGGTTTGATATGAGTTGTGACTTGTAGTGCTGAAGGTGTTTATGATTTTTTGTGTTTAGTTGGAAGATTTGTCTGCCCAATTTTGTGCAGTTGTACTTTCCAATGTGCCCATATTAATAATACACATTCCTAAACTTTATGGAAAAAAAAATTTCAAATACATAAAGTTCTTGAATTCCGATAATATAGACAGGAAAAAAAAAACATTAGTTGCCAAAACTAAAATATTAAAAGACAATATAATTAATATATATACACATATATATATATTAATTGATTTTATATTTTATTCTAGATTTAAAACCTCAATTAAAATCTTACCAAATAATATTTTCTTTAAATAGTAGAGTTTACAATTTCAAATATAAACACAAACATAATAAATTTCTACTAATAATTACCATAAATATTGAATTTCATAACTCAAAATTTAAAGAGTGAAAAAAATTATACTTTGTAAAACGTTTTCATGCATTGCACACATTAAATACTAGTGTCTTTATATTAGCAAAAACAAAGTACAATTTCATAAAGGGAAAGACTTATGTACAGTATTTAGGTGCTGTTCCTCAGGTTCCCCTTTTAAGATTCTACCATGTGGATTTTTTCTCATAGGATGAAAGTGTATTTTTTAATTAAATAGCCACATGACTGAATCTTAAAATGAAAACTTAAAGAACAGCACTTATGGTATTGTACCTAAGTTTTGTCCTTTCATAAATATAATGAATTAATTTCAAGTAAAGTTTAGAAATTTTAAACCTTTTCTTTCAAAAGTTTTTTTTTTTTTTTTTTTGGTAAATTACATATTTAGTTTCTAACCTTTACAGCTAATGTCAATTTATTCCATAACATTTCAATTGTATCAATTTGGTCTCTAACCTTTCAGCGATGGGCCAAAATAGTCATTAGCTAACAGACCGAATAAAATATTATTTGTTTCCCATCCAAGCTAACACTTGTACTGTTATGTAATATTACTTTTTTTTTTCTTTTTTTTTTTAGTGTGATTCACGGATTTTGTAACTCACGCTAGGGGCTATTTGGTTTGGGATCAAAATCTCTAACAAGAACATCCACACCACAACCCCAAAGCAAACAACAGAAATAAAAGAAGAAAATCTCATAGGACAAAGTGATTGATTTGACTTTCGCTGCTCGAGACATCCAACAAGTTTACTTATCTCATAAATTGGACCGTGAAACAATTAGACAGAAAAATTTCTTTGGATTTTTGGACTTCACCGTTGCCGAGAATAGTAAAAGGTTAATTTTGAAGTGGCTGTGAGAAATTCCTCAATGTGACTGGCTATGGTGTGTAGGGATCATAATGTGGAGGTAGTGTTGGTTTCGACTAAGAAGATGGGGTCTGGGGATTCGTTGTGCGCTGGAGCTAAGTTTTGAAAGATGAGGACTTTTAATTCTTGACGAGGATGCTCAAAATGTAATGGAGTGCATCTTATGCAGAGACAGAACCACGTACGGGCTGAGGGGGGCTGTGCCCCCCTCCCCCAAATTTTTTTAAAACATTAAATAGTAAGTATATATTTAAGATTTTAGAAAATAAGCCCAAGAAAAATTATAGTTCCCCCCCAAAGAAAACTATATTTGCCCCTTCACCCCTCTCCTATCCCTCAAGAAGAATAAAAACTGACCCCTCTCAAACTAGATTAACCCAAAGACAATAAAATGGTTACATGAATGGCCTACTCTTTTGGCCCATCGCCCTACCAAAACAATTTTTTTAGTACAAATACAAACTCACTTCTACAAATCTGAAATTCCTAACAGTTATACTCAGAGTCAAGAGAGAGAGACTCCAAAAAAAAAACTCTAGAGGGAGAGAAATCTAACAATTAACCTTCCAAGCCAACCGCATGTCACCTAAGAAGGAAAAAATTTGAGGAAGAACAACCACTAGCCACTGCTCCCATTGCTCTGCCGTTGCTCACACTCACTAATATAAATATATAATCACTCTCCCTCGATATCTCTCTCTCTTCTATGGATAAATGGACATGGATCCATTACTGTTGTGCATAGAATTATTTACCCCAAGTGTGTGGTTTGTAGGAGCCTATATAAGCTAATAGCAAAACTGTGAAATGTCAACCACAAGTTACTAACAACAATAAATGTTTTTATTAAATTGGAATATAAATATTATTGTATTAAAAATAGTATCTTGTCTGCCACTATATATTGTCAATTTAACATATAAAGCAAAGTAAACAAATTAAATTGACAATTTTGAAATTTTCGAACTCAACTATATATATATTTAGGGTCCGTTTGGATACAACTTATTTTTGCTGAAACTGAAAACTGAAAACACTGTAGCAAAATAATTTTTAAATGTGTGAATAGTACTGTGGGACCCATTTTTAATATTTTTTCTAAATAAAGTAACTGTGGGTCCCATGAACAGTGACATTGTCTCATAAACAGTAAATTTTGTCTCCCTGAAACGCGTGAAAGCAAAAAAAAAAAAAAAAAAAAAAAAAAAAAAAAAAAAAAAAAAAGGCAAAAATGCAGCCATGGACGTGGAAAAGTTCTATCCAAACACATACTTAATACTTCTTTTTAACTTATTCATGGTATTACACAGTTAGTTAACAGTTTTATACGCTTTTAACGTCGTCTTCTTTTTTCCAAGTATGATTTTTAGTTATTGTAGACTGTTTATTAGAATTTTTTTTGTTGTGAGTTGTAAGTTAACATTGTGTACCACCTATGCGTATAGCTATGTGGTGATAGTTTATAAAGTTATTTTGCCTTTTGCAACTAATTAGTTTTCCAAAAATAAATACAAATATTTTAGAAGTCATTGCTAGTGATGCAATATTACCTACCTTTAATGAAGATATCTCAATTTATGAAAATCCTCAACCAAAATTTTTCATAAAGAATTTTTTTTACTATGAAAGAAGATTTTCTAAGGGACTCTATAATTTTGAACATTAAAAGGGAGATTGCAACTAAATCCTGTACAAAGTCCATCATATATGATTTATTGGGAATTAAAACAATAATCGAATTCCATTTTAATAGATAATTTAGTTTAAATGTACTAAGAAACAATTATTTTGTGTCTTTTCTTTTGTTGATTCTTTGTTTATATATATTCAATAGACGTTAATTAGGTTGGATTTGCATGAAAAAAAAAAATTATTCATGTTTGGCCCCCCTTGACTTCAAATCCTAATTCTGTTCCTGATCTTATGTTTTGAGATCTACGAAATCCCTTGCCCACTTCATTGTTGGAAATCCCTTGCCCACTTCATTGTTGGATTGGCTTCTAGCATTTGGAGCTCTATTTTGCTCTCTTTTGTAGAAGTTGATTTTTCTTTTCCCTCTTTTCCATTTTGTTAATAATATTTTCATTACCTATCAACAAAAAAGAAATAAAAGAAAGAAGATAGATTCTAAAACAAAGAGATCATTGCTTATATGTCTCTGCCCTTCGTGCCTCACCCTTTCTCTCTAGAGTTTTGACCAAGTTGTGACTGCTTTGGGGCTGTGGTGTGGGTGATCTCTGACTTCTCTCAAAATATGAGGAGCTTGTTTGGGATTTTCATCCCAAATAACCTGTGAGGTGCTGTTTGGCTTTTAAAATTTCATCACTCTTCACTCAATTTTTGTCACTCATCACTTAAAATACCCCAATTTTCTAAACCCCACCCGTTTGGCACATATTTTCAGCTTCTCATCACTCAATTTTTTCTACTTTTTGTGGGACCCATACCTGAGCACTTGGTCAGAGCTTCTATTAGGCTACCCGCGGAACCCTCATTCCCCACCATTTTTTTTTTCCCTCACTTTACCCTCTCTCATCGGATTTTTTTTTTAAATAACTATAAAATTTAAATTATTTTATTAGTTAGCCAAGGTTTGAAACTATTTTGGTATCTAACAAATCGAGTTCGAGAGAGTCGATTTTGGTGTATAAATCGAGTATATTGCACTCGATTTTCCATTGCGCAACAACTGAGCTGGAAATCGAGCCCAAAGAACTCGCTTTTCATTCATAGAAATCGAGCCCAAAGGACTCGGTTTAGTGTAATGGAAACCGAGTCCTCTGAACTCGATTTCAGTTCAGCCAGACCACTCAAAAACTGACTCAAACACTTACACGGAATTTTTTCTTCTTCTTCCTTTCCCTTTTTTTTTTCAAAACGCCAGACCACTCTTCGATCTGATTTGCTTTCGCCGTGTTAGAATCGGCGTCCTCCACTGGAGCGGCTACGAGAAAACCACACGTCCGATCCGATTTGCTTTTGCCGCCTAGGTTTGCATCGTTGCTTCTTTCTTCCACTAGAGCGGCGGCGAGAATCGTTGTTTCTTTGGTCAAAATCAGCGCCTGGGTTTGCATTGTTGTTGGGTTGCTTTCCTTTCCCTAGGTTAGTCCGATTAGGTTGCTGGGTTTGGTCCGATTTCCTTTCCAGGTTGCTGGGTTTGTTCATCTCTACGTTTTGATCTCTAGCATCGTCTCTGCGTTCATCTTTGTCCATTAGACTCAATTTTCATGTACAGAAACCAAGTCCGTTAGACTCGATTTCCATGTACAGAAACCGAGTCCAATGAACTCAATTTCCAAGCTTACGTGGACATCTCAGCTCTCCAAAATCGAGTCCTCTGTACTCAAATTGTTAAAAACCAAATTAGTTTCAAACGTTGCCTAACTAATAATATAGAGTAAGTTTTATAGTTATTTTTTAAAAAAACCCTCTCTCATCTCTAACTCCCCACTTCTCTTGTCTGTGTCCCTCTTGCTTCTCTCTCCTCTCCTCTCTCTTTTCTTTCTTTCATGGAAAAATCCAGCAACCCGTTCAGTGGTGAAATTCCTTCATGGCTTTCAACTGCTTATTCCAACCTCATTGAGCTAGACCTTTCAATCAACAACCTCTCTAGCACAATCCCAAGTGGTTTCGGCGCTTGTTCTTTTTTGGGGTTGCTGTTTTTTTTTTTTTTTTGGTGGTTGCTAGGGTGATGGGTGGGTTTTGATTTTGGGTAGGTGGGTTGGGAGTGGTGGCTGGCTGGGCTTGGACGAAATCGGATTGGACGGCAGACATCGACTCGGCGTTTTCAGTGGACTTTTGTTATGGGCTTTTGGATCAGACGAAATCAGACCGACGGTGAGTTTTTCAGTGGTGTTTTGGATTTTTGTTTGGAGAGGATGGAATTTTTTTTTTGCTGGATCGTTTCTGGGTTGCCACTGTGGGTGTGCTTGATGTGGGCCTGCGTTTTGCTCACCGTGGGGTTTTTTTTTTTTTCTCACAGTCATGATCTTCCACAAACCCCACGGTGGTGGGTGGGTTTTGATGTGGGTTAGGCAAAATGTGGGGTTTGGTGGTTGTTCACGGTGGTGGGGTTGGTTTTGATGTGGGATAGGCAAGATGTGGGTTTTGGTTGTTGTTGATGTGGGTTTTGGTGGTGGTGGCAATTATTTTTGGGTAATTTTGGTAGTGACAAATTGATTTGTGGCTGAGTTTTCGTGGTGGTTAGTGGTGGCTGAGTTTTGGAAGAGGAGAGAGAACTGCGTGATCGTGACACAACAGCGCGGGTTGGCTGAGCTCGGATCGGGCATTGCGTGAGTGAAGATGGAGTATGGTGATCTGCATGAAGGTGAGGGCAGGCAGCAGAGGCTTCAGTTCATGTGGTGGTACTGGTATGAAGATGGAGTATAGTGATATTGGTAAAGAGAGCCATTGGATTTGTTGTCAAAAGCAGCACTTGGTCTGACTTTGCACTGACATGGAAACCGAGTTTTGATAACTTGACGAAAACGTCTAAAATGTTTTTTTAGTTTTCATAACTCATCACTCAAAAATTAGAGAATTGAGTAATGGAAACAAAAACTGAAAACACATCCAAACACACTACTCAGCCGTGGGACCCACCAGTTTTGAGTTATGGGTGATGGAAACTGAAAATCCAACCAACCCCTGAGTTACAAAATCCGTGTATCACACTCTTTGTTTTTTTTTTTTTTTTTTTTAAAATGTAATATGACATGGTAGAACAGATGTTAGCCTACATGACAAAAAAATAATATTTTATTTAGTTCGTTAATCATGTTAGCATTTTCTATTCAACACCTAACAGTAGGAACTATTTTGACCCAGCACTAAAAGGTTAGGGACCAAATTAACACAATTGAGAGGTTGGAGAACAAACTGAAATTATGAGTAAATGTTAGACACCAAATATGTTGTTACCATTTTTTATTTTCAAAGGACGATAGTATATATGGTAACAAAAAAAAGGAAAAAAGAAAAAAAAAATTAAACAACGGCAATGAAGTTGAATGGCCCATCAATCCAAACCAGCAAAGCCCAAAGCATCTGATGGTGATGTCTATCATCTATAGTTCTATATGACATTTAAAAGTGGATGGTGCCATTTAGGTGAGCATTATTGGCGGTAAGGGTCATCAATGGGTCAGGCCAGATAGACCCAGCTTGTTTTTACTTAGCCCATGGGCCTATTAGGTCAGGTTTAGCAAGTCGTTAACCAAACAATAGGTCAAGATGAGCTAGCCTGGGAGGGAAAACCCAAACCCATGGCCCTACCCATGGGCAATACCCATTTGTCTTTAGCGAGTTAGGCCTAATGGGCTACATGTGGACTTTTTAAACGGCCTTCGATAGGCTTATAAAATTTAATAAAATAATTTATAATTATATTATATTACAAAACACAAATTGTCAAATTGAATTATTAAATGTACTAATAAGAACTATTGATTAACTTGTATTGATTGGAATAAATAAGTATATTGATGTATTCATGAATATATTAAGGTGAGAAAATTGCATCACTACAAAGTAAGGATAGAATCAATTTTATTTTTTTAAAAGGAAAGAATCAAATTATTTCTTTTAAGGAAAGAAGCAAAAATTCAAAACCTATTTAATTTTTTATTTTGGTTTTAAATGGTTTTTTCTTTATCAATCTTTTAATAAAGAAAATTTCCAACAATGTTTTTTTTTAATAAAAAAAAATTCAAATTTACTAGACTACTAGTAAAATATAAATCTTTTTAGGTAAACTAGTGGTTAGGTGTGTAATTTTAAAGTATTAATCTCTCATATCTCAAGTTCAACACCCCCCCCCCCCACCCCAACCCAACCCAACCCAACCCAACCCCAACCCCCAAAAATATTTTGTTATAAATTTTGAGTTAATGGGCTGGACTAATGGGCTAACCCAATGGGAAGAAAAACCAGCCCACGACCTGTCCCACTGGGCTAATGGGCTACCTATGAACCTTAACAGTATTAGGCTAGGCCACCCATTAGCCTAGTGGGCTAACAAGCTATTTGGCCAGACCAAGTGCTTTGGACTATTTGGTGACCCTTAACTGGTGGCAACCAAATTTAATTAGTTCAATTACCATTTTTTATTGGATTGCTAGTCAAATGGGTTTTACTACTTTTAGGGTATAACATTAACCATTGGTGGATAGTTAAATTGTTGAACCCATAATAATTATTATTATTATATATAATAGGATCATACTTTACAATCCATTTTATCTAATTACCCAATGAAAAAAGTCATAAAAGATATAACATTTAAAGCAAGAAATATAAAGGTTCATAAAATCTCATACATAATTAAACAAACTGAAAGTTCAAAAAATCTCATAAACTAACTAAAAGTTCATAAAATCTCATCTCAAATAGTTTAATAATCTCATAAAGGTGGTATTTTTTTTCTTTTCAAAAAGAATAAAGAAAAGAAAGAAAATTATTACAACAAAGCCATAATTTTTTTTTTTTTTTTTTTAGAGTGAACCATAAAATAATTTTGGTTTGGAATGCATTTTCTACTAAAAATGCTGGAATTTTGTTGAAATGGCCAGTACATGTCAAAATTTTAATCGAGTTTAGTGCATTATTTATGTACGATAACAGAATATTCTAAAGTTTCTAACCAAAACAGAACAGAACCCAAAACATAGTGTTCAGGCACCATAAGAGGTGCTAGAAGTGCCTGGAACCACTAGGATGTCCCTTGAACCCCAATTGGTCAATCATCCTTGTAATATGTTTTTGTACTATTACATTATTATTAAAAAAAATTGTTTCTTAGATACTTTTAATTGTAAATTATATATATATATATATATATATATTGCCAAAATACTCTATGGGGGGTCCAAGGACCGAGGAGTCCAGGCCGAGGATTAACTTGCCCAATCCAGTCGGAAACGAGTAAGCAAACTCCAAGGACTGCGCCTACCCAAGGAAAGCAAGAGAATCAAGATAACTGATATCCCTTAAAGGCCCAAGATTAGGAGAAGAGATGGCAATTGGGGCAAGGATGGTGAGAGGAAGTATCCTGAAGGAGACACCTCCCACCTCCGCATTCAATACCCTGCACCAACCTCATCAGCTGCATTAATATGGAAATGACCCCTGAACAGTAAATTCACAACTAGCAATGAGGAAGGGAGCCCTCCAGAAAAGTGCCTTGAGACATACAAGTGGAGGGCTGGGATATAAGTAAAGGGACTATAAAAGGAAGGGAACCCTCTAGAAAAATGGGATGAACATTTTTCTAAGTAAAAAGAAACCAATGAGGAGAATTGAGGATTACCTTGTAAGGAACCAAAACTAAACTTATAAACCAGAAACTAATCCTCGGACTTGCCCGAGGAGGATATTATCCTCAATTATTGTTCCAATTGCACTTATCTGTTACTTTGGATTCTTCGGTCTTAGACTTGGACTTATTTTTGTATTGCACTTGAGTTATTGACCCACTCTTTTAAAAATTCTAGTGTTTGGGCTTGATTTGAGGGACAAGGTACCACTGTTCTAATTGGGCTTGGGCTCTTATTTTCTGAGTCCCTACATACTCTATTAGTTATTCAAATTTAAATTGATTGTCTTTAGCCTCTAAAGAGTGATGACATGTGAATTTTTAGTTTGACAATATCATCTAAATTATGTAATGGACTAAAAGTCACACTCATAAGACAAGATTTAGTAGTGAATAGTGAATAGTGTAATTAAGTCTACATTTTATTCACATAATATATTTTTATCTGAAAATATATAAGTGGATAAGTAATGTTAATTATAAACACAATTTTATAAATTTATTACTGACATTTTTTTTTTTTTTTGAAGGGAAAATTTTTTTACTATACACCAATTAGATCATGTCATATCCTCAATTATAATTGAAAAAAATGTATGTCATCAACTTTATTGATAATAGAATATATAGTTTTTTTTTATTAAAAAAAAAAAAAACAAACAAACAAACAAACACACTCACAAGAGGGAGGGAATAAGATTCTAACATAAAGACACATGTATAGTTTGATTATTAAAAAAGAAAACATATGGTTTAAAAAAAAAGAAAAAGATTAATTATCATAATTTTAGTTTAACTTCAATCCCTAAAACTATATTTTGATTCTGCCATTGGACCAGTACACCTAATACTTTAATTGGCATGGAATATTGGGTTTTCAATCCCAAAAAAAAAAGGTCAAAAATATCATTTTATTCCCTATATTTTGGAATCATTTTTAATTTATTTCCTATGTTATTTTTAACTTATAATTAATTTAGTTCATACTATTAACTCACTAAGGGAAAATACCTATGTAGTACACAAAGTGCACAATTAGCACACTTGAAGCTTACGTGGCAATTAAAATAATAATAATAAATTTTATTTGACATTTAAAAATCGCAGCAAGAAAAACAAGGTCAACATTTAAAAATAATCTTCTTTTTCTTTAACCAAAAACTTTCATTTTGCCTATCAAAAAAAGAAAAACATTTTCTTTTTTCTTTAAATCTTTCCAACACTCTCCTCATAATCAAACATATCTAAATTCATTTAGTCCCTTGTTTCAATAGATCACTGGTGGCTCTACATGCAAGCCAGGGTGGTCACAGGACCACTCTGATTTGCAAAAAAATGCATATATACACTTGCCAAAAAATTATTATATGTTAAAAATAATTGTTTCCTTGGTAATTCTTGTGGATTCTGGAAGCACTCATAACTTCATTGATGCATCCTTAATCCCTGATCTTCAAATTCCAGTTGATGTATCACAAATTCTTAAAGTGAAGGTGGCCAATGGGGAGATCATTAAGACACAAGGATTATGCAAAGATGTTCATGTGTTCATAAATGGTCAGATATTCTTGGTTCATCTGCATGTGTTGCCATTGGGGGGGGGGGGGGTTGTGACTTGGTTTTGGAGACTCTGTGTCACGCCCCAAACCCAAAAGGGTTCAAAGCGTGAGAGAAGAACCATTAAGAGCGAGAACATAGGAGATTTCTTTTTCTTTTCTTCTCCTTGACACATGATAAGAATAAATAACCATACTAAAATCTCCATATTACAAGTCAGAGCTCTATAACACATTTACAAACAATAACTTAAATCACGTGCCTCCAAATAATATATGAATATATTTCAACGCTCCAAATGAATAACACAAAACCATAATTCCTTCTAGAATACACAACCTCAACATTGAAGCTAGGCCTACCACGCCCAAGGCTAACAAACCTCAAGTACCCAACCTTCAATAGAATTAATTATGACCTCGTTAAACTTTACAAGATTGAGTCACCAACCATTTATGGCCCAAGACTCCCAATTTAACATAGCACTCCAATCACCACCAATAAACTAAGCTCCATGCCTAACATGTAGCTAATTTATCTGTAAAACTGTTGGAGATTGGAATGAGCTAAAGCCCAGTAAGTAACATAATTAATGGGGGTGGGGGAAATGCAAGTCTCATGATAATGGGCATTTTACAAAACATGTTATACTTTGGGAATTTCAATGAAAATCCAGCAAATTCATTTTCATTGGTAAAATGACAAAAATGATTAAAACTATGCAGCACAATGCTTTCTTAAAATATCTCAACATGAAACTACATACTATATACTGTGAGCTATCAAAACACCATTCCAAAACCTGAAAATCCAACCCAAGGCCATGTGACAACGCCGTCACAAAGACGGAACTCATCTACTGTCACAAAGACGGAACTCATTGCCGACACACAGCCGGAACTAATCTGCTATCACAAAGACAGAACTCATATGTCGTCACAAAGACGAAACTCATCACTATCACAAAGACGGAACTCATATGCCGTCACAAAGACGGGTGCTAAGATACCAATGTCACACAGACTATAGTATCTAGCTAAGTAATCACTGGGTAATCACACGTCACGGCTCAAGGGTAAAACATAAATAGCTCACAGATTATATGAATTCAAAACACAGTTCATTTCCAAGTAGTTTCACAAAACTTTTTAATATCCAAAGATATTCACAAGCTTCTCAAAGCCTTCAAACTCATTTCTTGTCAAGAAGATTTTGTATCAATTTTCCCAAATATTACAAGTCAAGATAAAGCATCTTTAAAATTTTCAAATAATACACTAAATCCATAAAATCTACTCTCAAGAATTTAATCAAAGATGCTAATCTTTTCCATGCTAACAAATCATGCATTTCCCCATATGCAATAAGAAATATGATGCACTTTCATATATAATCATATATAGTAGGGTCACAATACAACACTTTTAAAAAAAATATAGTTCCACAAATAATTTTCCAAAATGTGTTTGACCCAAAAACAACGTTTATGCAACATTGTTATTTTCCAAAAAATCTCATTAAAAAGCTACTTACCTCGGAAGGCCAACCAATTTTACCTCAATCGGGTACCACCACCTAAGCAAGCTATCCAATTACTAGGTCCATCACCAAGAATCTCGAATCCTAGAAACACAATAATCAAGCCTATCAACAACAAGGCCTATCACAAAGTACCTTCAAACTTGTCTCCATAAATCAAAAATGGTCCCCTAAAATCAAATCGAGGGCCTAAAGCCTAACTTGACTATCCCAAGGCACCTATTCCCAAGGGACATCAAACAAGCATACAAGTGATCCAAATGACCATAACACAACCAAAGCATTTTAATACACTATTGCAAGAGATTAAACCAAACCATTATTACAATTAACTAAGTAAAACACATGTTGAAGAAAATGCAAGAATTTACAAGCCAACCCACTCAACAAAGGTTTCAAGTAAATTCCACAAAATCCCAACATACTCGTCATACTTTCAAGTTCACTACAAAATAGGTCAGCTCTTTTGTAAAACTCGTTTGGTCTATGAAAAGTTATCTAATTAACTTGAAATTAAATAAGGATAAGCTCTTATATGTCTAGTATGTACCGTAAAGAATTCAGCTCAAAATAATTTTTCTATAATTTATTAAAAATCTTGCAGTGCATCTGACTCAAAAGAAAAATGCTAAAATTTTAACACTATGCCAAAGGCTTTGAGACTTTATTAACCATGTGTTAGCTCAAATTAACAACTAGGATTATAACCCATAACCTCATATAACAATTATCATGAAAACAAATCAAGCAATCCAACCCCAAAACTCATAGAGGCAATATACCAAACACTTGGCATGTACAAGCACATTCTCAAACCACTACGGAAAGTAATAGTTAACATATCATCAACTTCTTACACATGAAAAAAATCATTCCAACAACTCAACTCAAAACAGAAAAATCATCATAAAACACACAAAAGTCAGCTCCTCCTTCCTCCAATAAACCAAGTGCCCAAAGCCTCCATGGTTGAATACCATAATACCAATTATCACATACCCACACCTCAAAACCACCCCCAAAAATCGTAGCTAACACTACCAAAGTGTTATTCCCAACCATTGGATCAACCCACATAAGCATTGAGCCATAAACGAAATAATCAAGGAAGTGGGTCAATGAAAAACTCACCTTAAAATCATATTTTAGGGTAGCCAAAGCTCATGGAAGATCATACTTGTTGGATTCAAGTTATTGAGGAGGTTATTTGAAGTGGTGGTAAGGATATTGGATCTTCAATGGTTCAGTCATAAGGGCAGTGAGAAACAAGAAGAGAGAAAAATACAAAAGAAAAGACAAGGGGGAGGAAGAGAACGTGTAGGCTTGGGGGGGGGGGGGGGAGTGGTTGACTTATGGGAGGGGCTTAGTTACAAGCTTGCCCCAAAAATATCTTGTGATAAATTACCACTTCACCCTTATGGTTCCTCCAATATTTCATTTGGCCCTATAAATCACTTAAGTATTCATAAGTCATCCATAAAATAGTTAAACACATAAATAAAAAATAAACTCCAATTTAGATATTATTTCCTTTCAAAAGAAAATTGCTTTAAAGAAAAAATATTTAGGGCGTTACACTATGGCTTAGTACCTTGGGAGTTACCAACTAGGATTTCAAACACCTTTCTATGGAGTTTACTTATGGAGGCAAGCAGATGGTATTGCAGGGAATCAAAACCCAACCAACAGGACCTGAGATACAAGATGGGGTTCAATTCTTCAAAGAACCTACTAGGAAGGGATTGATTTTGCAGATAACAACTCAATGTTTCACAGTAGAGCAATCTACCCATCTAGCTAAAATTGTTGCCTTGTTGCAAGAGTTTCATGGAGTTTTTGCTACACCAATGGGCTTTCCTCTTGTGAGAGGCCAAGAGCACCAGATTATCCTCAAGAAGGGGACTCAGCCAATCTACTAGAGACCATACAGGTATCCATACTATCAAAAAATTGAGATTGAAAAGATAGTGAAGGAGTTGTTAGAAGTAGGTTCTATTCAATAGTCAAAGCCCTTTTGTTTCCCCTGTTCTTTTAGTAAGAAAATCATATGGTTCATGGCGTATGTGTATAGATTATAGGGCTTTAAATCAAGCCACTATAAAAAGACAAGTATCCTATCCCTGTTATAGATGCACTATTAGATGAATTACATGGGGCTTGCATTTTTTCGAAATTAGACTTAAGATCTGGATACCATCAAATCAGAATGAGAGAAAAAGATTTTCCTAAAACAGCTTTTAGGACTCATGAGGGGCATTATGAATTTTTGGTGATGCCCTTTGAGTTAACAAATGCACCCTCTACTTTTCAATCGTTAATGAATTAGGTGTTTAAGCCATATCTTAGAAGATTTATTCTTGTTTTCTTTGATGACATTCTGGTGTATAGTAGAACTTTGCTTGATCATGTGAAACATCTTATAATTGTTTTGGAGTTGTTAGCTAAGAATCAATTGTATGCTAAGATGTCCAAATGCATGTTTGCTTGTATGGAAGTGGAATACCTTGGATATATCATCTCTAGGGAAGGTGTAAAAAAGATCCTAGCTATGCAAGAATGGCCTGTGCCCAAGAATGTTAAATATCTGAGAGGATTCCTAGGCCTCACTGGCTATTACAAGAAATTTGTTAGAGGATATGGTAACATTGCAGCCCCCTTAACAGCACTTCTGAAGAAAAATTCTTTTTCTTGGAATCCTGAAGCTGAGGAAGCCTTCCAACAACTCAAATTGGCTATGTCCAGTCCTCTTGTGTTAACCTTGCCTGGTTTCTCTAAGACATTCATAGTGGAGTGTAATGCTTCTAGACATGGCCTAGGTGCTGTTTTGATGTAGGAGCAAAAGCCAATTGCTTTTCACAGTCAAGCATTGAAAGGCAAAGCCCTTGCTTTATCCACTTATGAAAAGGAATTCTTGGCTTTAATCATTGCAATGAAGAAGTGGAGGTCATATTTGGTTAGTAATGCATTTGTTATCAAAACAAATCAGCAAAGCCTCAAGTATTTGTTACATCATAGAATAGACACTCCAATTCAACAAAAATGGTTGTCTAAGATGTTAGGGTATGTTTTTGTTGTGGAGTACATGAAGGGTACTGACAATATGGTAGCAGATGCTTTGTCAAGGAAAGGGGAAGAGTCAGCTGAAGCTTCAGCTCAAAGGTGTACAGATTCTGTGGTTGGTGATGTTGTTGTTGATTTAAACACTTCAACTACTACTGCCTTGGGTACTCTATGTATCATTTCATTTCCTACTCCAACTTGGGTGGCTGAACTGAAGGCTAGTTATGCATCTAATCCAGTTATTCAATCTATTCTATCAACCTTTCAAGCTGGTGGTATACCTCCTAAGGAATTTTCCTTAGTTAATGAACTACTATTTTTTAAGAGCAGAATTTATTTAGGATCTACAAGTGTGGGCACAAGGGAAAGAAGTGTCGGAGTTGCCACCTAGCTATATGGTCTAGGAACCATGAATACAACATCCTTTCGAGGAAGGACCTTTGGTCTTACTACTAGAGTATGGGTTCGAAATTTAGGTACGCTCTTGGAAAGGTGTTAGGCATCCAAGATCGCCCAACCTTAAGGTTGGCCTCCCACCATTATGTCTTATATCCTAACCTTATTAAAAACATGTTCAACACTTGCATCTATACTCACACACACACACTAGCATACATCTAAGCATACAATCATGACATCATTCATTTCAAAACACATATCCATCCTTAAAGCAAGAGAGAGCCAAACACAAAGGAAACCCTAGCATTCATCCAACATATGAAAAATCCTATCATACATCTACGACAAAGCAACAAACCAAGCATGGCAGCAAGCATATCATGTCATGAATCAAAACCAGGCATCAACTTTATATACAAATATCAACGGAGGATTAAACAATCAACATGCATGTTCATGTGAATGCATGACTTACCTTACTTATCTCGTAGCACCTCAGCACCTATGACATCATGAATGGACATGTGAATGCATGCTCATGGCAATGAAGTAAGAAAGAAGCATAAAACCCTAATATAAACATGTGATAACAAACAAACATGTTAAAAGACGGACAAATAGTTATGGGGATTAAAATATATGAAAAAGAGGCTACATAGAACAAAAAATGTGAAAGCAGAAACAAAACAAACAAAAATTAGGGTTTTTGGGTAACGACATCACGCACGTTAGAACAGGTCTACGTACGCATGAGTTCAGCCTACACACTACGTAAGAGTTCAGCCTGCGTGCGCAAGCTAGATCATTCATATGCAGATCCTTACCCAAAAAACCTAATTAACACAGAAATAGAGTAGAAACCAAACAAAATAGAAAAATGTAAATCTAGCAACCTAACATGCTAAAAAACATAAAGAAAGCCTAAAACTAAGCTAAACAAACATATATAAACACAAATTAAACAAAGAAACAGATTAAAGAAAAGATTAAAGGCAAAAAAGGAAAATAAAAAGTTCAAAAGAATACCTTAAAACAAAAGCTCCTAGGCTTAATTTTGACTGTTTCCCTCAGTCAAATCTATCACAATTCAATAAAATAGTGATTAGGGATCTTAAACTCAAAGGATTGGAACCAGAAAAGGTCCCAATAAAAAAAAAAGACTTAAGGATGTTTTATGAAAAACTCCTTTTTGATTCACTATTTTCTAGTGAATCTTAGGTTTTTCCCATGGGATTTCTATGTGTTTTGAAAATATACCATGTAAGGCTTTTTATAGTTGAAAAAATGGGGTTTGAAACGGCTCCCAGACAATGTGAGATTCATTCCAAATCTCAGCCATTATTGTAGAAAACTTGCCTTTCTTATGCTTCAAAAACCCTAGCTATGTACGCAAGAATGTGCCTGCGTACGCAGGCCGCAACTCACGTACGTAGGCCGAGGGCTACTTTGGTCATTTAATTTTCCAAAAATAAATTTTTGCTCATTTAAAAGGTTATATTTTTCATTTTAACACTCCTTAAGTCAATTTAATATCTAATTGGGCTCTAAATTAGCTTTGGGCCTTAAAGTTCGAGTATCATTAGGAAACGGGGGCCCGAGTCATAAGGGGTACAAAATGCAGTGTCTACAACAAGTGTTCTCAAATCCTTAATCTTACAACATGTCCATAATGGTCCATTGGGGGGGGGGGGGCACTTAGGTAATTTGAAAATCTTACATAGGGTCCAACAAGATTTTTATTGGTCTGGCTTGAAGAGAGATTTGAGACAGTACATCAAAGAATTTGACATCTGTCAACGAGTCAAGTATGAAAACTATAAACCAACTAGACTACATCAGCCTTTACCCATCCCTTCCAAATCTTGGCTAGCTGTAAGCATGGATTTTATTAAAGGACTGCCTAGATCTCAATTGAAGAATGTAATCTTGGTGGTAGCAGACAGGTTCACTAAGTATTTCCATTTCATTGCCTTGTCTCATCCTTATACTGTATCTAAGGTTGCATCATTATATATGCAATTCATCTTCAAATTACATGGTATGCCTGCTTATGTGGTGAGTGACAGGGATCCAGTTTTCACTTCTCGTTTTTAGAGTGAATTAATGAAACTTTAAGGTGTGGAGTTAGCCATGTCTTCAGCTTACCATCCTCAAACAGATGGTCAAACTAAGTGGTAAATAGGAGTTTAGAGTAGTACTTGAGGGCTTTTGGAGCTGATAAGCCTTCTTCTTGGGTAGAATGGTTGCCTTTAGCTGAATTTTGGTTTAACACCAACTTTCACATCTCTACCAAGTTAACTCCCTTTGAAGCTTTATATGGTTATCCACGTCCAAGGCTGTTGGATCACATCCTTGGTACGAGTCTTATGGGAGCTATTAATGACCATTTGAAGTCTTGGTAGCAAGTTTTGTCATTGCTTAAGCAGAATTTGCTGCTTACTTAGGAAAGAATGAAGTCTCAAGCAGACAAGCACAGGTCTGAGATGAGTTTTGCAGTGGGGGATTGGGTGTATCTGAGGTTGCAGCCCTATAAACAGAGGTCCTTGAAGCATAACGCACTTGGTAAATTGTCTCCAAGGTTCTATGGTCCTTTCCAAGTCATACAAAAATTTGGAGAAGTGGCCTACAAACTGGAATTACCCCCCAGGTTCTCAGATTCATCCTGTTTTCCATGTTTCCTGTCTCAAGGCTAAGTTGGGACACCAGGTTACTCCTATCTCTCAACTCCTTGTTGTTACATTAGAAGGTTCTATCACTCTAGAGCCTATGGCAGTCCTGAAGGATAGATCTCTCTAGCTCATAAATAGACTAGTCACACAAGTTTTGGTGCAGTGGCAAGGGTGCACTCCAGAGGATGCTACTTGGGAGGATTTATATCAATTTCAATAGCAGTTCCCTCACCTTGTGGGCAAGGTACTTTGAGGAGGGGAGTATTGATACAAGGCTGCTGAGTTGTGCTACCAAGGCTATTGAGTTGAGTCAGTTAGTTAAGTCAGTTAGTATTGCTGTTAGTCAATGGTTAGTTAGTCAGTTACTGCACTGTTAATCATTGATTAATTAGTTGGTAGTTACTGAATCATTGGTTGTAATCATTGAATAGTTGAGTATGATTAGTTAGTTGGTATTTACTAAATCATTGGTTGTAATCATTGATTAGTTTAGTACTGTGATAAGGCTTGTATATATACCTGAGTATATTCACAGAAATGGATAGGCAATAACACAGAAGTTTCTTTTACTTTCTTATCCACCCACTCTCTAATTCTCTCTTCCTTATCCCCTTTTCTTGGAGGCCAGCTATCCTTGAACTCAATTATTTCCCATATAAGATCTTGGATCTTATCAACTAACTTATTGTGACCACTCTAATAAAAATGTTAAACACCCTGACTTGAGAATTACAAAAGTTGGGTTTAACAAAAATAAGAATAATGCTACATTCACAACATTTTCACAATACTTTTACAACAAATCAAATGTGGTAAGCTGTTACTAATTTTAATTTGAGCCCAATAATGATATTATTTTTTTACTCACTAATAACAGCTTTTTGCCTAACATTTATTGTAAAAATGTTGTAGATGTAGTATTACTCCAAAATTAATTCTGCCCCCCAAATATAATCCTTAATCCCTTTTATAGAATTAAAAAGAAAAAGCTTAGATAACAACAATAAATATTAGTCCAAGTAACAACAAACATAAACCAAACAAAAACAAGACAAGACCAAACAACATCAAGTGATCAAATTATTCAACAAAAAGCCTATTATAAAATAATAATAAAAAGATAAAAATCACTAAATATTCAAATTTATAACTTGTTCAACTAATTTAATAAAAATAATTTCTAATTTCATTTTTCCCTAAAAAAATAGTACCAAGAAAAATATTATGGTTGTCAGTTCTTCTTGATGGTGACAATAATTATATTCCTTTTAGCTTTACAGTCGCAACAATTTTGCTCTCCTTAGCGACTCAACTCACAGTTGTAGCAAATATTCAAGTTATCGCTTTATTAAATTTTGTATAATTTAAATTTTTTAGTGACCATCCTAAAAAAAAATTTCTAGAGCTGGCGCTGCAATAGATTCAACATTCACGTTAAGGTTTCCAATCTAAAGACATAGAATGAGAAAGC
This sequence comes from Notholithocarpus densiflorus, assembly GCA_030021035.2. Classification (NCBI taxonomy): domain Eukaryota; kingdom Viridiplantae; phylum Streptophyta; class Magnoliopsida; order Fagales; family Fagaceae; genus Notholithocarpus; species Notholithocarpus densiflorus. The sequence continues at coordinate 1,074,346 of JARYZH020000006.1, read as the reverse complement.
TTAATTATACAAACAAACAATCTAAAAATTTGAAATGGAAGTCTTTAGATTCAACAACCATGTTTAGGTTCAGCACAATCAACCTAATAACCAAACACAACACACCTTCCGTGTAAACACCACGAACAATCCAAAAAAGCCACATCCAAATCTGTTCCATTTCCATATGTGTATTGAAACCCACAGGTAGTGTTGACAAAGTCACAATGTGTTTGATAATTTTACACCCATCAAAGAACCAATTTCACAAACCAGAGACCCAAAATTGCTCATTTCATTTCTGAACTTTGTCCAAGACCCACCTCTTCTTCATCTTTGGAGTGTTTGATAACCCATTTATTCTTGCCCATCTTGACCCAAACCAAAACTTGAACTGTGGAGCACTCCCATCCCAAACCGGACCTTCCTCATATCCAACTTTATTTACAATAGAATATATTATAGTTTACAACAAAAATTTAGTTATCAAAATTTAGTTCAACTTCATCCCCTAAAACTAAATTTTGATTCTACCATTGGATCAGTATTTTGTACACCTGATATACTTTTTTTTTTTTTTTTTTTTTGAGAATAACCTGATATACTTTAATTGGCGTGGAATATTGGGTTTTCTTATATTGATTTTGATGTTAGTAGAAAAAATATAGGTGTAAATGCACTTTTAGTCCCTATATTTTGGCTTTTTTTCATTTTAGTCCCTACATTTTAATTTTACCACTTTTAGTCCTTAAATCAATTAACGCGTTCCATTTTGGTCCTTTCCGTTAGCCCACCAACGAAAATTGCTTAGGTGGCAAACTGATGCTGATGTGTCCAATTAAAAAATAATAAAAAAATTTAATTAGCATTTAAAAAATTGCCATGTCAGCTTCTAAATATAAAAAAATTTATTAATCAAATTTAACGAAATTAAAAAAGAAAAAACAAAATTAAAAACAATAAAATACATCAATACAAAATAAAAATAAAAATTCACATTAATTAAGATCTAAAAGTATCTGAACAATAACACCAAGAACACACATGAACAACACATAAAGCCCTAGCAAAAACAACAAAATATCAAACCCCAATAGAGCTGAGATTCAGAAATCAAAGCAAAAGAGAGGGTGAGACACGGTGAGAGTTGAGAGAGCTGGAGAGAGGAGAGAGAGGTAGACCCACCACCACGCCACCATCACTAGATAGTGTCTGAATGAGAAAAATCAAATCGCAGTGATTATTCTTCTCTTCCGATTTCCACAGTTGCAGTGGAATTACACAAATCTCAGCAAAAATCGAAGAATCCCCCTTATCTTCAAGGCGAAGCAAAGCCGGTTCTTTGAATAGTGAGAAAACCTCACAAACCCTAAATCTTCCACAATCAGTCCGATGAGGGATGCATCAGAATGAAACGAGACCCAATCAGAGGAGCAAGATCTCCGATTGGCCGTACGTGTCTTCAAAATCGCGTACTAGAAGAAAGCGTCTAAAATCGAAACCTTTCAGAGAATCGCCAAAAAAAAATCAAGGGCTTGCAAGAGAAGATATGTATATGAGAATTCTTTGATGAATCGCAAGCCCTAGATCGAGTATATAGAAGCTGAAGATTGAAGATCACGATGTGGAGCTAAGGTTAGGGTAGATTTAGTAGATTGGGTAGTTTTTTTTTTTTTTTGGTTCAAGTAACGGGTTGTATCGATAACTTGTTGCGACGGAGTGGGAGGAGTTTGCGAGGATTGAGAGAAGGGCTTGTGTTGGTGTACGATTCCGTTGGTGGAGAGTGGAGTAGAGGACCAGATCTGCCTGAGATTATATGACGCGGCGCTTGGATCTAAGGTTTGTGTTTGGTATCTCAGAAAGTATAAGAAAATTTGGGTTTTGAGTTTGGGGGCTGAAAATCTGGGTTTGAATTTAGTGTTTGGGGGTCGAAAATCTAGATTTGATTTTTGTGTTTGGTGTTTTGGTGGTGTGGGGGTTTGAATTTGGGTTTGAATTTAAAATTTTGAATCTAGGTTTGAATCTGGGTTTGAATTTAATTTTTTGGGTTTTAAATTTGCTGGGTTTGTGTTTTTGTTCAAATATTTAATGGGTTCATGTTTAATTTATCAATTTTATCTGGGTTTGTCAAGAATGTTGGCATGAATTCTAATTCTGGGTTTTGGCTCTGTGATTATGTTTTTGTGCGTTCAAAATGAATTAGATTGGATGTATTTTATTATTTTTAATTTTGTTTTTTCTTTTTTAATTTCATTAAAATTGATTAATAAATTTTTTTTATATTTAAAAGTTGACATGGCAATTTTTTAAATGCTAATTAAAATTTTTTATTATTTTTTAATTGGCCACATCGGTATCAGTTTGCCACCCAAGCAATTTCTATTGGTGGACTAACAGAAAGGACCAAAATGAAATGCGTTAATTAATTTAGAGACTAAAAGTGGTAAAATTAAAATGTATGGACTAAAATAGAAAAAAGTTAAAATGTAAGGACTAAAAATGCATTTACGCCAAAAATATATATTATCAGCTATACCAACCAAACCTGTACTTATTATTATTATTATTTTTGATGAAAAACCTGTACTTATTAATGTAACTATATTTAAAATATCTTTTACTCAAAAAAAAAATATTTAAAATATCTTTTAAACCCCAAAAAAAAATATCTTATAGACTCAGGTGCTTTTAAGATTTTTTTTTTTAATGACTTTAAAAAGTGAGCTATAAAATAATTATACAACTCGCAAAAACACTATATACCTTAAAAGCACCCTAAAAAAAAAAAAAAACATAAAGGATTCTTTAATAAGTAATGCTACAGACACAATCTATTTTATAATATTTTTACAAACTACTGACGTGGCTTAACATTTACCAAATAATTATTGGTAAATAAAAATGTGATATTAATGATAGCCCAGATTAGAACTAATAAAAATTTTTCACATCAATAATTTGTAAAAATGTTATAAAATAGTTTGTGCATGTAGCATTATTCTTCTTTAATAGCTTTGTCAGAAACTGTTGCGGACGTTGACAAAAAATATGGCAACGCGTAAACCAGCATTAAAAGTAGTAGAAACTAGAAACTGTAATATGGATATTTGATACAAATCCCATAATTAATTAATAGTAATTACTTAAAAATCCTGATTATTAGCGTTGGATTCGGGCTTCTCGATATGCCAAACATGCTTAAAATGTGAACACAGTCAGACAAGACCGACGAAGATGAATATTTAACCCTGATCCAATCTTTGACGCGGTTGGAACACTAAAATTCTTTTGTTTGTTTTTTTTTTCTTTGTAAATTGTAATCTAAGTTACATGGGACCGACCTGAAATGAGTATATGAATATAACATTTCTTGAAAAATTAAAGTAAGATGTATTTATGATATGACAATTAATTAATATTAATAATTATATTAAATATTTTTGTTTTAATATGTTTATTTTAGGTTTTGTAAATTAAGTAACAATAATAAATAGTAAAGAAGTACAATAATACTAATAAAATGTTGTTTAAAGTACTTAAAAAACTTATAAAAAAAACTAATAGTTTAAATAAATTAAACACCTAAATTGTATTGGGTACTAGTGGGTACCTATACAGATATGCGCTCTTAAATATTTTAGGCGCGTCCGTGCAACATAAATTGTAATAATATGATAAATTTTTTGTTAAAACTCCAGAAAGTGTTTGTTAACTTCTTGTGAAAATTCCAGGAAGTTTTTGTTTTTATTGTGAAAAAATAATTTTCAAGTAACAACAAAAAAATGTTTGAAATTAAACATAATCATTGTTGTCCCTAAAAGGAAATGTGAGACAAACTAGAATCAATCAAGGGATAAACAGCTCTTCAATATCTTTTCTAGTCACACTAGTTCAAGGAAACAAACTTCACACGTAATTTCTGACTTCTATACAGCTGGATCATAAAGAAGAAGTAAAGAGCTAGCTTTTTATATGATTAAAAAGGTAAGAATATTTTTTTTTTCCAAGTAGGTAAGGCAAGTTTGTACTGGAACCTATCATTTTTTGTTTAATTTGGCAATTTAAGTTTAGGATAGTCTATCAGAAAATATCTCTGTAAGGATTATCCAGTTTTGTCCACTGCTATTAGTCTATTACCATAATTAGACAAAAATACAAAAATGACAAGAAATTTTGAAATTGGTTTTATTGAAATATGTTAATCAATTGGTTTCAAAATTTTTGAGTCCGCGTCTGTGTCCACAGATACACTAAAATCTACCCACAATTACACAATATGCTTGGATATCAATTTATGATTGTATTTTAACACTTATAAATGGACCACTATCAGTATTTAGTAAATATAAAATTTTGTTACACAAATTAAAAAAAATTAACATTTAAGGATGCTGTGGATTTTGGTATATTCCTAAATTTACTATAAAAAAATTTATTACATGAGAGATTCAAAAATTCAAACTTTAGAAAATTCAGAAATTAAAAATAAGAATATTTATTTAGGACACTGAGGATATAATTAGTTAAATACTTTTATAAATAGTTTTCATTGGAAAAAAAAATAACCGTAAAAATAAAAAGAAAAATTACAAAAATATCAGCAACTCTATATATTTGTGTTTGGTAATACAACAAAGAGAGGTTAACCCTTATCTAAAAGAAATAATAGAAAAAACAAAACCTCTTTTAACCCCACTAAACGTTACGTGGAGTACCGTCCGTATACAGAGAGTGTTATGCTGTCCAGACCATCGGTTTAAAACCTCCTCCCTGGACCCCACGCTTTATTTTGCCAGCCCAAACAAACTAACACACTCCACCTCTAATCACCACCGTATATCCAACAATCTCACATAGTACCCACAATAACCAACGGTTTTGATTGAGAAATCAAAATATTAAAAATTCATGCCCTTGTTATATGCCTTTTTTCTGTAAACGTGTTTTTTCTCTCTTCCCCGGCTCTATCACCGCCGCTTCATCTTCAAAACATTATTCCCTCTTGAAAGAAGAACACATTTTTTTTTTTTTTTTTTTTTTTATATGTAACCACCGTTTCATAAACCCTAACAAAATCTAAGGAAAAAAAAAAAAAAAATCCACCTCTTTTTTTCTCTACAGCTTTGATTTTGTCAAGAAAAATAACAACAACTATAACAACCCGAAAAGGCGTGACTATTCTGGGTTTGTTTTGGAAACCAGCACCAGAACCAGAGAGAGAGAGAAAACTCAAGAAATAAACATCCACATTTGTGAGTTTTCATCTTGAAAAAAAAAAACTTAAAACCATGGCAAAAACCCAGAAGGGTGGTTATGTGGTTTTGAGGATTTTCTCTTTCTTCGTTGTTTTCGTGCTGTGTGGCAATGTGGTTGTTGTTTACTCCGACGACGCGGCGGTGATGAAAAGTTTTAGAGAGAGCATAAAGAACCCCGGGTCTCTAGGATGGACAGCGCCGAACCCGTGTGACTGGGAGAACGTAAGATGCGACGGGTCGAACCGGGTCACGAAGATCCAAATCAAGGACAAGAATCTCCAAGGCACACTGCCGAAGGAGCTTCAGAACCTTACCGCTCTGAGCGATTTTGAGGTGCAAGGAAACCAGTTCTCAGGCGATTTCCCAAGCCTCGCGGGGTTAAGCTCTTTGACTCAAATCATAGCTCACAGCAACCAATTCAGTAGCTTCCCTTCGGATTTCTTCACCGGCATGACCTCGTTGCAGTCCATAACCATCGACGACAACCCTTTTGACAAATGGGCCATCCCAGAAAGCATCAAGGAAGCCACTTCACTCCAAACGTTCGAGGCCACCAACTGTAGCGTCACCGGTAATATCCCAGACTTAAGCTCTCTAGTGTCTTTGACGACTCTGCATTTGGCTTTCAATTACCTAGAAGGTGAATTGCCTGCGAGTTTTTCTGGCTCGAGTATTCAGGAACTTTGGCTAAATGGGCAACAGGGTGATACAAAGCTTAATGGTTCTATTGCTGTTTTAGCTAATATGACTTCCTTGACTAGCGTTTGGTTACATGGGAATCAGTTTACAGGTCCGATACCGGACTTTTCGAAAGTTACTGGCTTGAGTGATGCTAGTTTTAGGGACAATTCATTGACTGGAGTTGTTCCGGATTCTTTTGTGAATCTTCCTAGCCTTAAAACTGTGAATTTGACTAATAATTTGCTTCAAGGGCCGGTCCCTAAGTTTCCTAGTAGTGTGAATTTAGATATGAGAGGGATTAATAGTTTTTGCTCGGATGTGCCCGGTGAAGCTTGTGATTCCCGCGTTAATGCTTTGTTATCGGTTGTGAAAGCTTTTGGGTATCCGAAAGTGTTTGCGAATAATTGGAAAGGAAATGATCCTTGTGATACTTGGCAGGGGGTTGTGTGTGTGGGAAGTGGCAACATTTCGGTTGTTAATTTTCAGAAGATGGGTCTTTCGGGTACGATTTCTCCCAATTTTACTCTGCTTCCATCGATTCAAAAATTGATCTTATCTGGTAATTCTCTGACGGGTACTATACCGAGTGAGCTTACGAAATTGCCTAATCTTGTGGAACTTGATGTTTCGAATAATCGGTTGTATGGGGCTGTACCGGCTTTTAGAAATGGTGTGAAGGTGAACACGGATGGGAATCCTGATATCGGAAAGGCTAGAAGTAGTTCCCCTACACCGTCGCCTCCTGGCTCACCATCCAGTGGTGGTGATGGTGGTGGTTCTGAAAGTGGTAAGACAAAATCTAAAGTTGGAGTTATTGTGGGGGCTTCGGTTGGTGGTGTTGTGGTACTGCTATTTGCTGGGGCTGTGGTTTACTGTTGGTTAAGTAAAAAGAAAAAGCGTTCTGGTAAAGTACAAAGTCCTCACGCAGTGGTAATACATCCTCAATACTCTGGGGACCAGGATGCTGTGAAGATTACTGTTGCACCGAGTGGTGCAAATGGTGGTGCATATGATGCTTTCAGTCCCAGCAGTAATGGACACAATGACGTTCATGTTGTGGAGGCTGGGAATATGGTAATTTCCATTCAAGTTTTGAAGAGTGTCACCAACAATTTCAGTGAGGAAAATATATTGGGAAGAGGGGGTTTTGGAACCGTTTACAAGGGGGAATTGCATGATGGGACAAAGATTGCAGTGAAGAGAATGGAATCAGGGCCAGTGGGTGAAAAGGGTCAGACTGAATTCATGTCTGAGATTGCAGTTCTTACAAAGGTTCGACACCGGCATTTAGTTGCACTTCTTGGGTATTGCTTGGATGGAAATGAGAGGCTTCTTGTTTATGAATACATGCCCCAGGGGAGTCTTAGTCAGCATCTATTTCACTGGAGAGACTTGGGGTTGAAACCACTTGAGTGGACACGAAGACTGACCATTGCCTTGGATGTTGCCAGGGGAGTTGAATATCTGCATAGTTTAGCCCATCAAAGCTTTATCCATAGGGATCTGAAACCTTCAAACATTCTTCTTGGAGATGATATGCGGGCTAAGGTGTCAGACTTTGGACTGGTTCGACTTGCTCCAGAAGGAAAATTCTCTGTGGAAACTAAACTAGCTGGAACTTTTGGGTATCTTGCACCAGAATACGCAGGTACCTTCTTAAATTTTCTTTGACTTAAATATTAGAGGTATTAAATTTTTTCTAAACTTTTCTATGCTCAGAAAAATCTATAGCTGATTGTCCTTGAAATAACCGAGACTAACCAAGATTAGATTTTTGAATTTAAGCAACAGTCAAACATCGAACCTTCAGAAGAAACCACTAAGTGGAAAGTTGAGTGGGCACATAGGCTTACAGCATTTTACATGACTGCAAAATAGCAGCCCCTTGTCTATTACACCATTCACAATATAGAGCCACTTTCTAAGAAGACAATTGTTCTCATGTTACTGCCTGAAAACATCTTTAAGAATCTGAATGAAATAACATAATTAAATTGATGTGGGGAAAATAATATGCAATGTGACTTGCGAAGACACCATCTTTGAACTCAAAATCATATTCTATCTGATTAGTTAGGACTTCATTATGCCCTCAAAACATGAGAGCTAAACTGATATTTCTGCAGAGCCTCCTGTACTAGTACTACGTTGTTCTCACTCCTTGCTAGATACATTGATTTCAGCTTATAAGTTTAGTGTTGGTTTCATGAGAGGACATTAAATTCATATTTACTACATTTTATTTGTACCTGTGTTTAATGTGTGTCCATTCTGTTGTTTGCAAGAATTTGGTTATTTTTGTATGCTGCAGTTTTGAGATATGAATTTGGTGCATGATAAATAGTCAGTTTGCAAAATATAATGTCATCCTTTTATTTTGGGGGCCAGGGGTTTTGACAGTTCACCATGTATGTTGCTGTTAATATTGTGCGATGGTGGTGCTTGTTCATGTAAATTCCATTGTTTTGTGTGTTCTGTTTATCTTGTTGCTGTCAAGGTCTCCATTGTTAAGGACATACAAATTTATTTTCTTCCCCAATATATTTTAGACAGTACTTGAACATTTCTTTAATGAAATGCTATGGAAACAAAATGAAATGGCTTTTGTCCCTGCAAATTCATCTCATGGGATAAATGAATCCTAAAGCAGACATTTGTTATTCATATATTATACCTATTTGTTTATATCTCCTTTTTCTTTTCTGCTCCTTTTTCTGCATACCTCACCATAGTCATGTATAAATTGTTGTTATGATTGTGATTTCTGATCAATTATCAATCCTTGTGGTACTGACATTAAACTTTCATGGATGACTGAGCAGTGACCGGACGGGTGACTACCAAGGTTGATTTGTATAGCTTTGGAGTGATTTTGATGGAGCTAATCACAGGTAGAAAGGCACTCGATGATTCCCAGCCTGAAGAAAGCTTGCACCTTGTCACATGGTTCCGCAGAATGTACCTTAACAAGGATGCATTTCAGAAGGCCGTTGACCCAACAATTGATCTTGACGAGGAAAGCCTTGCCAGTATTAATACTGTTGCAGAGTTGGCTGGCCACTGCACTGGGAGAGAACCCTACCAGAGGCCCGACATGGCTTATGTAGTGAATGTGCTTTCTTCTCTTGTTGAGCTCTGGAAACCGACTGAACCCGATAATGAGGACAATTATGGTATTGACCTTGATATGCCCTTACCGCAAGCACTCAAGAAGTGGCAGGAATTTGAGGGAATGAGCAATATAAATGAATCCACTTCATCATCATATCTTGCTAGTGGAGACAATACCCAAACCAGCATTCCAAATCGGCCATCTGGTTTTGCAGAATCATTTGCATCATCGGATGGACGTTGAAGCTTGGGAATGAAGTTGGATTATTCTTAATGGCCCTATGTGATTTATCGTGTTTATTCCTTCTGCCCTTTGTGCCTTATTTGTTCCTTTTGGGTGAGGTTTGTCCTCTTTTTCCATGCCTAGATGGAGATTCTTTTTTTCTTCTCCCCCTCTCTCTGCAGCTTGAACGGTTTTGATGTTATGGTATTTTAGAAGTCCTTGATATGCAGATAGACAGAAAATCTCAAGGAGGTATCTTTAATTTTCCCCTTTGTGCCTGAGTTAGATAGAGTTCATCCTTGTGATGTTTGTTAGTGTATCAAGCATAAAGAAAAGGACTAAGTTAATGATTGGAGGGTCCAATTTTACTTATCCAGTGTACAAATTGCTAGTAGATTTCAGTGAATTTTAATTAATTTCATATGGACTTATATACATATCCTCAAAAGTTGTCCTTCATTCACATAATTTCAATGCTATTTATTTTGATGTTATCTCATTGAGTTGATCTCATGAAAACAATTGTTCAATTAAGTTTCTGTGACAATGCTTTGGCTCAAAATTTGCCTGCTTATGAAATTTCATGTGTGGAATTCAATTCTTACTAATGCTCTTAAAATTCTAATTCTCACTATCATTTATAAAAAATAAAAAAAAAATTCTCTTAAATTTCAAGAAATTTCAGAATTTTAATATTTGATAATTCTACTGTTGATTCAGAATTTAGAATTAGGGGATTGATGTTATGAAGGTGTGCTTAACTTTGCATGCTGTTCTGTTTTTACTTCGTCATTCATTGGCACAGTAACATTACAAGTCTCATTTTGAACCAAAAGATGAATATAGGAACATATCCTATCATCCTCCATAACCCAAGAAATATAAATTGGTGTATTCCTAGATTTATACTAATAAGTTATAGACCTTCTCCCATAATTTTTTTTTAAGGTTATACCTCAATAAATAACTTGAAAAAAATAAATTAACCAATAAATTGTAATAGACAAGCACTTCATTAAAGGAAAAATAATTTGAAAATAGGAAAAAAAAAAAAAAAAAAAGGCCCAGTCATTTTCTTTTTCGTTTTTTGATAAGGAAGGCCAGTCATTTTCAAATGGTCATTTCCATGGCATCTCTGTCCTTAATGATGAGGATTGCTTGATTCTCAAAAAAGAGAAAAATGATGAGGACTGCTTAGTCAACCATAGGATTAATTTAATAATTAATAGTAGCCGTAGGAGTATATGAATCCATACTGTAATGGGGGGGGGGGGGATGTTGGAAATCCATAGTAGTGTTTAGTAGCATGTCATGAAAACGAGATTTACGTTATGTTTTGACTCAGCCTCACCCCCATGATGACTGATAAATCATAAATCCATGTTGCCCCATAGTCTCCAAGGGCGTTAGTATTAACACGTGTCAGTCATGGAGTGAGTGGTTCAATATGCATGCCAGCTGCATTCCTCGTTCTATAATATAATATAATAAATATATATTTTTCCCCCTCTTTTTGGGGTGGCTTCTCAAAAAAAAATAATAAATATTTTTTTTTTTCCAATTCCGAGTCCCGACCATGCCTGCATGTCTCTTCTTTAGTCACCAGCAATAATCATCGTTGTCATTATTGTATGATGATACTTAGCGGATTTTACGGCCGAGTAATGCCTAGGACACATAATTTTTCACAATTTTATGCCACAACTCGCCAGACGTGAGTTGTGATTGAAAAAGATGTGTCCCCACATGATCTACCATCACACATTTACCAATCACAACTCACCACATTACAAGTTATGATACAAAATTGTGAAAAATTATGTGATCTTATCATTACTATTTTACTGCCAATTGATATTGAGAAACGCCTAAAAAAAAAGAATCATAATTTTTGCTACAATTCATCACGTTGTAAATTATGAATGAAAGAAATGTGGACTCTTATAGACTTACTATTTTTTTTTTCACCACTTTCAACTCACCACCTAAAGAATTTTAACAAAAATTATGATTTTTTTTTTGTGACACTAACATTTCTCATATTTTATTGTCGATGATATCTTTTTAATAATTTTATATTCGTTGTGCGGAATTTAGACCAAAATTTTTTTGGGGTGAGTTATTATTCGCACGATGTTTGAAATAATATTACTATCATGGAATAAATTATGATTCATGCACATGGGGATTGGCGATCACTCAAGTAGGCCTTAAAATGTAGGCCTTAAAATATCCTACGAATTGAGATTAAGAAGCATTATTTTCGGTACGTATTACGTATGTATGTCTTTTAATCTTGAACTTTTAGTATTTAACTCGACTCACTTAATTATTAGAGTCCTAATATCTTCCCCATGCAATTGGCCTGTAGTTAGGATTCTAATCATGTGAGTCGAGTTAAATATTAAAGTTCAAAATTGTTCAGTTAACTTATGTTTTTTACAACAGAAAAACCTTAAAAGCTTCTCCATCTTTTTTCCCCTTCTTCTCTCTTAATCTTTTTTACAGTTTCAAATTTTAAGTTTTTGCTATAAACTCAAATATTTAAACACTTATTAGAAGAATAGAGAAAGAAATTTTGTATTTTACCACACTCATAATATTTTTACATTGATTTATATTAAAAAATCCTATAGGATGCTCAATAACTTGACTTAGTTCCAGTGGTTCCAATACATCCAATACACTAGACCCATCGAGATGATGGCACGTTGGCAAAAGTGGACATGTATCACTATCATGACAGGTATAGTGCAAATGGATATTGAACCCAAACTTTGTCAGATGTTTAAACTTTAGCAGCTATCTTCGGCAGGGCATTAGTGTTGACTAGTCAGGCAGCTTATTGTTCAAATTTTATGTATATAGATTAATATCTTACTTTGATTGTTATTAATTATAAATTGATTATTTTTATTTATTCTAATAATGTGAAATAAATAATTTATTTTATTGTTGTTTATTTATTTTATTGTTAGTATAGATTAATATTTTTATGTAAATTTTTCTCTCATTCTTGTCTTTTAATCTTGCCCCCTAAATTGAAACCCTATCTCTGCCACTGCGAATCACAATGACAAGCACATCATTGTTATATAAAACTTCATTAAGTTTTGTAAGCACAAACCTTTGGATCCAATACAGCAATGCTTGCATCACGAATATTGATTGTTCCAATTATTTAATTGTTTGTTCTCTAATTTTCCCCCCCACCCCCCCTTTTTTTTTTTTTTTTTAATATTGGTTTATACGAACCCCCACAAAAAAAAAAAAAGAGCACTGGTGGCTTTCCAAACAGGTGCTTCAATACAGAAACTAATCTCATCATCAATGTGCATTCAATTGTATGTGAATTGGTCAGCAGTGCCAGTGTGGCCTGTCTTGGCACACATTGGGATCACGGGGCTCTATGCCTCAATCCCTCTCAACCAATTCTGATAAGAATTAATGCTCTTATTGTGGTCTATACTCTATAGTCTATATATTGTGGTTTTCGTATATGACCTCTCTATCCATTTTAGTTAAAGTAATAAGTGGCAATACATATGTGAACGGATAAGTTCAATGATGGATTTTACAGAAAGCGTAAAAGTTGATGAGCTCTTTCTTTTTCTCTTCATTATTATTTTCCCTTAATAATTTGTACTACTTTTTCTTCTGTCTACTGTCTAGGTCTATTTATCGATCATTTGGCACCTATCTCAATTATGGTTTTTTAACATCTATGAGCCTTGTAGGCAAGGTAGCAAAGGAGTTGGTTGAATTTGTTGGAGTTCTGCTTAAAAGAGGCAAGGTCGCAAAGGAGTTGGTTGGATTTGTTGGAGTTCTGCTTAACCCTCTTTTAAAGCCCGTAAAAGCAAAGACCTAACCCCAACGCTTCCCCACACACACACACACACACACACACACACACACACACACACAAAAAACCTTAAAGTTTCTTGTTAGGATTTTTTTTATTTTTTTATGTGGCTAAATTACAAATTGCACTTTCTAAATTTGCTTAAAATTCATGTTAATCTTCTAACTCCACTTTCATTCAATTTAGTTTTATAACTTTTAATTTTGTTCAATTCAACCCTTTTTTTAGTCTCTGTCAAAATTGTACCGTTAATTTTCAACTTTGTTCAATGCAAAATTATGTTGTTTTGGGGGTTTGGGGGTTCTTAATGACTAAATTCTGATAGAAATTAACAGAAGGATTAAATTGATTTTTTTTTTTTTTTGGTGGTGAAACGATGCCATTAATTAGATTAAACACGAATCATTTGGTTACAAAATGGCTTAGCTTTATCAAAAGGCAGTAAAGTCTCCACCATAGGTAAAGTTAGAGGTGTGAATTGAATTTTAGGCAAAGTAAGAGGGTGATATTTATAATTTATCTTTTCTTAAAAAAGTAATAACAAACACCGGCTGGCCTGAGACAATTTAAGGCCTAAGGCAGCAATGTTAAATGGGGCATTTTCTATTTAAATATATATTTTTAATATTAGACATTTCTTTTAAAATTCATTCAATCTTCCTGCTTTTTTATATGAAAAATTATTAATTACGTTTTTAATTTAAGTTTTTCTAATATATACTTTTCAATTGATGATATGACTAATTCACTTATTTTCTTGTGATATATATCAATTTTAATTAGAATATTATCAATTTTCGTTTTGAAAAACTTCTTTTACAAAATAAAAAATGTAACAGTAGTGTCAATCAAATTCATTAATACATGCATTTGAAAAAGAATTTAGTCTTTTTATATTATTAAGGATTTTTATATTATAAGTAAATATCATTATGATTATTTTCATTATTATCTTTCTGTTGGGTTTCACTTCATTATATTCTAACCATGTTTTAATGAATTTTTGTTAATTTATGAAATTTCATATATATATATATATATATATATATAGTTATATTGATAGGGAACTTAAAATCGAACCATCTCCAATTCGTCCATAAAAGTCGTCCAGAGCTAAAGATCAACCCAGCATAAGGTCGTCCATAGACGTAAGGGTCGTCCGTCAGGAAAGTACACGGACAACCCCTCAACACTTAGGAAATTTCCAAAGATGGATTTGTCTACAACAGCTTGTAATTCAAACCACGTGTTACCATTTTGAAACATGAGCAAAATCCTTATTCATCGTTATAACTTCTGGCCAAGTACTTAACTTCCAATGGCAGTTGTAGAAGATAAGATTGAACATTCTAACTTCTATAGCAGTTATGGAAGTTAAGTCTGAATCTTCTAACTTCCACAAATATTGGGGAAATTACTAAACAAATAACCACTCCCAAGCTTACTATATAAAGACTCATCCACTTCAAATGAAAGTAAGTTTTTCTGACTACTCCAAAAAGTTAGGAATTCCTGAGTTTCCAGAGAAAAAACTAACTTGAGCATCGGAGGGTTTTTGGCCGGTCCACCTCGGTCACCTTTTGATCGTGTGTTTTTCTTTTTAGGCCTTCCAAGCAACCATCATCCTATTGAAGCTCAGAGCATTCAGCCTACTGATTTTCTATGCATCATATATATATGAAAGCTCGAAAATGTATTAAAACACAAGAGCTTGTTTAGACCCCAAATTAAAAATTACGGTTAGATTGCTTTTACTCTAACTTATCTAAGTGCGGAAACAAGAGTGAATGAAGTGCAATCAATTGATACTACTCTAGTGCATAAATATGAACAACAAACAATAAAAGTAAAGCACAAGAGTAAGGGAAGAAAGATGCAAACACAAGATAACACGGCGATGTGTTATCGAAGAAGAAACTGAAGAACTCGGCAAAAAATCTCTCCGCCGCCCTCCAAGCAGTAATCAATCCACTAGACAATCAGTTGGGATACATGGGTTAGCAAGAGACCCTCCAAGCCTAATCTACCCGATGTACTTAAGCCCTCCAAGCTCCTACTCCAACAAAGCTTCTCGAAACTGTGTCTTGTCTAGCTCTCTGAATCCCGCAACAAGCTCCATGTTGCATCTGCCATCCCTGACTTCTTCCAATGCTTCTCAGCAGCACCAAAAATACTCTCAACACTCTGAAAATGTGTGGGTTGTGTTTGGGTACAAATCTCCTCTTAAGGTATGATAATGGGAGAGGGAAGGAGAAAAGGCTACAATGATTTTTCACTAAGGATGAGTAACTCTCTCTCTAAAAGATGGGCATGTGTGTTGTAGAAAACCTATTTAGGTTTTTTCTCTCTGAATGACCTCCTATACATTTGTAGGTAATGAGGGTATATATAGTATGGGTGAAGGGTAAGAAAGTCACACTAAAAAATCCTCCAGGCAGAATGTTTTGCGACTACCTCGCGGGAAGGCCTTACTCGCGAGACACTCGCGAAAACGACAGCCTGACACGACTCTTCAGCTTCCAGTCATGTGCTCCTCACATGGCTCTTTCGCGGGTTAGCTTCTCGCGAAATCCACTGATTCTTCATTTTAGCTTGAGTCTTCATCAACTTAATACTAAACCCAATAAAATAAAATCTCACAAAATACAAGGAAATAAATTAAAGCAATTACAACACTTTTTGTCATGGAATAAAGCCAACATAAAACATAGTTGTAAATCACAACTTTACAATATATATTCCTACTAATAGATTAAGAGAGCTATGTGGGATTCAAATAAAATTTCTATTCTTCTCTCAATCTCTTAAGTTTTTCATATCTAGAATTATAAAAGAAATACTATTTACAACATAAAATTATAATATGAAAAAATAAATTAAATTATAAAGCAAATAATATAATATAATTTATCAAAGGCACTAATTCAAATTCATTTTATAACATAATCGACTAACAATCTCAATTTGCCAAAATAAAGATGAATTCAATACATAATTTGATGAATTAATACTAAAACAA
This sequence comes from Notholithocarpus densiflorus, assembly GCA_030021035.2. NCBI lineage: Eukaryota > Viridiplantae > Streptophyta > Magnoliopsida > Fagales > Fagaceae > Notholithocarpus > Notholithocarpus densiflorus. The sequence goes on along the minus strand of JARYZH020000006.1, from coordinate 1,058,216 downwards.
ATCAAGATTAAATGGATATAGAGAATTAAATATCGTTGTTCATATATAAATTTTTGAACTATGAATGTTCACAATGTTCATCTTGCCCAATAAATGCTTCAACTGTTGGCTGTTAAGTGCTTTTGTGAGCAAGTCTGCCAATTGTGAATGTGTAGGAGTAAAGAACAATCTAACAACATTATCTTGAACTTTATTTCTGACTAGATGACAGTCCACTTCTATGTGTTTGGTTCTCTCGTGAAACACTAGATTTTCTCCAATGTGTAGAGCAACTTGATTGTCACAAAATAAGAGAGCAGGCTGAGGATGATGAATCTTCAAATCCTTCAACAAGGCTAATAACCAAGTCATTTCACAAATAGTTACTGCCATAGCCCTATATTTTGCTTCAGCAGAAGATCTAGAAACTAGGGATCTAGAAACTAGGGATTGTTTCTTTGACTTCCATGAAACTAGAGAATCACCAAAAAATATGCAATATCCTGTAGTAGACCTTCTGGTATCAACACAAGATGCCCAATCAACATCTGTGTAAGCCTTTAAGTGAAAATTTGATGTAGCAGACAACAAAATGCCTTGACCAGGACAACCTTTTATGTATTGCAGCACCTTATAAGCAGCATCCAAGTGAGGTTTCCTAGAAGCTCAATACTGATGGTGCCTTTGTGATGAGCATTGGTAATAAAGTGGGTAATTGTGTTGGCAATTATCTAGTTGTAGAACTCGATGCTATGGAGATTGTGTTGGCAATAATGGTTCCATTGTGAAATGATTGCAGGAATTTAGTCCATTGTAAATAATTCAGGAATTTAGTCCAAGCTTTCTATATGAGTGAAGTGAAGCATAGCTATTGTGAAATGAATGTGTGCCAATGTTCTAGTAAGAGAGGGTGGTCCTTATCTTCAAATTTTATGTAATTTGAATTTCCCCCTCTTGGTGTACTTAAAAAAAAAAAAAAAAAACTTATATATTAGAGTTTGAGTTGTTTTGTAATAACTTAATAATTACCCAAAAAAAAAGAAAAAAGAAAGAAAGTAATAAATGCTCTTTTTATGGACAAGTCTACTCACTTTTTTTTTTTTTTTAATGCGAAAATCTACTCACTTTAAAGATAGAATAATAGTAAAGATACTACAAATTTTACTATATAGTTTTTACAAATTGATGTATCACCAATCATAAAATAAAAAATAAATACAAAATCAAAATCAAACACTCATTTATTAGGTGGTTGAAAGTTTCACTTTAAAGATAGAGTGATTATAGTGATACTATAAATTCATGTTTGTATGTATTTATTTATTCAAATGTCTATAAAGATATAATTTAAATTTAGCACACTTTTAATTATTTTATTGTATCGGCTGAAACATCAATATTGATCGAAATGCCTGAAAAATCCTCAATACAACCCAACATTTTATCCGGTATGTTTTAGAGGAGTATCAATATTGGTTTAATGGCCGGTATAGTATATATGGTTAGTATGATTAGTTCCAATACAGTATTGACTTATTTGATTAAATCCCATCAATTGCATTTATTGTTACTTTAGTTTGTAAGTTTTATATAGTAAAACTTATAATAATTTTATCAGCCCCCTAAGAAAGTCTATCAAGTAATGTTGTAAAGAGTAAATATGTGGTTTTAATCTTTTGTCAATTCTCAGCATGTGATACTCCATTTTTTTTTAAGTATAGAGAGATAGATAGACACATAGAACGGATACCCAAATGAACCTACCTAAGAGATGTAGAGTAAAGGACAAGAACGCTCGCCACGGTAAGGAATAACATTCCTAAAGAAGTGGCTTAGGTAGTTTTCATTGGAATAATAAGATTGATATAGTACAAAACTCCCCCCTATGCCAGTTTAGTTTGATTCCAAAAATAGGATTTGATTCATTTAAACATTTCATTTTAAATCCATAAGTAAGACACCTTTTTGGTTTTACACACATCTTTCAAATTCGTCCCAAACATGAGCATATCATCAAAGTAAATACAAACAATGACACCATATTCTTTTGTAAACATTGAATATATACGAGCACTAGCAATAGTGGTGCTAAATAACTATATTACTATTTTTAGTGCCACTAATACTTAAAATACATGCTACAGCAATGGTGCTATAGCTAAAAATTTTTAGCTACTTGCTACAGTGCACAACTATTTACGGCTGTGCACTGTAGCAAGTAGCTAAAAATATTTATATATATTTTATTAAACTCTCTCTCTTCTCTCATTAAAAAAATATTTTATCTTTTCTTTCTTTTCTCTCTCTTCAACTGTGAACCATGTCACCTTGAACCAACAGACGAAAAGCCCAATACACAAACACACAGACAAACACAAACCCAAAATTTTCTCGGCTTAGAAATTCAAAACCTCGTGATCTCCAATGGCTTCGATCTCAGGCATTTGTTCATCTTCTCCATCTCTCAAGCCCCAAAAGCCTCTCCTCAAACCAATCCACTCGCTCCAACGCGACTCGTTGGCGTTCCCAACTCACTCGCTGCCTAAACTTGCCGATTGGACTCAGTCCGTGGCGAGCGAGATCTCCGCCGAGCTATCGTCGTCGTCTTCGTCGAAGCCTGAGATTTTGAAAAAGAAGAAGAAGAAGATTGAAGCTTTGGAGAAAGATCCTAGGGCTTTGTGGAGGAGGTACGTGGAATGGCTGTACTAGCACAAGGACCTAGGGTGGTTGTTCTTGGTTGGCAGTGGTTGTGAATTGTGCCATTGATCGGTTTGTGGTGTTTTTTTGGTAGTGGGATGTATTATTTTATTGTAGTAGATATATAATTTTATTGTGATGTTTATATTATTTTATTGTATTGAAAGCTAAAATAGATCCACTGTTACTGGATGTTTTGTAAAATGAGTAGGTAAAATAGATAAAGTAGCTTTTTGTGATACCAAATAGCTAAAAAAATAGCTCCACTGCTGTGGATGCTCTTAGGTAGTTTTCATTGGAATAATAAGATTGACATAGTACAAAACTCCCCCCTATGCCAGTTTAGTTTGATTCCAAAAATAGGATTTGATTCATTTAAACATTTCATTTTTAATCCATAAGTAAGACACCTTTTTGGTTTTACACACATCTTTCAAATTCGTCCCAAACATGAGCATATCATCAAAGTAAATACAAACAATGACACCATATTCTTTTGTAAACATAGAATATATACCCTTGTTAGTTCCAAAACCTTGATATTTTATCCATCATATCACTGCTTATAAATCATATTTTGTATACCATCAAAGTAATGATGGTAATATTAACCAAGAGAATTTTTGCAACAAAAAAAAAAAAAAAAAAAAAAACAGAGTCGTTCTCTTTTCTTGAAAAGTCAACTTTTGAGAGTAGAGAAGGTAAGCTAAGAGAATCTCCAACAAGCTCTCTAAACCCAAAATTTGGAAAGTAAACCCACAAAAACTTGCTTCAACAATCTCTCTAATTCATTGTTCATTAGCAAAAGAATTAATAGGAAAAAAAAATTCAACACACCCATTAAAATATTCAACTTTTACTGAACAATCACAATGCCTAGGGAAAAAAAGAGGAAAGAAAGGGTACGTGTGTGAAGTAGAAAAAAGAGGGGAAAAAAAAAAAGAAAGGAAAGAAGAAATCGTATGGATGAAAAAAAAAAAATAAGGGAAAAATAAAATTAAGAATAAGAAATTAAAATTAAGAAATGCTACAACAATATTTTCACAATAAATTTTAAGTAATAGGTTGTTATTGGCTATTATTGGTGAGAAAAAAAAAATTAAGTGGTGACTAGTAAGTTCAAATTAGAACCAGAAATAACTTATCATATTGGATTTACTGTGAAAGTATTGTGCAAAATATTGTGAATGCAGCATTTTTAGTTAATATTTTTTTAGAATAATTTCTAGTTAAAATTAGATGACCTAGAACTCACTATATCTTTACCACAAGTGCTTCACGAGATTTGTTAAAAAAATATCATTAGGAAAAATTTAAAAATATTACCATTGGGAGATTTTAAAAATATGGTTGTTGGGTATTTGAAAAAATATAGTCATTAGAAATAAATGAAGGAATATTGAAAAAAAAAACAAAGAAAGATTTAAAAAAGAATGAAGAAATAATATTTAAATGGAATAGATAAAAGATAGAGAGTCTGTTGGAAAATGTATTTGAAAAAGTAAGTAGATAAAAGGTAAAAGAAACTGTTCATTCTCCAAACAGTATAAAAATTTAGAGAGTCTGCTGGAGATGCTTTAACATGTACTAGTTTTTTACTCTGGAAAATGTTAGAGTTACAATTTTTTTTTTTTTTTTTTTTTTTTTTTTTTTTTTACAACTGTTGATGTGATGAGTAGTTTTTTATTTTATTTATATTTTTTATAGATAGTTTCAACTCTCAACTTATGGTGTTCGCTTCTGATGATAGTTTTTTATTATCAAACCAAGACACCAATCAGTTTTTGGTATAGGCGGAAATTTAACCCTAGATCTCTTATTCAACCATTAGAGACTTTACTAATTAAGTTAAAGGAAACCTACTGATGAATGGTTATTGGTAAGTGAAAAAATGATGTTAATGGCGGATCCAAATAAGAACTAGTAAAAATTTACCGCATCAATAATTTATAAAAATGTTGTAAAATATTTTGTGAGTTTGTGACTTTTAGATTACTCGTATTTTATCTGCATAGCTAGGAGAAATTATAGAGTCCTCTGGTGAACCACGTTACTTGTCGACCATTCCACTAAAATACTTCCACTTGTTTAAAATTGTTGAGTTAGTAATTAATTTCTGTTAAAAAAAATTTTTTAACTAACAATTTTAAACATGTGAAATTTTTTTAATAAAATTGTGAATCACATCATTTATCCACCATGTGAATCTTATAATTTCTCGCATAGCTAGACCATGGATGTTTCTCAAAAGAAGAAAAGAATAGCTAGACCATGGACTTGTAGCCCAAGTCCAGAACTAAACCCGTAAAGAACACTGGGCTGTGTAGATCATGATCATTACCACCTTAGTAAATAGGGCTTCAGCCCACTCTATCAAGTATTATGCTTTAGCTTACAAAGGGCCAGCCCAAGCTCAGAACCAATACTACACATATAACAATAGCAATATATTTGCGATTATCCAAAACTCTGAACACAGAGAGAGATTGAAATCGAGGAAGAAGCAGAACTGCAGAAGCAGAAGAAAAATCATAGTGTAACAAGAAGAAATTAAAAGAGGGAATTTGATTTGATTTTGAACAGAGAGAGAGAGTGAGTGATCTGAAAAAAATGAAGACGACGAAGGGAGGGAAGGTGATGAACCCTACGGACGCTTACCGGAAGGAGCTCCGCAAGAGGGAATTGAAACGGGTACTCTCTCTCTCTCTCTTAAACTACACCGTTTCGTCTCTATTCTTTTCTTCTTTTCTTTCACTTCTTTTTCTTGAATTCAATCGATTTGCATGTAAAAGCACTCACTGCCTTCAATTTCGTTTGCCCTAATTTAGTTTTTGCTGAGAAATCCATGAACATTTTTACATGCCAAGATAGCTCAAAAAGTTTATATTTTGTGAATTTAATTTTGATTGAAGATTTATTGGTTACTTGTGCTTGTTTGTGTGTGTGTGTGTGTGTCACTGCCATGGAAAAATGAACTATTGCATTGTTATTCTTTCCAATAATTTTAAATTAGCAACATAGTATGCGCCCAAGTTAACAATTTGAACTTATATATATATACTGTACACTTGATTGCGTGCGCAATAGATATCGGTGACTAATCATTTGTGTGGTGTGGCATTAGGATTATGGTGGCTTCAAGTTGAGGTTCATTTGCAATCACTCTTACATGGCAAATAGGTATATCAATAGGATTCGTTGAATTTTTTTTTGGGGGCCGGCTATGGATCCTGGATGGATTAGTTAGGGTCGGCCATAAGAATTCTTTTTCTCCATTTTATTTTATCTGAAGTCATGCTCTTTGTTGCTTCCCTAATTAATGTGTCCTTTGTTTTGATTGCTCATAATGAGTTGTAATTTGTAACCCGAGGCTTTGTGTCTTATCTTTATGCGCGTATCTTGAAGTGCACTACGTAGGATTTTAAATTTCTCGAAGCCCATTTGTGTATTCGATTTGCTTGTGGAAGGAGTAGTCTGTTGTTATTTGGTACTACATAAGTATGTTGCTTCTTACATGTATATTTTCTTGGCTAAGATCTGTGTTAATTTTATGTTCAGATAATTTTCATAAATGATATTGTGATCATCATCATTCCTTTTTTTTTCTTGACATTGTGTTATTTGCGATTTACAGAACAAGAAAGAAAGGAAAAAGGTGAGAGAGGTGGGACTCTTGAAGAAGGATCCTGATACTCTTAAGGAGCAAATTGATAAATTGGAAATGATGAGTAAGTCATGTTCTATTTGAATTGAAGATCTGCCATTTGAGAACTGTGAAATTGATTGCCTTACATTTCAAAAGAAGCTTTCTTTCACTTATAACATGATTATAACAAAACAAGTGAATGTATTGCATTAGAAATAATACATAAATGAATAAATATTAATTTTTTGGCTAAATAGTAATTACTTGTGTATCTCATTATACATAAAAGACTGTTCTTGGATTTTAGTATTTTTAATACTATTGGAAACATTATTATCAAAATAGAATCATATAATTATATACTCACTCTGTCCCCAAATAATTGCCCACTTTGACAGAACCCAAATTTGAAGGAACCAACACAAAATGTTCTTCACCTGCCTATTATTGTATGTAAACTTTAACATACTGCTTGAAAAGGAAATATGGACCTTAATTTAGGAGCAGAGGGGCATGTATTATTTAGTCTCTTTCCTGTTTTTTCCTCCCACCCCCACCCACTTTTTTTTCTCTCCCCCCCACCCCCGCTACAGTTTTGTTATGTGCACTTCATTCTATTGTTTTTTGGTAGTTTGTGTAGATTTTTTTTTTCTCTTTTAAATTTAGCTTGCATCTTGGTTAGGTAGATTTTCCTGTTTAAATTTACCCATTTGTGTTATTAATTGTTGCAGAAGCTGATGGTGCTTTGGACAAAGCAAGAAAACACAAGAAGAGACAACTAGAGGACACTTATAACCTTGTCATAAAAAAGAGGAAGGTAATAGTCACATATGCAATTTCTTTAAACCTTTGTTGCCCTCTTCTCTCTTGTATCAATTGAAATGTCAACTTAGCATAGGTTTGCATTAATCATGCTTTTAAATTTGATTTTAGAAATTATAAAAATTGCTTAATATCCACAATCTTAAGTTAAAAGTCATCTGAAGAAACATATATCTCTATTTTAAGGAAAATTTTTAAGATACCTTTAAAAAATTTCAATCAAAGATTTCATATACACTTCCTTGCATATCTGAATTACTACAGTGGTCATTTTAATGTGGGTGAATGAGGAATTGTTAACAAATACATAAATAATGGTGTGCAGTTGGTGAATGCAAAGTAGTCATATCAGCATTCATTTTTGACATGATCACTTATGGAGTTGCTGCTCATTCAATAAACCCTATGCCATGCCATGAGTAATTCTTTTGATGTGATTAAAATTGAGGAGCATAATTTGGGGTGAAAACAAGCTAATGAGGTTTAGTATGTGAGGGCCTGAAGGGTATTTTAGAAATCTTACATTGTTAGAATTGGGCTGATTAAATGTGGAAAGCCCAAGGGGTAGTACAATTGACTTGGAATCATGTCTCATAAATCAGAGGCCACTAGTTCAAATTTGCTCTTCTGTCCTCCCCTCCCCTTGGGGCCAAAACTGACTTGTAAAAAGAAAAAAATGTCTATCCTATGCTGTTTTTTAATTTTTGATGGGTTGGCTTGCATGTCTTTAGATAAATAACAAGGGTTTAATAAGTGTTTCTATTTTGAGTCAATAGCTTATGGTTTTGAGACTTGTTTCCTAATTGCTTGAAATCACCGAAAGCTTATAGAATACCAGTCTGCAAATAATACTCATAAAAAATATTTTTGCCCAAAGATGCAACACCTCTCTCTCTCTTTGGCCCTTCGTCAATTTAAATAGTTCAAATCGCTCAGGGTTTTATCAAAAATTTATTTATTGTGTCTCATTAACTAATTTTCAGTCTTATCAACTAAACTAATAAAGAAAGATTTCGTGATTATATTTTTCTGTAAACTGAAAAATGTTGTTAAACACGCTCCCTTTCCCTTGTCTCTTTGAGATGGGTCTTTATTTTTATTATTATATAATTTATAAAGGCAGGTAATGCTAGTCTTTTCTATGAAAAATCTATATATATATATATATATATATTTTTTTTTTTTAAAGTTACATACACAATGATTGGTCTTGAACCGACAACTTCACCCTCCACCCAGGACTTACATAATGATCTAGCCAAAAAAGAAAAGTTGTATAATGAACTTTGCCTCAACAGAAGTCATTCTTCCTTGAATTTCTGTCATTAATTCACCCTTAACTGTGATTTGACTGCTTTGTGGAAAAGTTCAGAAATGATCTGAACTGGCAGTAATTGACTGGGTATCTGAACTGTATGGTTTAGTTGATGGGCATTTTACAGGAACATTAGCCTCTATTTCTGATGTATGTTAAACCTGTCTGGGTTGATATTTTTCTGCAATTTATTAGCATTGTTTGTCTGCCGTGAGGATCACATAGTTCTCTGCTCTCTTGGACAGGAATATGAAGACAAAATGCGGGAGAAGGGTGAGGCCCCAGTTATGTTCAGGTGAAATAGAATCTTTCTTCCTAATTTGCTTCTGTGCATGTGGTTGGGTTTTTTTATTTATTTAATATCTGTTTGTTTTAATTTACAAACTATAGCTTATCTTCTGCTCAGTCATTTGGGACCTCCTCGGAGACGGACAACTGCAGAAGAAGAAGAGAAAGACAAGCACCCAAAGCCTGAAGTAAGATCTGGCTTCTGAAGATCATTCCGATTCGTTTTTGCTTACTCATGAACAATACTTATAAAAAAATTTTGGCTGCAGGACTCTGTTTATTATCATCCTACGCTGAATCCTACTGGTGCCCCACCACCAGGAAAGCCCCCCATGTATAAATCATCAATAGGTTTGGTCCCATTCCTCTATCTTTCATCTTTCTCAATCAAATATTATTTATATGTTGTTGATTAATATGCTCTCTCTCTCTCTCTCTCTCTTTGCTTTTAACTGCAGGCCCCAGAATTCCCTTATCTGCTGCTTCATCAAGTTCTGCATCATCCTCAAAAACAGAGTCAGAAGATGCTGCATTAACTGCACCTCCTCAGCCTCCACCTCCGCCACCTCCCCCTTTGCCAGATACTGACAGTGTCAACTCTGGGGATGGCTCTGTGAAACTTGCATCTGTGCCTCTACCTCCTCCACCTCCAATGCCTCCCCAGCCAGCTTCAGCAAATTTGGCTATGCAATTGCCTACACCACCTTTGCCTCCACCACCACCTCCTGGCCCCCCACCTAAAGATCAAGTTTCAAGTCACCCTTTGCCTCCTCCACCTCCTCCACCCCAATTGTCTGTTCAGCCACCTCCACCTGGTACCAGTGGAGGCGAAAAGGAGATAAACCAACCTGCATTGTTAGATGGACTGACCTCAAAGGAGCATTCTCAAGTAAGCTTGTCTCCATTCACCTTCTTGGGATGTGGTCTATCTTCAAATGCATAAAAAACCTAAATAGGCATTAGTGAACAGGATAATTATATTTGTGGTTGTCAAATACAATATACTTTGATGGCTTAAATCTAAATCTCAAGGCTCTGCACCTGTTATTCCAAGAAGTTGTATTTAATAGTATTAATATCTCTCCTATGCAGGTGCCAACCATGCTTCCTCCTCCTCCTCCCCCACCTGGGCTGCCACCGAAGTCAGCAAGTAATCAGTTAGAAGGTGCACCATCTGATTCAGACATCAATAATTTTTCAGCAACCAAGGATCTCTCTAAAATGGTTCCACCTCCACCCCCTCCTAGGCAACAGCCTCCAGTACCCGGACCCACCCTGCTTTCATCTTTACAACCTGATGTATTACCCCCAGGAATATCACGTCATCCCCCACCTCTACCTCCGCCAGATATGCGGCCTCCGTTAGCTACTCCTGGACTACCTGGCCTAGCAGGTCACCCTGGAGTGATGCATCCGCTAATGCCAAGGCCACCATATGGTCCTCCCCCTGGGCCTCCCCCCATGATGAGACCGCCACTTCCACCTGGTCCTCCACCAACTTTCCAAGAAGATGAGCATGCTTTTAATAGGCCAACAGCTCCTCAAAAACCGTCTTATGTAAAATCTGCTGCGTCTACCGTTGTTAAGAGGCCACTAGCTCAGCACACTCCAGAACTTACAGCTATGGTTAGTTGCTTTCCTTTGCTCGATCTTTGTGCAAAGATTTTCTAAAAATAACAGATTCTTCTGGTAGTCTTGTGCTTGCATCCTATCTGCCCATCTATCCATTTGGCTCAAACTGAGGTGACATGCCAAACTTTTTTGTTGAAAGAAATTTAAGAATATCAAGAAGACAAAATTGAAAATTATAAATATGAAGGAGTTCGAATAATTCATGGCTATTATATCTCCGTTTGTGTTTATCCATATATTTGTGTACACGCACACACACACATTATTGAGAGAAAGACAGTTTGGTCCAGCTGGGAAAATGGTTATTTAACACATGCAACCTCCATATGTCATCTGGGAGAACAATTATGTATCATATATGTGAATTTATGTTTTGAGCATTTCTAGGTTTATCTGTTGCCAATGAACTTTAGCTCAATTTGAAACTCCCCTTGCAAGTGCTAGCTAGGTGGAGGGTGAGGTCATGGGTTCAAGATTCACGGGATGCGTGTGTAACTTACCTATAAAAAAAAAAAAAAAAAAACATTTCTTGGGTTATCGGTTATCTTAATTTGAGTTTGTATATTCATGAATGAACCACTTTTAAGCTAGTGCATAGACTTTTATTTTAATATATAAAGGACACTCTTTTACATGTACAAAGAGGTATGATAACAATGGTTAGAAAGTTTGCACAGAAATTGTCAGTATGGGGACAATTGTCAAATGTTGAAGTGTCCTATGTGAAGGAGTTGGAATATATTGTGTCGTAAAGCCTTATGATTTTTGGATTACTGAACTTATGCTTTTCACTAGATGTGCACTCAAACAACATGATAAAATAATAGTCTAAAATGACATATACGTCAAAGGGAGCTAAAATGGGTTTAAAAGATGGAATATTCAAGTACTACTCCAGTTTGTCTGGCTACAGTATACTGTTAGTTGAATTTTTGCACATTTGAACTTTATTCGTTATACACCTTGACTTTAGCTTGTTTCCTATATGAGCACAGGTTCCTGCATCTGTTAGAGTGAGGAGAGAGACTGCTGCCCCAAAAGCAAAGCCAAAGCCATCAGTCTCAGTTACAGCAACAGCCACCCAGCCAGCTGCTCCCACCATTGTAATGCCAGAATCAGCTAACTCATCATCAGCACCAAAGCCACAGAGTATTGACGACTCATATATGGCCTTTTTGGAGGACATGAAAGCGCTTGGTGCACTTGATAGCTGAGATCATTGTTGCTGGTGAGGAGGTGCAGGGAATAGAGGCAGCACACATGTAACCGAAGGAAACCAAGTGTACATGTTACTGTGTTGGATTTGGGGTCTTTGAGAACAAAAATTTATTGATGCCGTTAAGCCTTTGTTTGCTTCGGTGCTGTTTCATTGGGGAATCTCTCTTGTAACATCAATGATGAAAAATTTCAATTGCTTGATTTTCAAAAGATCTGAGTTATTGAGATAGCTGTAACTTGGAGCTAATATCCTCCAGAGGATGATAGACATGTTAGTAATTGGAAACTTTTACCACATTTAATAGATAATTGAACTCTTCTTTTTCTTGGTAGTTAAACTCGTCTACTTTTATACTCTTCAATCTGCCGCTACATGCTGAAGATGTGATCTTATAAATTTGCTGCTTTTTTTATATTTATTTATTTTTTATTAAAAAATATAATTTGCTGTTGCAGTTTCTTACCTTGGCCAAAAATTTTCTCTCTAACTGACTGAGTGGAAGGTAATGGTCCGTTTGGATTGAAAGGGGAGGAAGGGAGAATAGAGTAGAGTAAAGTTTGCCCAAAATTAGCATATTTTTAGCAAACTCTACTCTGCTCTCCCTCCTTCCCCCCTCTATCTAAACGGGCCCTAAGTATAACCTTTTTTTTTATTTCTTTGAGATGTAACTGGACGTTCTAAAACAACGTACATGAATAAACTCCTCTTTTCTAGATGTTGAAAAGTTGTTGGAAAGTAAAGACGATTCACTCTTCATATGTTACGATAGGACAAAACTTAGGTACAATACCTTAGGTGCTGTTCCTTAGGTTCTTATTTTAAGATTCAGTCATGTGGTTAACTAAAAAATACATTTCCTTTTCATGAGAAAAAGTCCACATGACAGAATCATAAAAAGGGAACTTAAAAAACAGCACCTAAGTACTGTATCTAAGTCTTGCTCGTTACAATATTTATGACTATGCCGTGATATTTATGATTATAAAATCTTATTACATACTTGTTTGTCGCCACTTTATACATCATTTTAAAATCATGTTTCTAAAACACAATTTTAATTAAAATTATGAAATCGTGTTTTTACAATTTCACAATTTTAATTGAAATTGTGTTTTAAAAATACTATTTCAATCTATATGGGATGAGTGTATAATAAGGAATGCGACTATCATTATTCATTTATGATTTATGGAATTTCTCTTGTCTGGGAGTGTTGGTGTTAGGAAAGCTAACATTTAAAAGTCAACCTACCATTGTCTTTTCAAATTTAAGGTTAAGGGTGAGTTTGGTTCAGCTTTTTGTAAAAGTGCATAATGAAAAAGTGGAGTTTTCAAAAAGTGCATAATGAAAAAGTGCATTTTCAAAAAGCTGAGTGTTTGGTAAAAGCTGTTAAAAAATGCTTTTTGAAAAAGCTGAGTGTTTGGCTAGCATTTATAAAAGTGGCAGTTTGAGGGATAAATTACCAAAAATGACAATGTATATATAAGAGCATCTTCAGCGGATTAGGCAAATTTTTGTATTATTTGGACAATCAACCTACCCACTTTTTTAATCTTTATTTTTTAATCAAATTTATTTATTTTTTAATATTTTTTAATTATTTTTTTATTCATTCTCAACAATTATATTTTTCAACAAAAAGTGTTACATCCACAATATTTTTTGCAATACTTTCACAAGAATCATAACAAAATCTTATATGGAAAGTTGTTACTAGTTCTAATTTGAACCCAGCACTGAAATTATATTTTTATTCACCAATATTAACTAATTACTTAAAATTTATTGTGAAAATATTGTGATAATATTTTTAAATTATGATTTCTAATTCTTTGCGTTTCTTTCCTCCACACGTTTCCTTTTTCTTTTTCTTTTTTTCTCTTGCATTTTGTCCACCACACACGTATACCATTAGTACATCCTCTCCTTTTTCTTTTTCTTTACTTCCACTTGTTCCAGAAGCTCCCTCATTCTTTCTTTTTTTCTTTTTCTTTACTTCCACTTGATTCCAGAAGCTCTCCGGCTCTCTCATTTTCTTCTCTCTTTTATTTTATTTTCTTTTTCTTTTTCTACTTGATTCCATAAATTCTCTAGCTCTCTCTGTGATACCTGATTCCATAATCTTGCTTGCCTTTTGGTGTCATTATCTTCAAAGTTCAAACACACACAGACACGCATGGAGAGAGGAGAAATCGTCTTTGCTCCACCACATCGCCACCGCTCCTCCTCCTCCTCACTGCGGAGTGCATGCAACCAGGGGTCATATCAGCTTTTTTTTTTTTTTTTTTCTTGATCATTTATTGTTGTTCTAATTTTTATTTTTGTTCTTGATCTGCTGTTGTTGTTGTTTTGATTTTAGATTTGTTTTTTAAATTATATTAGTTTTATGAGAGCAAGAATTTTTTTGCTTTTATTGTTGTGGTTTGATTAATTTTAAGATTATGTTTTTGAGTTTGTATTTTGATTATGCTTGAGATGGGAGGCGTGAGAGTGAGCTTCGTGCAAAGGGAGAGCAGAGAGATGAGATGAGAGGCGTGAGAACTGATGAATTTTTATCAGGTTATTTTCGTAATTGACCATCCAGCCCAACGGTATAGTTCAAACGCGCATGCGCATTTTGGTTTATGGACCTCCTGCGGTCCATAATATTTGCGCGTTCTGAACGCATTTTTTGCCTTGGCCCAAAACGTAACTTTTTTCAAAAAGTTGCGTTTTGGGCTGAACCAAACGCACAAGTTGCTCCAGCTTTTTGCAAAACGTGCTTTTTGGGCTCAAAACGCCCAAACAAACAGGCACTAAGAGCATTCAAATCAGTTTATTTAAAATTTTCTCATTATTGCACAATAAAGTTTTCTTTTTCTATTTTAATGAATTATTTATTTCTTTAAAAAACTAATTATTTTTTAAAACACTCACATCTAATTTTATATTTTGTACACTGTTTAATTTATTTATAGAAATTGCGGATGCCATCTCCCCAGGCATTGACTGACTGGTACATACACCATGAAATTAATTTTTACCCTGAGCCCAACCCAAAAGAGAGAAATATATCGTATTTATTAAAAAAAAGCCCAATTCAAGCTTAGGGTTCACGCAATACTTTCTAGTCCACTTTCGTACTGCGTCAAGGTAGGAAAAGCTGTACAACGTTTGACCATCTCAGAAAGGAAAAGTCTTGCAAAAAAAGAAGAGATCTGAACCAAACTGACCACGAAAGGAAAAATCTTGTAAAGGAAGATACCAAAGCGACTGAGATCTGACTCAGCTTTTTACCTTTACAGCGTAATGCTGACTCGACTTAAAAATAAGTCTAGAAACGTAACTTTATTTTCACATTTTGCCGGAGGCAAGTTTACGTAGAAGTGATTGTACACCACTCACATTGTCGTCTCAACAAGTTATCAAAAAAGTAGTTAAATAAGTTGTGTCAATAGCAAAGATTTTCATGTTAGGATGGGTGACTACACGCGCGCGAAGGAATACTCAAAGAGAAATCTTATAAGCAAAAAAAAAAAAAAAAAAAAAATTTTAAGTGGTAGATTATTATTGGTTGTTATAAATGGGTAAAAAAGTAATTTAACTTATAGATTCAAATGAGTACTAATAATAACTTACAATCTATGATTTGTTGTGAAAATATTATAAAAATGTTATGGACATAATATTTCTCATAATCAAATCTGCAAAATGTTTTAGACATCTATTTAGCAAAAAGTAAAATGTTAGCATGGAGGAACATGGATTTTATGATTTTGTCTTTGGTTTCCAAAACATGATTAAATAAAGGAAAAAAAAAAATTAACGGATATCCTAAGGGTATTAGTTTAAGTAATATTTTTTAGAAATTTTTTTATGGGAAAAAAAACTGATTTTTTTAACAACTTTTTATATTTTTTATAAGTGGTATCAAAACTTTCTTAAAATGATCTATTAACAAATGTCCTAAAGACACTTATTAATTGAACTCTTAAAAATAACAATTTAAAAATAAAATATAGTAAATGTTGTCTTTAAGGTTTAATTTTTTGTTAATTTAGTCTCACTTTATAAAAATGAGTCGACCAAATCTATTAGCAAACATGTCATTTAAACATTATTTTTTAGTTAACAATTTTATTGAAAACATTCATGAGATATGTCATTTAATAAATAATGTTATCTCATATGAGTATTATTAAAAAAAAAATTAAATAAAATTTTTAAACAGTTTCATCTGCTAATAGGATGAAAGGACAATATTGACTTCTTTTGACAAAGTAAGGGACTAAATTGACAAAAATTAAACATTAATAACTAATTTCAGCAATTTAATTCACCAATTGGAGTGAAAGTCAATGGACTAGATTGAATTCGGAGAAAGTTTGGCTCCAAACTAGTTTAGAACTATCTTCTTCCAATCTATTATGTGGAATTGAAGATACTATTCATGTGTAGTTTAGTTATATGATTTTTTTTTTAATGAGTCATGTGACTTGTTTAATAATACATATAGATAGTCTTATAATTTTTCTCGTAATGGGTTGGGAAAAATAATTCTAAATCTTTTATCCATTAAATTTTACTCTACAAACAAAATAAATGACATAAAATAACTATTGCCAATAAAATTTGTTTAATAACAAGAAAATATCATCAATTCTAAAAAATTCACATGTTTCTAGAGGATCAAGAACTGAACAAAGAAATTTATTGTATTATAGAAATATCTAATTTTTAAGATGACAAAACAAAGCAGCCAAGCAGATTCTTAAGTGGAGCTAAATTGCATGGTAACATCCAAAATTTTGAAAAGCCAAACTTTTAACTTTGGGATAAAAATAAAACAAGTAAAATGTCATGCCAAACACACAAATAATTATAACTGATAATATATTTTTTTTTCTCTAAGCTGATAATTTTTTTTGGGGGGGGGGGGGGTGACCATATATATATATATATGATTATGTGGTCATTTTTTAATTTTTGGGTCTTTTTGGGGGGTTTCTTATTATATTGGAGGGCTTACTATATCAATTTTGAGGGCTAGGTACAAAGTTTTTACATCAGCCATGGCCTCGTTGATCTCGTCATAGTTCTGTCTCTACACGTTAGTAACTACTCGCATGTAATTAAAAAGTTGAAAATTTCAGCTCTTGGCAATCGCAAACAACTAGTGGAGCACATGTCGTCAGCTTATAAGTTATAGTTAAGTTGAAAGACTTTACAAATTTATGGTTAAGTATGAATACCTTTGGAGCTATTAAGAAAGACAAGATAAAACATAACTCTAATATTATGTTAGAAAACGTGAGATACACATACAGTTTCTGTATATAATGATAAATTGTATTGCAAAATATGAAGAAGAAAATATAAAAGACAGAGAAAGAAAAAAAGAGAAAGGGAGAGAATAATTATAATTAACATGGTTTGGCCTTAGGTCTACATTCATATTGAAAAGCTCTTGATGACTATATATTTACTATTGAGCTCTATGTATTACAATGAACTAGAAAATGTTTATAATTAACTAAATCCTAGACTAACAGTATATGCTAATTTGTTTGAGTAAGATTAAGTTTTATTTTCTTGCACTCCAAGTAGGATCTGATTCAATGAATCTAGATCAAAGTTGTATGACATACATGGGCCTTGATTAGGATTTAGGATTGAACCTTGATATTTCTAAAATCTCCCCTTGAACTCAAGGTAGAAACTTGAAAACAACTTGAGTTTCGAAAGAAAGTTATATCTTGAAGGAAATTGTGACTGAATTGGACATGATGTGAAGTAGAATAAAATTAGATGAAGTATTGATAACATGCTAGAATGAAGAATACAAATCCTCTGTACCACTTTTTGTGTTCCATTTTATGTTCCAACAATCACAATCATACATGTGAAAGCTACATATAAGAGGTGTGGTTTGAATAACTCTACACCAATATGATAGGCACATGACCAGAAAGGAACATATAGAGGATGCTACCAATCAATATGTTCTATGATACTCAACCAAGATAGTTGAGAGTACATGATTAGAAAGAAAGCTGAATACTAGATGTAGAAAAAAAAAAAGAAAAAAAAAAGGAAGTCATGTGCCCATTAAATATTGTAAGTGAAATTTTCAAGATTATCTTGTTAGAAAATATCATATCTAAGATATGCATATGAGGTTGTTATGATGCTGTTCATAGTAAGGAAGAAATGAGGATGGGCATTCAGATCGTGAGTGAAGGATAACGATGGTGAGAGAGAAACTTGGCATGTTTATGATAGGGGAATAGATCAGGTGAGCTTGCAAAGAAATTGTTAGCGGTGCTGAGAGTAGGAAGTTAGATTTATTTAGGGATTAAAAATACAAATTAATAGAAGCCACATAATTTAAGCTAGACTATGATACCATATTATTAGAAAAGATGTTTAACTATGATGTAATAAAGTATATGAGAATACAAAAAAAAAATAAAAATAAAAAATAAAGAAGGTAAGGAGAGAAATAGAGGAGAGTGCCAAGAATTAATGTGGTTTTACTTTAGAGGTCTACATCCACGATAGAAAATCTTTGCTGGTTACATACCATCTTTATTATTAAACTTTGTATACTACAATAAACTTATATATATATATTTATATATATATATTTTTTGAGAATCAATAAACTTATATTAGGTTAATCTTAACTACCAGTATAAACTTGAGTTACAATACTCGTAGTACAAATAGGATTATTCTTACTTCACTTTCACTCTAAAGTTATATGATGAACAGGTAATAATAAAGTTACATCATAAATTTGAATTTTGACTAAGAATGGGCATTAATAACAATTTGATTCGATTTTGCTAGATTTTCTAGATCACTTTAACTATTCTAGTTCCTCACCTAATCTTAGTCTAAATGTTCATCATTTAGATACCTGACTTACTAATCCATCTTTTACAATTCGCAAGCAACCCCAATTACTCTTTCTCATTTTTCTTTTTAATTGATAAGTAGTCTTCTCCTTTTTTGTGTTTTCCCCACCTCTTTTCCCTCTTTCCTTTACGGCTACTTTTTCGTTGCTTTAGTTGCGTTTTTTCCATCAGGATTACCACTTTCTATACCTAATAGTTCGAATTGTTATTATTATTATTTTTTGGCCTATAGAATTTACTTGCTTTTATTTTAGTGGAGTTAGTTACACATACAGAATGCAAATTCAATTCCCAATGAACTAACGTATTGGAGGAAAAAGTTTGACTCCAATGTAGCAAAGAAGAGACTATTAATGTGTATATAGTTTTAGTGGCATAACTTTCTAAATAAGTTACATGACTTGCTTTAATAATACACATAAACAGTCTTATAATTTGGGCTAAAGTGCAAACTACACCCCTAAATTTTAGGGGTTTAATTCTGTTTGCATTAGCACAACAGCCCCTCTGTCCATATTTTTTGTTAAGTGCTACATAAACTTGCAATGTGTGTCTAGTTTGTTCACGTGGCATAACGACGTGATATTATTTTATTTGATTAACTAAACATGTAGAACAAGCTTATGTGGCATTTAACCAAAAAGGCAAAAATATGAAGAAAGGATTTACTGAAGCTTACGGAATAAAAATATAGGAGGTAAAATCCAAAATTTGAAATTTTAAGATATAAAATTCAAAAACTTTTAAATTTTTGGAGATATAGTTTGCACTTTTAACTGATAATTTGTCATGACTGTTCCATATTGCAACTGTTTAAAGTTGATAATTTCTTGTTCCTATCGAAATAGCAACATGGGGAAACAGAATTTCACACACCATATATGTTTACGACCTTGTCCACGCGGATGAAAGATGGTTCCGTGTAAGTAATACGTAGATGTTGGTGCATGCATGCCAAGTCCCAAAAATTTCCAACTTATATGAGTCATCAGACCAAAACTATAATACCCATTACCCAGTCCTGCACGCGTTGGACAGTTAGGCACACTAATTAATTAAAACGAAACAATCAACGTTTGTTTTGAGCCCATTCATGCCGAAACGCTAGGGGTGCGCGTCAAGTACGCGTTTCGGGTCTAACCATGTGAATGGAAAAAAAAATAATGGCTTATGTTATGCTTCTTACGACAAAACATAAAAACAAGAAAAATAGGAGCCTTTGCCCATCTATCTCACGTGTTAAGGCTGGCCAAGTCAGTCAGTCCACCGACTCGCTGACCAGCCTTTTTTATTTTTTGGTGTCAAACTTTTTGAATTTTGATCAATTCTATTCCAAAACCTCACGCTGTGTTCCATTTTACCGTTTCAAGTTCAAACGGTTGAATATTCAAAACCCATCAACCTCACCTCCCTTTCTCTCTTCTCATACCCACTTTTTTGTTCTGTTTAAATTTTATTAAATTTTTATTCCTAAGATTTGAAACTTGGACCACTTGCTTATGCTGTAACTTTATATGACTTATACACGTCTATATATAGATCCAAACCAGCCGATTCTCATTCAATTCATGAAAACACACATCATTTTGAGCCAAAACTCATATTAAGAATATATACCTTCTTTGTTCAATTTTGATTCTTCCAATTCCAAACTCGAACTAGTACCAATGATTTCTACATGGAGAAAAAGAAGAGCTGGGCGCCGTGCCGCTAAGGAGCAACAACGAGGTGAGAATGGAGACATGGAGCTTATTACCATACCAAACCATTTTCGATGCCCCATTTCTCTAGACTTCATGAAAGACCCGGTCACGTTGTCGACGGGGATAACGTATGATCGTGATAGCATCGAGAAGTGGATAGAGGCCGGGAACCATACCTGTCCCGTTACAAACCAAGTGTTCAGGAGTCTTGAGCCTATTCCAAATCATACCATAAGGAAGATGATACAAGATTGGTGCGTTGACAATCAATCCTATGGCATTGAGAGAATTCCCACACCTCGGATTCCGGTTAGCTCAACGGAGGTTTCAGAAATTCTTTCGAAGATTACTATGGCAAGTAAACGTGAAGATCAAGTTTGGTGCCAAGAATTGGTGGCGAAGATCAAAGCCTTGGGGAAGGAAAGTGAGCGTGACAAACGGTGCATTGTGGGCAGTAAGGCAGGCAGTGTTATCTCAGCTGCGTTTGAAACATTTTCAATAGCGCCGTCTTTCGATAAAAATGTTGCGGTATTGGAGGAAATCTTATCGGCTTTAACATTGCTTTCACCAATTGATGAAGAGGCCAAGTGTTATCTTGGATCAGCTGCTTCTTTGCATTGCATGGTATGGTTTTTGAAAGGTGGAGATTTGTCAGCAAGAGGAAGTGCGGCTTTGGCCTTAAACGAGGCTGTTTCATCGAATGAACGAGTAATAGATGCGCTAGCAGAGATAGAAGGAGCTTTAGAAGCATTGGTGAAGCTAATTAAAGAGCCCATTTGCCCTACGGCCACAAAAGCTTCATTGATGGTCATATATCATATGGTTAATTCCTCAGTTCCAAATGAGACCATTTTAGAAAGGTTCGTTGACATGGGCTTGGTCTCTTTGCTCTTAGAAATACTTGTAGATACCGAAAGACGCATATGCGAGGAGGCATTGGGTGTTCTTGATGGGCTATGCAGTAGTGACAAAGGGAGAGAGAAGGCCTTCAACAATGCTTTGAGCATGCCGGTTTTAGTTAAGAAGGTATTACGGGTATCGGATTTGGCAACCGAGTTCTCGGTCTCCGTCATTTGGAAGCTCTGCAAGAATGAACAGAAGGAAGAAGGAGGAGGTGTTCTTATTGAAGCACTTCAAGTAGGTGCGTTTCAGAAGCTCTTGCTGCTCATACAGGTTGGTTGTGCGGAGAAAACAAAGGAGAAAGCTACGGAGTTGTTGAAATGGTTGAATCTTCATAGGGATAGGTTGGAGTGTATTGACTCAATGGATTTTAAGGATCTGAAAAGGCCCTTTTGATTCATGCGGCAACCAAATTTGTCTTTGTTTGTGGACGTTCTACTCATTTTTTCAGAGTTCAATGTACAAAATATATCATTTATACTGAAATACATAATATATACTGCCAAAAATTTATAGGTCTATATTGAATTTTCGAATTTGTCTTTGCTTGTATTATATGTCGATCATACAATCTGGTAAGTGATAACAATAACAAAATCACATTTTCCTCCTTCGCCTAACTCTTGCTTACATACAATTTACTCACCCCTTTTTCTCTTTAATTACACTAACATAGCAAGAATAGGAATGCACTAGTAATCTAGTAGTCATCATCAACACTTCTGTTGACAAAAGTATCAGACTTGACTCCTCAGACCTAAGTTCAAGAACATACGAATCAAAATTTGATGCATGGCAGAACATTAAAAAAAAAAAAAAAACACATAGCCAAGATGAGTGCATCATTTTCAAAAAATACGAAATTTTTTACTAATAAGTTATGTCAAGATACCGATTATATTTTAGGATAGGTAAGATCGATTCTTAAATCTCTTACTCGATAGTAAGAGATTACTAGTTAAGTTAACTCGAATCTAATGAAACTAATGGTTTAAGTATATGTTTCATGTGCCAAAGAGCCAAAAAAAAAGAAAAAGATGTGATAAGAATTATTTTTTTATTTTAAAAAAATTATTTTATTGGATTAGAATTCTTGTTGTTAATCCATTACAGACTTTACGTGTCATCTAGATCCTGGCTAGGAGCCTGTATTGACGATGGTAATGGCAACAAATT
The DNA here is from genome assembly GCA_030021035.2 of Notholithocarpus densiflorus. Lineage (NCBI taxonomy): Eukaryota > Viridiplantae > Streptophyta > Magnoliopsida > Fagales > Fagaceae > Notholithocarpus > Notholithocarpus densiflorus. The sequence continues at coordinate 1,035,940 of JARYZH020000006.1, read as the reverse complement.
AAAAATAAACTATATACATATATATATATATATATGACCATGGAAATCATATTATTCTACATGAAACTTTTCCTGGCAATAAAATTAGGCCAATATTAAGTTGTGATCATGTTACAATATAGATACTTTCTTTTTCACTTTATAACCAAACTCTTGTTGTGGGGTATCATATCTCCTCTCTGTCTCTCTCTGAAAGGATACAATTCGTGAAATCAGAAAAATAAAAAGAAAAGAAAAGAAAAGATAAGGCCTTAAAGTATCGTTATCAAATTGAATTAGTTCACATACATGCAATTTGCGAAATCAAAAAAATAAAAAGAAAAGAAAAGAAAAGATAAAACCCTTTAGTGTCGTTATCAAATTGAATTAGTTCACTTGGGTTTTTTTTTTTTTTTTAATAGGAAGTTCACTTGGGTTTGAATGAGTATATTGTTATTTGTTTATTTAGTTTGTTAATTAATTATCTAAAATGTATATATAGTTTGTACTAAAGAAAGGGTGAATAAATATATATATATATTTATATGAATTTCATTAACAAACAGAACCAACACTAGCTAACACAATTCAGAGGACAAGAACTCTTATAATACAAAATTACAAACCAAAATTGTGATAAAATAAAAGTATACATAAGTCCACAAGGGCGGACTAAAAAAAAAAAACAAAAACAAACAAACAAACAATATCCTTTTCAAGAGCTGGATGTCTTCGAGCCAAAGCATCGGCACCAATGTAAAGAGTATATAATTTTTATTATTATTATTATTATTATTATTATTATTTTTCATTCATTTTGAAGCAACTGTAGGCTGTAACACTTGATGATGTCCGAAATCAGTGAACACAAACCTCACCAAGGTTTGGAAGATATGCAAGAAAAAACACGAGAGCTTGAAATTGATATTTCTTCCCCTTACCATCAGGCACTGGCAGCTCCAAGCTAGAGTCAGGGTGGTCACAGGACCACCCTGGCTTGGAAAAAAAAAAGTCATTATTATATATAAAATATAAAAATTTTATGATTTTTTTCCCTTAAAAAAATGTGTGACCACCCTAAATTTTTTTAAGTCTAATATAATTAAACTTTGGACAAAATTTAGCAACAAACTTGGTTGTAGATTAAGATTACAGCTCCACTCAATATTTTTTTATTAGATATGAATTTTAACAATTCCACAATTAGATTACATTTTTTTTTTTAATATTCTCCACGCTTGCAAAACTTCAAAAAAAAAATAAAGATAAATAGTTTATGTCATCAATCAAATGTTTAATTTTTGATTCTTAGTAGTATAAAATTATACGCAAAAAATAAGTTAATGAACCAAATAATATTCAATTGACATGAAACTTGACATGTGTTTTAAGAATACAAAAAACATACAATTCAACGATTAGATTTTCAAAATATGTAGTCATGTTAATTTGTTTAGTGAAAGTTGTAATCTTAGGCTATAACAAAGTTTGTAGTCAAATTTTGGTCATTTTTAACTATATATTGGGTCTTTACAAACAAAAAAAAAATTATAAGAAAAATTTTATTTAACTAAAATTTTAAAAGAGATATAGATTACAGTATTAATAATGAGATATAACTATCTTTTTTATTAAATATCATATAATTTAAGTTTCTTAATAACTACCCTAGAAAAAAATTCCTAAAGCCGCCACTGCCATTAGAGATACATTCTCAAAAAGATCACTTCATTTGCAATTGGATATTTCTTCTCCTTACCCTACACAGAAAAAGTGACAAAGCAGCTCAATCTTCCTCATGGTTGGAAATCCCCCTCCGCCCTTTGGGATTTCTTCAAGCTCAATACTAATGGATTTGCCCAAGGCAACCTAGGCAGGGCTAGTGCCAAAGGCCTTATCAAAGGAGCTTGGATTGATGGCTTCTCCATAAGCATTGGTCTTACCCACTCCATGGCAGCCGAATATGGCACCTATGAGATGGCCTTGCCCTCCCAAAAAACTTAAACATTCACAAGCTCTTCATGGAAACAGTTGCACAATTTGTTGTTAGCTTTATTAGTACTCATATTATCTTGATTGTTACCTCTCACTGTTGTAGTGCCATCATTAATTTGTGATTGCAGGTCCCTCCAATTTTTGAGGAAGTTCACATCAGCGACGTCCATTGCAAGGCAACTATTGTGTGAATCTTTTGACCAATGAAGGAAACTCTACTAGAAATTATTTTGTGTTATATAACGATCCTCCTCCTTATATTATATATCAATTCTTTTAGTACTTAAGTGTTTCATACCCTAAACTTTATATTTCTTAATTTGTTTTAAGACATTTTATTTATTTATTTATATTTAATCAATGTAAGATTTACGTATAATATAAACTAATAATTTTTCTTTACTTTAATGTAACTTTCATTTTACATACCCAAAAAAATATCTCAGATTCTAAATTATACCCCAAAAATTAAAAGGTAGGTACCATTGTCATAGAGCAGGTTTTCTTGAAATTAGAAAGATGACTAAGAACCATGGTAGGTGAGTCAACCCCAAACTTGGGTCTCTATGTCAAGGGTGAAAAAGGGCCACCACGTGGGCTTGGCGCAAAGTGTGGTGACTATTTTGAGGACTTTGTTTCACTCATAGTCCTTGAACATTAAGCAATTTAAGCTGGATAAAAAAAAGTTCTACTTAAAAAATAAAAAAAGACCAAACCGAATCTCTTTGTCTTGTGTGATCTACCAAAGTAAGGATAGAAGGATCCATCTATTTCAACTTTCAGTTAACATTTTTTTATAAAAGAAAGAGAAAAGAAAAGAACAAACTATAGAGGGCGTGCAAACTTTTTTATTGAAGGTAATAAGGGTCCGTTTGGATAAAACTTATTTTGTTAAAAACTGAAAACACTGTAGCAAAATATTTTTTAAATGTGTGAAAAATTACTGTTCACTCATTTTTTTACTGTTCATATGCCTTGGTGCACTGTTCATGTCCCATGAACAGTGCACCAAGTGCTCGTCTTTAAAAAAAAAAGCTCAAAACGCGCAAACCTGTCAAAACGTGGACGTGAACGTGGATCCAAACCCTCACTAAGTGTGCGTTTGGCTCCAAATTAAAAAGCCAACTTATTTTATTATTTAACTTATTTTTATTATTATTCAAGGTCTTACTATAATTTTTGCTACTATTTATGAGTTTTGCTGTACTTTTTAGTACTATTCGTGAATCTTACTATACTATTTCAGCTAACTTTTACCTTTATTTACAGTACTTTCAGCAAAATGTTTTCAATTTCAACAAAATAACTAGATTCCAAACAAATAAGTATGAATAATGATTATAAAATTATTAATCTTAAAAAAAAAAGATGTATATTAAAACAAAACAAAAACATGTCACAACAGATTCAAAAGTCTTGTGAAAGTAAAAAGTATTAGAGAAAGATGTCAATGAATTATTAGAAAATGAAGAAACTATGTGGATGGGCTCGATCAAGAGCATTATGGTTCTAGATGAAGGTATCAAGGTAGGAGTAGGAACATTTTGATTCTCAACCAAAAAAGAAAATTTTTTAATTCCTAACCCGTTTTACTGGTAAATTAAAAGTTAGGATTCAAGACTGAACTGGCAAAATTTGAAAGCTCTGCCACCATGTTTATAATAAATAAATCCCAAACCTTGCCTCACCCTTCCAAGTGCTAAGCCTCAATAATGCATCAAATTAGAATAGGCTTGCTTGACAAATTTGACTTTGTACTTGTAAATTTCGGAAAATTTCAGACCGGAAATGGACCATCAAGATCATTTTATTTATTTTTTTATTTATTAGAATTTCAACCTATGACGTCCGTTTATAATAACAACTTTTTATTATCAGAACAAGACACCAGTCGATTTTTTGTGTAGGCGGGGATTGAATCCAAATCACTTATTGAACCATTAAAGATTTTATCAATTAAGTTAACTGGAACCCACTTATGATCGATTCTTCGAATCAACGCATATTGGCATATCAAATATCAAGTAAATATCAAAATAATTTATTTGTTTCCGTATGGTGACTATGTACAATTAAATTTTAAGAGATTTGTAGTTCAACTCATTAATATATTTTGATGTTTTTAATAAAAACATCTAAATTTAAATCATCTTTCTCCAGTAACTATCAACTTATAAAAATAAAATAAAAAATAAAATAAAAAGAAGAAAAAAACACCGACAATTAAATAAGAATGATCATTGTTGAACAACACATGGGCCGATTCTTCTATTGTTAGTAATGAGTTTTTTTGTACTAAAATACCAAAATATAAATGCAATTTAAGATTGGTACCAGTAGGCTCCCATGTGATTTGTTAGAGCATCTCCAACAGAATTTTCAAATTTTTGTACTATTTGGAGAATGAACAGTGACTTTTACCTTTTAGCTACCAATTTTTTCAAATACACTTCCAACAGATTCTCTATCCCATTCTCTATCTCATTTAAATATTATTTCTTCATTCATTATTTATTCTTTTTTTAATAACTATACATCTTCCAATATTTTTTTATTCAACACCTAATTATTATAATAAGAAAAAAACATTTGAAGAGTAAACAGTAGCCCATCTGACTTGATGAGTTACTATTCATGAGCAAAAAAAAAAAATAGGTATAAAGAGTCTATTGGAGAGTTTTTTTAGGTTTCACTCTCTATTATAGAGAGAATTTTGAGTTTATATAGGCCATTGGAGATGCTCTTAAGCAGTATGGATGCCATTCAAACACGAGGCCAAAGTTGATGGGTAAAAGTTTCAAATATTCTGGTCCCTTAAGATTTGTTCCATGATTTGTTTTTTTTTATGAATGTTCTATGATTTCTTAAAACAAAAGAAATGAAACACAAATTTGACCCAGTTTTATATTCTAGCTAGTTCCGCACGACTTGTCCGCACTCTGCACGTACGTTTTAACCAATTTAATATGCTACAACTTTGACCAACTATTCTTCTAAAAATAAAAATAAAAAGATTGACCAACTCTTTTGGTAGACCAAAGAATATGGAAACGTATAGCATTAAATTCTATCGTACGACATTTCTGGTTCTGTGAAAATACAAGTCATTACTCACAACTTCTCCATAGAACACAAATTTTTATTTATTTATTTTGATGTGCCATAGACCACAATATTTTGATCGATTCAAGTGAAACATAATACAATAATTAAACATTTTCATTAAAATATAATAATTAAACATATGCAGCGATAAATGTTTTTATGCATTAACGGAGTTGGTTCAGTTAGTAAGGCTCAAACGTTTCGTTCAAAAGGCCTAAGTTTGAGTCCTGTTGCTAGCAATTCTCTTTGGTGAGAGATCTATAATTTCAATATAAGTCCTTTTTGAGACCTGCGACTTGCCCTGACCCTGGTATTAGGTAGCCTCTTCTCACCTAAACTTTTTTTTACCAAAAAACCAAAGATAAATGTTTATATGCAGTATCTTGTAGTAATTAAGTAGCCACGACTACTACAAAAAATTTCGTTGAGGAAGTGACAGAACAACTAGGTCTTGCTTTGTGACTGCAAATTAATGCCTACTCCATGGAATTCAGAGGCGAATTCCGAGTCAGTAGATAGTCCTGACAATTAAGGTCCTAATATATATTCTATTTACAGCTCTTTTTACTTTTAAATATAAACTCCCTTTTCTGTTAACAATAACCACAAAATATTGTAAAATGTTAAAAAAATTACAAATTTTATAACAAAAAAATTACAAACTTATGCGATAATTAATGTGATTAATTAGTGGTACTTAAATAAAATAATAAATGAGTATTTAAATTATTTATTATGGTTGGTGACACATCAATTTGTAAGACTTATATGTAATAGAATTTTTAGCAATTCTACCATCACTCAATTTTTATTTTTAATTTGATAGGTTGATAATTGGAGATAGAAGAATTTAACCTCTAGAAGTTTATGTTTTTTTTTTTTTTTTTTTTTTTGAGGAATTCTAGATGTTTCTGTTGGAAAAAAAAAAGTACCAATTGAGTTACAATACTTAATGCATCACTTAAGTTTTTGAACATTATTATGGGAGAAAAAAAATATACAACTCACATTTAAAATAATAATGATAATCTTCTCAAAATAATAATAATAACAATAATAATAAATCTCTTATTCCCCACATTTGAGGGCCTTTCTCTTGTGGGCCCTAAGCCCAAATGGCCTAGGCCTAAGGCTGGCCTTGTTATTTTACCATAGGTGATGAACATTGAAAACGTCAACTTCCTTAAAGAATCCTTGACCAATGTATACCAGATCACTAAAGATACACCCATTATCAGCGTCCTCGGCCAACAAGTACTTTTATAAATTTCCTGCGTCTCTGCTCCTGGTGTTGAATAAATATTTATTGACTAATCAAACCATAATTTCGTAGAAACTTTTGTCCAGTACCATTTTAAGTCTTTATTGACTTGCTTACTTTGAATCCCGAATCAATTAAATGCAGAGATATTGAAATCTGATAATATAATAGTGTACTACAATCCATCTTCAAAAGCAGTCTAGGCAAGTATTTTCTCTAGAACTCGCAATTATGTGTGAAAATTTTGAGCTGGCAATTGGAAAGTGAGTGTTTTTTGAGTCAATTCATTTTTGTTGACTTGACAGCGTGCAATCTATGCAATAAGTTAATCAAGGTTGTGACTCAATCAAATTCCAACTCATACAATGAGTATGTTTAATCTTCCAACTATTCTTTCTAAAGAGTTGGGGTTAATGATGATCCGGTTTTGATGGGGGAGAAAAAAAAAGTTGGGTGAGACGGGAAAAGCTTTGCAAAAATAAGGAAGAATAAGATTTGGGATTTAAAAGTTTTAACATGGCTTTGCTTGCAAAACATGGGTTGAGGCTTATTCATGAGCAAGACTCTTTGGCCCAAGCTGTTCTTAAAGCCTAATATATTTGACCCATAATGTTCTTTTATGGAGGCAAAATGTAAGCCGAATGCATCGTACACTTGGAGAAGCATTTTGGGGGCTAGGAGTGTGTTGGAGAAAGGGAGTCATTAACGGGGTAGGTAGGGGGAGAGTATAAAAGTATGCGGTGATGAATGGCTCACAACACCATATACATACTATGGGTCCGTTTGGATACAATTTATTTTGCTGAACTGAAAACTGAAAACTAAAAACACTGTAGCAAAATAATTTTTAAATGTGTGAATAGTACTGTGGGACCTATTTTTAATATTTTTTTAACCTGTGAACAGTGCTAAATAGTGTATGAACAGTGCTCAACAGTACTCTTGTTCCCTGCACAGTGCTCACATGTGATGTTACTGTTCACGCTGGAAGAAAAAAAAAAAAAAAAATCGGTTGAAAACGTGAACGTGGATCCGCAGACGCGGATCCAAATGAGCACTATAAGTAATGACACATTGACACATAGGCAATTGGGGATGCAAGACATGCGAGTTAGCTTCCTTATTGACAGTGAAAACAGAAGGTGGATTAAGGAAAGGTTGGACAGCTTGTGGTATGAGGATCGAGATGCAATTTTTTGGATTATTTAGACCCCAATAATTGAATTACAAGTGAATTAACCAAATTATTTTACTTATTCCAATTATGCCCAAATCCAATTCAAGGGTAAATAGTTAAAGCATAAAAGGCATATAAATTAATTTGTCACTAGTCGCACAAAATCATTCACAGAGAAGATAATGATATATATGGTGACTAAGTGGAAAACCTAAAAAAAAAAAAAAAAAAAAAAAGTATTTAAGGAAAAAACAACTCAAGAGGGAAACCTTCCCCAATAAGGCAATATGCTATAATAAGAGAATTTTTATAGACTAAGAAATTAAGGGAAATTTAGACCTCAGTTAATTTTAATCAATTACCCTAATTGATCAATTCGTTAAATTATGCAAAGTCTGATTTTCAAGTGATGGGTACAACCATATTGAAAAATCTAAAGTACGGAGAAAATAAATTTGAATATAGTATATGGTTATTCCCATCTGGAAAAATTCAATGGCTGGTTTATAGTTAACCACCAACTGAAGAATTCACTATTTAGAATGAAAGTTTTACAATACAAGAATGTAGACTTAATCCTAGTATTGCTATATACAATAGAAACTTACTTATGTGACCATACATAGCTCCTACTTAGTTGGAAGTTGGACTCTTCTACTTCGTGAATCTCTTTGGTGCATGGATACCAAATCTGTGCCTAACATTACGACAACACTTGATAGATGTTGGTTGATTTTATAGTAGTTTCTCTTGGAACACCTTCTTGACCTTCAATATGGTGCTAGAGACTTATCTTGGTGCAAACTCTTGGCACACAAATCTTGCAATAAGTTCTCCTTTTCACAGTGTTCCCTCTATGCTTATGATGACCTAATGTTGATACATCCTTGAACCCTAGTGCATGGATCCTTGGGCCTCTTAGTCATCAAGGGTTATAAAATGATATTTCAGTTTTCTCAAAGATCGATCAGTCGAGTGGAGTCGAGCCAACATTCAAGTTTTAATGAAGCTCAATCGGTCGAGATGCAGTTGAACTTGCAGTTAAGGCAACATAACCTCTTCATTCCAAGAAATATTTTGAGCTGATTCTTATCTCAATGTAGATCTTAACCACTATCTAGATAGTAAAAATTACTACACAATTAAATGAAAATAAGTTTTGAATACGAATTTGCCAACACATAATACATTTGACCCTAACAAGAAAAACCATTTCCTAAACTCTATACACAACTCGTAAAAAAATTGCAATAAAAACTTTTTAATACCCACAACATCTAAATTCTTCAACCATTTGAATTTCTTCACGGATGACACAGTACTCATAGTACAACCATAGTTGTCAGTATCGTATGATACGCGATACGTATCGTATGATACGTATCGTATCGTGTGTAAAAAGTTCTGTATCGTATCGATGTATCGTAAATGCTCATGAATCATACGATACAGTGTGCGTATCGTATGAATCGTATCGTATCGTACGAATCTTATCGTATCGTATGATACATGGACAAATGCTTTAAAATGAGATTTTTTGTTAAAATTTGTACTTTTATTTGAATCTAACAAGTTGTTAGACTTGTTTTTAACAAAAAATTATTAGTTTATTTAGTTTGCCCTACTAAAATAACATATTCATAAGTTGTTTTTGCTCTCTCTCCTAGAATTAGACTACATAGTACACACTTACCCTTCACTTTAATACATACAAATTTATTTTATATACTATGAATAAAATATTAATTGACAATATAAATTTTTTTTTTTTTTTATCATTATTGTTATAAGTCCAAGAAACTAGAATGCCAAAATTTTTTTTAATAAAAATATTATTTAAATAAAAAGAACAAGAAGAGATTGTAAATGTTAATGACAAATGATGATGAAGAAAATTTTAATGAAGAAATAAGTTTGCAAAATTATAAACATGATGATAGTATTGACTTAGATGGGGTTGATTAGGCAATATGATGAATATGATGAAAGTAAATTATTATTTTTGGGTCATTTGTAATATATTATCACTTTTGAATTTAGGAAATTTGAATGCGTATGTTATAAACACATGCTAGTTTGATTTATTTAGTTAGCTTGTTAAATATTATTATATAAGTGATGAATAAATTAGTTATTAATTGAATATATTCAAAATTTATAATGAATATACCCTTTACATATGTATATTTATAAATTTTTATAAATTTTATTAAGTGTTTGTGTATCTTATGATACACGATACAATACGATACACGATACAGAAAAATTAAAAATCGATTCACGATACGATTCACGTTTTGACAACTATGAGTACAATCAGGACCTCTGACCGACCCTCTTAAAGCTTTACTCTACAACAACAGCATTGGGATAAAACCATGGCTTTAGTCTTAATCATTAATCTCTAGGGATACTGTCTTTAGATCTACTTCTAGATAGTATCCCTAGAGATTAAGTTCTCTCTCTCTCATTTTGGTTGACTCTAGCTATTGTGTCCTTACATATTCTAGCAAGTAGGGCATGAATTAGAGATAAAAAAAAAAGACTTTATGGTTCTTTTTAGAATGGACAAAACTTAAGTATAGTACTTTAAGTGTTGTTTCTTAGGTTTTCCTCTTAAGATTCAGACATGTGACTACTTAACTAAAAAATACACTACCATCACATGAGAAAAAATTCACATAGCAGAATCTTAAAAGGAGAACCTAAGGAACAACACCTAAGTACTGTACCTAAGTCTTACTATTTTAGAATTAGGTTATAGGATTCTCAGTCTATCTACAACATTTCTCAATTGATCAACAACTTATCTTGATCGATCAAGGATGTGTCAACTATATGTTGATAGGTGTCAAGTATGTACCAAATATTTAGAAACTCTTCTTTCCTGTAGCTGAACTAGGGTATTTGTCTTGGACTTTAAAATAAACCTTTTAACTCAGCAAAACTTACAATTTATCATGATTTGTCAACACTTAACCTATGGACCTAACACAGTTTATAAGATTGCACTTACCTCTGTTATTACTAAAGATAAATTATATTGGGGTGGCACACTAGCACAACTAATGGCCAGTTTAGTGTGAGAGGTGCTTATTGTGTGATTCTAGCTACGAGATAATTGGGTGGAGGCTAAATTTCTAATGGAAATCTAATGGGGAAGGTTTGGATTTCAATTTGGAACGCAAAGGTACCGAATAAATTAGGGTGTGTTTGGATATTGCTTATTTTGCTGAAACTGAAAAATTACTGTTGAAAATACTGTAGAGAAAGGTAAAAATTAGTTAAAATAGTACAGTGGGGCTCATGAATAGTGCCAAAAAGTGTAATGAGACCCATGAATAGTAGCAAAAATAAGCTGAATAGTGAAATAATTTTAATTTTTCATCCACTCCCAAACGCACACTTAAGGTGTTTGCATGGAGAGCATGTCACAACATCCTCCCCACGTGCCAACTTGATCCCCACGTGCCAACTTGATGAAGAAATTACCTCAGCCATGATGTCCACGAAGTCAATTAAATGAAGAAGACAGGTTGCATGTATTGCGGAGTTGTGAGGAGGCACAAAATTATTGGTGTTGCAGCAAGGCTATGTTTAGTGGGGGTGCACATGAATCCCCATACTTTATGAGATTATATATATATTGGCGGTTATTGGAGGAGGGAGACGATAGGACCATGGAGAATTTCTTGATATTGTCATCAATGTCATGGATGATTGCATGTGAGGCTATCGAAATTCTACAGGATTTTCAAGCAACCTTCAACTCAAAATGAGCCAAGGAATAGTCATAGCTGGCAGCTGCATTGAGTAGAAAGGGAAGGCCAGTACGTAATGAAAGGATTTGATGTAGAACTTGAAGCTAGCTACTGTCCAAGCTATTCGATTTGCCCATGAGATTGGATTACATTGAACATAGAGGTGACTCGGCTTCAAGCATAGGTATGACTCTTACATTGTACTAGCACTATTTTGTTCTTCCATTCTTGTTCCCTTTCTTCAATTCTTAACCCAGGTTTGCCATGCCTAATTCTATGTTACGTAGTCCACTACCTTCCATTCTTGGTCCAAGACCTAACTTAGGTTGTACTCCTCCCATTCAACCAACCTGCATAAGAAATCATCATACCAGATTCTTAACAAATTTCTTTAAGACTAAAAATTGAACAGAGAGCAGAAAAACAAAAAAAAAAAAAAAATTTCCAAACACACGGTTTGTTTGTGGAGGGATGTAGAATAAGCGAAGTTCGCACTGTTGTGTATTATGCAGTGTTTTAGTAGCATTTGGCTTTGGCTTGTATTTGCAGATGTCAATTAATTATTAACATGTGATTAATAGTTGTAATAAGTTTAGTTAGCTAAATCAGTTAGTTGTCAAGAGGTTAGATCAATAGCTAGTAGTTTGTTGATTCTCAAAAGAAGAAAAAAAATTAAAATTTTGTTAGCTCAAAAAGTCTAGAGGCATAATTATTTTTCATAAAATTTTCTTAACTGTTAAAATAAATAGTTGTAAATGATAGACAATAAAATAAAGTTAGTGATGGATCTATATATAAGAGAATCAATAATAACTTGACAATTCTGCAATTGTGAAATTATTTTGTGAAAAATAGTTTTATGTAGCATTGCTTTTGTTAGCTTGACCTAATTCCTTAATCTCCTGTATATATAGGCGTGGCCTCAGTAAATGCTAGATTCTCATCTTTAGTTCTTGGACTCGCTAGCTTTCCACCATTCTTCTCTTCTTTAGATTCTATTCATTTCTCAACACTTTTCAATTACAATGGAATTCATTTCTATAATAGGTATTGTTCTACAAATCAATCAAAATTTTGAATTGATTGTTTCAATCTCACAATTTCTTCTAACAATTAATTTTTTGATTAATTATAAAAAAATAAAAAATAAAAAATAAAAAAATTCTTGAGATATTCTAATCGCATAATCTTCTCCAATAATCAATGGAAGAAAAACATACAAACCAATAAGGCTATATTTTAATGACAATATAATATAAGGATCACTACGGCAACATTCTTTTTCAAAATGCCGAAAGTGTGAATGGTGAAGATCTACGAGCTTGAAGGCCATTTTGTGTCACCACATTTTGTCTCTCTTAAGAAACCTATCTTCGCAGACTGAATGGCCATCTCTTCAATATTTTCTAGAGCAAACTGAACAGCTGTTCGAAAATTGTAGCCTAACAAGTTTTTTCTTTTAATCAAAGTTTCTTGAAGAGCCTAGAACTAATTTATATATCAAAGCTATTTTCTTTCAGATAGGCCATATTGAATTTTAAAATAAGACTAAAATGCACAAAATTGCAAGATTGAGACCCAACCCACATCACTCTTTTGATTTTGAAAAACTAATTGTCAAAATTATCAAATGTTAGAAAATGCCAGTATTCTTTCCATACTTCACCTTGTACTATTCAAATAAAAGTTTCCATAGACTACCTAAATTTATTTTATTTTTTAATAATTTGATAGTTGGGAGCAAGGGCAAAACCAGGAATCTTTACTTGGGAGCCAATCTCTTGGACCAAAATGAAATTTATGAAATTCAAATTATATATGAGTGTGTGTTTGTTTAGAAAAGGTGAGTACATTTTTTCATGTATAATGAGTTTTGTTTAGATACTATCTTTCATATAAAATTGAATAAGTCATAATATTGGGTAATACCGCCCTTAATGCAATGCACGGGATAGTTCAACATCTAAAATGATGTGTCAACAATCATAGAGAACAAATTCAAAACATTAATTTATTACATTATTAAATTCCACCAATCAAATTCATTAACACATCAATTTGTAAATATTTTTAGAGTAAAATTTGTATTAGCTTCAATGGTTTCCTAAAAACATAAGGCAATATAAACAACTTATTTAACTATCATAATCTAATTAAGAACAAAAACATGAGATTATGAAAATTCTAAATAGATCTATAAATCAATTAAACGTAAACATTATATCATAAAAATCTTATGATAACTTCATAAATGATTAAACTGGAGAGTAACCTTTACAATGAGTTAATTGTGAATTACAATGATGCAAAGGATTATCTGTACACATATATTGATCTGGTTTTACTAAATTCTCAAGAAGAAAAAAAAAAAATCCCATAAAAAAAATGTTTGAAGAATATTTGTATTTTTATTTTTATCATAATTAATGATATTTGCATTCTTGAGTAGGTAAGAAAATTACTTATATATTATTCACTATATCGTGTAATTTTAAATTTTTTTAAAACATATAGTATGATCAAATCACACTTTTATTGTTTTTCAATTTTATCTATAAAATAAAATACTAAAGTTTATAAATTTTACCATAAAAGTTATTGAAATATTGGAGAAACTAATAATAAATGTACAGCACATTGTGTGAAAACTCGACTTGTTAAACATGAGTAGCTTGATTGCTAGCTCCCAAGCTTAAGATCATCATCTAGATGAATCACTTGCATTGATAAGGTATCAGCCACCTTGTTTTCCCTCCATTCTTATACTCCACCACAAAAACATAACCCAGTAGCTTAGTAAGCCAATTTTGTAGAGCATGAGTGCCAAATTTTTGCTCTAACAAAAACTTGAGGCTTTGCTAGTCAATATTAATAATAAATGGTTTTGCCAACTAAGTAGGGTCCCCATTTCTTAATAGCTGTGACTAAAGCCAAAACCTCTATCTCATAAGTGGAGAAGTGCGGGCTCCTACCCTTTAAGGCCTGACTATGGAAAGAGCTGGTTGTCGGTTTTGTATTAGAAGTGCTCCAAGGCCCACTCCTAAAGCACCACATTCAATGTTGAAAAATTTGGAAAAATATGGTAATGCCCAAACAGGAGGGTTGGCAACATCTTGCTTAAGTTGCTGAAAAGCATATTCATCTTATACAAACCACAAGAAGGTATCCTTCTTGAGAAGAATAGCAAGAGGGACAACAATCTAAGCATAATGCCTTATAACCTTCATATAATAACCTATTAGATCCAAGAAATCTCTTAAAGAGAAGCTAATTCAGGCCACTCTTGCATTGTTGATGTCTTTTTGGAATCAATTTTGAATGTGTCCCAAGTATTCTACTTCATTGCAGCCAAAAGCACACTTACTCCTCTTGGCATAGAGCTGGTTCTTAAGTGTGGTCTAAAGACATCATTCATTAAAACTTGGAGGGTAGAAGGCGCATTGGTAAGCCCAAAAGGCATGATTAAGAATTCATAATGACTTTAGGTATATCTTCAGCCCTCATCCTAATCTGATGGTACCCAAACCTAAAATCAAGTTTAGAGAAAATCCTACTAACTCATCAAACAACCCATCTATTACAGGAATGGGAAATTTATCTTTGACAATAGCATGATCTAAGGCTCTATAAGGGTACTTGTATGGTCTTCCACAAATTGATTGAGTACCTTCCTTGAGGACGATGTTATGCTCATGCCCTCTAGAACTACAACAAATTCAATCAACAAAGCTTCAATTTCTACACAAGGTTGGTTCTGAGATTTAGCATTTCCTCCTGGAACAATAAGTTGTAATAGTAAGCCTTTTCTCATTGAAGGCTTAAAAAATTTAGTAGCTTCCTGGATTAATGAACAGGAGGGTCTAATACCGTTTAACATGATCTTCTTCCGTTTGTGTGTACTACCTGTATCAATCAGAATAACCAACTAACTAGTGACCCATAAGTAACCTTGACTGCTATTCTCATGGTACTAGGAGATCTTGAAATTTTTTGTTGCATTTCTTGATCTCCGCTTATTTGCACAAAATCATTTCAATCAATATCGACCAATGAGCCCTCTGAAGATGATGAATCTTGTTCCAGTGGAAGTCTTCAAGAAGTAACAGTTTAGGCCCCTTGCATTTGTGACCAATCTATCATTTTTCATCACAATTGTAGCAAAGCCCTTTCTTTCTGCATTTCTCCATTTGAGAAATGCTCAAACTCTATAAAGGAACCATCAATCAAGACTCTAGCTTGATTGGCAAGCTTGATGTCAATCTTAGGAGTTCCAACAAATAGAGGATTTGAGTCCTGCATTCCCAACCCTGCTATTAGTCATGATACTCCATAGATATTCTTCTTGTATTTTGGAAATTCCAAATGCTTTATTTAGATTCTTTGGACCCAACATTCTCACGGGTAATCTTAGTTCATTCTTGAGGCCACTCAAGAAACAACTTAACTTGTGGGATTCATACACTATTACACATCAACATCAGCTCCCAATTCCTTCTCAAAAAAAAAAAAAAAAAAAAAAAATCAGCTCCCAACAACTAACTCTACATTCTAGACTTTACAAAATATGTACTGAGCAAATTGGAGGTTTATTGATAGTTTTAGTAGCAGTTTCAATCATTACCAAAAAAAATAAAAAATAAATTCTTGTAGCATTTGTCTCAGTATTGACAATAATTTGACATTTAGCATCATCAAATCTTTGTTCTTGATCAAGGATATTGAAATTTTATTATATAAAGCTTACAAGTTAATGTTGCAAAGAACATGGTCGGTTCAATAAGAAAAAGAGTTTGTGATTTATGATGCACTCTACGATTATGTGGCTTTATATTGTTTCCTTAGGACCTTATGTGAAAGGAAACCTTGGTATTTATGAGGCTGCCATTTTGGGAGTGGAAATGGGGATGCTGGATGCAATTATTGCAAGATTGAAAGTTTTCACAATTCTAGCCAAGAGCTTGCTAGCTCATCTCATCTTATTTGCATCTTCTAGTGATTTTAATAAAAACATTAAAGGTTCAAATCTCCACCCCTAATTATTGAATTATCAAAACAAGATAGTTTTGACAATTTGTAAAATGATTTAAATGCAAATAATTTATTTTTAAAATGCATTGCATACGAATCTAAAGCAAACATAATTATTAAAATTCATAAAATATTCTGTCCTGCTCCTTGGTTTCTCGGTTTTATTTATTTATTTTATTTTGTTTTTTTATTTATAAATTTGAGATCAACATGTGGAGGCTAGTATTATCATCTTATTCTAGGGAGAAGTAAACATTATCCTCCTAGATTTCTTATTTTTCGAAGTCTTAAGTTTATATATATTAAGAGGGAAATTCTTCTTTTACATTGTATGGTACAATGTAAATTTACATTATAGACACATAAAAAGTGGCAAATGTTATACACATTTGCAAAAAATGTACACTATTATTTGCAAATGTGTACAATATTTATCACTTTATGTGTGTTTATAATGCAAATTCATATCGCAAGTACAATGTAAACATATAATATTTCATATTAATATTAATGTAACTTAAGACGAGCTATTTTTCTCAAGAAACTCAATAAGTTTGTCTATATGTACTGATAGTGTAAATCCTTGTCTCCAAACAACAAGCTCATTTTTCTTGCTCCCTTCCAATAAATCTTTCCCTCATCGTCTAACATCACTAACTTCAATGAGTTAGCTATTGCATTCCTTGTAAATGACCCGTCTTGTTCATTTCTTGGAACTTCTACCCCAACCTTCTTCTCTTCCAAAATCCTAGCATTTAACCCTTGGTCAAGGTAATAGGGTAACATAATAAGAGGACGTGCAAAATAAAGTCCCTCTATGACTGAGCCCTAACCATTGTGTGTTAAGAATCCTCCAACCGAGTCATGAGCCAATATCTTGAGTTGAGGCACCCAACTGGTATAAACAACTCCACGACCTTTGATTCTGTCCTCAAAACCATCTGGTAGCTCAGTTGAGTCACTATCCCCCAAAATACTTCGCTTCCTTAGAGCCCAAAAGAATGGCAACCCAGATAGTTCTAACCCAAGTGCCAACTCACTCAAGTCTTCTTGACTCGGTCTCACCTTACTACCAAGTGCAACATAAACAACAGACCCTTTTTCTTGTTTGTCCAACCACTCAAATAATTGTATCCCAAGTATCATCTTTGTGGTCATGTCAACGAACTTGCATTGTGGGTGGCAATTTGCACACCGGAACAACAGGCTTTTGGTGAAGCTCTTTTAGGAGTTTCAACCACTCAGGTTCAAGCTCCACGCAACTACGAACAATGTTCACTTCACAACCTGACACCGCTAAATTATGCTCAGTAAAATTTGAATCATTGGAGGACTTGTAAAAATAATAATCCTTAGCCTCGTATAGTCGAAATGTCGCATTGGTAGGAAAGGTTACCCACTTGGGAGGGGCAGTCATGTCCTCTGGCTTAGTTGGTGGATCATATTTGGCCTTTATCTCCGGTATTGATGAACCAATGAAAGACATGTTCCATGCATTGTTAGTATTGAAGAAGCCTCTAGAGATTCTTAGCTTAGCAGCAATTGGGGGTAACCAGTAAGCAAATATGTCGTAAATAATCCAATCTGGAGTAGAATTTTCGAGGAACTGAGCTACATCTTCTTGGAGACCATGATAAGCCCTTTTAAGGTCTAGCATATTATGGGGTGGGATGTCCATAGTGGCCTCTGCATTTTCAGGGAGACTGTTGTCGTTGTGTAAAGGGAGTTGCACGAAAGTTATTGAATCAGCTAAATATGGAGGGAGTTTTGGGAGGCGTTGAATGTTTCTAGGGGTGGCCAGGTAGGAGATCCGATGACCTTTATTTTAGGCTATGTTCTTGGCAAGATCTAAAAATGGAATCATGTGACCAAAGGCTGGCCATGGGAGCATGGCTATGTGGAGTTTTTGGGTTTGATCAGCCATGAAAATCACACGGAAAATACAGAGTTATTTTAATAGTTTTTTTCAGTCTTTGCTTAGCCATATAAATAGCAATACTTGAGATTACTACGTATTGATGTTGTGAACTACTCAAGTCTTGGCCATATATCTCACCTAACAATAACTTGAGTTAATTAAGCTTAACTTAAAAGCCGCCAAACAAAAATCTGAACCTAAAAGCAAACTTACTGGAATTTAAAATTATAAACTGCGATAGGTTGTGAGTGGTGGCCGCACCATAATAGGTCATTATGGAATTTGAGGACAGAATACTCACAAAAGCTGTTGGTTGATTACTTTGTGTGAGTATTGGGTTTTTTACTAGGTTTTAGTAGGGTTTATTTAGTACCATTATAGGCTTGAAATTTAAGGTGAAAAGCTACCTTGTGATGTCAGCCATGACATTCATAAGCCACCCTAAGCTCAACCTAGGTGTAGCTTAAATGTTAAAATCCCATCTAAGGTTGCGAACTTACCGGAATATGCATGATGGAAGTGATAGTGCATGCCTAACCAAGATAAATTTAAAACTTTAGAGGGGAAGGTAAATGTATAGCCAACAAAAGTACCTAAGCCCGCAATTCAACTTCATGGCCTACTTTAAGAGAGAGAGAGAGAGAGAGAGAGAGAGAGATTAATTGAAAGTGAATTTGAAACTTGTTAGGGTCTTTATGTAGTTGGCATTTTTTTTTTATAAAACGCAATTTACTTGTATTTAGGTAGATCTTATAAGGAAAACAAGTGGTATTATTGAAGACATGAGGATTGTACAAAGAAACAAGTAAAAAAAGCTAAAAATAGTGGACCTCGACACAAGCTTGATCTATCAAAACTTAATGAACCTTGATACTTCTCGATACTACTCAATCTATCGAGCTTTGTAGATCCAAAAATTCCAGATCTATTTTTCGGCCCATGATGACTTGGACTTCTAGGGTTTCGTTCACTAAACTTCTAGATGATACAAAAGGATTATTTTATAGTCGTCATCATACAGAGAGACTCAATTAGATAATCAATACACTTATTGTGAAGCATTGCGTTTGTATACGCCTTAGGGATTTGTGACCAAGTGCTTCATTTTCTTCAAGTGTATTGAAAAATTTTGCATCTAACAAGAAGCTTCAAGTTGCTGGGAGTTAGTCATATATTAGGGATTTTGTAGACATCTCATTTTGTATCCTTTACGATTCGAGACCCCTTCCCCAATGATGACATCACTCGGAGGCCTAAGGTTGACTTAGGGCCCAATATTGTAAACTTTGACTTGAAGGATGGTTTTGGTAAAGAAAATGTGCAAGGAAAGCATGCCCATGCATGCTGTGAGAGACCGGGAAACTCGGCCCTCAGAAAAGAGAGTTTAGGTAAAGGCACCTTCTCTTTTCAAGATCATATGGAGTCACCACTTATTTTATAAGTAAAATAAGCAAACTATACAAAAGATTACAAAATGTCTAGAATAATACACATTCCCATTAATTTAAATAAGTACAACTTGACAGAAGGAACTATACATGGCTTTGTTTCCTAGTTACAATCTAATAAAAAAATTTACAAGACCTTGTTTCCTAGTTACAATCTATCAAAAGAAAATAAGACACTCTTCTACAAACCTAAGATCTCAAGTTCGGCGGCTAGGTTACAGAATGGGAAGGTGTTACGCACCCATCTTGCCCAGACAGAATATGGTCTTCTAGACTTTTTAAGTGACCATTTAAATACCCATTAAAGAAAATGACATGCAAATTGTTGTATCAATATGCCTAGATCTATGGTTGGTTAATATGCAAAATTCTAAATCTGTTGCATCTATGACGAAGAAATCACATCTGAATTTTATTTATGGGAAAAGGGTTTCTTAAGAGAAGTGTCAAATCTATTAACAAGCAAAAATGAATTTTTGAAAAAAAAAAATTAGATCTGATTTTTTTTTAAAGTGAAAAGGAATGGATTTTAAAAAAGTGTTTCCAAATTTGATTTCTTAATTAAAGAACAGAATGAACTTCCAAGAGGAAAATTCAAATCAGGTTGTTAAATTAAGAAATTGAATGGCTTTTAAAAGAAATTACAAATCTGATTTTTCAAAGTAAGAAGAAAGAAAGAATTTTTTTAAAATCAAATTTCAGCACTGATTTTTTGATTTAAAAAACAATATAGATTTTGAAAAATAACTTCAGATTTGATTTTTGTTTTAGAAAAAGAATGGAGTTTTTATTTAAAACTTCAGATCTGATTTTCGTTGTTGAAAAAGAATGGATTTTTATTTATTTATAACATTAGATCTGATTTTTGTTTTAGAAAAGAATGGGATTTTGATTTAAAACTTCAGACCTGATTTTTGTTTTAGAAAAGGAATGGATCAGTTTTGAAAATTAATTTCAGATCTGATTTTTGTTTTTGAAAAAGAATAGGATTTTTATTTAAAACTTCAAATTTGATTTTTGTTTTTGAAAAAGAATGGAGTTTTGATTTAAAACTTCAGATCTGATTTTTGTTTTAGCATAACGAAACAAATCTAGTATTTAATCACATGCATTACATAACTACATGAACAAAACACATACACATGAACAAACATTCATTATATGACCATTAGAAAGAAAAATAAAAACAAATAAAAGAAAGAACATGTTAGAAAAAGCATGGAGAATTGAATTGATTTCATGGAGATGTAAATAAGAAGATGGAAACTTACCTGCATCATTGCATCAATGAATATTGCAAGGGAATGGGGAAATCACTTTAGAGTTAGAGAGAGGATGAGTCTCTCTAAGTCCTAAAGAGATTGTACTTAAAAGAAAAGAAAGTCCTAAAGTTGAACTTCCAAAATTTCTTTTACATTAAGAGCCGAGGGGTCCTAATTTCTGATTTTAATTCTGTATTTATAGAGGTTTTGTGCTTAGAAATCAAGCTAGGGTTGCTTAGGAAATCAGCAAGCTAGAGTTAGGTAGAATTTTATCCCTAAAAATTTGAATCTGATGTGTTTTAGCTTGATCTAAAGGTTTCTGGGCTAGGCCTCGAAGTTGTGCCAATTGGCACTATGGAAGTGCCGATCGGCACTCCTAGAGTGCCAATCGGCACTCTTAAGTGCAAAGCCCATTTTCCTCTTTTGGTTCAATTTGGACTATTTTTTAGGAGTTTTCTGAGTCAGGAATTGCACTTGGACGTATTTTAAACTTGTATTCTAAAACAAATCCTTTTTAACTTGATAACCAAGTCCTTTAAATAATTATTATTTGAAAGATAATTATTTTAAAAAACTCAATTATCAACAACTCCCTTATTATCTGATTATCTATTTTATTCCTATGCAACCAAGCTTATTTTTTATTAAATCCAACAGCCAATCACATAAATTACTTAATTAATTTTAATTGTTGACCAATCAGAATTTATTTCAATTAATCACACGTGACTAGCTTCACCCACATAAAATGCATACAGACCGTGAAAACTTGATCTTGTGATATCTTTCAATCCGACGGTCTGATTTAGGAATCGGGCATATCGTCATGATCGTTAGAGTCTCAGGATCATGTTTATGACGTATGATGAATGATTTAATGAATGAAATGCAATTATGATTTTTGAGTATTTAGAATGGTCATTTCAGTCAACTTACAAGATTATATTATGGGTGCAAAATTGAGTGTCTACAGAATGCCCTTCATTGACAAAGCTTGAAAAACGATGTCAATGTAAAACAAAGACACGAATTTTAGCAACCATGATTTAATCGAGGTTGATTTTCCAAAGATTTCCTAGCCCAAGAACTTAGAACCTTGGGACATAGAACTAGTGTTTTGTTGTCTTAAAAAAATAAGAAATGTTGACATCTAAAATGCTTGATAAATGATGAACCTAGTTAGAGGCTTCAACGCCAATGTTTGAGAATCATATCTGCTTAATCTAATGGAGTGATTGAGAACTCTATCTGCTAAATCTAGTGGAATGATTGAGAACTCTATTCGTTCAATCTAGAAATATTGGGACGACCGAGAACTATATCTGCTCGATCTGGTAGGATGATTGAGAACTCTATCCGCTCAATTTGAAAATCTAGAGGCCACTGAGAACTATATCCTCTCAATCTGGAAATATGGGGGCGATTGAGAACTATATCCGCTCAATCTAAAAATCTGGAAGCCGACTGAGAACTATATCCGCTCAATCTGAGAATCTGGAGGGACTAAGAACTATATTTGCTCAATCTGGAAATCTAGGGGTGACTGAGAACTACATCTACTCAATCTGAAAATCTGGAAGCCGACTGAGAACTATATCCGCCTAATCTAAGAATCTGGAGGTGACTGAGAACTATATCCACTCAATCTGGAAATCTAGGGGCGATTGAGAACTATATCCGCTCAATTTGAAAATCTGGAAGCCGATTGAGAACTATATCCGCTCAATCTAAGAATCTAAAGGTGACTGAGAACTATATCCGTTTAATCTAAGAATCTAGAGGCGACTGAGAACTATATTCGATCATTCTGTAAATCTGGAGGCGACTGAGAACTATATCTGCTTAATCTGAAAATCTAGAACCCGACTAAGAACTGTATTCGCTCAATCTAAGAATCTAGAGGTAACTGAGAACTATATCCGTTCAAGCTGAAAATCTAGAGGCGGTTGAAAACTATATCAGCTCAAGCCGATTGAAAAACTGAAGGCGACTAAGAATTGTTTTTGCTCAATCTGAAAATCTGGAATCCGACTGAGAGCTATATTTGCTCAATCTCGACTTTGGGAGTTAATTGAGAACTATATTCGCTCAATTTTTGAAGTCTAGAATTTCTCTGCAATAGACAAAAATTCATATTAGAATTTTAATGATTGAGAATCGAATTTACTTAGGAGATTTATCTTTTTTGAAGATTTGTGTTCAAGAGATTTATCCCTTTTTTTTTTTTGAAAATTTGTTCATGGAGATTTGTCCTTTGAGACTTTGTATAGGGGATTTTTCCCTTTGAAGATGTGTTCATGGAGATTTATCCATTGCAGATTGGAGGAAAGGAGATTTATCCCTCTTTGAAGATTTGTTCATGGAGATTTATCATTTGAAGATTTGTTCAGGAGATTTTTCCCTTTAAAGATTTGTTCAGGAAATTTTTCCTTTTGAAGATGTATTCACGGAGATTTATCCATTGGCAATTGAAGTGTAGGAAATTTATCACTTTTTAAGATTTGTTCATGGAGATTTGTCCTTTGAGATTTGTTCAGGAGATTTATCCTTTTGAAGATTTGTTCAAGATATTTTTCCTTTTGAAAATATGTTCATGGAGATTTATCCATTGAAGATTGAAGGAAGGAAGATTTATCCCTTTTTGAAGATTTGTTCATAGAGATTTGTCCTTTTAAAGATTTGTTCAGGAGATTTATATTTTTGAAGATTTATTTAGGAGATTTTTCCTTTTTGAAGATGTGTTCATGGAGATTTATCCATTCAAAATTTAAGGGTAGGAGATTTATCCTTTCGAAGATTTGTTCAGGAAATTTTTCCTTTTGAAGATTTAGGAGATTTTTCCTTTTTGAAAAATGTTTTAAGAGATTTATCCTTTTGAAATTTCTTTTTGGAGATTTATCCTTTTAAAAGTTTTGTTTTTAGAGATTTATCCTTTTAAAATTTTAGGAAATTTATCCTTTGAAATTTTGTTAGGAGATTTGTCCTTTTGAAAATTTGATTTTAGGAGATTTTTCCTTTTTGAAAAACATTTTAGGAGATTTATCATTTTCAAATTTTGTTAGGAGATTTATCCTTTGAAAATTGGAGTTCAGGAGATTTTTCCTCTTTTAATTTCCTGCAAAAAAAGAAGAAAAAAAAAAGAGTTGATTTCTAGTCAGTTAATTTGTATAAGTCATGAACTACCGCTCTTTGATCTTTGCATTTGGTAACTTTGATATGTATGAACTTATTCTTGTAAGAGCTTGATTTAGAAAAGTTTAGAGTTTACCTGATGAAATTTTGTGGTACAAAGCTTTGAATTTACCTAACAAGTCTTGACATGGGTGATCTTACCTGAATGAAGCATAGCCGAATGCCCCTAGTTTGGAAATTTATGCATAATTTTTTAAAATCTTGAGGAAAAATCTTCATTAGAAAAAGATGACCGATTTAAAAAAAAAAAAAAAAAAAATGGATGAGGCATGGCCAAATGCCCCTAGTTTGGAAATGGATGCATGATTTTTTGAAATCTTGATTTTTTTTTTTTTTTTTTTTTTTTTTTTTTTTGAAAATGAATGAGGCATGGCTGAATACCCCTAGTTTGCAAACTGATGCATGACTTTTGAAAACCTTGATATTTTTTAGAAAATGTGATTTTTTTTTTTTTAAATGGATGAGGCATAGCCAAATGCACCTAGTTCAACAATCAATGTGAATTTTGAAAAATCTTATTGTGTAGGGACCTTCAATAAAGTAAAATTTGAGTAAAATAAGATCAAAATCACAAAACTGGGCAAAATAAGGACTACTGGAATGATGTGCCAATCGGAACTGTTGGAGTGCCGATTGGCTCATCTTGAGCCTCGTCTAGTTGTTGTGTTTTTAGCCTTTTTTCTAGGACATGTGGTAGCATCTAAACTGAAGATTGATGGTGAATGTTGAGTAGATGAAAGATCCATGTCCACCTCCTGCAAAAGATTCTTTCCATGAGCTTGTTAGTAATTAGTTATTATAAAATTGTTTTGGGCCAATGCCCCTAGTTTGGACATGCTTGCACAGAAAATTTATGATATGCTTGCACTGGAAAAAATTGATGACATGTTTGATGCAAAACAAATGCTTTTAGCCTAAAATTCACCCAACCAAATATCTTGATTTTGAGTCTTTGAAAAAAAAATTTTTGAGTGATTGTGACTGGGCCTTTGGAAAGGCTGCCTACGTATCTCTCTCATAGAGAATCAGTTCCAAATGTAGTTTGGAAAAATTATTTTAAAAAATGATTTTTTTTTTTTTGAAAAAAAAAAAAAAACAATTTAGTGTAGAATGAAATTTTTTTGAAATTTTATCTTTTTCAAATGAACAAAAGGTGATCCTTTGAACAACCACTTTGACCAATCATAATGCTCAATTGTTAACTCGATCTCATTGGCTAGGAAGAATTTAAAATCATTAAAAACATGTAATCAAATTTGCTTCTTCACTTTGAACATTTTCAGATTAAGCCTTCAAAGACAATCGAAGAAATGAAATGCTTGGGAATCACATATGTTGGGTACAAGCTAGAAAAGGAAAAATCCCAAGTTTGAAGATTTGAAACTTTTTGAGAATTTGGAAATTTCGTTCTCTTGAGAGTCATTTTTGTTTAGAAGCAAACAAAGGGGGAATTCCAAGCTTAGAGAAAATTTTCAAAATCAATTGAGAATTTGAGAAATTTTGTCTTTTAAAGATGTTAGCCAGTAGGGCTTGATAATCTTGAGCAGTTTTCCTTCTTAATCCAAAAGAAAATATTATCAGAGCTAAAGGTGTGCCTTCAATTAGTAGGACTTCAAGGAGGTCTTTATTCAAAGGTTATAATGTAGGCCGGGTTTAGGTTATTGAAAGGAAGGATATAAAAAGCTCAAAACCCTGATGATATTTCCCCCAAGTATGCAATACTTTAAATTCAAGCATTGGAAGAGTTTTCTACATCTTCTATCACTGACTCTTGTGCTAAAATCCTTGTCATATTCATATTCTTCATCTTCTCATTGGTCTTCATCAATTCCTTTTTTTTATCTTGATTTTTTAGATTGACAGATTTCTCTTTCTGGTCTTTTTGGCATCACATCTTATGGTTAGATCACTCACTTTCATCATTTTTTCCCTTTTATTTTATTGGCCCTAATTTTTGCCTAGACCGCCCTTTCGAGTTTTCAGCCTAGTAGGCTTTTTCTTTCTTTCTTTCTTTTTTTCTTAATTTTTGCCTAGGCCGCCCTTTTGGGTTTTCAACCTAGTGAGGTTTTTTTTTTTTTTTTTTTTTGGAATTCTATTGGCTTTCAATCAACTATATTTTCTATTTCTTTCAGTTTGACAGAGTGTCATCTTTATTGGATGAATTTGCATTTCTATTTGATGTCCTCTTATCTTTTCTAAGGCACTTTCATGTTTCTTGATTGAACTGAACACTTTTTTTTTTTTTTTAATGAAATGTATCTTGCTTTTTCTTTTCGTCATCTTTCTCAATTTGATTGAATTCCTTCTCATGATAAATCTTCATTTTTTTGCTCATCCCTCTCAACCTGAATGATCTTTCATAGAATCTCATGTCTCTTGTGTCTTTTGATATACCATTTTTCTCTCATCTTGATGAGAATTCCTACACTCTATTCTTTTTATTTTCCTTCTTGTTGAAGTCCTTTCTAGCTTGATAAACTTCTTTTTTTTCTTCATAGTTTAATGCTTTCTCAAAATCTTATCTCTCCTTGATGGATTTTCTTCTTTCCTAGCTTGATGGGGTGAACTATCACTTTTCTTTTATGAACTCTCTTTTCTAAACTTGATGAACTCTTCATCTTTTTCTTCTTGTGAACCTGTCCCATTGTCTTCATTGAGGATCTTACGAAGTGGTGCTGAAACCATAAGGCAAACACTTTCTCATCTTGAGATTTAAGCATGCATACTTAATTTTCCCACCCAAGGTTTAAGTCTTTATTGGGTTCATTGAAAAAAGAAGGCTAATTGTTTAAAGGCTCAAATGGGCTAGCAATGGACAATTACTGTAATGGGTGTCAAGGAATAATGTGGGTTACCAAAGATGGCCTCCTATCCCTAGTGATGCTTACATATGGGCATAGTTGCATAAACTCCTTTAATTATTTTTCTTGGAATAGAAGTATAAATGCTCCAATGATGTGAAAAATTCTTTAGAGATTGGAATTGAGTGTATGTGGTTTGGGAAATTTGGATGAATCGATGAATTTCTTTGATTGCCTTTTAGGACCTTTTCTTCTCATATGTTGAATGTTTAGCAAAAGTCCTTACATGTACTGAATGAAGTTAAATCTCTCATTGACACAAATTGATTGATAGAGCAATTAATCATCAAGATTTGGGAAAAGCTTTGCCAAACAGATTTTCTTATATTCTATTGAAAAGAAGGCTTTTGAAAACATTTTGGAGTTTTTGAAAGAATCAAAAAGTTTTTAGGAAAATATTACTAGGAAGGCCCAATGCCCCTAGTCCAGAGATTTTTGAAAATGAATTGAAATGACTTGAAGGCCCTATGCCCCTAGTCCAAAAGATTTTTTTTTTAAAGATTTTTTTTTGAGTTATTTATTTATTATTATTATTTTCTTTTTTGGTGTACATATGAACAACATGATAAATCAAATGCATCAAACACAACATGGATTTTATTGAGTAAAAGACCAACTAGAAAGCAAGTCCTAAATAAATAATAAAACCAAAGAGCCAATCTAAAAACTTGTAAAATGAAATTCAAGCGAAGTCTGGATGGTTGGCCGATGATGGTGGAGTAATGACTTGTTTGTCAATAAGATTTTGAATGGCATGTCGCAGATTGATGAATTTGTCTGTCTGATGGCCAGGATCTTGATGATATTTGCAAAACTCATATGACTTGTAACCTTTGGGCAGTGGGCTTGGAGGAGGTTGAGGTTGAGGTTCAAGTGGGCCAAGATACCCTTCAAGTTTGAGCTTTTCAAACAATTGGCTTATAGGCATGTGGAGTTCATTGAAATTCCTTCGAGGCCTAGAATTGACAGTTGATGATGTTTGGGGACCTACAACATTGACTGCTTCCTCATTGGTGGTGTGGATTGCAGCTTTCTCAAAAATGGAGCCTTCTTCATTCTTCAACATGCCATTATTAATAGCATCTTCCACTTGAGTACCAGCTATGACCAAGGCTTTGAAGTTCAAAAAGTATTGGGCAAAAAGATGCTTGTGGAGTATGGGTAACAAATTCTTCACCACCATTTGGATTTGCTCTTCTTCACTAGGTCTCGTGATCATCTGGGCTGCCTTGGCTCTCTATTTGGTTATGAAAGCTGAGAATGACTCCTTAGCTGAGAATGACTCCTTAGGTTCTTGCTTGGTAGTCTCCAAGTCTCTTCTCCTCACATCTACCTCTATGTTGTACTTGTATTGATTGTGGAACTCCCTACATATATCCTCCCAATTTCGAGTTCTGGTATCTTCCACATTAAGGAACCATCTGAGGGAGGCTCTGGCCAAAGTATTTTGGAACATCTTGGCTAACATCTCTTCAGTAACTCCCAAGGGCTGCATGGCCCTCATGTGCATCTTCAGGTGGGACTTGGGGCAGCCAGTACCATCAAATTTATCCAAGACTAGCATCTTGAACTTAGGAGGTAGTCTCACATCTGGAAAGAGAGAAAGTGATTGATAATCTATAAGATCATCCAGCCTCCGTGACCTCTTGATCATTTCTTCCATCTTGGTCATCTTCTCATTAATCCTCTTTTCTTGTTCTATTATGGGGAGAGTTTGGTTAGTCTTCTCTCCTTCTCGATCATTCTTAATATTTTGGAATTGTTGAACCATAAGGTTCATGTCCTCTCTCAGCTGGATCTAACTAGCTACCATTGTGTTCAGTAGCTCTTGAGTGCTCATTTGTTCTTCAGTGTTCTGATGCTTATTCCCTTCTGTCATGGTGATAGAATTTTCTGATCTTCTGTAACTTGGACTATCTTGAGGGCTAAACACTGGATTATTGTGCTAGAACTGTGGAGTATCTTCTATGTGTAATGGCTGCAGTACTGTATTGGACCTTGAACTGGAATTTGCTTCACTATCCCTTTTTTGTTCTTTTTCAAGTCTTCCCTCTGATCTTGACCAGTTTATCTGCATCAATGCATGTCATATTTGTCCAAAAAAACAAAATCATGTTCACATAACATTCATACAATTATGATGGACCCAAGTATTGAACTTGGGCTCACCATGGTTCAAACAATAATTAACCACACACAATATGCAACACAACATTAACATGGACCAGCCTAAGGATAGGTTCTAAGTCATTACATTGTAGGGTGGGCTTGTTGTTTTATTGTAGCTAGGACATTACATTGTAGCTAGGACATTACACCTCCCAACTAGTTACATAATGAACGTTGAATTAGTCCAAACGGCATGGTTTATCCTTTTCAGTCAACAAGAAATGATTTAGTGACTTTGGACTATGAGTTGGTGAGTTCACCACTAGGTACCTGAATTGAATGAAGATCGGTAATCCATGGTTACTACCACCAGATTTTGAGATTGGTTCAAGCATAGTTGTTGTTTCATGCCATACACAATGACAGTTAGGGAAAGCTATAAACAGCCAACGTGGTATTTCAGGCATCATTCCATACAATAGCATACAAACATAAGCAATATCATACAAGCAAAATAAATATCATACAGACACAAGGGTATTTAATTGGTCATTTAAAGTCTAATATGAAACTTAGCCCTTGACATCCCCAGTGGAGTCGCCATTGTGAAAGACCCGGAAACTCGACCCTCAGAAAAAAGAGAGTTTAGGCATCGGCACCTTCTCTTTGCAGGATCATATGGAGTTGCCACTTATTTTATAAGCAAAATAAGAAAACTATACAAAAGATTACAAAATGTCTTGAATAATACACATTCCCATTAATTTAAATAAGTGCAACTTGATAGAAGGTACTATACATGACTTTGTTTCCTAGTTACAATCTATTAAAAAAAATTACAATGCTTTGTTTCCTAATTACAATCTATCAAAAGAAAATAAGACACTCTTCCACGAACCTAAGATCTCAAGTTCGGGGGCTAGGTTACAGAATGGGAAGGTGTTAGGCACCCATCTTGCCCAGACAGAGTCTGATCTTCTAGACTTTTAAATGATCATTTAAATACCCATTAAAGAAAATGACATGCAAATTGTTGTATCAATATGCCTAGATCCATGGTTGGTTAATATGAAAAATCCTAAATTTGTTGCATCTATGACGAAGAAATCTCATCTGAATTTTATTTATGGGAAAAGGGTTTCTTAAGAGAAGTGTTAAATCTATTAACAAGCAAAAATGAATTTTTGATTAAAAAAAAAAAATTTCAGATCTGATTTTTTTTTTTTAAGTGAAAAGAATGGATTTTAAAAAAGAGTTTCCAAACCTAATTTCTTAATTAAAGAATAGAATGAACTTCCAAGAGGAAAATTCAAATCTGATTGTTAAATTAAGAAATAGAATGGGTTTTAAAAGAAATTACAGATCTGATTTTTCAAAGTAAGAAAGAATGAAATTTTTTAAAATCAAATTTCAGCTCTGATTTTTTAATTTAGAAAACAATAGAGATTTTGAAAAATAACTTCAGATCTAATTTTTGTTTTAGAAAAAAATGGAGTTTTTATTTAAAACTTCAGATCTGATTTTTTTTTTTTGTTTTAGAAAAAGAATGGAGTTTTTATTTAAAACTTTAGATCTGATTTTTGTTTTTGAAAAAGAATAATGGAGTTTTTTATTTAAAACTTCAGATATGATTTTTGTTTTAGAAAAAGAATGGAGTTTTGAAAATTAATTTCAGATCTGATTTTTGTTTTTGAAAAAGAATAGGATTTTTATTTAAAACTTTAGATTTGATTTTTGTTTTTGAAAAAGAATGGAGTTTTGATTTAAAACTTCAGATCTAATTTTTGTTTTAGCATAAAGTAACAAATCTAGTATTTAATCACATGCATTACATAACTACATGAACAAAACACATATACATGAACAGACATTCAACATATGACCATTAGAAAGAAAAATCAAAACAAATAAAAGAAAGAACATGTTAGAAAATGCATGGAGAATTGATTTGATTTCATGGAGATGTAAATAAGAAGATGGAAACTTACTTGCATCAATGCATCAATGAGTCTTTCTAAGTCCTAAAGAGATTGTACTTAATAGAAAAGAAAGTCCTAAAGTTGTACTTCCAAAATTTCTTTTACGTTAAGAGCCGAGGGGTCTAGATTTCTGATTTTAGTTCTATATTTATAGAGGTTTTGTGCTTAGAAATCATGCTAGGGTTCCTTAGGAAATCAACAGGCTCGAGTTAGGTCGAATTATCCCTAAAAATTCGAATCTAATGTTTTTTAGCTTGATCTGAAGGTTTTTGGGCTGGGCCTCGAAGTTGTGCCAATCGACACTGTGGAAGTGCCAACTGGCACTTGCCATATGCCAATCGGCACTCCTAGAGTGCCGATTGGCACTCTTAAGTGCCGAGCGCATTTTCCTCTTTTGGTTCGATTTCGACTCTTTTTTATGAGTTTTTAAGTCGGGAATTGCACTTAGACGTATTTTAAACTTGTATTCTAAAATAAATCCCTTTTAACTTGATAATCAGGTCCTTAAATAATTATTATCTTAAAGATAGTTATTTTAAAAAACTCAATTATCAACAACTCCCTTATTATCTGATTATCCATTTTATTCCTATGCAACCAAGCTTATTTTTTTATCAAATTCAACAGCCAATCACATAAATTACTTTATTAATTTCAATTGTTGACCAATCAGAATTTATTTCAATTAATCACACATGACTAGCTTCACTCACATAAAATGCATGCAAATCGTGAAAACTTGATCTTGTGATATCTTTCAATCCGATGGTCCGATTTGGGAATCAGGCATATCATCACAATTGTTAGAGTCTCAAGATCATGTTTATGACATATGATGAATGATTTAATGCATGAAATGCAATTATGATTTTTGGGTATTTAGAATGGTCATTTCAGTCAACTTACAAGATTAAAATATGGGTGTAAAATTGAGTGTCTACACATGCCTTTAGGTATGCGTACATGTACACGGAGCATGCGTACACATGCCTTTAAGTATGCGTACGTGTACACAAAGCATGCATACGCTTGCCCCGAGTATGCGCACGCATGTATTGTTTTAGAATACCCATAAGGAAAGTTTTTGGACATAAAATCGTTTAGAGTGAATCCCACATTGGCTGGGAGCCGCCCTACACCCCTCAATGATCACTATAAAATGGCCTCAATGGCTGTTTTACCGATAGATGCCAAATTCACTAGAAATAGTGAATCTAAGAGGGAATTTTTATACTAAAACATCCTCAAGTTAAGGTTGGGACCTATTTTGGTCTTGACCTTCAAGTTTTAAGCTTACTAAGGGGAATAGTTAAATCAAAGCTCTAAAGAGTTCTAATGTTGAGGTAAAGGTTCAAAATTTGTCTCTTCATTTTCTTGCATGTTTGTTTGTTTTCTTCTTCTTTATATTGTTTTAACATCTCTGTCTTTAGCTTAGGTTGTTTAGTCCTTGTATTATAAGCATGATAGGTTGCTAGATTTCTTGTTTTGATTACCTATTATGTGTTTTTTGGGTTTGTGTTTCTAGGTGTGTATGCGTGCACATGCTCCATGCATGCGTACGATACTCGTAGCATGCATACGAATGCACATCAAATGCACACATATGCCCTATGCATGACCACGCATGCTCATGCACAAAAACCCAGATTTAGTTTCTTTTAAGTTTCTGTCTATTCCGTTCAGTTTTCTTTCACATGTTTTGTTTCTGTTTAGTTTAGTTTCACATGCTTAGATCCTTAAGTCAGTAGGATAACATGTTTAGCCTTGTTTGATTATTAGATTAATAAGTAAGGTTTATGTCTTCGATGAACAACATGAACATGAATAATCACATGTACATGCACTAATGCATATATGCTGTGATGCAGTGAGCTAAGTAAGGTAAGTCATACACATGAATATGAACATGCATCTTCCTTTGAGTGTTGGGCATGACATGAATGATATCTATGTTTGAATGCTTTAATGTTTTGCTTGGATGTTGAATATTATTGATTGAATGCTATGACACATGCTACTGTGTTATCAATGATGCTGCCTTGTGATATACTTGTTGCACTTGGATAACAAGTTTAAATGTCATGATAGATGAATGCTAGGGTTTGGGGATGATATGTCATGTTGATTGCTTTATATGCATGATTAGAGTGTGTGTGAGTTTAGAATAACATGTTAGAAGATCCTTTGATGGGACTAGGATTTGGAACATAATGAATGGAGGCCGACCTACAGGTCAGGTAGGGTTAGGTGCCTAAAACCTTCCCATCCCCATACCTAAACTCCGAACACATGCTTTGGTAAAGATTAGTCCTTCCACAAGGGCACTACAAATATGGTTACTAGACCTAATCTTGGTGGCGACTCCATTTACACCCTCGGCCCGATCCACTTTAGGCTAAGGCGTACTTCCCACGAAGGAGCCCACTCGACCGTGGACGCTTGCTCACATAGATTAGCGTAAGGATTCTACTATAGGTAATTACTTTGAGATGGGCCAAGTTTAGGATAAAATTCCTTGTACTTGTAATCTTTTGATTTTGATTTGTAATTCTTAGGAGTGGTGACCTGAAAATCACCAGGTGGGGTTTTTTCCTTGTGAGAAGTTTTCCCCATTAGTTAACAAATCACCGTGTCAATTTACTTTCCACTGCATTCTAAATTATTTGGTGATTTGTTCGTGCATCCACGATATAGCATTTAATTTGAACTAATTAATCAACTTAGTTAATTGAATTAATTAACTAGGATCAATCTATAAACCAACAAAACTTACCACTTGTTTAACAATGTGAGGGTCAATAGCTTCACTCTTTATTAAAAAAACCAGACTGACGTTTGTGGGTGTAAGCGCTCGCGACGAGTGGTTTCCTCGTGGGAAGTACGCCTCAGCCTAGGGTGGATCGGGCGAAGGGTGAAAATGGAGTCACCACCTAGTTTAGGTATGAAGATGGAAAAGTGTTAGGCACCTAACCCCACCCGACCCGTAGGTCGGCCTCCACTCATTGTGTTCCAAATCCTAATCTCATCAAAGGGTCTTCTATTAGGTTATTCTGTACAACAAATACACACTTAAGCCTATCCTAACATGCATCTAACACACAAAATAACATCTCATCACATTCATGATATAAAAGGAAAGGAATTCTACGGACGCAAGGGGGGGTCGAAATGGAGTCGCCGCCTAGTTTTTGCAATGGTCTAGGAACCATATATATATCATCCTTTCGAGGAAGGACTTTTTAATCTTACTACCAGAGATATGAGTTCGAAGTTAAGGTACGGTCTTGGAAAGGTG
This sequence comes from Notholithocarpus densiflorus, assembly GCA_030021035.2. Classification (NCBI taxonomy): domain Eukaryota; kingdom Viridiplantae; phylum Streptophyta; class Magnoliopsida; order Fagales; family Fagaceae; genus Notholithocarpus; species Notholithocarpus densiflorus. Next base: position 1,001,570 of record JARYZH020000006.1, on the reverse strand, counting down.
TTAGGCACCCAAAACCGCCCAATCCAAAGGCTGGCTTCCCATCATTGTGTCTTATGTCTTAACTCTTAGCCCTATTAAAGGCACACTAAATACTTGTATCTAACTCACACACACATTAACATACATCTAGCAATTAACATGGCATTAAACATCCCTAATCATACATCTATCATGCTCACAAACAAAGCCTACCATACATCTAATCATGGCACAATATCTCATCAAAGACCCTAGTGTCATACATCTAAACATGCTTCATCATATCATAGCATACCCTTGCATCTCATCACATCATCCTAATCATTCATCTAGCATGGTATCATATCATATTCAAGGCAGTAACAAAACAAGGCAGCAAAGTAGGCATGGTGAGCAAACATATATCATCACATGTATTCCAAACTCTTAGACATGGAATCACACATCAAACAAACATATTTATCTCTATCATCAAACCAAGACCATATCACAAATGCATGAACATTCTCAATGCATGACTTACCTTTACTTACCTTTTAGCAACTCAACACCTATGACATCATGCATGAGCATGTGAATGAATGATCATAGCATCAAAGCAACAAAAACACCAAACAAACCCTAAGTCTAACATGTGAGACAAACCAAGCAATTAAACATATGAAACATAAACATTAAAAGCATGAAAACATGAAAAAGGAAGCTAAACAAACAAACATGTGAAAACAGAAGCAAAACAAATTGAAAAATGAGAATTAGGATTTCTGGGCAGCGGCTTGCGCACGCAAGAACAAGCCTGCATACGTAGGCAAGATTATGCGTATGCAGGTTCTTGCCTAGAAACCCAAAAACATAGAAAACATGACAGAACCTTAAAAACGAAAATTCTAGCAACCTAACATGCATTTTAAACATACAAGATTATAAACCTAAGCTAGATAAACATGTTAAATCATATAAAAACAAGAAAACAAGAAAAACAGAAAGAATTAAAAGTAGAATCTATTCACAATTCAAGTTTAGACTAGATACCTCAAAGAAAAGCCCTTCAAGCTTGATTTTTTACCGTTCCTCTCAGTCAAATCTATTCACAATTCAATAAAAGAGTGATTAGTAAAGATTGAACTCGAAGATCAAGGCCAGAAAAGGCCCTAATCAAAAGAAAATTGACTTGAGGGTGTTTTGTGAAAAACTCCCTTTTGATTCACTATTTCTAGTGAATCTCTGTGTTTTCTAATGGGATTTCTATGTGTTTTGAAAATATACCATGTAAGGCTTTTTATAGTGTGAAAAAAGGGGTTTGCAACGATCCTCAGATGATTTGGGATTCGTTCCAAACCTCAACATAAATGCAAAAAACTTGCCTTGTTTAGGTTTCTGGAAATCGCTATGCGTGCGCAAGATCAAGCCTGCGTACACATGCAGAAAGCCGTGTACGCATAGCGAGGGTTTCCTTTGGCCTTATTTTTCAAAATTTGATTTATTTGCTCATTAAAAGTTATATTTTTCATTTTAAGACTTCTCAAGTCAATTTAACTTCTGATTGGGCCCTAAACCAACCATAGGGTCTTAGAATTTAGAATCATTAGAGAACGAGGGTCCGAGTCATAAGGGATACAAGATATGGTGTCTACAAATTCAAATAAAACAAGTCAAATCAATTAAAGGAAATCAAATATTTAAGGAAACAAAACATATCAAATATATCATGGAAAAGTCAAGGAGAAAATCATGGCAAGCAATTAATTAGAATATTCTAACCTAATCATAGTCAAATAGAATAAATAAATATGGAAAATATCACAGCAAATCAATCATGCAATTAAAACAAATATTAAGCAATTTTCTAGGTCAACATGCGTACACATAGCAAATGATGCGTACGCACCTCCAAGCATGCGTGCACATGTTCACTTAGAAACACAAATCCAGAAACGTTCACATGCTCAAACAGATTATCACATGTTCATATATCAATTCAACTCCTCAATTAAAACACGGTGAGACACAACAAATCAAAATCAAACAAAAAAAACCATATTTCTAAGCATGCATCATGTATGTTTTTAGACCCCTTAAAAAACAAGTTGATTAACCTAGTTATTTAGCCAAGTGATTACTTAGATAAATTATTCAAATCTAGGTTAGCACATTCAAATCATATCATGTAAATTATGTGGAAATATAAAGAACACACAATATGATAACTCAGGAAAACCAAATTGGTAAAAAACCTGGGAATGATTTAACCTAGCTATCCTCAAGGTAAAACAAATCCACACTACAACAAAATGTATTTTCAGTGACGAAAAAACTCGTCACTAAAAGTCCAGTTTTTCGTCACTAAGGACCTTTAGTGACGAAATTGGACTTTTAGTGACGAAACTCATTTCATCACTGTAGCCTCGTCACTAAAAGTCCTGGTGACGAAAAATTTCGTCACTAAAAGTTCGATTTGATTTTAAAAAAAAAAAAAAAAAAAAAAAAAAAAAAAACTTTTAGTGACGAAAACGTTTCGTCACTAAATGTTTTCCTCACTAAAAACACTATTCAATGACAAAAATATTTCGTCACTAAAAACACTTTAGTTTACTAAATCATATTTAGTGACGAATAATTTCGTCACTAAAACTATGTTCGGATACATATAGTGACAAAAAAATTCGTCACTAAAACTATTTTTAAGAAAATCCAGGCACATATAGTGACGAAAATTTTCGTCACTAAAACCATTTGTTACAAAATTTTGCTATATTTAGTGACGAAATTTTCGTCACTAAAACAATTTTTTGTTGCTATATTTGTGATGAAAAAATTCATCACTAAAACTTATTTTTCTGTTTTTATTTTTTTCATGGCTTTGATATTAACTTGTAACCTGTCATTACATTATTAAAACCTCACATTTGAATAACACATTTATTTCAACAACACATTTATAAAAAAAGATCCACACATTCCACAAGTAAAAAATAAAACAAGTATCCAATTCAAACTCCTTCCATACAATAATTGTTTGCAATACATACAATAATTCTACCTAAACCTTATTTTAGAACTAACGGAAGATGTCCTCATATGTCTTCAAGTAATACCAAAAGTAAATCCCCTAAAAGCCACCAATAAGAAATCTGCACAAATATAAAAACAATACTTCGTTAAAATCGTAAAGTAATAACATTAACTATGTTATAAGAAACATTTCTAACAATGCATTAAGAGTAACCACACCAATAAATTAAAATTACAACTCCTAATGTATAAGTTGTAGAAAGCAAATAAAGTACTAACCAAAAAGTATTTTAATTTGAAGTTGAACCACCCCCATAAATAAGAGCACCATCATAACCCTTGCTCCTCAAAAAGTTAAGAATATTCTTTTGGACCTCATCTTGCTTAGTTCGTGCATCTTGGTCCTTAGCTCGCTCCTCTTGATCTCTAGCTCTTGCCTCTTTGAGTTCAATTATCTCATTTTCTAACCGTTGGATATACTCCACCGATGAATTAGAGGAGGCGGTGGTTACTAGAGAAGAGGAAGGTCTCATGCCAAGTCCTTTTACAATACCAGACTTCTTCTTAAACACCAAGTTTGAGATCTCCTCTTGTGTAAGGGGAATTGCATTAGGATCTTGACAATGATCCGCTTGCACTTTGAGATATTTTCCTATCATTTGAAAGAGGGAAAGAAACAAACAATCACAACATTAATACTACATATGTTATAGCTTTACAAACATGATAGGGATGGAATGATACACATACATATGTCGCTTCATCCTCAGGGTGTATCCACGTATTTGTATTTGGATTGAAATGAACATCTTTGAAGATTTTTGCCAATTCAGGAACTTGACCATCATTATCGTTGCAAGTGTAACAAGAATGATAACCCTTTGTCCTCCACCCAGACACGTTACCAAAACTTCACTAATAATACTTAAATAAATATACATTGCACACACAAATATACACTCCCAATGTGAATTTAAACGACCTTATAACACCACGCAAGTCACCCACTTGCTCCAACACAACAACCCACCATAAAACCAATCACAAACATCACAACTATAATGCTTACAAGCATTGAAATTGAATAAAGGAACACAATTGCTACTAATCAACAAGTTTCATTCACATTTGCAAGAAATTAAAAACACTCCCAATATGAATTTAAATTACCTTATAACACCATGCAAGCCACCTGCTTGCTCCAACACAACAACCCACCACAAAACAAATTTCCAACATCACAAGTATAATGCTTACAAGCATTGAAATTGAATAAAGGAACATAATTGCTACTAATCAACAAGTTTCATTCACATTTGTAAGAAATTAAAAACACTCCCAATATGAATTTAAACCACCTTATAACACCATGCAAGTCACCCGCTTGCTCCAACACAACAACCTACCACAAAACCAATTTCCAACATCACAAGTATAGAGTTTTACAAGTATTGAAATGAAATAAAATATTATTCATCATATCTAATCAACAATACTCATTAACATTTGCAAGAAATGAAAAACACTCCTAATATTAGTTTAACCCACCTTATAACACCATGTAAGCCACCTGCTTGCTCCAACACAACATACCATCACAAATCCAATTTTCAACATCACAAGTATAGAGTTTTACAAGTATTTAAATCAAACTTCAATACTATTTTTCACATCTAATCAACAATACTCATTCACATTTGCAATAAATGAAAAACACTCCTAATATTAGATTAAACCACCTTATAACATCATGCAAGCCACCCGCTTGCTCCAACACAACATACCACCACAAATTCAATTTCCAACATCACAAGTATACAATTTTATAAGTTTTTAACTAGAATTTACTTACTTTGCTCAAGCTAAGTTTACAACTTTCAGAAAAAATCCAAAGTTACTGCAAATAATGTGTATTTAGTCTGCAAAAGAAAAGTTAAATTTATAAGTACAAAAGTTAAAGAAAAGCTTGACATACCACCACAAAGTTAAAGAAAAGCTTGTAAAAGCTTGTACAAGGGGAGCTATATCATTAGGAGAAGGCATTATTATGTTTCTAGAGTTAAATTTACAGATACTTCAACTTTCATTAGAAAGCCAAACATATATATAAAAGCCAAAAAGTATGGATTGGAATTGAACTAAACTCAATGCTTTTGAGTGAATAGACCATTGTCCAATTGGGTAGATCCAAGGTTTGGCTGTTGCTTTGATCTAGGTGTGCAAGCTTGTATACACCTTAATACTATTTTCAAGTTCATACCTAGTTCTGATTTTGCTAAAGCAAATAATCTTGTATTATTTCATGGCTTCATATGAAACTAATGAACCAACCACATTGTAAAAAAAATTTATAATGTCAAATTTGTTGTAGTTCAGATGCTTGTTGTTAATATGTTCAATGTTGATCACTTGGGCCAAAAATACTCATCCCACACCCCCTCTCAAAAAAAGAAAAAAAATAAAAAGAAAAAAAAAAGAAAAAAGAAAAGAAAAGAAAGATGTCATATATAAGAAACTAGAATCATCCAAACAATAAGAACCATAGAAATCTAAACGAATTATAGCAATTGATAAGTACATATATAAGAAACTTTCTTCACAGCCATTACACAGTAAATATCAAATACCCAAACTAAACAAAAATGCATATACCCATTACTGTATCAAACAAAAAAATACCTAAAGGAACTAGAATCATTAAACAAAAATTTAAAAAAAAAATTAACTTAAAAGGAAAAAAAAAAATACTGATGGGTCACCGGTTGGGTGGGAGGCGAAGGGTCGTGAACTGAAGCGTCGCCGGAAGCGTCGTTAACTGCAGAGGATGAAGCGTCGCTGAACAGACAAAGGATGAAGCGTCGCCAACTGCAGAAGGATGAAGCGTCGCGATGGCGAGCTGAAGCGCCGCAAACGACGATCTAAAGCGTCTCGACGGCGAGCTAAAGCGCCGCGACGACGATCTGGGCTTCTGAAGCACTGCGAACGGCAATCTAAAGTGCCACGACGACGAGCTAAAGCACCGCAACAGTGAGCTAAAGCGCCACGACGGCGATCTGGGCTTCTAAAGCGCCGCGAACAACGATCTAAAGCACCGCAACGGCGAGCTAAAGCGCCGCAACGGTCTGGGCTTCTGAATCGTCTGAGAAATATGTGAGGGAAAGAGAGAATAAAGTGGGAAAAGTGAAAAAGAAAAAAGGGGCTGAGTGTTTTTAGTGTTATACTTTTAGTGACGACTTGTGTGTCGTCACTATAGGGTACCTTTAGCCACGAAAATTAGGATTCGTCACTGATACTCCCATCTAATTTTACGTTCCTATTTTTAGTGACGACTTATTTTCGTCACTATTTGTCACATTCAGTGACGAAATTAGTTTCGTCACTAATAGTGTTCTTAGCAACACCTTTAGTGATGAAAATTTTCGTCACAAAAACTTAAACTTTTAGTGACGAAATAATTCGTCACTGTAGATGAATTTAGTTTGGCGCCTATATTTTTGTTTGGCGCCTTTAGTTCAACACAACATATAGTGACGAAATTTAATTTTCGTCACTAAAAGTTACTAATTTTTTTATAAATAGTGACGAAGTATAAATTTCATCACTATATGGTACCTTTTTGTGACGAAAAAATTTTCCTCACTAAAATTCGTCACTGAAAATACATTTTGTTGTAGTGCCACTATGAAAGAATTGAAGTTTGTACAATAAGACTTAGACCACTAACATCCTATTGCTACCTCGAATAGAAAACTTACTACCACATGACAGCTCTGAGTCCACGGACAACTTCTTTCCTTGATCCACTGCAACCACAAGTTCTCCTACTTGTGACTTTGAGACTCCACTCAAAGGTTTCAGATCTTCTTTAAGTTCTTTATGCAGCAACTGAAGTGATCACCAAGTTCTTGACATGAATCTTGATCTTGATAACCCTAAGTGTGTATGAAGGTAAACACCTCTAGATCTCACAAGAGATTCAACATACAGCACATCAAAAAGCCTATAAAACGTAGCTAGGGTTTTTCCTTTTATACTTGGAGTAAAACATAAGACCCAACACGTCATATGGGCTTGGGCTTGGGCTGAATTGGAAATTCTGCAGAAAAGTAAATCTACACGAGATTCGATCGATCGAGTCTAATTTTCGATCGATCGAGCATTGCAGATTTAGTCTAATAAATTCTGCAATCACTCGATTCCAATTTTACAAATAAACACACTTTGAGCAGCCTAAACCTAGACTCTATGTTTTGATCATGGTTTGCCAACACATTACAAATTGTAGTTCTAATACATTTAGATCCTAAAGTCTTAGAACCTAACAAACTCCCCATTTGGCAATCTGTGACAAAACACATCACAAAAATGAAATGCTCAAAGTTTAAAAAACAGCCCATTCAAAATAAACAGCCCTTAATACAATCCAACCTAACTACTATCTATCAGTTGCTAGTGTAGACAACAGCCACGACTGAATTAAGTTGTAAATTCCTGAAACACTCAACAAACAAATAAACGCATGTGTGGAAAATACAAGTAAAACAAAATAAATTCTTGATTTCACAAAACATAAAAAAAGACATATACCATGAATAACCTCATAATATAAATCAATAACCAATGTATCACATGTGAAACAAAAAACAATAAAAGAAACAAAAACCATAGTGTCTCCTCTTAACATATACAACCCATAAAAGATAGATACATCATAAAGCCAAAAAGAATACATCATGAGCCAAAAAAAATACAACAAAGAAGCTCCTAGGTACAATCTATGTACTCCAAAACAAAACTCCCCCTATCTCCATGCCTATGTACTCCCCCTTTTTGTGACAAATTGCCAAAGGGCAATCATGACTCATCATCAAAAGGTGGAGGCTGCGGAGTAGAACCACTCTGCTCGTAAAGCCTGAAACTCAGTGAGCACATCCAAGAGAAGCTGACCATGCGCCGTCTGAGCGGTCATGACAGTGTCCAGCATGCTCCGCAAGGACGAGTCACTCGATGAAGAAGCAGGAGGATCAACAACAGCTATAGGGTCTACAAACTCCTCAGTAGTGGGGTCACCAGAAGGTGGCCTAAGTGCAGCACCTGTAGAAGACTCAACTCTAGGGCGTTTAGAGCTAGTTTTCAACTGAGTTGCTCTTTGCCTAAGAAAGGTGGCACCTATAGGAGCTATAATATGTACGGGTTTAGATGCAGGAAAATCCTTTAAACCTAAATCTAAAAGAATCCTATGAATAAAAACCAGGAAGAAAAGACCATGAGATTTTGCACTACTCCTATGAACCTCAACAAGAGATCGAATGAAAAGAGTAGGAAAACTCATAGGAGTGTCGATAACAAGGGCATACAAATATGCACATCTCTCAATGGGAATAGTGTGTAAGTGAGAGATAGGCCAAATGGAATGACAAGAAATCCGGAAAAACAAATAGTTGAACTCAATAAGCTCATGGGATGTGACACGAGGATCAGTACCCCAACTAATGGTAGTACCGGTGATGAAAGACATGGTGTCATCAAGAGGAGGGGTCTTAGTGTATGGGTACACGGGCTACTATACCAAAGGTACACCAAGAGCAGAGGCCACTACAGCAGGATTAATGACATACTCTTCACCCCTTATCCAACTCCTCACATATTGAATGTTGGAATCATTGAAGTGGACAGAGAGGTTCGAATAGAACTCTCTAATCAAGCTAACCGTAGGAGGATGCTCGACCTCTAAGAGTGGTAACCAGCCCCTACGCTCAAAGTTTCTACGTATCTCCAGATCTAACTCATCTAGTATGACTTTACGCTCATCCCAAACCGACCTAAAAATGGTGAGCTTCTCATAGGTTTCTTGGTTTTTCTCAGTTCGAAACCTATCACTCTCGAAAGTAGGGGTAGAGGGGGTGGTGGTTTTCTTTGCCCTAGTCTTCCTAACCATGATGCTAAGGGATGGAAAGGAAAGACAGAAACAGAAAACAAAGAAAAAAAAACTAAGAGCAGATTGCATTAGAGAGGGTTAGAGCACAAAAATCTCAATAAATAACAATCTATATGATGCATGTCATGAATGCACATATGATGCATGCTCTAATGCATTGAAATTTGTTCAATTTACTTTATAAACCATCAATTGACTTGAACACAGAGTTTTAGTTCAAAAACCCCAAATTTTGAAAAACCCAAATTCAAAAATTAAACCAAATTGATCAATTAATCATTACACTAGTTAGAAAACATCATTTAATGACATAATCAATCAATTACACAAGTCAATTTCATCAATTTTAGCCCAATTGAACAAAATCCCCAATTTCACAAAGTTTCAAGCCCTAGAAATTTCAATTGTTCTTAAAACACCAAATTAACCAAATTAATGCAAAGGAATCATGTTAACAACATCTAACAACAAAAACCCATTGAACAATATTGATTAAAAACAACTGAAATGATCTCAAATCCAAAAAATGGGTGGTTCGAAATTTTCAATGAAAATGCATGAAAAATATAATTTTAATGAAAAAGAAAGGGTAAAAGAGACTTACTTAAGCTTGAAGACAAAAACCCTTGAAAGATTTGAGGAAGAAAACAACAAAAATTGCTTTAGATTGGATCGGTCGAGAAAAATAGAGAGAGGAGTGTTTGAAAAAGTTTGAATTGTATGAAGAACACGTGAGAAAACTCTTTTTAAAACACTCACTAACCGATTTTCGATCGGTCGAAATTTAGCTTCAATCGATCAAAAATTAAATTCGATCAATCGAGCACCAATTGAGTCAGGCAAATTCAAACGAAAATTTTTATCACAATTTCGATTGGTCGAGCAACAGATTCGATCAATCGAAAATCTGAAAAACTTAAATTTTTGAAAAACAGAGCAATTTTATGCAGAAACTCCTCAAAGCACAGTATTTCGTGAATGAAATGCATGAGTATGAGATTAAAAGTTTTTCAAAAACACTTGAATTCAACCCAGATCTTCCAAAAACAAGTTTTTCAACTAATTTGTCACCAAAACTCAAACATTAAACATATTTTGCATCAAAATCAAGGAACATATAATCTTGGATGGCCAAAACAAATTCACACATCATATTATGTACGAAGTTTAACAAAGAATAATTTGTGTAGTGTGTGCAACTAGCAATAGCAAGAGATACATGTGAGGTGATATGTAGATAGTAATCGATCACAATTTCTACAAAATTCATCACATAAGTTTGAAAGAGACTATCACCTAAAGAGTTATATCATATAACTCTCACATCTCCTAGAAAACAAGCTTGCAATCATGTAAGTTTCTTGTTTTGCCTCATAATGTACACAAATTTTATTTCATTTGAAATTATTTTTTCAGTCAGATAATGTACACACCAATTTTATTTCATTGTGTCATCTTTATTATAGCCCAATAATGTACACACCAATTTTATTTTTAATCCGAGGCTACACCTTATGTTCTTTTTGTACATGTGCTACACTTTCTCGAGCACAAAATCTTATGATATGCACTAAGGTATTCATGATTGGCTAGTAAATAGTGGTGAGATGGTTATTTATGCCTTTCTCATTAAGTTCAAGTCCTATCAATCAAAGGCATGTGACTTCAAAATCAAGATCAAGTGATCAAACACTATAAACAACTCCCACACAACATGCACTACATAGCTAAAACTAGCAAAGTGCAATAAAATAAGCTCATCCAAGGTACACAAGCATGTTATGTAAAGATAATATGGCCAACCTTGATTACTAATCCAAGATATATAATACAAAACACATTTTTCCTTCCTTTTTTTTTTTATTTCAAAGGAATAACAAAAAAACAACCTATTATGAAATGCATGAATGTTATGCAATGCAAATCCTAAAAGCACAAAGAAACCAAAACAACAAAAGAAGAATGGTCACAAAGATTATAGAGATGAAGCACAAGGACCATGTCAGAAAAAACTCAATTAGATTGAGTTTTTTGCATCCAAAACTTTTTAGACGCAACTCTTGCATTGGAGTTATTATTCATATGAGAATGATGAGCAACTCCAGGATTGGTATAAAGGTTTAAATCTTTTACCAATTCACCAATAAGTACGATGGGATCTTGTGCTTGGGGCACATGTACTTTTGGCTTATTTGCTCGCTTAGGAGCTTGCAACTTGAAACAATTTGGGCGAATATGCCCAGTCTTTCTACAAAAATGACAAACCCATAAAGGTCTATCATGCAACTTATCCTTAGGGAGGTAGGATTCTTGGACTTAGACTCTTTAAGATCAACCCTAATCTTCCTAGGAGGTGGTGTAACTTCTATTGGTTTGACAATCTCACTCTTGGAGGGCTTAGAAGAAGAAACAAAGTTTGTGGAATGAGTTTCAGACACGAAGATGCTATCTACAAAACCTAGACCAGTTTTGTCTAAGGGAGACTTCTGAACACTCAACATGTGATCAAGTTTAGAACTAGCTAACCTATTTGTTTATTCTCTAGCAACAGATAATTCTAGTTCCAAGTTCTTAATCTTATCAAGCAACAACATGTTTTCAGTTTTCACCTTATTAATCAATTCATTAGCATCAAACAATTTCAACAATAAATTTTTCTTATCAAACTCAAGGGAAGCAATTTTCTTTAAACCTAAGTCAACATTCATTGCATCCTTTGCAGTAACCTTGCAAATCTTATTAAAAGTTTCTTGCAAATCAGCACTCTCAGAGAGTTCCCCATCAGAAGGATTCTCTTCAACCATAACACTTTCATCAACTACAGCAGTAGCTATGAAAGCAATGAAGTTTCCATCCTCATCACTATCAGACTTATGATCAGAAACTTCATCATCACTAAGGGTTACAGGCATAGCTTTACCCTTTGATCTCAAGAATGTAGGACATTCTAATTTCACATGACTATACCCTTGACAACCAAAACATTATTGACCCAAAGAATTATTAGAGGTTTGACCTACTTTCTCTTTAGATTTATCAGTATTGTTCACTTTAGTGGGTTCATACCTCTTAAAATTCCTAAGTTCAGCATTGTTTTTACCTCTTGCCCTTCTGTTGTTGTTCCTAAGAAAGTTTCTAAAGTTCTTGGCAAGATATGCAATATCTGTAGAAGAGAATTCATCACCAAATCCATTCCCATCAACTGACTTAAGAGCCATTGATTTGGATTTGTTTGTCTTAAGTAGGTCTAGCTCATAGGACTGGAGAGATCCTACAAACTCATCAATAGGGATGGAGTCCACATCCTTGCTTTCAGTAATAGCAGTCACTTTGGGTCTAAAGTCCTCAATCAAGGATCTAAGAATATTCCTAACAATCTTAGGTTGATCATAAATTTCACCCAAATTATAAACAAAGTTAACAATATCATTCAGTTTAGCATAGAATTCATCAAAACATTCATCATCAGACATTCTAATACTTTCAAATCTAGTAGTTAACTGCTGCAATTTACTGATCTTAACTGCCTTTGTGCCTTCATGCACAGTTTGGAGAATATTCCATGCAATATGAGCAACCTCAACATTTGAGATTCTCTTGAATTCCTCCATAGAAACAGCATTAAAAATAGCATTCATGGCTTTGCTATTAAAAGCGGCTGCTTCTTTCTGAGAAGTTGACCACTCACTTAGAGGAGTAGTCGGTTTCTCCCATCCGTATTCAACAAAATTCCAAACTCTCTCATCAATAGATTTCAGGAATGCTTTTATCCTTACTTTTTAGTAGGCATAGTTGTTCCCATCAAAGTGAGGTGGGATCACAAGAGAGTGACCGTGTTCCATGACAACAAAGGTCAAGGATCAATTCTTAGATCCAAAGATCTAAAAACACAAGAGCTAACCTGCTCTGATATCACTTGTATGTTTTTAGACCCCTTAAAACACAAGTTGATTAACCTAGTTATTTATCCAAGTGATTACTTAGATAAATTATTCAGATCTAGGTTAACACATTCAAATCATATCATGTAAATTATGCGGAAATATAAAGAACACACGATATGATAACCCAAGAAAACCAAACGGGTAAAAAACTTGGGGAAGATTTAACCTAGCTATCCTCAAGGTAAAACAAATTCACTATGAAAGAATTGAAGTTTGTACAATAAGACTTAGACCACTAACATCCTATTGCTACATCGAGTAGAAAACTTACTACCACGACCACATGACAGCTCCGAGTCCATGGACTACTTCTTTCCTTGATCCACTGCAACCACAAGTTCTCCTACTTGTGACTTTGAGACTCCATTCAAAGGTTTCAGATCTTCTTTAAGTTCTTTATGCAGCAATTGAAGTGATCACCAAGTTATTGACAAGAATCTTGATCTTGATAACCCTAAGTGTGTATAAAGGTAAACACCTCTAGATCTCACAAGAGATTCAACACACAGCACATCAAAAAGCCTATAAAACGTAGCTAGGGTTTTTCCTTTTATACTTTGAGTAAAACATAAAACCCTACACGTCATATGGGCTTGGGCTGAATTGGAAATTCTGCATAAAAGTAAATCTGCACGAGATTCGATCGATCGAGTCTAATTTTCGATCAATCGAGCCTTGCAGATTTAGTCCAATAAATTCTGCAATCACTCGATTCCAATTTTACAAATAAACACACTTTGAGCAGCCTAAACCTAGACACTATGTTTTGATCATGGTTTGCCAACACATTACAAATTGTAGTTCTAATACATTTAGATCCTAAAGTCTGAGAACCTAACACATCAAATCTCATATTAAACCAAGAACAACAAATCATAAATCAAAGCATGTTCAGACATATCCATTAACTTGATACTTAGAACAAAATGTCACACAAAGGATTAAGACTAAACAAATCAAAAATAAACCCTAAACATGTTAAAGATCCAAAACTAAACAAGAACACAAAACATGAATCATGAATATCCAAAATAAAGAAAAGCAATGGAAGAGACTCACCTAGCTTATGGATCACAAGTTCGTAGAGATTTAAACGGTCTCTCTGTGCCTACACAACATATTTAGATGAGAATGAAAGGAATCAAGTATATTAATAATCAATTAGCAATCGCAACTTAAAATAAAAAGGACTTTTAGAAAAGCTTTGAAGAAAGGGTTTGATTTCAAGAATGAAAAATAGTTTTTTCCTTAAAACCACTAGAGAGAGGTTTTAAAAGGATCAAAAAATGTGCTAGCTGTTGTGATCTCTAAAGATTAAAAGTGGAAGAAGGTTTGGAGAAGACTAGTGGTGAAAAAATATCTCTCTCTAGCTAGGGTTTGAGTTTGGAGGCATAAGGTTGTCTTTATATCCTTCAACTAGGGTTTTCGAAGACATTTAGAGGGCTTTGGACGTTCCTAGGGGTCTAGGGGCCAGCCCACATCAAAGAATGATGTTTTGTCCCAAAAAACTGAAGTTCTAGGCTACTGGAAACAAGGTTGCATATGCAAGCTTGAGGCTGCGTATGTACCCTTACCCCCATGCATACACATGCTTCCCAAGAACCCTACTTTCGATTACACTATTGGTCCAACTTCAAATGGCCATAACTCACTCAATATAAAATCCAAATCATGCAAAATTTATGTTCAAATTGAATCCCAAGATGTCTACTTTTCAATGAAACAAACATTACTTAAAACTTCTTTGTGGTTTAAAAGTTATGATCAAAACAGTGAACAAAGGTCATTTTTCAGTATTGTTTTCAAAGCAATTTAAATACTTTTGAGTTGTGATTACTTTCGAACAATCAAGATAACTTCAATTATCCTTTGTAGACATATCAAGCTCATCATTGGGATCGGGGACTAAAGGTTGTTAATCAGGTACAAAATAAGGTGTCTACAACGTCCCAAGCTTGCTATACAACCTCTTATCAGACCTTGCATTAGCAACTCTAAAAAATATCTCATTACTCATTCAACTACAATACAATCCTCTTGTGATTGCCCCAAAAAAGCAGTTTGTCTCACATTGGGTCCTTGGCGACATAACTATTTTGTGTGCATGTGTTTCTACAGAGAAGTGTGTGTGTGTGTGAGTCTCTTTTTCTAATTTTATTTTTAGAAGTTGCCACCAACCATTGGTTTTGTATTAGGTGTGATTGGTCACCTATTTGTCAAATTCTTTTTTAGTTACCTAGTTAACTAAAACCCAATTCAAGGGTAATTAATTAATTAAGATAAACCAAAGTCTCGAACCAAAGATTCTTGGACTCAGAAGTTCGGTTACAGGTGGGGAAGGTTTTAGGCACCTGACACTGCCTATCAAAAGGATAGTACCCCATTTTAGATTTAATTCCAATATTAACGTTTTAGAGAAAAAAAAATAGATACTTGGCATTTGGTTTTTGAAAAAGATTTTGGACAAACAATACATATATACATGTGAGTATTTATTTCATATAATGTATCATGTGAATATGTATGACAGAATTAAAAGCAAAACATATGGGGTACATATACATAACATGTGAGAATTTACTACATTGCAAAAATAATACATATAATTTAACATGAGTATTATTTACTATATATTTAACATGTGAATACGTACATATAAAAAATAAAGAGGGAATGAAAGATGTCACCTTTTAGCAAATTTATCCTCCAATTTTCTCATTCTCATGCACAAACATAATGAACCAAAACATTAGTGCAAAGGGGAGGGAGGAATATGTTAGCTTGATTAGTGTCTATTGGTATAGTGGAAATGAACCATAGACACAAACCTAAAAAAGAAAGCAATTCCAAAAGGTTCAAAACAAAGCACATGAAGAAGACCTTAAAACTTACCTTTGGAAGATGAGCAATTTTTTTAAAGGAAAACTCATGATTTTTGGAAAAGTTTTACTTTGAAACTAAGGTTTACACTTTTTTTTTTTTGAAAAATACCTAAAAAGGGATTCTATTGGTTTTTATGAATAGCGGTTTTCTTTGATGTAAAAAATCATAAAGAATGTGTTAATTTCAATAAGATGAATTTTTGGAAAGGCATTTTTATGAACAAAACCTTAAAGAAATCAAACTTTTAAGTTTAAAAACTTTTTTGGAAACTTACCTAAAACTAGATTTTAAAACACTTAGAAAAAGGGGTGCATTTGAAAAAGGGGTTTTCGTGAGAGTAAGGATTTAAAGAAATTACAAAAAGCAATTTTAGAGACCCAAATTAAAACCAAGGTTTATTTACAAAGGATATTTGGTTTTTTTTTTTCAAGAAAAGGGATTCCTTGGCTTTGATGAAAAACCATGGTTTTTGTTCATCTTTCAAAAGAATTCAAGTTTTATGATTTGAAATGGTAAAGAAAGAGAGTTTTTGTAAAATTATGATTTAAGCTTAAAAAACATTTGGAAAAGAAGTCAAAACAAGGGGGGAAAACAAATTTGTTTGGAAAATGGTGTTTTGGAAACCCAATTTAACATTTAAAAAAAATGTTTAGTTCTAAGAAAATGGTTTCCATGGGTTTTCTTTAAAAAAAGGGTTTTGAAGCAAAGAATCCATGGTTTATATATTTTTAAGGGTAGAACACTTAGATTTAAAAGGGGGATTTAAAAAGAGAAGAGTTGGTCAAACTATGCCAGAAATGGCAAGTTTATTTTTGTAAAATCTAGGATTGTTTGTTTTGCCATCCAATTAGGGTGAATAGGATCTTTTCACATTGTTCCCTGCTTTTGGTTTTCAAAATCATGGTTTTCACCCCTTTTTTGAGATTTAAATCACTATTTTGTCATGTTAATTGGGCCCGAAACAAAATACGATATAGACACCTCTCTCTCTCTCTCTCTCTCTCTCTCTTAAATTTTTATTCATGCTCTACACATAAGCGGGTAAGATATAAGCATTATTCTAGTGCTTTTTTTTTTTTTTAATCTTTTTGTTGTCTAGCAATTTTGGGCTTGTCTTTGTGATCTACCACTAGCCTCTACTCATTAAGTGTGTGTTTGACTCTAAATTAAAAAGTCAGCTTATTTTACTATTCAACTTATTTTTGATACCATTCATGGCCTCACTGCACTTTTTGGTACTATTTATGAGTCTCACTATACTATTTCAACTAACTTTTACTTTTATCTACAGTACTTTCAGCAAAAAAATTTCAGTTTCAGCAAAATAAGCAAATTTCAAACAAACCATAAGTGTTGGACATTTGGGTTTGCTTCTCTTTATTCTCTTACATTTCTCAAACCCGAGAAGGGTCTTTGTGCAAGACTGCAAATTTCCATTTTCGTTGGCCTTTTCACAAGTCGACCCCGACTGTGTTCATTGGTTTTTTTTAATGAGGCTATCAGAAACGCTTTGGGGTTTGGCTTAGTGTGGGTTGCCTTTGTGGCGGCATCGGGATCATTGGCTTAGACCATCGATTTTAATGCTTTGGCTTTGGGGGTGTGTTTTGTGAGTGGGCTTTATGGTGCCATGACAAGCCATGTGTGGTAGTTCACCTAGGGCGATTGAATGTGGTTCAAAGAGTTGGGTCTAGAGAATCCTGTTATAGCTTTTTAATCAAAGAAAATGAAGAAGAAGAATAAAATAAGTGAAAAAAAAAAAAAAAAAATTGAAATAGTCATTGAATGTAAGCCCAATGGATTCCACGAACTTTATTTAAAATGATAATGAAAATGCAATTTATTTACTTCAAATTCAAAAAATGAAAAATGCAAAATGTATTTCACATAAATCAAAAAAGTTGCCAAACACTACAATAATTTGCAGAATGAATTCCACCTTATTTAATTATTTTAGTTCTTGGTAGCCAATAGCAATTACCACAGCTTTATTGGTAGTCAGGGTTAAATTTCTCCTACTAGTAGGTTCCCAGCTGCATCCATGTGTGTCTAGATATATATATAAATATATAAATATATATATATATTTATATATATTTCTTGGAACTCCTCCATCTATTTCAATCGTTTTTTATTGTCACTAGTTCATATGGAATAAATTTACATTTCACTGCTAGATGAACCATCAAAAACTGAGGAGAAGGGAAAATAAATATTAGCATATTACACGCTTGCCTACATTACATTTCTACTCGTCTCCTAGGAAGAATATGGTGGGCTTATTTGGTTCTGTGATCTCCACCGTCCCTTCCAACATCTTAGCAACCTTCCCCATTGATGGCCTCGTCTCCGGTTGATCTTGAAGGCACCACATTGCCGTCTTCACCATACGATCTACCAAATTAAAATGTACCCGATTATCATAACTATGCTTAATCTGACTGTCCAAAATGTCCTCCACCTTAAACTCCTTGAACACCTTATCAAATGCCCACCTTGGAAAATACCAATTCTCACTCTCCATCACAGACCCCTGCATTTCAAAATTCCTTGTCCCAGTCACAAGTTCCAACAACACCATCCCGAAACTGTACACATCAGCCTTTGAAGTGATCGGATCTCCGCCAACCCATTCCGGAGCCATGTATCCACGGGTTCCCCGAATCCGAGACATGCTCACTCTCTCCTCCTTTTTCCTCAACTTGGCCAACCCGAAATCTGATATCTTGGGACAAAAATCATCCCCCAATAATATATTTTCGGGCTTAATATCACAATGTAAAACCCACTCCAAGCACTCCTCGTGTAAATACGCAATTGCTCTTGCCACACCAAGCCCAATCCTGTACCGGATATTCCAATCAAGTACTGGGGTTGGAGGAGGAGGAGGAGGAGGAGGAGGACTCAATTCCATCTCGCTCTCTGGCTCTGAAAATTTAACCTTACCCTGATTGAATATGTATTTGTCAAGTGATCCATTAGGGACATACTCATAGACAAGTATTCTTTTACCTTTCTCAGCACAAAAACCCCATAGCCTCACCAAGTTGAGATGGTGCATCCTTGCAATAATAGTAACCTCAGCCCAGAACTCAGCATCACCACCTGTAACATGTTTCAACACCTTAACCGCAACAACACGATGATCAGTCAACTCGCCTTTATAGACATCGCCGAATCCTCCTCTACCAATTAAGTTCGAGAAGTCACCAGTGGCAGCTTTGAGCTCAGCGTATGTGAATCTTTTAGGTCCACCTGCTGGAAGCAACTCAAGGCTAAGAGTCTGAGCCATTTCTCTGTACTTTATGTACCTCTTTAGAAAACCCCAAAAGAAAATCACCCCTGAAATCAGCTCAGCAGCGAAGAGGGTACACACTATCGCTATGTTTCTGGTTGTAGTGTTGGATTCTTCTGGCGGTAAAGGCAGGCTTATCTTAACAGGGCATGTAGTTTCCAACAACTGTGTCATGCCGCTGAAGTTTGATTCATCTTTCTCTGAACTGTCCACACGCAAAAACATCGCAGCCTCAGTGCCTGGTGACCAGTACCCATATACTAGTTTTTCAAGCTGAAGAGCACAATAGCCTTTTCCATCATACTTGAATCCAAACCCTCGACAATTCGGTTCTTTTTTGCAGCTAGCTTGACAAAACGTGAAATTATTAGCATCAATCCGTTTGGTCTGACTTGGCCCGCTGGTATAATTGACGTAATCAAGCTGAAGAAATTTGGTATTTTCCGGATTTGTCATCGGAATTTTGATTTTACATCCTTCTATTGCGGTTCTATTTGGCCTGAACCCAGGTGGGCATACACAACTGGTACTGGAATTTGAGCCATCGCTGATACAGATAGCATTAGGCCCACATGTGCCGAAAATTGTACAGGATTCTTGGACTGCTTTCCAAACGATGGTCCACTGACCATGATCTGTATCGAAACTGTAAATTTTGAGATTACCATCGTTGTCAAGCTTCAATCTTCGATACCGGGTGGCACCAAAATCTGATGTAATGAAAGCACCTCCACTGTCTTGTGCCATTTTACCGAACTTGTCGAGCTTTTGGAAAGCTTTTGCTGTATCCCAGTAACTGTCGGTGGAACTAATCAAAACCAATCTCGTGGAGTTTGAGAAACTGTACTTACCGTTCTTGGAAATGATTCGTGTACCACTTATGTTCTGGGTAGGCAAAATAGTATCTGTTGGAAAGTTGAAACTTTGCCAGGTTGAGAAAATGAGATTACCATCGTTGTTTATGCTGAGACTGGTGGAGTTTGGATTTCCTGAGGCACTCGAAGGCCAAACGTTGTGGCCAGAGATGTCATTGAGAGTGAGAATGCCAGAGGGGGTGATGAATAGGGGGGCTGAGGCGTTGACTGGAGTATTTTCATTGGTTGACCAGACGATCTCGTTTATTGAGAGGTTGTGGTACCAAATTGAGAAGGTGTAGTGGTTTGGGGAAGTGGGAATTGCTTTGAAACCAGCGGCGAAGACTGAGTTGGGAGAGAGAAGGATTCGGTTCTGGGTTGGGAGCCATGGGGAGGTTGAGCTGTTGAAGGAGGAGAGAGTGAGCGGTTGTTGTTGGGCTGAGGATGGTGGAAGGTTTGAGAGGAGGATGGAGAAGAGGAAGGAGAGGAGGAGGATGGTGGTGGTAGACATCGTTATTGTCTTCTTGGTGGGAAAGTGTGAAAATGTAGTTGTCATTGTGGGTAAAAAGGTTTTTCATGGTAAGCCATTTTAATGGCGGCTTTTGAAGTGGATGAACGATGATGACTTCTCTCCATTGAGATAAGACAGACTATTGACTTGAGAATTGAGATGTTTTATTGGTCCTCAACCACGGCCTCCTTTCCCTTCTTGCACGTTGGGCTTAGACGCTTGACCAGTCAACTTTTTTTTTTTTCATTAGATAGTAATGGTGGTAGGGGTATAAAAATGTCAATATTTTATTGTGTTACCACTTCAACCCAATTTAACTCTTTAAAAGAATCCACATTAGTGCTGTTATAAATTTAGTAATATGCTTCTAAAAAAACTACTTTATCTGTTTTATATTTTTATTTTACAAAACACCTAATATTAATGGTTTTATTTTGACTTTTAACACAATAAAATAATATAAACAACACAATAAAATAAAAAAATTTATTACATATAAACTATAGTGTGAACACATGGATGAGTTACATTGCAATGTTCAATAATAATACAAAGTAATGTAAACACATGAATAATATATATATATATATATTTTTTTTTTTACATTGAGCTACAGCGCACAGCTACTTTTAATTGTGCACTATAGCTGTGGAGCCAAATTAGTTGGCTTTGGCTCCTCCAATATAGGCATAGTTTTGTATTTGATGGTGCTAAAAGTAGCAATATAACTTTTTAACACCACCAATAATAATGCTCTTAGAGCATCTATAATAAGGTTGCTAAATTAACTAAAAAGTCAATTTAGCAACCAATAACCTTAAAATGTGTTTTAATGCAAAGAAGGGAAATGTAAAAAAAATATAAGTATCAGCTAAAGTGAGCTCACTGTAGCTTAAAAAAATTTTAAAAAAAATTAATTTTTTAATGTGTGATGTTAAAAAAATAGTATTTTAATGTGTTGATAGTTGTGATTGTTATTTATTGTGTTGGATATATTATTTTATTATATTGTTTATATTATTTTAATGTGTTGAATGTTAAATAAAACTTTTGATGTTGAGTATATTATAAAGTGATGTGTTAAAATAGATAAAGTAGTCTTTTGAGTTGTTAAAAACTATATTTTTTTTGCTTTCTTATTGTGAATGCTCTAATGTTTATGTTTCTATTAGTTAGAGTAGACATATTAGGTAAGTATAAGAGCTAATTTTTTTTTTTTTTTTTGGTTAAAATATAGGCAAAAATACTATTTTGGTTTCTACACTTTGAGATTATTGTCAATTTGGTCTTTACATTTTAGTAACAGTTAATTTGGTTTTTATTATTTTCAACTTACAGTTAACTCGACTTCAATTTCCATTAGTAAGTTAACAAAATGATCAAATTGAGAATATCAATTATCAAATTAAGAATATCTATGATCAAATTAGCTGCTATCAAAATGTAAAGATTAAATTACCAATAACCTCAAAATGTAAAAAATAAAATAGTATTTTCGCTTACAATATACTGAGGTTAAGGATCCTAAAAATATAAACATTGTAAAAGTTAGGCATTTTTTCGTTTTCATTTTTTTAATCGAACCACATTTTTTTCAGTTTTATAAATGTAAAAGTTACGACTTGGTCAAGCGTCCTCGATAGTACTAAAATATAAACATTGTTTAAGAGGTTATGGGTTAGATGCACCGGATGGAAAGAGCATTAGCAGCACGCTCAATAAACATCATTTCAATAAAAATTTTGGTCAGAGACACCGAAACAAGGGGATTGAAATAAGGTCCAATACTATTGCACATAATACTCGGTTGAGATTGGAAGTTAAAAAAAAAAAAAAAAAAAACTTTCATTCTCAACTATTAAATAAATAAAAACAAAAGTTAAAAAGAAGTTTAAAAAGTTAAAAAGTTAAAATTAAAATATGAAAGTGATAAAAAATTAATGTGAGAGAATGTGGTGTAATCATGCAATACCCTAGGTAGTGCACCAGATGCAAATCCCATCAAATACTTCACGCATAATGCTCAATATTCTATGAAATTTTTTTTTTATAGATAAACAATACTTCAAATTTTTTTTTTAGAATACTAAGTATTTTTAGCACACACACGAGAAGAGGGGAAAATATTTTTAAAAAAAAACTTACAGTGGTGTATATCCGAAAAGGTCTCAATTATTCAAATCTTCAATACACTTATTGAGGTATTGTTTATGCACAAAAGATTTTATAATAATTTCTTTCACCCTTTTTGACGCACACTCTCTCTCTCTTTTAGGTCGGAGCACGCCATCAAAGCTAGATCTTCCTGATTGCAAATTGGGACAAAGAGAAAAACAAAATATTTAATTATTTTTCTTAACGGTAAAAAAGGCATTTTCAAAATTTTAGGGGGCATGATAAGGTGGTATCACCCATACTTAATTAGTTCTTTTTTTTTTTTTATTAAGATAATGTAACTACATAATTAAGCTACTTATTTGAAATATGTTAAGCCAAGAGCCTTGTAAGAGCATTCACATTGGGAATGCTATATGCCATATGTTGGTTCAATTTAGCATAAAAGCCCAAAATAAGCTCTGCATCCGCATTGTATCTCAATTGTAAAACAAAATATAGTATGTTATTCAAAATATCAGGTTTTCTCTCTCCATTCACACGACATGGTCTCTCATCTCTCTCTCTCTCCATCGCTGAAGCTTCACCAAGCCTCTCACCCTTTCCATCGCTGAAGCTTCACACGGCCTCTCTCTTATCTCTCATCGCACTGTAGCTTAACCGATTCACCCTCACCCATCTCCATCGTTGAAGCTTCACACGGCCTCTCTCTTATCTCTCATCGCACTGTAGCTCAATTGATTCACCCTCACCCATCTCCATTGCTGAAGCTTCACACGGCCTCTTTCTCATCTCTCACTGTAGCTCAACTGATTCA
The DNA here is from genome assembly GCA_030021035.2 of Notholithocarpus densiflorus. Classification (NCBI taxonomy): domain Eukaryota; kingdom Viridiplantae; phylum Streptophyta; class Magnoliopsida; order Fagales; family Fagaceae; genus Notholithocarpus; species Notholithocarpus densiflorus. The sequence goes on along the minus strand of JARYZH020000006.1, from coordinate 978,225 downwards.
CCCTCACCCATCTCTAAATCCCTTTACCGATTTACTCGTCTCATAAACCCAACACTCTAGATTGCTCTACCCATTTAACTCTTCACTCTATCACTCTCTCTTCAAACTGAGATTCTCAAGAGTTTTTGGGTTTGGGTTAAGATTTTGTTTGCAAAATCTCAAAATGAAGCTCCGTCGATGTTGGTGCTGACCGTAACACATTGTGAAAAATCAAATCAAAATCAAAATCAAAGCAATATACTAGGTGGGTTTTGATCAATGTATTCGAGTTTTTGTGTTTGTGTTTCTTTTCTCTCTTTGCAAGAAAAAGAGGGATTCAGCTTGTGTTTGAGTTTGGGTTTTGATCAAAGAATTGCTGTTGATGTTTGCAGAGGTGAGATTCAACTTCATCACGAGGGGTTTTCGCTCTTTGTCACGGGATTAGCATCTTCAGAAAGTTTGCTATGGTTCAACTTCAAATTACCAGTAAGTTTCGCTCTCTATCTATTTCTCTCCCTTCTCTCTTTTCTCTTTGTTTCTGTACCCCTCTGTAAAACTGTTCTTTGATAAGCTTTTTTTTTCCTCACAAATCATTCAACAACTCCTCCTTGCAAAGGTTAATAGATCTGTAACAGTAATTACTTTTTTCCTTTCTACCAAAATCTCAATTTTATTAGATAATCAGTGTTCTTGTTTAGTGATTTTTTCTTCAACAAATTAATATGTTGTATGCAAAGGTTCTATCAGTGGTTTTTGTTGTGTTCAACTCTATGGTGTTTATTTGATTTCTATTTGTACATGTTGGCTATGTATGGGCTGTGTTTGCAGATATATTATGCAGAGTATATTTTGAGTTATATTTGCTATTGTATTCTATTAATATTTGGTTGTATAAAGGGCTAGTATTTCTGTAACAAAAAATCATTGTAGTATATATAGTCGAAATATATTTATTAGGAGTTGTCAACATATATTGTTTTGATTAGAAGTTGTCAACATATATTGTAGGATGTTGCTATACGTGAGAAGCTGCCACCAAAATATTATGATTAGCTTATGTTGATTGTAAAGATGCAAATAAGAATTGACTTCATACACTAACTATTTTAAGTTCCCTATTTAAAAGGGATGGTTATACAAGAAGACATATCACGATATGCTAATTTCTTACAAGGGGATTCCGATTTTGTGGAACCATTTTTAAGTGGGTCTCAAAATACTTCAATGCCCATCCAAGAGTCATTACCGGAAGTTGAAATTGTCACCTCTAATTCAACAAAACGTGGTGGCAACTTCAGTGTAGATGAGGACCTCCTCCTCATCTCTGCATGGCTTAACATTAGCATGGATGCTGTGCATGGTACTAACCAAAAGGGTGAAATTTTTTGGGAGAAAACTTGGCAATACTTTTGCGAGAACAATACTTACAGAACCACACGTTCTGCTTCCTCCCTATCAAGTCGATGGGGAAATATTAATAGGGAGACAAGTAAGTTTGTTGGGTTCATGGCTAAAGTTGAAGCTCGAAATAAAAGTGGTGCGATTGACGAGGACAAGGTATAAATTATATTGCAATGGTGTCATAATATTAATTTCCTTTATAGTTTCAAGACACTAATTATTTTATTTTTTTTAAAAAAAAAATTAGTTGAAAGATGCAAATTATCTATATAAAGCTTCACCAGTTTCATCAACCGACAAAAAAACAGCTTTTGCATTTGAACATTGTTGGGTTATGTTGAAGAACCAACCAAAGTGGAGTGTGCCTAAGAAAAGATCAAAAGGGCTCCCTCAAACTCCAAGTTCAATTGATCAAGTTAGTAGTAATAACGATGACATGGTGGTGCTAGAGAGACCAATTGGTAGAAAAGCCAAAAAGGCTAAGCGAAAGAGGACAGATGGTGATAAGGGTTTTGAGGATTATTTGGCCAAAAAATTGCAATATATTCAGGAATTACTTGAACAAGACAAAGAGGTTCTTCGCATCAAAGCGGATAAGGTTCGAGTGGATGCACAAAGAGCTGATATTGAAAAGGAAAGGCTTCGTCTTGAAACTATTAGGGAGGAGGGAAGAATAATGACCATGGATACAAGTGGCATGAATAAAAAAGAAACACTTTATTTTGAAAATCTCAAGGATCAAATCCTTGCAAGACAAAAATTAGAGTAAATAGTTGGGTTTGACCCAAGGAGATGATGTATTGTCGTAACCTTATTTTGGTAGTAAATTATTTTAGGGTTGGGGTTCGGCATATGTAGATGATATTTTGTTTCGACCTTATTTTGGTAGTGGCTTATTTTAAGCGCAGGTTTGGAACATGTAGATGATGTATTGTTCCAACTTGATCAATTGGCAGTAGGTTGTGCCACTTATGTAATCACATCATTTTTGCTTATATGAAAAACTTATGTATTTTCAATGTTTGATATCATATCTTCTACACTTGTGTCTTGTTGCGAACTTATTTTGCTTATGTTCATTGCATCTATGGGAATAATTTCTGAACAATGTTGTCTTCAAGGTTGTCTCATATTTTATATGGGAATACTTCCGTTTAATTTTTTTCTGGTAGTTATTTGCCTGCTGGTGTCTGATTAATTATATGTTTTAAGGCTGTTTCCTTGGCTGTTTTAAGTTTGTTTTCAGTTTTATACTTCTGTTTAATTTTTTCTGATAGTTATTTGCCTGCTGGTATCTGTTTTAAGTCTGTTTAATTCTGTTTTAAGGGTGTTTCTTTGCTGAAGTCTGTTTTCAGTTATATGCTACTGAAGTTTGCTAGCTGTTTATGTGGCTGTTTACTGCTGTTTGTGTGGCTGTGAGACAGTGGGGACTAATAGTTTGGCAGATAAGTCATAAATAAGGTCACGTGTATATGTGGTACCTTCTAGCTTTTCTGCGTGACATACATGAAAATAAGCCAGTATGTCAGACATGTTCTATGGTCACTAACATTTAAACTCCGAAACATTTATCAAGAATTAGGTGATGTCCGCACTTTATGCTTTTTTTGGAACTAAGGGATTTCAACTAAGCTTAGATTGTCTAATTTAGCCTGCTTGAGTTGTGGTTTTAGCCAGTAATCCTGTTCAACTTATGAGTTTTCATTTCAATCTTAGCCTATACGTTACTTTAAGCATCATAGTGCTGAACCAAATTTACAATCTAAAATCAATAGTTTATGGTATCAAATAATTTTGTATATTTTATTCAGATTTAGTTTGAAATATATGGAGTTTCATTTCATATTCTTCAATCCAAACATGCGTCCAGGTTGTCTTAAGTGAACTTTTAGAATGACAATAGTGTCATTGCTACCCCTTGGAAGTGTGTGGGAGGAGGAGCTTGCCCATTTACAAGGTCATATAACTAGATTGCATCAAAGCTTTGTGGCTTAGGGGATGATATTTCTGTTAAGTCAATTTGCCTATGCTAGAGGGACCATAATTTACCCTAACAAGGATATTGGTATCATATATAAATATATATATATATATATATATATATATATATATATATTACTGTCCATAGCCTGTTTATGTGTTAATTTTCAACACTCTTAAAATGGAGGATTGGTTTAGGAAATCACATTCCACCAATTTACTGAGGTTACTGTTAGGCCAGCGGCAAAGCACACGGTAGAATTTCCAGTTACTGAGGTGTGTTATTCTTTGTCTTTAGGGTCAAGGGTGATTTTTGAGAACCAAGGAATAAAAAACTCATCTATTCTAGACTTTACTGTGACTTTAAGCCTTAAAATACGATATTCTATTATATACTGTTTTTGGTAAAAATTTTATACTGTCTTGTATTGTTGAAAATGGGAGGAATCTTTTCTTGGATTCTCTGAACACTCTGTAGTGACATTGTATGTACATTTTTGTGTTTGTTTTTACTCCTGGCACAATTTAACTGGGCTCCCTTTAACTAGGGACAAGCTGTGAGCCTATGTTTTGTAGATAAAAAGCAAATTATAATTAAAATATAAAATACTAAGACATAAATTTGATTAAATGATTTCTGAGAATTTGGAATTATAGTGTAGGGAAAGATAATGTGATATATTAAATGTACCATAAATGGAGAAATGTAGTACATGGCAAAAGTGGGAGCTTTGAACAGTTGTTGAAATCTACTGTAATGCTATTAAGTTTTTCCTTTGCCTCTGTGTATGTCATTAGCAAGCTTTGATTCAATATCCTGGTAATTTATGCTAAATATCTATCTAGCTTTTGGGTGTTATGTTTTGGAAAATTAGGTAGGAATAAATAGAAAATAAATCTGTTCAGTCCTCTTTCCAATTATGTGTGTGTATGTTATTGTATAAACATCTATTAATCTGTTGAAGGATGGCTGCTGAGTGTTTATCCGCTTAGGGCCATTTTTAACTTATTTCTAAGCTGGATATAGGGGTATAATTTGTTTAGTTGTCTACACTGTTGGGATTTTCTTATTACTAATGTTGGGATTTTCTTAGCTCTTATGCGGGTTAGAAAATACATATTTCAGATATTTTGGTAAGAAATAACCTCCTAGTAATGAAAACTTTCTAATTGTTTAGCTAATTCGTGTCGTTAAGAGATAAGAGGTTCAAACAGCGCCCACACCAAAAACTAATATATGTCTTAGTCTAATAAAAAAAAGCATTCATCATAAAATAGACTCTATATGTTGAAATTCTATTTCATCTATAAATTTTTTTTTTCTAACCTTTCACAAAGCCAAGGAAACAAAATGTGTGTAAAATAAGTACTAAAATGGAGGATCTCAGCCCATTTTTGTGAACTGGTTATATTTCACTGGAGGTAACAACATGATTAGAGCACACAAGTTATGCAAATATGGCACATTGTCCATCTAGACCCAAGACCCAACCCATCTGTCCAAATCATCCGACCCAAACAGAAACCCACCCAACCCGCCACCGACGATGGTCGGCAGCGTATTGCCGTTTTCAAAAACCAAATTTGGCGAGTCGGTTGGCGGTTCTTTGCATGAAAAACTGAGTCCAACCAACCCGACCGAACTCCTCCTCTCTCCAGACACAGATCCGTCAAGATCAGGCCAGATCTCTACGAAATCCGTCGAGATCCAGCCATTTCTTGACAAGATCCGGCTAGATCTCGACGAAATTCGTTGAGATCTGGCCAGATCTAGATGAAATTCGTTGAGATCTAGCCAGATCTCCACCGCCGACGCCAAGATCTCCTACATTGAGATCTGTCAATTTTAACTCAAAAAAAAATCTTCGCCAACCCGAATCGAAACAAACTCGACTCGTAGATTCCGGCAATCGGTGGGGGGTCAGCGTCTTTGCCACCCGAATCTAGCGGGTCGGTTTCAGGTTGGGCACAAACCTAACCCGTGGACAAGCCTACTTGTAACTTAGGTAGTACTTTATGGTATTTCCAACAGAGACATCCATAGGTCAAATCCCCCTACTTGTAACAGAATATATTTTTTATACTGTGTTTTTAAAGGATAAAGTTTAGTTACAAATATGGTTATAGCTTAAGCCTACAACTTCCTTTACAAAAATTATCGTGACTACATATTTTGAAAATCTAACTATTAGATTGCATATTTTTTTATACTCTTAACACACATGTTAAATTTTATGTCAATCAGATGTTATTTACTATGTGACCCATAAGCATATATTTTATCCATAATTTTAGACTACAAAAATTTGCAATTTAGATAATTGATTGATGGCAAAGTTATTAATCTCTAATCTTCTGAAAATTTTGCAAGCATTGAGGATATAAGAAGAAAATATAATCTAATGGTGAATTTATCAAAATTCACATCCAATAAAAAAAATATTGAGTGAAGTTGTAGTATAAAGCTACAACCAAGTTTGTAGAAAAGCTTTGTCCATTTTTAAAGCCTTCTTTTATATCTTAAATCATAATGAAACACTAAGGAAAAAATTAAGTAAAGATTTTTTATTTATTTACTAAGTTTCAATCTATAGCGTCCACTTCTGATAATTATGTTCTTTATCATCAAACCAAAACACCAATCAGTTTTTAGTGTGGCGGGGATTGAACCTCAGATCTCTTATTCAACCATTAGAGACTTTACCAGTTAAGCTAACTGAAATCCACAAGTACAGTTAATTGAGTAAAATACATTATATTTCTCAATTAAATTAAAAATGCATTGTCATATTACTAATGGGATTTTGTTAACAAATACGCTAAGGGCAATAGTTAAGATTCATTTAATACATTATTTTATGTATTTTTCAAAAAATAAAGTCAAATTGTACACATATCCAAAAAAAAAAAAAAAAAAAAAAACAAGCACAATCATAATAAATTTGTGCACATGTGGGTTCCAGTTAACTCAACTGGTAAAGTCTCTGATAGTTGAATAAGAGATCTGTGATTCAATCCTCGCCTACACCAAAAACCAATTGGTGTCTTGGTCTGATGATAAAGAACTATCATTAGGAGCGAACGCTATAGGTTTAAACTCTCTAAAAAAAAATTGTGCACGTAAATCAATAAATCATTAACATGTGTATTTAATTGTTTGAAAAATATGTATTATAATTCATAATTAAATACTCCATCTGTCTCAATTTGTTTATCATGTTTCAAAAATTAAATTTTTTTAAGAAAACATTATTTATTGTCATGTCTGCTATATAAAAATGTATAAGTTTCCAAAATTACCTTTAAATAAATTTATTAAAAATAGTTTTAGAAATAAAGTAGAGCAATAATAGGAACATTAGTAAATTAATGATTTTTAATTTTAAAAACAAGACAATATATTGAAACATCCCAAAATTAAAATAAAAGTCAAACAAATTGGGCTGATAGAATATTTATTAATCTCTAACTAGTGCTGCCGGACTCTTACTAATTACGTCTAGAAGTATATATGCTTTTCTCTATTAAGAATGCGAAGAAAACTTGGTTCAAACTTCAAATCAAAACTACAAAGTCAGTTAGAAATTAATCAATAATATATACTTGAGCGCAAGAATAGGAAAAATGGAGGACCTTCCCAAACGTGGACAAGATTTATATTTTAATTTTTAACAATTGGCCCTAACAGAAAATGAAAGAAACACAACTTGGTTTTGACTGACTAGGTGCTTTTGATTGAATAAATAGAGGAGCCGGAAAGGTTGAAGACAACAGTTATTTTTGGAAAAGTGACACCCACCTCTTTAGAGCATTCATATCACTCTAGATAAACTAGTCTTTAGTTATAATAATAATAAAAAATAAAAAAGTAATGCTACAGGTACAAATTATTTTACAACATTTTTACAAACTGTTGATATGACCAGTTTTTTATTGGTTTTCATCTAAACTCACCATTAATATCACTTTTTCATTTATCAATAACTATTCATTTATCAATAACTATTCATCACTAACTGTCATCAACATTCACTCAAATAGAAAATTTGGGATTTTTTTTTTTTTTTAATCTCTTATAACCCTTTTTCAATCATTCAAGGGAGGACGGTGTAAATAATTTGTATTTCAAGAGACGCAAGTGCCTTATTTCAAATTAGAGGGAAAGTGAGTTTAATAATAGAAAACCTTAGGGGAAGTAAGTGCAACTTTTCTAGTTATTTTTCTTTTTAGTTTTTGCTATTAAAAAAAAAAATGGATTGGGTTAAGCCGGCCAGCCCAATTTTACTTGATTCATGAACCTAGTGGGTTGGCCCTAGTCGGCTATTGATCAGTCAAAGGGCTAGGCTAGTCTGGCTGAAAGCGAAAACACGTAATGCCCATTTTGTCATTAGCAGGTTTGACTATTAGGCTGGGCCTAAAAAGGAAATAATCAATTTTTTAAGGAAAGAATTAAAAATTCAAAACCTATTTGATTTTTTATTAAAGTTTTTTAAAAAAAAATTCTATCTCTTAATAATAATAAAAATGATCAACTATTACTTTTTAAAAAAATTTAAATTTACTAGATTACTAGAAAAGTATATATTTAGGAAGAATAATTCTATTTTAGAATTCTAGAATATGTTTGGTAATTGTTTTTTCCCTTTATTTTTTGTTTCTAAAAACAATTTTCTATTTTTAAAACTAAAAAACTTGTTTGGCAACCCAAAATGAACAGAAAATAATAACTGTTTTCAAAACTCAATTTGTGAAGGAAACTGAAAACATGCAAAATGTTGTTTTCAGTTTCTAATTTTCAAAAATCAATGAAAATATGCATTTAATTTAATAAATCTGTCTCATTTAATGAGTTAGCATTAGAATTCAAATCCTAGTAACAATATATTTTAGTATTTTCTATTTTTTTTCAAAAAACTATTTTTTTAATTTCAACTAACCAAACATATTTTTGATTTCAAAAATACAAGAAAATTGTTTTTTATTTATATTCCCAAAAACAAGTTTTTAAAAATAGAAAATAAAAACTGTTACCAAACATAATCCCAATGATTAGGTGTGTGGTCTTAAAGCGTTCCTCTCTCATGGCTTAAGTTCAATCTCCCTCCCCCCAAATATTGCTATAAATTCTAGGTTAACGAGCCTAGCTAATGAGTCGGCTCAATAGATGCCTATGGGCAAAAAACCTAGCCCATAGCTTGCCTTATTGGGCTCGTAGGCTACCCACCCACAGGCCTTAATAGTATCGGCCCTATCAGGTTGGGCTGCCTATTAGCCTGATGGGCTAGCGAGTTGTGGGCAAGGAAATTTCAAGTTAATGAACCAGGCTAATGAGTCAGTCCAATAGGCGTCCATGTGTAGAAAAACCAGCCCATTGCTAGCTACACTAGGCTCGTGAGCAACTTACTGCCCTCAACAGTATCAAGTTAGACCACCCATTAACTCGGTGTGTTAGCAGGCTACTAGGTCGGGCTATAGACTATAGGCTATTTTGTGACTCTTAATATGTCATTGATAAAGTCCAAGATTGGACTCTAAAAAATCTACTTTAATAATATTTGTCATTAATTAGTCTTGATAATATAAAAACCTTCTATTGCACTAAAAAAGCTCAAATCAACCTAATGGACGACTTAATTATAGTCCTTTGTGTGTGTGTTTGATTCTTAAAAAAAAATTATCTCTTCTATTAAGAAAAGAGTAATGCTACAGTAGACATGACAAAACAAGTCAGAATTTTCTGACTTGACCCGACCCGTGACCCAAACCATTTTTTAAAACTTTTTTTTTTTGGTAAAAAAAATAATAAAATTAAGACAATATTAGTTTAATTATTTGTTGTGAGTTTTAAGGAAACAATTGAGACATTTACATAACTGCATGCAAATGAATTGAAAGATGAATGGTTGAGCATTATGTAATGAGTAAAGATTTTTAGATATCAAATAGTAAAGTACATGCCAAGATAATCTGATTATAGTAGAGTTAAAAACATAGATTTAAAATTGTACACATGTGTGTGAAACATTCATAAGTGTGAAAATAGTGAAACCAAAGTATCAAATTAGCATAAATTATGAATGCTTAGACCTATTTTTTAACAATTTATGTCCAAAATAAACGACTTTTCAAAATCAATTATGATATTTCCTAGAGTATGTGTTGCTTAACATTAATATGATATTCATAAAAGAGACCATGTATAAAAAAGTAAACAATCAAACTTTAATGTATATTCTCAAATTGAAATAAGGTGTCAACCACAATTGATAATAGATTATAAAGTTAATTTTCAAGATTGTAAATTTCTTATATGATTTTATTCTTTGTCAAATGAGTTATCCAAAGAAATAAAACTTGTGTATTTGTTTTACTTATCTTTGTGTTATTTTGTTTTAGTTAGTAATGTTGGGATTTGTATAATTTTAAAATTATTGAATAAGTATTAATAAGTTTAACTGAATTCATTCTTGATATAAGTGGTGAATTCAAAGTAATACATTTTACATCAAGTAATTTATTACATGACTTTCCAAATGGCAAATACAAGTTGTTTTCTTTATTAAAAAAAAAAAAAAAATTCATGTGGAAAAAACGGGTTAACCCAACCCGAACCCATTTTTAACTTGCTTAAAATGACTCTTTTTTACCCGCAACCCATTTGACCCGCAACCTGATTGACCCGACCCAAACCTGACCTGACCCGCCCGTTTTGCCATGTCTATGCTACAGCCATAAACTATTTTACAATATTTTTACAAAATATTAATGTAGTCAACCTCTTATTGGTTTTCATCTAGACCCACCATTAATATCATTTTTTTCATTTACCAATAATCACTTACCACATCAGCAGTTTGTAAAAATTTTTGTAAAATAGTTTGAATAATGCTAAAAATATTGATGTGACCAACCTCTTATTGGTTTTTATCTAAGCTTATCATTAACATCATTTTTTTTTCATTTACCAATAATTGCTCACTATATCAGCAATTTCTAATATTTTTTGCAAAATATTTTGTATATCTAGCATTATTCTTAAGGAAACTCAACCAAATAAAACATTGTTCAATTATGGCTGGTCCCCACGATTTGTGCGCAAATTAAGTTGTACTTAATGATTCAATAAGTGTTCAATAATAACATTCCCCCAAAAAGTCATAAACTAATTGATCTACGGATCAACCATCTTTCCCTCAAAAAAAAAAAAAAAATTAATTAATTAACCTTTGTTCTTCTGTTATCTTAGCAAATTTTTATTTATTATAATATTTTTTTTAGAAAGATTATAAAAAAGTTGGACCTATTTTTTAAAGAGAAATACTATGTTCACAACATTTTCACATGTTCACAATAAATCCTAATAGCAGGTTATTATTAGTTATTATGGGTGAGCAAAAATGTAATTTAAGTTGTGGATTCAGATTAAAAACAATAACAACTTATCACTTATAATTTTATTATGAAAGTGTTTTAAAAATATTGTAAACGTAACACTTCTCTTTTTTAATCATATTTTTTAAATGATTATAAACACTTTGCGCAGCACTTACTTTCAATCATTTTTTTTCCTTATAGTGCGCAAATGATTGAGATAATAATCTCGTTGAGTGAACCCAACATTATTTATGCCCCCAAATTTCTTTAATAAATGTAAGTATGACTTGCTTTTATGTTTGCACTAACTATTGTACCAATTATACTCCCACATATAATTAGCACCCTCTTTCTTGATTTTAAATTACAAAATTCTTTTTACTCAAAAAAAAAAAAAAATTGCAAAATTCTTTTTGATTTGCAAATTCATGATTGCGTTTATCATTAAAGTATTTAAACATTCCAAATATCACTCTTTACTTCAAATTGGATCATAACACAATAACTTATTCTTGTATTTAAATGATTAAACTTTTTATGATTTATAAGAACTTCAAAATCTTTAAAAACGTTCTTTGGAGCACACAAATTCCTTGTTGCCTAACATCATTAAACAATCGTCTAACCTTACAGAATGTTAAACCCTGTATTTATAGCATACTCATTTCTTTATCGAAATTCATTTGCATTCCAAGTTTATTTTTATCGCATTCACCCAAAAATACACTCTCATGATTTTCTCTTTTATCATTGTCCTTGACCATATATCAACATTTTTTAAGGAAAATTCATTACTTTTTTTATTTATTGAAACGATAGAAACTTGAAAATAATATACACTAGTCTTTTATATATATATATATATAGAATCATGAACATTACTAGTCTAACCTAATATATTGCATGATCATTTTAGAGATTTTGGTGTATTTAAATTTTTTTTGATATTTTGGTAATTCTCCCTGGAAAAATGATTTTTTTTTGACAAAAAAATTCCTTTGAAATCACTAGAATGCCCAATACACCCCCAAAATCACCATAACTTCCAAAATACACCCAAAACCACAAAATATCCAAAAAAAAAAACCACTCGAAATCTCTTAATTGACCAAAACAACCTAAAAATATCTAAAACGTCTAAGATAACCGGAAAACCTCTAAAATGACCAAAATAGTCGCGAAACGGCTAGAATGAGCAGTTAAATCTCGATAACTCGTAAATGAGAAAATTGCCCCAAAATCCTCTAGAATGAGGAAAACAACTTGAAACCGTGGAAAATGCCCACAAAATCTAAAAACGCGAGGGCATTTTGGCTTAGTTTAGGAGTATTTTGGTCATTTTCAGAGGTTTTGAGCGTATTTTGCTTATTTTTGAGGTTTCATTCATATTTTGGTCATTTCAAATGTTCTCGGTGGTATTGTGGCCGTTTTGTTGTGCGTTTTAGTCATTTTCGCAATTCTAAAGGGATCATTTTAGAGGTTTTGGTGTATTTAAAGGTTTTTTGATATTTTGGTAATTATCACTAGTAAAATAATTTTTTTTTTACAAAAAAATTCCTATCAAATCACTAGAATGACCAAGACACCCCCAAAACTACCAAAATACCACCAAAACCACAAATTGTCCAAAAAAAACCCCTCGAAATCTCTTAATTGACCAAAACAACCTCAAAATCATTAAAACGACTGAAATAATCTCAAAACCTCTAAATTGATCGAAATACCCCTGAATCGGCTAGAATGAGCAATTAAATCTCGATACTTCGTAAAGGACCAAAATGCCCTAAACGTCTAAAATGATTAAAAAATACATCTCGACATTGCTAAAATGTGCAAAATGCCCTAAAATACTTTAGAATGAGCAAAAAAACTCAAAACCGTAGAAAATAGCCCAAAAATCTAGAGAATCGAGTGTATTTTGGCTTAGTTTAGGGGTATTTTGGTCATTTTCAAAGGTTTCGATGGTATTTTGCTTATTATTGAGGTTTCAATGGTATTGTCATCGTTTTGGGGTGGGTTTGGTCATTTTTTCGGGTTTTGGGATAATTTGGACATTTACGGTGCGTTTTAGTCATTTTGGCAGTTCTAAGGGGGTCATTTTATATGTTTTGGTGTATTTATAGGCTTTTTAATATTTTGGTAATTCTCATGAGTGAAATAAGTTTTTTTGACAAAAAAATACACTTGAAATCACTAGAATGGCCAATATACACCCAAAATTACCAAAATACCCCAAAAACCACAAAATGTCCAAAAGGGAACCACACCGAATCCTCTTAATTGACCAAAATAGCCTCAAAATCTCTAAAACGACTAAAATAACCCCAAAACCTATAAAATGACTAAAATACCACCGAAACGGCAAAAATGAGCAGTCAAATCTCAAGACCTCGTAAATGACCAAAATGCCCAAACATCTAAAATGATTAAAAATACCCCTCGACATTGCTAATATAAGTAAAATGCCCTAAAATCGTCTAAATGAGCAGTAAAATTTGAAACAGACTAAAATACCCCAAAATCTAAAAAATCGAGTGTATTTTCTCTTAGTTTTGGGGTATTTTAGTCATTTCTTGAGGTTTCGAGGGTATTTTACTTATTTTTGAGGCTTCAATGGTATTTTGGTCATTTTAAATGTTCTCGGCGGTATTGTGGTCGTTTTGGGGGCGTTTCTATGATTTTCTAGGCTTTTAGAGTATTTTCTACGTCCGAGGTGCATTTTAGTTATTTTGGCAGTTCTAAGGGGGTCATTTTAGATGTTTTGGTGTATTTATAAGCTTTTTGATATTTTGGTAATTCAAACGGGTAAAATAAATTGTTTTCACAAAAAAATATACTTGAAATCACTAGAATGGCCAATATACACCCAAAATTACCAAACTACCCCAAAAACCACAAATTGTAGAAAAAAAACCACACCGAATCCTCTTAATTGACCAAAATAGCCTCAAAATCTGTAAATCGACTAAAATAACCCTAAAACCTCCATAATGACCAAAATACATCTAAAACGGCAAAAATGAGTAGCCAAATCTCGAGACCTCGTAAATGACCAAAATGCCCCAAACATCTAAAATGATTAAAAAATACACCTCGACATTGCTAATATGGGCCAAATGCCTTAACATCCTCTAAATGAGCAAAAAAATTTGAAACAGACTAAAATACCCCAAAATCTAAAAAATCGAGTGTATTTTTGCTTAGTTTAGGGGTATTTTATTCATTTCTCGAGGTTTCGAGGGTATTTTACTTATTTTTGAGGCTTCAACAGTATTTTGGTCATTTTAAATGTTCTCGGGAGTATTGTGGTCGTTTTGGGGGCGTTTCGGTCATTTTTTTGGGTTTTAGAATATTTTCTACATCCGAAGTGCATTATAGTTATTTTGGCAGTTCTAAGGGTGTCATTTTAGAGGTTTTTGTGTATTTATAGGTTTCTTGATATTTTGGTAATTCTCACAGATAAAATAATTTTTTTTTGACAAAAAAAATAACCTTGAGATCACTGGAATGGCTAATATACTCCCAAAATTACCAAAACTACCAAAATACCCCCAAAACCTCAAAATGTCCAAAAAAAAAACCAATCTGAAACACCTTAATTGACTAAAATAGCCTCAAAATCTCTAAAACGACTAAAATAACTCCAAAACCTCTAGAATGACCAAAATACCCCTGAAACGTCTAGAATGAGCAGTCAAATCTCGATATCTCGTAAATGAGTAAAATGCCTAAAATCCTCTAGAATGAGGAAAACAACATGAAACCGTTGAAAATGCCCCCAAAATCTAAAAACTCGAGGGCATTTTTGCTTAGTTTAGGGGTATTTTGGTCATTTTCAGTGGTTTCGAGGGTATTTTGCTTATTCTTCAGGTTTCATTGGTATTTTGGTTATTTTAAACGTTCTCGGAGGTTTTGTGGTCGTTTTGAGGGCATTTTGGTCGTTTTCTAGGGTTTTGAGATATTTTCGACATTTGTGGTGCGTTTCAGTCATTTTAGCAATTCTAAATTGGTCATTTTAGAGATTTTGGTGTATTTAAATGATTTTTGATATTTTGGTAATTCTTACTGGCAAAATGATTTTTTTTTTGACAAAAAAATTCCTTTGAAATCACTAGAATGGCCAATACACCCACAAAATCACCATAACTTACAAAATACCCCCAAAACCATAAAATGTCCAAAAAAAACCCCTCGAAATCTCTTAATTGACCAAAACAACCTAAAAATCTCTAAAACGTCTAAGATGACCGCAAAACCTCTAAAATGACCAAAATACTCGCGAAACGGCTAGAATGAGCAGTTAAATCTCGATAACTCGTAAATGAGCAATATGCCCCAAAATCCTCTAGAATGAGTAAAACAACTTGAAACCGTGGAAAATGCCCACAAAATCTAAAAACACGAGGGCATTTTGGCTTAGTTTAGGAGTATTTTGGTCATTTTCAAAGGTTTCGAGCGTATGTTGCTTATTTTTGAGGTTTCATACGTATTTTGGTCATTTCAAATGTTCTTGGTGGTATTGTGGCCGTTTTGTTGTGCGTTTTAGTCATTTTCGCAATTCTAAAGGGGTCATTTTAGAGGTTATGGTGTATTTAAATGTTTTTTGATATTTTGGTAATTATCACTGGTAAAATAATTTTTTTTTTACAAAAAAATTCCTATGAAATCACTAGAATGACCAATACACCCCCAAAATCACAAAAACAACCAAAATACCACCAAAACCACAAAATGTCAAAAAAAAACTCCTCGAAATCTCTTAATTGACCAAAACAACCTCAAAATCTCTAAAACGACTGAGATAATCTCAGAACCTCTAAATTGATCAAAATACCCCTGAATCGGCAAAAATAAACAGCCAAATCTCCATACTTCGTAAATGACCAAAATGCCCCAAACGTCTAAAATGATTAAAAAGTACATCTCGACATTGCTAAAATGAGCAAAATGCCCTAAAATAGTCTAGAATCAGCAAAACAACTCGAAACCGTACAAAATACCCTCAAAATCTTGAAAATCGAGTGTATTTTTTTCTTAGTTTAGGGCTATTTTGGTCATTTTCAGAGGTTTCGAAGGTATTTTGCTTATTTTTTAGGTTTCAATGATATTGTCATAGTTTTGGGGTGGTTTTGGTCATTTTTTCGGGTTTTGGGATATTTTGGACATTTGCGGTTTGTTTTAGTCATTTTGGCAGTTTTAAGGGGGTCATTTTATATGTTTTAGTGTATTTATAGGCTTTTTGATATTTTGGTAATTTTCAAGGGTGAAATAATTTTTTTTTGACAAAAGAATACGCTTGAAATCACTAGAATGGCCAATATACACCTAAAATTACCAAAATACCCCAAAAACCACAAAATGTCCAAAAAAAACCACTCCAAATCCTCTTAATTGACCAAAATAGCCTCAAAATCTCTAAAACGACTAAAATTACCCCAAAACCTATAAAATGACCAAAATACCACCGAAACGACAAAAATGAGTAGCCAAATCTCGAGACCTCGTAAATGACCAAAATGCCCCAAACATCTAAAATGATTAAAAAATACACCTCGACATTGCTAAAATGAGCAAAATGCCTAACATCCTCTAAATGAGCAAAAAAATTTGAAACAGACCAAAATACCCCCAAATCTAAAAAATCGAGTGTACTTTCGCTTAGTTTAGGGGTATTTTAGACATTTCTAGAGGTTTCGAGTGTATTTTACATAGTTTTGATGTTTCAATGGTATTTTGGTCATTTTAAATGTTCTTGGGGGTATTGTGTTCGTTTTGGGGGCGTTTCGGTCATTTTCTAGAGTTTTAGAATATTTTCTACATCCGAGTTGCATTTTAGTCATTTTGGCAGTTCTAAAGGTGTCATTTTAGAGGTTTTGGTGTATTTATAGGTTTCTTGATATGTTGGTAATTCTCACGTATAAAATAATTTTTTTTTGTGAAAAAAATACCCCTGAGATCACTAGAATGGCTAATATACTCCCAAAATTACCAAAACTATCAAAATAACCCCAAAACCTCAAAATGTCCAATAAAAAACCCCTCCGAAACATCTTAATTGACTAAAATAGCCTCAAAATCTCTAAAACGACTAAAATAACCCCAAAACCCCTAAAATGACCAAAATACCCCTGAAACGTCTAGAATGAGCAGTCAAATCTCCATACCTCGAAAATGAGCAAAATGCCCCAAAATCCTCTAGAATGAGGAAAACAACATGAAACTGTTGAAAATGCCCCCAAAATCTAAAAACTCGAGGGCATTTTGGCTAAGTTTAGGGGTATTTTGGTCATTTTCAGAGGTTTCGAAGGTATTTTGCTTATTTTTGTGGTTTCATTGGTATTTTGGTTATTTTAAATGTTCTCGGGGGTTTTGTAGTCGTTTTGGGGGCGTTTTGGTAATTTTCTAGTGTTTTGAGATATTTTCAACATTTGTGGTGCGTTTTAGTCATTTTGACAATTTTAAATTGGTCATTTTAGAGATTTTGGTGCATTTAAATATTTTTTGATATTTTGGTAATTCTCACTAGCAAAATGATTTTTTTTTTGACAAAAAAATTCCTTTGAAATCACTAGAATGGCCAATACACCCCCAAAATCACCATAACTTCCAAAATACCCCAAAAACCACAAAATATCCAAAAAAAACCACTCGAAATCTCTTAATTGACCAAAACAACGTAAAAATCTTTAAAACGTCTAAGATGACCGCAAAACTTCTAAAATGACCAAAATACTCGCGAAACGGTTAGAATGCGCAGTTAAATCTCGATAACTTGTAAATGAGCAAAATGCCCCAAAATCCTCTAGAATGTGGAAAACAACTTGAAACCGTGGAAAATGCCCACAAAATCTAAAAACACGAGGGAATTTTGGCTTAGTTTAGAAGTATTTTGGTCATTTTCAGAGGTTTCGAGCGTATTTTGCTTATTTTTGAGGTTTCATTCGTATTTTGGTCATTTTAAATGTTCTCGGTGGTATTGTGGCCGTTTTGTTGTGTGTTTTAGTCATTTTCGCAATTCTAAAGGGGTCATTTTAGAGGTATTAGTGTATTTAAAGGTTTTTTGATATTTTGGTAATTATCACTGGTAAAATAATTTTTTTTTTTTACAAAAAAATTCCTATCAAATCACTAGAATGACCAATACACCCCCAAAATCACCAAAACTACCAAAATACCACCAAAACCACAAAATTTCCAAAAAAAACCCCTCGAAATCTCTTAATTGACCAAAACAACCTCAAAATCTCTAAAACGACTGAAATAATCTCAAAAACTCTAAATTGATCAAAATATCCTTGAATCAGCTAGAATAAGCAGTCAAATCTCGATACTTCGAAAGGGACCAAAATGCCCCAAACGTCTAAAATGATTAAAAAATACATCTCGACAGTGCTAAAATGTGCAAAATGCCCTAAAATACTCTAGAATGAGCAAAACAACTCGAAACAGTACAAAATACCCCCAAAATCTAGAGAATCGAGTGTATTTTGGCTTAGTTTAGGGGTATTTTAGTCATTTTCAAAGGTTTCGATGGTATTTTGCTTATTTTTGAGGTTTCAATGGTATTGTCATCGTTTTGGAGTGGTTTTGGTCATTTTTTAGGGTTTTGGGATATTTTGGACATTTACGGTGCGTTTTAGTCATTTTGGCAGTTCTAAGGGGGTCATTTTAAATGTTTTGGTGTATTTATAGGTTTTTTGATATTTTGGTAATTCTCATGGGTGAAATAATTTTTTTTGACAAAAATATACGCTTGAAATCACTGGAATGGCCAACATACACCCAAAATTACCAAAATAACCCCAAAAACCACAAAATGTCCAAAAAAGAACCACACCGAATCCTCTTAATTGACCAAAATAGCCTCAAAATCTCTAAAACGACTAAAATAAACCCAAAACCTATAAAATGACCAAAATACCACCGAAACGGCAAAAATGAGCAGTCAAATCTCGAGACCTCGTAAATGACCAAAATGCCCAAACATCTAAAATGATTAAAAATACCCCTCGACATTGCTAATATGACTAAAATGCCCTAAAATCGTCTAAATGAGCAGTAAAATTTGAAACAGACTAAAATACCCCAAAATCTAAAAAATCAAGTGTATTTTCGCTTAGTTTAGGGGTATTTTAGTCATTTCTAGAGGTTTCGAGGGTATTTTACTTATTTTTTAGGCTTCAATGGCATTTTGGTCATTTTAAATGTTCTCGACGGTATTGTGGTCGTTTTGGGGGCGTTTCTATCATTTTCTAGGGTTTTAGATTATTTTCTACATCCGAGGTGCATTTTAGTTATTTTGGCAGTTCTAAGGGGGTCATT
The DNA here is from genome assembly GCA_030021035.2 of Notholithocarpus densiflorus. Lineage (NCBI taxonomy): Eukaryota > Viridiplantae > Streptophyta > Magnoliopsida > Fagales > Fagaceae > Notholithocarpus > Notholithocarpus densiflorus. Next base: position 959,169 of record JARYZH020000006.1, on the reverse strand, counting down.
TTAGATGTTTTGGTGTATTTATAGGCTTTTTGATAATTTGGTAATTCTCACGGGTAAAATAAATTGTTTTCACAAAAAAATATACTTGAAATCACTAGAATGGCCAATATACACCCAAAATTACCAAACTACCCTAAAAACCAAAAAATGTAAAAAACAAAACCACACCGAATACTCTTAATTGACCAAAATAGCCTCAAAATCTCTAAAACGACTAAAATAACCCTAAAACCTCCAAAATGACCAAAATACCCCTAAAACGGCAAAAATGAGTAGCCAAATCTCGAGACCTCGTAAATGGCCAAAATACCCCAAACATCTAAAATGATTAAAAAATACACCTCGACATTGCTAATATGAGCAAAATGCCCTAACATCCTCTAAATGAGCAAAACAACTTGAAACAGACTAAAATACCCTAAATTCTAAAAAATTGAGTGTACTTTCGCTTAGTTTAGGGGTATTTTTGACATTTCTAGAGGTTTCGAGGGTCTTTTACTTATTTTTGAGGTTTCAATTGTGTTTTGGTCATTTTAAATGTTCTCAGGGGTATTGTGGTCGTTTTGGGGGCGTTTCGGTCATTTTCTAGAGTTTTAGAATATTTTCTACATCCGAGGTGCATTTTAGTCATTTTGGCAGTTCTAAGGGTGTCACTTTAGAGATTTTGATGTATTTATGGGTTTCTTGATATTTTGGTATTTCTCACGGATAAAATAATTTTTTTTAAAGAAAAAAATACCCTTGAGATCACTAGAATGGCTAATATACTCCCAAAATTAACAAAACTACCAAAATACCCCCAAAACCTCAAAATGTCAAAAAAAAAAAACCCCTCCGAAACATCTTAACTGACTAAAATAATCTCAAAATCTCTAGAACGACTAAATTAACCCCAAAACCTCTAAAATGACCAAAATACCCCTAAAACATCTAGAATGAGCAGTCAAATCTCGATATCTCATAAATGAGCTAAATGCCCGAAAATCCTCTAGAATGAGGAAAACAACTTGAAACCGTTGAAAATGCCCCCAAAATGAAAAAACTTGTGGGAATTTTGGCATAGTTTAGGGGTATTTTGGTCATTTTCAGAGGTTTCGAGGGTATTTTGCTTAATTTTGAGGTTTCAATGGTGTTGTCCTCGTTTTCGGGGGGTTTTGGGATATTTTGGACATTTGCGGTGCGTTTTAGACATTTTGGCAGATCTAAAGGGGTCATTTTAGATGTTTTAGTGTATTTATAGGCTTTTTGATATTTTGGTAATTCTCATGGGTAAAATAAATTTTTTTACAAAAAAATAAACTTGAAATCATTAGAATGGCCAATATACACCGAAAATTACCAAACTACTCTAAATACCACAAAAGATACAAAAAAAAACCGCACCGAATCCTCTTAATTGACCAAAATAGCCTCAAAATCTCTAAAACGACTAAAATAACCTTAAAACCTCCAAAATGACCAAAATACCCCTGAAACGGCAAAAATGAGAAGCCAAATCTCTAGATCTCGTAAATGACCAAAATGCCCTAAACATCTAAAATGATTAAACAATACCCCTCGACATTGCTAATATGTGCAAAATGCCCTAACATCCTCTAAATAAGCAAAACAACTTGAAACAGACAAAAATACCCCCAAAATCTAAAAAATCGAGTGTATTTTTGCTTAGTTTATGATGCACACCAAGGAGCTGGACATGCTGATCATACAAGTGGAAATGGAGCTGAATTTGCACAAGACCCTTTGTCATTTTCTAGTGGCCCAATTACAAGACTTAGAGCCAAACGTTTCAAGGAAGCACTAAATGGGCTAGTCCAAGAGAATTGGGCTGATTCTAAAAAGACCAAGATGGGCTCAAATAATAATCAAGACTTAGTCCATGTCATCAAAGCAATTGAAGAGGCTAATGCATGAAAATTCTCAACCAGCATGGTCTGACCATAAAAGGGTGTGAATTTGTTAAGTTCCAAGGATATTAAATGGGAAAATGTCTTGGTATTGGCTGGGCATGTTAATTCTAGTCATTTAGCTATTTTTGACTGCCTTTAGAAGTCCTAGAAAAACTAAAAAATGTGGGAACTTGATTAGATTAATTTTTGTGTTGTTTTTGAAGTAGTAATTATGATTTTTACCTATTCTTGGAGGGTTGTTCCAAGTATATATCTGGTAGTACGAATTTTAAAATGGACAGATTGGTATTTCAGAAAAATCATTCTCCTTGTGAGTGTTGTGATCCTCTTGGTTCTTAAAAGAACTCTTGAACTTATCAAGTTAATCTTGTGGTGTTCAAACAACCCAAACTTATCACCTTTGATTCTTGAGAGATTCTTAGGAATTCTTGGTGTGGCGTTTCAATTCTATCGTAGTCTTGGTTTTCATCTGGTTAGGTGACGGGTCAAGGCTAAACAAATCTTGTCTACACGATCTTGGGGTTCCAAACCATAATTGTTATCGGGTTTCATCTCAATTGTTGGTGAAGTTCATATCAGTTTAGGGGTATTTTAGTCATTTCTAGAGGTTTCGAGGGTATTTTACTTGTTTTTGAGGTTCCAATGTTATTTTGGTCATTTTAAATGTTCTCGGGGGTATTGTGGTTGTTTTGGGGGCGTTTTCGTCATTTTCTAGGGTTTTGGGATATTTTCGACATTCGAGGTGCATTTTAGTCATTTTGGCAGTTCTAAGGGTGTCATTTTAGAGATTTTGGTATATTTATATGTTTCTTAATATTTTGGTAATTCGAACGGGTAAAATAAATTTTTTTTTTTAAAAATACCCTTGAAATCACTAGAATGACCAATATACTTCTGAAATCACCAAAACTTCCAAAATACCCTCAAAATTTAAAAAATCGGGTGTATTTTCGCAAAATTTTGGGGTATTTTGCACATTTTAAATGTTCTCGAGTGTATTGTGGTCGTTTTGGGGGTGTTTTGGTAATTTTCTAGGGTTTTGAGATATTTTTGGACATTTGAGATGCATTTTAGTCATTTTGGCAATTCTAAAGGGGTCTTTTTAGAGGTTTTGATGTATTTTTACGTTTTTTTTATAATTCTCACTGCTAAAATATTTTTTTTTTGAAAAAAAAAATTCCTATGAAATCACTAGAATGGCCAATACACCCCCAAAATCACCAAAAATGCCAAAATACCCCCAAAGCAACAAAATGTCCAAAAAAAACCCCTAGAAATCTATTAATTGACCAAAACAACCTCAAAATCTCTAAAACGACTAAAATAATCTCAAAACCTCTAAATTGATCAAAATACCCCTGAAACGGCTAGAATAAGCAATCAAATCTCGATACTTCGTAAATGACCAAAATACCTCAAATGTCTAAAATGATTAAAAAGTACACCTCGACATTCCTAAAATGAGCAAAATTCTATAAAAATAATCTAGAATAAGCAAAACAACTCGAAACCGTACAAAATACCCCCAAAATCTAGAAAATCGAGTGTATTTTGGCTTATTTTTGGGGTATTTTGGTCATTTTTAGAGATTTCGAGGGTATTTTGCTTATTTTTTAGATTTCAATGGTAATTTGGTCATTTTAAATGTTCTTGGGCTATTGTGGTTGTTTTGGGTGTGTTTTGGTCATTTTCTAGTGTTTTGAGATATTTTGGCCATTTGTGATGCGTTTTAGTCATTTTAGAGGTTTTGATGTATTTAAAGGTTTTTTGATATTTTGGTAATTATCACTAGTTAAATAATTTTTTTTGACAAAAAAATTCCCATGAAATTACTAGAATGACCATTACACCCCCAAAATCACCAAAACTACCAAAATACTCCAAAATCACAAAATGTCCAAAAAAAAACCCCTCAAAATCTCTAAAACGACTAAAATAATCTCAAAACCTCTAAATTGATCAAAATACCCCTGAAACGGCTAGAATAAGCAGTCAAATCTCGATACTTCATAAATGACCAAAATGGCCCAGACGTCTAAAATGATTAAAAAATACTGCTCGACATTGCTAAAATGAGCAAAATGCCCTAAAATACTCTAGAATGAGCAAAAAACTCAAGACCGTACAAAATACCCACAAAATCTAGAAAATCGAGTGTATTTTGACTTAGTTTAGGGGTATTTTGGTCATTTTCAGAGGTTTCGAGGGTATTTTGCTTATTTTTGAGATTTCAATAGTGTTGTCGTGGTTTTTTTGGGGGGGGGGGTTAGTCATTTCTTAGGGTTTTAGGATATTTTGGACATTTGCGGTGCGTTTTACTCATTTTGGCAGTTCTAAAGAGGTCATTTTATATGTTTTGGTGTATTTATAGGCTTTTTGATATTTTGGTAATTCTCATGAGTGAAATAATTTTTTTTGACAAAAAAATACACTTGAAATCACTAGAATGACCAATATACACCCATAATTACCAAAATACCCCCAAAAACCACAAAATGTCCAAGAAAGAACCACACCGAATCCTCTTAATTGAACAAAATAGCCTCAAAATCTCTAAAACGACTAAAATAACCCCAAAACCTATAAAATGACCAAAATACCCCCGAAACGGCTAAAATGAGTAGTCAAATCTCGAGAACTCGTAAATGGCCAAAATGCCGAAACATTTTAAATGATTAAAAAATACCCCTCGACATTGCTAATATGAGCAAAATGCCCTAAAATCGTCTAAATGAGCAAAAAAATTTGAAACAGACTAAAATACCCCAAAATCTAAAGAATCGAGTGAATTCTCACTTAGTTTAGGGTTATTTTAGTCATTTCTATAGGTTTCGAGGGTATTCTACATCCGAGGTGCATTTTAGTCATTTTGGCAGTTCTAAGGGTGTCATTTTAGAGGTTTTGGTGTATTTATAGGTTTCTTGATATTTTGGTAATTCTCCGAAACATCTTAATTGACTAAAATAGCCTCAAAATCTCTAAAACAACTAAAATAACCCCAAAACCTCTAAAATGACCAAAATACCCCTAAAACGTATAGAATGAGCTGCCAAATCTCGATATCTCGTAAATGAGCTAAATGCCCCAAAATCCTCTAGAATGAGGAAAAAAACTTGAAACCGTTGAAAATGCCCCCAAAATCTAAAAACTCGAGGGAATTTTGGCATAGGTTAGGGTATTTTGGTCATTTTAAGAGGTTTCGAGGGTATTTTGCTTATTTTTCAGGTTTCAATAGTATTTTGGTTATTTTAAACGTTCTCGGGGGTATTGTGGTCGTTTTGGGGGCGTTTTGGTCATTTTCTGGGTTTTGAGATGTTTTCGACGTTTTAAACTTTAACAAACACAAAAACACATTTTACAGTAAAAAATGAATGTGAGGAAAAAAAAAAAACATTCTCCATAATTACTAGACCAATTGGACAATTTTTTTAAGAGTATCACTGGACTAACTCAAATATTTGAAAGGGCCAAGTCCCATTTTTGTAGACTAATTATTAAAATTTTAAATATTTATATATAGCAATATATTTTACAAATTTTGAGGGGGGGTCCAACCATGTAGCTCCGCCCCCTGCATAGAAACATTTGCTTTTCTTCCTTTTTTTTTTTTTTTTTTTTTTTTTTTTTTTGCTCTTAAATTTTTTTTAAGATTTTGAATGTTGAAAATTTTCGACCGTTAATTTTCCATTTTTTCTATATCTTATAGTATATTCACAAGAACTTCCTAAAATTGATTTTAGATACTCATTTCATTTCTCCACCCCATGCATTTACCGATCATAATGAAATCCATTAAGGTTCTCAACCCCTAAACTTTCTAATATATGTCACGTGAGTTTTCATTAATTTCATAAATATAAAGACTTAGTTATAATAATAATTACCGCATCATGTTCACGTACCTTTCCCAACTTCTACCATACCTACCATACAATTCTCATAAAAAAAAATAAAAAAAAAATAAAATAAAAAAAAAAAAACTTCTACCATACAATTTTTTTCTGTCCTCGTTTCCTCCAAAAAAACTCCCCATATCATATAGTGCCCATAAACTCATGTTTGAAAAATATCCACTCAGAAAACTTTTTTTATTTTTTTTTGTCACAATTGTAATATGACAAAGTGTGAATGGTGGAAAAAAATGGCTAGTTTATGTGAAAGTAATAAACAGTTACTCACAGTCTGCTATATCAAAATTATATTGTGTCAAAGTTGTAGTAAAAAAAAAAAATTGTCCTAGAATTACTTTATCCAGCCAAATTACTCGGCTTTTGTGAGAGATGAAAATAATGAGAGATTTTCACCATCTGTATCGACAAGGACAAATTTTTGAGTTATCCTTTTCAACCCATTACATGACAAATTATAACACTATTTATGTCTATTATTTAAATAAGTTACACGACTCATTGAAAAAAAAAATTGACTAAAACTATGTATAAATAGTCTCTTCAATTAATACCTAATAAGTTGGAGCAAGATAATTCTAAACATATTTGGAGCTGAACTTTTTCTATCAATAATTTGTTTCATATATTCCATGTTTGCACACTACATGTCAGCTAAAACTTGAAAAAAGAGTATGGTTGCTGCAACCTATATAATAAGGACACAAGTTAGCTCTAGTGTACAGGAGCTGACACGATACAGACATGTGTTCAATTTTTGTCACATGTCCACATCATGTCGGTTCCAGTGCACTGGAGCACTAGATCTAACCCTTACCCATCTAATAATATTGACTTCAATTTTTGATATCATTGTTTTATCATTTGCTTTTGCTAGTTTATAAAAAATAAAAAGAATGAACCAATTGGGCTTTTTCTAGGACTTTAGGCAAGTGAATTTGGGACTTTTTCTCTTCGTTTTTTTTTTTTTTTTCAAAAAAAAAAAAACAAAAAAAGAGTTACAGATTGAACAATTGGACAGTAAACAGGAGTGTTTACCAAACCGTTCAAACCAAACAATCGCACCCAAACCGACTAAAACTAACCTCAAAATGGAGTAACTACACCTGATAGCTAGTTTTGCCTTCCTGTCTTATTTCAGAATTTGTTTTGTCGAATTACCACTAAATTTGATTTTTATTTTGCTAAATTATCTCTCTCCAACACTACAGCCACAAGAAAGTGATAACAAACTTGCTGAGAACCAATATTTTGCCAAATCTCTTAACAAGAAGTTCCTAAAATTGATTTTACTCATGTCTCACCACATTCATTTAGGGCCTGTTTGAATTGGGAGGGGAAGGAGGGAGAGTGGAGGGAAGTAAAGTAGAGTTGGCTAAAAATAGGCTAATTTTGTGCCAAATCTACTCTACTCTACTCTCTCTCCCTTCCCCTCAATCCAAACAGACCATTACCGATTATCATGAATGTGCCCTATTAAGGTTCTCAGCCCCTAAACTTTCTAATACGTTCATGTTACATTACTTGTCATTTTATAAATATAAAATTATAAAATTACAACGTCGTGTTCACATACCTTTCACAGCTTCTTATTTACCATTTATATTTCCCTCAAAAAATATATATTTACCATATATATATATATATATATATATATATATATATATATATATATATATATCAACAAAATTGAGACTAAGGTTTCCTCAAAATTTGTAAATGCAATACAATCTTTTGTGAAATAAATGAAATATTCATTACAATGGTATTTCTTATGTCAATAATTATTCAAACAATTTTAGAAATTTATAATTTTTTATACCACTAACCTTTATCCCCTTAAAAAAAAAAAATTAAAAAAAAAAATCATTCATTAGGATTGAAATCCGGTGCAATAGTTATTGCACCTTGCAATTACCACATGTATATAAAATATAAATTTTGATAAGATAAAAGAGTAAAAAAGAGTTTTTTAAAAACACCCTATCAATTTTACATTTCACATAATGTGGTAATTGCATAATACAAGAAGAATACAAATTCTTTGTCCCGCCTTTTGTGTTATATTTTATACTTCACCAATCACAACTTGTTATGTATTCTTTTTACTCTTCTTATAAAATATCCAGAATTTAAAAAAAAAAAAAAAAAAAAAAAAAAAAAAAAAAAAAAAAAAAACTGACATTTTTGTTAGAGATAGTTTCAACTTATGACTTCCGCTTATGATAATTACTCTTTATTATCATATCAAGACACCAATTAATTTTTGGTGTAGGTGAGCATCGAATCTCATATCTCTTATTCAAAGTATCGAACTCCACATATATCAGAATCTGCTATGTATTTTTTTTTTCCTTTTTCCTTATAAAATATTCAAATTTTAAAATGAAAAATATTTATGACATATGACAGAACTTGCCATATAATATTTTTACTTATTAAATATCCTAAGTTTAAAATGGAATATTTGTGCAATGGGCGTAGCATCCAAATCCCAGGCTTTCCAACTAGGGGACAATAATGTTGATCTATAGCTGCTATGCAATGTCCAAGTTCATCCGACAGAAATGACAACAACGATCTGGCTTTCGGTAAACACAAATAACTTTCTTGTAGTAGCTTCGATGCTCCCAACGATTCAGAGTTTAACAATAGAATATACTGTCATATATTGTTAATATCGACAATTTTCATGCTTCTATTTCGAAACAATCACTCTAGCCGTCCCTCCATTCTTGCACCAATCACTCTCTGTCTCTCTCTCTCTCTCTCTCGTCTTAGAGGCAACATGATGAGGCGATTCCGGCAGGTTTTCACAGCTCTAAGAGAGCACAGCCACGTGAGTTACGCTAAGATTGCTACGGTAACTGGCTTTTGCGACGTTGAGTTAATCATCATAAAAGCCACAGCTCCAGACGACTTACCCTTACCCGAAAAATACATTCACGAGTTCTTGAAGATCTTCTCCATTTCTCCATCTTCATTCCGAGAGTTTTCACTCGGTTTTACTCACCGTTTTTCCAAGACTCGGTGCTGGCGTGTTGCTCTCAAATGTCTACTTCTCCTTCACAGACTGCTCAGGTCAGTCCCCGAGGATAGCCCATTTCGATCAGAGATACTTTGGACTCGAACCAATGGCTTGATCACTCTCTACCCATGTCACTTCCGGGATGATTCGTCTTTAGCCTCTGATGACTACACTGCTTTTATCAGATCCTACGCTCAACTACTAGACGAAGTTCTCAATTGCTTTGTCCTTGATAAGAACGCGAAAGATTATCAAGATGATGAAGTAGTTCCCGAAACTTTACCTGAAAAGATGAAGGAAGTTGGAAGAATGCTTCAAATTTTGCCTGAGCTCCAGAGTTTGATTGATCGTGTAATGGACTGCAGGCCTACAGGGTTGGCAGCACGAAGCTTCATTGTCCGGTCGGCTATGAAACATATTATTCGCGATAGTTTCATTTGTTACACAATGTTCCGAAGGGAGATTGTTGCAGTGTTGGACAATCTTTTCCACATGCCATACCGTAGTTGTATATCAGCTTTTGGTGTCTACAAGAAAGCAGCAGTCCAAGCAAACCAGCTTAGTGAGTTTTACGATTGGTGTAGGAGTTTGGGACTATGTGGATCTTATGAGTACCCCTTTGTTGATCAGATTCCGCAGATACAAATCCAAGCTCTCGAGACTTTCCTCAATGGAATGTGGCAGATGACTGAATCATCGTCATCGCCATCACCTGCCACGTCACGGTCATCATCCGATGAGTGGACTATAACGGAAGATGGTGACAGACAGGTAGCCTTAGTCCCAAAGGAGGATATTGTTGGCAAGTGGGAAACCTTTGAAGAAGATAATGCATTGGTAAGAAATTGTGAGAAAGAGATGGAACCGTTGATTACGTTTGATGATGGTGAAAATGTTGGGTGGGAGGCTCTTTTAGAAGCTTCCGTGAATCAGTCATGCGCTTCTAAAGCTCAAAGCTTCCTCTTCCTAAGCCATACAGAGCATTATTATGGGTATGGTAATGAGTATGAATATGATCATTGTAAGAGAAACGGGCAAGGAGACGACACGAATGTATAATGGAAGATGCAGATATACAATCCGAATGCTCTTAATCCTTTCTGTCAACCCTATAATGTGCCAAGTTATCATGGATTATTTCCGTATAACAATGGCATTGGAAGGTTGGAAACAACACTAAAATCATCCGTGGAAGCTTGATGTTCAAGAATATTGGAAGTCAATGGACTAATGTTGCAGGGTAATGCCGTTGTTTTATCCTTCTTAAGTAATGAATCAGCCTATGAGGCCATAATTAGCTAGGTATTGGATGGAATCAGAATTTCTTTGTGTTTCAGGTCTCAAAACTATTGAGGATTTAAAATAAAAGACCCTATTTCTCTTTAGAGGGGTATCTCCTACCACTCCATGGAACTAAATTCCCTAAAGCTGGATGGGACTCACATGCTGTGAAAAAAAATCCACTCCATGGGATAATTGGCTAATCGCTGCTTCTCCTTGTGCTTCTGTATCAACCACTATAGATGCATATCTTCAGCACATCCTACGGCACTGAGGATTGACATTCGTTCATACAAAGCATTCTTTGATTGCCTACATAAACATAATGAAAATACATACAACTAAATCTAAAATAGTAGAAATAAATAATAAAATAAATACATTGCTAGCAATCTGATAAACCTCTCAGTATATACTCCAAAAGCAAAACCTCAAGATCTTCACATATTCCTGGTTAAAAGATTAAAATTTTACTTTGATCATAGACCTCACCCTTCTTTAATATTATGATATGTTATGAAAATAAGCTTTTCTGACAGACTCGAATGCTTGACCTTCACCTAGTTATGCACAAACACATTAAAAACATAGGTTGCAGTGCCGATCCTATGAATCCTTTTTTGAAGTAGCAATGAACATGAAGACAAAATGTCATTCAAAACTGTTTCTTTACATTTCTGGCAATACTCTGTAGGAACATGAAAGAAATAAAATTTGGTAAAATACATTTATTTACAATATTATACATATGATATGAACTAATTACCATTCTTAATTCATGGAGCCAACAAAATTTTGTAACTAAAATAGAATATCTAGCACAAATAACCATACAGTGGAGAACAAGGATGCAATAAATATAAATTCGGTAATATCAACTGGAAGAAATGAAGAAGCCTTAAATGAGCACTTCGGCGTTTCACTCTTCAAAAATTACTTTCCCTGCCTCTACTTTTGTTCAGCATTTGCATCATCCCACTCACGCCTTTCAAAAATTACTTTCGATGTCTCCGCTTTTGTTCAACTCTCCTCTTATCATCATCCCACTCGCGGTCGTACATTCTAGACCATGGTTAAGGACTTGCAATAGCAAACATGTAAATCACAGGTTAAATTTAAAATAAAAAGACATTTTAGGACAGGGTTCTGCTCAACTCTATTCCAAAATGATTCGTTATGTCACGATCAAACTCCATCAAAGCACAATACACAGACACTGCAACTATGCAGAAATGTTCAGCCGCACAAACCCTTTTATTTTTTGGTGAATATCTCAACCACTTGCTTTCTGGATAGAAAACATTGACTACTCTCAATGTGGCCTGATCTGATTAGATAAGTGACAAACTAAGGTAGCAATCTTGAAGAGAGCCATACACTTGAGAGATGCTCATGCAGCAGCCAATGAGCTATAGCTCTACTGCACTTCCTTTTCACATAATAATAAGATGGAGGGCAAGGTCATAGGTTCAAAACTAAATGGGTGCACATGTAACTTATCAATCAAAAGAGGAGATACACGTGCAGCAGGACTAAAAACAGGTTTTGGCAATTACTTGCACATGTATATGAATATATGCATGATACCTTTTTTTTTTTTTTTGATAGATGAATATTATGCATGATATCATGAAAGTTGATTTTAAGGATACTGATCCGTTTCGCGACGGGTCATTTTGCCAGCAACTTCTTTACCATGAATCCTTAGATTTGGTTCATCCAAGTAACCTGCGCGCTGGATCATTGCTCCCTTTCGTTCTCCCCTGTCTCTTCCTTCATATGATTGTGCACTAACACCAAGGGGAGGAGGAGGTGGGGCCACAGGTGAATACTCACCTGCTTCACCCGATGGCAGATGCTCCCTTTTGAGTTTCCGCCTCTTAGAAGCTGCACCCGCATCCATGTCATCTTTTAAAAGGTTTGCTTTCTCCCTCTCCCTCTCCCTCTCTCTTTCTCTTTCCCTCTCCTCTGCCTAAATGCAGCATTTAAAGAAGTAAGTGCAAACTCATGTTTTAAGTATGGCGAGAATGTTGATTGTTAAGGCAGAAATAATATTATAACAATGCAGAAAGAAAAGATGTATACGGGTAGCCAAAATTCCACCTATCAATAGAATATTCTATCAGTAGCTGGTTACTGATATACAATGCAATATCATGTGAACTCAACGTGGCAAGGAACATCAAAATATAAAGAAATCTTACAATTTTTTTTTTTTTTTTTTTTTGATAAGTACAAATCTTAGAAAAATAATATTCAATTCATAACAAGCCACTAAGAATATGGCAATCAAATTAGCTGTAGGCCAGCACTTAAAGTAAAGCTGGTTCATTCCAAGGTTCATAATACATGGATGTAGCATTATCCATAAAATCAATATCTGAATCAACACCAAAAAGCAATGAAAAGTCAACCTGATAAATGAATGAGAAGTGAAAGTGTAGTCTCTAGAGCTCTTTACCAGACACAAGTTTTAACAAAGGTTTATTAGTTAAAAGTTGGATAAGGTTAAAAGGGTGAAATACATTTCAAAATTTCAATTTTAAGAGATATTTTTTGGATAAATACTCGTGCTTGAGTTTTAATTTTGGCCCAGAACAAAAAATAAATAAATAAAAGAGAGTAGGATGTGCAATACATGTCGTAATACATAACATGTTAAGAGCAAAAACCATGTATCCCAATGGTGATTGTCCACCCTTCAGCAAATTCAACAACCAAACATAAGCAAGTTGCACAAGTGTTTTTTTATCACAGTGATTTCTTCATGATGAGCATCCAGACCAAGTCCATTAAGCCAAAATAACATAAATATGTATTTCTGGACTAAAATGCACGTAACCTTGACATGACCAATTAAATTCAATTCAGTCATTATGTTCATCATGGGATGCATCAAACATCTGTATGGTAATTGCCCAGTTGCATCATCAAATTGCTAACTTTAGATATAATGACAAGTACATTAGTTAATAAGAGCCGATACATACCTTCATTGACAGCACCTCCCGCTCCTCCCGCTTTCTCTCTCGAAGATCGTCATCTCTTCTACGTTTTGCATCCTCCTGCAAAACTACAGAATTCTCTTCAGATCGCCTCCGTTCTTTCTCTTCATGCCTTGGAGATAGCCTTTGAGTATGTCTAGTGGCTCCAAATCTTCTATCCGCATCTTCATCTCTTCTACCAGTATTGACAGATTGGGGAACCATATTAGGTGGTAAGGGTGGAGGTGGAGGCAAGCTTTGACCATGAAACCTATCATCAACATGAGATTTTTCTACTGATGTATCATTGTACCTTAATTTACTTCTGTCATCTTTGTTTCTATCATCCTTAGCTTTGTCAGAGAGTCTATCAAAACTCCTATCAGTACCTCTCTCTTGAACTCTCTCAACTGAACGCTCTCTTCCATATCTTTCAATTGACCTATCTCTTGATTTTTCAGCAAAAACATCATCCCCACGGGACTTATCAGGACGATCCACTCTTTCCCTGTAGTCCCTGTCATATCTCTCATTGCTCTTATCTTTTGATCTATCCAAAGGCTTATCTGTCGGCCTATGTTCCTCAATTCCATGATCTACAGACCTCTCTCTATCAGAAAATCGAACATCACCCTCTAAATCCCTTGTTTCAGAGTCCCCTTTCCGGCGTTTACCAAGTCTATCAGGTTCTTCAGCAGGACTGGCTCTCTTTTGCAGTTTATCACTAGATTTTGAAGCATTTGCAGAATTATCATGCCTAGGAGAATGAACAAGACGAGAAGGGGGCCGTACATCAGAAAATTCAGCTCCATCTTCCTTTACAGAAGAAACCCTCATATCAGAAGACTTGGAAGCTCCACTCTCTGCCTTTAATTCATTACCATGACTATCTGATGGTGCTCTAGCAGATGGAGTTGAACCTTTAACTGAAGCTGAAACTGTGTTACCATTTGCAGTGACTGCAGAGGAAGCATTAGTAGGCCCAACCTGCCTGCCCTCTGATGCATGAGTTGAAAGATCCTTGTCACCACTTGAAGGGCCAGAAGTCTTGCCAACAGCTTTTCCAGATCTACTATCATCTTTTGCAAGATCTTGTTTAGGTGGCTTAGTAAGTGATGTAGCAATGGTTGAGCGTTTTGCTGTAGTTCTCAACTGTCATTGTAGGAATGTTAACATTAGAAAGGGAAGAAAAAATAAGAGCAAATAAAAAATTCAAAAGCAATATGATTATTGTTAGATGTTAAATCACAATATCAAGAAACAAACATGCCAAATAGTGCATGAGCAGTGTGACTTAACTAGCAGATCCAACAAAGTGTCACAGAAATATATACTTCATTCCATATTCCAGGTCAGAGGACATCAAATTTTTCCATTAAAATAATGAGGTAGTTCACTAGTTTCTTTTCTTCTCTCCCTAATTGATAAGAATGACTAATTTAATATTTCTTTCAGCAGTATACAAGCAAGAGTTTTGTCTGTAAGGACCTAGTTACAAGAACAAAAGCAGAGGAAAATGATAAGTGGAAACACGACGTGTAAGTTTCAACTTTCAAGTAAAAGTGGAGATGCAGCCAGCATTGTCAAAGAAGCTTATTACAAAATAACACTCGCGCATTAAAGATATGGGATGTTGCAATTACAAAATGTGGGAACTAAGAAGCACATACTACCAGTACCATCTCTTATAGAGATGCCACCTATTAAACCCCAATTGCATACCAAAATCATCTCAACAATTCAAATATGATTTTTTTTTTTAATAATTAAAACAATAATAATATTGATATCTCAACACTTCAAATATGTGTATATTTTGAAACCATAACATTAAGAAGGAGAAGACAATCAGGGTTTGCATCAAAACCCTACTTATAAATCCAATTGTAAGTGATGCCACTGAATTAGACAGCAATATTGAGCATGAATGAAGCATGTTTAATCATGTTAAACACAAGATTTCAGATAATACCTCAGATTCTGTAGAGTTCTTTGGAGCAACTTTAGCCATGTTTTCATCCAATGTTCTTGTGGATTCATCCACTTGTTTTGGATTCTCAGTTGACCTTGATGTTCCTGATTGTACAGTAGCCGAGGGCAAGGATGACTGGGCATCTGCCCCATTAACCAACAAACCAACTTTTAGTTTTACAATTCCAGGATCAGGCTTCACAATTGTAACACTTTCTGTTCTTTCCAACCTCCCATCTGCTGGTTTTGATTTTAATATATGATCTTTCACAGAATCAGAATGTTGGGTTGCTGTGGCAACTGTTTTTCCCCCAGCAGGTTCACTTTGAAGAAGTTTAATGGCAGAGCTACTTTGGGCAGGTACTGAATTACCAGATGCAGACTTTGAAGAAAGTGATGGTGCAGGCTTACTATCAAGATAGCCATTGCCAAATTCTTCGTCTGTCACCCATGAAGGCTGCAAAATGGAAGAATATTTAGTCCATGTTGAAGAAAGAGCAGATAAGCACACAATTAAAGATCCATGATACCTTTCTAGCAGCCAAAGCTGCAGCAACACCTGTTGCCAACACCTTGAGATCCTCTCTTTCATCACTTTTGATCTTAGCTACCTGCATGGAAGGTAGGAATGTGTAAAAATGCTACATATCTCACTGGAAAGAAGCTGGTAATTCAAGAGGAAAAAAAGGGCAGTATCTCTTACCCGCTTCTCAAGGTTAATACCAGTCTTTCGAGTAACAGGGAAGACGGTAGAAATCCTTGTCAACATTATAAGAGCATTTCGAATTTCCATGTACTCAGTAGATTCCAAGCACTGAATCAATAACCGTGTTATCCTTTGACTCCATTTCCAATGTACCTGTCAGCAATAACAAGTTAACAACAGTCTTGAGCTAAGTGGCAGAGAAGACACTTCATCACAGTGAGGCATACATGATGAGAGTCATAGTACCATTTTGCATACCAAAAGATTGAAGAAACAAGAAGATAATATACAAAAAAAAAATTAAAAAAAAGACACTTCTTTTTTAATATGTAACGTAAGAAGTTATATTAAAAGAAAGAAAGGTCTAAAAGAAAAGCTTCCTAAGAATTACAATTAAAGATTCAAACATTCCATGAACTCAACTAAAGAATTATAAGACAACCCCCTAATCACCATACTCCATTCAAACAAAGAACACACAAATACATACTTCAGTTCATTCAAAGGTGTCTCCACTCCATATGAGTATTCCACTCCCTCCACATTAACCACATAATATAACGAGGAGTAACCCACACAGCACTGTTATCCATCCCTCCTATCCAACAAGAGAAGACATCTATCACCTTGGACCGCATCATCCAATGCACCCAAAAAGCTGAAAAACAAAGGCCCACAAATCATTGACAACCAGGTAGTGAAGCAAAAGGTAATCCACAGATTCACCATTGGCCTTACAGATGCAAAAAGAACTGATTAACTGATACCATTAGTTTGATAGGGTTGTCGATGCCCAAAATCTTTCCCAACACTATAGTCCACACAAACAACACCACTTTCTTTGGTACTTTGCTATTCAAAATCAATTTCCATGGGAAATGCCTCATATTAACACTTCTCAAGCACCCATAGTACAAACAAACACTAAGCATACCATTGCTATTAGTCACCATGTCATACAATCAACACATCCACAAAGAAGAATTTCAGAAAATAATGAATCAAGTTGTCTCCATGCCCCTCTAATTCCCAATCATGGAAATTACAAAACACTTGAAACAAATTAGCCTATACACACACACAAACAGCAACATTCCAACTCCATACTTCACCCATCCAAAGTTCCTCGAGGATATGCTCAGCACAAAAAAGCATATCACTGAAAGAAATTAAATAGACTGAAAATGAGTTCAATCAGGAACTTCTCTATCAAATGCAGCATATAGAAAATTACTGACCACCTTAAAGAGATCGATGTTACAGACTTACAGCAGGAATTTTATCAAAATTTAGCTTGATCTTCATCACAATTTAGATCATAAAAGACCTCCTAAAAGATCCCAATAAAAGTGTGGACAACCTCCCAGGAAACCTAAGCTTAAATCATTCCATAAACATCAACGTACAGGTTTGTTACCTAACTTCAATCAGCTTCAGACACCTAAGAAAATAATCTCATTTTAACCCTAATGTGTAAAAATAAAACATGACATCCTTTTGATAAGTAACTGGAATTGAGTAAAAACGCTCAAAAGAGGTCCCACCCTAGTACAAAGGGAGTATACAAAGGAGATGCCAAAAGAAAAAAACATACATAAAAGAAACAAATATACAAATCAGTGTCAAGGATTTCATATCATATCCAAGAACCGAAGTAAAGAAAATGGCATAATATTGTTGATTTGTCCATTCGAAATTTCGAATACGGCCTTGAGAAAAAGCAACTTCAGCTGGGTCACCGCTGACTCTTTCCCTTCAAAAGTATGATGAATTCCCTTCTCTCCAAAGGCATCACATTAGATACAATGGAACTACCACCCAAATGTCCCTACTATTAGTGTTGCCAAACTTCCCTTTCCAAGAAGCAAAAAGGATGATCAAGGAATTCTGCAATACCCAACTACCCCAAATAAACAAAGGACTAGTGACCAAAACTCCCAAGCAACAATGAAATGTTGTACAAGGTAATCCACAGACTAACCCATGGATTTGCACATGCAGCACCAATCCACAATTATAATCTCCCTGTCTCCTCAAATTATCTGTAGTTAAAATTCTCTCCAATGTTATGGTCAAGTAAAAGTACATCCTTACCGAGGTAGTATAATGGATTTAACAATAATACCCAGACTTTTCCACAATTTAATTACTAACTAATCATGTATAATAAATAAAAACCACATTCAGGGACCTTAACCTAATAGCACCAAGCTCTGCTGACCAATCAAACAGTCTCGACAGTAATGATTCCCTTGTGAATCCAGAAAAGCACAAAATTGAAGATCAAAAGTCAAATCAACTCTGATCCTTTTTTTTAATAAGTAAATAACACTTCATTGAAGAAAAAAGAAGATAACACAAGGAACCAAAGCACACAGGCAGTGTGCTAAGGACACAGCAAAAACAAAACTACAGTGCATGAAAACTACAACAATCAAGCAAATCAGCCAAAGAATCAAAAGTAACATAGGCAACTGATCCTCACTTTTACAACTTGAGAAGCTTTAGTAATTAATGAGAGAAAACTACACTCACCATCTGATGCAACCATGGAATATTAATTTGTTAATATTTCACAAATTTGTGTATTCAAGACATTTCATGGGCCCACATGTGAAGTCCAATTTGAAGTAAAATTCACATGGTTTTAAAGGTTTAGTTGTGTGTTCCCAAGAAAAACTCACCCTAACAAACTGGCCATATGTAACTCGTTGGCTGTTTGGATATCTATAATACACAGCAAAGCCTGGCATGTTTCCACACTCACGTTCATAAATAGATTCATCACTCTGCAATGCCAAAAAACAGAAAAGAACCAGTCAAAAACAAGAATTTTGGGGGCAAAAAAAAGTGGGGGGGGGGATGCGAAATAAAATTTTATTGCTTTATCGAAATGCTGTTAACTTCCAAAAAACCATTGCAAAGGAAACAAAACTAACTTTTGCAGAAAATGAAAAATAAATAAATAACCAAAAACAAAACAAAACTTCACCTTCCAATAGTATGCAATCTTTAGCGTCTCACACAGAAACCTTCCAAGTCTACCCGCTTCGTATTCAGTGCAGCAGCATATCATAGGTTGTAAGGTTTTACATATCAGAACATCAATGTGGTTCACTGTGTTAAAAAATGGTGTTCCGAGGGAATGAAGAGTGTGCACAAACATGGCACAATAGACGGCATCTGGCATACTGAAAGTACAGCGAGGAAAAATACAACGTTGAAGGAACTCCATGTTGATCTTCGAAGTATCAGGGCAGGAACTCCACCACTTGTCTTTTTCATGAGAAAGCCGTCTACGAACAGATGTAACATTTTCTTCATGCTTACGGAGTTCACTAGTCAGGCGATCTAGAGATTCTTGAATTCTTTCTTTGTCTTTCTTCCTTTTGGTGATTGCTGAACTTGAATTATCAGAAAGCTCTTCCAGAGCCTTAAGAGCAGCATGCTGCTTGGAAATTTCAGACTCATATCGATTTCTAGGAACGTAAAGATCATAGAGAGTAAGCCCCCAAAACGTAGCATAGAGATCAGGGGACAGGCTATTCCAGGCTTTTGAAGGCAACATGGTTCTAACGGTATCAAGAAGATCAGACCAACTGCATAGAATGATGTAACCATTGAGAGGAAAGGAAAAGAAGGCAAGTTGGAAGTAATAAGAAATACAGGTCACGTAAAGCATTCCAATGTATCTAAAATATAAAAATTCCAAATGACATGCCAAGTAATGCCACCAATGCAAGCAAATTAAGAGACCATATGCTTAACATACAAATATGATATATTTGTACATGTTTATAATTGTAGCCTACAACAGTGGCCCAAATATAAAAATTGTCCTGTGAAATAATTTTTCAAAGCAAGCATAACAAGATAACAATGGTTGAGATTATTACATTATAGGCTTCTTCAAGGAGCCAAGATCCAGAACAACATTGCCAGAGTATTCTGTAGGTTCAGAATCCAAGTTTGTAGTAGAAATATTTGTAGCATCACTGTCGTCTAAAGGCCAGAAGACATCAGAAATCCCCTGACACTTGAAGAGCCTCATTACAGGGCGATATATTAAGAAAGCAACCTATGCAGGGTAAAGAGAAACATGATAAGGATGTTACAAACTCGGAAGCAGAAAAACAACATAATACTCCAAGGAAACTGTTTTGAATAATTATGGTATTTTTACAGCATTAAGGATGAGAGAAAAAATAAAATATAATTAGAAAACAAAAGTTTCTGATGGATAAGATCGACATACCTCAGGATCAAGGTGGTAAAGATGGACAAGATCATCAAGTGAGGGAATCATTTGAGCATAAGCTGAAGCTGGTGTCAATGCACTACAAAGGAATTCCACATATTGAAGAAGAGTACCATGGCATCTATCAAACTGCTCACTAACCATCTTTATATAAGGGGCATCTGCATTTATGACAACCCTGCAGAAATTAACAGAATCAGGAAGTAAATCCTAATAGCTATTGTTTTTCCTTTTCTCGGGCTAGACATAAAATCAATCTCATGGCAATCAACTTGGGCAGGCAGAAACTATACAGTAAGTACAAAATAAAACCACCCCATCACCTGGAAAGAAAATATTGAGGGAAAAGGACAAAAGAGAAATGAAAAACCATAAATTTTTTTTTTTTTTTATACAAAAAACACTTGGAATAAGATAAGATGAAGCTAGCTAATTTGCACCCCTAATATGCAAATATATGTGGAACAGTCAAACCATTAGTTTAAGTATAATGGGGATGTAGAAGCATTATGAACTGCAGAAAGTCAGTTCTTACTGAGGCTAAGTGGAAGGTAGGGAATGGGTTCTCTATTCTTGTTACACATGCACACTGGCTAAGATTCAAAACCTCAAGTTTCCAGATCCAACAGCTGCACCCTTCAAATTTGGGTGATTTAATAGATAAAACTATAGTTAGACAGTTACAATGGGGGAGGAGGGATTTGAACCCTTGATATCTCCATTGGAAACACCAAGAGGTACCAATTGAGCTACAAGGCTCTTGACTATTGCTAGACGGACACGGCACTTGTAAAGAGTTGTACCACTCGAAAGCAGCTAATAGTATCCTAAGCATGCTTGTGTAAATTGGGAATCCTTGATCGACTAACATGCTTGTCTAATTACCTTTTTCTTTTTCTTTTTTCTGTTGTTTGTACATACTTTTTTAGGCTACTTCATCTTCTTTGAATGAAGTAGTTCTCAGTTTTAATAAATATCTCTCTTTTTTTATAAGTAATAAGTTATATTGATATAAAAAAGGAACACCCTAGTACACAGGGAGTGAACAAGGGATAAGAAATCAAATAGAAAAATTGTAAGAGTCTAGGAAATCAATAAAAGAAGGGAATGATTGTTTTTGCAAAGCAAACAACCAATCCCTTAAAGTTCTAAAAAGAGTAGCTTGAGGTCCGGAATAGATCTCTCAATATCTTCAAAACATCTACTATTTCTCTCCCTCCAAAGACACCACAATAAGCAATGAGGAATGATGGACCAAATATAACCATTTCGATGACGACCAAAGCTGCCTTGCCAACACCGTAACAGCCCCAAAACAGTGTGCAGCATAACCCAAGTTACTCCAAATAGACCCAAAACCATAGACCATAGATCCATAGCAAAAGGACAATGAAGGAATAGATGGTCAACCGATTCACCATTTCTCTTACACATGTAGCACCAATCTAAAATTCACACCTTCCTTTTTCGTAAATTATCAATCATCAAGCATTTCCCTAAGGCAACAGTCCATACAAAGAAAGCTACTCTAGAAGGAATCTTCTGCTTCCAAATACTTTTCCAAGGAAAACAAGTGTTGTCAACTAAAATTCTATAATAATCACTAACCATGAATCCCTTATCTTTGCTAGGAATCCACTTCCAAATACTTTTCCAAGGAAAACCATAGAAAGTGTTGTCAACTAAAATTCTATAATAATCACTAACCATGAAACCCTTATTTTTGCTAGGAATCCAACACATTTTATCCTCACCTAGCCCCTTTATAGGAGAACCATATATGGTTTCCATGAAGTCTGACATAGCCTCTAGATCCCGAGCATGCACACCCCTAAAGAATCTCACATCCCAAAAGAGGACACCATTGGCGGACTTCATAAGCTCAGCCACACTGGCATCCTTATTCCTGCAAAATCTAAACAAGTCAGGATATCTAACAGCAAGAGATGTCTCTCCACACCACCAGTCTTGCCAAAACTTCACTCGAGACCCATCACCAATATCATACAGAATATGGCGTGAGAAAGAAGGCCATCCCTGACTGATATTTTTCCATAAACCAACACCATAAGGGCCATTCACAAATCTAGTACACCAGCCCCCCCACACACATCCATATTTCATCTCTATCACTTGTCTCCAAAGGGCATCTTCCTCAATCCCAAATCTCCAAAGCCACTTCCCAAGTAAAGCTTCATTGACAAGTCTTATCTTCCTTATCCCTAAGCCACCCGAAGAAATAGGAGCACAAACAGTAGCCCATTTAACCAAATGAATTTTAGGATCATCTCCAAAACTGCCCCATAAGAAATTCCGTTGGAGCCTCTCAATTCGGTTAGCCACACTAGCAAGTATAGGAAATAAAGATAGAAAATAAGTGGGTGAATTAGATAGGGTGCTTTTAATTTAGGGTGACTCTACCTCCCTTGGATAAATAAATGTTTCCAACCCGCCAATCTCCTCTCCATTTTCTCCAGAATTGGATTCCATATAGTCTTATCCTTGAATTTAGCACGCAAAGGAAGACCCAGATATTTCATTGGGAGAGAACCCTGCTTGCGGCCAAGAACAACCAAGAAAAGGTCAATAGTATGGACTACCCCAACCGGAACCAATTCTGACTTGACCAGGTTAATCTTTAGACCTGACACCGCCTCAAACCAGATAAGAATCATACGAAGAATCAAAATCTATTCTAAATCAGCCTCACAAAAAATTAGCGTGTCATCCGCAAAAAGGAGATGAGACACCGCCATGGATCTTCCCTCCAAGTTACCCACACTAAATCCCGACATGCGTCCTTCATGAACTACTTTATCCAACATTCTTCCAAGAGCTTCCATCACCAAAACTAACAACAATGGAGACAACGGATCACCTTGCCTCAAACCTCTGGTGCTACCAAAGAATCCACAAGGAGAGCCATTAATCAAGATGGAGAAACGGACTGTAGATAGACAAAAGAAGATCCATTGTCTCCATTTGGCAGAGAATCCACTTCTTTCTAACATCTGCAGCAGAAAACTCCAGTTTACATGGTCAAAAGCCTTCTCAACATCCAGCTTACAAATCAACCCCGGCACCCCAGACTTCAATCTACTGTCAAGACATTCATTAGCAATAAGAACAGGGTCAAGGATCTGTCTGTCCCTCACAAAAGCATTCTGAGATGCTGGGATTATATCCCCCATCACCGTGCGGAGTCGATTAGCCAAGACTTTAGCAATAATTTTATAAACCCCCCCAACCAAACTAATGGGCCGAAAATCCCTAATCTCACTTGATGCATGTTTTTTAGGAATGAGAGTAATAAAAGTTGCGTTTAAACTTTTCTCAAACTGACCATTGGCAAAAAAATGATGAAATACAGCCATAAGATCAGGTTTAACAATCCCCCAGCAAGCTTGGTAAAAAGCCATTGGGAAGCCATCTAGTCCAGGAGATTTATCACCATGAAAACTCTGAACGACATCAAAAATTTCTGCCTCTTCAAAAGGTCTCTCTAACCAATACGCATTATCGCCAGATATCATTGGAAAAACCAACGAATTTGGAAACGGTCGATCAACCTGCTGCTCAAAGTACAAATTCATGAAAAAATGAGTAATGTAGTCTGCAATTATACCCTGATCTGAAGACAAGGTACCATTAACCATTAGGCTTTCAATACCATTATTTTTTCTGTTAGAATTAGCCATTCTATGAAAGAATTTGGCGTCCCCTTCCTTCAAGTGCAACACCCTAGACTTTTGTCTCCAACTAATCTCTTCCATAAGAGTCAACTTTTCAATATCTGTACGAAAATTAGTTTGTTCTAACTTCTCCTCAGCTGTTAATCTATGAGTTTCCTCTTTAGCATCCAAAACATTCAGCTTGCTCCAAAGGTCCTGTTTCTTAAAAGTGACATTGCCAAACTCAGTCTCATTCCACTTTTTTAAATCCAACTTCAAGGCAACCAACTTCTTAGCTAGTATAAAACTTGGGGTTCCTTGGAACAAATAGGATGCCCACCACTTCTTCACTTTGTCGACAAAATTTTCCACCCTCAACCACATATTTTCAAAACGGAAAGGAATTCTACCTCTTCACTGACTCCCACCCTCCAACAAAATAGGAAAATGGTCAGAAAGTACTCTAGACATCCTTTTTTGGGTGAACTGAGTGAAGTGATCTACCAAAAGTGGGGAGAAAAGGAACCGATCTAGCCAAGAAGCTGAGGATGTATTGGACCAGGTGTAAAGGCCCCCTTCCATATGTATATACATCAACCCATGCAAAGAAAAGGGTGTACCCACTACACAAAGCTCCCACTTTTACGGAGTATAGGAGAGACGATTAGTAGGCAGCCTTATCCCCCAATTTTTTTTTATTCCTAGACTCAAACCCGCAACTTGTCGCTTTTGATGGAAGGTACTTGCCATCACACCAAGGCCTGACCTCTAACAAAAATAAATTCCCTGTTGCTCAAGAGCAACCTGGTAGAAGTAATGTCAAGAGTTGGAACAGTTTATGGAGGGTGTAACTTTCTATTTTCAAAAAAAAAAACACTCAGTAGTATTCCTCTGGAAACTGCATAACAAGTACTTTCCAGTCAAGAAGGAACTTGACAAAAGAATATTATCACCGATGCCCTGTACTATGTGCTTGAAGATGAAACAGTGGACCACCTATTCACCAGATGTGAACTGGCAAGGGCAGTGTGATCTAGCTCTGAAACACAATTTGCTCCTGGCTTGTTTCTTATCGGGACAAATTTCTGAAAACCTAGACATCAGGTCTCAGTTTACAGCCACATTCACAGCCGTATTGAGGGCAATCTGAGTTCATAGAAACAAAGTAGTCCAAAGTAGTCTATGAAGGAATTCAGCCTACGCCAGTAGTGTTCTTAATTTTAACCAAAATTTTTAGCTCCCTGTTGAGAGGTGTAGAGCTCTATAGAGTCAAACACCATGGAAAGAAGTGGAATCAGTTTTCTTTCTTTAATGGCTGACAGGCATTTTTTATGGTTCGTGTAGTAAAATGGAGAGGCGCTGCTGTCAGATGTACAAACAGCAGGGGAAAGTCATAGTTAATGACTGTTATAGCTGGACTACTCAATAAAGTACTGCCATCTGTAAGGCCATTTTAGAAGCTCTAATCTCACTAAAATCACTAGGCATGAGAGGCACAATTATCTTCACTACAAGTGCAGAAGTATGTACAATCTGTAATGGAAGACAAACTTCCAAATGGGAAATGGAACCAATCATCAAAGATATTCAAAGTCTCAATGATATAGCAGATCCTATGTGGTTTCAAATGGTGAATAAAAAACTTCTTTTAAAGTGTACCATATTAGTTTTGGCAACTTTTTATCCCTCTTGTAATAAAATATACAATCCATGATACTTGGTATTTTGTAATCAACAATGTATCCCAAGAAAAAAAAAAAAAAAAAAAAAAAAAAAAAGAAGAATATATAACAATTAGAGTTATAAAGCTTACACAGAACGATGTTGAGCAATAAGTAACAAAAGAGGAACAGCCAGCTTTGGTTCGTCCTTTGGAAGCAATGAGTCCCGTAGCCTGTTAGTGGACTTGATCAATGCCTGCATAGAGAATTATATGTTAACATCTTTAAAATTAGCGTGTCAAACACCATGATATTATGCACAAAAGATTTACCTACTAGAAAAGTCACAAAGCCAATTTAACAGTCCAAGAACTTCTTTTTCTTTTTCTTTTTTATAAGTAAAAACAAATTATTAAATAAAGACTACATTGTGCAAAAAGGGGCACAAAGCAGCCAAAAAGGTACAGAGAAAGCTCAAAATTATGTACCAGACAGGAGAATTTATAAACATCGAAAGGGAATCAGTAGATGTGAGTCCCGAAGCCCAAGACACCAATATTTTAATTTTTTACTTTTGATAGGTAAGCCCAAGACACCAATATTGTTGGAGTATATTTGTCTACCAGCTTTATTGGATTCTTTTTTCTTTTCTTTTTTTTGGTATCTTGTACACAAACTCTGTAGATCTTGAACCCATGGCCTTATCTTCCATCCCGTTATTGTTGGAGGACGCTCATTGGGCAGCTATATTGGAAATTATAAAATGAGAAGTGCATATTGTGTAATTTTGCAGACGATTATAGTGTACCAAACAGTAAAACCTTCCATCTTAGAAGGTCTGGTTATTGATGCACAATTCAAGAATACCATTCAACTTAAATGAAATTTTCAAATCTTAAAACCTATACCCTGACTGTCATTTATTTGGGATGGAGAAAGGCAGGGGGACAGACCTCCAAAGTGACTAAGCAGAAAGATATCAATCTGTTTTACATCTGATAGTTCTGGCAAATGCAATATCCATAATCAACTCAAGATGCATCAAAGAACATCAGCATTTATCATGCGAATGTATCCAAAAGATTGGCATTCATGTAAAACCCAAATTAACATAAGTACATAATTAGTTGGAGTTCATATAGAAGCACCTATATATACAACTAGTCTGGCAAACTTCAAATTACAATTACAGGAAGCAGATGTAGGACGTAGTCCTGATAATTTGCAGGTGTGCAGGAGAAAATGGAGGGTCATAACTACATCAATCTCATTTGGGAAAATGGAATCAAATAGATAGGCAAAATGCAACATTAACCTATAATTGACAATATATACAATTTGTGGTTCAAATTTTTTAATTGCAAGAACTAGAAGAAACATTACGCAAGAGGCTTAATAGCTATATAATTCACAGAGAATATGGCCCAAGTGGGAGAAAAATAACAAAAATGGAGTAGCTAAACCTATAGCTGAGATAAGTCACTAATGACCTCTAGCTCAAATAGCACCTATTACCCTTGCAAGAGCAAGGTGGAGTTTAAAGCCATAAGTTCAAGAGCCACCAGGTGCATTTGTAACTTACCAATCGATATATACAGATAGGATAAGCCTTCAATGTTCAGTTTTAATTCCTATTAATGCATGACGAAAACATTCAAATATAATTATAAGAAGTTCAGCATTTCACTACTAGGTTTGCACATACTGATACATCAAACAATTTAGTAGCACCCGGGATTTATTGTCTAAATTGCAAGATTCAAAAACTTATACCACAGGGTTCCTCAGAAAGTGAACATAGATAGGGTTCCAATCTGTTAGTTAAGATCCAATTTTGGGCTTTTATGTTTCAAAACTATATTAACATTCAGAAAATTCTATTTATTGGACTTCACACGCTATGGGGCTCCAAAAGCCCCTGACAACCAAATAATAATAATATATATTTAATTTTATTTCTCATAAAACTGGTGCCACGTTTCTATTATAACTTCTACATAACCCTAACCCTGAAGAACTTGGGTTCCAAGTAACTTAAAATAAAAACCTAATTTATTGGACCCCTTTTATTAATCTAAACACACCTAAGCCTAGTCCATTACAATGAAATTAAAATTTAAAAAAAAATAAAAAAACCAAATCTGTTTAGCTGACCAAATACTGCCAATGCCCCCAACTAAAATATAATAAACATTATAATTCTAAATAGAAACCCAGCAAATCTGCCCCTTTGTAGCTTCCACTTTATCCCTAAAATATTCTCCTCAATTTAACTGTATTACAAGCATACAACGCCATTTTTATAGGTAAAGTAAGTTATAATGCAGCTGCTAATAGTCAGCGACAACCTAAGGTCAACCAATAAAATAAAATAAAAAGTACCTTGTTATTTCGAGTTACTCCAAAAGAAGTCGCCTGATACCGGAGAGTCTCACTACCCGCCATGGCATCCAGCTGTTCTTCAGTCAGGTTCTCTGTATACTGGACATTTGCCATTTGTTGAATAAGCTCCTGTCATATCATAAAACTCCAGTCAATAACTAATAGTGTTGGGACTATTTACATGTCAAAAATGGCACAACTTTCAGACTTCAAAAGTACCTGCAAGAGAAGAAGCTCAATTCCTTGCCCCTTCTTTAACTGGTTCACAAGATACTGGAAAAGACCCCTCAATTCCATGGATGGATACTTCTTACACCTATATAAGATGATAACATATTAGTAAATTAAGCTACTTCGGTTGGTTGCATTATAGAAAGTTGCAGTTGGGTTTTAATTTTCCTTAGAAACATTTTAAGCAAAGGTGCATGGAAGGAGATAAAAGAAAGAAAACCAGTGGAAAATGCAGAGTTAAATCATTAAAGGTTTCCAATAGCAGAGAATAGCTTGCCCTCAAGCAGTGTCAGAACTCTAGCACCCTGACAATTTCATTCTTATCTAGTCAATTGTTGGAGACAAGCTTTTAACAAAAGACCACTTGGTCAATAGCAAGAAAACTTATTAACAACTAATGGAGAAGGCCCTATTCGGTTATTCTTCAATTTATGTTTTTTGCCCTTCTCAGAGGCAGCACAAGAAATCTGACCCTCAAAACTGCAGACATATTTAGCCAACTGTCAAAACAAGCCTTTTACAGATGCTTAGCAAGGAAATTACCAAGGATATCAAGGAAAAAAATCATAATGGAGATGGCGAGGATTCCTATTTCTCATGACTATAAACTTCCCTTTTTTTTTTCTCAAAGTTGCAATCAACGTAGCCAACTTCAGAAAGATGTCCCTTAGTGCACACAAAGGAACAATATGGAACATGTTAACCAAGGGTGAGATATCTCTTTCCAATGCCACCTATTAATTTCTCCACCCATTTTTCAGTTCAGATTAATTTTTACATAAGTCCCCAAAGGGCAGCTTTTACATCTAATTTATAAAGTTGAATATCTATATCTATATATATATATATATATATATATATATATATATATATATATATACATCTCTGCATACTCTACAAGTCAATGGATGATACACCATCAGAATTAGAATTAGAATTAGAATTAGAAACATATTCAGCAACTTTCAATCAAGTAATTCCTTTCCAAAAATTGTAATGGCACATTGATAAAACAGAATCCAAAGGGATCCACTGCCAAAAGATAAAATGTTTCACAATAAATCTGTTTTCTTCACCATATGGTAAATGACTAGCTAGAGATATCTCATATATTCAATTTTAACCATTTTTCTTATATTGGACCCTAGAACATATGAAATCCTACATCAAAGACAAGTATCAACACATTCAAATAAAAAGGTAAACAAACTTCGTTCAAGTCAATTACAACAGTCGGATATTCAGAATGGAGCAGTATTAAATTGAGCAACACGTTTGCTCTGATAAGGTAAAATCATGGTGGATCCACAAAAATTAGGTAAAATTACAATTTACCCACCTAAACTATACCCCCTTCTACAGTTAACCCCCTAAACTATGACCCCTTTTACAATCACCCCCCTAAACTATGAGAATGCACACTTATTTCCCTAAACTATTATCCATGGGATGGGGCACAACATTTTACACAAGTAATAGTTTGGGGGTTACGTGTGCACTCTTATAGTTTAGGGGGGCAAGTGTTACGCGGGTATTAGTTTAGGGGGGGTAATGTGTGCATTCTCATAGTTTAGGTGGGTGTGTAAAAGGGGATATAGTTTAGGAGAATAAAGTGTAATTTCCCCCAAAAATTATTTAACCTATTAGAAATCTCAATCACATTGTTTCTTTTTCGAACATGGTCATGTTCATAGCAAAAAATGACCTAACAGAAAAATGAGACTGCCAAATTCAATCCATTCACAAAATCAGCCAATCCTTCCACCCAGTAGTTCCATAACACAGTTTGATCCAACAACAATTGTATAAAATAAGAAATCTATTCTATTAGGAAAACGCAACAAAGAAACTACAGAAATAATCAAGTTTAGAGGAACTTATTTATTATGCGACAAAAGGATCTCACATATAGATGTCAAGAGCCTCGTAGTTCAGTAGCATTCCCTGGTCTCTTTAGTGAGGAGAACCAAGGTTCCAATCCCCCCTCCCCACTTGTTGTAATCATTAAATTATCAACAACAAAAAAAATAGTTTCTTATAAATAGATTCAGTTCTAAAAATAAAATAAAATAACCCTTATAGAACCCCATTCAGCAGAAGTTAAATTACATATGCAAGAAAAAATGAGATTTTGAACCAAGCTGCTTCTTTGTTAGCCATAATAATATCTACCATCGTTCTCACACAATCCAGATATGTACAGAAAAATGAATTCCTACAACAACCCTCCTCCTCGCCCCCCTCCCAAAAAAAAAAAGGAAGAGAACTTTTCAATTCTGTGTCCACAAAAAATTTCCTGGTAATTGTACAACAGCCCCAAAATCCTTGAGAACTTTCACAGATGAAGCTCTATAAGAACAATTCAACCTGTAAAACTCTGATTGTTGCCTCCATAATTGCTGAGATTTACTTCAGTAGATCAGTTGATCTTTCTACATTCTATATCTCCTTTGTTAAGAAGTAATCTTGTACATCCTCTCTCTATTATAAGGCAGGAGTATGCAGAATGAAAGGGCTACAAAATCATGAAGAGCCCATGACATCCTGAACTATAACATAAAACCATCTTCAGACCCGGCCAATGCAGATGGAAGAACAATAAAGTGTTCAGTTGATAGTGCCTCCTCTTGCATAAGGTTCATTTTTTATCGAAGAAAAATCCCCATATGTCTGGCTCATCTATGGGAAAAAAATATTACAGAGAACAGCTGATCAAACCGGAAATCTACACTCTCTGGAATCTTTGAACAGTGTCATGCAGGGAAACAAACAATTAGAAACAGGAAGGAGCACAAGGTGAAAGAGAATTCTGACTAGGATCTGCAATACAGAGAACCAAATGCATCTTATCTTCAACTTCCACACTGAACCATGCACTTCATCAGACCAATAAACAAATCACCGAAATTCCTAATATTTAGAAGTCCGCTGAAGATAAAAATCAATTTACAGAGCTCCACAATGAGCAGTACAGTATTGAGCACTTCAAGAAATTTACCCCATCTAATCCTTCAACCCTAAATTTCACACCTCTCCAAAATCATTGAAATTGTTATTAACACACCCCAGAACACCATTCAGTGTGAACATGAACTCAGATAGCCCCAACTTCTTTCCTTTGTGTATTGACAAGCTCTCCACCACCTTTATTTATAAGCTAATGATCATTGTAAACAACACCATAACATGAACTCAGATAGCCCCAACTTCTTTCCTTCAAGTACTGACAAGCTCTCCACATTCCGTTTTTATAAGCTAACAATCTTGTAAATGACACCAAGCTTTTGAAATCGTGCAAGAATCAAGGACTAGAGACCCAGAAGACAACTTATTTTGATTCCAATGAAATATTCTCTCACCCAGTGGGTCTGATGCATCTTTACACCTCATTTGAAAAATATAAAGTGTTTTCTCACTTTCCAATCCCCAGTATACCAAAGTCGAAAAAGCTAATAAAGAAAACCAATCAAAGTTTGAACAGGGTAATCCTGACCAGCCCTCCCCTTGTAATGTGCATCTCTTTTTGTAATTCTGACTCCGTCATCAAATCTCATACAGTTTTCTGAGTATGCCTGCCTATTGGCAAGCCAAATTGTTGGAACTGTCCTGACCTTGCAAGTCGGGCACAGAATATTTTGGCAATGTCACAACATCCCCAGCTCCAGTCAGCATGCTTTTGTGACGGTTAATCTGCAACCCGGAAACTTACGTAAAGCATCCCAGGATACATCTAAATTCTACAATATGGGGTAAACGTTCATTAATGATTCTAATGCAGGTCAGTCAAAACTCATAAAATAAATGACCAAAAATCACTTGACAGTCAATACATAGGTAAGAAATAACACCCCCACCCCCCCTACACAACCTAAGATGGGTTAGCACTACATGCCCAAAAAAAATGAAAAAAAGAAATCAATGATTTAGATTGACACCTACTGAAAATGAAAGTCCTGATACTTATTACAATGCCAATATGACAACATATAGAAAACAAATGACTCACAAATATATGAATAAATAAATCGAGGGCAAAAATAAAATATTGATACATACAGGTGACCCCAAAATGAAGCCAAAGATTGAAGCCAGTCTGACAAATTTAGGCCATCCTCCTTTAGTTTATCACGCCCACCTTGTGCCAAACGCTCAATCACAACGTATTCCAAAACATCATACTCGAGCTGTGCATAAAAGTAAGCATTTAAATAGGATCAACAAAAAATACTTGGAAAAATATTTATTGATCAAATAGAAGGGATACTTGAACTACACAGTCAGATGACAAAAAAGATCCCAAATGCTGGGAAATATAGTCTTAGTTGGAAAAATATATACATTTTTCTCATTTGAAAAAAAAAAGAAGGAAGTTCAAATAAATCATTCCAAGTACAACAAAAAGTATTATTTTTTCAAAACAAAATTGAACTCTAAATTAAATCAAAAGAAAATTGTCTTGTGCAACCCACATCATTATCCCCAGGTTGGAGAGAGCTCATCCTCAAAGTGTTCAAGGACAAGAACTTTTTCCCATGAAATAAGTACCAACTCGTGAAGTACCTTTGACAACACTAAGAACAAAGAAACTTTCTGTTCCACAATGTCATTAAATTTGTCTAAAATTAAAAAATCAATCGGAGGAATCAATGTGTAAAACAATATAGCCTAATCTTGACCCTCATAAAGTACTATTGCATCAAACATTTCCAATTATCAAACTTTATCACTTCATGCACAATTAAGGGCTTATAAAAAGAAGATGCATAAAATTCACTTTTCACAACAAGTGTACCCTATGAATTTTTGCACTCTTGTTGAACTTTCTCCTCATCAAGTAGTGGAAAATCCTCCTAAGTGGTAAGCAACATATATGACTCTTTAAAAGGTGTTACTACATATGGTTCAAATATTTCACCTTGTTGTTTAGGTTCTACAGTATTTTCTTGATGCCTGAATGTACAAGCAATATTTATTGCAACCTGTTGTCCTTAACAGCTCCAATGACTCAAGAAGGGTATTAATTTTTGGGAACCTTGCAGACAAGCCTTGATAGGATTTTGCTAGATTTTTCAAGGTTTATCCCATGGCATGCTATGCTAGAGTGGGCTTAGGACTAGAAACTACGCAAATACACATCTTGTTTTGTGCTACTAGCTGTTTTTCCCTTACCTCAAACTATTTCTTTGATCTAAAAAATCATCCAATAAGATTTGGAAGATAATTCCTTCAATAGGATTGGAGTACATATTTCTTTCTAAGGATTTCTTTCATTTCTTCACAATCACTAATTGCAGGCTTATCCAATTGACGGCAAGGGTTCTCAATGCCCTTGCGGTATTCCATTAACTCTAGCTATGAATTTCATTTTGGCGAACTTCACCTTCTTATTTGATAAACCTACCCGTTCAAAGAATTTTGATGTTTTTGATAAATAAGAAAAATTTGTATAGATAAAGCATTGGTCCATCTCATATAACCAACTGTTGAAAACTCATGAGTCTTGATGACTATCAAACATATGTACCTCTAATATTAACACTGTACAGTGGGCTAGGAGGTTTGCCAACCTGGCCGTAGTAAATAGAGCCAGCCCACTAAGGAAGTTGTTGCCACAACTCAACCAAATAAAGGGAGTAGCACACGTTCCATGTGCTGTTTGAACACTAAATAATAGCCCTCTATATTATTTTTGTAGGTAGGACCATGACTTGATTGGGTAGACTTGCAAATTCCAACTATATTGCAGATTGGCTTGGTATTGCTCATTTTCATTGGTTCATTGAGCTTAAAAAAATAAGTTAGATAAATATACAGTTGTACCTAGAAAAAGTGAGGTTTTAAAAAATTTGTATATTTTTAACATTACAAAATGGGTCCAGGTTGACCCAATGGATCCATGCAAGAGTCCAAGCAGAGGTCAAGGCTCAATCCAAGGCACTGTGCAAGAGGGAAGGCTTCTGACAGGGTTGTGACAGTGTGGCTTGGCTAGCAATTGTGATTGCACACGGCACACCATAGCCTTGTGTTTTCTAGCAAGCTTCTATCAACAATGCAAGGCTTGAAGACTAGAGGCAAGACAGGGACAAAGAGGCTGAGATCAAATCAGTGATTTTAGTTAGGCATTCACAAAACTGACGATACCCATGACTTTTTTTTTTGGGGGGGGATTCTTTTTGCAGTGTTTATGGTCAAGGGATTGGGTTGTTTTGGCTATGACACATGGCCATCAACGGTGTCGGTAGTCTAGTTTTTTTTGTTTTAGATGGTTGTTGGTGTTTTTTTTTTGTGCGGGTGGGGGTGGGGGTGGGGGTGGGGCGGGGGTGTTGGAAGATGTTGTGTTGCCCAGTTTCAAATCACTCTCCTGCAATTATCAGCAGGCAATGATTGACAACAAGAAGCTCTGGGGTCTAGATGCAAGCCCCAAAAGACAGAAAACAAAGAAATTATTAGTGTGGGATTTTCCCCTCCAACAAATCTGGTCAAACATATTGAAATTTTAAACGAAAACCACAGTACATCAGTCCCTTGGCACCTAATCTTTTCACCTCCACAATATGCTCATCAATTTTAATCGTGTCAAGAACAGAAAACCATAGTAGATGACTCTGGTCAACAGAATTCTGATCCAGTCATTACATTGAGTAAATTTGTTGTGTTCATGCATCAATTCAATAATCAAAAAGTAATAGAAACAACAAATTTTTATATACCAAGGGAGAAATGGAAATAGAAGAGGGGGGAGGGGGGGGGGGGGGAAGAGATATGAATAGAACATATATATCATCATATAAGTATTTAAAAATTTGTTGCTTCTACTACTTTTTGACTATTAAATTGATACATGAACACAACAAATTTAGTCAATGCAGTGACTGGATCAAAATCATTTCACCATGACCCTGAAATAATCTATTTTATGAATAAAATATTAGTACTAATCAAAAGAGAGCACTTCAAATAGACCACTTCTACCACACAAATAAACAAGATTTCTTCAGAATCATGAAAAATAAAAGAAGATGAACAAAGGAAATCATGAGGTACAATGCCAAAGAAAATTCTAACCTGTGTCAAATACTTGAATGCATCTACTACAGGAGTGATCATATCCCTGTAGGCCTCAATCTACACATCACAGATTAAGACATTAATTTAATTCTTATATAAAGTACTGAGCAGCAAGACAATTAAAAGAGGCTACTACCAAATGAAATAATACCTGATGAACAATTGTTCTAAGTACCGTCATTGGATTGGCATGAGCTAGTTTTGCAACCATCCGGCCCAGTTGCTTTAAATTTTCCTTTGCAAGCCTTTTCAAAATTCTTCTAGTGTCCAACTGTAAAGCAACATGGCATGGCAAATGACACTTGTAAGGCACCAAGCTTGAAAGAAAAGACAAGAACTCAACTGAAAAAATAATTATTTATACCTTGGCTGTTTGCCTTGCAGACAAAACCATAGGAATCTGTTCATCATCTTTTTCCCATTCACCATATAAACGGTACCGCGCCTAAGCAAACAAAATTTATATACCAACATTCTCCACCACGCTTAATAAATCTTAAATGAAGAATCAAATAGCGCGGAAGTAAGGCCAACCTCGTATGGAAGGAGATTCATTACTTCCCAGATCTCTTGGCCAACTGCTGGATTTGCAGGGATCAATTGTAAAGAAGGAAGTAGACATGTTCCTAGGGCTTCCTCTATCCTTGACCTAGCTTGTTTCAGGTGCAGACGGGAATCTCGATTCCCACCAATAACAATTTCAGGATTCAGTGCTCCATCACCATTACCTACACGCTCTAGTGCAGACAAGTAGTAGCCTCTCAATACTCTACATACCTATTCATGAAATACAAGAGATGGGCAATCACTATCAGCTCAAAGAGTAAGAAAAATATGAAAAATACAGTTATCATAACATCAGAATTAAAAATAAAAATAAAGTACACCTTCTGAAGCAATAGAGTATCACGGTATAGGTAAGGTCCAGCACAAGAAAGCATCTGAAATAGCTCACTAGGAAGATCAACAAAAGACCCACGAACTGATGAATTTGCCACATCCATAGCATCGATGCTGGCTCCCGAAGAAGACCCAAAGCTTTGGAAATGTGCTTGATGGACAATGTCATATGCTGAAGAGATTGATTTTTCGATAAGCCTGGATAGATTCAGCACAGGTTTATTGATGTTACCAATGTAGACACACTATTGCAAGCTAATGGTTACCAAAAATCACACTAATAATGCTAAGTAATGTCTTAGTTATTAGATTGAATTCTTAAAATGCGCTTGAAATAACAAAGTAGCCACCCTTATGCCTAGGGCTGTCCAAACCCATTTGAAGACCCAACCCACCCCAAGAAACCGACCGGATCCGATCCGACACCGGCCGACCCGACCACTCCGGCAGTCAGCGGCAGGTCTTCTCCACCAGAAACCAACTCCGGCAGGTCGGTTTCGGTTTCCCTCCCCCCAAAACCCAAAAAACCCGAACAGTCCGACAAAAACCCAAATTCCGGCGAAAATTTTCCAGATCTCGGCGAAAAAAACCCAGATTTTGGCGATATTTCAAGTAGATCTGGTGAAATCTCATAGATTCCGATGAGATTTTTGCCGGATTTGGGTTTTTTCTCACCGTTTTCTCGCAGTTTTCTTGCCGTTTTCTCAAATCTATGACGCCGACCGATCCGCCCGACCCATCTACTCTGGCGGTCGGTGGCGGGTGGGATTTTCTACCACCCGATTCCGTTGGGTCAGTTTGGAGTTGGGCACAAACCCAACCCGGACCGACCCGTGGACAGCCCTACTTATGCCTACTAGTGTATTTTGGTTTTTTTTTTTTTGATAAGGGCCTACTTGTATGTTTTGTTAGCAGACAAGTATAGGAACTCAATAACAGAGACAGGTGTGAACTTAAATTCAAACAAAAATAATCCAAAATTCATATGTTAACTTTACCTAAACAAGCTGTTACAAATTTGAATGTGTTCCACTGGATTGAGGGGTGAGAGACGTCCAAATAGTATATGTGCATGGTACCTGGCAACACATAAGATATCTTTCAGATACATTACAAATAAATAGTAATAGGGCAACTTTACACAAAGGAAAAAAAAAATTGAAACATTGATTTGTAATAAACTAATTCCATATGTGCAAACAAGGGTTCTACCACCTTGCCCCTATACGTATTAAATGTATAAAAAACAGAACATCAATTAACCTTTACATTAAAAATACACAAAGATGTGATTATATCACTAAGCATATAACTTCCTAGCCTTGCAGAAAAGATGTAGACAACCCTTCGCATGTACTTTATAAAAATAGAAGTACAACTAAGAGAACAAAAATATAAGCAATTTCCAAAGGAGAAAAGCTCCCAACCAAGACAAAAGGATAAAAGAAAGAAAGAAAAAAGAAAAGAAAACATAAACAATAACCATAGTCAACCATAAAAATCACCAGTTTATCAGTGACCCAAACATAAAGTTCTAATAAAAACAAACCTACCAGTCATCGACGCAAAGGAATCCTGTAAGCAAGCCTAACGTTTGGTTATTTTCAAGCTCTGGAAATCGTTCAACAACTGCCTCAGTTTCCATGTCTAACGCAGAAAAAAGATCTATTGTCACATCTCCTTGTTTCTCATCATCCATTAAATCTTTCCCAGTAGCGGCAAGATTTATCTTCCCGATCTTGTTGGCCTGCAAAAAGAGTGAAAGTCCATGTCCTCATAAAAAAGGCATAAGCATAATCTGAAATTTGAATTAAGGAAAACGGACTCCTAGCCATCTATCAAAGAAGCTTCTAAAGCCTCCACTGCAACAACAGAGAAAATCCCTTGTAACTCAACTGGCAGCTCCTAGTGTTTTCAACGGCGACATCTATCCCTCCAACCCCAACTACTGAATTATCAACCAAAAAAAAAATTCAAACAAGTGGGGAGGGGGTAATCATTCCCCTCTCCTCTCCTTCCCCACCTTCTCCTCTACTCTCCTCTTCCTCCAAAGTTCCAAACACGGAATAAGGGAAAATGACCATGAGCTATTTACCAAAGAAAATTCTAAAGACACCACTACAACAAGAGAGATACAAAGGACTCTCTAAACAGTAACAACATGTATCATGCAACAGCTTGCACCACCTCATAAGATTTCAATGAATTAGTAATCATCAATTACACTCAAAATTATATGACAGCAGATAGAAAGAAAGAACATATGACATTCAGCAGACAACACCAAAGGTGTAACCTCAATATATTCATGAAGACAACAGAAGTCCCCACCTCATTGGTAAAAATTATGCAGAAAAAATTTCATAATAACAAAGACTTCTACCTAAATTGGATAACAGAGCGAAACACCCATTGAGTAATTATGGTAGATCTACCTCATCAAGTCGCTTGGCACAAAAAGCATTATAATGCTCAAATGCATCATCATCCTTGGGAAGTAAATGTGCATATCTGGAAAAAATAGGAAGGAAGACATGAACTAAATCCAATCAGAAAATAACCATAGCAGAAACAGCAATTCAAGGGAGAGAGGGAAAAACAGAACTAATGACAATACAAAAGCACATATTTGACTTATCCAATAAACATGGCACTGTAAGCTGTAGCAAATAAGAAGGAAGACATGAATTAATTCCAGACTGCAACAGTTATTTTAACAAATAGAAGACATAAAATACTAGGCATTAGCAGAACACTAGAGTAACAGAACCAACTATAATATATTTATTTTGTTGTTAGTAGTTTTACATACACACCCAGTATGTTTTGAACCCACAAATGTCCATATTCTATGATATGTTATTTATGGTCAAATGTGTAGAATATTAAGCGTTCAGTGATCCAATAAAAGTAAACTATCACTGATGTTCTACTTTCAATCTAAGGCTTAATTGTTCGCATCAAGAAAATGTAGTAATAAACCACCACAACGTTTTTACTCAAAGATTCCATGTTTAATTAAGTTCTAAAAATTATTAGATGCATCAGTCACAGAAACAATGCTGATGAACCAACATTTCACTCATTTGAGTTTTCAAAATTCTTGAGGAGAAACTGTAGAAAAACTCTAGTTCTATAATTATACATCTCATGTTCTTTCTTTCACACATGGCTTATTCAAATAACTCCAGGAAGAAGTTAGATATCCCCTGAATAAAAAATGCAACCCACTCACCACCATTAAAAAGAATAAGAGCAAAAACAACATGTTGAGCTACTTATCAAAAAAATAATCAAAATGAATAAGTGCAAAAACATCAAATTGAACTACTTATCTAAAACAAAAACAAAAGGCACCAAATTGAACTGTGGTCATAGATGATAGAAATCATCTTAAAGTAACAAAATTTATAGTATCACTATATTACATGACCAGAAAGTTTGCACAAACCACTCACATGCTATCAAGATCAATAAACTCTTCCTTCACCAGCAAAGCTGTAAGCTTATACAGCCCAAATGGTACAGGACTATTTACTTCCATGCGCTGATAATATTGAAATTTAAAACCAAGAATCTGTGAAGCATGAGACTGCAAAGAATGACAGAAGTATTAGTAAAATAAAGCTATTCAATTAGTATACTATAACTTGAAGACCAGTCAACCTACGACACATCCTTACCTTGGGAAAAATTGGAATCAGTTCCAGAAAGATCTTATTATCTGGCTGAAGTTCAAAACACTCCAAAACCTGACCAAACAGAAGCATTAAAAGCTAAACCCATAAATAAATCGTATACCAGCAAATTCAAAGCAAAAATTAAACAGAGCAATCTAAGCACAACTATAAGATAGCAGAAAAACAAAAAGGATAAGTAGATGAAACTTACGATATCAAACGCACGATTGGGGTCTAGATCGAAATGTCCAATTAATGACTGCATGATATATTAAACAAAAAAAGTCAAATACAAGAATAAAGAGACAGAGGCTAACAATGAAGATAAAGTTAAAAAGATTAAATAACAGAATAAGAAAGAGGGATAACAGTGAAGGAAAACTCAAAAAATAGATGAATAACAATGAAACTCAAAAACCTTAATAATGCCTATTGTTGCTGCTGATACATTTTGAGTTGAAGCTTCAGAATCTCGGCAAAGAAGGGTAACCTACAGATCCACAAGATAGTGAATACCCAATAACTTTTTTTATATATAATTAAAAATCTAATAACAATCTAATTACAATCTACTTACAATCTCTATCCATAAAGGTTAGACAAATAAAAATTTAAACAGACTCATGACGACAAATTGTTCTACTATGCAATCATTCATAACCAATACATTCCACAAGAGCAGCTTATACGTGAATTAACAACAAAAGCAACGTAGATGTAAGAAAATCAAAATTGTGCTTAAATCTGAATTACTTTACCAAAGATTTCAATGAGTAGTTTAAGAATCCCTCCCCCTTCCATAGACATGAGGCACCACAAAGGATGCCATTATCACTGGGCTATCACTTAAACCTAGATGCAACACTAGAAATTAAAGAACATAAAATAAAGTATAGATAACCTGTCAACGCCTAAGATTGGCTGGAGTCAATACCAGAACCTTGGAAAAATTCTAGGAGAAATTTTATTATTCAATCAAATTTGTATCGTCGCTAAGGAGTACAATAATATGCTTACATAGAATACTAAAACTAAACCCTAATTCTAGTAAAATTAAGAAAGCCAATTTTTTTTTTATAGGTAATCAAAGATTTATTTCATAAAAAGGACATCATGTTCACGATGGTGAACACTCAGAACTTAAAAAGAATACAAGTACCTCAGGAAGAGATACAAATAGAAAGAAGAAACTCAGAAATGGAAATGCATTGTGTAAAACCCCAAATTCTACCCCCATTGAAATAAGGTCCAAACTAGTATAAGCTTCAAAAGATCTATTAATCTTGCAATATCTTCAAAAGTACGATTATTATGCTCCCACCAAATTAACCACATCAAACAAGCTAGAACCATATTCCGAATATTAGAGGAATGCTTTGGGATTTTATGGGTCTTGCCAAGATCGGTTGTGGATACTCTCTTTGGTTGGTGGAATTGGCCTAGAAAGCATTCATCTAGCATTTGGAATTTAACTCCATTGTGCTTAATGTGGTGTCTTTGGAGGGAGCGAAATTGGAGGACGTTTAAGGACATGGAAAGTTCAGATGACCAGCTATTAGCTTCTTTCAGTGGCTCTTTGTTTGACTGGTCTAGGGCTTGGGGACTCACTTCTAGTGATTCTCTCCCTATGTTCCTTAGCTCTCTCTTTTGTAATTAGTATCTTTTCCTTTCTTTTTTTCTTTCTTCTTTATCTTTTCTCGCTGTAATTTTCCCTCTACCTTATGTAAGCTTCTTTGGAAACAGCACAAGTAAAAAGATTTGGATAGAGATCCTTTAGAGGGATAGGCCCACTCCAAGGGTCATACCAAAAACGAATACGATGGCCTTCCCCAACAGCATACTCCACCTATCTAAAGAAACTCTTAGCTCCTGCTCTAATATTCTTCCACATTCCACTGCCATGGGTCCCTCGAACATCCTTAGTACACCAACCCCCACTATCCACTCCATATTTGGTTGCTATAACCTGATGCCATAACCTGTGAATTTCTTTCCCAAAGCGCCATAACCACTTACCAAGCAAGGCTTGATTAAACAACCCCACCCTCCTTATCCCCAAACCACCTTCCTCCATCAGTAAACAAACTTTCACTCACGCAACTAATGAATATTTAAAGACCTCATCAGAAGTACCCCAAAGGAAATTCCTTTGTATCTTCTCCAATCTGGCTGCTACAGCTTAAGGAATGGTGAACAGTGATAAAAAAATAAGTAGGAAGGCTCGAAAGAGTACTCTTTAACAAAGTAAGGCTGCCACCCTTAGACAAATATAACTGTTTCCACCCAGAAATCTCCTTTCCATTTTTTCTAGAATTGAATTCCATATCGAGGGATCCTTGTAATGTGCCCCCAAGAGGCATACCCAAGTAATTCATAGGTAGACTTCCCACCCTACAACATAATGCACAAGCTAAAGCATGTAAATTACCTACCTCACCTACTGGC
Source organism: Notholithocarpus densiflorus (assembly GCA_030021035.2). Taxonomy (NCBI): domain Eukaryota; kingdom Viridiplantae; phylum Streptophyta; class Magnoliopsida; order Fagales; family Fagaceae; genus Notholithocarpus; species Notholithocarpus densiflorus. The sequence goes on along the minus strand of JARYZH020000006.1, from coordinate 917,085 downwards.
ACAATCTCACTCTTACCAACATTGACTTTAAACCTGTGATAGCTTCAAAGAAAATCAACACCATTCTTACATATAATAATTGTTCCCTAGAAGCATCACAGAATAAGGTTGTGTCATCAGCAAAAAGATGATGGAGATTTTCAAACCCCCTTGCACATGGGAGCCCGCTTGGAATCCGCTCAAGGAACCGCCCACTTCCGTCTTCTTCAGCAACCTACTAAGAACCTCCATCACCAAGAGGAATAAGGGTGGAGATAAAGGATCCCCTTGACGGAGACCGTGAGAAATGCCAAAAAAAAACCTGCTGGAGAACCATTAACAAGAACTGAGAACCTAACTGTGGAAATGCAAGCCTTCATCCATCTCTGCCACCTCTCCCCCAAACCCATCCTCTCCATAAGGTAGAACAGAGCATTCCAGTTCACATGATCGTAAGCCTTCTCAATATCCAACTTGACAATCACATTAGGAATCCCACTCTTAATTCTACTATCCAAACACTCATTTGCAATAAGGACAATGATTGAGTTGAGAATCTATCTCCCTCCAACAAAATCCCTCCAACAAAAGAATTCTGAGAGTCAAAAACGAACTTATCCAGAACACCTCTTAGCCTATGTGCTAAAACCTTTGCCAGAAGCTTATACAAGCTACCCACAAGACTAATAGGGTGAAAGTCCTTGATACTGATAGCACTGGCCTTTTTAGGGATCAAACAAAGAAACGTGGCATTAAGAGATTTCTCAAAGATGCCATGTCTATGAAAATCTACAAAGAAAGCCATAACATCCCTTTCCACTACACTCCAGCATTTTTGGAAGAACGCCATTGTAAACCCATCAGACCCAGGGGCCTCATCTCCCTCAACCTCCTTTAGTGCCTCAAGAATCTCCTCCTTCTCAAAATCCCTCTCTAGTGAGAGCCTCTCAGTCTCATCTAGACAATCAAATTCTAAGCCATCAATAGTAGGCCTCCAAGATTCCAGCCCCTGGTATAGTTTCTTATAAAAATCCACCACATGATCTAGAACATCTGATTCTCCCTCTTACAACACGCCAATTATTTAATTACAAAAATACCATTGACTCTTGGAAATTAAAATAAGACTCTAATAACCAAATCAACTATTAAGACCTTATTGGAGCATTGGAAAGGGGGATTTGTTTGGCATCACAATGTGGATATTTGGGGTGCTCTACCTTTATATGTCATGTGGCTTATTTGGGTAGAAAGTAACAATAGCAAATTCAAAGGCACTTGCCCTCGGAACTAAATTATTATTATTTTGTACTTTGTATAATTGGATGGCAGCTTTAAGTAGCCATTCCTTCACTACTTGGATAAATCTTTGGACTTATGTACTTTTATTTCACTCTTTAACAACCCCAGTACACTTCCCCAGTATAGTGGCTGTGTTGATTTTCTCTTCTTCTTTTTTTTTTTTTTTTTATAAGTACCAAAATTATATTATTAAAAAAGACTTCAAAGTATACAAAACAGCATCAGCCTATGAAATTACAAAGCTCAAGAAAAAATCTAACAACGAATAACAAGAAAATAATTGAAGAGCTCTGGTCCAATCCAGAGTGTTGCTTTTCTCTTCTTTAGAATAAGATTTTCCAGTTACTGGTAAAAATACTACCAAGACCTAAAACAAAATTTGCTTGACGAATAAAAATGCAATTCTTAGAGCCTCCTACATCATTCTTCCCTAATTAGAGAACTTCACAGTTGCAGATGCTCACACAGAAAACCTCAGCCCAAGTGGAAATCAATGGCTCACAAGCTCAGTCCAACAAAAACCAACGGTTTTCCTTGGGTTGGTGAGGATAAATCAAATCTCCGACAAACTCCTAGGCTTTGCACTTGGAGATGAGGGTGAAACCGACAAGGTGCTCAAAAACAATCTTGCAACAATCAGTCACAACATGGGCTTGAAAGGGCATCAAATTGGTATGGCTAAACTCTATGGGTCATTGATGCAAGAGGCAGTGAGAATGATTTATTATATTTTATTTAATATTATGTATCAAGGGCAATTCTGGAATGGACTGTGCTTATAGTCCATTGGGTCTTACTTTAGTTTATTTTAAGTTTGGTTATTTAGTTGGGCTTAGTAGTAAAAGCCTAAGGAGTCCAAGTCCAAGTCTCATTAGGGTTTTAAGAAATCCTAGTTCAACTAGGATTAGATATTAGACTTCTATTTAAAGAGTTGTAATGCTTTCTATTGGGATGATGAATGTTTTTAGAATTTTTTTATTGATAGGTAAGAAAGAAAATATTATTAAAAAAGGAATAGAAGGAAAGATACACAAAGTTCACGATAGTGAACAAAGAGCAAATAGAAACAAATAGGAACAAACAATCATTAAACTATTCTAAGAGACAAAAGAAAATCCATAAGAGCAGAAAATTCTGAGAGACCCTAACACTGAGACCAATCAAAGAGTCCATTGGCACAAATCTAACAACTGAGCCAGAGAATTCTCAGTATCCTCAAAAGAACGCCGATTACATTCAGTCCAAATAGTCCTCATCAAACAACCTGGAACCAAATTCCAAATATCAGAATTATGTTTCCCAAGCCAATGATAACAACAAAATAATAAGTCTGCAACTGAACCTGGCATGACCCAATCAATCCCAAACAACTGAAGCATATACATCCACACAGAATGAGCAATCGGGTAGAAAATCAGCAAGTTATCCAAAGATTCCTCATTACAATAGCACATACAACAATAATTCGCCAAAGGACGACCACAAAGCATAAGATTATCCAAAGTTAGAATCTGGTCATGAGCTACTGTCTACATAAAGAATGCCACCCTTTTAGGAACCTTTACTTTCCAAATGCCCTTCCAAGGGAAAATAGAATGAGTATCATCTCGAATCTTATGATAAAAAGACCAAAGGTCAAACTTCCCACTTCCATTGAGGCGCCAACAAAGACCGTCACAACAACCACCCCTAGGAATCCAAGATTGGATCAAGTGAAGAAAGGAGAAAGAAGCCGCTAACTCCCAGTCATTGAAATCCCTATAAAATCTTAAGTTCCACACACTATCATTTCCACCCACTGAAGGACTAACACATCAGAAATACAAGCTTCCTTATTAGCTAAACACACAAATAACTGAGGACAGAGTTTTAAGAGAATTATCCCCAATCCACTTACCATGCCAAAAAAGAATACGAGAACCATCCCCCACCACAAAAGACAAGTGCTTAGAAAAGCCCTCCCACCCTTCACTAATGTTTCGCCATAAGCCACACCAATGAGCCCTTCTACAAACTTTAGTGCTCCGCATCCCTTTCCCCTCCCCATATTTCATGTCAATAACCCTCCGCCACGGATGAGTAGTTTCATGGTCATTCCTCCAAAGCCATTTCCCTAATAAAGCCTGATTAAAAGACACCAAATTCTGAATTCCCAAACCCCCCAACTCACACGGTAAGCAGACCTTTTCCTAAGCCACCAAAGGGTATTTGAAACACTCTTCTGAGGAACCCCACAAAAAATTCCTCTGAATGCGTTCTAATCTAATAGCCACAGCTTTAGGAACAGTAAAAAGGGAAAGATAATAAGTCGGAAGGCTTAAAAGGGTACTTTTCAACAAAGTGAGCCTGCCACCCTTTGACAAATAAAGACGCTTCCAGCCCGTAAGCTTCTTCTCCATCCTCTCCAGAATAGGGTTCCAAAAGGAGGCTATCTTATATGAAGTACCCAATGGCATTCCCAAATAAATCATAGGCAAACTGCCCACCCTGCATTGAAGAATGTTAGCCAAAGTTTAAATGTTACTCACCTCCCCAATAAGGACAATCTCACTTTTCCCCACATTCACCTTCAAACCGGTAAAAGCTCGAAAACAAGTCAAAGCCAACCTAATTGAAACCAACTGCTTCGTAGAAGCATCGCAAATAATAGATGGGAAATACGAATGCCAGTAGAATTAACAGGCCCCACATGAAAGCCCCGAAGAAGACCAGCTTTCTCAGTTTTCTTCAAAATCCGACTTAAACCTCCATGATCAAAAGCAAGAGAGGAGGAGACAACAGATCACGAGAGGAGGAGACAACAGATCACCTTGTCTTAGCCCTCCAGAGCTATCAAAAAAACCAGTAGGAGATCCATTAACCAAAACTGAGAAGCAGACAGTAGTGACACAAGCCCTTTACCACCCCCTCCATCGAACCCCAAAACTCATCCTCTCCAACATATAGAACAAAGTGTCCCAATTCACATGATCATAGGCTTTTTCAATGTCTAACTTACACACCACTCCCGGAGTATGACACTTCAGTCTACTATCATCTAGACATTCATTAGCAATAAGCACAGAATCCAAAATCTGTCTACCACCAAAAAACTTTTGCGACCTAGAAATGAGTTTGTCCAACACCGTCCTCAATCTATTAGCCAACACCTTATATAACAGCTTATACACACTACCCACTAAGTTGATAGGCCAAAAATCTTTAATATTCAGTGCATTATTTTTCTTAGGAAATAAAGATAGGAAAGAAGCATTCAAAGACCGTTCAAACTTTGAGCTCCTATGAAAATGATCAAAGAAGGCCATAACATCCTCTTCCACTACACACTAGCATTTATGAAAAAAGGCCATAGTGAAGCCGTCAGGACCGGAGGCTTTATCACCCTCCATCTTTTGGAGGACCTATACCACATCCTCCTTAGAAAAATCCCTCTCAAGAGAAAGCTACTCAACCTCCTCAATGCTCGCAAACTTCAAACCATCCATAGTAGGATGCCATGTATCTGACTCCGTGTACAAGCCCTGATAAAATTGAACCACCTTAGAACACACCTCTTCCTCATCCTCATAAAGTACACCATCCACCTCTTTTTCTAATATGATTAGTTCTTTGATAAGGATTTTCCTACCTGGTGAAAGAAATGAGTATTATTGTCACCCTCCTTCACAAACAACACCTAAGACTTTTGTCTCCAAGAAATCTCCTCCAAAAAAGCTAAATGGGCAATATCACCTTTAATTTGAGTACGACGAGTTTGTTACTCATGTGAAAGACCCAACAAGTCCTCTCTAACATCCAAACCCTACAATTCAAATAAAAGGATTTTCTTCCTAAACGCCAAATCCCCAAATTCCTCCTTATTCCACTTTTTAAAATCATCTTCAAAAGCTTTTAATTTATGAGCCAGAATAAAGCTTGGAGAACCCAAAAAACAATACCCATTCCACCATTGCGGAACTCTCTCCACAAAACCCTCATCTTTCAACCACATATTCTCAAACTTAAAGGCACTTCGACCTTTATTGACACCACCAGCTACGACCAAAAGTGGACAGTGATCAAAAACTACTCGAGAGAGCATCCTTTGTCATTACTATACAATTCTCTTGATATATTATCTTGCATTTATGATAATGTAATAAAGCGCAGGCTAATACGAGCCGACCAGAAGAAGCAAGGCTTAGATTACCAGATCCTGGACACAATCTTCCTAGAGATGGAGAGCCCCTTGCCTCACCTTTTCTAGCCTCTCCTTCTTGCTTGCTTACCTAGCTCTTGTCTTAGTGACTCTTCCACTTTTCTAGGTTTTTTTTTCTAAGTGTTAAAAAGGTAGATTTTTCATTTGCCAATGAATTGGATCCGCCCCAATTCGATCAATAATGGGATTCTTGGCTAGAAAGAAAGGTTCTGTGACATGGACGCCCAGCCCAACTCGGTCGGTCAGTTGGCCTACCTAAACAGATGATGAGATTCTCGATCAATTTGATCGAATTTTGAAAAGTCTTTCTCACTATTCAGAATAGTGGAGCTTTCGATCAAGATGTTCTCGCCTCCCCCATTCGGGCTCTTGCTCGAATCGGAACCTTTATGCGTTGGTAGGCTTTCGACTCAATCCAATAGCCTACCTATCGGGCGCCAATAAAAGAGAAAGTCATCACATGGGCTCATCATCTGATGCAGAACTGATTTCATAACCACTATCCATCACCAAAATCACATTCCACATCCCACTTAAAACTTTTCGATTCGATTCCTCGGGTAGCCTCCTCTATAAAGGCATTCCAGCTTCAAAGGCAGGTGAGTCGGGTCAGGAAGGGGTTTGACTGCCGGGGATGGGATCGGATCCTACTCGAAGCACTCCATCACGAAAAAGCGTCTTCGAGTAGGATAGGCAGTAGAGAGAGGAGCTCCTATCTGTAGGGCGGGCTTTCAAGACAGAGATGCACTACTCCATCTGGAAAGGGCTTTCCCTCGTGGAGAGAGAGAAGAACCCCTTATTTAAAGGTAAGGCCAGAAGGGAGTCAAAAATCAATAGAAAGAATCCCTTCCCGGCCGACAGGACTCTACGTTTGGGTCTTATTCCATCTCAAACTCGAATTAGGAAGAGTGCCCTTGAATTACAGATCAATCGTAATAAACAATACAAAAAAAGAAATGGATTCTCCTGCCGGCAAGAAAGGAAAAAAAAGGCAAAAAAGAGGGGGGGGGGGGAGATAGGGAAGAGGAGATTAAGGATAGTCATTCCACTCCATAGATAGTGAACACAGATTCTTGTTTCATTTTCAATTCCTTTCAGGTCGAAAACGCGGGCTACTGGTGGGGCTGTGCCCATTCTCCCTCTTCTTCCGCTTTACAACCGGAATAAGGAACCTTAGAATTCACCCTATCTGTCGATGATAAAATGGGATTTGAGAGGACCACCAGCTAGAGGATCAGAAAGATTTTTATGGAATGTCCTACTCCTGCCCGAGCTTTCCGATCAATTAATCCCCTATTTCAAGGAAATCTCTTTGTTAGGTAGGGCCAGGGATCACTAATTAGTCAAATGAGTCCATCCCTCTAGCCTATATATCATTTATTGGTTGATCCAGCTGGCAGCTCCTGCATCTCCTGCGTCTCCATGGAGCCCCTTCATACAAGTTTGTTGCTAGGAGTCCCTCTAGTCGAATCAATAATCAATAGAAGTTTACTTACCTGGCTTTTCAATCGACGATCTACTGCTCCCTCTTAGTTGCAGATGCCCATGCTTTAATTCAAAAGCCCTAGCCAGTGATGAATCCCCAGTAAGATCGGAGTATTGAATTCCTTGCCTCACCCTGAGATGAGAGGGAAGGTCGGCAGTAAAATTTTTTTCCCATTGCTTCACTGACGGTTATTCTATCTCCATTGCAGCATTTGAAGGAAGATATGAAGTCAAGTTACCTGGCCCAAGAACTTATATCGACTAACCGCTTAGCTCCTCAATCTTTATAACTTTGTCAACTCTTCATGTTGTCATGTTAATCAATATTTGATGATTTCTATATCACATTTGTGCTGGTTAACCTTATATTATTAGTTAATTAACTCAAATGACATATATGAATATGGTGTTTCTTCCTCTGAAGATCCAAGGCAATCTAATTTGTAACTTTATTCAGTCCCTGTAGATTAAAATTGTAAAATCAAATTTTAGTTCACACAAGAAATTGATTAATAGCTATGAAGCTTTCTTTATGGTTTGTGTGATGCGACCTTCTCCAAGGTGTGTTGCCAAGGAACCCTAGGTGTGATGCTTAGAAAGTCTAGGTGTGATGCCTAGAATTTATTTATTTTCTTTAATTTTATTATTCACGGTTACTATTCACATCACTGTTCACAGCAATCCAATTCTTGATTTTCACCTTTGTTTTCATTCCCAAACCCTATTAATCCTTGTCCCCTTTGGAGACCCTATAATCCCTATTATTTTCTAGCCTATTCCCCACCAAAACCTAACCCTAATTCTTCAAAACCCAAGCTATACCAGATCTGCCCCTGGTGTTCTAAATCAGATTTTGTTGTTCCCCCTTGTCCTACGTCAGGCTTTTATTTTGATTGGGTCTTGGTGAATTTCTTAACGGGAGTTGGTTCACAACAATATGTTGTTTTTTTGGTTGTGAGATCGGTTGGGTATGCTAGCAGCAGGGTCAGGACATTGGATGGTGGCTGGGCTTTGAAATTTTTTTATTCTGATTGCAGTCAAGGGGGTTGAGGTAAAAAATATCACAAATGATACTATAAATAATTCATAGGCTAGGCAATCGGTAGCGTGGGTGGTTTAGAAAATGTATTTTTTTTTTTTTTGATAAGTAATAAAGATATATATTCAAGAAACTACCTTATGCAGAAAACATAAGGCAGAGAGAAAAGTACAATGGGAAAGAAAGAGAAAAAAGAAAAAAGAAAGGAAAGGATACTAATTACACAGGAGAGAGCTAAGGAACAAAGGGAGGGAATCACTAGAGGTGAGTCCCCAAGCCCTAGACCAATCAAACAAAAAGCTACTAAAAGAGGCCCATAACTGGTCATCCGAACTTTCCATGTCCTCAAACGTCCTCCTATTTCGCTCCCTCCAAAGACACCACATCAAGCATAATGGAGCTAAGTTCCAAATGCTAGACACATGCTTTCCAGGCTAAGTTCCAAACGTCCTCCTGTATATACTTTTTTTTTTAGAAAATGTATATATATATGTATATATATATATTCTGGGTTGTGGCAAAGAGTGGATTTTCTGGTGTTACGGTTGTGTTTGGGACCCACAACAACACTTGAAAACCACCGATTGAATTTTTGCTCCCATACCAAAAAAGATGTAAGATAAAACCAAAACTAATGCAACAAAAATTGAAGAGAAAAAAATAAAATATAAATAACCTAGGAGTCAGCACTTAACCTTACTTGGAGTCAACACCAAGCAAGAAATAAAGCTAGGAGTCAACACGGCTTTGGCTAGAGTCCACACCAGATCAATGGAAAATTTCCAAGAGAAATTTCATTTATCATTCAGACTTGTCTCATCTCATACGAGTACAATAGTAAAGCTTACATGGAATAATAAAATTAAACCCTAATTCTAGCTGACTTAGAAAGCTAATCATTGAATTACAAAAACACCCTTGACTAGGAAATTAAATAAAATACTAATCACCTAATTTAATTATAAAAAAAATTAAATTGTAATAAAACAAAGATGTAAAACATAATATAACTCACTAAACAGTAAAATTGTGAAGGGGTAACAAATATCACTAATGATACTATAAATAATTCATGTGTTATCATACCAGCTTGGCATAGCCCTCACTTTCTTCTCGAAGAAGGTTAAATTTTGTTTGCTGATAAAGAAGACGAGTATTTACTCTGACCTGAAATCAACAAAACAAATACGACAATTATGATTGGGATTGGTTTTCACTTAAAACTCACCCGCAGATGAAATTATCAGTGCATGTCATTGTTTCCACTAGTTCACATTTCATTATAAACTGCACATGTTGAAACAGTCTATCTCATTTATACTTCACCCCTTGGAAAAAAGAAAAATTTTAAGAAAATAGATATGCTTCCCCATGTACATGCCATGTATTAGTCCCAACTACTTGGAATATATAATAGTACCTCAGATCAGCCCTTAATTTTACACAAAACTGTTTAAAAAACACCCCATGTGATTGGTGCAATTCTTTTACTTTTTAAAAAAATATATTTTAGAAAGCGCTAACCAGATAAAGTTTATTGAGCAGAAAAGGATGATGGCAGAGTGGCTGCAACCATCTTCCCCATCAGGACAAACAACCCCAAATGGGAAGGAAGAGATTGCAAATGAACCAATTCACTCACAAAAGGAAGCCAATTGGGCTAAGTTGTGAGAAGCTGAATTTTAATATAATTTGTTATAATAAACGCTACAACCAAGTAAACCAAATTAAAATTATCTTAACTTTTGACAATCCACAATTATATTAAAATTGTGTACAAGAGTTAACACAGTTTTTTATTTGGGTTTTTATTTAATAAGTTATAATCAATTTTGTATACAAGGACAAAACTGTAATTTCAGAAATTCCTACAAGAAATTAATGGCATTTTCATGGTTTAGTGGAATCTAGGGAAACAAATTGATAAATTAGTTGAGTCTAGAAAATTCTAGGAGATCCTAAGTATCTTTAGATTTTATTTTCATTGAGCTCAAGTTAATCTTTTATTATGTTTTTAGTTTACTAGTCAAACTAGGAATCCTAATACCACTAGTACAAGATCAAGTCCCGCTAGACATATCATGGTAATCAAAGGTAAGTCTTAAGATGCCAAGGTCTTGCATTGTCCAGACTTGAGGTGACAAAAAGACAATAGTTGGATTTATGAGACACCAAATTCCAAATATAGTTATTATACATATCTATGCTACTATTTAAGGGGTTTTCCCTATTTAGATTCCTCATTTTTTAGTTCAAAAATGCTCTTACACTCCTATGTTTAGGTAGAGACAAAACTAAAGGACAATCCGGTAAAAATACAACTTTAACTCCTACTAAAACATTGCCTAAAAATAGGACAACTCTCCTGTTAATTTTCAATTTACTTTATCCATTTATAAATTAGATTCTCAAAATAAAAATTATATATATAAAATAAAAACACAGGTTTTTTTTTTTTTGCAAAAAAAGAAAAAAGCCTCATTGCACGCGCAAAGCGCGTGTAATGAGGCTAGTAGGACTTAAATCATATGTATCTCACGTATTGATATATTATAAAATAATAATAATAATATATATGCGTGTATTATAATCATCTCTATGTTAATTGGGGGAGGGAAGAGAGCGAGAAAAAAAAATGGAGGGGAAAGGAAAGAAGTTGTACTCTAAAGTGTTTGGTTTATAAGAAGAAAAATAAAAGAAGATAGCTTTTTGTTCGGCCCCATTATTAAAACCCTTTCTTCTCTCCCTTATTCCTCTAAAAGTGGGAGGAAAGAAATTGGTGGAGCATTGAGGAAATAAATCCATAAATCCCTCCATTTCCTTTCCTCTACCCCAATTCATCTCAATCTAACAATAAATTGGCTCTCTTTTCTATCATCTTCTTTCCTTTATCTCCTACTTCCCTCAAACCATATCATCTTTTGACATGAATTGCATGAATAAATTAGTTCTATTAATTGATTTCAGGATAGGCTTAACATGGTTTAGGCATTATTGATTATTCTAACGATAGGTTTTACAACAAGCTTCTATAAATTAAGTAATCTAACATTAGGTTACAGCAAGCTTCTGCAAATTAACAATCTAACAATAAGTTCTCCAACAAACTTCTATAAATAATTGATCTACCAATAGGTTTTACAGCTAGCTTCTAAAAACAAAGAAAACTGAGGCTCTCACCTTAGCAAATTTATTTTTACATGGTTTCCTTACCACGCCTGGGAACCTAGGGGAGTATCCAGCTCACCCCCCACCCCCCCCTTTTTCTTGTTTTGATAAGTAATTAACTTCATTGAAAAATATATTAAAGAATACAAGGCACACAGGCAGTGTGCTATAGGAACAGCAAAAAATCTAAACTAACTAGCAGTGTACTATAGCATCTAGCTCACCTTTGACTACCATGATATATATTTTTCTTCAATGCACTCAGAGGAAATGGAGTTGATTAATATAAATATTGAGTGTTCCTGCGCACTGATGCATGTTGGCCTTTGTGTATTGTTTTGTCCTTTTTCTCTTCTCTATTATTCTAACTTTCTGGTGGGACTATTCACAGATACCATTCATAAAGCCCCTGAACACCATAAAATCCTCACTTTTCCTTCTTCCCTTACAACCCCAAATCTAGCTTTCTTTTACCTATCAAAACCCTAGGACCCCACATATTTTCTTCTACCAAATAGCCATCAAATAACTAATCAAAACTACATTTTAATTCTTAACACAACCCCATAACCCTTATTTCAGCAATTCTAAACCCTAGATCCACAAATTCTCCAAATGCTAAACCCACCACAAGCACACGTAGACAAAATTTCCCAATTTGCCTACATCACCATTATATCAACAGTTTAGAGTTACACTAAGGTATTTAGCAAGGGAATTACAAAAAATTTAGGGAAAATTACACTTTACCACCCTAAACTATACCCTCAATTACACTTCGCACCATAAACTTTTAGAATGCACGTTTTGCATCCTAAACTATAGTCCGTGTTACACATTGCACCCCACTCTCAATTTTATTGTTATCTTGGATGACACCACATGAAAAGACTCAATTGCTCCTTTTCTCAATCTTTTAAAAATAAAGAGAAATTAAACTTTACCACCATAAACTATACTTCCAATTACATTTTGCACCCTAAACTTTAGTTGTTCGTCCAAGATAACGGCAAATTGACAACAAGTTACAAAGTGTAACATAGGTTATAGTTTAGGGTGCAAACCGTGCATTCTAAAAGTTTAGGGTGCAAAGTATAATTTAGGGTATAGTTTAGGGTGGTAAACTATAATTACCCCAAAAAATTTTTTTTTTTTTTTGATAGGTAAGAAAGTAATATTATTAATAGAAAAGAATAAAGATACACAGAGTTCATGGTAGTGAACAAAGAACAACATAGCAACAAAAAGAAATAAAGGAATCAAAATCCCAAAATTTTAAGTTATCAAAAAACTCCAAAATAAAAAAAGGGTTTTCAAACAACATCATTTGTAATAGTGATGATGATAATTATGAATTATCACATATTACATGTTGTAATGATCATAATACAAGAGTAATAATTTGTGCTTGTTAACATTTTGGACTATGCCACCATATGAGTATGTAGCTACAAAACCATGATCAACTTACCTCTTTGTTCTTCAAGTCCTGAGCCTTTATCTTGATCATTTCAGCTTCCCATAGAAATTCTTCCTACAACAAATGGAACATATATTTTAGTGTTTTATTTCTTCCCTGTTATTGATAGAGAGGTCTCAAAGCAACATACTAGTAGCCAAAACCAGATAACCAACAAGAGAAACTAAAAATTCAAAATATGAATAATGATATCATTAATAATAATCATCATAATCACCTCACAACGCTCCTGGAAAAGCCTCAAAGGAACCAGTGCAGAATCTGCCATCCATTTTGCCTAAAAAGAAGAAAATGAAAACTATTATAAAAAAAGAGCAACAAAAAAATATGAATCATATGAAAGAAAAAGAAACATAAAGAGACACGACTTGTCTTGCATGTTTATGAATAATAAATACTTTTTTTATTTTTTATAATTCAATAGTTTGGGAGGATTTGAACCCTGGATGTCTCTATTGGAAACACTAAGAAGTGACAACCAGTTGAGCTTACAAGGCTCTTGCATAAATAATCAATACTTTGGAAGTAACATGTTTGTAAAACTATGATGTGCAAGTGAAGGAAATTAAAGCAACAGATTGGGGAGGATAAGATGTGCCAGACCAAAAAAAGGGCTTCAAGGTTGGTACTTTTTACCAACTTCTATGCATCCCTGCAAGCACCAGTGATCAGTGTTTCCCTTGGAAAATCATTCGGAGATCAAAGGCCCCGTTAAGAATAGCCTTTTTCATATGGACTGCGGCTTTGGATAAGATTATGACAATTGACAACTTAAGGTTGAGGAAGATAAGGATTACAAATTGGTGTTATATGTGCAAATGTAATGGTGAATTTGTTGATCACCTTTTGCTACATTGCTCTATTGCTTCAAACTTATGGTCCATGATATTGGGTTTGTTTAGAGTTCATTGGATGATGTCAAAATCTGTTGTTGAGCTTTTAGCTTGTTGGCAAGGACAGTTTGGTCGTCATCAGAATAGTCATATTTAGATGATTATTCCCCATTGCTTGATGTTGTGCATTTGGAGGGAGACGAATAGCAGGAGTTTTGAAGAAATCGAAAGTTCTATGCTTGATCTGAAGTTATTCTTTTTTTGAACTTTATTGGATTGGTTGTCAGCCCTGAGGAACCTTTACTTTCTAATGTTGATTTATTATATTTATGTAACTTTTGTAACTGATTGTTTACTCCCATATACTTCCTGTATACTTGGGTGACTCGTTTTTTATGATTTATATAATTTTATTACTTATCACATAAAAAAGGACATTAAAGCAGCACGACTCCAAAGAAAACAATAGTAAAGCTTTCTGGCATGTTTATGAATAATCAATAATTTGTAAAATAACATGTTTGTAAGGCTATGATGTGCAAGTGAAGAACATTAAAGTAGCATGACTCCAATAAAAACAACACAAAAACTAAAAGCTCTAAGTTGGACCTATGTTTGTAAGAAGGGAAAGTGGAAGGGTGGAAAGGGGGAGTAAGGGGAGCCCACAGAAACACTATCCACTAATTGGTTCAATGAATAGAGAAGGGAAAGGATAAGAGGAGGTATGAGATCCCATTTGCCCACCAAATTCTAATCCAGCCAAAGGTGGATAGATTGGAGGAAGTAAAGAGATGCTTTTGAATGCTTTCCCTCCCTAAATACCACTAAAACCAAGACAAACAACCCAAATGTGAAGGAAGAGGTTGCAAGTGCATTGGTTCAATTGCAATCTCTAGCAAGTCTCACCATAATCGCTGACAGTAGGAGCACAGCAAGAACATTGCCAAGGGGATAAATCCCCAAGTCCAAATGGCTTCACCATGGCTTTTTTTCAGCACTGTTGGAGGGTGGTTGCAATAGATGTGTTTGCTGTTTTTGAGGAATTTCATTAATATTGTAAGTTCAAAAAATCCCTTAATTCCTCATTTATAGCATTAATCCCCAAGAAACATAATGCTATTAATGTTAGAGATTATAGACCTATCAGTTTGATTGGAAGTGTTAATAAAATTGTGGCTAAGGTGTTGGCAGACAGATTGAAAGAAGTGTTGGATAAACTTATTTCTGCATCACAAAATGCATGCATCAATGAGAGGCAGGTTCTGGATTCAGTGCTCATTGCCAATGAGTGCTTGGATAGCAAAATCAAAAGTCACATTCCTGGCATAGTCTATAAGTTAGATATAGGAAAGGGTTTTGACCATGTTAATTGGGAGCTTCTTCTTTATTTATTGGAGAGGATGGGGTTTGGTGAAAAGTGGAGAGGGCGGATTTGTACATGTATCACCACAGTACAATTTTCTGTTTTGGTTAATGTGTCTCCTTGTGGTTGTTTTGGCTCTTCTAGGGGTTTAAGGCAAGGGGATCCTTCATCTCCTTTGCTCTTCATCCTTGTCATGGAAGTTTTCAGTAGAATGCTACAGAAGATAGAGGAGGACAAACCTATTAAGGCTTCGTTTGGGAGTTCATAAGGGAATGGAAATGAATGGAATGTATTTAAGTAAGGGAAAAGAATGGAAATAAATGGAATGGAAATGAATGGAATTAAGTAATCTTGATTGAATGTTTTAAAATAAAGGAATGGAAAGGAATGAGAATAAATGGAATGTAAGTAATCTTGTTTGAGAGTAACATAGAGGGAATGAAATGGAATCATTTTATGACCATATTACTATTAGACCCCTATTTTAAAATAAATGGTTGAATATATAGGGGTATTTTGGGAGTTTTAGTAAAAAATTCTCTAAATCTAATTTCATTCCCTCCCATTCCTCCCAATTTCGGGGGGAATGAAAATTTGAGGTTTTAAGGGAATAGAGAGAAATGAGTGTTCCCTCCTACCCATTCCATTCTCTCCCACTTAAACTCCCAAACAAGGGAATGGAATCCATTCCCTCCATTAAAACTCCCAAACAAGGGAAAGGAAAAATATTCTAAAATTATTCTTTTCATTCCTTTCCATTCCATTCCATTCCTTCCTCCCAAATGGGACCTAAAGGTTTTAAGGTGGGAAATTATATTGCTAGTGGATTGTCTATCTCACATCTTTTATTTGCTAATGACACCATTCTTTTTTGTGATGCCAACACTGAACAAATTTTGTATATTCGTTTGTTACTAACTTGTTTTGAGGCGGTGACTGGGTTGCGAGTTAATTTGGGAAAATGTGAGATGGTACCAGTGGGTGAGATGGAGAATATACATGAATTGGCAAATCTTTTTTATTGCAAGGTGGGATCTTTGCCCATGACTTGTCTTGGCATGCCATTAGGGGCTTCTTCTAAATCAACAGCAATTTGGAATCCTATTTTGGAGAGATTTGTACATCATTTATCTAGTTGGAAGAGGATGTACTTATCTAAAGGGGGAAGGTTGACATTATTGAAGAGCACGCTTTCAAGCTTGCCTATATATTATTTATCTTTATTCACCATTCCCACTTGAGTGGAAAATAGAATAGAGAGGTTACAGAGGAATTTTTGTGGGGTTGTGGGGTTGTTTAGGAGAGGAGTTCAAGCACCACTTGGTGGAATGGGATAAGGTATGCACTCCTTTGGCTTATGGGGGGTTAGGGATTTGAAAACTTACCACTTTCAATCAATCTTTGTTGGGAAAGAGGCTATGGAGGTTTGGGTTGGAGGTATACAAATTGTGGAGACAGGTTGTTATTGTAAAATATGGAGAGGAATGGGGTGGATGGTTATCAAAACCTGTTAGGCACTCATGGTTGTGGGTTATGGAGGAGCATTAGAATGAAGGGGAATCATTTCTTACAGTGAATTTGGTTTGTTGTGGATTCTAGTAGTCGAATTCGATTCTGGCATGATAATTGGTGTGGGGATCAACCGTTAAAACTGATGTTTCCTGTATTGTTTGAAATTGTCATGGATAAGAATGCTTCTGTGGAATCATTATCGGAGAGACAGGCGGAAGAGCAAAGTAGGAATTGGCATGTGGATTTCATAAAAAATTTTAACAATTGGGAGATTGATGAGGTGGCTTCATTTTTCCATTCGTTAGACTCTCATACTCCCCTTAGGGAGGGGAATGATAAGATGATACAGAAGTTAAAAAGTAATGGGGAGTTCACTGTGAGATCTTTTTATGGGAAATTGCAAGGCTCAGCCCCTATGCATTTTCCTTGGAAGGCCATATGGAGGACCAAGGCACCTCAGACAGTTTCTTTCTTTGTGTGAACAGCGGCTCGGGAAAAAATTCTCACCAGTGAGAATCTCATCAAGATAGGCTTTTCAATGGTGAGTAGGTGTTGTATGAGTAGCATGGCTTTCAAGTTATGGAGTTTTATTTTTAGGATGTTTGGGGTTTAGTGGGTTTTACCGAAGAAGGTTCTTGATTTATTATTTGGGTGGCAATGTCCTGGACCAAATTCAGATATCTGGAATCTTATCCCTTTATGTTTGATACGAACTATATGGAGGGAACAAAATCGGCACATTTTTGAAGATATGGAGTTCACGTCTTCTCAAATACAAGCATCCTTCATTAATTCTCTTTATAAGTGGTCTTTTGTATCGGGTCTTACTGACAATAACTCTATTCACTCCTTCATAGAGTCAACTCATATGTAGATATTATCCTATTGTAATTCTTTAGGCTACTTCATGTTTATTTTCACGATGTAGCCTCTTTTCAATAATATTATTATTACCTATCAAAAAAAAACGATTTGATACTTTTAGTTAGTTTTTTTTTTTTTTTAGTTACCAAGTTTAAAAGATCAAAACCTTCCATCTTCTATGAATCGTCAGACATCTTCAATGTGTTTTCTTGGCATTGACTTAACAATCTGTTTGTGAACAAATTTGTAATTTTGGCAGAGATTTGACTATTATATAAATTGTGACCAATCGCAATTTTGATGCAATTTCTGATGTCAGATAGCCATAAAATTATGCCTCTACCTTTCCTAACTCTGTTTTTTCTTTCCCTCCTACCAAACACAAGAAAGGATAAAAAAATCTTTTTCCTTCACCTTTCCTACCCTTCGCTGTCAACCCTTCTTTTCAATTTTCCAACCTTTCAACCAAAATAGTGCAGAGCCAAAAGGAAACATAAACTCATTTGTCCATACAGTTTTTATTAATGTCTGTTTGCCTGTTTATTTTTATTATTTCAGTCTTTTGGAAGGGAAAGATACTAAACACAGTGGACCATGGACTTATTCCCCTTCCTTCACCTCTTATTCCAAATGATTAAAACCCCCAGATTCATTTCAACTTAAAAAGGCTAAAGGCCAATATCGACAAGCTATTCACGATACTGGAAAAAATGAATCATCACAGGTATATGCCACAGTATAAGCAAATAATTACAACCCACATCAGTAAAAGAACCACAAAATAGATACCAATAATGCCAAACCTCTATTTTACGAAAATAATAACAATAAACAGCTTCCAGAAAACATAGCAAGCACCCAAATCAGAGTCCTACCAATAATACTGTACACATTAAAATGCAATTTACAAATAAGTCAACATAGCATTAGAAATATTACAAAGCAACTATAATTTACGAGTCTCAACACAAAATTCAAATACCACAAAGCATTTTTTTTATTACACTTACCAATTTTGTGAGACGAGAACGGTACTCCCCAGGCATTGCAATCTGAAGTCAAAATGAATGAATACATGTAAGGAAAAGCTTGTCGACTAGCATCAAATATATAAAGTAGCAGGTCAATAGTAGAACAAATAAAACCAAGCAATAGAGCAAAACCATGCATAATGGTGTATAACCTTATAGGCAAAAAGAGGTAACACCAAACGCCACAAAGCTGAAACAGGAAATTAAGGAAAAACTCATTGACCAAATTTATCAAAATAGAAACCAAAGAAAATCCTTCTTTTTTATTTTTTATCAAATCCTACTTCATGATACTCACTTTGTAAAATACACGTCCCCCTTCGTTAGTTTATATATTTTCATTCATTTCCTAAACTATGCAGTAATAATGCATTAAATCCATGCTTTCCTGCACATTATTTTGACAATATAAATATGAAGAGTTTAAACAACTTTCCTGTTAATTTTTTTTTTAATAGACAAATACAACTAACAATAGAGGATTGAACCCATGACCTCATGCTTCACTCCTTATTTATTGGGAGAGGAGATGCCATTGACTACAAAAATCATGGGCCTATTTGGGCTGTAAATGTTTTGAGAAAACAATTAAATTTTAAATTATTATACAAAGTATAGAAAACTCAAGTTGCTCTTAACATCTAAGCAAACAAGATGCACTTCCTAAAAGAGCTACATTTAAATAAAAGGAAGAGCCTTCTTCCATTGTTCATAGACAAGGAATACAATTGGATCGGCAGGGTTTTAGGATTATGTATATAGAACACAACCACCACCACCCCAACAGTCCATATCCTTATTTTTGTCTATCAAATATTTCTCCTTTGTGCCCCAGATATTCTTTTCCTGTTCTTCCTTGCTTCACTAACATACCATGTTGATACTTGTCGAGAAGTCGATTTCCTGTACTAATGTTTGTGCCCCCAAAGCTACAGCTCACACATACTCTCTGACTAAATTATCATCCCAAGCAATTAGCCTCACCTCTAACAGGAAATCCTCCATGCAAATATTTTTCAATTGAATAACCTAAGCATTTTTCAACAACAAAGTCCCTTGCACAAGATAATTTCTTAGAAAAGTGCCAAGATTATCCATAAATGAATTAGGAAGATTGCTGAACCAATATTTTACCATTTCAATGTAGAAAAAGTAACCATTGCATCACTCAAATAAATTATGGTGCGCTTGCATACAAAAAATGTGAAGAAGTTTAAAAAATTAAAACAGACTTGCAACTTCAACTAACAGGGCCCACATTCCTTAGTTCACTAATAACAGACTTTTAAATCATATATCCGTATGTGCCATGCATGAATTTCTTTAAGCATGCCCCACTGCAGGGTACAAGAAACTGCAATCACCAACTCTAAAACTTACACTCCCAAAAAAGATCAAACCCATAACTTCGAAAAGGCCACAATCAAATTTCGAACCAAGATAAAGGTTTTCAATCTCAATTCCAACCCTCCAATAACCAAATTTCAAACCAAGCAATATAATCATAGAAACCAAAACTATATATTACACAATTTCCGTTGTGTTTGTTTCCCTCACAAATTTTCTCAGCAACCAAACAAAAAAACAAAATTTTAACAGAGAAAAAATTTGTAAAAAAAAAAAACCGAAAATCATACATCTTGAGCCATTTGTGTAACAATATCTGCTAAACAAGAACCCAACTCTTCGCGGGACAATCCATCCACGAACTCCACCGATTCCAACGCTGCTTTGCACTTCTGAAACGGCAATTCGCCGCGAACCTAAGAATCAAACACACAGAAAATTCAAAAAAACTAATCCAAAATCGAAAGAAAAATTAGAAAAAGCAAAAATTAAATGCAAAAAAAAAAAAAATTAAGAGAGAGAACCAAGGTCCAGCAAAGCTCGTAGAGGAAGCGAAGCATGGGGACGGGTTCGGAGAGTTTGAAGCTAGGGTTTCCATTCTTCAATTCGCGAACAAGTTCCTCCGTGACGTATATACAATCTATAGAAGGGAGGGACATTTTTCAGAGAGAGAGAGAGAAAATTGGAATCAAACCCTAGCCTAGCCTAGCCTAGACTAGCCTATAGACACCACAAAAAATACAAGTGTGGATCAGGGAGAAAGGTGGGTTTTCATGGAGAATAAAATAGGGTTTCAAGTTTGAAGTTTCAGGGGAATCTGAAAGTGAAAGAAGTTGCAGTTTTGCGTTGTGTTGTGTTGTGTTGTGTTGTGTAGAGGTTAGGACCTTTTTGAGAGGAATTGGGAAGTGGTGCTTAAACTGGAAGAGTATTATTATTTCCTAAATCCTGATGCCTGAAGTGACCTGTGCTGTTTGTTTGGTATTTGGAGCCAGTTTTTCTTTCTCTCTCTTTTTTCTTTTTTTTGTTGGGTCGGGTTTCGGGTTGGATCCTTGATGAGCAGATCGTAAAAGCCCATATTGTATTGGCCCAAAATGAAGATAATTTGGGTTCCAAAATAAACTCCACACCTTGGAGGAATATTAAAATATTATTTTTATCCTTAAAGTTTGGAAAAAAGAACAAGAAGTTCTTTTTTGTCCCTAAACTATTAAAACGTTTTCAATTTTTGTCCTTAATTTTTTTTTAAATCCTAAATTATTGAAATATATATATGTTATCACCCCTAAACAGGCTAAACTATAAAAAAAAAAAAAAAAAAAAAAAAATTGTCCCTATTTATGAGAGACCACACCCCCAGCTCAACTTATTCTCATGTCAAGCCAAACCTACGTATATGAGTGAAGTCATGTTGCTGCCTCTCAAGGAGTAGAGGTTCTATTGATTTTATCTTCCCCTCTATATTAAAGATTTTATATGGAGTCATCACTTATTTAATTATTAGAAAAATAAGAAAAGCACAATTAAAAAGTACGTCCTTATTGATGAATTGAAATTGTACATCTTTATAAAGTGACTGAATATTGCATAACTTTGGTCCTAAATACAATCTAAGTAATAATTAGGCTAAAATGCAAAACTAACCCTTTAAGTTTCTTCAGATTTCATTTCAGTCCTCTAACTTTGCTTTCGTTTATTTCAGTCATCTAACTTTCAAGTTTATTCAATTAAGGTTTTTCCATCAACTTTTATTATATGTTGTGGTTCATTTTTCAATTTTTTAGATTTTTCTTCAAAATTTTTTAATTAAAAAATTCAATTAATAATTGAAAAATATTTTCCAGATTTTTTTTTCAAAAAATTTTAATAAAAGTTGACGGAAAAATCTTAATTGAATAAATCTGAAACTTAAAAGATTGAAATGAATGAAAACAAAGTTAGATGATTGAAATGAAATTTGAAGAAACTTAGAAAGTCAGTTTTGCATTTTAGCCTAAAAATTACATGGCTTTGAATCCTAGTTACATTCTACAAAGATAAAATTAAATGGAAAAGAATTGATCTAAGTTCGGAGACTATGTTACAAGATGGGAAGATGTTAGACATCTACATTGCCTAGTGAAACCAATCTTCTAGAATTTGATAGCCAATTGCATATCACATCATTCAACAATGATTATAGCACCCAATAACATATAGGAACCAAGAAGGGCGAACTATAATCTTCTTCCATATTCCCTAGCGGTCACAACATCAAAGTAATTCTCAGAACCCATCTAAGCATGAAATATGTCCCAAACTAGGGCCATTAACCAGGTATGCCCAATTTCTTTCAATGAATAACTCGGTTGCTAATTGAAATTATCATTTTAGTAGGGATCATGGTAAAGACCCAGTATTTCAAGGCACATACATAGTGGCATGAATAACGCCCAAGATCTTAACTAAACAAAGAAAGAAATAAAAACCACTCAAAAAGAAGAAAACAAAACAAAAAAACAAAACAAAACAAAATCTTGCCTTCACCATTGTTGTTACTTGTTAATTCTTCTGACTGGGAATTCTCGTAAACTTGTTTAAAAGAAAACATGATATATCTCAATATATAATGAGGGTCTAGCACAACAACATACAACAAAAAATTGATTGATATTATTAATATTTTTCCAATATTTGTCATATTTCTTTCTCATGCTTGCAGCTATATACTTCAACATACTATTCTCATTTCTATTCAAAGTCAACAATTTAGATTGCACTAACACAAGTTCATAGAAAAATGCATTAGATGTGACATACAAAGAGCCTGACAATTGCAAAGTCACCATGTAAAAAAGTTTTTCAAAAATTGCAAAAATATTCTAGCATTTCCCCAATCAAGCACATTAGGAAGCTCAATATTCTTTCTCCCCCTCCCTTTTCCTCTCCAATTATTATCCTCAACCTCATTCAGTCATTCTCATCATTATCACCATCTTAAAAATATGATTCAAATTATGAGTCTTCCTCTCGTAACCACTCAAAAGCATTTTGGAACTTCATAGCTGCCTCCAACATCATATATGTTAAGTTCCACCTAGTTGGAAGATTTAGGCATACTAGACTTTTACTAGAAATCCTTTCACGCTCTACACCTCACACACAATAAGATTAACAATATGTGCACAACATCTCAAATACAAAAACTCATTATCTAAGATGGTGGTCTTCCAATCCTTAGTATTTCTTTTTAGATATTTGATGGCAGCATCATTTGAAATTGCATTATCTATCCTAGCTATCCCCCACTCTAGCAAGCACTTCTCAATATGCTTACCAATTGTGAAACCCTTGTGATTAGGAACAAGACAAAATTTTAAGATTCTTTTATGCAAGTTCCAATCATTATCAATCCAATGAGCAATAAGACACATACAATTGATATTTTGAACTGATGTCAAAGTATCAATGGTTAGGCATACTCGTTGCTTTTGCAAGGCTTTTTTCAATTTTTTCTTCTCTTTATAATAAAGATTCATACAATCACGAGCAGTAGTAGTACGAGAAGAGATAGTGAACCTAGGTTCCAAAACCTCAACAAAAGACTTAAAACCTTCCTTCTCCACATGCCTAAAATGTAACTCGTTAATAAATTATCTTTTCTAAGGCATTCTTCACAATTTTTTCACTAAACCCCACTGCTTTAAGAGTAGATTGCCCTTCTTCTTCTTTTTTAAGAAAACAAAGTGTCTTTTGCCTTTTGTCTACGACCTTATAAGGATACTTGGGCCATTTGATTATAAACATGATTCCACAAATTACTAGTCTCATCCCTTTTCCCACGACACCCATAATCTTTAATACAATAATTAGATGTTGCTCTAGGGTGAGAAGGATCAGGATCACAATCACCCAGAAAAGTGATCCCAAACTTCATATTTGTTTAGGACACTAAGGAGAAATTTGTGTTAGTTTGTTTATTTGTTCCAACTATTTCAAGGTACATCTTACAAAGAAATTTGTATTAGTTTGATAATTTGTTCCAACTATTTCAAGATACTAATTATAGTATTTTTGTTAAATTTTCAGCTTGATAAAGTAAGACAACAATATCAAGCATTCCATGGTTCCACATTTCCATATGAACATTGTTGGAATGTTTTGAAGCACTTACCAAAATAGTTGCGTACTATTCAAGATCATAGATCAAAAGGAGAGAGATTTGAGAAAACATCTTCATCTTCTAATTTAGAGTCAATAAATCTAGAGGATGAAGATATCCCACATGTTCTCAATGTATTGGAGAAACCACTAGGTAAGAAGGCTGAAAAAGAACGATTGAAGAAACAAAAGAGCAAAGAAGGGTACAACTTCAAATATAGAAGACTTATTAAATGTAATGATGGAAGAAAGAATAAAAATGAATGAGATGAAAATAGTCATTATTGAGAAATTAGGATGTCTTGCAGACCATGAGTAGGAGATGGCGCAAATTCATCTTGAGAATTAAAAACTTACAATGGCACAAATGAAAATGGAGTTGGAAATGGACAAATTGAAAGAGGATAGGGAAATGGAAAAATTGAGATTAGAACAAATGAAGAAGGAAAAAGAAATTATAATGATGGATGTAAGTGTGTTACCTCTAATGCAACAAGAATATATTCACCTATGCCAAAAGGAAATCCTTAAAAAAATGAAGGAATTAGCTTGACATATAATGCTCTTGTTTTGTATGATTAGGAGAGCACTTTAAACTTGTTTTGTTGTAATGTGATCCCACTGACTAAGGATAGTAGTTGTTATCTACTATTATATGATGTATTACAATTTGTCACTGTAAGTAGTCGATAGATTTGATGCTATTGTCATTTAAATTTTCTATTAGAAGATTATACATACATACATACATACATACATACATATATATATATATATATATCAATTAATCTCAAAGATGTTGTTCAGTCTTAGAGTGTCATCAATCTTATTTATATTAAAAATGTATAATCGTTCGGAAAATATGATTGTTGTTAAACATGACCATTTAAAAAAATGATATTTAAATAAAATAAAAAGACTACTGAGAAATATGACTGTTGGAAAATTTGAAAATGTTGTCATTATGAGATTTAAAAAATATAGTTGTTGGAAATTTGAAAAATATAGTTGTTGGGAATGAATAATAAAAAAATATTAAAAAAAGAATATAGAATATTAAAGGAAGAATAAAAAAAGAATGAATAAATAATATTTAAATGAGATAAAAGAGTCTATTGGAAAGTAAATGTAATTATTCGCTCTCCAAACAGCACAAATATTTAGAAGAGCTACTGGAGATGCTCTTAGTTCAATTAAGTTTTTTTATTTTCTTTGTACTCTTAATCCAATTTTTTTGTTATAGACATTAAGGAGTCAATTAAAAAGTTATAAACTCATGATCTTAAGCAAGGTAAGTTTTTTTTTCAATATTTCTTTCTTTACTTAATAGGATTCACATGAGTTTCTTGATGTAGTTTCACTAAATTTTTATGTTTGATGTGTCTGGCATCTACATTTTCTATTTGATATTAATCTGATCATGAGTTGATTACAATTAGTTCATATTTGTTCTTGTGTTGTTATTTCAATTCTTATGTTAGTATACTATTTCATTTTTTATATAATTATTTGTTTATGAAAATGATTTGTTTTATTTATTTGAAATTAGTTTAATTTATAGGGCTTCTTGTGGCTTTCTTTAGTTTATGTATTACGTGTCTAGTTGACTAAATATAAACATATAATATTCTAGATTTTGTTATAGGATGCGTATGCATCATCGAGGTTGTGTACGCATCCCGAACCTAGATTAGGCAAAAAGTTATTTTTTGATTTAATTGATTGCTTCTTCACATGTTTTATTATTCTGTTGACTTCAAATTCCTAGGATTAAGTAAAGTAATTTAATAGGTTGTTTTCAATGATTTTATCATTCAACTTTACCATGATTTGAATATTTTAGAATAGAATCTTTTTTGTCAATGCATTATTGTTTGATTTAGTTAATTGACCTTCCTTATTTAATAGTATCTGATTTAGTTGTGGTTTTAAATATATTTTTCTCCTATGTTGTGGTGTGGTCTTTGATAATATGTTTTGGGTGTGTTTTATTTAATACAATATGTATGTGGTTAAGATTAGGGATTATGACTCTTTTAGTAATATATTTAATTAAATATAACTTATCAACACATAAATGACATTCAACCCACAGGCCAGGCAAGTTTGGGTGTCTAACACCTTCCCTTTCTCATATTTTAGCTCCAGCCCTAACATCTGGTGCGTAGACCGATGTAAGAGGCCCAAGTTAGTTCACGGACCTAAACTAGGTGGCAACTCTCAACCCTCTCCCTCTAATTCATTTAGCTGAAATGTGCTCACAAGAGACAAACTGTGTGTGTGTATTGCACACAAATAGTGGGCTCACAATAGCCACTAAGGAAGATATAACTCCAAAAGTTGGAATAGATTTTGATTTGAAGGAAGAGACATATCTATATTATAATATGTATGCTAGATATGTTGGATGCAATGTTCATAAAAAATTGGCAGAACAAAAGTAAGATAGATAAAAACAACAATCATGTCTCGCAAATTTTGTTGTTATAAAGTTGGTTACAGGAAGGAAGTTGAATGGGAAGGAAAGAAATCTAGAATGGAAGTAAAAGTTGGTTGTGAAGCCCATATGGTTATCAGTCATTGACAAAATGGTAAATATCATGTTACCATTTTTTAATCAAAACACAAACATAAAGTTGTAACTCCACTGAGTAAACATAAATTGTCATTACAAAGAAAGATATTAGTTACACAAGCAACTAACGTTGAATTAGGAAATCGCTCTGGGATACGGTAGAAATTAGTTGTTTGAGTTCCTGAGTAAATAGACTAGAGGTATGGAAAAACTTGGTTCTATTCTTAAAGATATCATTAATCATTTACAATCTAAATGGATGAGAGAAACAAAAGAGGGAGAAACATTTACTAGCTTTCATTATTTTGAGATGAGAATGTCTTAAGATGTATCTTTTTTTATGAGATACAATTGGATGTTGATAGTCAAATAACTAATATATTTTGGACAAATCCTAAAATGATTGCGGATTATGATTTATTTGGTGATGTAGTTTGTTTTGGTACTACGAATCAAACCAACAAAAACTATCATCCATTGGCACTTATAATTAGAATGAATCATCATAAACAAATTTTGGTCTTTGGTACTGCATTGTTGTATGATGAAACAACTGAAACTTTTTTGTGGTTATTTTGAAATTTCGTAAAAGCGATGTGTGGATATAAGCCAATTGCGATTTTTACTAATCTAGATCTAGTGATGACTAAAGCAATTGCATAGGTGTTATCATAATCTCATAATTGTTTATGTTGATGGCATTTATTTTAGAATGCTCTCAAACACCTTAACAATTCTTTTCAAATTTCAAGTTCATCTGCTAGAGAGTTTAAAAGTTGCATATGTGATCATGAGCATGAAGATGATTTTATTTAAGCATGAAAATCAATGTTGTATAAACATGGTCTCCAACAAAGTAGGTGGTCAAAATGATATTTCGAAGTTAGAGAAAAATGGGTAATGATACATGGTAGAAATAATTTTTTTGCAAATATTACAACCACATAATTGAGCGAAAGCTTCAATAGTCACTTGAGAAAGTATCCAAAAGTCAATTAATAATGTGTTGGAATTTTTTAGTCGTTTGAAAGGTTACTTGATCACCTACGCTACAATGAGTAGGAATCCAATTATGAAATAAACCAACGTTTACCTATTTTGAAAATGAAAGTGCTTTCTATTGAAGAACTCAAGAGATGTTTACACACCTAAAATCCTTAATTTATTTCAAGAAGAGTATAAGAAGTCTTTAGACATTGTTGTTAATGCATGTTGTAATATTTCACCATTGTTTGAGTACAAGGTTTGCATGTAAGAGCATACTCGAAAACATAAGGTTATCGTCAATTCTATAGACTAGACAGCTATTTGTAATTGTAACAAATTTGAATCTGTTGAGTTTTTATGTATTGTTGGAATATTATTATAAAATTGTTATATATTTATTTCAAATCAAAATATCTCTTTATATTTCCGTTTTATTTTCCTAACTGATTTCAAAAAACTTTCCAAAATGATAAGAATGACTTAATTTATATAATTCC
The DNA here is from genome assembly GCA_030021035.2 of Notholithocarpus densiflorus. NCBI lineage: Eukaryota > Viridiplantae > Streptophyta > Magnoliopsida > Fagales > Fagaceae > Notholithocarpus > Notholithocarpus densiflorus. The sequence goes on along the minus strand of JARYZH020000006.1, from coordinate 889,288 downwards.
GTGGGTTAAAAGCTAGCTGTAAATGTAATATGTTAAATTATTATATAGCTATATACCTTTTATATTGCCATTGATGTATTATGTAATCATAACTATTTGATTTAATATATTTATGGCATTAACATCTGCTGTCTATTATCGTTTGTTATGCTTGAGAATTGTGAAAACATTTTAAAGGAATAAACGAGAAAGTCATTCATTGCCTCTTTAAACATATTTGTTAATGGCATGGATTACACACTATATTATAAGTAGGCCTTCATGTCCGGCCATGATAGGAGGAAATTAGATAGAGATAGAAGAGAAACTTTTATCTATATATATTTTTTCATGTAATAGAAAACTATCCATATATTTACTTTATTAGTTTCTCATCTTTTATGAAAATTATATATATCCTTGTATATACTATATTTCTGGGTAAAAAACAAAAATTATTTAGAGCTTCCTATCCTACAAGCGATGCAGGCTTGAAGAATAATCAGCGAATGTGGCTGGGTTGTTGTATCCCGGGGGCGACACAGACAATGTTTTAGTCTACTACACCGAAAACCTCGTAGACGCGTGTATCGTCTCAAGACAATGACATGGTCCACGCCTTAACCCTGCCATCTAAAAATGTATATGAATTGACAGTAAATTACTTCTTGTTATGAGATTACTTTAAAGTATCATCAAGGTAATATCTCTCCACTACTCTCTAATTTTATGGTAAATTATAATTTATGTGATATGTGATTATTTAATTGATATTTTGAAGTTTATTTATTTGTTAATTATTGTTCTTAGGAACAACAATTTAAGACAATACAATGTTTACGGGAAATATGATGGGATTATATATATTCTTATTATATATATAAATTTGATAAATTGGAGAATTCACTACATATATATATTTCTTGTCCATGAATAAAATCTTTTTAGATTTTTCTTTGAATTCATTGGTTATACATGTATTAATAAATTGTTTATGATGGCAAATGGAATGGTGGCTATGGAATAACAATTTCATAGAGATTCAATTTTGTAGCCTTTGAGTTCGATGGCGAAAATCTCAACAAACCCTCAAATGAAAGGCAATCAAAGAGGCAAGAAATTATGAGTTTGCGGTAAAGTATCTCTTATTTTATTCGATATATTAATACCATATATGAATAAAATTTAATAAGCAAACACTTAAAACTTTTGCTATGGCCTAAATATGTGTATATATATAATAATATAATTGAGGTCATATGTCAGAATTTTATGCATGACATATAAATTTTTTTTTTAATACAAGATAGAAATTCTAATCTAGAATTATCTAAGTGTAAATGTGTGTGAAACTCCATCTTAGAGACTTAAATCCCAGTCCTTGCCCCCACACCCTACCAAGGATGCACGGTGGTTGTATGTATCACAATGAATTTTTTGGGGTTGTTAAAGCCGTATGGATGATCTATCGTTTTAGTCAAAAAGGTTGTATGAATGATATATGCTATGCTATATTGCTATCTTATATAAGATGTTGCTTAAAGAGTTTATGTTGGACATAAGGTTCAAGAGTAAATTAGACTCTTTATTTAATTATAATATTTTAATTGATTAAATGGTCAATGGTCACTCAAATGGAAAATTTTGAAATTAATTTAATTTTCATTTGTGGCATAAACCGTTTCACTCTTTAAATTGATCGCAACGTGTTAATTGATAATTAGTGTTGAATGCCATGATAAATTCTTTTTTTTTTTTTTTTGAGAAATAATTACAACATGCTGCTAACTCCGCAGCTCGAACCCTTTCCCCCCAGACCCCCAAGCACTTTATGCATGGGGAGGTGTCAATTCAGCTATAAGGCCTTTGGCAATGCCATGATAAATTCTTTAATAGCATGTAAACATTATTTTTACTCTACACCATATGTATGGGAAAATTATTAGGTACTCCCATGATAAATTCTTTAATAGCATGTAAACATTATTTTTACTCTACATAATTTCCCGTATGTTAGATGGTCTGGTGATAATTGAAATGTGATTTTTTTAATGATAAGGCTCCATCTAACACATATAAAAATATTTATATGATATGTTCAGCATTATTAGAGAACGAATGGCTTAAGTCATTCCCATAAAAAAAAAAAAGGCTTAAGTCATTTCTCTAAAAACAGCCTTTTCTATGTACTCCTTAGTGAGCATTTATAAACACTATTGTACTTTTTAAATTTAAAAAAAAAAAAAATGTTTATGTGAAAATTTTAAATCTCACGAATTTTTATGAACCCCACCAACTATGGTGTTTCTATTTTGAAGAACCTTATATTGAGAAGAGTTCATGTGCCTTTAAATAATTGAGAATTTTATGTGGCACGTTTTTCATTTAAAATTTTCTCATATAGTGGGGGTATTGAAATTGAGGAATATGAAGAAATTTTTTTTTTTTGAGAAATAATATTTGGGACTCGTAAAATAGTTGATGATAAATTTCAACCATGTGAATTATCTTGAGAATTGAGATAAAAATTATTTTTTGGCCTAAGTGTGTAAAAGTTCATCCTTATGGTAAAAAGGGTACTCCTATTGGTAAGTGAGAACAATTGTGTCATATCAAGTTGGTATTCCTATTGTATAAATAATAACGATACAATGATGCCCTTGTATAAAGTAGACACTCGTATTTGTGCCAAAAGTTAAATAAGAATGAATAGATGTTCATATTATACAATTGTTGTATAATGATGCCAAAGTTTTGACAAAAATATTTAGTCCCTTATGCTTGTGAAATTATGGAAATTCTTTTGTTCCTAAATGTGGTTCCTAGTAGTTAGAGACTACTAACCTTATGTAGATGCTAACAGATCTACATCTCTTGCCATATATTTATGAGTTGTGAAATGGTGGAAAAACAATTTTTAGTAAGATAAATTCTGTGCTTAAGTAACCACCAAGAGAAAGAGTAATAATTTTTTTTTAAATGATATTTATGTATAAAGTGGTTTCTACTATAATAGAAACACATACTTTTAGCATGCTACTATATTAAATATATAGTATTGGAAAAAAAAAAATGAATGTGATTATCACTGGCCATGTATATGATGATTTTACCAAAAAGCTAATTAAGCTTAAGCTAGTGAAGAAGCAAATAGCTTACATTTATGTTGTTGAAAAAAAAAATTATCTTATATTAGCACTATTTTATTATAATATTGTCATATAAAATAAAAATGTTGCTTTCCTAAATTTTTGAGTTACTATACAAATGAAATGATTGTTGGCATTGGAATAAAGAACAAATTGAAAGCAAAGATAAAAAGAATGATAGTGAGAAAAATATTACAACTGCTGTGATTGCTGAGGATGTTGTGGTGCTCTCTGTTCAAGAGCAAAAGTGTGAGCATGTTGCTAATAATGATGTTGAGTGGGTTGTTGACTCGGCAGCCTCCCACCATGTTATTCCTACGAAAGGGCTGTTTACGACGTACAAAGCAGGGGGTTTTGGTACAGTGAAGATGGGTAATTCCAGTTACTCAAAAATTGTGGGAATTGGTGATGTGTGCATTGAAACCAATGTTGGTAGCACTGTGATATTGTAGGATGTGCGACATGTTCCAGATTTAAGGATGAATGTGTTTTCTACATTAGCTATGAATTGAGCGGGTTATTGTAACTACCTTGGTAATGGAAGATGGAAACTTACTAAGGGGTCATTGGTTGTTGCAAGAGGATATGCATGTTGCAATATGTACAGGACTCATGTGAAGACCTGTAAGAAGAAGTTCAATGAGATTAAAGATTTTGAGAAGATTCCATAGATGAGAGTTGGGATTAATAGTGTTAATACCATAAGGGTGAAATTCTCATTACCTGATAGTGCTTCAGAAGAGGAAGTGATAGGTGATGAAGAATATGAAGATGCTAAAGCTACATGGGATGATGATGAAGTGAAAGATCCTAGAGGTTTTGAGTAGGGGGAGCAATATCCTCCACTAGAGATTGTTGAACCTCATGAGAAGAGGACTGTTGGAGAACATCGAACTGTTAGCTTCAAGAATAATTGGGCTTCTGATGAGGGGGAGCCAAGGGATTGGATTAAGGATATCCAAGTTGAGATTAATTATTTGAGAATGAAAGGGATTAACGTTGATGAGGTGTTCTCAGTGTTGATGAAGATAATGAAGAAGGTCAAGCTTAGAGTCGGCTTGACCTACATGGAATCTAATTGAAGAGCTAGATTGAAGATCTCCTCCTAACGGTGGGCTGGAGGGAGAGACTGTTGGGTGCATGGCACCAAGGTCCAACCCACAATAGTATTATTGGTGGCAAGTGAGCCACGTGATGGTCACTAATCCTATCACAAATAGGAGACTACATGTGAGTTCCAATTCGTGTGTTTATAGGAGTTGTGTTTAATAATGAATACTTGTGAGAATCCTTGTTCTATAAGGATTAGAAGTTGTAGGTGGCTATGCATGTAATATATAATGACAAGAATTATAGTTAAACTAGTGTTAGGAATCCATGTGTTCCTAGGATTCATGTGGGGCAGTAGGCTTGCTTATAAAAGCAAGGACTAGTGTGCCGCATAAGAATTGGTGAGAGCAGCAACAAGGAGTATTGCCGCATATTAAAGAAAACAAAGAAATAGGTGTCGCACAAGAAAAAAGAGAGAGCAACAAGAGGGAGCTGCTTAGAGAAAAGAAGATAGCCAAGAGAGAGCTACGCGTGGAGAAAAAAATAGAAATGAGAGAGCAAAGTGTTGCCGCCTTTGAGAGAGATAATTAGTGTGTGTAAGAGCAAAGAAAAATAATAAAGATTTTTTTTTAACCGTGAGACATACACAAGAATTATTATAATTAATTTGATAATAGTGATTTGATTCTGAGTTTGTCTTGTGATTTTTCCCTTAAAAGAGAAAAAGTTTTTCATGTAAATTTCATATTTTTGTGTGTGATTGTTATTTTAGATAACTAATATTTGTGATAATATTATTTGGGACCCAACATGTGGAAGATAGATGGAGAAATACTCCCCAAAAATCTTCAAGACCAAGTGGTGAGCCAACGGTCGTGCTTCGTGGCAATGAGGACACCAATTTATCGCTTCCAATGAAGCAAGCTTATTTGTGTCATGACGACCACCTTATATGCAGAAATCGCTCCGCTCTTCCTATCAAAAAATTGAGTCAGCTATCATGCCTTAAGAATCCGAGCTTCAAGGCATTCGTGCACTAGGTTTTATCAGGCCCGAAGCTCTTGTTCGGTACGTGGAAGGGATGGATTTTATGATACGGGAACACTTAGATATGCACTGGAATGGGAATGGCACACAGAAAGTTGAGGTTTATAACCTCGTTCAGCTTCTTGTAATGAGACTAGCCATGCGATTCTTCGCGGGACTTGAAGACCATGATCGTGTTGCAAAGTTAGCTAAATTGATGGCTACCATGGGCACATCGATGACTTCTTTTCCAGCTGTGAAGTTTCCAGGAACCGAATTTTATCGTTCCCTAAAGGCAGCAGAAGAAGTAATTAAGGAGTTTCAGTTGTTGATTAAGGAGAAGAAAGAAGCCATGTCTAGGGGAATAGAGATGCATGACCTCCTGTCATACATGATTTTTAGCACCGACTCTTCTAGCCAGTTTATGCCTGAGCATGAAGTTGCCGGTAAATTTATGTTAAAGATCAGAAACTAAACAGAGTATTCAAATCAAGCAAAGAAAATCAAAGAAAATACAAGAGACTTCAAGAACTAGAGAGAGAATTTTCTGAGTAAGAGAGAAAATTCTTATTGCTCTATTACTGTGATTACAAGAAGTAAATGAATTACAAAGCACTATTTTACATTTATACTATGGATTACTACTCTACCAGAAGATAAAAAGAGCGGGAAGATCACTAGCTGCCTCTAACTACTTATAACAGATTTTCCTATTTAAACGCTTCCAATAACAATTAGCCATCTGTCTACTAATAACTCAGCCAACTCTCTCATATGCATTTCACGTGCTGCACTTAATCTTTTAATACTGCAAATAGCTTTCTCAGTAAAACACCAATTCTATTGTCGTTTAGACTCATTGTCTTCTTTTGTACTTTAGTCTTCTTTACACGAGCCTTGCCATCTTTCTTTACCACTGCTTTACTTTTACTCTTTTGATCATGCTTCTTAACAGTCCCCCTCAAGACCAGAGCTGCCTCTGAAGTGGAAACAACTTCTGTGTCTTGGAAAGGCTTTGGATAAATGATACAATTACTAAATATGTTCAACAAACCCAATCTATTTATCAAATTCATGAAAGCTGATACACCTAAAGCCTTTGTAAACACATCTGCTAACTGCATATCTGTCTTGACATGGAAAGTCTTGATCATGCCTGCTTGAATCTTTTCCCTTATCAAATGACAGTCGACTTCAATGTGCTTTGTTCTCTCATGAAACACGGGGTTCGCAGCTATGTGTAAGGCAGCCTTATTGTCACAATATAAAAGTGCAGCTTTAGAATGTTGAATTCTGAAATCCTCAAGCAAAAAGAAAAGCCAAGTGATTTCACAGCAAGTTGATGCCATGGATCTGTACTCAGCCTTAGCTGAGGATCTTGAAACAACATTATGTTTCTTGGACCTCCATGAAATCAAATTATCTCCAAGAAATACACAATATCCTGTTACTGACTTTCTTGTATCTGGGCAGCCTGCCCAATCTGAATCACAGAATGCTTTCAATTGGAAATCTGATTGAGCTGAGAAGAAGATACCCTGCCCTGGAGTACCTTTAATATACTGTAGAACCCTGTATGTTGCTAGTAAATGGGGCAGCCTTGGTGCACTTAAGAACTGACTTAACCTATTTACTGCAAAACATATACCAAGCCTAGTCAAAGTTAGATACATCAATCTACCAATCAGCCTTCTGTATTGGGATGGATCATCAATCAAGTCACCTTCACCCTTGGACAACTTAACATGCTGCTCCATAGGGGTCTTCATGGGCTTGCAACCAAGCATTCCTGCATCAGTCAGCACCTCTAAAGCATATTTTCGTTGGTTAAGACTTATACCTTTCTCATTTCTAGCCACTTCTAACCCTAAGAAGTATTTCAGAACACCTAGATCTTTTATACCAAACTTAGTATCCAAGATTTTCTTCAGGTCTGTCACACATTGGGCATCATTACCAGTGATCAAAATATCATCTACATACACCAAGAGGGCTGTGAAACTTGAACCCTTTAAGTGCACAAAAAGGGCATAATCTGACTTGGATTGTACAAAACCAAGTTCACTGATTGTAGCTGACAATTTTGCATGCCACTGTCTGCTTGCTTGCTTCAAACCATAAAAGGACTTTCTCAGTTTACACACAAGAGGTCTAGAACCAGAACCAGCAACAGAACCATCAGAACCAGCAACAGAATAGTCCCCCTTGCTGTGAAATCCCTGGGGCAAAGACATGTACACTTCCTCATCTAAATCCCCATGTACGAAAGCATTATTTACATCCAATTGATGTAAAGGCCACCCTTTGACTGCAGCAATGCTCAACAAGACCCTGACAGAGACTGATTTAGCAACAGGAGAGAAGGTCTCAGAATAATCAAGGCCTTCTTGTTGAGTATAGCCCTTTGCCACCAACCTAGCTTTGTATCTCTCCACTGAACCATCAGGATTATATTTAATTATGTAGACCCACTTACAGCCAATTGGACATTTACCAAAAGGCAAAGGTACAATATCCCAAGTATGATTCATTTCCAATGCTGAAATTTCCTTGTCCATTGCAGCTTGCCAGGCCTTGGACTTCATAGCTTGATGGAAAAACTCAGGTTCAACCTCAGCATTTACAGCAAGAGAAAAAGATTGATGGGAAAGGCCAATGTTAGCATAAGACAGATGGTCAGCAATATCATAAGGACTACCTGAAGAGGGCTTATGAGAAATGGAGTTGCAGGAGTAATCTTGTAAATAAGAGGGAAGTTTATGTGGCCTAGTAGATTTTCTAAGCTGAACAGATGAAATATCAGGAATCTGGGAGTCCAAAATAGTAGGAGGTGGAATAGAATCTAAGAGTGCAGTAGGTGTTGAAGGATGGGCAGAGACAACATCTGTAACAGATGCATCAATAGGTAATGGAATTGAATCCATGGGTGTAGGAAAAACAGACAGACCATTAGAAGCAGGAATAGGCATGACAAGTGGAGAAATTGAGTGAAAAGGATCAATATTCTGAGAAGATAAATATGATTGAAAAGGAAAGATAGTCTCATGGAAATGTACATCTCTAGAAATAAAAACTGAATGTGTAGCAAGGTACATCACTTTATATCCTTTAATTCCAAGGGGGTAACCCAAAAACACACATTTTACTGCCCCTAGTGAAAATTTGTGCCTGTGATGTGCACGTGTGGAAGCATAACAAAGGCAACCAAAGACTTTTAGGTGGGAAAAGGATGGGACTTGACCAAATAAAACCTCATAAGGTGTTTTGTTATCAAGGACAGAAGAAGGGAATCTATTTATGAGGTATACTGCTGTGAGCACACAATCTCCCCAATATGCTAAAGGCACATTTGATTGAAATTTAAGTGCTCTAGCTACATTTAGAATATGTTGATGTTTCCTCTCTACAATAGAATTTTGTTGAGGGGTTTCAACACAACTTAAATGATGAAGTATGCCTTTGGACTTGAAGAAGTCTTTCAACAGAAATTCTGTACCATGATCTGTCCTAATGCATTTAATTCTTTTAATGAATTGAGTTTCAACAAAAACATAGAATTGTGGCAATAGGACTTGTGTTTCAGACTTAGACTTCAACAAATATATCCAAGTGCATCTAGAGAAATCATCAACTATTGTAAGGAAATATTTGTAACCATTTACAGTAGGAATAGAGAAAAGACCCCACAAATCACAATGAACAAGATCAAAAGGAAAAACAGAAATATTATTGCTAGAGGAAAAAGGCAATCTTTTCTGTTTTGCTATTGGACATACATCACAATGAACATTCTTATTACACTGTACAAAAGGCACAATTTTATTTAAAAACTCAAGTTTACCACTTGAAGGGTGCCCTAGCCTAAAATGCCAAAGATCAAGCTGAGTGGTAACAGAATGACAGAAAGGTAAAGCTGGAATATGAGACAAATCCTTGTTAGTGAATTTGGTATCCAGCAGGTACAATCCATTTTGCTCTCTACCTAGACCAATCGTGCTCCAAGGAGCAAGATCCTGAATGAAGCAAAATGAACCAAGAAAAACAAGGCAGTAAGATTGTGTTTTGTTCAATTGACTGACTGAAATCAAATTGAAAGTGAAAGAAGGAACACACAACACATCAGTGAGAATTAAAGTTTCTGTGAGATGTACAGTTCCAATATGAGTTACTAAAGCCTTTTCACCATTAGGTAAGTTAACAAAAGAGTTAGAGACACAAGTGACAGAACTAAAAACTGATATAGAGTGCACCATATAATCAGTGGCTCCTATGTCAATGATCCAACTACTATTGTGAAAAGCTGATCTATTAACTAGCTTGGCATTAAAAACAGTGGAATTTGGCATGGAAATGATTGAAGGACAAAAGACTTTACCTGAAAAGTTATTCAGGTAGTTTAAGGTAGAAGCACTTAATGCCAATGGCTGCTGTGAAGTGCTTGCTCCTACAGAAGGTAAGCTAGCTGACTGCTGAGGGGTTGAATGCTGAGTATCACCAACAGGCTGTGAATTCAAGAAAGCCAAAAGCTGCTCACATTGTGACTTGGAGATTGGAAGCTGTGGAAATGAAGAACTTGAGCCTTCACTGGCTTGAGCATGAGTGACATTCCCAAAAACTGGCACCTGATTCCCAAAGCTTGGTACCTGATTATGAGTAACTTGATTTGCCATGGACTTATTTCTGAACTTAAATCCTGGTGGAAAACCGTGTAGCCTATAGCACTTCTCCACAGTATGCCCTGATTTCCCACAATGAAAGCAAATTGGTCCTTCTTTCTTGAAATTTCCTTTGCCATTGTATTTTGGACCAGATCTCGCATCAGAATAGAATGCTGTGGCTTCAATTGGATGAGTTGTGACTGCTCCTGAGAAATCACCATTCTTGAAGCTTCTTTGTTTCTCTTCTTGCAAGATCAAGGAAAGAACCTTGTTGATATCTGGTAAAGGCTCATAAAGCAAAATTTGGCCTCTAATTGCTGAATAGGAATCGTTTAATCCCATCAAGAATCTCATCACCTGATCACGATCACTGAGATCTGAACCAATCCTTTGAGATCCACAGATACAAGGACACTTACAGAGAGGAATGGTTTGATAGTTGGCTAACTCATCAACTAAAGCTTTGAACTTTGTATAATAATCCTCCACTGAGAATTGACCTTGCACAAGATAGGCAGATTCCTTTTGAAGCTCAAAAATTCTTGGTCCACTTTTCTGAGAAAATCTGTGGCGCAAATCAAGCCAAATTGCTCTAGCATTATCTGTGTACATGATACTAGAACCAATTCCAGGTGAAACTGAGTTGATGATCTAGCTCAAAACAGCCATGTTGCATCGAGTCCACAGAATGAATTGTGGAGATTCTGGATCTGAAACTGGTATTGTACCATCAATAAATCCAATTTTGTGTCTCACAGTGAGGGAAATGATCATCGATCTAGCCCATGGAAAATAGTTCCTTCCACCAACCAATTTTTCAGAAACAAGTTGGACTGTGTTACTGTCACTGCTGCTAAGAAGGAATGGATTGACAGAATCTTCATTCACAGTAGAAGAAGATTGATTGTTGGAAAAAGTTTGATTGTTGGATGCTTCTTCAGCGGACGCCATTAACGGAGCTTAGAATCTTGAAGAAGAAAAAAAAAGATGAATTTTTGGAAATTCGAATCGGAAATCAAAGAAAACTTTCTGATTTGATTTTGCTCAACGCTCTGATACCATGTTAAAGATCAGAAACTAAACAGAGTATTCAAATCAAGCAAAGAAAATCAAAGAAAATACAAGAGACTTTAAGAACTAGAGAGAGAATTTTCTGAGTAAGAGAGAAAATTCTTATTGCTCTATTACTATGATTACAAGAAGTAAATGAATTACAATGCACTACTTTACATTTATACTATGGATTACTACTCTACCAGAAGATAAAAAGAGCGGGAAGATCACTAACTGCCTCTAACTACTTATAATAGATTTTCCTATTTACACACTTCCAATAACAATTAGCCATCTGTCTACTAATAACTCAGCCAACTCTCTCATATGCATTTCACGTGCTGCACTTAATCTTTTAATACTGCAAGTAGCTTTCTTAGCAAAACACCAATTCTACTGTCGTTTAGACTCATTGTCTTCTTTTTTACTTTAGTCTTCTTTACACGAGCCTTGCTATCTTTCTTTACCACTGCTTTACTTTTACTCTTTTGATCATGCTTCTTAACATGGGTTTACTTTCAGCAATATTTAGCTTTCCTTCCATAGCTACAACGTTCCTCATGAAATATCTTGGAGAGAGATCTGATATTTACGCCCATGTCCTAAACGGTAATATATATATATATATATATATATAGAGAGAGAGAGAGAGAGAGAGAGAGAGATTTAGGTACAGTACTTAGATGTTGTTGCTTAGACTCTCTTTTTAAGATTCTGTCATGTGGATTTTTTCTCATGAGAATAAAGTGTATCTTTAAGTTAAGTAGCCACATGGCTGAATCTTAAGAGAGAAACCTAAAGGACAACACCTAAGGTACTGTACCTAAATTTGTCTATATATATATATATATTAACATTAATATTCTTTTATATTAAGGCAAATTCTTAATTTAAAATTGCTTCACAACATTTTCTCAACAAATCATAGGTGATATATTGTTATTGGTTCTAATTTGAATTCACAACTTAAATTATTTTCTTGTTCACCCATAACAGTCAATAACAACTTGCCAATCAGGGCGGCTCTATAGAGTCTAGGGTAATCACAGGACCATCCTCACCTGGAAAAAAATAATTATTAATTTATGATTTTTTTATCCATAAAAAAACTTTGTGACCACCATAAAACTTTTTTAGGCCGGTCATAATTAAACTTTGGACAAAATTTGGCAACAAGCTTGGTTGTAGCTTGTTTGTAGACTAAGGTTACAACTCCATTCAATATTTTTTTTTTATTGAATGTGAATTTTAACAAATCCACCATTTAATTACATTTTCTTCTTATATCTTCCATACTAGCAAAATTTCAAGAAAATTAAAGATCAAGAACTATGTCATCAATTAAATATTTAAATTTCAAGTTTTTGTAGTCTAAAATTATACATAAAAAATAAGTTTATGGATCGAATAGCAAATAATATCCGATTGACATGAAATTTGGCATGTGTTTTAAGAATACAGAGAACATGCAATTCATTAGTTAGATTTTCAAAATATATAGCAATGTTAATTTGTTTAATAAGAGTTGTAACCTTAGACTACAACTAAATTTGGTTTGTCCTTAAACTTTGGTCCTCTTAACAATATATTAGTTCCTTACAAATAAAAAGAAAAAGTCCAAGAAAAATTTGATTTACCTAAACTTTTGAAGAGAAGTAGCTTTCAATATTAACAATGTGACTATCATGTAACGATTTCAAAATAAGAAAATTCGTAGAAAGAAATTTTAAAATTTTATGTGTTTGTGCGCGCGCATGTTTATGTGTTTTGTCAATATATAAAGCTCTCTTTTTATTAGATTTTTTATAATTTAAGTTTTTTAATGACTACCCCCAAAAAATTTCCTGGAGCCGCCACTACTGCTACTTAGGATTTGTTATAAAAAATGTTATGGATATAGCATTTCTCTTCTTCATTTACATTGTATTTGCAATAAATTTATATTGTTGATACACAAAAAGTAGTAAATGTTGTAAACATTTGCAAAAAGTGTACAATATTTACCACTTTTTGTTCTTACATTAAATATCTCTGTAAATTGAATACAGAGGGTTTCATGTTTGCTCTTTTTTTGTAATGAATAATTCTAGGGAAACACTCAATCTCACACTCAATTTCACAACATACTCATGTGTGCAATTTAAGGTGATGCACTTTCTGCCCACTTCTATACACATAGACCCATCACTTTTGATTGACCACTCACAATCACACAAGTTAGCAAATTGTGAAATTTGTTGTGGAAATGAGTGTCTGTAGTATTGATGTTTTGTAATAATTCTTGATATTAATCATCTTGATCGGCTTAATGGTTTTGGATTCAGAGCAATTGGCGGTTGCAAACTCAAAAAAAAATCTGGGGAAGCACTTAATTGGGATGATAAGCCTAAATGATTCAATTTTAAGGTATTGGGAATGAGCTCCATTGGGTGTAATAATGTTAGGTTAACTACTGTATTGTTATTAGCATGGACGAAACAGTAGTTCAAAATGCCATTTTTATTCTTATTGCTGTCCTTGTGGATGGTTGTCCTAACTACTCCTAAGTAGTTACCAATAAAAAATGGATGTTTGATTATTTCTCCTTCCTTACAAGAATAGAAATGGTACGTCTGCAATGCAATATTTTCATAATAATTTCACAATAAATCTCACAATAAATCTTAAGTAGCAAAATGTTATTGACCGTTACTAGTGAGTAAAAAATAATTTAGTGGTGGACTCAAATTAGAATTGGTAACAACATGTCACTTAGGATTTATTATGAAATTATTGTGGATGTATTATTATTTTTATAAGAAAATGTAGGAGTTTTTATCTAATACATAGGAGTATTTAGCTTTTCTCACCCATTTGGTGACAAGGGTACCAACCATGGCAAAAGTCCTACAATGACCACCCTCATGTACATTAGAGCACTAGCATCAAATGTGCTAAATGCTAAATTTCTAGCATTTAACATACTAAACACTAAAAAGCATGCTACATGAGATGTTCCAAATGTCATTTTTTTAAAACGTGCTACAGTGTCATTCTAATAGTAGAACGACACTGTAGCATGTTATAAATAAATTTATTATCTTTTTATTCTCCCTTCTTATATTTTATTCTCTCTCTCTCCTCTTTGCTCCCTTCACCGATCAAGCCACAACATGAAGTCGCCACTGCCATCAGTCTAAAGCCCATCTAAGCCTTGGTCTGAAGCTGCTGTCACTGCCGGTTTGAAGCCTATCTCAACCATGGTATGAAGCCATTCTAAGCCACTAGTGCCAATCTAAAGCCACCACCACCGGATCTCTCTGCTTCTCTTACCTGTTTGTTTTTATTTTTAATTAGGTTATGGCCCTTTTTTTTTTGTTTTGGTGTTTTTTGGTGGTTGGGGATTCATTTTGGAGGGTTGCGGTGGTTGTGGGCTGATTTTGGTGGTCGTGATCACGACGGCCGGTAGTGGTTAAGTTGATTTTGGGTTTTGGTTACAGTGGTCGATGGTGTTGGTTATTTTGAGGGGTGGTTGGTTGATTTTGGCTGGTGGTTGGTAGTGGTGGAGGGTTGTGGGTGGTGTTGGGCAGTTGGGTGTAGGTATTGTGGGATTTGTATATAATTTTTTTATATTTTAGGAGTAATTTTTTTTATGTTATTCTAATGTATTGTACGTATTATTTTAATATGTTGTATGGAGGAATAGAAAATGTGATGTATGGTGTAATGTTAAATATAATCTTAAAATAGAAAAATAAGGTTATGTTTGATAACAGTTTTTGTTTTCTATTTTCAAAAACTTGTTTTTGGAAATATAAAGAAAAAATAATTTTCTTGTATTTTTGAAATCAAAAACATGTTTGGTTAGTTGAAATTTAAAAAAAAAAAAAAAAAGTTTTTTGAAGAAAAAAATAGAAAATACTAAAATATGTTGTTACTAGGATTTAAACTCTAATGCTAACTCATTAAATGAGACAGATTCATTAAATTAAATGCGTGTTTTCATTGACTTTTGAAAATTAAAAACTAAAAATAGCATTTTGCATGTTTCAGTTACCTTCACAAATTGAGTTTTGAGAACAATTTTTGTTTTCAGACCATTTTGGGTTACCAAACAAGTTTTTTAATCTCAAAAATAAAAAATTATTTTTGGAAACAGAAAATAAGAAAAAAAAACAGTTATCAAATATACCCTAACTTTTTGATGTGTCAAATGATAAAATTTTTAGAAGAGCAGATTCTAGTACTTTTACGATCACCTTAATCCCTGATCCCTCCAATACAAGATTCTCGTGAAATTCCCTTTACACCTCACCTCAAGCACCTAATCCCTACCCAAGGTTAGGTTGTATACTAATCTTTACCAGGGTACAAGACGTTGGTTCAGATCCTCCTAAGCCACCCTGTTCTCAATGGAGTAATGGAATGGGGGCGAGGATGTTATTCCCTTGCCTTTTCCGCCTAGCTCATGGTTTCAGCCAATATGCAAATCCTAGAGGGACTAATTAATGAAATTTTCCTCAAGCAACCAACCGCTGTTGACCATTGACTAACCGTAGTTTACTTGCATTGACCAAGAGTTCACTTTTGACAAACATTGACTTGTTTTTTTTTTTGTCAAAGACTCAGGTTAATCCCATTTGCTTTTCTTCCTTTGTTTGCCTGTTCTAAGTTTCTAACACCGTCTATCCCCCTTGTTTACAGCTAGCGTTCGTCCTTGTATTTCAGAGGAGCAAGAAGACTTCATTCGCCGGGTAACAGAGATTCCTTTGGACGAGCGGAAGTGTCGGGATCTCATGACACTCAACACTTTGCACGTTTATTGTGGGGGTCCGGAACCTACGGAGGAAGCTCGTAGATTAGACAATCTTTCTCGTCGCCGTAAGTAGTCTCTATTTTCCTCGTCAGTTCATTCTTTCCGTCTAATCCGCTAATCATACATCAATTTTGTAGAAATAGAGGCTACTAGGCAAAGGGTGAGGGCTGCTACCGCCCACAAGAAAGAGGAAGAGAAGGCGGCCCAAGGAAAGGATGGGACTTCCTCGTCAACCCCTAAGACCGTCGCCAAAGGCTCGGCAAAAAGAAAGAGTGATGAAAAGGATGAGCGTTCCCCCAAAAAGGTAGCCATCACTACCGGGGATGTGCACCCCAAGAAGAAGTCACCCTCCAAGCCAGTTCGTGGTGCGGGGAAGGGGATGATGACTTCCTCTGGTCCTATCACTTAAGGACCCCGTTGCTTGCTCACCCACAAGGATTACACTGTCGAGGAAATAGAGTCCCTTATAAAGCCGACGGACATAGATCCCTGTGCTCAGCTAGGGACAGAGGAATTGGGGGCGTCAGCTCTTTTTGACTTAACCCGGGTAAGCATGCTTCCTTGGTAGATCTTACCTCATTTATTCCTTGTTTATTGGCTAATGACCGTATCCTTTATAGGCCTTGGTACGTGTTAAGGCACTTCAGGACCAGTGTGTGGCCAAGGAGGATGTCGTCACTCGGATTAGGAAGCACAACACCAATTTGTTGGATCAGCAGGCTCAGTATAAGGAAGGCCTTCGAGATTTGAACCGTGAGTTGAAGACGAAGGGGAAGAAGTTGGAAGGGGCAAAGCGTCAGAAGGAGAAACTTCAGGAAGAGGTGACGGCTTTGCGCAAACAGGTGAAGACAGCAAGGACTGACACTGTCCAAAAATTTAAGGTGTCGCAATCTTTCATTGACTCTTGTGTCGACTATTATGGCACTGGGTTCGAAGATTGCCTCAAACAAGTTGTGTCAGCTTTCCCAGAGTTGGACCTATTTAGGATCACAATGGATAATCTTGAGCCGACGACACCTGTTGGTGACGTCGTTGTTAATGAAGGTGACGGCGCCCCTAAATCCAATCTTCCTCCCAAGGATGATGGTGCCGTCGTTCTAGCCCAACTTGCTACCAATCCTCCTCATGTTTCTGCTTCCAACCCTCCAGTTGTGCCTATAGATGTTGAAAATTCTCATTCTTGGAAAAAAGGCGACGGGAACCCTACTAATGCTCCTGCTGCTTGATTTTGCTTTCTGTGTATTTCATTCATTTTGCAAACATTGTTTAAATTCCCCTTTGCTTTTGGGCTTTTATTTGTAAACAGTTTACCCTATTATATGGTATGTTACTTCCGTCGTTTTTCGTCTTTTATTTGTTGATGCATTGTGTTGGATGCCTAGAATGAATTCGTCGGCCTGTAGTCCCGTCTGTCTTGGCGAACTCGTCAACTTTATGGATTAATGTTGGACTTGTTTATTTTGAGGGTATGATGAGTCCGTCAGCACATAGGCTCGTCCATCTTATGAGCAATCAACTTATGTTCTTTGTAGTTTTGAGCTCGCCTATCTTATCCTTTGAGTTTGATAAACTCGTCGATTTCGTGAGCTTTGCCTCTAGACATTGATTATTTTGCTAACCTTATGACCTCGTCCGCTTTATGGGCTTGATGAACTCACCATTTTTTATAAGCCCGTCAGCTTTATAGCTTCGTTCATGTTATGGACTTCGTTATTTTTATGATCTCGTCCATTTGATGAGCCCGTCAGCTTTATGGCCTCGTCCACGTTATGGACTTGTCATTTTTATTTATAATCTCATCCATTCGATGAGACCGTCAGCTTTATGGCCTCGTCCATGTTAGGGACTTATCATTTTTATAATCTCATCCATTCGATGAGACCGTCAGCTTTATAGCCTCGTCCACGTTATGGATTTAGAGTCGTCCACTTTTTAAGGTCGTCCACTTTATGGACTTAGAATCATCCACCTTTTGTGAACTTAAAATCGTCCACTTAAAGTCGCCCACCTTTTGTGGACTTAAAGTCGTCCACCTTTTGTGGACTTAAAATCATCCACTTTTGTGAACTTAAAATCGTCCACTTTTGTGAACTTAAGGTCGTCCACTTTACGGACTTAGAATCGTCCACCTTTTTTGAACTTAAAATCGTCTACTTTTGTGAACTTAAGGTCGTCCACTTTATGGACTTAGAATCATCCACCTTTTGTGAATCATCCACATTTGTGAACTTAAAGTCGTCCACTTTATGGACTTAAATCGTCCACCTTTTGTGAACTTAAAATCGTCCACTTTTGTGAACTTAAAGTCGTCCACATTTTGTGGACTTAGGGTCGTCCACTTTTGGTGAACTATAAATTTGTAAATAGAAACTTCAGTCATTTTTGAATAAACTCCTCTTATTGCCATGCATTCATAGAAAAAGTAGTTCTTAAAAAGAAAAAATCATGCCCTTTGGGCTTAAAAGGAAAAAAGGTATTGTCGCAAAAACTAAAGCAAATGATAAAACTGAGGAGTATAACTAAAATTTGCTACGGTGAACTGTAAATAAAAAGGGGGCGTCATTCTCCATGTCGTCATCTTTATTGGTAGTACTTTCGTAAGTGCTCTGTGTTCCATGGATGTGGCAGCTTCTGTTCGTCTAACGTCTCCAGGTGGTAAATGCCCTTCCTCTGCCATGTCGTGATTCGGTAAAGTCCTTCCCAATTGGGGCTGAGCTTCCCTTGGGTAGGGTCTCTTGCTGCACCCATGACTTTCCTTAGAATGAGATCTCCAACCCGGAAGTCTCTGTGTCGGACCCGGGAATTGTAATGCTTAGCCATGCGGTCCTGGTATCGTGCGAGCCTTTGCTTTGCTGTCGCCCTGACTTCGTCTACTAGATCAAGCTATAGGCGTAGGGCCTTGTCGTTCTTGCTCTCATCATGGTTGTGCACCCTGTAGCTTGTGAGTCCGACCTCAGCTGGGATGACTGCCTCACTCCCATATGTTAGCCGAAATGGTGTCTCTCTTGTGGGTGTCCTTGCCGTTGTCCTGTATGCCCATAGTATGCTTGGCAACTCTTCAGGCCATATACCCTTTGCCCCCTTGAGCCGAGTCTTGATAATCTTGAGCAAGGATCGGTTCGTGACTTCAATCTATCCGTTAGCCTGAGGGTGGGCGGGGGAGGAGTAGTGGTTTCTTATCCCTAATTGCGAGCAAAAGTCCCGAAAGGAGTCGTTGTCGAATTGCTTCCTGTTATCTGAGACTAAGACTCTAGGGATGCCAAACCTGCATACGATGCATCTCCAAACGAAACTCCGCACGTTCTTTTCCGTAATGGTGGCCAAGGCTTCAGCTTCCACCCACTTTGTAAAGTAGTCGATGCCCACTACCAGGAACTTCAGCTGTCGCACTGCTGTAGGGAATGGTCCCATGATGGCTAATCCCCACTGGGTAAACGGCCATGGGGCCGTCATCGGGGTCAACTCTTCGGTTAGTTGTCTAATAATATTGCTGAACCTTTGGCACTTGTCGCAGGTCTTGACATAAACCTCGGCGTCCTTCTGCATGGTGGGCCAATAGTACCCTACTCGCACTAGCTTGTGTACTAATGATCTTGACCCCGAATGGTTTCCGCAAATCCCCTCATGTACCTCTCTCATGATGTAGTCTGCCTCTTCAATACCTAAGCACCTCAGATATGGATGGGAGAAGCCTCTTTTATACAGGACATCTTTTATTAAGACAAATCTCGCTGCCCGGACCTTCAGCTTTCTCGCGGCCTCTTTCCCGACTGGCAAGATGCCATTCTTCAAGTATGAAGCTAACGGTGTAGTCCAGTTACTTTCAGAACCTATCTCCTACACGTCGTCGGAATCTATTAGTAGAGAAAGCTGAACAAAAGAGAGTACATTACCAAGGGTGATCATATGTTCTGCTGAAGCGGCTTTGGCGAGACAATCGGCTTGCTCATTCTCTCCTCTGGGGATTTGGATGATTTTGGCCTTTAGGTCGTCTACTCTTCTTCTTACTTGATCCAGATACCTTTTCATCCTTTCGCCCTTGCACTCATAGTCTCCATTCACTTACTTAGTAACGACCTGAGAGTCGCAGTAAATGACTACGCTCACGGCTCCCGCTGCTTTGGCGAAATCGAGACCTGCTACTAGTGCTTCATATTCTGCTTCATTGTTGGTGGTGGGGAAGTCAAGATGGACCATACATTCAACCGTGTCTCCTTCGGGTGACAGTAGTACGACGCCTACCCCCCCGGCCTGCTTGTTAGATGATCCGTTTGTATGTATACTCCACTAAGGAGATTCTTCTGCCCCCTTGTCCTCGTTATTGGTGAACTCTGCTATGAAGTCTACGACGATCTGTCCTTTGATGGCGGTTCGTGGGCGGTACTGGATGTCAAACTCGCTCAATTCTATGGCCCATAGCGCCAATCAACCAGCAGCTTCAGGGTTGCTCATCGCCCGTCGTAGGGGCTTGTCGATCAGGACGATCACCGTGTGGGCTTGAAAGTATGGTTTGAGTTTGCGGGCTGCCGTAACTAATGCAAAGGCAAGTTTCTACATGGGCGGGTATCTTTCTTCGGCACCGCGAAGCGCCCGGCTGGCGTAATACACGGGCTTCTGCACTATTTCTTCTTCTCTGACCAAGGCGGCAGGGGAGACGGCCAAATAGAGGAAAAGCTCTTTACCTGGCTGCAACGGACTTAGCAGCGGCGGGGAAGAGAGATAAGGCTTTAACTCCTCGAATGCCTGCTGACACTCGACAGTCCACTCGAAAGATTTCTTCAACGTGCAGAAGAAGGGTAAACACTTATCTGTTGCCCTCAACACCAATTTATTCAGTGCTGCTATTTTGCAGTTGAGGCTTTGTACTTCCTTTACATTTCTTGGGGGTGCCATCTCCATTATGGCCCGGATCTTGTCCGGGTTGGCCTCGATGCCCCTTTGAGACACCATGAATCTCAGGAATTTTCCTACCGTCACTCCGGAGGCGCATTTTCCTGGATTGAGCTTCATGTTGTAAGAGCGAAGGGTTTTGAATGTTTCCCTGAGGTCTTCCTCCCTTTGGCTTTTTACTAGCATGTCATCAACGTAGACTTGGACATTTCTCCCGATTTGCTGTGCGAACATCTTGTTCATAAGCCTCTGATACGTTGCACCCGCATTTTTTAGGCCGAATGGCATCACTTTATAACAGAATAAGCCTTGGCTAGTCACGAACGAAGTTTTCTCTTGATCATCTTCGTGCATTTGGATTTGGTTGTAACTTGAGAAAGCGTCCATAAAGCTTTACAGCTGATGCTGAGCCTTAGAGTCTACTAGAACGTCGACCCGCGAGAGGGGATAGCTGTCTTTGGGGCATGCTTTGTTTAGGTCGGTGAAGTCCACGCACATCCTTCACTTTCCGCTAGCTTTTTTAACCATCACTACGTTTGCCAGCCAGTCGGGGTAGTAAACCTCTTTAATGAAGCTCGCCTCCTGCAGTTTGCGGACCTCTTCCGCTATGGCCTGATCTCGCTCCGGGGCGAACACCCGCTTCTTTTGTCGAACGGGTGGAAAGGAGGGCGACACATTCATCCTATGTACCATGACTGAAGGGTTTATCCCTGGCATGTCCTCATGGCACCAAGCGAATACATCCCGATTATTTCTAAGAAAAGTTGTGAGCGTTTGGCGAACCGCAGGATTAGCGAGGGTTCCAATTTTGGTTGTTTGGTCAAGTTTTGAGTCGTCAAGAATCACCTCTTCAAGCGTCTCTACGGGCTTCGTCGCCATCCGGTGTTCTTTTATGTTCATGGCTTGGAGGTGGTCATCCATTTCCATCATGGCCACATAGCATTCACGTGTGGCCACCTGATTTCCGCGTAGCTCTCCCATTCCATAGTCGGTAGGAAACTTAATCATTAGGTGGTAGGTTGAAGTTACGGCCTTCCACGAATTGAGGGTGGGTCGTCCGAGGATAGCATTGTAGGCGGACGAATAGTCGACCACT
Organism: Notholithocarpus densiflorus; assembly: GCA_030021035.2. Taxonomy (NCBI): domain Eukaryota; kingdom Viridiplantae; phylum Streptophyta; class Magnoliopsida; order Fagales; family Fagaceae; genus Notholithocarpus; species Notholithocarpus densiflorus. The sequence continues at coordinate 867,592 of JARYZH020000006.1, read as the reverse complement.
AGGAATGTTACATCCTTGGTAATTTGTTGAGGGTAGTCGCCTACCATTACAGATAATGTGACCGCGCCTAGGGGGAATACCCTTGTTCCTCCAAAACCGACGAGTGGGGCGTTCGTCGGAATCAATCGTTCTCTGTCAATTCCCATCTGCTGGAGCGTCGGGTAGTATAGGATATCTGCCAAGTTGCCATTGTCGACCAACACATAGTGCATGTTGTAGTCTCCTACTCGTATGCTGACGACAAGCGTATCGTCGTGCGGGTGGTGAAGACGTCACGCATCTTCTTCCGAGAACCCGATAATGAGGCCTTCTTTTTGTGCCATCTTTGGTACGGAACCCGTCAGCTGAACATTCTGGACCATCCTAAGGTAAGTTTTGTGGGCCTTTTTGAACGACCCAGTGGTCACTGTTCCCCCTACGATCATCCTTATGTCCCCTTCAGGGGTCTTGGATGTTCATTATCCCATTGGGGGTGCTACTCTTGAGGGGGTGGATCAGTTCTCTCCTTCCTAACGAACTTCTGCAATTTTCCTTGCTTGATAAGGGCCTCGATCTGCTGCTTTAAGTCATAACAATCGGATGTGTCATGACCGTGGTCACGGTGGAAGCGGCAATATTTGTCCATCGATCGCCTGTTGGGATCTCCCTTCAGCTTTTTGGGGTAGGTCAGGGCCTCCTCGTCCTTGATTTGCATTAGGACTTGGTCTATCGGGGCAGTTAGTGGGGTGAAACTTGTGAACCTTCCTCCCGAAGGCTTAGAGCACCTTTCATCCCTTTGGTCTCCTGTTCTTGCCTTCTTCCGCCCTTAGTCTTGTCATGTGTTCACCTGTCTCTCCTTTTTCTTGGGCTTTTCCTCCCGAGCTAGCAGCGCATCTTCAGCATTTATGTACTTGGTGGCCCTGTAAAGTACTTCTGTCATGGTCTTCGGGTCGTTTTTGTATAGGGAGAACAAAAACTTACCCTTCCGCAGCCCATTCGTGAAGGCCGCTACAAGTATCTTGTCGTTGGCTTCGTCGATCGAGAGTGCTTCCTATTGAAGCGAGATATGTAGGATCTCAGCGTCTCGTCCTCTCGCTGTTTGATGCTCATCAAGCAAGCCGTAGACTTCTTATACCTATGTCCCCCGATGCAGTGAGCAGTAAACTGAGCACTTAGCTCCTTAAAAGTGTTGGTGGAGTTGGGCGTCAATCGGCTGAACCAAATTCTTACCACACCCTTCAGCGTCGTAGGGAAGGCCCTACATATGATTTCATCTGCTACTCCTTGAAGGTGCATCAAGGTTTTGAAGGTTTCCAAGTGGTCCAAAAGGTCCTTCACTCCGTCATAGCTGTCGATCTGTGGCATGCGAAACTTATGCGAAAGAGGGAAGGCGTTGACGGCCGTGGTGAACAGCGAGTCAGTACGGTTGACCAGATCGTCAAGGTCGCTAGACACCCGTCCCTTTAGGGCATTCATCATAACTTCCATCTGTTCCTTTATCGCCTATATCTCCGCGACAACAGGTGGTGGAGTCATATCCGTGAGGGATGGGAGGCTTATATTTTGTCGCTCCGGTCTGCTTAGGGCGTTACTGCCCTCCAGTCCCTCTCGGTCTTGTCGTTCGGCACTGGTACCTTCTTGGTCTTCCTCTTAGATACCCAAGGCTGCATTCTTCTACCTTAGCTGTTCCTCTAGGACTTCGTTTTGTTTGGTAAGGCATTCCACCGCTGCTATGAGGGTTTGGACCTGTTTCTCCAGGGCGGTGGGTCGTGGTTCGTCTCCCTGAACGTTGTTGGTGGTTACCATCAAGCAGGTAAGTACCATGCAACTCTTTGTCCGGGAAGCATTTGTATGGCTTACAAGTGAATATAGATTGCCACAGATGGCACCAACTGATGATGCCAAAAAAAGTCACCAGTGAGCCACACGATACTTGCACACTCAAAATAGCACCTGCATAATAAAAAGAGAAGACCTCGCAGAGAGCACCAGTGTGGTACCGGCCAAATACCCTCCGAAGGTTAAGTTAGAACTTCTCACAACTCTAGAGTGCTAGAAAAGGGTAAATTATGCGTACATTGGCTAGTGAGGGTATTAGGGCTTTTATAGTAGTAGAGGGTTAACCTCTTTTTCTTGTTGTAGAAGTCTTTTCCTTATAGGAGTCTTTGTGAGCGTATTTTGTGAAATTCTTTCCTTGTAGGAGTCCAACATTGAGCATGATGTGCAAGATATTTCCTTATATACCCATGCGTGGAAGCCAAGTCAAGGTTATGTCGGAACCATTAGCTTTGCGCATCTCCTACAGCCTCGACCCGTCAACTTTCCAATGTCAACGGGTTTACCCTGTCACCCTAAAGCTGATTCCCTACCGTCACTATTGCCGATAGACAATAGTGAGGCTGACGGGCCTGATTGAAACGTCACTTCACTCCCTTCCGTCAGTGAGTGTTACAATTTTATACTTATCATATGATATGATTACAAATAAATTTGGTTGGTAGGTAAGCATATAATTCCGTCACTCAAAGAGATTCAGAAGTGAACTTATTGCAAGTGTTATTAGTGATTATTCATTCACATTCAATGAATAAGTTTGTTGTTTTCTATAATGTAATTCAAGCTCTAGATTAATAAGAAATTGCTGTTTTTTCTTGATTCAACCAAAGAAGTAATGAAAGCATTGAAAGGGGATTCAAATGTTATGGGATTATTTTATGCTTGACTACGGTGTTGCAATCCCATATGACAGAATTTTTAAAGTTTATATGACAGAATTTTTTAATTTTATTGGATTATTTTATGCTCGACTACGGTGTTGCATTCCCATATGACAATTTTATTTTTAAAGTTTTGTATTTTCGACTTCTAAATGGTTTAAACTTTTATATTTTTTACTAGATAATTGAATAGTATTTTTAATGGAAACAATCATGTGATTGTCAAACAATGAAGACTACATGTCTTCAGATGAAGAAATTGTCATTGATGAGGAAGAAAATGAGCAAAAGTTAGAGATTGAAAAGATTGAGGAAAATGAGCATGAGATCAACAAGATTTTAGATGAAAATGAAATTGTTTTAGAACCAAAGGTTGGGATGATGTTTAATTCAGAAGTAGAAGTTAGAGCATATTATACGCAATATGCTAAACAAGCAGGTTTTGGTGTGTCGAGGAGAACCTCTAAACTTGGACGTGATGGGAATTTAAAATATTTTACTATTTCACGCATGGGATTGGGATCACTTCATAATAGGTGCATGGCTTTGTCAGACACATAAAAATTTTAAAGCAAGCATTGGAAGCACTGAATGAAGAATTCTCAATTGATATCTTTATCTTAGTTTAAAGTGTTGATCTAAGAGAATGGCATTTTCGAAATGAAGCTTCATTCAAAGACAAACATCCCCTCGGTTGTTGCATATGTTAGTTGCTCCTTGGCCATTTTCAGCTTGGGCTATGGATTTCATTGGCCTCATCGCACCAAAAGCATCTAATTGCCAAGAAATTGGGTTTTAAAAATTCCAGAATTCACACAATTATATAGTATTTCGCGCCTAAAGTCATCCCAAGCACTAGTAATGTTTCTACTAAACAATTTCTTTGGAAAATTCCTACTAAGATGGGTGAATGTGTCAAGAGAGATGGGGAGGGGAGTGGGAGAGGTACAATGAACAGTTGAGTGACTACCCAACCATTCAATTAGCTATGAATGGAGGTTTCAATAAATAGGTAAACTAAGGATGACTAGTAAAAACTTGGAAAGGTCCATCGTTGTTCATCCTTCGTGTTCAGGAAGAATGTTGTCTATGGATTTCAAACAAAAAAAATAGCCCCCATATGTCATTTGATTATTTAAAGTATTCGCTCCCGAACTTCTTCGTAGAACCACTTCTTCGTAGAACCACATTTTCTCCGCTTCCCACATTGGGTTTCTTCTCAAGTTGTATGTATAGATTGCATCAATAAGTCCAATTGGGCACTGAAATATGTTGTGAAATTAAGTGCAGGTTTGGATGTGTTTCTAGAGTTTTCAATTGATACAATACTTGCGTTTTTTTATAGAATATTTAGATGATGAAAAATCCTTGCTTAGATTTTTTAGAAGCTTTAGATAACGAAAAATCTAGGCATGATCGTTGAGCTCCCTAATGCTCTAAACCCCATGCCTGAGATTTGTTTGCATTTGTGCTCTAAAAACCCCCCATGCGTGGGATTTGTTTGTATTTGTTTTCTTTCCTTAATGCCGTGAAAATCCAATCCAAAAAATAATCCTCAAAAATTTGCAAAACCCGTTCATCATCACAACAGAGCTCGTCATCCTGTTGATGCCATGGACTTCTTTTCCCCAGAAGGTGCTGTTGATGCTGGAATCGGGAAACTGTGATAAAGTTTTTTTATTATTTATTTTTTATGCAAAATTTTTGGTTAGGATTGTGATTAGGATTTGTCTCAATTAAATTATACACATGGCACTATATTACTGGGTTGGGAGCACTAAACATTGCTGAGTTGGTCCTCAGGGAGCACCAAATGCCAATGGACAGACTAAATTGATATGATTCCATACATTTAAGACGTTAATTGAACTAAATTATAACCTCTGGCTCTTTTATGTAGTTTTCCATCTTTTCTTCTTTCTTTCTTTTTGCATCTTTCTTCAGACATGAGAAGAATGTTACATTAAGTTGCATGTACAAAACATATATAGTAAAAGAAAAATTGTAAACCTATATTTTAATGACCCAAAACGAATGAATCTCGCTACAATATTTGAGCCAGAGACATTAAGGGAGAGCACCTATGTCATTCATTAGGTAAAATTGCAGGCTTGTACCTGTATATAAACAGTTCCATTCCAGAATCGGCAAGCAGCCCTTCTTTGCAACAAAATCTGAGGCTAGTACCTTGTGAACTCTACCATAGAAACTTCTACGGCTGCTCGGCTATTAGCTCTCCTAGTATTTGAGCATTCGGCTGGTCCAAGAGTCTCCCAATATATTATTTGTTGAGGTATGGAAGCTAAGCATGTTACTTAATCCCAATATTACAAAATTGCTTTTCCCTAATTTTAAATTAATCATAGTGGAGATGGTGTTTTCTCTTTCTGCACCTATTCACATACCAAGTAGCATGCTTTTGAAGGCCCATGCCAATCATCACCTTGAGGCTTGTGAGCATGACATAGGTCATAGCAGACAAGAACAAAATCCAGAAGAGCCTCCATGGGAGGGGATTATATGGAAGATGAGCAGCATAGACTGGAGTCAGCACCCGGATAACCTAATGCCAAAAACAAGAAGATCAACAAAAATAGCAATACAAAACCAAATAAAAAACGGATACACAACAAAACCAAAAGCAATGCAAGCTTTTTTTTTTTTTTTTTTTAAAGGAATAAAATCTCAATCAGGTCAGGTTTTCATATATTTTATACTTTCCCAACTCACCCTTTGATTTATTTGGAGACAGTTTCGACATCGATCGTAATATGACTTGACCGATATACTAGAATAATTTATAATTTGTATGTCCTGACAGATATTTTCGAATACTTTATAATTTATGAAGTTATAAATGCACGGTCAGGTCAGGTTTTCAAAGTGGACAAACATTTTAAGACATCCACAAAGAGAATAGTAGAAAACCAAAGCATAATATTGTTATAATGTACAACAATTATTTGATTATTTTTAATATTATTAAACAGTGCAGTAGAGCACTTGGTTAAAAAATCCCTACATATATATATATATATATATATATTGTTAAATTACTAGTAATAATTAAATTACTTCTGTAGGTATCACTGTACTACTTTGCTATCTCCAATTGCTTTTAAATTAATTTTAATTGTGTTCTAACATTTATTTCTAAAACCTAAATAAACAATAATATATATAAATTGTTGTATTCTGTGTCATATTGTTTCTGTGTTTCTTAGTTACACTCCCAGTGGATTTTGAACCAAAACCTCACCCTCTACCCCTAAGATTATATCCTCAAGAATATGCAACATGCATACCACGCAATTGCTAAGATAAATCCCTAGGGATTGCTTCGCAGGAATCAGCACAAGTTTAAAACATAATGTAAAGTATGATAGACCATGTGAAAATTAGTATTAATTGATGCTTACCACACAAGCTGGTCCAATTATAAGCACGTTGATTTCTAAATAATTTAATACATTTTCTTTTGTTCTTTATGTAGGCTTAACATCATGGGCATCAGTTTAAGGATCAAGAGGTTGGCAAGTTCAGTAAAAATTAAGTTCGACTTGATCAAGATGACAAACTTTTTGTTTTCCTTTTTGTGTTGAACACAACATGGTTCTTCATTTGTAATGGATATTATGGTATTATTTGCGTGGGGAAAAGCTTATATGTTTTTAAGCACAGATGGTGACTTACAACAAGAGCTTTTTTTTATTTTTTTTTATTCAACATCATTTGAGCTTTACAACTATGGATATATTTGCTCTTTATTTATTTGAGTTTTTTGGTTTTGTGATGTATGTAGAATGAAAACGATAGCAATGTGAATATAATATTATTGGCTTGATTATTATTGGTTTGGTTGCTGAGAAAGTTGAGGGAAAGAGAAGGAAAGTCAAAGAATTGAATTGAATTGAATCTTACTATTTGAGTTGTTTGGTTTTGTATGTATGTGAAATGAAAAGGAGAATAAGTTTATATATTGGTTAGATAAATGGTTAGAATAGGCTCACTAATCACTATATTGAATTTTCATTTGGATTCCAGTGGGGTTGCTCATTTTTATAACTATTTTAGTTTATTTAAAATTCATGCCCATTGGTCTTAAAAAATGATTGATCACCAAGTACGAAACTTGAATTGAAAATCCATTAGCATATCAGTTTTGTAGCTAAAAAATATGGAGGAATATATATATAATATACAAATTTGAATCTTAGAATTTTATTTTAGTTGTTTTTGTTTCCTGAAGACTGAAAAATAACTAAATACATAAATTAAGTGCTTAATGTGGAAGCACCAAAAGATGGTTCAGAAAGTTGCAAAACAATAATAATCATCTAACACATGCCCCTGACTCTTCTCATCAGGGTAAACAATTGCAAATATTTTTATAATGTTGGACTCTTGACACTTTTCTAACACTTGTCAGTCATTTGTTGATTTTATAGATTCTCTCTTTGCGATTTGTATTCTTTGAAAAGGGATTGTACACATATCCTTCCTATGTGTCCTTCCCTTTTCCTTCTTCAATAAAATTATGTACTCATTAAAAAAAAGTTGTTAGACATGCATTCGACCCATGGTGATCCACTGTCATATGTCATGTCTTATACATTGAACAATTCAACACTAATTCTCAAGAGGAGAAAAAAACCTTAGTTAACAGTTTAATTTAGGACTAATAAATATCTGGGCTACTTCTAAAATAGAATCAGTAAAATATAGCAAAGGTTTTGTTGATGGCATTTAAGAGATATAGCTTAGGTATTTGAACAATATCCTTATGAGCTTATTGTTTATATAAGGCAAAATTCCAAATTGCACCCTCTAAGATTGTCATTTTCGTCCTTTAAGTTTCATTTTTGTCATTTTTTTCTCATAAAAGTTCACACTCCGTTGCAAACATTGATCTTACCATCCATAAGCTGCTGCTATCCATTAAAAAATACTTTCTTAATATTTAAAAAAATTATTAAATTTGAAGAGTGCCACAGCTGGGTGTCTAGCAAGCATTGTACGCCAAATTCTCCACCCTGGAAACCTTCATACACACCCTTTTTCAGATCAAATCAAAGAAGCTGATTCAGTGGTATGTGATAAAGATCAAGAATTGAAGGCCAAGGAAAATATAAAGACTATCACTAAGCAGGGACAGTGGCAAGGCTTATGGGTTCGGAGTCAATGCCAGAGATCAACTAGTTGCATAATTCAAACCTAAATTCAATTTCTTCAGTGGATCACTTGGCAGGGTTTGATCAAATGCAGGGGCAGCATCGATGGGTCAAATCCACATTGTCCTTCCGAGAGATGCTGATCTTTCTTGAGCTGGCAAACAAGAACTTTCTTATACTCAGCTTTGAAAATGGAGGTGAAAGTAAAGAGTCAAGATCAAAAGGGAGGAAATCTGATATGGGTAAGGCAGTTTTTGGACGGAAGGATAAAAGTTGGCAACAAATGTGAACTTCGGCGACTAAATTGACAAAAACAAAATTTAAAGGATGAAAATGACAATTAACCAAACTTAAAGGGTGTGATCTGTATTTAGCCTTTATATATATAAAAAATGAATTTCAACTCAGTGTCTAAAATATGTATGCAAGTATGTGTGTGTAATGTGTATATATGCATATACACACACACATTATTATCATGTCCAATTGTATCGGGTCCTACTTTCTAGAGACTCACCATGTTGACATGTCGCTATCACATCATACTAGTGCCCTTGTCATGGGCCTTTTAGTTCTCAAAGTCACGGAAACAACAGCACTAATTTTGAAAATAGCATGTTTTCACCATAAGCATGTTCTCTTTTGGTGTACGGAAAATTACCCCAATACAAACAGCATGTTTCCAGAAATTATATTTATTCTATAAGAAATGTTTTCCAAGAGCACAACCCAACAAAACCTAGTCTTCGCAGATAAGTGAACCATCTAAATCATTTGTATCATTGATTTATAGCAAGACATAACATTTTGGCATACAGATGTCACCTTATCACTCTAAAAACAAAACAAAGCTGAGAACCTTCTTCTTCAATGCTGAGGACATGAGCTAAATATATATGTTATAAACTTGTAATATCATGAAATCTCATTTCTAAGAGTTTGTAAACCATAGGTAAGTATTTTCTCATTAATGTTAATTAACTTTTTTTTATCAGTTACATAAATGTAATTAACTGGGGAGAGGTCCCGTGTGCATTCAAAGTATATATTTAAAATCAATCAATTTATGTTATTATTTTATTTCCTTTTTAAACATTTGAAGCATTAAATTCAATATATTTTTGGAAAAGATGATGATGGCCATGGATGACATACAAATATCTCCTAGAAAAATAGCTGGTTAAATTGTAGCTTTATACTGAAAATATACCTGCTTGCATAGGTCTTCAAGGAACTCAGAATATACAGTAGGCTTTATGTCATTGAATTTGGCAATGAATGAATGTTTTATGATATCAATAGCCATTTCACAGATGAAAACCATGAGTGCGTTCTGCCATATCCAAATAACATATATTAGCAAGCCAAACAGGCTGTGCAAGAGAATTGTCCTTTATAGAAAAAGTTTCCCAACCAAAAATGGTGTGCTAAGAAATGTTATGTCAACTTACAGAAACAAAACTTTCAAACCAGGGACCCTCAGCCTCCAAAATATTTTGAGCCAAAACGAATAACATGAATGCTGAAATGTGAAATCTCTCTACTGAATCTGGTTGGCAGCAATGACATGTATAAATTAAAAAAATAAAATAAAAAAGTATATAAAATGAAATGAAGCAACACAAATACACTAGAAATAAATACACATCAAATGGAAATGGAATTCACATTAACCTCTGGAGCACAATGACGGGAAATTAATTAAGCATATATCAAATTTCATGCAAGGAGCACTATATGGAATAAAATCCATGTGCTTCTTTCAAGCGCAGAAGGAAACTAGGCATAAACTTAGAATGGCACCACAATGTTAAAGAAAATGTAACCTCTTTTGGGCTCATCCCAAATGGATAAATTCATGCCATGCTCACGCTTTGAAACAAGAAATGACATGATTATGCCAATATAAAGATAACATAATGCAAAAGTTAATTTCTGAATTTTTTTTCTATCCTTTAATTTGGGTGTGGGGGTAGGTTTCTATTGATGTTTGTTGCCTGATTCCTGTTTTGGTGGATGTCATTAGATGGAAATTATTTTCTTAGATTCATTGGTCTAAACTGTTAACTATTAGAACTGCCGTTTAAATTTAATTTAAAATTTTAAAAATAAAAAAAAGACAATTTTGAATCTGAGTCATGATGAGAGAGACAGAGAGAAGGGCCTACTGCAAGCCCCCCTAGCTGCATGCCACCATTCATTCTGCACTTCGTACAGGTTGTTTTTGTAATTGCATAACTTGTTCAAGTGCTAATTCATCAACTTGAGCTTTCAACTCATGAAATCGATGACCAATTCTTGAAGCTACAGCATCATATAATTTTCCTCTTGATACATGTGCTTCTTCCACATTGAACAAACTATCAAAATGGATAGGGTCCCCAATAAGTACTGTTACCGTCTTTCTAATGCTTAGGATGCTGGCTCCTATTGGCATGATCTCCTAACTCCCAGTATTTTCAAATGGAAGAACCATGGAAATATTGTCTGCATCCAGGACCAACCTTCCAACACCTCCTTTGGAAGACCTCATGGTTTTTCCACCATCCTGAGAAAGACTGCCTTCTAGGAAAGATGTGAACCCACCCATGGCGTTTTTTTCTTTTTTTCTTTTTTAGTTTAACTTTAAACGGCAGTTTCAATAGTTAACAGTGAGACTAATTTTGACTCCAGGGTTTAATTTGATACTTTCGAAACTATAGGTTTAATTTGTACTATTCCTAAACTATAGGCCTTAAAATGAAATTTACCCATTAAATTATTTTACTTATCAAAAACTATGAGAAGGAATCATGCTAACTGCAGGTATGTTAATAAAGAGAGCCAATTTTATCTTCTGTAAGTAACAAGGCATCCAAAAGAAATAAAATAAAATAAACTAGCATCATAGAATCAACAGAGCATTTTATTTCCTATACTTCAATCATTTTCAAAAACAAGTAGAACAATATCATTAGTCATTTCGATATACTGAAGAAAAGTTATGAGGATGCTAACTCACCAAAGTATACCAGACCGTGAATGTTATCCTTGCTAAAACGCTTAAACACATTACTTTTTATCTCAGCAAAGTTATTGGACACCAATAAAGCAAGCAAGGCATTATTGTGAGCAACGATAACTGTAGATAAAGTAATTGCCTGAGCTAGCAATATGAAAGAATGAACAAGTATGAATAGTCAAGGAGCCAAATAGGTAGATAAGTAAAATAACAAGAACATAAATCTCCATAATGCTGATAAAAGAAATAATCATTAACAAATGAAGGATATTTGAAGCACCCATGGCTAAAGCTTCATCAAAAATGAATCTCCACACCCATAATCTCCGGTTTTCAGGTGGACAGCTAGCTAGTCCTTCCGTCGAATTAAATAAAGTTTGCAACACATCCCCATTAAAATTTTGGCATAGTCTATCAAATATCTGTATATATATAAAAAATTAAAAAATGCAAGATCAGTCTTATGTAAACATTAGCCAGTAGCTGTATGTGACACTTACAGCAGCCAGAGAAGTACAAATTAATGGAAAGAAATTAGAGCAATATCAATTCTTGTTCACTGATATAGTGCACACACAAACACAAAATACAATAAAAAAAGTCTTTCAATTTGTTTAGTTCATAATTTTCAGGGGTGAGAGCACTTGCTGCTCAACAATATTCTTTAGTTCACAAACATAATTTGAGATTATGCATGATAAGCATGCTTCCATTAATTCTTATATGGAATACTCAAAAGGTAGGGGGCTCCAAGACTAGAAATTAGAGTTAGCTGATTCTCTAATAGTCCTACTATATCCTATTTGGGGTGAAGAGGCTAATAAATTGTCTTGACATAACCAAAATAGTATATTTGATGTCTAATCTTGAAATGAGGCATTGATAGGGTCAGTGATATTCATCTTTTTGGAAGGTTATTGGTGTAACTAAGTTTCTAAAAAGGTCTCCTTTTTTTCTAGACAGCTGCATTAGACAAAATTCTAAACTTTGGATAATCTCATAAATCCTTCTTGTAAATTCAAGATAAAGATGATTTCCACTAAGCCCATCCCTAGATATCAAATTTGACTTTGAAGCACAAAGTGCCCACTACTCATTCATCATTCAAACAGATATGCCAGTGCTTTGGGCTTTGGCTTGTTAAGATAAAAAATGGCACTCCACCTGCTGCCAATGCAGAAGGATGCTATCAAAAAGAATAGAACGTTACTTCGTTTTGCTAGATGCGTCAGATCCTATATAACAAGCGAGTTTTTTACCCTCAAATTCAAAGGAAGAGAGAAAACTCGGCTCCAGATACCTATAGTGGTTGTTGAGAGTTCAAATTGGAGCATTATCCCATGGAGAATCATCCAATATTCAAGATTAGCATGAGTTGAATCAGAATAAACATACAGAGATAAGCTGAAAAGTTGCCTACCTGCAAAAGCCGAATAGATCTTATTTGAAGATAACTGTGAATGATCCTAGCATACCGAAAATAAATGACATTAGTCCTTGTAGTCAAAAAGAAGAAAGCCAAACAAGTTGTTTCGTCACCCCAGGCTATAAAGCTTCTTGCGAGGAAGCCCTCCATTACAGTAGCATGGGGAGTCAGTTGATAACTTGACAATGTTTTATGGCCCCTCGTGTTCTCTTTACTTAGTGTCCAATGGGCAATACCCAAGAAAATAGTCAATCTGTAATTTGGTTGGAAAGAACTGTTTGGGTGTAAGGGTAGTGGGTTTGGAATGCATTTCCTCTTTGAGATCTCCAGGACTGGAAATTGAAGTCAATTGATTCTCTAATGAACTTAATAACCCAAATAGTATGTTTGACTTCTGATTTTTTTGAGGCATTGAGAGGATCAGGTAATATTCATTTTCCTTGGAAGAGTACTTGGGGTAACCAAGCTTCTAAAAAGGTCGCTTTTTCTTGTCTGGACAGCTACATTAGGAAATTTCCAACTTTGGAAAATCTCATCAAAAGGAACATAATTCTTGTGAACTGGGTTTCCATGTATAAATCTAGAGGGAATCAGTTAATCATCTTCTACTTCACTGCTCAGATGCCAGTGAGCTATGGTCCCTTGTCTACTCTCCTCTTTATTTGAGTTCCAGTAGGTGATGCCAAAAAAGATAGTTGATGCGTATTTAGTTGGAAAGGACCATTTGGGTGACATAAGAGTAGTTCAGTGGAATGCATGTCCTCTTTGCCTTCTGTTGATTATTTGGAGAGAGAGAGGGATAATCGGATTTTTAATAGCATTTCTCCCTCTACTCTTGAACCTAAATCTTACTTTTGAGATCTCTGTATGGCTGGATGTCTGCTTGGGACAGTTTCCATGTCTATTATAGAAAATTTTTTAGATCTCCCAAATTTTTGTTTGTGATATTTAGGAGTACTTACCCTTTCCTGTACTATAGCCTATAGGTCTTTAATAAACTGACTTATCAAAAAAGATGAGATTGTGCATATAGCAGTACTTTGTGTTTCCAAATGGGGAAAATTTTTCATTGTATCTTTGTTGTTCTTGATGCATGCTTGTTTATCCATATGTTGCAGTCTACTGCAATATTTCTATTGTCATGCAACATTACCAGGTCAATTCACAAGAGATATAAATGCTCATCTTGCTTCCAAGCTGTTATGACCCGAGATAATGTGCTCGATAAATTATTTGAATTTAGTTTAGGGATAGAATAAATCTTCCTAGATAGATTAGTATTGTTATTTATTTGTGTTCAATTTAATTCATATGTTTTAGGATAAGATTAGTTCCTTTATTTTAGGATTTGTTGATGGGGTTATCTCATACTTGGTTATTTATGTACGTTAAATGCATTAGTGAGAATTAAGAAAAAAATTAACCAAAAATGTCTATTTCCTCTCTCAAGTTCAAGAGATTAGTCATCTCGAATTGACTACACTATTTTTTATTTCTCAGTTCACAACATTTGGAATTAGAGCCAACGACCACGTCGAGTAATCGAGCATAGCTCATTAAGAATGGGATCAAATGAGTTGCGACTTTGTGATTGGATCTCGGAGGGGGCAACCTAGAGGTTAGATTAAAATTACTAATAGGTGAGTGGAGCCACCAAAAAGAGAGAGTGAGCAGTCGTAGACGTCGGCTGCAGAGCATGGTTGTATGTTATGATCCTAATGTTTATAAGCTTTTGGGCACCCTCTCCTTGCAAGTTGGTTTTCAAGGTTGAGTTCTAGCCATGAGTTCCCAACATTAAATGTTATGACCCGAGCTAATGTGCTCGATTAATTGTTATTTGAATTAGAAGTATTTAAATTTAGGCTTAGTGATAGATCTTTATCTGACTAGTAGTAGTAGATTAGTATTGTTATTTGCTTGTATTCAAATTGATCCCTACCGTTATTAGTTCCTATGTTTTAGGATTTGTTGACAAGTTATCTCATGCTTGGCTATTTATGTACGTTAAATGCATTAATGAGAATTTAGCAGAAAATTAACCAAAAATGTCTATTTCCTCTCTCAAGTTCAGGAGATTGGTCATCTCAAATTGACTAACTATCTTTTTCATTCAGTAAATTATCCTAGTTCACAACATTTGGTATCAGAGCCAACAGATCCAACCAGTTTCTTGAAAAAATAAAATTCAATCGTATTCTCATCCCACACTATCACACTATCCTCCCATCTACAACCCAAGGCAAACAACAGCCACCATACTTCCAGGCAGCTGCTGCAACACCCAATCAAAAAAAAAAAAAAAAAAAAAAACCACATCTACCTATCAAGAGTGTCAATCCTAGCAAACAAAGAATGGAGAACATGTCGGAGATTGTCAACCAAATGTTAGATATTACCAAGGACATGTCCAAAAGCATAGCAAGGATGGAAGCAAAGATGCAAGATTCGTGGGATCAAATGATAGAGGTCTTAGATAAACAATCCAATGTAATTTTGGAAATCAAAGAACAATCAAAAGTTCAAGGATCCCATGAAATTTCAGAGAATCAAAAGAGTAATATGTTGGAGGATGCACCTACCTTACAAATTGCATTTGAAGATCAAAGGATTAATGAAGTGGAAAAGATAGATCAAAGGGATCTTCTCATGATTTCAAATAAGCCTAGTCTAATTTCACAAATTGAGTTTGTCATTCCCAGTGAGTTCAAGGATGTGAAAATCAAGGCTTTTCTGTTCATAAAAATGCTTAAAGAATTGGCGCAAATATCTATGGTCCAAATTCTTATCCTTAAACTATTTAAAGTTCGAGGTAGAGTATTCTCTAATCAATATGAGCAAGCATCAATTTTCATATCTCGGAATTTTGAGGACAAGATTCATTTGAAGGGGAAGGGAATGTTATTACCCAAGATAATATGCATGATAAATTGTTATTTGAATTAGAAGCATTTAAATTTTGGCTTAGTGATAGATCTTTATCTGACAAAGGTAGTGGTAGATTAGTATTGTTATTTACTTGTATTCAAATTGCTCCCTATGTTTTAGGATTTGTTGATGAGGTTATCTCATGCTTGGCTATTTATGTACGTTAAATGCATTAATGAGAATTAAGCAGAAAATTAACCGAAAATGTCTATTTCCTCTCTCAAGTCTAGGAGATTGGTCATCTCGAATTGACTACACTATCTTTTATTTCTCAGTTCACAACACAAGCAGCAGAATAGAATGCATAAAGTGATTAAGAATAAATACTTGTTCTACATCCCACGTTCATTAATTCTATTTACTCACCTCTAAAACATTGTACACCACATATAATTTGATTGTTCCTTGACCACGAATCATGTGATATATTAAGCTGATATCTGAGGCAACAAAATATTACAGAAACAAAAATTAGTAAGACATTATCTAATGAAAGAATATCACAAATATAAATGGTACTGTATATCCTTACAAAACCTGTTCGCTGCAAAAGAGTGACTCCACAGGCCATTATAAGAAAACAGCCAAAATCAGACAGTTCTGCTGCAGACCACATCTTGAACTGCCTGCCAAAAGCATGGTTAGGTTATTTCATATACATCACAAGTTTTTCAACTAAGTATATCAAAATGGGTAGAAAGGTACCACCATGTTTACTTATGTGCTAATAGTCCTCTAGCTAAAGTTCCATAGCTCAGCTGACAAGAAGCATATATCAACCACCTAAACTACCAAACAATCGGTCCTCAAATTCTATCATACTATCAAGTAGAAAAGTATTTCAACACACAACAGATGGAATCAGAGAGACAAAAGGCACGGAAAACTTCTAGCCACACCACACAAGTTCAGAACAAAATTAAATGAACTTATAAACTGAAGGATAAAAGCAGATCATAAATTTAATTGGTAATTACACATGCATCCAGTGGGCCTCAAACCCAAACCTAACCCTCTGCCTTGCTTTTACAAGGGGAAAAAGTTCCATTTGGCTAGAGCTCATTGGCAATACCAGAACATTCAGAGACTATGGAAAATGACAAAATAGGTCCTTTATTTTTGGATAGGTGAGAAAAAAGATCAAATTTTTCTTAATCATGCATAAATTAGAGCATACAATTCTGAGAAATTTACCTAAAGTGTATTCTACCTAGGTTGATTTAGTGACTAACACCTATGGTTATGTGTGCATTTCGCATTAGCTTATTTAGCTTTTTGCTAAAAATGTGCAAAAGTATACTTATACTTTGAAAATGTGAGATTTAAAAAACTGTACATAAAAGCTAAAAGCTGAAGGAAAAAGTTGATGCCAAACAGACTCATAGCATATGTTGTAAGATAGGCCATTAAATCCTTGCATGCATATCAGCTAATGCTTTATTCCATGATAACAACCAAATAAAAAGATAACTAACCTTGTGCGTAGGAGCCTCCATAAGGTCATTACAATCCTTGTCGGCATGATAGTTAATAGGGATAGAAATGAATCGAGGCAGACAAAGAAGCCAACATCTATAAGCTGCAAAATGTTGTCATATTTGAGAACCTCTTTCACAATAATTATGAATATTCTAGTTCAATTATTATTTTTAATTATAATTCAATAGTTAGAGGAGGGAGGAATTTGAACCCGGGATGTATCAGTTGGGAACACTAGGAGGTACCAACCAATTGAGCTATAAGGTTCTTGGCATATCCTAGTTCAGATAAATTGCTCTACTAGTTAAAGAAACCATCAATTCTGACAAATTCTCCCTCAAAACAGCAAAGTCCCTTTAAAACTGTTTATCTTCAAAAGTACAAACAAGTTCAACAGTGGGTTTCAAAGGAACTATGATACTATTCAAATTGAAAGAAAGATAAAGAATAAAATAAATGAGTAGAGGATTTCTAATGCGTTCACAATTGGGCAGACACCGACTTCAATTGAAAGATTTTATTCTATTTATTTTTAAACATTTTTTTGTGGGGGAGGGGGAATATCAACCTTGACCATCTCTGTTGGAAATACCAAATAATGCTAATGCCATCGAGACATAAGGCTCTTGGCACATAATATTACACTCCGTTTGTTTTGACATTATCCATTTTCCAAAAATTATTTTTTGGAAAACTATATCTCATTTTCCTATGTTTGGCGGCGTCCTTAAAAATGAGATAGAGTTATTTTCAATGGTTTCCATATTGCCTCTTAACTTCCTTTATTTAGCATGGCATGAGATAGAGTTGTTTTTGGAGAAAAAAATTACCAATTCACATCTCCAAGGCAGGCGGAAGATAGTATCGTAAACTCTCTCGCGCTCTACCTCATTACCAATAGTCGTCGTGTTCCGTAACGCATTGCCATTGTACATTTCTTCCATGAAGTACTTCAGTGGTGACTTATCCACCGTAAACGACACTGATACCAACACATAGAACCACAACAAAACATAAACAATCATAAAATCAGGATTATAGCTCAACGTGGTGATTGATTTCCGTACAATAAACACACAAAAAAAAAAAAAACGATAAATTTACACATTCATACAACAAACAATGAAGCAATGAGAAAAGGATCAAAATTGGCTCACACTTGGGATCATCCGCCATTAGCCGCTTCCAATCCAATGACTTCTCAGTCTCTAACTTGTTGGAACCGACACTCCCGTTCGGCTCGGCCCGTTGCTTCACGGCGGAGCTCACTTCTCCTCCGCTCTCCTCCTCCTCCTCCTTCTCCTTCTCCTTCACCTTTTCATTGTCTCCCCCAACCCGCGACGCCGCGTCGTCACTGGCGCCGCTGATGCTGACGCTCCTCTGCCGCAGCTCCCCGAAATTGAATCCCTCGCCGCGCACATTCTGGAAATCCGGCTCCGTCACTACCGTACACACGCTACTGCTCTCGACGCTGTAACTGTGCATGCAGTTCGATTCCAATCCATTGATGCGGCTCGTATCGGGATCGAGGGTTGCTTCGGCGATCGGATCTTCGCGAATGGAGGACTCGGAGTGGATCGGTTTCTTTCGCCTGTGTTTCCGTTTCTTGCGATTGGGATTGGGCTTGGGCTTGGATTGGACGACGACGCCATTTTGGATTGGATCTGAGTTTGAGCGGTAGAAGAATAAGGATTCGTCTTCTTCGAAAGACATGCTTTCGCTCAGAACCTCGAAAGACAATTTTCTATCGTCGGATCTCAGCGCCATGGCCACCGAGAAACAAAAAGAAAAAACAATTATTATTGAATTAAAAAAGAGGATTGAGAAGAATTAAGATTCTGTGTACATGAGAATCAAAATATGGAAGATTCTGTGGAATTTTGGTATGAACGCGGAAGTTAGGGAATTGGAGTCTACTGGGACTCCTGGGAGACCCAAATTCTGCTGCCAACTGTTTGTGTTTCCTTTGTTTTTGGTTTATGTATTGTTTGGAGAATGTTTTCATGTAAAGATTTTGAATTTTGGTCCCTAATAGTTTAGGCCCATGAAGTTAGGATACCATATTAGGCCTAATATTTTAGGCCTATAATTTAAAATAAAATAAATAAAAAAACAAACAAACAAAATCATTTAACAAACTTAACTCTTGTGTGTGATTCTCAAAAAAAAAAAAAAAAAAACTTAACTCTTGTAGTCTCATGTAAACTTTGTTTTAAGTGATTGAAAATGGGCAATTCGGTCCTTTCATATGGTGTCACATAAGTCACATGTAACATACTTTTCCATCTAAATTAATAGATCAATTGACAGTAGGATGTAAAGTGAAACACATGTTATAGTTTAAGATAGTAATAGTGCATCTTAAAAGCTCAAGTAAATAAGTGCAAACGAAAGTATAATTTAAGGTGGTAAAGTGTAATTTTTCAAAGATTTAAATAAGGCCCAAGCTTGGTGTATACTGGTTAGGGGTGTTCATGGTGCGGTGCGGTGCAGTTTTTGGCCATTTTTAGCATCGCACTTTGTGGTGCGGTTATGATAAACCGCACTGCACCTCATTTTTGCGGTCACATATGCAGTGTAGTTTAAAGTTTAGCCAAAACCATAATCGCACCACACCTCATTTTTATGGTCACATGTGTAGTGCGATGTATAAAATGCGGTTTGAAGCTGGTATATTTTTCAAATTTTGGGCTTTTCTTGCCCAACCCAAAACTGATTTTTTCATTTTTTTTAAAATAAGAAATACGTAAATTTTATTGAAGCGAAAAAAAAATACATAGCATCATGTAATGTAGAGGACTCAATAAAGAAAGGAGTTTCCTCTAACCAAGTTACATAAAAATCAATTCCTTTAGCAAAATTTGGTAGGAGATGTGCTGGTCTATTACCCTATCTTTTAACATTTGTAAAATTAAAAGTACGGAATCCATGCATCTTGTGGTGAGTGCTGGCAATGATGTTGACAATAGAAGTGTGGGTGGGAGTGGAGCCCGTGAGGGTAAGGTAGACAATATGCGAGTCACCTTCGAAGATACCATCCCTGATACCAATATCTGCTGCGAAGAGGGCTGCTTCGTCCATGGCTTTGGCTTCGGCTTCTAGCATACCCAGCGGCAATGGTAATTTTTTGCTTAAAGCAGCAACCACCAAACCCATATGATCACGGATCACAACTCCGATGCCAACTGTTCCAACCTGGGAAAAAACGGCGGCGTCGGTGTTTATTTTATACCACGGGTACGCTGGTGGGACCCAACGGTTGTCCATGGCATCCTTGAGTCGAGGTGGTCGATAATGAGCAAGCTGGAATTCGTCTAGCATGAAACGGGCTTGAGAGAGGATCTCCTGGGGTCGTTTCCGTGGACTACCTAGTCTAGTTCTGTTGCGGTTGAACCACATGCACCATGAAATCATCACAGTGAACTCAAGGAGTTCCTGACCGAAGTGTTGTATGAAGATCAAGTACCAGAGGAGGTCAGCAAAGGTCCTATGTGAGACACCAGTCTTGTCAAAAGGGATACCCGATATGTTCCATGTTTCTTGTGCCTTTGTGCACTCCCAGAAGAGGTGTCCGCTAGTTTCCTCAGCTAAGTTGCATGCTTCACAGGTGGAGTCATTGAGTATGTGTCTGTGGCAGAGATTGGCTTTGGTGGGGAGGATGTTGCGACAAGCTTTCCGGGTGAAAGTCTTGACTTTGTTTGGAACACGAAGTCCCCAAATGGTGCGCCAAAACAGCCTGTGGGTATCTCCATCAGATGATTACGCCGTGGCCAAGCTTTGAGTCATTGAAAGCGCAAGCTTGTAGGCGCTGTTCACTGTGAAGATTTCCCGTAGTCAATTGCGACTCCAGAAATTTTTTTCAGGGTGTTCCTCAACAAGCATAAATTACACAATCTAATAAAAAGAAAATTTTGTATATTGACAACAACAACAATAAAAAAATACGCAAATACATAAAGTTTACAATTGCCTTCTACGAGTTTTCATATTTTGAAATCATTGCATGATAGTCTTATTATCAATGCTACAATAATAATAAAATTATTAATTATTGTTGTTCAGTTGTTTCATTAATTTGTTTGTCTTTTATAAACTATAATTTGTTATATTATTGTTTCATTAATTATAAAATTATTAATTGTTGTTTAGCCTAACATAATTTAATTTGTTTGTCTTTTATAATGTATTGGTTAATTAAATTATTATTTATTATTTATTAGTTGTTTTCCCCAATTAATTATTGGTAAATTAAATTATTGTTTATTAGTTGCACTAGCACACACCCCATGTGCATTTACTTCCCCCAATTTAAAACCTAGAAATGTATTATTTTCTGAATTATTATATTTCTTTCTTTTGAAGAATGAATTAATGATTATTATCTTTGCGCCCATATTATCAATTAAATTATAACCCACTAAGTATAATGACTGAGATTCAACAAATACCAATAGTAGACAAATTGTTTTTTAAATTTCAATGTCTAAAATGCTCATAAAAAATTTAAATGTATAAAAAATCTTATTATACAACTAATTAAATTTTCTAGTATTATTTTAGATATGATATACTGTAGTATATTATATTCATTCATAATGTTATATAATATAAAATACTTTAACAAAAAATAAGCATGAAAAGTAAAGGAAAAATCATATGCCCATACCTAACCACTTGTGTGGGTATTATTAAGGCGTAAATACACTTTTAGTCCCTACGTTTTGACCCGATTTCTATTTTGGTCCTTACATTTTATTTTTACCACTTTTAATCCCTAAACTAATTAACGTGTGATATTTAAGTCCTTACTGTCACCCAACTAACAGAAAATGCTGACGTGGCTGACAGCACAATAAAATAATAATTAAAAAATCTATTTTAGCATTAAAAAATTGCTACGTCAGAATTTAAATTAAAAAAATTAATTTATTAATTTTAACCAAATGAAAAATTAAAAAAAAAAACTCGGGAAGAACATGATGAAAACAAGAACTCCAACCCAGATCAAAGAACTCAAGAACACAAACCTAAACACATAATTTTCTTTCCTAACCCGTGACTGCCCTCAAATCACAACCACAAATCCACTGGAATCTGCCACAAAACCATCAACTATCCACTACAAATCCAAAACAATAAACCCATCCACTACCCACACAAACCCATTGGAGCAAATTACCCCACCCAAATCTGATTAAAAAAAAAAAACTCAGCTAGTCCAAGCGCCATTCCTCTTCGATCTAAGAACGAAACCCATCACCAAACTCCAATCTGTGAACGAATCCCACCACCAAACTCCGATCTGTGCCATCACCGAAACCCACCACCAAACTCCAATCTCAGCCACTGAAACCCACCACCAAACTTCAATCCAGCCACTAAACTTCAATCCAGCCACCAACCATTATCGATCTAGCCACCAAACAATCATGCAACCCATCACCGACCGACCCAAACTCTAATCTATGCCATCACCAAAACTCCACCACAGACGCCGATCACCACAAACCCACACCCTCCACCACGCCGATCCACAAACTCAGACCTCCACCACGCCGATCCCCACAAACCCACGCCCTCCACCTCACCACGGCAAGTCAACAACACCATATGCACAGAAACCCACAAAAAAAAATGCCAAAGAGAGAGACCTATTAATTTGAGAGAGGAGCTTGAGGCATATGGGTTTGGGTTTGGGTTTGAGCAAAAAGCACCAAGATTGAGGGAGAAAGAAGAAAAAGAAGAAGAAAGAAAGAAGAAAAGGAAAGAATGGAGGTGGAGAACGATCTGGGGAAGAAAAAGATAAAGAAAGAAGAAAACAAAAAAAGAAAAAGAGTACGGTGCTTGTGTATCTGATGAACCCAAGAACCTAAGCACCGTATCAAGAACACAAGCACCGTTGTTTTTAATTTTTTTCATTTAGTTAAAATTAATAAATTAATTTTTTTTTAATTTAAATTCTGACGTGGCAATTTTTTAATGCTAAAATAGATTTTTTTTTAATTATTATTTTACTGTGCCGTCAGCCACGTCAGCATTTTCTGTTAGTTGGGCGACAATAAGGACTTAAATGTCACGCGTTAATTGGTTTAGGGACTGAAAGTGGTAAAAATAAAATGTAGTGACCAAAATAGAAATCGGGTCAAAACGTAGGGACTAAAAGTGCATTTACGCCTATTATTAATTGCTTTTGATGACTTCAAGTTCAACCATACACGTGGTAGAGGCAACAGGCAATTGATAAGTGTTTCTTGGTTGGGCAAAATGTAACACTCTAGTACTCTACTTTGTAAACAACAGAAGAACCAAAGAAGTAATGAGAAGAAAAACAGAAGAAAAAAAAAAGAGCAGATCAGATTAGGATGCCAGAGACTAAGAAAAGTGTGAAGACTCACTTGTTATGGTTGCCACCGTTGCATCATGCGTATGTTGCTCTATTGCTTTAGGTACGTTGGAATGTGATTCTAGCGGACTTGCAGCGATGGATGAAAAGCTAGATGAATCTGTTGTCGTTGATGTGGCTCCCCCCCCTTGGCCCCAACGTGGCTTCGCCACTGGCGCCGTCCATTGGTTGTTGTCGTTGATGGGCTCTGTTCTGGTTTTGCTTTACTTGATGAATCTATTGCTCTGGTTTCTTTAGGTTAGGTTGTAATCGCGTATATTGGGTTTTGGTTTTTTATTTTTTTATTTTTTTTGAGAATTTGTGGGTTTGCTACCATATTGGGTTTGCTTTAACTTTTTTTTTCTTTAGATTGAGTTTGTAATCTGTTGTTTAGGATTGATGTTGGGCTTTTTTTTTCCTGGTGGGCTTGCTCTATTACAAATTATTTTTTTCAAATTTTAGTTCAAAAAATTTTTTTGGGCTTTTTTTTTTTTTTTGCTTGAAAGTAGAACAAATAATTTTTTTTTAAATTTTTATTTGAGGGTGTTCTTAATTTTGGTTGAGGATGTTCCTTTTTTTTTTTTTAAAGGTAAACAAATAAAAAAAAATTAATTATTATATATAATTTTTTTTTTCAGGTCAGGGTGTTCCTGGGAACACCCTGGCTTGAACGTGGCATCGCCACTGCCCGTAGTGTGTAAGCCCATATTAAACGATCTCTCGACTTAAAACTTCCTAGTGGGATGCTCAGGATGGTGTTGATGTCGTCAGGGAGGAAAATCTGTTTCAGTAGGGAGGTGTTCCATTATTCTATTTCAAGGTGCATGAGGCTGGATACTTTCGAGTCCGATGGGAGGAGGCGTGGTGTGAAGATGATCTGAAAATTTGTGGGTTTAGGAAGCCACCTATCCGTCCAAATGCCCACTGACACACCATCACCAATCTGCCATCTACATCCAGATTTCACCACAGCTTAGGCAACCATGATGCTGCGCCATGCGTAAGAAGGTTTTGAACCTAGTTCAGCATGAAGGAAATCTGTACAGGGGAAGTAGCGGGCTTGGAAGACACGGTGGACAAGAGAGCCATGATTATTTTGTAGGTGCCACCCTTGTTTTGCCAAAAGAGCCAAGCTGAAAGTTTTGAGGTCACGGAAGCCTAAACCACCCTTTTCCTTAGGAGAGCACATTTTTTCCCAACTCAACCATGCCATTTTGTTCTTTCCATTGGACTGACCCCACCAAAAACTACGGACCATGCTAGTCATATCATCACAAAGAGTGTCAGGGAGCTTGAAAACACTCATAGTATAGATGGGGATTGCTTGGGCTATTGCCTTAATGAGAATTTCCCTCCCTGCTTATGAGAGTAGTTTTTCCTTCCATCCTGAGAGTTTAGTATTGAGCCTCTCCTTTAGAGCATGGAAAGTGTTCATTTTTTATCTTCCTACTAGGGATGGGAGACCTAGGTAAGTTTCATGTTGTCGGATAACTTCTGCCCTAAAGCGGTTTTATAATGTCCTCTTGGATGTCTTGTGGAGTGTTCCTGTTGAAGAAAAGGGAGGTCTTTTCCAAGTTCAGTTGTTGTCTTGAGGCGTTTTCATATGTACTAGGGATGTGGTCCAGGTGATTGCATTGTTCAATGGTGGCTTGGCAGAAGATGATACTGTCATCAGAAAAGAATAAATGGGATATGTGAGGGCCTTGAAGGCAGGCAGCAACACCTCAAAGTAGGCCATTATCCATAGATTTGCATATCATTGCTGAGAGTCCTTCTGCACAGAAAAGAAACAAGAAAGGAGATATGGGGTCCCCTTGTCTTAAACCCCTTGTGGGGGTTATATGACCTCGGGGGATGCCATTAATCTTGATGGAGTATGTAATAGAGCTAACACATTGCATCATTAGATCCACCCACCTATTATTGAAACCCATTTTTATCATGATCTGTTTAAGGCAGTCCCATTCTACACAATCAAAGACTTTGCTTATGTCAAGTTTTAAAGTCATCTCCCCTACACGGCCACTTCTTTTTTGGTTAAGGTAATGCATGGTTTCAAAGGCCACTAAAACATTATCAGTAATGAGGCGGTTAGACATGAAGGCACTTTGATTTTCACTAATGGTAGAAGGGAGGAAGCGTTTTAGGCGGTTTGCTAGGACCTTGG
Organism: Notholithocarpus densiflorus; assembly: GCA_030021035.2. Taxonomy (NCBI): domain Eukaryota; kingdom Viridiplantae; phylum Streptophyta; class Magnoliopsida; order Fagales; family Fagaceae; genus Notholithocarpus; species Notholithocarpus densiflorus. The sequence continues at coordinate 842,345 of JARYZH020000006.1, read as the reverse complement.
AGGTGAGTCTAGAAATGACATTACTAAGACTTATGGGTCTGTATTGGGTTATCTTTGTGGGGGTTTTTTTATTTTTAGGATGAGGACAATAGGTGTTTCATTGAATTTTGGTGGAATAATACCCAAGTTTAGAAAATCCAGCACAGTTTTTGTGACACATTCACCCGTTAAAGACCAAAAGTGTTGATAAAAGAGAGGGGGCATACCATCAGGACCAGGAGATTTTTTTGGAAGCATCTGCTTGAGTGCTCTGTGGACCTCATCTGGACTGAACTCACATGTTAGGTAGTCATTCATAGCTTCGGTGACAACCGGTTGGACAGCATCAAGGTGGATGGCCATATCAGTTGTGTCATTTGAGCGAAAGATTGAGGTAAAATAATCCAAGATGATGCCCCCACAACTTGGTCATCATCCTGCCAGACCCCACCTGAATCGCACAGGCCTTGGATGACATTTCGTTGTTTGCAGTTGGATGCTTTCTGGTGGAAAAAAATTAGTGTTTCGGTCTCCATCAGTAATCCACATGCTCCTTGATTGTTGATGCCACATCGTGTTTTCCGCATCAAGCCAACAGTTCAAAGCTTTGCGGACTTCATGAATCTCATCCTCATTTCTGATAGGCTATCTCTCTAAGGCTTGTAACTTTTTAGTCAGTCTATCAACCTGCCTCCCAATGTGGCCAAAGTCATTTTTATTCCACACTGATAGCCTAGCACGGCAATTATCAAGACAATTGGTGATTTGGGCTCCATTGAGTTTGTATAAACCTTCAAGCCAAGCTTCCTGAATGACATCAGTGCAACTTGGGTGTCGCAGCCACATGGCCTCGAAGCGGAACAAAGGCTTAGTAAAGCGGCGGCGAGGTCTAGAACTGGGAAGATGGACAGAGAGCATGGAGTGATCCGATGTGGACATAGATAAATGGTGGTCAGTGGCACCTTGAAAAGAAGAGTTCCAGGCTGAGTTAGCCAAGGCACAATCCAGGCGAATGCGTATCCTCCCTTCAGTTGGGTGATTTCTGGATCAAGTGAATGGAGAGCCAAAGAAGCCAAAGTCACTGAGTTTGCATGTGTTGATGGCTCTGTGAAAGCGGTCCATCTGTCTAGTTGGACGTGGGCCGCCTCCATGTTTTTCTGAGCGATACATGATCTCGTTGAAGTCACCCACACAAAGCCAAGGGAGGTTATTTGATCGGTTGAAAGACTCAAGAAGAGTCCAGGTTTCCTCACGCTTGTTTGTGTCTGGGTGTTTGTAAAACCCCGTCAATCTCCATTTTGAACCTATTTTAGTACAAAGAACGTAGGCATCAATAAACCAACGAGAAAAATTTTGCACATGTCCCTGTGTTTCTGGCTTCCATAATAGGGCCAGACCACCGCTCTGGCCAATGCTCGAGACCGCTAGCCCCTGATTGTATTCCCAGTATTGTTTCTTTGTGTTCAGTTGTTCAGTGGTGAGTTTTGTCTCCATTAAGAAGACACAAATGAGAGCTTCTTTGGTCCATGCTCTCTTGAAAGCATTAACTGTATGGGGGTTCCCAAGCCCCCGACAGTTCCAACTTAAAATACTCATTGGACTCGGCGGTCCTGTGTAGCAGGCACTGCTGATCCCATGTTGTGAACCATAAGCTGGTCTGATGTGGTTGTTTCTTCATTCAACTTCTATTTCTTGTCCAGAGACGTGCCATGCATACCATGCAAAGTCTCCACTTTTCTTTTTGGTCCAATAGTGGACAAAGTAGTATCACTAGTGTCCATCACGTGCTTTGCATGCTCAAGTCTTTTTCATGTACCACGAGTTGTGATCAAGGAATTTGTTGAGGTGATAGTATGGCAACTGGCATTGGTTTGTGGGGAAGCAAAAGATCGGGTATCAGAAGGATTTGTTGAGGTGACTGTATGGCAGTTGGCATTGGTTTGTGGGGAGGGAAAAGATCGGGTATCAGTAGAAGGAGGGAATTTAGGGATCTCATTAAAAGGTGGGACCCCTAGATCAAGGTTATCTTTATGTGAAGCAGCCAGTTGAGATTTAGAGGGAAACGAATTTAAACTTTTGTCAATGTCTGTTAAATGCGCATTGAAGAGATTTGTGTCAGCCAAAATATCTGTAACCGTTGGCATTGATTGAGAGCCCGTTGCTGAGATTGTGGGGGAATTAATGATTGTGTCCATAGTGGGCTGTTGTGGTGGTACAGGATTGGCCAACGGTGCCGGTGGTAGGGGTGTCGTGGTTGGGGCTGTTGGAGGGAAAGGTTTTGGGCGGGGGCCGTGGGGTGGGCCATGAGTAGGAATGATGGTTGGCATGGTTTTACAGTTTACGATTTGTGGTTGTTGGATGTTGGTCAATGTGGCACGTAGCCAAGGTCTGTATTGTTGGTCGTCTCTGTTCAGGATACCACCACTGCTTGTCCATAGTGTACAATCTTTCTCATTATGATTGAGTAGGCCACACCAGTAGCAGAAGATAGGCAGGTGCTCGTACTGAAAAGACACCCATTGAGGTTGCGAGTCACCAAAGTTGACCATTCGTCCCCTGCAAAGTGGTTGGTTGATATCTATATAGACTTTGACCCTGAGATAGCATCCTCGACATTCGCCGTTGGGTGATGTATCAACCTGTTCCACTCTGCCCAGTGTCTGCCCTATGGCTTCAGCATTGGCTTTGATCATTCTTTTGATAGGCAGGTTGTGTATTTGAACCCAAAAAGAAGCGCCGTCAAAAGTTGCATCATCCATCGATTCATCTTCCTTAGGTTTGTATAAACCCATCAAATATTTATCAAAGGACCACGGTCCCTGTGCAAGAATCTTCAGGGAGTCGGCTTTGTTTTCAAAGAGTAGTAGAGCAGTATTGGAGCCTAAGTCTCGGATTTCAAAAGTCGGGATTGAGCGCCACATACTCCGGAGCGTATGTGACAGAGCTTCCATGTTTACTCTGCGTTTCATAAAGAAATGGGCTACAAGAACTTTGCTGTTGTTTTGGGCCAAGTTTTAAACTATTAAACTAGTTTTTCTTTATTTTGGGTTGGCTTTCCTAATCAACATTTGCTTGGGTTATTAAACTTTTTTTGGGTTGAAAACTAGGGTTATTAAACTATTAATAATATATTTAATATTAAAAAAATTAATATATTAATATATAGAAAGGATGAGGTGTGGTACGGTTGTGCGGTTTTCTTATTATAAAACCGCAAACTGCACTGCACCGTACAGTGCGATGCAGTTATGCAATTTTGATGACGATTTTGGTGCGGTTTGGTGAATATCCCTAATACTGGCAAAAGCGTGGGCTAAATAGAAATCCTAGTTCACCAACCAACCAACCTGGCAGTATTTATTTATTTTATATAGAGAAACCATCATTTATAGTTTACTTTACAATACGGGTAATTATGTACTTTTATTTTTTGAAAAGATGAGCTTTATTTCAAAGCTATACAAAGCCAAGAATTTAGTGTTTATTTGGACAGGGTGATTTGTGGGGATGAAAAAAAGGAGAAGGGGAAATAGAGGGGATTTTGGGTGGAGGGTTGTTTGATGGGGAAGGGAAAAGGGTAGAAAATTGTGAGGCCCAAGTGTTTTCTCTCTGGCCTACCATTCACTGTCTTTGGGAATTGGAGAGAAAATGGGGAAGTAAGAGGGACTTAGAAACAAATGTACCTATTTGCCCAACATTAGGTTTTATATTATTATTACGAATTTTAATGTAATAGAAGCATGGAAGTAAATTTATACAAACTATATTTTCTATTATCTTATTTTTCTTCTCAACCAAAAATATATATATATATATGTATATATCCATCCACTTTCTATGGCTAACCAAACACACATTAGGAAAAACCAAATCTTTTCTATCCCACCACTTTTTCATCCCCTACAATTTTCTATCCTTCCACTTTTCCAAACCCCTATCCCCCAACCAATCAAAGCCTTATATAATACAATGGGATGATTTCAATTCAAATGCAAAGATCTCTTACAGTTTAAGCTTCTAGCCCCAAAATGAGGACTACTACTTCCCTAAATGAATCAAAATCTTCTATAACATTTATTGTGCTCCACTCCATGTGCTGCTAATAAAAAGATGACACCTGACTTTTGTTTTAATTTCTCAAACTAACGGGAGAGGAAAACATTAATGCCTCATGGTAATGCTTCATTCAGAAACACCCTCACCTCTCTCTACCATCTATCTTTCTCTCCCTTTTATTGAATGTCTACTTGATCACCAAGTGACTAGATCGCTGAAGTTACAACTAAAGGTAATTTCTTCTCTTTTGGGATTTTAGGGTTTGCTATAGGTAAATCTCCCGATTTCTTGTCTCTTGGGTTGGGGTTGCAGTCGGTTAATCTCCTAATTTCTTTTATTTTGTAGATTCTGTTCTCTCTAGTCTCTACAATTAACACAATTACTTATGAAATTATATATACTATATAATAAAAATTAGGCCTAAAAGCCGTTGCAAAGTAGCTATCTTATCCATGTGACAAATAGTTAAATTATCATTAATTGGGATAGTTCACTTTAGGTAAAAGTCTATTAGTTAAGTTTCAAGAAATTTAAAATTTTACTCCAACTAAAATTCTACTTCAAAAAATTTCAAGAATTTTAAAATAAAATTTAAATTTTATTTTAATTATTTTGATCATCTATCATAATGTTGTATTTTAATATCATAAAATTTACATATTGCATACCATACTTACGCAATGTATCTTTATATATGTTTGCATTTCCATAATTTAACCTAGATGAAAGTCTATTAAATTTTCAAGTGACTCACTAAAGTTTTAATAATATTTTTAAAATATTTTTTCTTTTATATAAATTTTTTAATTAATTTGTGCATCAAACAAACATAATACTAGTTTTGACTTTTGAGTAATCTATTTATATATATATATATATATATATATATAACCGAAGCCTATGAAGCTCTCACAATTTTCCACGTCAACACAATATTTAAATAAAATTATCATTTTATTTAAATAAAATTATTTTTGTTTAGTCCAAACTTAACAAGGAGTGAAACTCTATCTCTCTAACAAGTCCAACTTAAACTCAATTTCATCATTATCATTTATTTTAAACAAAATTATTTTTGTTTAATCAAAACTTAACAAAGACTAGGAGTGAAACTCTCTCTCTCTAATAAGTCAAACTTAAACTCAAACTCAAACGTTGATAATCTATATAAAAGCATAAATTTCGATAGGACTAAAAAAAAAAACAAAGAAAAAAAGAGACTCACGTTGAAAATAGGACTCAAAAAAAAAAAAAAAAAAAGGGACTCAGGTGTGTTTGAGTGGTATTTGATTACCAATTTGCCACGTCTGGGTTTTATATTTACCCTCTCTTCTTTGTATTTGGTACATGTCTCTATACTATTTTTTGCTTGTATTTTCATTCCTATTTTTTATTTGTGAGATCCTTCTCAAGTTTATAATTATTTTATACTTTGTAAAAGCCCTTTTGCACATAAGGTAGAAGTCATGTTCAAAGTTTAGCTCATTGAAAGGGGGGAGGATGATCTCCCTCTTAAGTTTCTTCTTGGTTGGTTTTTTTTTTTTTTTTTTTTTAGCAGGTGATCTTTGCTATGCAATCTTCTAACTCCAAATTTTAAAGCTATGAACTTTTAGTAGCTAATATTTTAATATTTTATACTTTATTGCCAGGATTGCATTAGTGGAAATTCAATTTCATTCCAGCCAAGCTAAATGAGGTTGATGTAATGTTAGCTTTATGTCGAATTTTTTATATTGTTATTAATGAATTTTATCTTTTATGTCGAATTTTTTATTTGCTATCATATGTGCCTGAGCTTTTCTTTCTATTTTATTCTTTTGTTATATTTAGAATTGATTTTCTTTTGAGTATTTGGGTTAATCTCCATATTTATATTGACATTGTTTTCGTGAGTTTGGTTTTTGGGTTGAAATTTCTACTAATTATTTTTTTTTATTGTACATGACAGATAAAGCATATCTATTTTTTTGAAGAATAATCAAAACTGCAACCTATGTCTTCTAGCCTAGGGACCAATAAATTTTTATTTGGTATGTTATATATAAATTTGTTAAATTTGGTTTGGTTTTGAAATAGAATTTAGGGATTCTATAAATTTTGAAGTTTTAAGTCTTGAGGTTTTTGGTATTTGCGTCTCAGTAGGTTGATCTTAATTCTTCACCATAAATGCTTTTATATAGGTTCATGTGATTTTTTGTTTTCTTATTAAAAGCTATGATTTTTGGTTGATTAATTATTTGTTTGGATTAATTTCAATAAATTATTTGTTTGGATTTAACATAAAAGATAATGGAATTAGGTATTATAATTTCGATATTGTCTCATGTTTTGAATTGTCTATATTTTTATTACTACGAGAAAGTCATATTGTTACTCAAATTTGAAACTTGGTGTGTCTTGCTCATATTATGGTCTTTGTTTATATATTTGCAGTTTATATTAGTTTTGAGTGTGTGTGTATATATAACTATTGAGAGTTTTACTTTATTAATTTAAGAATTGTAAATTACTTTGTAGGTTTCGGTAACTATGCACTTGCAACTCAATAACATTCAATGTTAAACAACACTTCTAAACTATGGAAAAGTATAGAAGTTAAATATATATATATATATATATTTTTTTTCAGAGTCAATAGCTTTTCCATGCATCGCACGGGCTAGCAACTAGTTATTTAGTATTTTGAAAGTACTACATTGGGGTATTCTTTTATCTCACATAATAATAGGTCCTACTAATTAAATTCATTATAAGATTTCATCATTCATGTGGTAAAACTGAAGAGGGAGGATCACGTTTCTATACTCCAGAATTACCCAATAATATTTATATATGAAAAATGCTGTCTTTAGATGGAAATTTTTAAAACTACTTATTAAACTTAAATCGATAAAATTTAAATTAATAAAAATTTCAATATCGTGGTTTCACATTTTATTGTTCAGAGTATTATAGTAGAGTTACAACGGTTAATAGTTCTAATGGCAATGCTGCGGAGTGCGGACAACAACTACGGAGAGTAACAATAGCAATGACAAAGGTGAAGATGAAAAAATGATAACGGTGCACAACGTTTATGATGCCAATAGCATTGGTGAATGCTGAATGGTGATAGTGGCCATGGTGGTGGTGTTGAAAGTTTAAGGTAATCATTTGAGTGACAGTAGCGGTGGCATTACAAAGAGTGGTGCTTTGAAAATGGTAATATTGAAAATTTATATAATGATCATAATTCCCTCATGAAACTTGAACTTGGGTCTAAAATTTCAAAATAACTCTATTAGCGTAGTAGAATGTGTTTGGATTGCACGTTTATTGCACGTTTTGCGTTTGGCGTTTGAACAGTGGGACCCACTGCACTGTGCACGTAAATGAAGATAAACGCGTTTTAAATGAAGACAAATGCACAGTGGCTGTGCGTTTTGCATGTCATGTCATGAAGTAATACTTCAAAATTATTTTCAGTGCAATTTGTCTTGTCATGTCATGTCCTGTCCGTACTGAGATCCGTGTTTTAAAATTATTTTGATACAGTATTTTCAGTTTTCAGTTTTTAGCAAAATAAGCGGTATCCAAACAGACTCTAAGTATAGTTTTGCAGAGTACAGATAGAGAGTGTCCTAGCTGAGGAGTTTGCCATTATTTAAACGCATTTAAAGGGCTTTCATTTCAGCTATATATATTGCTCTTCTGCAAAAAAATTTGGAGCAAGAAAATCTTATTAGGGTGTGTTTGGATACCGCTTATTTGTTGAAAACTGAAAACTTATTGCTGAAAACACTGTATCAAAATAATTTTTAAAAGTGTGAATAGTGCTGTGGGACCCAAATTTACCTAGAAATTTGTGTTTTGCTGAGTTTGGTGGAAAAGTGAACAGTACCTATGGGACTCACTAAAAAACGCAGAACGCGCGGATTGGGCAAAATGCCCAATCCAAATGCACGAGTAATTATCATTTTTTTTTAAGAATCTTGTAACTCAATTGGCATATTTAGTGGAGTACTTCCAAAAAAGACATTTAAAATTCAAATCTTCATTTTACAGTTGTAACTATTGAATTATATATATATATATTTATAGTTTTGTTTATAACAAAATATTGGTAAGTTTCGACTTACTCATACATCTTAAATCAACGACATTTTTCTCAAAAAAAAAAAAAAAAAAATCAACAACATTACCTTCCGTCTCATTATTATGGGAAAATGAAGTATTAGTTACGCTTTGTTTGTTTCGATGAAAAACCAGTTGTGGCCAATGTTGTGCCTTTTGGTGTGGCACAAGAATTTTTCTCCAAGTTTTAGATCCTTCAAGTGTAGACTCTCGTCAACTATGATGCAAGACAAATTATATTTTTAAACTAGAAGGTCATTACACAATTTAAATAGCTTATATTTCATTAACTTGTTTTCATAAGAACATATACGTAGTTATGTTTTGTACAATTAAACTGGGATCACCTCCCCATCTATTGATCGGCAAACGAAGGGGGCCGATCAGCACTGGGACCCTCCATATTCAAAAGTTCCAATTTTTCCCTTCCTTCAGCTCCATTCAAATTTCAAATGAATTTGACCTACTCCAAGCATGTGTATCTGCAATGGCTCTACCCTCATCATGAGGCCTAATGTAACTCAAATAGTGATTATTTTCAAAAATAATTAAATGCAATGCAACTATGAGCTTAAATTTAATATTTTGTAGGAACATAATCTACTACACCTAAAATAATGGAAAATAATATAGGTAAATTTTACGAAAAATTTAATGCCTAATGTGTAGTGGAGTTTCATTTCAATAGTAAAAGCCAAAATAATAAAAGCAAGTATAGAAAGTGGTACCGAATTTATATCTGTCCAACATTCCAAGCACGGCCTCGATGTTTTTACTGTGCTTTTCTTATGAAATTAATTACGAATTTTGACCCAAGAAAAAAAAAATGTAAAATGCGATAGCAAACTTCAAATGGACATGCAGGGGAAATTTTTTCCTTGGGGGTGGGGAGTCTTGCAAACATAGACTGGGTCTTAAAATTTACCTACTACAATCAAATGTGAGGCCTAAGTATGGTTTCGCACCTATCTGTTGTTGTGGATAATACACAAAATAATAAAGGAAAAACAAAGATAACACAAAAGACAAATAGAAATAGATAACGGGTCCAGCTCCTCTCCAGTTTAGTGGGATTTTATTAAAAAATAACTATAAAACTCAAACTATATTATTAGTTAGGCAACGTTTCAAACATATTTGGTTTCTAACAATTCGAGTTCTCTGCACTCGATTTTGCCTATTGAATTTGTACTTAGAAATCGAGCGTCTGAAACTCGATTTCCATACTCACTTGGAAATCGAGTGTCTCACACTCGATTTCCTCATAGCAAAATTGAGTCCTCTGGACTCGATTTATTAGAAACCAAATTTGTTTGAAACGTTGCCTAACTAATAATATAGTTTAAGTTTTATAGTTATTTTTTAATAAAACCCAGTTTAGTGTCTCGTGTTTTCTCCTGTTTTTAAACAGATGAACAATACGTGGCGTCTATAAAATCTAATGGTAAAAACAAGGCCACATCAAATTATCATTTATTTCTCTTTTACCCCACTCTTCAGCAGTAACCCACTACACCGAATCTGAGAAACTATCACAAACAGAGCTGCAAGAGAGGGGGAAAGAATGGGCTGAGAAATTGCGGAAGAACAACAAAGGCTTCTTGTGTATTTGTATGTGTGAACTAACTGCTAAATGCTAATTGCTAGTTGTGGTTGTGTGTGTTTAATTGGTTCGGATCTGCACTTGTTGGTTTGTTCATCTTTTTTGTTGGGATTTGGTTGATTTTAGACTTGGTAGTTTGATACTGAGCTCTCTCTTGCCATTTCTACAGTGGATTTTTGTCATGGGTCTGGTTTGAATTGAAATGAAATGGATTTTCTCCCTTTTGTTTCTTTATTTTTAGAATCAATATAATTTTTTCTTTGTTTGTGCTTATGGGTTCTCATCCTCTCTTGAGGCTCTATTTATGCTTATGGATTCTCAGATTCGGTGATATTTCCGGCATGATTTCTGACGAGTCCTTATCATCCACTGCCAAGTGCAGTGGGGTGTGAACAGTAGATTTATTGCTGAAGAGTGTTGGTAAAATAGAAATAATGATGCTGTGATGTGGCCTTATATCTTACCATTAGATTTTGTAGATGCCACGTGTCATTTATCTGTTTAAAAACAGGAGAAAACATGAGACACTAAGGGTCCATTTGGATACAACTTATTTTTGCTGAAACTGAAAACTAAAAACTGAAAACTGAAAACACTGTAGCAAAATAATTTTTTAATGGGTAAAAAGTTATTGTTTACTCTGTTTTTTACTGTTCATAAGCTTAAAATTACTGTTCATGGACAGTGAACAGTGCCAGACGCGCGTCCAGGAAAAAAAAAAAACTGAAAACGTGCTACAGTGTAAAACGTAGCCGTGGACGTGGATCCAAACCGCACCTAAAACGGGAGAGGAGTCATCCCCATAGATAACTTAGAGGCACAAAATTGTTATCCTTAGATAATATTTGCCTCCACACTTTTGTTACTAAAGGGTTATTGCAAACTTGTCCCCAGGATACAACCAAGTTGTTGGGTTTTACAGATAGCAATTATGGAGAATAACCATAGAATTTCTTGTGTTTCTCTCTGACTTACTATTTTGTTGAGTTCTACAAATAGTAATTATGAACATAAGCCTCTATTTATACCCATAGGGGGTTATATTTCATCAAAATGCACGTATGGAGAGTCAAAATGTTTCATAAAACCATTCACAAGGTTTGAAACCTCTTCAAATATTTAGAATAGTTACCAGAAGATTATGCAGAAAACTTAGTTTTATGAGTTTCGATCGGTCGAGAGTTCCTTTCAATCAATTGAATGCTCTTTTTGATCGATCGAACAGGAATCGAATAGCGATCGAATCATCCAGTGACTCCAGGATTATTTTCTTCATTATTTCGATCGATCGAGCAAAAGCTTCGACCGATCGAAAATCCTTTAATTCGAATTTCACTTAGAAAATTCCAGAGCTTGAATTTTCACTTTATGAAACAATACTCTCCAAACTCAAACATCATTATTACAACCTATCCATATATATACTTATATAGACAACACTATCATCATCTGACATTTGTAGTACAACTATCATAATTTGACATCTATGATATAGTTGTCACAATTTATTTTATTTAACTTTCTTTTTACATGGAAAACTCTTATTTGTTTTTGAAATCTATATAACAATCGTCATCAATTGAATTTTGAAAGAAAGAGTTTTCAAAGGGAAAAAAAATGTCTTTGTTTGGAGTTTTGTTGGGTTAGAAGATTTGTAAACTCAGAAGCTCATTTAACTGCTAAACTTGCTATTTTTCCTAAGGTGAAACTACATTATTGATCCCTAAAGTTTACACCATGAGCACAATTAGTCTTTCAAGATTCAAGTGAGCACTATTTGTCCTTTATGTTTATCAAATGAGCACGGTTAGTCCTTCTGTTAACTGTTGTTAATATTATTGCTTATGTGGCTAACGAAACAATGACGGAATATCTTATTGACTGATATGACATTTTTTATTATTAAAATATTAAAAAATGAATTTACACGTCAAGAACAAACCCACCTAATTCCAAAATCAAATCTTAATGCTATCCCGATTTTATTAAAATATTCTGTTCAAGTGAGATTTTTGCAATTTCAAGCCACATGGTATTAAGGCTGGCCTTTCTGTTGTTCGTGATGGACCACTTTCCTCCGGCAGCACACTCGGGATCAACCCATTTGGGTTCAATTCCAGCTTTGAAAAGTGAAAATCAGCATTTGCCAGCAACTTGCTGGGCTTGAATATCTTTTTATTGGTAGAATGGGCTAGAATATCTGATCATACAATCTGCACAAAGAGTTCACATATTTAATCAAACTTGAACGCTAGCAGACCCAATATAAATATTGATCAATACGAGGAAAAATGAATTAATACACAACCTATCTAGATCTAACAAATAAAATCCTCCTTTAACAGCAAGCTATATTTGCACTTCTTATCCAAACAAAAATAAAAATGAAAGAGGGGAAAGATGAAGAGGAACCCAGATCATGAAAAAAAAAATTAGACAGAAAAAAGTGAATAGTTTAGGAAAGTTGAAAAGGTATCACTAGAAATCTTCGACTGTGTGGAAAGTGTATATCTTGGGGAGAGGCGCCCCACGCAACACCTTGCTTGGGTTTCGACTGGTTATCAAACCAGAATGTCCACTTGCTCTCCAACCTTTGTGGTTATTTTGTCACTGCCACAGCACTGCCTTCATCTCTGTCGCCACCGCCGTAGTACTGCCTTCCAAAATCAAATGTTAATGATATCCTTGTTAAAAGACTTGATCTGGGAACTCGGTCAATTTGATCTTGACTTGTAAATTCATTTTTGTAATATTTTATTAAAAATGCCACTTTAGTTAAAAAATGTCACATCATTATTCCGTTAGTCCCATAGACAAAACATTAACTGCATTTAATAAAAGGAATAACAGTACTCATTTTTTAAACATAAGGGACTAATATTTCACACTTGAAACTTAAGGACTAATTGCGTTCACAGGGTATACTTTAAAGACCAATAACGTAGTTTCGCCTTTTCTTAGGTGCGGTTTGGATAGCTGAAACGCGTTCAGCGCTTTGCGTTTTTAGCTTCTTTTTTTTTTTTTTTTTTAAAAACCAGCGCTTGTTGCACTGTTCATGGGACATGAACAGTGCAATTAGACAAATGAATAGTAACTTTTTTATTATTTTTTTATTGTTTTCAGTTTTCAGCAAAATAAAATGTATCCAAACGGACCCTTAAAGTATGTTTCTCTTGTAGTAATTGCAATTTGCCTCCTGGTTTGGAAGCTTGTAGGGGCAATTGTTGTACTTCTTTTGTTTGAATTTAGCATAGGGATCTGTTTGTTCGGGGTGAAAATTGGAGGGATAGAAAATGAAGAGAGAAAATTGAGAAAATTTTTGTTTGGTTGAGAGTGGAAATGAGGGAATAAAATAGTGGGCCATGGTAATATTCTCTCTGACCCACCAAAATTCAGCATCCCCAAATCGGGGAGAAAACTTAAGTGAAAACCAAAGGCTATGTTTTGGACGAAATTGCCTAGCCCAACATCTATTTACATTAGTTGGTTTACATAATACACATGTTATACATGTTTTAAATTATACAAGAAATGTTATAAAAAATTTATGCATTCCAAACACCAGAAAAAATTCTCAAGCTCATTTTCAATGTCATTATCAAATACCGAAAAATAAGATAGCTTTTCAGAAAATGCTCTTTGAAAAATGAACCATTTTCAAGAAAACGTTAATGCTGAAACAAACAGAGCTTTTTGTTTATTTGTCTTCTTCTATGTTATCATTTGATAAGGAATATTTTGGTTAATAGGATTTCTAACTCTTTTTGCCCATCGGGTTGGGGATGCCTTTCGAGCTCCTCAGACCCTTCAGGTTTAAAGTCTCTTTCGATCCCATTTTACCCTTTGGGTTTGGGATACCCGACGATCTTCTTTTACCCTTTGGGTATTAGGTCTCCTTCGGGTGGATTACGACGCAACGTCAATCATGCTCTCCACTCACATTCACTGTCGGGTAGGAAGGTACTCGTCAGGCTACCTAATACAAACAATGAATTACACTTAGTCTCACACCATTTGCGTATTCTCCACTCGTGCACCCATATATGGAAAGAACTTGCACACCACGTCAAAAGATCCTTCTACATATTCGTATCCTCCAAATATAGGAAGAGAAATCCTAAGATCTCGGAACATTAACTCCATATCTTCCCTAAAACGAAAGATCCTGCGTTCATGAGATTTCGGTCAGCTCTACACCATTATATAAGCAACAAGTCTCCTCTTCTCCAAGGTACATGCAATTTTCTAAGCTCTTACACTTTAGAGTTATTGGAGATTCTTTGATCGCTGATTTAACCTTCAGAGGGTCTTTGGCCGACACCCCATCGGTGTTCTCTGTAGGTTCTTTATTCTTTTTGTTCTTCAGGTACCCCGATTGGTGCGCATGTGGACTATTAGCTCACTGACAATTTTGTGTATCATCGTCATTCAATTTTGATTTTTTGTCCTTTTGTTTTGTGCTTATCTTTTCTTCAGTTTTTTTTTTTTTTTCTTTCGTGCTTATCCTTTCTTCCATTTTTTTTTCTTTTCTTTTCTTTCATGATCCTCTTTTTTGAGGAAAAAGTATTGGGTTCTTGAACTTATCCTTTTTTTTAAATGAAGTAATCATTCGTACATAATTTTTAAATAAAAATATAATGTATTTTTTTTTGTTTTACCTAATTGGGATATGATGGTAAATTTATATAAACTCTATTTTTTATTCTCTCATTTTCTTCTAAACCAAATAAAAAAGTTTTTTATCCTTCCACTTTTCTATCCTTCCAACTAAACATATATAAAAGAAAATTCAATTTCTTATATTCTCCTAATTTTCTATATCTTTCTCATTTTCTTTCTTCCCACTTTTCCATATCTCTCTAACTAAACAGACCATAAATGAAATGACAGTTTTTATATTAAAAAAAAATTATAAAAGAAGAAGAAAGCTGAAGTCACTCAGTTGTCATCAATGACAATCCACATATTGTAACGTAAAAATATACAATTCTTATTTAAAGTGGTACTCAAAGAGTCTATCATTAAAAAAGTGATACTCAAAGATTTCTAGTTGGTTGGTAAAGTAAATAGAAAAGAAAGAGTCCTTTTATTCCTTTTACAATAACAAATTCGGAAGCTAGAACAATCAAAAAGTAATGGGGAAGACTACTTTCAAAATGGCTTACTTGCTAGTCTTATTGGCTTTTGCAGCATGTTAGTCTCTCTCTCTCTCTTTTTCACAGACACACACACACAAGTTTTGGTTTTGGTTTTGGTTTTGGTTGTTTACATGATGATAGTGGCTAATAACATACAAATGTCAGGTTTATCATTGTCAATGATGGCAAGTGCTGCAGCACATAGTTCTCAGAACCGGACCGGGAGGTTGAACCATAAAAACCGGAAACCGGGATGAAAACCGATTTTTTAAGCATAAAGAACCGGATTTTTTGTTAATTTCGTGAACCCTTAAAACCGGGGTTGGACCGCGCGAACCGGTGAGAACCGTGCGGTCCAACCCCTTAGCAATTTTTTAAAAAAAAAAAAAAAAAAAAAAAAAACAACTTAACACAATTTTATTCTACTTAATTAAATTATCCATCTCTTACAAGGAATAAAAAAAATTATAATTAAAATCCTTCAAAGTTATTCAACTTTACTTCAAAAATTAATCATAAATTTTAATGTTTTGCTAGTTTTTATAAATTTAATATCTATATTTAAGCTTTAATTAATTATTAAATTAATTATGACGTCATTACGGTTTGACCCCGGTTCGACCTCGGTTCGACCTCAAAAACCTTGAACTTCTCCCTTTTACGGTTCAATGAACGTTTCGGGTCTGAAAACTTTGCTGCAGCAACGGGAAAGGGAGATCGGTGCTCCAGCGATGCTGATTGCAAAAAAGTTCAATGTGGTTCTGGACTCATCTCTTATTGCTTACGTGGAGCCTGCGATTGCATACACATTATAGCACATGCATTGACACGAGAACAAGCGACTACTGTTGAAGCCAATTCCTCCAACAATTAGCAGCAAAAACGCACGAGTTGTCATCTCATTTTAGATTAATGCATTTTTCCTTGAGTTCCTATCCAATCAAATGAAGTGAAATAAGATCCTTAATCTATTATGAGTGGAAAGGCTTCAGTTAAGGGTTCCCATAACCATTTTGCATTGCTAGTTGCTAGCCTACAAGTAATATGTCATCAACTTTTGAATCCTTCAAAGCCAGAATTAAAAAGGGAATTTGGACCTAATGGCGTAAAAATTGAAAATTTGTTGTGATACCAAATAGAGAAATTGAAATTAACTCTTATATTAATTGTAAAATCACTAACTTTTTTTTTGTGATTCTTAGCAAGAATAAAATAAACAAATTTGAATTAGAATCAACACAATTAATGAGGAGGGTTTCAAAAATATAACTTCATTTATTCAATATCAAAACTTTGATACCTTTTGTGAAGATGAAAAAGATTTGAAGTTAGGATGTTAGAGCATTCACATTTGTCTCACCAATTTAATATTTTAGCAAAAATTTATCTAAACTCAACCAAAACAAGTGTGCATCAGCCTCACTAAATTAACTAAAGTTTGTAAAGAAAATAGTCCCATCGCTATATGCAGTGAGTTTCTATCTTCTCTACATTAAATTTCAATGTTGATAAAGTATTGAGGCTGATATATGTGTATGCTTCTCAAAAAAAAAAAAAAAAAAAGATATATGTGTATGAAAATAATATATAGCTAAACTAGCAAAAGTATAGTTTTTTGGATTAATTTAGCTAAATATTTGAGGAGACTGATGTGAATGCTTATACTACTAGTTTAGGATTCTCAAAACAGTATAGAAATCTGTCCCAATAACAGACCGTAACAAGTAAAATTTAAAATATATATATATATATATATAAATATGTATATATATAGAGAGAGAGAGAGAGAGTGTGTGTGACAATTTTAATTGGAAGGTGTTTCAACCTAATATGGTTTTCGTTTCAATGACAATTTGTTGAGGAACACAATAAGACATATTGTCAAAGTATATAACATGAAAATTTGTCCGAAGATAATCTTAAATTTGAAAATTTCAAGAAATTTCAAAAATATGTAAATTTTCAAATTAGATTAACTCCATATTTGCAAAGATTTTTTTTTTTTTTTGGAGAAACCATATTTTCAAAGAATTTAAAATTATAATGTGGTGCCTGCACCATTTAAAAACTTGAATTAAAATTAAGAACTTCCTTCTTTATTCTTTTTTTTTTTTTTGCAGAGAGTTTCAACTTATGACATCCGCTCCTGATGATAGCTCTTTATCATTAAACCAAGACACCAATCGGTTTTTGGTGTAGGTAGGGATTGAACCCTAGATCTCTTATTCAACCATCAGAGACTTTACTAGTTGAGTTAACTATATAATCCACAAGAACCTCCTTAATAACTAGTTAATGTAAGTTTAAGTTAATTTAAGGGTATGTTCAGTATACCGTAATAAGCACTGTAATGTAATATGGTTTTCGTTTCAATGACAATTTGTTGAGGAACACAATAAGACATATTGTCAAAGTATATAACATGAAAATTTGTCCGAAGATAATCTTAAATTTGA